>OX589593.1:8318844-9666499 GCA_951329385.1 Polia nebulosa | reverse complement strand
CGCAATGGCACCGCAATGTCGCCGCAATGATACCTCAATGGCACCGCAATGGCACCGCAATGTCGCCGCAATGATACCTCAAATGGCACCGCAATGGCTCCGCAATGGCGCTATGGCGCCTCTCAAAATAATAAAAAACATCGATTATTCCGCTCCTTGCAAGAAACACATTCGCATGGGAATTCCTAAGCTTTTGCAAAGCAATTCGAATGTCATACCATCCTGGTACGTATATCTAAAGAAGTGTTGGGCTACGCCCTAGAGCCACACTCCTAAAATGAGAGCATTAACACGCTTTCGCCAGCCGTTGGCAATGGCCATCGACACGAACTCGTCGATGAATTCCTCAAGGCACACTTGCTATGTGTGGCCTGAGAAGAACAACATTTTTCACTCCCTTATGTGAGTGACACTTATAATAAATAAAACCACTCAGCTTTGATTATCCATACACTCCTTTTATCCTCGCATGTCGTTACATGCGGTACTCTTTACCGGCGCTCGCTGCCACATGTAGGACCCCAAGGCACCAGTACGGCCTGCAGGATCCTGGGACATTCTAGTAGTTTTAGGGTAGAGATCTCACTCGCTGGCAACGCGAGAGTGCGGTGTATAAAAGGGTGGCTACTGGTGGATAAGAAAAGAGATGAGGGCGCGATAGACTCAATATTGATTTTTTATAAGAATTACATGTGTGCCACTTGTAAGGGCAAAACTCCAGTCTGACATCAAACCTATGCTTTTAATATATACTCGAACGACTCCTTAACTGCCAGCTAACGCCGCCGGTGCAGACCCACTGAGTTTAGGCTGTGTCTACAATCGCCACAGTACCTATAGAAAAGGATATAAGGTACTTTTCATTCAGAAAGAAAATATTGTTCCCGAGGGAGAGAACAAAAACTTTCAACGGTCAGAATTGCTTTAGGTCGCTAGATGGCGCTACGTAACTTTTGTATTATTTTGATCTTGTGCAACGCCGAGGGCGGGCCGCTAATACTACTTCCTTTTAATTTCATCTGTTCTTTATTGTCCTTCAGCAAACAATGATTAACTATCACAACATGTTTGTTTTGCAGTTAAAATAATATTAAGAGCCGAACTAGATCTAAACGACCTCATTCCATGCTGTTGTTGCTATTTATAATTCCCGGTCAATTTTAATGATCCCGTAATATGAGAACTAGATGATTTATTAATTCGTCGTTTACTCCTTTCGAGTTCATTAGGTAAACTTTAATAATAGCAATTAATCATTTTATCCGCCAGTTGGGCTATTTCGTGACGTTCTAAACTAGAATTCACTTCCTTATCTCTTCACTCTTTTCCATTTTATCGTTATACCAATCTTACACTAATAAGTCGTCCGAATTCATGCATTTGCAACATGTAATGTAACAACTGGGCCATTTTGTTTCAAAGTGTGTCATGTTTACGTTACATACCCTAAATATTATAAATACATTACATTATAACACAATACGAGGCGATTCCAAAAATATGACTCACTAAAATGTAGAAAATAAAAAAAAAATATATTAACAACCCGACTGTAAAAAACAACTAAAATGTTCCAAACATGTGACTTTCAAGTAGTCTAATGCCGTTGGTGGCATGAAATGAATAATTGAACTAAAACAACAGCACCAACTGCATTAGACTGCTTGAAAAGTGACTTGTTTGGAACTTTTTTGTTGTTTGTTACAGTCCGGTTTTTTTCCTTCCTTCCTTTCCTTCCTTTCTTTCCTTTCCTTCCTTTCCTTCCTTTCCTTCCTTTCCTTCCTTTCCTTATTTTTTTTCCTTCCTTTCCTTCCTTTCCTTCCTTTCATTCCTTTCCTCCTTCCTTCCTTTCCTTCCTTTCCTTCCTTTCCTTCCTTTTCCTTCCTTTCCTTCCTTTCCTTCCTTTCCTTCCTTTCCTTCCTTCCTTCCTTTCCTTCCTTCTCCTTTCCTTCCTTCCTTTCCTTCCTTTCCCTTCCTTTCCTTCTTCTTCCTTTCTTCCTTTTCCTTCCTTTCCTTCCTTTCCTTCCTTCCTTCCTTTCCTTCCTTTCCTTCCTTCCTTCCTTTCCTTCCTTTCTCCTTTCCTTCCTTCCTTCCTTTCCTTCCTTTCCTTCCTTTCCTTCCTTTCCTTCCTTTCCTTCCTTTCCTTCCTTTCCTTCCTTTCCTTCCTTTCCTTCCTTTCCTTCCTTTCCTTCCTTTCCTTTTTCCCTTTGCGTTCCAGGACCGCGGTGACTCTTTCGAGCAATCCCGCGACCCTACGCCAAGCATCCTACGTCATACCATGACGTAACAACTGCACGAGCATACCCCTTATTATATATATTATAGAATAGCGTAGCAGAATAATACTAAGGTATTATTAAATAGGAAAATGGTGCCGATTGTTCTTGTTCAATAATTTAACTAAAATGAGAGAATCGCTATCTTTTACTAAAAGCAGTGCGAGAAAAGGGACGGCTCTATCTATGAACTCAGTTAGAGATGTCAAACTAGTTTACGTCTAGCGCTTCACCGTGCTTTTAATCGACATGTTTTTACGTGTACCCTTAATTTATATAGAAATATTGGGCCAACTAAATTTGACAGCTCGAACTTACTTCAGTGTCTTCTTGTTTTAATAGAGAGAAACAGATAGGAATAGCCGAAATTAAGTTTAGTTTCTGCACAACAGAATCCACACCAATGTCTTTTATTTTTATACATTTAGTTACAAAATACGGTGAACGGTTTGTACTTAAAACTATGTGACAACAGTTGTGTCGTACTGGTTCTATCACATTGTAACGATGCCGCAATTACAAATAGTTGGGACTCGTTTGTTACAACCGACTGCGATCCTCCACCAACTTTAAATAAAATCTGCGATCAATTTTATATCATGTTTGCTTACTTTATGTAAAAGCTGTAGTTTTTCATGATAACTGTATTTTTGGTCAGGGAAATACCTTGTCATAAATCCTTTCGCTTTACAAGTGAAAATACTGTGGGATAAATGATGATACTCGTATTTATTTTGTAAATTTGTTAAAAATCACACATGTCAATTTGAAATAAAATAACTTTTGTATAGAAAACATGCAATCGTAAAAAAATATGAATGGTTCCTGTTCGTTTTCCCGAATATCTGGGGTAAAAAGTACTTACCTCCTCATAAATATGACAACTTAAAATTTTCTGAAACATTGAAAAAAAATCAATATATCAGTTCTATATATTTAAATATCTTTCATAGCTGAAAAGTTTTTAATAAGACTTTAATTTTATCATTGGTATTGGAACCAGAGTGAATATACAAATAGAAGACTGTCAGGAATTAATTATGTACACTAAACTTCTAGTTATTTTACAAGTTTTACTAAAGTTCTTAATTGAAGATCGATTCTCAGAATATCGCCGTTTCAGGTCCGATAGTGCACTTCCAATAATTACATCAGTGTCGAGTTGGTTCAGGGCGGAACTTCACAGTTTCCAATGCAACCTACGTAGTGTGAAATTCAATCTAGCTCATTTTAATTACCGCGTTGTAGCTTCCCCTTGCTAACTGAAGGCAACTATCGGAACGTTTATAAAAGTGAGTCAAACTGAAGTGGCAGTGGGCTGTGCACATTGCTCGCAAAACAGATGGTCGATGGCGCTGAAATGTTTCTGGAGTGCACAACCGCGAACCGGAAGACGCAGCATTGGAAAACCTCCCACAAGGTGGACCCAATGACCTGGTAAGGGTTGCGAGAATCCGATGGATGCGAGACACACAGGACTGGTAGTTATGGCAACACACTTGGAGGAGGCCTACGTCAAGTAGTGGCATTCTTTCGGCTGAAATTATGATGTTTTTTTTTCAATGACGGGCTATCTAACAAAAATCACTGATACATTTGACTTTTCTAGTGAAGTTACCTAAAAGTTCACTAGAAAAGTTATATGTGTATCAATTTTCTTTATAAGGATGGTTTTGTTTGCCAACAGTTGATTGATAACTTTTAATAATCTATTATTTTTGGCCTTTTGACTGATTTTAGAGCCAATTGAAACAACATGTAGATCTTAAAACGGTAAAGAATAACATCGTAACAACTTAGAACCAAAAATTCGAAGACAAACAGAGTTACCGCGCCCTGGGGCACTCACGGTAGGGAAGGAACAGGGGTGGGTTTTAGTCAGAGTCTAACACGCCCTCCCGAGCTCCACCCTAGAGCAGGAGATGTCATGATCTCCCAGACCACAAAAAAAAAAAATATGACATCCACCAACCCACACTGGGCTCACGAGGTAGATTACGGCCCATTCCTCTCCTAGAGAGGAGGCCTGAGCCCCAGCAGTATTATTAAGGTCGATTATGCTTTTGCTATACTTTTACTAATGCACATTATCGATCTATTTGGTATCCTATAAACTGTGTTTTGAATTTTTCTCCACCATCCAGGAAGGATGCATACTGGAATAAGAGAATAATTACGACTATTAAAATTATTATTATTCTTGATTTTTTTTTTTTGAAACGTTGCCCCGCACTAGAAATTATTCCTGTATCGTGGGTGCGTTGACAAACATGTATAAAATTCAAACAGTTTTATTCTGACGTATTTACTCGTAGATAAGCTTGTGGCACCGTTTCGGGTAAACCAGAGTCAAGGTTATGCCTAAGGGTACCGGATAAATTCTCAACATGAGTTACCGCACCCCTGGGCACTCAGGCAGGGAAGGAACAGGGGGGGGTTTTAGTCAGTAAGAGTCTGACACACGCATTTCCGCGCCACCCAGAGCGGGAGATGTCTTTGGAGAATTCTCACCCCACAAAACAAAAGAAATAAAACCACCATCCCATACTTACGATGGTAAGCGATGATGCGTTCGATGATGGTGTACGCTTACCTAGATGTAACCCATACTCTAAAGATTTGAAACTCCCGGGATAGGTAGTTATCGGAAAACAGACTTCAGCTAGGGCTGATGAGATAACACCATGTTACATCTACTAGGGTTGTCACGATTAACTGCTACTCGTGTTGGCGCCACGTCGACTCTTCAGGTGCCAAACGGTCATCGAGATGATTGACAATCAATTAACGCTCTATAATTAGACCACAATAACAACAGATATAATTAGGAGACTAATCACTTTGATCTTCCGCGTTTTGCACGAAAATATTTGCATTTCCTACATTTTCATTTGCATAGTTGGACGCTGCAATTTTACATATTCAGCTGCTTTTGTTCGTAGAAATTACGTGAGTTCCAACGAATTTTGTAAAATGTGGAAATTATCTGAATTAGTTTCATTTAATTGTTCATTGTTTAAAGTGCATAATTATGTTGAATAATGTCAGTGGATGAAGAATTTCTGATTTATCATTGAAAGAAAGAGCCAAAGGCACTCAAGATGTCATGAGAGACTTTACTAGCTTATGTGGGTCGCAGAATAAAATTAAAGTCGGTTTATGTAACGGAGAATAGAGCTTTCAATTCTTTACTTTATGGCTTTATCGGAAAACAGTATCTAGCCGTAGCCTTTCTATTTGATATTGCCTTTTGTTCTTTTTATTGAATAAATCGAGTATATGAAAAAAAAAAACGTCGTAAAACATTTTAATCATAGTTTCGTACTGAAATAAACTGATGGTGAAAATTGTTTATGGAAACGGACATGGCATCAGTCGGTCAGCAATTTACGAGGCATCCAAGTAGTTCGAACTGGAGCTTACATCTGATGTTATTTCGGTGTTGGTGTCAAAACGACACTGCTCTAAAAATGTCTGGACTGAAGCGCGCGGTGGTGAGCGGGGCGCGTTCGCAGGAGCCTGGGCCGCGGGGGCGCAGGGGCGCGCGGGGCGGGGCGCTGCGCCTACGCACTGCCCGCCGCACCTTGCCGCCCGCCTCGCACCAGTCAGCAGCTGTGGCTCGTGTTGGCTGAACCATCTATAGGGCCATCCTCTTTTTCTTTGCCTTAGGTGAGTTTTAGTGAAAGTTTAAATATTTTTACTAACAAAACGGTAATCCGACGCAAGATTATTGAAGTGCATTTAACGTTCAGTGAAGTGATATATCAACGTCGTGGTGAATCGGACACTGCGCCGTGATGCATCGTTCTCGAGATCGAGTGTGTGGACTGACGGGTTTCCCGTATATCGAAATGATGTTCTCATAAGTGACCTTCTGTAACTACAAAAAAACTAATTTTCTAAGCTATATCTATGACGTTATTGATAAAGATCTCAAGTGTCGTCACTGTCTACTGGATGTGGTCGACATAGACATTGGATTGGACTGCAATGAGGTCTTTTCCAAATGTTCAATTTTCCATTTCCCGGATCACGTGCTGATCAGTTGCTTACTTTGAGATTTATATTGTCTACTTGACATACTTTATTATTAATGTTAATAGTACGTATCTCTTAAAATTAAATGATGTTTTTACGTCGTGGATAACATAAGGAACATAAAATAAGTTCTATGCAAGATCAAACGGAAAATTAACTTCGTGGCAATTCTTAACCATCTGCGACACATTTTCCTAAGCTTGTTCTAGTTTAAGTTGTACCGAAGTTTTATTAAAAAGAAAAAAATGGTTATTAACTTCTATCATTCGTGTCGGTTGAGGAATATCGATTTACTTTCCAACATTTCCAACACCAGTCTGCATTGAATAACGGCCGAAACCCGAGTAAGCGAAGCTGAGCGTTCGCGCCACCAAATTAGGATGCGTAGTATGCGAGCCAACCTATTTCAGGCGCCCGCGCACCACACGAACTTAGCCGACTATCCGCGAGCACGCCCGAACCTAATTGTGGAATTTTCATTACGTTGGCAACCGTTATTACACAGATTCTTTTACGATCCTCATCGTAACTATTTTCATGATCTAATTTTAGGATTTCCAGTTTTTTATTGGATGACAAAATAACTTGAACTATGCGAGCAATTTAATAACTGCAAAGAAGGTCTTCTACGTCTACGATACTCGGAAAATGCAATAAGACTCTCGTTTTAATATTTTATAAAATATGGAAAATCTTGGGTAGGTAACCGGATTTCAAGTATCAAATGTCGGTATTCACACGTCGACATCTTGGCTTTCTTCCAAATAGTTTCAAATAACGATCTTGTTTCTCATGACTGTGGCCAAATACGCTTTATTTATTGACATTAATGTTTTTTTTTTGTACCGTTCCGATGACAGATTAACATTAAATTGTACCTTGACATCTGGTGAGCTACTTCTTAATGTCGAAGACCATGAATTGGTAATCGTTAATTATTTTAAATATCTCAGTGATTTTTTTCATAACGTGGATTTGATTTATATTTACGTGAGTCAAGAATGAACTTTGATTAATTTCAAATTATAAACACGTTTAGTTCTCTATAAATACCTACAGTTTTTATAATTAGCTTTATTTATGATAATTATACACATTAGTTTTAGAGTCTGAACATTTTATTTTTTTTATTTTCAGGACTCCTAGACCAACAAAAACAACACAATGGCGGACGCCGATGAAGTAAGGTAAGTCAATGGACGCTAAATGGAACGAATTTTTCGACATCCTTAATTTCTATATCTTTGTTAACGACTTCAATGAAATCAAGACTCATAATTCCTATGACATACAAGAAAGAAGAACATAAGATTTCATCAACTGTTACTTAGGATTTGTTGATAAAAATAAGTTTATTTTTATTTTTTTTATTAACAATATTGAGCGCTCATTAATTTTTTTTAAATGGAGGTCATCTTGACAATAGAGACGGGTCATCTAATTCTAAAGGATGAAGTGGATTCATTTAAAAAATAAAGGTTTTTTTTTATTATAATCTAACATGTTCCGTGTATCTTTCTTCTGTTTCATTGTTACTTTCCGTGTGTCCTGGGGCTGTTCCTTCGTGCTGAAACATTGTCGTCACTGCTGATTCAACATATAGTACTGAATGCTTTGTCTCCTCGAGACTCAGGTAATTACCGTGCTTTTTATAACCAACGCATATTGACACCGACACACAACACAACACACCCAGGAATCATGTCACTGTCACAATCAGTGAAAAGACGACCATAAAATACGTTTCAGAATTTACACGGACAAAACAATATTCCAAACAGACAAAACTTAAAAAAAAGAATTGAAAAAATTATGAAAAAAGATTATTAATCCAAACATGACATACATAGAACTATGTATTTGACAAAGAATTTTATTTCTCTTTAATTTTACAGTATTTGTTACAGTGGTTTCTTTATTTTTTACATGAAATGTTGTAAGTCGATAGAGTTCAATAAGTAACAATATGTCGACTTTATGTAACTAATCAGTAATCAAGCAAAAATATAATATTTTAAATAAAGTAACACTAAGCTTATATACGTATACTTATTAATATTAATAACGCACAGAGTTATTTCAGCACCAAAAACACAACTTGATATTTTTTTCTGGTTTAAGCACTATAGCTTAAAATATTGATTTAAAACAAATAATAGGAGTAACCTGCTTTCCTACTACTAGGTAAAAGAAAAAGAATAACGCTTATTTGAAAAGAAAGCCTTATTAATTTAAAAAAGAAATTAACTTTATTGTTCCTCATATAAAAAAAAAAACATAATTTATAGTTTTTCCAAAAAATATTTAGGGATGGAACACATCCAATACAATAAAACCCCGATTTGAAATATGTTCAAATCTTAGAGAGGAGCAATAAACATATTAATTAATCCCCAAGTCGAGAACTTTCCCTGTAAGCTTATAAGCAAATACGTGATAACGGCATAGCAATATAATATTATATTATATGAAATTTAATGAGCCTAGGCCGAAATGATAACTTTGTAACTCAATTGCGAGCCCGCACTACCTCACAACTCATACTGCACACTGTGATTGCATTCGCACTGAAATAACAGACCAAACTTTCATTTTATTACCATACACTGGCGAGCAAATAGATGGCAAGGTTTCCATAGATAGCATAAATATACGAGGAGAGATATTTTTGCTCGCAGTGTCTTGTAATTGAATGTTTAAAAATTACCAGCACTATATTTTAATATTAGGGTCTAACTAGCAGTAAATTTAAAAGATCATGCAACACATAAATGACATTGAGTCATTCAGGTGGCTTTTTTTAAATAAGATGGTGAAAGTTTCCCCTAAAAAAAATCCACTAAAGATCAACTTCTCATATAAAAGTTTTAACCTCTCTAACGGTTTATGTAAAAGTTTGTTGAGTTCACACTACAGTTCAGGCAGTTCGAATTCGTAAATGGAACAAGATTGCAAAATGGTAGCTATTTCTGTCCTAAACTGTACACTATATTGTGCTGGTAATTGTGGCAAACGTAAACACTTTAACTCAAGCAATTTGTTCAGCTTATTGCTTTATACTGAGATTTCTTTCTTTCTTTTACAGAAAAAACGTCTCGAGGAGGTAAAGTAACGCCGAGCAGCAATCGTTTAATGGACGATTTACACTCCATACGTACAATTTTATTAATTTTTAAACATACAACACATACACATAGACAAAAACACACATAACCAATAACATTAACACACAATTGCAATACTCAATTTTATATTACATCATCCAAAAATGTATTCACTCACAACCAACATAATACTCACACTCACACACACTAACTCACTTGTTAGGTGACTAATTAGAACACTCGTTACCAATGTCCACTGTCTCCAGGCGAAGAAGGCCAAACAGGCCGAGATCGACCGCAAGCGTGCTGAGGTGCGCAAGCGTATGGAGGAGGCCTCCAAAGCCAAGAAGGCGAAGAAGGGTTTCATGACACCTGAGAGGAAGAAGAAGCTTAGGGTAAGTGGAAAATGCATGACAGAAGATGTCAATTTTTAAATGGATGGAAATGATTAGGTATATTCAATCTTCGGTTCGGTCCTCTAACAGTTGTTGCTGCGTAAGAAAGCCGCTGAGGAACTGAAGAAGGAACAGGAACGCAAAGCGGCTGAGAGGAGGCGCATCATTGAAGAGAGGTGCGGTAAACCCAAAAACATTGAAGATGCTAATGAAGGTAAATATCTGTTCAACCCCCGCTACATCTATGATACCCCTTAATCTGATCTTGTACATCCCTCACATGATATATTATAGCCAACAAGTGGACATATGTAAAGACCCCATACGATAAGCCATCATACACTTCACAACACGACGGAACCTATTCTCGTGTTTCTTTTACATAGGGCTCCACCATAAGCTACATTTGTACATGTGTTATGTCGAATTATAGATACGATTAAGAGGGTTTGCAAAGAATACCACGAACGCATCGGACAGCTCGAAGACGAGAAGTTCGATCTGGAATACATCGTTAAAAGAAAAGATATGGAGGTAGAAAGATGAGCTGCTGTCAACGAACAGCTCTCTTGTGTCGACTCACAAAACTTACAAAGACTTTACTTTCATATTAAACAAAATTAACGTAACTTGTGATATGTCAAGTGGCGTGTTGTTCTTACTTCGTCAGCTGGTTTAACAAAGACTTTAATGGTGTGTCCGGCCGACAATCTCAGGCCTATCTGTCTAACGCGTTTCTCTACTTCTTCTAAACTTCATAATTTTATATCGTTGATTTTATTTGCGTATACTTACTATCTTCTATATTTCCGTCCTTATACTTTCTTTCCACTCACACTGCCTAACTGATGGTCGATGGCGCGTGGTGTCGTGGGGCGCGAAGTTCGTTGTACACGCGTACATGTTCGGTACAGTGCGTACAGCGCGAGTAACTCTTGGTTGATGTTGTAGCGGCTCTCACGAGCATCATAACCGGTTACCATCAGCGTATCGCCAAGCTTGAAGAGGAGAAGTACGATCACGAGATGGAGGTGGCCCGCAGAGCGTTCGAGGTCTGACCTGGTTTGGGAGCTACACAGTTTATATATTACGCTCTCGTTTTAGTAGTTCATGCCGATAATGTGACTAGTTTAAAATATTGTTTTGTTTTCGCAGCAATATCATAATTGTCGATTTACGGAGCTGAAAATAAATTATACCTTTCAACCTTAACCGTGTGGATAACAAAGTAAATTAAAAAACGCTGAAATAACAACGACCCGTTGTAGCAAATTCCAAAGCTGCAATAAATTCTGTAGATACTCTCATCGAGTTTTGAGTCAATAACAACATTGATTATGTTTCAGTAATAGTCCATTTGATACCCACCTCAGTACTGATCATGTAGCTTTGCTTACGCTTTGTTCCACCAGTCGAGGATCCCCATGTCGAGTCCACTACACAGCATCAACACAGAACCGTGAGACAGACTTCGAAGCGCCGAAAATTATGCGAAACTTAAAATGTGATTGTTTTTCTTTAGCGGAACTCCAGACCATTTGTCAAATGTACTGGCACAGAATATACAACCTTGAGGGGGATAAATATGAACTAGAACGAGCGATCGAAATTAGGAAAATGGAGGTAAACTACATAAATTAGGAATTGGGAATGCATATGACATGATATGAGTTGATTCTGATTTAGTTGTTACGACATGACATGATAGTTGTACGGCTCACCGCACACATGCACACGTCGCTCCCCGTCGTCAGGTCACTCACACCGATGCCCATGCTCATTCTGCTGGCTCAATAATATGTCTTTCCTTTTTCTATAGCAATGCTCAAGAGAATAATACAGGAGTATTATGACCGCTTGTATGTGTGTGAGGGCCAGAAGTGGGATTTGGAACATGAAGTCAGGAAAAGAGATTATGAGGTATTGACCAATACTTTATAACCATTGTGAATATCACAGTCATCGATTCTGTAACAAACGTGCGCGTGTGACAGTTCGTGTACATTGATAACGCTTTGTAAGTTTTCGGTTGTTTGTTGCTGAGTTGTAAATAACGGTGGAAGGTCGGTTCGTTAGTGGTGTACTGTAGAGCGCGTGTGATGTGTCGTAGTGGGGGTCGCGTCGCGGGCGCAACGCCCCGCCTACGTAGGCGTGCGGTGCAAAATCGATCTCCGCCGATCGCGTCATCTGACATGGAGCTTACACCATTAACTACACTAACTACAGTAACCGCCATCGGCGTAACAGTAACCACACTGCACTCACTACTGGCGCGAAGGCCCGCGCCTCACCGCTGCATGCCGCGTAACTGTCTCATCTATAATATGTATTCTGTTATAAATATCTATGTTAGCTATAGCGCGGTCACGTCTGCTGTCAAACTATATTGTTCTATATCGTCTATACGTATATTATATGTATATATTCGATTGATGTGTCGTGTCGGTCGTCTCTCGATGTGCTTCTCATGTTCATCCTTACCGAGTCATCTCTCGTCACCAAACCGCTTACCAGCTGTAGCTTTGCCTGTTGCATGACGACTATATTGATAATACTACGTAACAACTATCCCTTAAAATACCTTATTAAATCATATCTTAAATAGTATGGCACTTTAATAATAATATTTTAAAAAGTGTTCAAGTACAATAATCAAGTATCAATAGCTGCATCCGCCAGTGTGACGCTTCATGTGTGGTGGCGAGCTTAGAGGCCTTACTGAATTTTCTCTTTTTTATGATAATAATTAGAGATACCGCTGAGGTGTAATTGGAACGCTGGACTGGTTCCTCTATTGGCACACGCAAGTGCATAGTGTAAGTGAAACTTCTTGTTCCAAATCTCCAACTTTTCACGTATGTGCCGTAATATTCCGCGCGACATGTTTGCGTGTTCGGTTGCTGATATATTCCACAAACCTTTTGCAATACCTGTATACACTGAGTGTTTAAATTGAAAGTGCCATGCTCTGGTCGATGTTGCCCGCCCCCTCCCTGTCCGAGCCAAGCGTAGCGGCCGCTCGGACCTTGCATCACTTATCCGGACACGGAGTGGTGTATACTATGCTCACTTGCGAGTCCAAGACACACAGTATCCACATCTGTATTTACATACATACCCACATTTGCAAGTCTGGATCGATTTTGCACCGTCACTCCATGATACACATTTTCTGCAACGTGGTACTCATACATTGATCGCCGATGTATACAGAATTGATTCCATCGCAACATACATATTAAATTAACTCGCATACCGACAAGCGCTCAATATGTTACAACTTCGATCACTGACTAGACTAGCGTTAGAAGCACAGTTGACGATTCGATCGCAGCCGAAGCAGTACAATATTGTTAGCGCTCGTGTTATATATGTTGCACATGTATAATATCCTGCACATCTCTATGTACATTTGTGAATAAATCTAGATTGTTGAGGCACAGGAGCTGCAGGCGGCCAGCTACCAATCACGAGGCACGATAAGTAGATCTCTTGCACGAATATTGTCAGATGTACCTGTACTTATATAGCCCACGTTGAATTGTGTAATGTTTACGTAAAGAGCACATGTTTAAGATATATAGGAGGTCACAACCTTGTTCCGGGATATATTTAGTAGTATAAAATGTTCCTACAGACCACAGAAATTAAAACAAGACTTCAGCTCGCAAATAACACTGCCTAATCTATGCTCAGCTCTATATCTTGTTCTGTGCTTTTCTAGTATTAATATTTCGAATTCTTTTTCATTTAATCTTGGTTATGGGTTTGATTTGTGGTTATTCTGAGTTTTTTAGTTTGGGAGCTTTCAATGTGATATAATTCTCAATGTGCATTGCATGAGATTTCAGCTGTAAATTGAAACAAACGTTGCACAAGTTTGGACCTTCTGTTTGTCGTGTGTTACTTAGTTCTTAATTAATTAATGCGTGCACACACAATAATGAAACAAACTTGTGAAATGATTTCATGAGATTATTTCATTAGTAGTTCGTAAAATTGTTGCCTTTTTAATATAGTCTATCCTTACTTTATCTACATATTTTATTTTATTATCTATGATATTTAATTTTAAATTTCTAAATTCATATTTAACTTCATTTAATGATTTTGAATTGTCTACTTTCATAATTATAATTTCATTTCAAAGAGAAACTAATGTTTTTGATACAAATCCTTCCTTAGACCTGGAATGAAAACAAAACATAACTTTAAGGTTTTGTAGACTGTTTAACATTTCCTTATATATTTTTCTATACATCTGCTTTTATTTTATTAACTCGACGTGGTATTTTGGACGTTGATTGCTAAGACTAGTTTTATTTTGCCAGATCTCGGACCTGAACACTCAAGTCAACGACCTCAGAGGCAAATTGTGAGTATGATTTAGAGCGAATAGCTAAATTATGGTAATCCCAAGTTGTTTTGAGTTGCCTTTCTATTTCGTGTTCAACAGAGCTTTCTTTAATAACGAGCTCTCGGGCAATCTGGAATATTTTGGTGTATCTAAATTTCTATACCGAGAGCACGTAAATGCAGAATTTTGGGAAGCTGATATGATTTCAACTCGGATTCTAGAGAAAAAATTGATTAATTATCAGGATAAAATCAAATTAGCTTGCGAACGGGTTTACGAATATGATATGCTACTTTGACTCTTCAAGAGTCCGAAGTAAATCCATATTTCATGAAAGAGTTTTAAAGCCAGCAAGTGAGCAGCTTAGGATATATCTGTGAATAAAACTACTGGAAAATGTAATGATATTCAGAGTCCAGTTAAGACCTATGTTGCTGCCGCGACTGGACTCTCTTTGTTACGGTTGCATTGTATCACGCAGCGGTATTAAACATGAACGTAACCGCAAAATACAAAGGAATTAATTCATTGTGAACCGAATTCGTTCCGTCTTCTATCCATAAAACTTTTAACTGAAAATTTTAATAGAAACAGATTCAATTTCTGCATTTTTGTCTGTTACTTAACACCTCAAGGCCCTGCGTCGACGAGAGGCGACAGCAATCAACACCGTCGTCGGGCCCCGCCTCGCCATAAGCGGCGGCAGTTTCGCGCGCTTTAAAACTCTATTATTACTAATAAGGAACGATTTTACTCCGGCAGTGCTGATCCGGCGGTGCTCCGGCGGTGCGGGGCGACAGTTTTAATCGCTGTCGCCCCTCGTCGACGCAGGGCCCTGACGGGTTAAACTTATCTCCTTTAATAAATACGTTACTAAGTAGCCTATCCTGAATAGTTCTCTAACCATCATATGCGTGACCATACTGATCTATTGGTCGTATTGCATTTGCAGAAATGATCACTTGAACTACACTTTAATGAAATACTAACGTAATCTCTTTTACTCCAGCGTCAAACCCACACTAAAGAAGGTGTCCAAATACGAGAACAAATTCGCCAAGCTCCAGAAGAAGGCCGCTGAATTCAACTTCCGTAACCAGTTGAAGGTCGTCAAAAAGAAGGAGTTCACCCTTGAAGAAGAAGACAAAGAGGTAAGATACTTGATACAATTCTTATTCATGTATTTCTAGATAGTAATATTGATGGTAGTTTTAAAACAGACTCTAAAATTGGTATAGAAGCAATACTTTTGAATGTCTTAAATAATATAGTAGATGGCATATAAATAATGCTGATGTTAATAAGTAGGCTGTTGAGTCTAATAAGGCTATCGATGGAGATATATGTATACCGTAGCAGATTTTTATTTACTTAAATGTTTTTTAAAACTCATGTTCTCAGCAGAAGTAATCAATTACAGTTTATATTTTACATACTTATAACAATAATACACAATCTTTACAACACTGAATACCGACGATATTATCTAATTCCACTATGGAATTGTTGACGATAATGTAATAATATTAAACTTTCTACCTAACATTCTTCAAATCGGAGTTTATTATTGGCTTCATCTTTTTCTTCTAGATACTGTGTATCTGTGAACTAAAATACTTCTTTTCTTCTTTAATAATTTTCTTCTATAATTTTCTGTATTTCATTAACTTCATAGTTTGTAATTTGCAGTTCATGGGTTCGACTCCTAATGACGCTTACATTATGTTTTAACTATTAATATATTTACTTAGTGGTAATGTTTAACAACAAGCATCATTTACCTGATCATCTTCTACAGGCCAAGAAAGCGGAGAAAGCTGATTGGGCTATTGGAAAGAAGTAGACCATACATTAAAATTAACAGTCAATTTCTTACAATCATTCTCTACCGTTGAACAAATAATGACTTATTTTTTAATTACCCATTAATTTAATATAAATAAATTGTTCTTTTCTACGATAAATCTTTTGAATTCCGTATAACATCCAAACCAGATAAAACAAGGTGAGAAAGAGTTTGGATGACGCGTTAAATACAGCTTCAACTTTATGTAGATGTGACTTGCAATCATGTTATTAACATTTTAATTTAACTCCTCCCAACCAAAGGCTTACGCTGCAAGTTTAACTTTAAAAATGAGTTTATTTCAGTATTCAGGTATTCCCCTGCAACGCTTCGCTACTCCTGTAAAATAGGAATTAGAATTACATTCCAAAGCTTTTTCTTCTATTTCTTTTAGTGACTAACTTTCTGAAATAAATCTGCAAATAGGTCTTTTAAAATGTTGTGTAATTTGAACAAGATCTTCAAATTATCCACATAACATATTTACACTTACACTCATGATATGGTTTACACCCGCATCACTCTCACATTCAATTACGTCATACATATTTTGTTTATTTAACAATACACCAACTCTGTGTAAATCTTTGGAAATTGTAGCATTTTTCATATTCTCGTACTAATAATGTCAGTAGTTTGACACTAATTTCGTCGTACCGGTAAATTGAGTTATAAAAACTTGGTCGTTATTGAAGTTATCAAAGTAGAATAGAAACGAAATTAATATTGTTACAATATCATGATGCGATGTTTCACAGGGTGGTGCTGCGGCCAAGGTAATTAATAGACAGTAACAGTGACAACGCGTAACGCGTACAGACACATTTTAATTTAGACGTTGCTCATACACGCGGCATGTTATATTTTCAGCACAGCTATGAGATGTACCGTTATTAGAGTGGCTACAATTACCTAGTTTATTTTCACTGAAGCTGAAGATCTTTGCCAATTCAGACACATTAACGATTGGCATCAACTCGTTTTGTATATTTCATCCGTCCACATGTGTTCAAGGGCGTGTTTTTGAAATTTATTTCTCGTTATTTTTCTTTTTAGGAAAAATAACGAGGATAGCTGCGATTATGCTGCATTTTGGCCCCTTAGCAGATTTATTGTATAAAGCTTTTGTGTGATTCCAACATGCGCTCCACAGTGCACACACAACCCACACTTGTATTATAAGACGGTTATTTATAGGTTGCTACACAAAACGCTTCGGTTTTTATAGCAAAGTTTTCTTAGATGTGTTATACCTACTTCAAAGCTTTGAAGTGTGTGCTTTAAACGATTATTACCTACAATTCGCGAACCCTTTATTACGCCAGACCATACGCCACTTAATGGGTCGTGACAATAATATAACGCTCGTAAATTCGGCGTATGGTGCGGTGGGTCTGCTGAAAAAAGAGCACCATTGATGGCTTATGCCAAGAAAGAACGGTGTGAATTTTATTTGAAACTCTTCAATGTTCATAGTACCTATAATTATTATTAATTACATTATAAATAAAAATTACACCACATATTTACTTGGTATTTTACAACAGCATCTGTATATATTTTTATGAGACCTGCTTCATCAAAATTGAGCAGTTTGCTGATCGCGGGCGTATTTGGGAATATAGCCGCGATGCGCTATCGGCTTAGAAGTACACCAAAAAAAGAGTATTTATTAATAAAACCCTTTTTTGTTTCCACAGAAAAAACCAGACTGGTCCAAGGGCAAGCCAGGAGACCAGAAGGTAAAAGAGGAAGAGGTTGAGGCATGAACTGTTCACCCCCACCTACTATAAGACCTTGAATCTATGTCAATTGACAATTGTTATTAACTATCAACACATTGTGATATACCTACCCTCTATGGTCAGTCCGTGTAGTACGGATGTCATCCCGTAGGTATCTAGCAACAAATTCCTCCAATAAAATCTGTGTACTTGTCGATTGATTACATCCATTTCGAACATGTCAAATAATTTTTTTATAATTATTTATTTATTAAATAATGATTTTTTGTAAGATAATACGTTTAATAAATTAATTTTCTGTACTGTATTACACTTAGTGGATGTCATTTGTGCCCCGTTTGTCCTTTATCCCTGTGTATCCTTATGTGTTGTTGTAAACCTCACCAATAGTATTAGAACCTCCTTTATTGCAGATTCAATGATTTTAGTAGACTGAACGAGTTTAATTGACTTCAATATAAAGCGTGTCTTTCTAAAGGAGGATAATTTTAAATTTAAATAATATTCAGGTAAATGATTTTAATATCAATGGTATATACCCTCCAG
The DNA here is from genome assembly GCA_951329385.1 of Polia nebulosa. Classification (NCBI taxonomy): domain Eukaryota; kingdom Metazoa; phylum Arthropoda; class Insecta; order Lepidoptera; family Noctuidae; genus Polia; species Polia nebulosa. The sequence goes on along the minus strand of OX589593.1, from coordinate 9,648,192 downwards.
ATTACGCCATGTACGAGCTATTCGCGGTGGCCATATGCTTGAAATCATATTTAAACATGAATGCCATAATATTATCCCTCAAGTAAAGCCAATTTAATTGATATTAAAAATATTTACTAGTGAGTTCTTAGAATTTAAAATTCTCTGTCTCTAAAAAAATACCCTTTGTAACGTAGAGCCGTGCCTCGGACAGTGCAACTTCCAAACGGACATCTTAAAAATCCAATATAACGGGTCTCTTAGACAGCTGCACTTCTATTCAATGAGTATTTCAATGACACTAGAGTTCCGTTGAACGACTTCGGTAGCCGTTGGAAATAAGTCGAGATTTGCAGTAATGGATGTGAAAACTGTTCTTATTTTATCGACACAAAGAACATATATATTTTAACGAATATGTTACATATATCTCTTTGCTTGAAAGTTCTTACCCAATTATGACAGATTGTACACAGATTGTTATATTTTTTTTTCAAGGACTAGAATTTCTGTCAGCAGAATTTTTTTTTTTCACTCCATTTAAGAACCTAAATACAAATACATATATTTAATTCGTATTTTCACCACGGACTTAATACGAATCCGGTTGAAGGTGTTATCAACATAAAATATAAAGTGTATTGTTTTTTTATGTTTTATATGGCTACAGTTGATCCATTTATATCCCTTTTTGATCCTTTGTATCCCTGGAGTCCTTTCAATGTTATTGTTTGAAAAAAGGTAGAACGCTCTATGTTGTTTGGATTGCTATGTCTATGTAGATTAGATTATCGAGTATATGTGAATGTTTTTGTATCCTGTGATGATGGTCATTGAACACTGTATAATTATGTAAAAAAGTAAGTATATGAAGGAGGATATCGGAACAATGGCGGTAAGTAAAAGAATATAGTCGAGATATATCTGTCCTGTGTATACACAGTCCTCATCTACACATATGATATTAACGTATCCCCTTATATACGTACAAATAAACCACAATATAGAACGATACATTTAATAGGTACTTGCTTGGTCTCCATTCAATTCCAATTAATTAGATAATAATTGCAGATATGAAAGACATTGATAGGGAGTAAAAACGCAGTATGCAATTTTGGCGATACAACCGCTAAAGGTATGCCTCAAATTCATGTGTGGCGCCATGAAGGAGCAATTAGGTATTTTGACACAACAGTCAAAGTTCCGCACAACGCAATAGGGAATATGCATGATATTTTTTTATTTGTTGAATTGAAGACTTATAAACTACAGTGAACAAATATGAAGGAATTTTCAAAATATCATTATCAGCGACGAAGTTATAAAGCTTTAATGTTGATAATTAGAAAGAGAAGTCCGACGTGTTCTTTGACTTCAATCAAAGGACATGACGCCCATACAACTGCCATAGATACTCGTAACAGCGTTTTCGAGAGAGAGACAGATATATTTATTTAAAATTATTATTTCTCGTTTAATTTTCGATCAATTTTGATTCTGCTTTCACTGTTCGTATTCTATTTAAGTATATTCATCGATAAACCGGTTAGATAACAAATATTTTTTTTCATGCATATTCCCTATTTCGTTATAGCATAAATAGTGTAGGACATGGCAAACTGCAAAGCATCCTATATAAAAGAAATTTAACATTCCAGATTTCAACAATTACATAGATTTTATACGTACAGAAATAATCTGAAAATTCTTAAAGTTATCCAGTCCAAGGATAAACAAGGAAAAGGAAAAACAAAAGATCACACACAGATTGGGTATCTTAAAATAGGGCTCCCATGTGCAAAGAAACCTTTAACTTTCAAGGGTAGGGACAGAAAGACGGTAGTTCAGTTACCTTGTCTAAGTTTGATTACACCCTGACATATTGTAGATAAAGGGGTAAAAGTCGTGAAGAGTTAAGATCACAAAGTTAGATTAGACTGTCTGTTCTGACTTTATAATGTGTACTTATTTAGACAGACAATTGCCTCATTATTTAAAGTTATGTGTAAGCTTGCGCAATGAGGCAGTGAAGGTTCAGCTTTTTTTTTTTTGAAATTTGGTTCGAAGACGCCTTATTAAAATCCTTAACTAAAAGAAATAGGTTAGGTTGATGATATTTGTCAGATTTACTGCCGATTTCACCAATTCTAACGCCCAGGTTTCGACGTTTAAACACGTTTAAGCTCACTTAATCGTGTTTAGCCGCTGTCATAAAGCTGAAGTTTGTTTGGTTGAACGTGCTAATCTCAGGAACTGCTGGATCAAATTGAAAAAACATTTTTGTGTTGAGTAGTCCATTTATCGAGGAAGGCTATAGGCTACATAACATCACGCTGCGACCAACAGGAGCGAAGCATCAATGAAAAATGTGGCAAAAACGGGAAAACGAATCCTTTTGAGAGCTTCAGTTGCGTGCGCTGCGAATGACGGAATTGTTCTCCTTCTAAAGTTCTAAAAAAAGTCCACGACAGCATATGTCTATCTTTTAAGGTTAACTCACTATAATCTTTTCTAAGGTTTTTATTTTTTACGCTAAGCTTAGTTCAGTAAAACTTAGTTTACAGAGCGAATGGTGAAATCAGCCCTTAGTTGTTAGATGGCGTTTCATGAATAACATAAATTATTTGGTAAATTGTTCAAGTTTAAGAATGGTACTCTTTTGCTGGGAGATCACAAAAAATATCGACTACTGAAATCCTTGCATCATTTCGAAATCAGAATACCAGATAGATATAAATCCACATAAAAATGTTATAGTTAATATTCTCAGCAAAACCAGTGCAGTAGTAAAGAACGCAATCGAATTTATAGTCTACAAAACACATTGAAGATTGATATGAATGGCTTACAAAAGCTACTAAGATTTCTCGAAGGAGTGGAATTGACTACCAAAAAAATTGATTTTTTATACCACTATATTTTATAATACAATAGGTATATCGAAGTAATTAAATTACGTAGTTGAGAATATATGTAGTACTAGCACTTCGCCCGCGATTTGTCCGTGAGGATTTCGATAATACAGCGAAAATAAATATAATTAATAACCTATAGCACCCACAAACAATGTAGCTTCTGCTGATGACAGGATTTTCAAAATCGGTTCATGAGTTCCAGAGATTAATTCCTACAAACAAACTCACAAACTTTACCGCTTTATAATATTAGAACAGATAAGTACAAAAATAACATATCTGTTAATATATCTGAAGGTTTTGTTTGAAAATAAAACAAACAATTCTATTAAAATATTCTCTTGGGTAAAAACCTTTTCTGTTTTTTACAAGCGTGTTTAGTTATTCAAACGCTTGTTCAACATCACAATCATAGAGTTCTGAACTAAGTCTACTGTGTACCTACTTCATACGCAGAATCAGATTTTGATGTTACTTACCCACTTCGGCAAACTTCGGCTCTTTCCGTAAGACCCGACGCAGGACTATACGAGTTCGTCTCGAAAACTTTTGTGCGTCTCTTAAAGCCTTCGTCTTTGACTCGACTTATTTAATAAGCTTTGTAATTTTCGTTGTTTCTTCTTTGTTTGTTATTATTGTAACATTTGCGGTTGAAAGTTGAAAGATGACGAATCTTCTGTTATTTTTGAGTACGTTGTTGTTATTTTTGTTTTGATAAACTTTTTTATTTATTTCATCATATCATGTTCATCATATTTCTGCCCTTATTCCATGTTACTTGGGGTCGGCGCAACACGATTTTTTCTTCCATTCTGTCCTGTCAGCCGTCACGCTATCACTAAATCCCTTTTCTTTCATATCACTCCTCACACAACCTATCCATCTTTTCTTTGGCCTTCCTCTCCTACTCCATCCATTCTCATTTATATTCATTACTCTTTTAGTTACATATGTTTCATCTCTCGTCTTCACATGACCATACCAAGATAAGCGGCTCCCTTTCAACTTTTCTGTCACTGGCGCCACTTTTAAACTACCTCCAATGTACTCATTTCTCACTTTATCCATTCTCGTTACTCCACACATCCATCTAAATATTCTCATCTCCACCACATGCAATCTTTTTTCACAGCCCAACATTCTGATACACACAGTACGGCAGGTCTAATCACGGACTAATAGATTTTCCCCTTTAACTTGAGGGGCATCCGTGAATCGCAAGTATTTCGAGTATTTATTTATTAAACTTAAAAACACTATCTTTACAGGATGACCCCAAAACAATAGTGGTTTCCAAACACCCAACCTACAAATAGAAAAATCAATTTACAGCTAATACTTAAAAATCTAAACTTAAAATCATCTGAATCGGCACAAATACTTAAATAATTATAAAATAAATATCAAATTAAACCTTTTTAATGTTTTAAAATCTTAACCTAAAATATAAAATCAGACTTAACACAGGATATTAATGTTTAAATATAACTAACAATATTCAACAAAACTTGCGAATTTACTCAGATTACACGAAAATATGGCAATCCTCTCATGCAGTTCATTTAGTACACATATTGTGCGGAACAATGGAAGAAGAAAGGTGAATGAAGACAACATCAGCATAAAGGTTAAATAAATGAGGGAATTATCAAAGAAAAAATCTGATTTATCAATATATTGGATTTTTTTAGTAAAATATACGTAATAACAAACATTATTACCCAATTTCAAGTTCATGAGTCAATGGGAAGATAATAAATTCTTCGGAACAAAATTTTGTCACAGACAACGGACAGACAGACGGACACGTGAGTGACAGGACAGACAGACGGACACGTGAGTGACAGCAATAGGGCTCCGTTTGGACACTTCGGCTACGGAACCCCAATTAGATTACCAAAAACAATTGGACACGTAATTTTTCTTTTGTCACGGTAACAAAAAACTGGACAAGTGCGTGTCGGACTTCGCACATTTAAGGTTCCGTATCAAAAGAGGGAATTAACAATGAAAAAATCTGATTTATCAATATATTGGTATTTGTTGGGTAAGTAAATAGATGATATAACAACAAAATCTCTAATATTAACAACATATAACAACGGAACCTATAATTTTATTTATTATTCGCTATATTAAATAAAATCATAGGTTCCGTTGTTATATGTTGTTAATATTAGAAATTTTGTTAGTTAATATAATGAACGATTGATATAATTTTAAAATAACAAATTTTTATAAGCATAACATACATTCAATATAGCATCGTTTGACATAACATACATTAAATATAAAATCGTTTGACATACCACTCAAAAGATATAAAACTTATTTGGTCTAATATGATGAAAAGTAGATATTAAACATAACTAGTAACTGATTACCACCTGTGCCAAGATAGGTCGACGGAGCCCCGCTTAGCGGGGCTCCTATTTCTGGGTGGTTTAAAAAAAATAACCACAGAGGCTAAGGCCCGACCTTCTAACCTAACCTATCCGAGTTCGGGGTACTCTGAGTCGGGGTGTTAATGACGTTTTTTATATACATATATTAAACGTTAGACCTAATGATTTTCGATTACATAAACGTTATATCAAACAACGATACTAATTAAGTTTTAGAATAAATAAATGTTATATGTAAAGAAATTATATCAGAAGTTGGTATATCTCACGTTGATTATACGAGTATCTTATGAACGATAATAAAATGAAATTAGACCAAATGAGTTTATACGTTATGAGACGCACCCGTGTTGAAGTTTTGCACTCACTTGTGTAAAAATGTACCACTTTTTATCCAGAAGCGAGGTAACAAGCTCCACTCTTGAATTTTGATACCGTTATTTACTTATTTTTTATGTAATTTAAACTGACTGACTAAATAGAACTATAATCCCTAGGAATCACCCCGATTTCCATTCTATTTATTTTGGTCTGACCGAACATTTTAAATTATTAAGCTAACATACTTATACAGATGCTTAATATGGAATGTACGAGTAAATTAGTTTAGTGTCCGCTAAAATGACCTAAATCTCAATATTACACCGAATGGATTTCATTATGAGCAAAATGAGCTTAACGAACATATAAATTGCTTTCATGAAATGGTAATTACAACTGTCTCTCACAAAATTAATAATTTCAGTATTCATTATGGTCTTCATTAACTTAATTGAGATGAACAAACAGTGAAGGTAAATGACAGAGTCGTATGAAAAATTAACACTATACAGAGTGATTTTAGTATATTGTGATTTATTTTTACAACCTTTATTTGAATTTATTGCTTGGGAAGAAATGCTTTTAGCTTTTACTTTTGTCTTTTTATTATTTGACCATTCATTGTCGCTAAATAAAAAAATATTGCTTTTTTCATAATTCGCAAGTCAACGTAGTCATGTTTTTCCTCTCTATCATGACTAACATTTATATTTGACTCTCTGCAATCATGATTACAGCCATCATATTTATCAAAATAACACGAATTTCAAAATTCAGTATTCTGCATAATAATCATTTGCTTTGAACATCACACGCTTCAACTTATTCCCTAGGGTATCATATTAAGCAGACTAATGGTAACATTAGAGAGTTGCTATTTTTAGAACCATTTCGGCATTTAGCTTTGTACAATTATTTATAGCTTTTCCATTATTTCATTCGCTTTGATCATACATTTTTCTAGCCTTTTTCGCGTGTAGGAATTCAATTTTTGCTGGGCCACATTTACCGTTATTTTTAAGAGCAATATATCTGCATAAAATGTTATGGCAAAACAACTTTGAAACAAACAATATGCTTAATTGCATAGTGGCCTAATTTGTGTGTACAATAACAGTAAATTGTGGTTTCGGCTGCAAGTCCTCTACTACAATCCTCATTAGTCATTACTATTGGCAAGGCACTTAATAAAGACATTGTTTCTGGCTGAGCGCTTTACTATTAATACATGGTCGCTTCCTAATTGCATGTGGATTTCAGCCACGTACTCTATGGTAAACAAAAGTTATGCAACATTGTTGCAGCAACGTAATTATTTTTGTTGTACGCAGCATTAGTAAATAAATGAATAAAAGTTATTTGGAACAATGTAAGTTTACATTTTAAATAGTAATGATACCTACAAAGTAAAATACTTTGGCGCAGTTCTCAACGTCCAATCGTAGACATTGGTTTCACCATGTTGCTGCAACAATGTCGTACAATTTTTGTCTCCCATGTATACGGGGCTATGAAACACACATGATGTTACGTTTGTGGTGTGTTTACAGGAGGGTGACGCGGCAGCAGCGCCCGCAGATGGGGCGCCTCCTGCAGGAGCGCCACCTGCGGAAGGGGCGCCTCCGGCTGAAGGAGCGCCCGCGGTCCCCGCAGAAGGGGCGCCCGCGGCACCTCCCGCGGAAGGTGCGCCCGCACCTTCAGCTGATGGCGCCGCACCGGCTGCTCCTGCCGAAGGTCTTCATAATCTTTTGTTACTGTATCAAGTCATCGACAGTATAGGTCCTGTTGTGGTCCTCCCATCCATCGCTTACTATCAGGCGTGATCAAGGTCACGGGTGGGCTAAATAGGAATTAAAAATAAAAATCTTCTACAATTTTATTTGTTTAGGACAGATATCAATATTAGCCAAAAAAAAAAAATTGTATTACCAGTAAAGGAAGCGTAGGAATTATACGAGTAGGTACAAGCAAAAAGAAGCCTATGCCTAGCACCAAGACGTGCTCGGGCTGTGGACGCTGATGAATAATAACCAATAACACAATCAACATATAGTTCGAGCCAAAAAAAAAAAAAAAGTATTACTACATGCAAACATATTGCAAAACTAGACACTCATTTTTTTAAATTTTAAATAAAAAAAAATTAAAATGATGTTATTTTAAATAAAAAAAAATACAAGAATACAAGACACCCAGACCCGGAACAACTGACTGTAGGCCATACAAATATTTGTTCCGTGCGGGGATCGAACCCGCGACACGCAGCGCAGCAGCCGAACGCTCAATCGTAAAAAAAAAACCGTGCCGTCCAATCATTTATTTAAAGTTAAAGGCTGGAATTGCTCATAAAAGTGAGATATCCAAGAAAATGCTGAAATTATCACCAATCGATCCAAAATGCCAAACTACACGTAATATTTCATATATAGCCACAATTTTCGTCAAATCAGGTCAGGTCAATAAATTCTTGGTAACAAGTTGATATATGCTGATTCTTCTACTTCTTCGGATTTCAACTGAATTCCTCGTTACAACACTCCAAGAAAAGCAATTATTTATGTTAAAGTAACTTTTCATTGCGGGACGGGCAGGGTTCCAGGCGTTGTCAGCATGAGTGTCTGGTGCCGTTGGCGGTGCTCCAAATTACAGCAGTGTAGGAATTAATGTTAACGTTTCAACAGTTGTAGATAAGTAGACACATATTAGCAAACCATTGTTTATGAACACACCTAAATGGGGAATGTGTAAAGCCATAAAAATCTTACTTCTTTCTTTCTTTAAATAAAACTTTGCCCCCACACTAGGAATTACTTATGTATCGTGGGTGCGTTCACAAACATTTAACTCACATACACAAGACACCCAGACCCGGAACAATTATCATTATTTATTATTATCCATATGAAGAGTAATAAAAAGATCCATGTTACACTTAAAACGTTTAATTTATAAATTAATAAACGAAAGTTTAAAAAATTTTTTTTTCGTAGGTTAAAAATAAAAAAGGATAAGAACAATGTAACAATATAATTATAACGAGATTTGTGTCTATTTTTAAAGGTTAATTTAAAGGTAATATGCTCCGAAAGAAAATGGTGGCTACCACTTAATTAAATATTACAGCTTTTAAGTGCTGTATGAGCAAAATGAAGATTTTTATCATCTGTAGGCCATACAAATATTTGTTCCGTGCGGGAATTGAATCCGGGTCGGTGACAGTTAAATTGTTCTAAGGGGCCATCTACACATACATTCGAAAGAAAATCTTTAGTCGATCGGTAAAGGTTTTTCTGTAATCATGCTTGTACAGTCAGTATTACCTAACTTGTTTTACAGTGACAAAGAGGGATCAAGTAATGCAGGGAACTGCAGGTACAGTCCACTTAAGTACCGTATTTACTAAGCTGGATCAATTTGAATGGTTTGTGTCATCGAGCAATCGCAACATAGGAGTTTTAATCAGCATGTTTATTGTAGAACAGTGTTTACAAAACATGCAATTTAAATAATAATGCTTACTTTGCTTGATACTTGATACTCAAATATTGACGTTACAGGTGCACCCGCGCCAGCACCACCTGCGGAGGGTGCGCCAGCTCCCGCTCCACCAGCGGAAGGTATGATTCCTATATAAAAAAACGGTACAATTTAAGTTAGACCATGGATACGAAATGACCAGTTTCCACTCCAAGTAACCATTAGTTTTTGTTGCGAAAAATATATTAAGAGCTGTTGCTAACCTAACCTGATAAGCACTTAAATTCTTCTTCTTTATCTTCTTCTGTTCATATTACTTGGGATTGGGACTCCTCACCATTCTGCACGAAATTATTCTATCCTGGACAATTGGGCAACCTGTATTTCACTTATTTGTAGTCAATATAATGGCTGTTTCAAAGACTGACACTGACATTTTTGACCAAAAAGATATGTTGCTAACTACACAACTAAATATTTACAGGTGCACCAGCACCCACGCCAGCACCGGCTGCTGAACCAGGTAAATTTACGACACTTTATTATTACACTGGTTTTGGTTAAAATTAGAGACAAGAGGGATGGTAAAAGGAATAGAGGAAGGCAAGGGAAGAGGTGGGAGGATGAGATAAAATTAACAGCCGGTCCCAACTGCAGAAGGGTTGCTAGAGATCGAAAACAATGGAAGATGTTAAAGGAGGCCTATGCCAAGAGGCACACTGAACTTAGACACATTCCGTAAAATATTACAACATTGTAGACGTTGTATCTTAAAAATTCAAGATAAGAGGCTCATTGATTGATTGAACACTAAAATGTCTGCAAAATATTCTGTCTCTCATATCGTGAGAAGAGTCAATTAAAAATGTTTAACATATAGGATGGTATAATGGCAGCCAATTTTATAGAAAAAACAGACACTGAGTTACAAAATACTGACAATTTTTTTTTTTTTTACGTTGCCCTACACTAGGAATTATTCTTGTAACGTGGGTGCGTTCATAAACATGTAAACTCACGTCACAAGACACATACAAATATTTGTTCCGTGCAAGATTTAACTTTAACGAATGTGTGGAGTTACACAAATTCAACTCTGTTTATAATTTTTAGCGCCTGTCCCTGCGCCGGCGCCGGCGGCTGAGGCCCCTGCCGCGCCCCCACCAGTCGAAGGTAAATATGCTATTCAGTTTTTTTATGTCGAACAGTCATCAAAGTATTTGGAAGTCTTGCCAAATGTTAAGGGCTTTATTTATAAAAAAAGTTAGCAGTGGGATTAGTCACTATTAGCAGGGTCTTATTTCAACATTTCTACCCAAATGAAGGGTAAATGTTGATGGTAAAGACAAGTACTGATTGAAGAAGGTTTTGTCCTGAATACAGTTGAATTTGATGAATGAAACGTATGCTGTCATGAATTTAGAATTTGCTAATCAGTATTTAAACTTAGCATTTGGTTAGCGAGTATTATAAATAAGAATATAAGATAGAAGTTATAGCTTTGATATTAATAAAGATTTCAGATAATAACCATTTCCATACATATTAAGATAGAGTCGAAATCTTGGACTTCACATTCTGGTTCAATCCACCCAACTCATGATATTATAATCCATATCTGACAGATGTTTGCATTGACTGGACAGGTTTACTCAAATATGTGTGGTTTTCTCTTCAAAAGACCATTACAGACACTAATCTGCATGGCCCTCATTGTCCTCAGCATATTGTGAATGTGAGAACTATGTAGATCGTTATATTACGTAGATTGCATGATTGTCTGGCAGTTAAGTACTTTTGCGGCCTACCCAAATGTCCTTACTTTGGTATTGTTCGTCTGTTCGTTGAGCTCTTTAAAGTTTTGAGTTGAGCTACACTATAACTGACAAATGCTTGCACTGTTTGGACAGGTCCATTCAAACCTGCGTTGTGCATTCCTCAAAAGCTCATTTTAGACATAAACGTACATGGTTCTCAAATGATTTGACCAGTACATATTATATGGATTAAAACCCTTTAAATGAGACTTTGACCTCTGAGTTTGTTTCGGTGTTTCTTCTCAGGGTAGTCAGCTAGGAAACACCGGCCTCATCTAGAATAAACTGACAAAAAGACATTGACGTGTAAAATTGTTATTTGTAACCTGTTTGCAAAATAAATATCATTTATTATTCTTTTAAGCGTTTCTTTTTTCTTTTTTTTTGTGGTTATCTTTCGAGTTGTATGTATATCAGTTCCAAGTGGGTTAAACGCTGTTTTCTTTTTTCAGCATCCGCCTAAGAAGAAAATTGATGGAGTTTACAACGGAGTCACATTAACTGAAGATATGTTAGATTCGAATGTGTAAAATGTCTTTAACATTCTACGTCATCTACACCTTGTCTACAGCATCTATAGCGTCATCCCGGCTAAATGCCTGGGCCCGCTTCAAACAAACACCATTCATCATGATTTATTATTTTAATAATAAAAAACATCACTAATATATTGGTATTTATATATTGCTATTATAATATCTACAACACTATCTTTGTTATTTTTATACTGTTTCTTCACTACTGTGTAGATAAGTTTTGTATGATATATGAAAATAAACAGATAAATGAATAACACTATAATGATTTTATATGGGAAGCCACCTTTCTGAGTAACTAAATTGCCAGCCCCTAAAGTAGACTACACGACTAGACTGATTATTTATTATAAATAATAATAAATAATCTGTCTATTTAAAATTCCCACTGCTAGCCTCTTCTCTGAGAGAGGATATGGGCCGTAATCCACCACTCGGGCCCAATGCGGGTTGATGGATGTCACACGGCTTCGAAGTTTTGGTTCTAGGATATGCCCGTTTCTTCACGATGTTTTCCTTCGACGTTTTGGGAATTCTGCATTGAAAATAATAGAAGCTTGACATATTTAAAGTTTAGTCTTTCTTCATCATTCTCCTTTGGCCTTCCTCTACTCTTATAGCCATCCACATCCATACACAAGACTTTCCTCACGACATTTTATTCATTCTTCCGCATCACATACCGATACCACGACAACCGATTTCCACACAACTTTTCAGTCACCGGTGCCACTTTCCGACTTCCTCTTATATACTTATTCCTAATTCTATCCATGCGCGTAACACCACCAACATCGCTCTTAGCATTCTCATTTCAGCTGCCTAAAGTTTAGACTTTATGGACTGTATTAAACGAACCCATTTCATGTTTGCTTTAAATACAATCTTATTGTATTACCTACATATTCACCTACTTATCTTTATCTTGAAGCCATGCAAATGAGATAAGATTGTTATGAATCAAAATATTGAAATCGTATTCAGTCATCATCATTATTCAGACGAGACACTTCCTCTGCTGGTCATAGGCCTCCACCAACTGTTACCACATCAATCAGTATTGTAATTAAAGCCATATAAAAAACTTTTTTACAAAAAAATAGAACCGACTTCCAAAAAAAGTGCAAAATAACTTTAATTTCGGAAGTCGGTGTTCCTGTTTTGTGTCTTCGTTTTTTGACACCGACTTCCGAAATTAAAGTTATTTTGCACTTTTTTTGGAAGTCGGTTCTATTTTTTTGTAAAAAAGTTTTTTATTTTTCACTTTTTATTCGTGGTTCCCCATTAAACTGTGTTAACAATTCATAGACATACGATAACAGCAATCGCGGTTGATTTGCTGTCAATTATTGAAGAGTTCCGTTGTCTGTCTCCGAAACCCATCATCAGATCTTTTTGAAATTTAAATGGGACCATTTCGGAATAAACCCCTTTCGAACAAAAAAGAATTTTGCAAATCCGTCAATATATGACGGAGTTATGCCCGAACATACATAAAAAAAAAAAAATAAAAAAAAAAATAAAATACAAACATCCGAATTGATAACCTCCTCCTTTTTCGAAGTCGGTTAAAAATCAATCAACAGCAAACTAATCCAAAATAGATATCCTCCATACTCAATTAACATAACCATTACATTCCTAGTTTTAGGAAACCCAAGTAAATTAGTCGGTCCAAAATAAACCGGAGTCATAGAATGGACATGTGTTACAAGGGCCTAGTCGACCGTAATATCTCAACCCTTATTACTGGGATACAAGCAGGGATGTAACTGAGGCTATAGAGAAGAGGTTTATGCGGTGGCGGAGGCGGGGATGTCAATCCTACTTAATATTATAAATGAGAAAATTTGGATGGACGGATAAATGTTCATAACTCAATCATGCCAGAACGACTGAACGATTATACAGGTACATGTAAAAAGACGCATCACAGAGCCGTTAGCTACGCATACTGTACGTCTTACAAAGTAGTTTTGCGCATGAATTATTGCTGGGAAACGCCTTTTATTTTTAGGTATGAAAAAAAAAAAATAATTGCGCGCAATGTAACGCAAACCCAGGCAAGTGTAGTTAAACCCCGCCCCTTCGCTCTAAGCCACGTAGGTACTTGTCAGATACGTTTGATATTCATTGCGTTTTTGTAACTGCAAATGCGTAATTTAGAAATTTCGAAAAAAAAAAATCGAAAATTCATGCAAATAATGGGTAGAATATGTGGCTTTCGGCTTCGGAAACTGTTTTTTTACACCTGTTATTATTGTTTGAAATAGGCTATAACTTATAGTGTAGTACTGATTCCACGGGGGCGAAGACACTGGTAGAAATGAGATACACGATATAGAAATTAAAATTAACATTGAAGTGAAGTGGAAAGTGATGTTTTTCTTACTCCTTCGCTGTTATGTTCTGATCAATTCTGTTGTGGAATGTTTATTTATTTATTGAGGACCTCCGACAATGTACGTAGACAAAAATAAGTATCAAGAAGTGGAGTTTTAAATTAGTTTAATTGTTTCTCCAGGACTTGTTGAGCTTTATTAAGTCAGCGGTTTTCTGGTTGACTCTGACTTTCAGGAGTGGCAGTAGGTGGGAAAAGTGTACTGGGTTTGTCCAAAATAAAAATAAAATCGACAAACTGAATTTCACAAAACCAAACCTGTATTTCAGATTTTTCTTCTTCTTAGTGGTTTATAAAATAAACTGCCTCTAAACAGTTGGTCACTATTTGCTGACTTGCCGGTGCCTGTAACACAGGAGAAATAATAAAATAAAACTTGAAGTGGTGAACCATCACTTCCATTTAACACACTTTCCACTCCGTTACAACACTGATTCAAACTTGCGAAGGCGATTGCTGATGCGAAGGCGAATGCGAATATGGAGGTCCGATGGCTTGCAGAATTTCCGCATTTGCGGAGTTCCTTTACAAGTTACAACCCTAGACGCAAGGCTGGGCAATTTGGACAACTCTTTGAGGTAAACTGCCCAGCACTCCCTACTACAATGTAATGTCGGGCTATTTCACTGAATTGCCTATTGAAGGGACTCTGCTTCCAGATTGTTGCGTATTCTTTGTAATTGATATGTTGGGTTTACTTATTTGATTAAAGAGATGTTTATTTTATTGTTAGTCTCATCTAGCTAAAGCTGAAGATGGAAGCTAATAACTGCTCTTCCTTTAACGTTTGTTACATTAACTAGGTTCGCTATTATGAGCAATGAAAAGCTCAAATCGTATGCGAAAGGGTCCGAATGGGCGCGTGCTCACCATTGATAGCTCAATTTGGCTGGTTATGACCGCCCCCAAGTGTCATCTCCAGATATTATTAAAACCTCATTACGTATTCAAAGCAAGACTTCCATTAAAAGGATCAATGTTAACGGGTCTTGTCCCAAGTTCCTGTGTTCACATAAGTATTTACGAAAAGGAACGTTTTAAAGGGTTCAAATATCCGAGTGAAATCACCCGAGTGGAACGGCCTTAATAATTATCTCTCATTCGGTTTATCTTTCACCTTATGTAGGTAATGAATGGCCACATTAAGTTTAATTAAAATGGGCTTACTGTTGCATTGTAATGCCCGCTATTTCGAAAGTAAACAAATAGTTTCGACCTTTTTATTCGGTTCGTACGAGTAGATAAGATACCTTTTTTCATTCCGGACCCAAGACACTGACTTCCCCCGCTCTGGGTGGAGCGGGAGGGGTGTCAGACTTTTACTGACTAAAACCCACCCCTGGTCCTTTAACTAAAGGACCAGGGGTGGGTTTTGGACAGAGTTACCACGCCTGTGGGCACTCAGGAAACTTCCTGAGTGCCCAGAGGCGTGGTAACTCTGTTTTGATTTTATATGCGACCCAGCCTGGGTTGTAGATAAGATACTTTTTTTTTTGGGCGTGGGAAATCATCCAATGACATTTCCCGCTCTGGGTGGAGCGGGAGGGTTTGTCAGATTCTTACTGACTAAAACCCACCCCTGTCCCTTCCCTGCCCTGACTGTCCCCTGGGCAAGATAAGATACCTGGAGACTGATTTGAATAAATTCATTACTTTTATTGCACGTCTTTGGTGGGTTTTTGTGAGTTCGGAGTCGTACTCACTCGAGGAGGAAAATCCTGAAATTTTGGAGCACATGACAATGTAACAAATCATGCATTCACATACATATGTAAGAAGCGGGCACGTGCGCGTGACTAGATGTGATCTCAGTAGAATCAGAAGCAAATAAGCATTGAATTGTTATTTTTACTGAGATACTCATGTTAGGTTTTATTTGATATCATAAAATTGTTATTCTTGCATGTTGATTTTATTACATATTCATATATTTTTACGTTTATTTCCTCAAGCCTCGTATTTCTCGGAACATTGCTAGATCGTGTGGAATAAGCAGGTGCTTCTATTTATAAGAACAGCCCCTCACCGTCTATGGCTCTAGGTAATAAGTTTACTTTGTATTTTTTTCTAGAAGACTTTACATTGCTTTTATGGTAGTAGATAGTTGACAGAGGTCCGTAGCGGTGGGCGTACTTAGTAATTAAATCCTAACATTGTCGCTAAATGGCTTAGTGACGAGTGTGTTGCCATTCAGTCTGTCTTCTGTTGATATTTGTTTTTTAAAACGAATTTAACTACAATATATTTATACACAACTAAATTGTTAAATAACGTAATCTGTATTTAAAAAATTCAAAGTCCTGACTGACTGATAAATCAACGCACAGCCTAAACCGCTGGTCCTAGAGAAATGAAATTTGGAGGGTGTGTTCTTTGTGAAGAGTAGGTATCCAGTAACAAATGGTTTTTCGAAATTCCACCGCTGAGAGGGTGAAATGGAGGTTGAAAGTTTATAACGGGAGACATACCAATTTCACGCGGGTGAAGCCGCTAGCAGAAGCTAATAGTCGGTATATATAAAAACAGATTAGTTATACAAACACGTATAAAAATAACTCATTGGTCATAAAAAAAACACTTTCAATGATGTGTCGAATAAACGTACTCTATTATATTCTATAGTGAGAAAAGTGCCCAGAAAGAATCAGGTAGCATTGCCTTGTTGAATAGCAATGCTGATTCGTTGGCCAAAAAAAAGTGCCCAGAACGCTCTGGTAGCATTGCCACGTTAAATAGCAATGCTGATTCGTTGACCAAACAAAAGTGCCCAGAACGCTCTGGTAGCATTGCCACGTTGAATAGCAATGCTGATTCGTTGGCCAAAGAAAAGTGCCCAGAACGTTCTGGTAGCATTGCCACATTGAATAGCAATGCTGATTCGTTGGCCAAAGAAAAGTGCCCAGAACGTTCTGGTAACCATTGCCACATTGAATAGCAATGCTGATTCGTTGGCCAAAGAAAAGTGCCCAGAACGCTCTGGTAGCATTGCCACGTTGAATAGCAATGCTGATTCGTTGGCCAAAGAAAAGTGCCCAGAACGCTCTGGTAGCATTGCCACGTTGAATAGCAATGCTGATTCGTTGGCCAAAGAAAAGCCCAGCCAAAGAGTATAACAATAATAAAATTGTGCCCAGCCCTCTGGTCACCTGAAGGGTCAACTAGCTGTTCGCTGTCTGTCTTCTTAATTACCTACATGAGTGTACCTAATGTGAACTATACAGAAATACCTCTAAACTTAGCAGGTAATACTTTGAATATCATCACTTCCACTTGCCCAATAGCTGATAGTATAATTTCTTTCAAAGTAGCCTAGCCTATTGTTTATGCTACATTCGTAGCTTATTTATCCCCTTAATTACTTAGGATAGCCAATTTAGTCCCACTCAGTACAGATGCTACCTGTAGTCTGAATATCAATTAAATGGGCCTATTTTGGGAGAATATCAATTTCATTTAGCCTCCAACCAAACCTAATTAAGGATTCAAAATCTACTTCAATTAAATTAAACATGACATCATATTACACAATTAATTTGCCAAGACCTGCCGCATGTCAAACGAGAAATGGGCTAAAAGAACCAATGAATGGGTGCCACTAAATGCCAGAAGACATCACGGCAGACCAAGGTGAAGATGGCGAGAAGAGCTCGACTTCTACCGAAGGGACAGGCCTGTACTGACCTTAGTTAGTGAGACCTTTACAAGTTATGGTAAGACTGAAAGCTGTGTGTTAGATGATAATAATAGTTGATCGCAGATAATGGTGCGGATTCTGTTGTGCACAAACTAAACTTAATTTAGGCTATTTCTATCTTTTTCTCTTTAATGAAACAAGAAAGAGACGAACGTAAATTAGAGCTGTCAAATTTAGTTGAACTAGTATTTCCATACAAATTAAGGGTACACGTGTCGATTAAAAACACGGTGAAGCGCAAGGCGTAAACTAGTTTGACATCTCTTACTTAGTTTATCGCTTTATCCGTCCTTTTCTCGCACTGCCTTTTAGTAAAAGATAGCAATTCTCTAATTTTAGTTAGTTATTGGACAAGAGAATCGGCACCAATGTTACCCTTGATGTTCTTTCCCCATAATTACTCGTAGCTTATGACAGGTTATATAATAATAATAATAATAATAATAATTCTTTATTTTCAGGCATCTAAGGCCCATAGATAAAATACACAACATTAGTAACCTTAAAAAATAATAAACTAATACATAATATTAAAAAAAACATAAAATCTAAACTACTACGTTAGGTCGGCGACGTATTGCGCTGAGTCGTGGTGTCATGTAGCCGTCCGCGAAAACGCCGAAACACGACACCCGTCGGCCAAAATTCTTCCGTCAAGAAAGTCTCTAGATGGTGAGTCGGTACCCGCACCCGCATTCCAACCTTTCGACTCTCAGGGTGAACTTGGTCTTCATCTTGATATACTCCACGACCTCCTCTACCTTCGTGGAGTGATGCAGACGTGACACGTACAGCTGCGTCGACGGAATAGCAGGACGCAGCATAAAGTTCGGGCCTGTCAATGCGGTACCGCACTGATTGCGAGAAGCAGGCTTCTTCTTCTTCTTCACCACTCGAATGAAGCCTTCTTCATCGGCCTGTCCTTGACTTGATACCACAGGTAACGAGCTTCGAACGTGATCGGAGAGCCCCTGAGCACCTCTCGCTTGCTTTGGTTGCCGCTGTTTTTTTGCAGGAGTAGCAATAACGGCAGCCGAGTAGGCACGTGACGTGCTAACATTCGTCGGCGCCCTAATAATGGGGGACGCGGGGAGGGCGGGGAGCGCTTGTGCACCGCTTGCAGTTGCAGTGACGGCGGCCGGCGACGAGTCAAGTTTTGCTGACTCGAAACTCAGCTGCGATGCATTGAGCGCGCCGTGACTTGAGTTGACGTTATGAGTTCATATAATTATTATTTACTTTTTTTTTCGTCGGTTAAAAAAATATACGTACGGTTGAATTGAGAACCTCCTTTTTTTTCGTCGGTTAAAAACATCGGTATTGATTTTCAAAGATAAAAATGACAGCGGGTACAGAACGTGCTTTCCGAGGGAACGAGGAATCAATCCAAGGACCGACTTATGAAGCGTTACTTAACCTTGAAAACTTACCAAAGCGGCTTTTTAGGGTTCCGTACCCAAAGGCTAAAACGGGGCCTATTAGTAAGACTCCGCTGTTCGTTCGTCTGTCTGTCTATCCATCCGTCTGTCACCAGGCTGTATCTCATGAACCGTGATAGTTAGACAGTTGAAATTTTCTCAGATGAGAATTTCTGTTGCCGCAATAACAAAAAATACTAAAAAACAGAATAAAATAAATATTTATGGGGGCTTCTATACATCAAACGATTTTTTTGCCGTTTTTATAGATAATGGTACGGAACTCTTCGTGCGCGTGTCCGACTCGCACTTGGCCGGGTTTTAATTTAGCCATGAGCCCATAACCCACATAATATCACATTACTAACAAACATATACTAAACCAGCGAGATAAGAGCTTTATGTCCATCATAATAAGGGGTACGCACTCAAAAGTGGGTCCCATCTAGCATATAAAGAAGTATAAGGTACCCGGTCTGATGTAGGGACGTAGGAACGTGCTCCGATTTTTATGCTAATCATGTTCCCCTGAATCGAGAGTCTCTGGTATTCCAGATTTTTAATAAAAAAAACCCCAAGATGTTGGGCCAACGGACGTAATTCACATATATTATATAGAAAAGTTCGGTTCGAATTGAATAGATAGGTCTTGAAAAGACATTTTTTTGTGGTTCTCGTACTTTATGAAAAAAAGTTAGTTGTTTATGTGGAAATTTATGCGCAGTAAAGTATTCTTATTAAGGTGGAATTCAAATTTTCTTACGTTTTTTGCGATTTGCAAGGCAGTGTTAGGTTGTATCTTGGTCAAAATTTGATCCGCTGCCGTAGCAAGTATGTATTTATAAAGAAATGTATGTTTAATGTTGTAACATTTGAATTTCGCGGGTTACCCTGAAGCTTTCACCTTAAGCCTGATGAATTTATTTAAAAAAGAGTTTCATTTCTAATTGTTTTAGTAAGTCAATAATGGGTTTTGCACATAGGTACTTCAAAGTAGATAACCAGTGTGGGTGTGTTTCTAATTGGGCTCAGAATCACCCAAACAACAATTTAACGTTACATTATGTATCACAAGTTTATTAAACGAGGTTACTTACATGTAATTAACATTTCAGGGAAAGCATTTCAATTAAATGTTACTACTGTACGTAATCAAGTTCCTATTACACAATAATTTAGTTATGAAACTGACAACGTAAATGACACTGTTCTCGATTGTACCTAAGTGTTCTAAGTTTCCAGTCTAGTCTTAGAGTACTGTCGCACACAAAAGGGAGGTTAAGGGTTGTTCCCTAGGGACCAGAAGCTTGTTTGTAAAAGTGGCTTGCCAATGTATTATTAATGAACTGTTAAAACAACACCTGCTCGATAGTTTTTGTTTTATTGTGTCTGCGTTACTGCTGAGAAGGGTTGGGTCCACCAATTACACTTATTACACGTAGGTGAGTTACGGGGTGGTCACAAAGTTCATTGCTTTATAATTTAAAAAAGTTTTTTGTCCGTCTGCAATTCAACACCATCTGAAACTTTTGTCTATTGTTCTCTTTGTGTGTGTAGGTATTAGTAATATATATAATTCAACTGTATTCTATTTTAATATAAAACCCAGTATTCGTGTACCCAGTTCTGTGATGATAGGGGAGCTGGTATTGTCTACGTGGGTTATAAAGATGTCTGGGTGGATAATGAAGTCTATTTATTAAAGGTACGAAAACTACGTTAGCATAAATTTTCAAGACCTTCTTATAGAGGTTCTATGGGCCTTGGTAGCTTAATAATAAAGGACTAGTAGATCTTTGTTAATTATTATGTCCTTTATTTGTCTTATTTACATACAATTAACATTTTTAAATATGTTGGGCACCGACATGTACAAATTTGTACATTTCGACTTCTCTACCCTCAGGCACCGCATGTACAAAATTGTACATGTCGACTCACGCGTTTAAAACTTCTATTATTACTATAATGCAAGGTTTTTAATACTGTGGCAAGGTTCAGTCACTCGAGGCATGATATAGTCTGTAGTAATCATAGATTTTTACCAAAAATATCAAATCAAATCAAAAATCATTTATTTCTTCAGCAAAGTATTTTACACAAACAGAATTAGTGATTGGAGCCTCCCTTTAAGCAAGAAATGCCTGTGTTGGGAGACATCCATCTCAAATTATAATAAACGTACAATATTTGTGTGAGTGTGTGAGTATAAGTTTGTGTGTAATTGTGTATGTTTGTGAAGCATTGAGGGTATTTAAAAAAAAAGTTTTAATGCGTAAAAATGACAATTACGGGGATCGCCCGTGGTGCCTGACAGATTGAGACGAATAGACGTTTGTTGCGCCCGGTGCCTCACAGGTACAGATAAAACATTTCAAAACAAAAAAAATACTATTATTATTTCACAGCTTATTTATTTTTGGATTATAATGACTACCTATTGATTACGATTTCAAGAAACAAGTCCTTGGCACTTGGCAAAAGTACAGGGTAATCCCTTATAGACAAAAGAGAGAATTTCACAGTATTATAAATTTTCCTAAGTATCGCTTTCCTAGTTTCCATAAAGTAAAGTGACCTTGAACTTGTTGAGCTCTTCCCAATTTTTAGAACACGACATGACCTTCTGCCATATGGGTTATGTGTATACAGGGTGTAACGGAAATGAGTAGCAATATACTAAGGCGGGTCAATAAGGCCGTGACTTCCCGATTTTCCCTCCTCTTAACTGAAAGAGTAACGCTGCTCCTGTCAACAGGCAACTGTCAGTTGACTCCTTTCATAATTTGAACAAGCTGCGTCATTTAGTTTGTGTTTGACAGCCATTGATAGTAGACTACCGCGTGATTTGAGAAGAAAATGGAAAAAAGTGAAAAATAAACATCTTTTCCACCAGGGCAGTGCAAAGGTGGCAAGAATCCATGAATTGAGCTACGAATTTCTCCGTCATCCGCCCTATTCTCCAGATTTAGCCCCGAGTGACTATTTCTTGTTCCCAAACCTGAAGAAATGGCTCGGTGGAAAGAGAATTGACCAACGATGAAATCATCTCACAAACAAATATGATGAACTTGACAAATCTTATTTTATGGAAAGGATAAAAAAATTGGAGGAACGTTGGACAAAGTGTATAATATATATATACAATTCAAAGGAGACTACGTTGAAAAATAAAATTAATTTTTATCCAAAAACCTGTTTCATTAAAAAAGTCACGGACGTCCTCATAATATAAGATACTGCTTCTACTCATGGAAATGAACCAATTTCTTCAAATAATTAGATTCTAAAAAAAAAATTGGACTTTTCGTACAAACTTATCATCAGCTGATCAAAATTAGTTTAAGAAGACTAATTTTTTTTTCGGAATTGACTTTGACTTTCTTGATAAAAGGCAGAACCAGTATTTAAAATACGACAACGCATTTTTGTTACATCCTGTATATATGTCGTTGATGTAAATCGTAAGACGTAAGTATTTGTTACTTTATGGTTCCTTTTAACTTGAAATACGAGAATGTCTTCAATAACAAATAACTCAAAAGCATCACTTTCTTCTTATTTAATAATTTTTGAGGAAATCTTTTCGTGTCTGAGTTGCTTTGATGTCAGTTTACTTTTATTTGTTTTCATGTCTTACATTTTACATACTGCTTCTGAAAACTACATTATTTCAGTAATAATTTTTATGTATTACTTTTTATTTTTACAAAAAGATAAGTCTTTAATATTTTCTGTGTTACACACCTCTCCAGGGTCGAGTGTTTGAAAAGAGTCACCGCGGTCCTCGAACGGAAAGGGCAACTGATGGAAAACAGGTGGGTTTTAGTCAGTAAGAGTCTGACATGCCCTCCCGCTCCACCGAGAAGTTTTTTTGAAGTTATAAGGGAAAAATGATGAGAGTAAATTTTAACAATGCTCGCGCACACCGTCCCAAAAAACCGACACCCTGAAAATAGCTAGAACCGACATCCTGAAGCTAGCTATAGTCTATGGTCCATGAAGAATGATTGTTTTCCTTTTGTAAACTTTGTGACAGTTTGGTTTTTTATCTTGTTACGCCAAAGAAGTATAACTTCTAACGTGCGTACATAAGACAACATTTTTATACAAAATTTATGACATGATTTCCGACCGACGAAAAAAACAAAACACAAACCTCTACTTAAGTCTTCGGGTAATATAGACGTTAATAAGTTGGATAGGTATATGATAATTAAATTTTTATCTTTTTAACAGAATACCGGAAAACCAGAATTGTAGACGTGGGTTAAAAGGCTGCCAGGCTCAAATAGAATTGGGCGGGTCACGTCAGCCGCTTGTATGATGAACGCTGGGCAAAAGTCGCCACGCAATAGGTGCCGGAAAATGAATGACGTTGCCGGGGTCGGCCCTGGAAGCGGTGGCGAGGTGACCTGGACGCGCACTACGAAGGCTGGTTCGAAGTAGCGCAAGAAAATAGTGTCTGACATGATATGGGATGAGGCCTTTGCCCAGCAGTGGGACAGTATAGGTACGCAATTACAAAAAAAAAACCGAAACTAAGAAACTATTCCAGGTGTCAAATAAATATTTATATTTAAAAAAAAAATATTATTTGCAAATTGATTCCTAGTGGATATTGTGATGTAAAATTGGTGTAGTTTTGTGTGTCAAGTGTCTACGCCACTGGACAATATGTGGAATCATTGAAACAGGCGCGATCTAGGTAAATTAAAGCGGAGAATTATGTCGTAGTGTTGACTACCTCAGCAAAGCTTGCCGAGAAGGCTGACTCGACTCATTTGCTGCCAAATACTGCAAAAATAAGGCTAATAGGAAAAAGTGACAGTATTCTGTATCTAAAACTAAATAATTTCTTAAGTTGACACTGTCTAAATACACAAACCACGCAAAGCAAAAAAAAAATACTCCAAAATAACCCCGCATCATCGCCGACAGTCAACATGGCACCGATGCCAATATTTTAAAAACTTATATCTAAGGGCGTTTACCGAATACTTAAATAGATGAATGGTCCACTTAACATACGTATTCGTTTCCTAAAGGGTTACAAGTTACAGGCCACCACAACATGTGCCGAGCGATCATAAAAATACATATATTTAGACATAACTTCCCGAAAACCTTTTCCCCTTATAAACATATCATCGTCCCAGCAAGCGATGTTTCATTTTTAATGGTCATATTTATAGCAAAAAACCACATTTAACGAGTTGTAAACATTTAAGGTTTTTGGTCTGAAAGAAGCTTTTAACGCGTTTGACTAGCAAAGGAGAAGGTGGATAATAAGGTGAAATAGCCATGAGAATATTAGGTCAAAAAAATCTGCCTATCCTTTTCCCAACTAGCCTAACCCTGGTGTTGAAGCTATAAGCTCTGGTCGTGAAGCTATTGTGGATAATTCACGACCCCCCCAGTCGAGTGGAGCCCCATGTGCGGTCTAGCCTTTTTCCAACTATCTTGCGGGTCGGCTTCCAGTCTAACCGGATGCAGCTCAATACCAGAATTTTACATGGATTAACTGCCTGTCTGACCTCCACAATCCAGTTACTGGGTAATACGATACCCTTGGTAAGACTGGTTGTCAGACTTTTGGGCTTCTGACGACCCGTAACGACTGTCAAAGATCCACGATTGACAGCCGGGACCAACGGCTTAACGTGCTTTCCGAGACACGGAGGAGTGTCGGTATGTAAGTGGTCACCCATCTATGGACCGACCATGGCAAGCGTAGCTTAACCTGATGGATCGACCCGTGCGGCTGTTATTACTTTAGCCACGAGCTCCTCTAATGAGAATATTAGATACCAGAGGCATTTGCTGTCAGAGACAAAGCAGAAATGTGCCATGGGCCTCAACTGATACCGATATCTATACTTAGCTGGATTTCAGCAACAACGTCTGGCGTCAAATATATTATCTATTGGTAGGACATAATGGTAAAAGATAAATCCCGGGCATAACCTCCTCCACATACAGCTCTCTCATTACATCACCATTTTGGGCAAAAGATGATCACTATCATATGTAACCAGGATTTTTGTAATACATAACATGTTTTAAAAGATTGTCCATGGAGTTTCTTGCACGTTCTTCTCCACTGACTCTCTGACCGACTTATTGATAATTCAAAAGTGCCTGTAAATGGTTAATTTGAAATAAATGCTCTGAATTTTGAATTTTGACTACTGGACAAAGGTTTCTCCAAGTGTTGCCACATCGATCAGTCTTGCTTTTCTGGCATCCAGCGAACACCCACGGCCCGCACTTCGCCACTTCAGATCCTGTTATACGTACAGCTAAAGAGTGGAATTTCCTACCGGAGTCTGTTTTACCTGATAGCTACAATCTGGAGTTCTTTAAGTGAAGAGTGAAAAGTTTACTTCTAGGCAAGCATGCTCCAACGGCGACCACATCATCGTCAAGCGTGAGTCGTGAGTCAATCAAAGATAAAAAAACCTCTGGCACCTACAGCTCTACTAAAAGAAAGCAATAATACTCTAGAGGTTACACGAAAAAAATGTAGCATATAAAAATGAGAAGAGGCAATAACCTAGCTCTGTGTTGTAGCTAAGACTTATACGCCATTGTGTGGCTTCATAACGGCATGTTACTGTTAGCGGCTCTTATTAGCTTGCAAGCTTTGTATTGCTGCCTCGGGGGATTAGTTACACTCTGCAGGGGTGAAGTCGAGCTTGGCTTAGAAAATGTACTGGTAGTGTTTCAGGAGTTAAAAAGTTTTTACACAGGGTGTAACGGAAAGGAGTGGTCATATTTTAAGAACTGCATCTGCCCATCGATATGAACAACTATATTCAAGAAAACCTGAGGAAATTCTCAAAAAATACTTTTACCTACTATACAAATATTCAAGAGAACTAAGGTTACCGACATAGCCTGAAGAATCGCCAAACTAAAGTGGCAGTGGCATATTGCTCGCAGAACAGATGGTCGATGGGGCCGATAAGTTCTGGAATGGCGACCGCGTACCGGAAGACGGAGCGCTGGAAGGCCTCTCGAAAGGTGAACCGATGACCTGGTGAGGGTCGCGGGTAGCCGATGGATGCGAGACGCACAGGACCGGTCTTGTGGCGACACTTGGGGGAGGCCTGTGTCCAGCAGTGGACGTCTTTCTGCTGAAATGATGATGATCATGATACAAATATTGATCAGCTGATGATAATTTTGTATGGATAGTCCAATTTTTATTTTGGGAATTTAGTTTTTAACCGACTTCAAAAGGAGGAGGTTATTTTCTTAGAGAAAGTTATTAATTTCCATGGGCAGAACCGGTTCTTAAAATATGAACCCGTATACAATTTTAAGGAAATAGGCAAACGTTTAGCTAAGGAGTGGAATTCCCTGCCTGAGTCTGTGTTTCCTAATAGCTACAACCTGGCGATCTTTAAGTCAAGAGTGAATAGGTTACTTCTAAGCAAGCATGCTCCATCGTCGACCACATCATCGCTTACCATCAGGTGAGGTAGTGGTGAAGTGCGAGACGATCATTGATAAAAAAATAAACGTATTCAACCGTATCTGCTTACAAAATCATTCAGTCTGTGTAGCCTTTGCCTAACTATGTTTGGGGTCGGCTTCCAGTCTAACTAAATGCAGCTGAATACCAGTATTTAACATGGAGTGACGGCCTATCTGACCTCCACAACCCATTTACTGGGTAACACGAAGACAAAACAAGACTGGTGTCAGATTTCCTGGCTTCTGACGACAAAAAAAGTTCTTTATAATGTGGGCTCCATATGGGTTCGTAGGTACGTATGCGTACCTACCTAAATTTCAAAAAAGTTTATATACCCAGTAATGTTCTTGTAGCACTATATTTTGATTACTTGGCTTTAGAAACTGTATTGAGAAATCGTATTTATTTATTTAAACTTCATGTACAATACTGGTACATAGGCGGAATTAATGCTACAAAGCATTCTCTACCAGTCAATCTTTGTGTTAAAGAGACTACTCTGTGGTAGGTGTACAATAACAAATAACAAAAATAAAATGTTAAAAATCAAAGTTATGTTGATAATATATTTGTGTCATACAAGGACATTTAGCATTTTCAAAAAGGACTTAAATGAGACAAACAAAGCACCCGTCGAGGTCGCTACGTATACTGAGCGGACAAAATATGAGTCATCGTTAGGAAAAGAAGAAATTCTATGTATAATACCTAAGTGAAAGAAAAATTGCAGACAAAAATCAGTCTGAAGCAGAGCAACTACAGGATTGGATCCAAGGACCATTATTGAATACCTGACTAAACATACATTCAAGCAGAACTTTTCAATAAATTGAAATAAAGAAAACAATAGTTGATAAAGTTCCTAAAATATGATAAATGTCAAGTTATTTCTGATAGATCTTTCAAGATAAATAATGATGTTATCTACCCACTTTCTGTTTTTATTCAGAACTAAAGTTTGTGAATAATTTCAAGCACGTAGTGGGTATCTATTTGCGTCTTATTGAATAAAATTCACGTTCATTGTATATTCATTTCAGTGGACATTTTCATTCCACATGAAATATATTACAAATAACGCTGCTCAAAACTAAGGAACAGAATACGGTCGAACTTTATTGCTAGAACTTCCTTTTCCTTAGCAATTTCTGTCGTTAAAATTATTATCATCAAATAAGTCGAAATACGTCCACTGCTGGACATAGATAACCCTTCCCTGTGCATTGCCAAAATTAACTGTATTAATTAATTTCACATACTCTATTAATTACCCGGGCCTGCGGACGGCGAGTAATGGGTAGCTCGCCGTCCGATCAGCACCAGGCCCGAGAGTCGACGGCGCGTAGTGTTCCACGCGCGCCTTAAAGAGTTGTTAGCAATAAAGACGGGGCCCGTCATGGCCGATGCCTGCCCGGGGGTTCAGGATAAATTCGAAACGGAGTTACCTCGCCCCTGGGCACTCAGGGCAGGAAGGAACAGGGGTGGGTTTTAGTCAGTAAGAGTCTGACACGCCCTCCCGCTCCATCCTAGTGCGGCAAAAGTCATTGGATGATATCCCACCCCACAAAAAAAAAAAACTCTATTAATTACACCTCATATATAATTAATTTGCGTGTGTTGTGTGTAATTTATTCGTTCTCTTTTTTTTCTCTTCTTTGCAATATTAACAAATTATAATTTATTTTGAGTTTTAATAGTAAGTTTATGTTTAAAATTAGATATAAGACTTATTATTTCTAGACAGCACTATTGTTCTACTGAGCACTAAGTACGCCTTAATTGTCATGTGCTTTAGTTCTTTTGTTCTTGAGATTGTTTTAAATTATGCAATGTATGTGATGTGGCTGTACTTAATTAAATAATTACAGAAACCAGATTTGAATAGTCAATTATATCTTCATATTATTGAAAAAAACAAGTCCTTTACATTTCTCGCGACTTTAGAGCCTCGAGCTAGCTTCAGTCATGACTAACGTATGTTACTGAAACCTTGAATAGAGCTAAGTTCTGATTAAAGCTCACATTAACTAGAACGACTTTTACAACTTGCACGAGACATCTAGAACGTGAGTAGAGTAGCTAGTAGTGTCCGACTGAAACACGATTTTTAACCGAACGAAACCCAAGTCAAAACTCACGTGTTAACAAAAAAAATGTCAAGAATTAAAATTTTGTTTTATAAAACTTATCAGGTCATTGAAAATTCAGCTCCAACTTTCACAAAATCCTACTAGTACTAAAAATGAGATAGTTTGTGAGGATTACGGATATATGGATGTGTGTTACTCTTTCACGCAAAAACCACCAATTTTACAGTAATATGGCTTATACATCAGAATAACATCATCATCATTCTCCTGCCCTTATCCCAATTTATTTGGGGTCGGCGCAACATGTCTTTAGACATCAGCCTAACATATCACTACATATTATAAAACATAGTACTTCGCTGCGTTTTTACGCGATGAACTCAAAAACTATTGAACGGATTTTCATGCGGTTTTCACCATCAGACAGAGTGATTCATGAGGAAGGTTTAAGTGTATAATTTGTATCCCTGTAAAGCTGGGGCGGGTCGCTAGTAGGTTATAATTTACAGCCGCTTGCAGAAGATAGTACTATAAATAAGTTAGTATGTTGGGTTCCCACCTATGAAATTGGATTAAAATATTCATCAATTGCTTGGTATTATATCGAATAACGACCGTCATAGACCACTGCCAATAGTAAAAACAACCTTATTACTTATAGTTTTCTAAACAAAAAAAAATACCTTAAAAATGACTCCTCTTTTTGTTAGCAGAAATGACCACTATTTGTTTTAACTTAGCCAAAACTTATTTTTGTTGCTTAATCTAAGTGGCATACGTTATTTTAGTTTTTTATACATTATTGCATAAAAGTTTTAAAACATGTTCATAGTTGTTAAATAAATTAAGAAAAAGTTAGTATGAAAAATGCAACTTCTTTAAAATTCTCCATACAAAATGCTGATTTCATAGTTGGGGGACTTAATATATATATATATATATATATATTTTAATTGGGACAAGCCCGCCACAATATTACAAAACCACTGTAACTTCTTCTTCTTCTTATATACCTTATAGGTATTTTTTTTTGTTTGTTAAAAAATGATTAGATTATAATGATTTCTATTACACACATAGAAGAATGAGACAGTCAGTCTTATGGTCTCTATCACAACCTTCAGCTCAAAGACGCTAGTTTCGATAAAGCCAAATATTCGGCCACTTTTTGGTAGAAACCGAAAGTTCAGCCGAAACCAGTTTTTTTTGGCTTAAACCGCAACTGAACCTTCCATCAGACACTAGTAGCTAGCTTTAAGGTGAAAATTACAATTAATGCCAAATGTCATGATTTCATGAAATACTTACATT
Source organism: Polia nebulosa (assembly GCA_951329385.1). Classification (NCBI taxonomy): domain Eukaryota; kingdom Metazoa; phylum Arthropoda; class Insecta; order Lepidoptera; family Noctuidae; genus Polia; species Polia nebulosa. The sequence continues at coordinate 9,618,342 of OX589593.1, read as the reverse complement.
TGGAATAAATTCTAACTGAGATAGTTGTATTGAAGATTTTAACAATTATAATTCTATAAATACATAATTGCTACGGCTGCGAATCAATTTTTGATCAAGATAAAACCTGACACTGATCTGCAAATTGCAAAAAACGTAAGAAAATTTGAATTTCGCGAGCTACCCTGGAGCTTCCACCTTAATATCTAAACTTGAAGTTAGTTATAGGCGCTGAAAAAGTTCACCTAAGTTAGAGCTTAATTAAATTTGTTGCATTAGCATTTGGTAGTTGGAGTTCCATCTGGAATAATTAAAGTTTGTAGACATCAATAACTTTGCTTTACTTATCTAAACAACGCCTACTACTGAATGTTGGAAAGTAATATATGGTAGGTATATATATAGGTATCCTTTCATCACTCGCTATAAATCAGTGTGTATTATCAGTGTAAGAGGAAAACCTAAACAACAATATCAGTGTAAGTAATTTATTAGTGAGTGATAAGTGCTTAAATACGAACCAAATAATTATCATATGACGTTAGTACTTAACGAACATCTATCTATATGATTAAGTATATTAAATTCAAAGTCCTGACTGACTGACTGACTGAGATATCAACGCACAGCCCAAACCGCTGGACCTAGATACTTGAAATTTTGCACATGGATGCTGTATGACCCAAAGGCACCAGTACGGCTTGCAGGGATCCTGAGACGCTGTAGTATTTTCAGGGTAGAGGTCTCTCTCGCTGGCAACGCGAGAGTGCGGTGTATAAAAGGGTAACTCGCTACGGGCGGATAAGAAAAGAGCTGAGGGCGCGATAGACTCTATATTGAGTTTAATAAGAATAACATGTGTCCCCACTTGCAAGGGTAATACTCAAGTCTGACATCTAACCTATGCTTTTTAATGTATACTCGAACGACTTCTTAATATTCTCAGCTGCCAGCTAAAGGCCAGTGCAGACCCGCTGAGTTTAGGCTGTGTCTACAATCGCCACAATACCTTATACAGCATAGGCGTCCACTAAGGAGCGATTTTTGGAAATTCTACCCCTAAAGAGGTAAAAAAGGGGATGAACTGACGAACTTTCAAACAAACTTTATGGAAGTTCGTCAGTTTTAAAGTTCGGATCTTCAAATTTTGTGTTTCGGCTGACGATTGAAAATTTATTTATACGTGTCTCAGCGTTTTTGATAATTCCATCCTCGAAGGGTTAAAAAGGGGGATGAATTTGTGTATGAAATGTCCTTCATGTACGAAATAAAAATCACCAAATGTTAATACATTTGGTGATTTTTATTTCGTACAACCTTAATAGGATGGAAGCTAACGCAACGGTCTTGTTAGAATTTCAGCCGGGGGTGAAAAGGGGAATGAAATTTAGAATACTAACCCAAAATATTAGCTAAAATATAGTTTTTAGAATTTTGGTTGCACAAAAACGGCGGAACGGATTTGGATGAAATTTGGCACACAGATAGTTTTTAACCTGGATTAACCTATAGGTTACTTTTTAATTCCGGCAGTACGACCCCGTCGGGTATTTTTCGACATCCACGCGGGCAATGTCGCGGGCAATAGCTGGTCATTTATAAAACGTTAGAAAGGTGAGAAATAGAATAGAATAGAATAAAACTTTATTGTACACCAATACAGTCACAACACAATCAGCAAAAAAAAACAATCAACAATATCACATTATTGGTTAGTATTAAGTGCAGGACCCTATTTATTTACGTATAAATGACTACCTACCAAATCATAAAAATACGAGTACCTAATCATATTAGGGTTGTATTCTTTTATGATACTTAAATAAAAAAAACAACAGCATTGTTTTTAGCGTTTTGCCACTTGCAGGTGTCGTACAGACAACAATCGAATATTTTGAAGGACCGAAGGGTGGAAGCAGAATGTATACTTCTACTCATAACTAACATCCCTATTACAAGGCGTATTAGTAGGCGAGGCGTAGGATCTACGCTCCAAGAAATCGTCGATGCTGGAGAAAAATATGTGAGGCTAAAGTGGGCCGGGGTGAGTCATACTTACAGGATGCATGAGAACAGATGGGCCAAGATCGTCACACAGTGGGTACCTGAAGACGGTCAATGCGGCTTGAAAAACGCTGGGGAGTTAATTCCTGGCAAATTGGCAAAAAGCCATCACATAAAGATAGTTGAAAACTATGGCGGAGGCCTTTGTCTAGCGGCGGGTCAACGCAGGCTTAGTAAGAAAAATATATAATACACAGGTGGCGAGACGACCCAGACGCCTACCGCAAGAGCTGGTTCGACGTGGCAAGGAAGGAAAGAAAGATAAATATATATATATATTTATGAATGAATAAATATGGCGAGGCAATATCCGATCTCACCATTTTTTTTGCTCCCGTCCTTATCCCAGTTTATTTACGGTCAGCAAAACATATCTTTTTCTTTCATACTTCTCTATTAGTCATCATCTCTGTAGTCAACCCCTTTTTATCCATATCCTCTTTCACACTAGGCTAGTTATGATGATTCCTATGTCAATTTCCACCGAATATCTTCATTACGTTAATGGCAGTTACAACTATAAACCATGTGCAAATTAATGCCAGTCGTGTAGTGTCACGGACTAATAGTGTAATAGACTCACCCTGTCACTTCCCTCGGGTGCCGTAAGGGACGACTAATTGCTTATATTTACGGGGCAAAGGGTATTTACGGGTCGTTATTATAATAACAACAGATTATTAGGATATCGATTGGGTGGTAGGGACGTAAATAGATTGGAGGCGTCTTGTGTAAACAAAATTAACGAAAATATTTGTTGAGAATCTATGAAGATTTTTCATACTGGTGATCTGCCGATTTCTGTCGTAGTCTGGTCCGAGAATTAAAAACCTTGCAAAGCATGGATGTATGAGATGATGATGATGTATGTTTGTTATGCAATCACGCCAGAACGGCTGTACGGATCAGAATGAAATTTGGCACAGATATAGATTATGGTCTGGAATAGCACATCAGCTATAATTTATAATGTGGGAATCACTAATTCCACGTGAGCGAAGCCGTTGGCAAAAGCTTGTTCATAAATAAAAGGCAGAACCAACGTTGTCGACATAGCTCACAGAAAGTTAGTTGAAGTGGCAAAAGGCCAGCCATATTAGCCGTATAACCAATGACCGCTGGGGTAGACATATCCTTGGGTGGAAACCACGAAACGATAAATGTAAGGTAGGACGCCCGCAGGGATGGTGGAGCGACAATCTTCGCAGGGTTGCTGGTAGCAGCTGGACGAGAATTGCCAAGAATAGAAATGTTTCATATGTATAAAAATAATAATTCTGTTTAGTACGTAAGTTAGATTATCAAAAAATATTGGACACGTATTGTTTGCTTTACCAAACCAATAAAAATGATAAAAGAGCAGCACGGCGTTTTCAACGCACTGTATCGTCCTCATTCTTTGTTTACGAGACAAAATAAAAGTCTCCAATATTTTTTGGTAAAGTAACTGACGGACCAAATAGATTTTTTTAGTAATCTAGCCTATTGCTTTTTAGTCATCTAGCCTAATTTTTTTAGTCATCTAGCCTATTATTTTTTAGTCATCTACCCTATTGTTTATTAGTCATCTAGACTATTGATTTTAGTTATCTACCTAGCCTATTATTGTTAGTCATCTAGCCTATGCTTATTAGTCATCTAGCCTATTGTTTTTTAGTCATCTAGGCTAATGTTTTTTAGTCATCTACCTAGCCTATTGTTTTTAAGTCATCTAGCCTATTGTTTTTAGTCATCTACCTAGCCTACTGTTTTTAGTCATCTAGCCTATTGTTTTTTAGCCAGGTAGCCTTTTGTTTTTTAGTCATCCAGCCTATTGTTACGTATAGCGTGCAATGGTGAGGCCTGTGTTGAGCAATTGATGATGAAATCTGATTTTAACCGGTCAGGCCCGCACGCCCCACATTGGGGACGCAAAAATTGGTTTTTAAATGTCTGTTATTCCGGGGTCGTTTTACGAGTGATTAGCCCCAAGCAATATTTTAACTTAGTGTAGTTATTTATTACACACCTGCTCTGAATATTATTTTTTCACATTCGTCTCTATTTCTAGTGGAAATGGAACGATTCTGTTTTCACACAAATAAATGTAGAAAATATCTTGATGCGCTGTCCCCTGGCAGTAGTGGCTCATGTACAGTGGACAATGAGACAGTTCTTATCAGTAACCGCATTCAGAACAACTCTGCTTTTGTAATAGCAAGCATTTTCGCAGCATGATTTTCATAAATACTTACCTAGCAGGTACTATAAAACATTATTTTGTGCTAGGTAAATAAAAGCAAGTAAGCAAGTATTATAAAAAAAATTGTTTGTTTATGTATTCGTAGATAATTTCTTTCACACAACTCTGTCCTTTCCTTTGTGTGGAAGAGTGAGAGGCAGCCCTTTGCTTAGATGTGAGATAAAATAGGCTAGTTCAGTATTTCCTAACCTGAGGTCCGCGGACGCCTGGGGTGCGAGCATATTCCTTGGCGGACTCCGAAGCGAAATATATAACATTACAGCATTGAAGTCAAAATTACGAAAACATGGCGCGGTAAACACTTGACGGTAGCTTATTTAGCTGATATCTTCAGCGCTCTAAGTACGATAGAACCTACAACTTACAAACATTTTTCAAGGGCTCCGTGACGTTGATCGTTAACCCACCTAAGGGTCCGCCTTTAAAAAAGGTCAGGCTAGTTAGTAGTAGTAAATAATCTCTGGAAAAATCTACTGATCGGATTATGAAAATTATTATTATATACTTTATTGTACACCAAAAAAAAAAATACACACATTAAGGAAAACTTATACTAAAAAACATACAATTGGCGGCCTTATCGCATTCCGCGATCTCTTCCAGGCAACCTGGAATGGACAAAGATTGCCTGGACACAAAATGGAGCTGCACTTGGTGCAAATATAAAGAATACAATACAATACAATACAATTATAGATACATAAATACATACATACTAAAAATATAGGCAAGAAAATAAGTGACAACAATTGATAATAAAAAAAATAATTAAAAAGAAATTAAAAAAGCAGCTAGAACAAGAACATGGTCACAGTGACAAGTAATGCTCCCTTACTAGTCTTTTAAATATTGGAAGTGATTGTGCGCGTTTTATTGACACTGGCAATGCATTCTACAGACGAGCGGCCTGGACTGTAAAGGATTTATCTTGGAAAGTAGTGGAATGCATTGGCATTTTAAGTCTCAAGTTATCTGATGACCTAAGAACTTTCTTATGGGAGTCGCAAAGAAACTGGAAACGTTTTTTGAGGTAAAGAGGGGTGAAAGGCGAAAAGAGCACATTGTACAGGATTATTCTACTGATAGGAACGAGAAAACTGCACTACCGCTGAGCTCTTTTTATCTCCGGAAAATGCATGATTTCTGTAAAATAGACTACGGAAGCAGGCGGCAGTAAAAATCTAGTAATTTAATATCAAATTCAAAGCATTTATTTCATATAAACCATTTAAAGGCACTTTTGAATTGTCAAGAAGTCAGTCAGTCAGAAAGATAAAGCTAATTGCACATTCCAAAGCGTAGATCTCTATGGATAAGAACGTGCAAGAAACTCCATAGACACTCAACGTTACAATCATATTTCTTGTTGCTTCTATTAAGCGAGAACAATGTAAAATAAAATAAAAAATAAAATGAATAATTCAGAAAATAATGTTTAAAAAAAGCCAGAGGCAGCTAAGTGATAACCAGTCACAACTGACGGCGCCCGTTTACGAACATGACGCGTGGATCAGCATATCTTAAGGCACAGTTATACGACTTCTAATGACTTTTAATTGAACATCACGTCTAAACGACTAGTTTTATTTATTTGAAAAAAGTATATGTTACTGTAGACAATTTTTTTCGTAATTTGATATGTGAATATTTGAAATTATATTTTTATAACATAGTTTAATTAATTTGTAAAATTATATCTAACGCGTCTATAATATTAGGAATCAACCTGCCTCATTTTAAAGATCATTTAATTATTTATATTTTAGCATACGTGTTTTAGTATAATACCGGTTGTTTTATAAATAATAAATTAATAATGTCTAATTTCAGACGGCGCTCCTTGATGGGCGAGTTCTATTACTGGGTTGACGTACGACACGTTACATGAGCTCAGCACAGAACACGCAAGCTAGCCACTCAAGGTCCTTGGTAGTTAATAGCGCATTAAGTAATAACTAAAAGTATATCAAAATCTGAACTGAAGTACTAAAGCAATCTAATATCTTTAAGTGTTTCTTACATTTCGAGTTTCCTAAAATCTGAGACATTGAAAGATATTTTCAGTAATATTTTAGAGGCCTCTCTTTACTTATCTTCAAAAGAATCTTATTTTATGAAATGTTGACGCTGTACAGATAGAATAATTAATAAATCTTTTACATAAGCGATTTTTTAAGATATTGTCTACCAGTTTTTGTGCTACTGAAACCAACTTATGATGCTTGGGTAGTGTGCGGAATTTAGTAACGAACGAACAACATATAGACGACTAGCTTCTGCCAGCGGTTTCGCCCGCGTGGTATTAGTACCTCCCCCATTATAAATTATAGCCTATGCGTTATTCTGATGTATAAGCAATATTACTGTAAAGTGTCATCAAAATCCGTTCAGTAGTTTTTGCGTGAAAGAGTAACAAACATAAATCCTCACAAACTTTCACATTTATATTATTAGTAGGATATACTAGCTCCTGCCAGTGGCATCTCCAGCATGGTAAAAAGTAGCCTATGTTTTAATCCAGGTTACAATCTATCTGTGTGTAAAATTTCATTCAAATATCTTCAGCCGTTACTAATAGAGAAGTATAGAAGAAAAAGACATGATAAGCCGACCCTAAATAAATTGGGATAATTGCAGGAGAATGATGATGTTGATGATGTTATAGTAGGATGATACCGTCTATCAGACACAATCACAACAAAGTATCCCTATTTAAAACACTATAACACGGTTGTAAAAACGAGAGCTCGCCCAGAGGACACGGTGGAGCACACGGTGGAGATCTGCCCCGCTTGGGCGGAGTCCCGCCGTGTCCTCGTGCAGGCGATGGGCGGCAGCGACCTCTCGCGCCCGGCCCTAGTCCAGGCCATGGTACGGAGCGAGAGGGAATGGGAGGCAGTCTCCGCCTTCTGCGAAGCAGTAATGCTCATGAAGGCGGAGGCGGGACTCGTGAGGGAAGCTCAACGGAGTGGCCCTCGCGGCCCCGGCCGCTACCACCGCAGGAGAGGTACTGGGCGTACTAGGCGTAGGAGGTCGCGAGACGATTTCCGGCCACCGTAGACCCGGGCCTGCGGACGGCGAGCAGTGGGTAGCTCGCCGTCCGATCAGCACCAGGCCCGTGAGTCGACGGCGGGTAGTGTTCCACGCGCGCCTCAAAGAGATGTAGTCAGCCACCACTGACGGGGCCCATCGTGGCCGGTGCCTGCATGCCTAGGGGTAGCTGATAAATTCTGAAAATGAGTTACCGCACCCCTGGGCACTCAAGCAGGGAAGGAACAGGGGTGGGTTTTAGTCAGTAAGAGTCTGACACGCCCTCCCGCTCCTTTTGCTTTCACAAAGTGGTATTCTATCAGTGATAACGGAAAAAGCCAAATGTCAGGGAATATCGGGATTGACCACGTGTTAAGATTCAAAAATGTAATTGACCCATTTGTTTTATTTAGTTCCACCTTCGGTTCGCACCAACCGTATTAAATGGTCTTATACATTTTTGACCTGAATCGCGGTGATAAGATTTTTCGCGGTTTCATGACATCCCCCCCCCCCCCCCGCTTGTATATTGTAAATAAAGTCTCTCACAAATAAATCATAAATGCTTTTTTTTTGTGGGGCTGGGATGTCATCCAATGTCTTCTCCCGCTCTGGGTGGAGCGGGAGGGCGTGTCAGACTCTTACTGACTAAAACCCACCCCTGTTCCTCCCTGCCCTGATTGCCCAGGAGCGAGGTAACTTTTTCGAATTTATCCTCAACCCCCGGGCAGGCATCGGCCATGACTGGCCCCGTCCTATTTGCGGACAACTCTTTGAGGCGCGCGTGGAACACTACGCGCCGTCGACTCTCGGGCCTGGTGCTGATCAGACGGCGAGCTACCCATTATTCGCCGTCCGCAGGCCCGGGTCTACGGTGGCCAGAGATCGCCTCGCGGCGCCGGAAGCCCCTGGAGTCTCCTGCGGCGGCTGCTGCTGAGGGCGTTAGGGCGAGGCTGTCGTCGCAGCCTCTCCCTAACCCGTTCCGCCTCCTCCTTCGCGAGCATTACTGCTTCGCAGAAGGAGGAGACTGCTTCCCATTCCCTCTCGCTCCGTACCATGGCCTGGACCAGGGCCGGGCGCGAGAGCTCGCTGCCGCCGATCGCCTGCTCGAGGACATGGCAGATCTCCACCGTGTGCTCCACCGTGTCCTCTGGGCGATCCTCACAGTGGGGACATCCGTGTCCGGTGAGAACCTGCGTCAGGCGGAAGGTGAGGACGCCGTGGCGCCTCTACAGCCACTCCTCAAAGAGGGGCACTACCACCGCAATGGTGGCGTGCCCAGCGCTGCGTTGCGATAGTCGCTCTCTCCATGTCGCCATGAGATCCTGCCGGAGCTCTGTCCGCCGAGCCACGAGGTGTCGCGGCAGCGGAGTTTCGCCCCGGCGTTTCGCCTCCTCGCGCCACTCATACAGGTGCACGAGGATTTTTGCCTCCAGTTCCCATGGTGACAATCCGGCAAGGAGGCTCGCAGCCTCACGGGAGACCGTGCGGTATCCTCTGATCATACGGATCGCCATGACCCTTTGGGACGCATTCATCTGGCAAGCTGATCGCTGCCTCAATGAACGCGCCCACACCGGTGCCCCGTAAAGGGCCATGGACCGCACGATTCCCGCATAGAGCCTCCGGTAAAACCCCCAGATTTGGCAGGAGCCACCTCAAAGCGGCCCCGGCCTTGTCCAGTCTGGGAGCGTCGAAACATCGGAAGTGCTCGACGAAGTTCCACCGGCTGTCGAGGACGAGTCCCAGGTACTTCATCGTCCCCTCGACGCCGATGTGAACCCCTCTTACCGTAATCTTGGAACCCGCCGGTGGCGCGTTCCGCGGACCATGAAAACAAAATAATAAAATATATATTTTCGTTCACGTTTTTTTTTTTTAATATTTCTACTTGGTGTTGCTTTGTTTGTTTTTTTTTTTTTATGCACCTGCCATATTATCTCTCCACCACCCTTGGTTGACTGGTAGAGAATGCCTAACGCGGTGTCCTGCGTGAGCGACGAACTCGACGCGACGCGACGCTGCGAACGCTACGAACGCGATCAACTCAACGGCATACCCTACATGCGGCCTATATGACAGTCTGCGGCGAGACGCGACGTAACGCGCACTTGTTTTGAGGGCGACCAGATGCGACAACACGAACTATAACATTTTTCGCCCTAAGAAGAAAATTAATATATGTAATGGTTAATCAACCATTACATATATTAATCCAGAAGCGTTCAAATATTGAATATTGTTTATGTTGAATATTGTTTAAACATTTTAGAATCGTTTCTTAATTTTGGATATAAATGATGGAACTCGCCAAATGTGTTTCTTTGTAAACATATTATATTTGTTTTCTTTCTGTGCTTTTTACGATATTTTTTTAAAAGTCTGTACTTTAAATATGAACTTTCAAGCAAAATTGTACTGTACTTCTCCATGATTCGAGAAGTAATGACCAAAATCACGTAGGACATTTGTCTCGTATAGCATCGCGTCGCATTACGTCGCGCCGTGTTGCGTCGCGTCGCGTTCGTCGCTCACGCAGGACACCGCGTAAGGCATACAGTCCGCCTTTGTACTTTAGTTGCATGAAGTGTAAATAAATAAATAAATAAAACACATGGCCTCGGACTTGTGCAATGCCACCGCGAGTCCCAGTTGCCGGATCCTCTCCACGACTATCGCAACCCCGCGTGTCATACGGTCGGCCGCCGCCTCGTGCGACCACCCCTGCGCCAGGACTAGCGTATCGTCAGCGTAGCAGACTACGCTGACACCAATGGGGAGTCAGTTGCCTGAGTGCCAGGGGCTGCAGGAGCTCTTTTTCGAATTTATCCACGACCTAATAAATAGGTACTGTGAAGGCTCCTCAGACCTTTTTGGGAATGTGTACACACGTTACATTTTGGTTGAACTTGCCAATCCATTTTGGACTTTTTGATAATAGTTACCGCTGACAGAATGTCACAGTAATTGTAAAACCGAATCGGTCCACAAGATTCGGAGCAAATTGGCTGTGACAGACTGACAGACAGACACACGAGTGATCCTGTTAGGGTTCCGTTTTTTCATTCGGACGTTCGGAACCCTAAAAAGAAACAAGATAAAAATCCACAGTTAAATTTTTTTGTAAGCCGTCGGTAAAATATCCGCAATCTTTGCATCACACAGTAGAAATGCTGTAAGTATTCGTCGACGTGTCTCGTCTACATTGAATATGTAGTAGTACTGCTACTGACATCCGTTTCCTATTATGTATTATGATCGTCTCCACATTCTGAGGTTTGTGCTCTTGTACTACGTAAGCTGAGGACTGAGGCCACAATATTGCCAGGAAGCTTAAAGAATTATAAATGGTAAGATTTAGTTTTCGTTTATAAGAAGACTTAATTTTTGATACTATCTTAACAAATCAATCAATCTGCCTAGCCTTTTCCTAACAATCTTGGGCTGCCTATCTGACCTCCACAACCCAGTTACTGGGTAATACGATACCCCTTGGTAAGACTGGTTGTCAGACTTTCGGGCTTCTGACGACCCGTAACGACTGTCGAAGATCCAAGATTGACAGCCGGGACCAACGGCTTAACGTGTTTTCCGAGGCACGGAGGAGTCTCGGTATGTTAAGATGGTCACCCATCCATGGACCAACCTCGGCAAGCGTAGCTTAACCTGATGGATCGACCCGTGCGGCTGTTATTACTTTAGCCACGAACTCCTATCAGATACCATCTTCTATCTTAACCTACCTACTAAATGTGTGCTGGCTGGTCTGGAACTACTTTATGTACCGACTATAAAAAACTTTTTAACAAAAAAATTAACCGACGAAAAAGAACTAAAAAGCAAAAAATAAATAAACCTTTTAAAGTCTTGAGTAATGAGCATATTTACCTACATAAAATATCAAATTTTATATAAACTAATTTTGAGTCGGCGCCAACCAACAATCTGATTATTAAATATCTAAATTTTATAAGTACGTACAAATGAAGAAGGCTGTAAGTAGGTAATTAATCATTTTAATAATTGGCGCCGACTCAAAATTAGTTTATATAAAATTTGATATTTTATGTAGGTAAATATGCTCATTACTCAAGACTTTAAAAGGTTTATTTATTTTTTGCTTTTTAGTTCTTTTTCGTCGGTTAATTTTTTTGTTAAAAAGTTTTTTATTTTATGATTTTTTGTGGCTCGCATCATCTTTTAACACTCTGAGGCTGATTTCTAATCCTCCATAATTCCTCTTGCCACTGAGCTGACGATGTAACCATTCTTCCATGAAGTTTCCAGGATATTGACCAGTTGAGGTTACCTCCAATATTGTAAAGACGTCTTTTCTTCAAAGCATATTATGTGGTATTTGTCACTAAAACCAGTTTTATATCTAACTTATATTGCGTAGGACTGGTATGATTTCCATCATCAGCTCAGTTTCAGGATGTGATGATTCCTAAATGCAAATACCTGTTTTTTTTTTTTTGGGGGGTGGGAAATCATCTTATGACTTCTTCCGCTCTACGGTGGAGCGGAAGGGCGTGTCAGACTCTTACTAACTAAAACCCACCCCTGTTCCTCCCTGCCCTACGTGCCCAGGGGCGAGGTAACTCTTTCAAATTTATCCTCAACCCCCGAGCAGGCATTGGCCGTGGCAGGCCCCGTCCTTTGGTGACAACTCTTTGAGGCGCGCGCGGAACACTACGCGCCGTCGACTCTCGGGCCTGGTGATGATTGGGCGGCGAGTTACCCACTACTCGCCGTCCGCAGGCCCGGGTCTACGGTGGCCGGAGATCGTCTCGCGGCCCCTGGCGTCTCCTGCGGCGGCTGCGGCTGAGGGCGCTAGGGCGACTCGGCTGTTGTTGAGTCTCCCTAACGTATGCCGCCTCCCTCTTCGCGAGCATTACTGCTTCGCAGAAGGAGGAGACGGCTTCCCATTCCCTCTCGCTCCGTACCATGGCCTGAACCAGGGCACGGCGCGAGAGGTCGCTGCCGCCTATCGCATTCACGAGGACACGGCGGTGCTCTGCCCAAGCGGGGCAAACCTCCACCGTATGCTCCACCGTGTCCTCTGGCGATCCTCGCAGTGGAAACACCTAGGGGTCACCTCCGCCTTGATCCGACACAGGTACCTCCCGAAACAGCCATGTCCGGTGAGGCCCTGCGTCAGGCGGAAGGTGAGGGTGCCATGGCGCCTCTCCAGCCACTCCTCAAAGAGGGGCACTACCACCGCGATGGTGGCGTGCCCAGCGCTGGGTTGCGACAGTCGCTCTCTCCATGTCACCATGAGATCCTGTCGGAGCTCTGTCCGCCGAGCCGCGAGGTGTCGCGGCAGATACCTGATTAAGTTATGAAAAGTAAACAGAAACAATATTCGTGCCTAATTTTTGAGGTTCTCTCTCAATTTTTTCAGGATCCCATGATCAGATCCTGATGTCCTTAACATGGGACCACCCTTGAGGTATACCCTATCTAAGAAAAGTAGAATCATCAAAATCGGTTCATAAAAAACGGAGTGAGGGCCGAACATACATATGGAAACGCTAAACGTATCCACAATTTTCGTGGTTTTCTCTCAATTTTATCAGGATTCCAGTGTCACATCCTGACTTCCTTGACATGGGACCACCCTTCAGATATACCCTATCTAACAAAAAAAGAATAATCAAAATCGGTTCATAAATAACGGAGTGAGGGCCGAACATACATACAGAAACGCTAAACGTGCCCACAATTTTCGAGGTTTTCTCTCAATTTTATCAGGTTTCCACTGTCAGAGCCTGACTTCCTTGACATGGGACCACCCTTGCGGTATACCCTATCTAACAAAAAAAGAATAATCAAAATCGGTTCATAAATGACGGAGTGAGGGCTGAACATACACAAAAAAAAAAAAAATATATATATACGGTCGAATTGAGAACCTCCTCCTTTTTTTCGTCGGTTAAAAATAAAAGGATTCCTAATTCCTTTTAAGAGGTGCATTTAAGCTCTGTGAAAACCGAAGTTTTGGAGAGAAGCCGATACAAACCGGCGGTGATCTGTGACACTGTACTATCAACCTTCTCTATCTAAGATTGTACATAGCCTGTTATTAATAGCACGTCAGCGTTTTTATTCTTTTTTTAGGGTTTTGTAGTTCTAACAAGGAAACCCATACAGTTTCACTGTGTCCGTCCGCGGCTCAGCTTAGAGACTGTAATTTTGCATGGGTATCTTCTAAGTCCGTTTGTTATAACGGGCGACTACGGAACCCTACACTGCGCTTAGTTTGACACGCACTTGGCATTTTTTTTGGTTTTTTTTCTGTGTAGACAAGTAATACTTAGGTTATTTCTACAAACTAAGGATCGTTACGATTTAACTACTCTTGTTAAGACTATGAATATAAACGCCAGCTGCAAGCTCGAAACTCTTGCAGCGCTTTATTAGCTTACATAATATAGTGGAGGAAATTGAAAGAACACAGTATACGCGAGCTTCTGTAATAACGAGCAAGATGAGAACCTTTCTTTATGCTTTTATTTATTACTTTAGAAAAATAATATCTTTTCGAACACCCCTGTCGGTTCATAGTTGTTGGAAGACACAATACAAGGGTATCGAAATTTCTGAAGTGCGGTTTTCACAAAGAGATTATCCCTATTCTCTCTGTTTTTTTTTGTACAATTTTTGTATGAAACAACAAATAACACTGGGCAATAAATCTTATTCTGAAAACAGCATGAAAATTGGTTATTAAATGAAGTAGCGATTAGCATTACAAATATTGGTATGAGGAAGAGTGGGGTCGTGGTGGGGACATCTCAATATAAGAGATTGTACGCGCGTATCCTAATATCCTTGACCGGGGGTTGAGGATAAATTCGAAAGAGTTACCTCGCCCCTGGGCATTCAGGGCAGGGAGGAACAGGGGTGGGTTTTAGTCAGTAAGAGTCTGACACGCCCTTCCGCTCCACCCTAGAGCGGAAGAAGTCATTGGATGATTTCCCACCACCCAAAAAAAAAATCCTCTTATCCTAATGGCGGTGACGTCATACGTTAGTATGTGCATTCTTTTCTGTTACATGACATTTCACCCCTCCATCAGATTTGAAAGATTTCTAACATATTTAATTTTGAATGGATTAAAAAATATCTTTGTATTTTCGATTTTGGTTACAGTTACTGTAAACAAATAATTTAAACAAAAATTGTCAACTACCATATTGAGAGATGTAGAGCAGATGTTTGTCCATTCCAAGTCCCTTTTATGATATTTGAGATGTCCTCTACAAATAGATGGTAAGCCGACGAGACGACGCACGTCGAGACATTTCTGACAGATCCACGTCAACCACTTGTCATCTCTGAGTGAATTGTGGTCCTAACACACTTGGTATACAGTGGAACTGGAAATTGTTCGCCATTAACAATATTATGTAGCACAAATCCTACACAATCTATCTCTAAAATTCATTTAGTACCTATTCAGAACTTCACGGTAAATAGAATGAATAATAATATCCAAAGAAAACTCATAAAACTTTCTCTTCAATCTTTTGAGTTTTTTAAACTTTTGTCATTCAAGATTCAGAAGGTGATGTCTTCGAAAGTTCTATCATTTCTCGTTTGATTTTTTGCATTGAAACGTTTTCAGAATTTTTTGCATTAACCTCAGTGAAGTTTCCATCACAAAGTTTCTGAATTGTGGTTTTCATGGAGCGTATCAAAGGTTTCACGGACGCCATTTTGTTTGTTAGCTTATGTTCCGTATTCTCATAAAATGTATTTTGGTAAAGCTGGTAAATTAAATTGTTTCTGAAATGTACGTCGGACAAACACGACATTGTATTTTCAAATGAAAGTTTTTGAAGTCAAAAAAAGTTAAAACAATTTAAAAATAAGTGCACTAAACTTGTCCTTTAGAATTTTTTATTTCAATGACCCGAATACCTTCCAATGGGTTAATTGATTTTCCTTTTTTAATAGAAAAAAGAGAACCTTCTTTTGAAAAGCTGCTTTCAGTGGGCAAGCTCGATGAAAGAAGCTTTCACTGAATGGATGAAGACGATGGGGTATGGACCGTTTTTGATTTACAATTCAGTTAACTGTGTTCAGTATGTAGACTGAGCGTATCCTGTGTACACCATCTAGACTGAACACTACCTATGTAAAGTGAGTACACTAAACGCTACTTAGCTAGGTACAATATGATAGATTGAACGCTACTTAATGCAGTATGTAGACTGAACACTAACTTTGCACACAATGTAATAAACTAGCATCTTCCCGCAGCTTTACCCCGTACCTACAGGAATCATGCATTTTCCCGGGATGAAAGCAGGCGAGTACACTCAGCGATAAAACGTTGTTTTCTATCAGTGAAATAATTTTCGTAATCTTATTATAAAATCTATCAAAAAATTACGTCTAAGGCCGCGCCGCTCCCCGCGTCGCCGCCGCCACCGCGCCGCCACCCGCTGACTCCTTGTCCGCGGTCTTACAGACAAAAAAAAAACTCTTTATGTAGTTTAAACAAAACGTAAAAAACTTTTTATAATGAATGTAAAATAACGAAGAAACAAAACTAATAACTCCGACTTCTGAAATTAAAGTTATTGTTAAATATTTAGTGTTTTTTCTGGAAATTTAATATTTTTATCTAAAAAAGTTTTTTAATTTTTTACTTTTTAGTTGTTGTATCCCATAACTAGTATATAACTAACTTTTTTTTTTTTTTTTTTAGAGCGTTTCAGCGTGATGTTATGTTATGAAGTGGCGTAAACAATAAACAAACATGCGATTGCAGCAATTCCGGAAGGTTAGCTATCATTTATTGAAGAGTTCCATTTTTTATCTCCGAAGTTCTTCATCAGATCTTCACCAATGCTAAACTGGACCACCTGAAAAGTACCTATACCCTTTCAAACGAAAAAAAAATAAATTCCAAATCGGTTCAGTCGTTCTCGAGTAATCAGGGAACATAAATAAAAATAAAAGATTCCGACGAATTGAAAACCTCCTCCTTTTTTAAAGTCATTTAAAAACGAGTAATTAATACATGGAGTCATTGTTATCAATATTACGATACTAACAAATTTGTACATAACATTCCGCAGTCGTTTTCAATAGAAACCTGAAGAATTCCTCTGATTACAACGCTCCACAAATAACGAGGCAGAATCGCAGTACTCTATAATCAGTTCCTTGAAGATCAGTTCCAGGAATGCAGTTTCATAACAGTATTAATTATACAGTAGAAATGCCTGCAGCTATACTCGGTAAGAGGAGGGCTTAAATTGTGACTAGTCTAGGTTTCATTATGAGAGAACCGTTGAATTTATACTGGGGAAAGATAATTAATTTAGTTTTGAGGGTTAGGAAGCGAATTATGAAATTAATTTGGATTATTATGGAGGGGTTAACGAAATCTTATTAAAATAAATGTGTGTTGTGGTAGAATAATAATCCTTCCGACCAAATTTCGATCACGGTGGCCAATCTTAACGGAGATTAAGGCGCTATTAGTTGCCAATGACTTTGAGTGTTTAGCTTGCGTGTTCTGTGCTGAGCTCACGTAACGCGTCGTACGTCCACCCAGTAATAGGACTCTCTCATCAAGGAGTGCTGTCCGAAATTAGATGCATTATTAATTTATTACACCTAAAACAACAGGTATTAAACTAAAATACTTAGACTAAATAATAAATAATTAAATGATCTATAAAATAACTTTTTCACAAAAAAATTAACCGACGAAAAAGAACTAAAAAGCAAAAAAAAATCATTTACAGGCACTTTTGAATTGTCAATAAGTCAGTCCAAATTCAATTGAAATTCGATTCAAATTCGATACAAATTCGATTCTAATTCGATTCAAATTCGATTCAAGTTCAATTCAATTTCGATTCAATTTCGATTCAACTTCGATTCAAATTCGATTCAAGTTCAATTCAATTTCGATTCAATTTCGATTCAACTTCGATTCAAGTTCAATTCAATTTCGATTCAATTTCGATTCAACTTCGATTCTACTTCGATTCAAATTCAATTGAAATTCGATTGAAATTCAATTGAAATTCGATTGAAATTCGATTCAAATTATATTCAAATTCGATTGAAATTCGATTGAAATTCGATTGAAATTCGATTGAAATTCGATTCAACTTCGATTCAAATTCGATTCAAGTTCTATTGAAATTCAATTCAAGTTCGATTCAAATTCGATTCAAGTTCGATTCAAATTCGATTCAAGTTCAATTGAAATTCGATTCAATTTCGATTCAACTTCGATACAAACTCGATTCTAATTCGATTCAAATTCGATTCAAGTTCGATTCAACTTCGATACAAATTCGATTCTAATTCGATTCAAATTCGATTCAAGTTCAATTCAATTTCGATTCAATTTCGATTCAACTTCGATTGAAATTCGATTGAAATTCGGTTGAAATTCGATTGAAATTCGATTGAAATTCGATTCAACTTCGATTCAAATTCGATTCAAGTTCTATTGAAATTCGATTGAAATTCAATTCAAGTTCGATTCAAATTCGATTCAAGTTCGATTCAAATTCGATTCAAGTTCAATTGAAATTCAATTCAATTTCGATTTAACTTCGATTTAACTTCGATACAAATTCGATTCTAATTCGATTCAAATTCGATTCAAGTTCAATTCAATTTCGATTCGATTTCGATTCAACTTCGATTCAACTTCGATTCAAATTCGATTCAAGTTCGATTCAAATTCGATTCAAGTTCAATTCAATTTCGATTCAATTTCGATTCAACTTCAATTGAAATTCGATTGAAATTCGGTTGAAATTCGATTGAAATTCGATTGAAATTCGATTCAACTTCGATTCAAATTCGATTCAAGTTCTATTGAAATTCGATTGAAATTCAATTCAAGTTCGATTCAAATTCGATTCAAGTTCGATTCAAATTCGATTCAAGTTCAATTGAAATTCGATTCAATTTCGATTCAACTTCGATTTAACTTCGATACAAATTCGATTCTAATTCGATTCAAATTCGATTCAAGTTCAATTCAATTTCGATTCGATTTCGATTCAACTTCGATTCAACTTCGATTCAAATTCGATTCAAGTTCGATTCAAATTCGATTCAAGTTCAATTCAGTTTCGATTCAATTTCGATTCAACTTCGATTCAAGTTCAATTTAATTTCGATTCAATTTCGAATCAATTTCGATTCAACTTCGATTCAAATTCGATTCAAATTCAATTGAAATTCGATTGAAATTCAATTCAAGTTCGATACGAATTCGATTCAAATTCGATTCAAATTCGATTCAAATTAGATTCAAATTAGATTCAAATTAGATTCAAATTCGATTCAAATTCGATTCAAATTCGATTCAAATTCGATTCAAATTCGATTCAAATTCGATTCAAATTCGATTCAAATTCGATTCAAATTCGACTCAAATTCGATTCAAATTCGATTCAAATTCGATTCAAATTCGATTCAAATTCGATTCAATTTCGATTCAAATTCGATTGAAATTCGATTCAAATTCGTTTCAACTTCGATTCAATTTCGATTCCATTTCGATTCAAATTCGATTCTAATTCGATTCAAATTCAACTGAAATTCGATTCAAATTCGATTGAAATTCGGTTCAAATTCGATTCAAATTCGATTCTTTTTCTTTTCTTTTTCGATTCAAATTCGATTCAAATTCGATTCAAATTCGATTCAAATTCGATTCAAATTCGATTCAAATTCGATTCAAATTCGATTCAAATTCGATTCAAATTCGATTCAAATTCGATTCAAATTCGATTCAAATTCGATTCAAATTCGATTCAAATTCGATTCAAATTCGATTCAAATTCGATTCAAATTCGATTCAAATTCGATTCAAATTCGATTCAAATTCGATTCAAATACGATTCAATTTCGATTCCATTTCGATTCAAATTTGATTCAAATTCGATTCAAATTATATTCAAATTCAATTCAAATCAATTCAAATCAATTCAAATTCAATTCAAATTCAATTCAAATTCAATTCAAATTCAATTCAAATTCAATTCAAATTCAATTCAAATTCAATTCAAATGCAGTTCAATTCAAATTCAATTCAAGTTCAATTGAAATCATTTATTTCAAATAAATCATTTACAGGCACTTTTGAATTGTCAATAAGTCGTTCAGTCAGAAAGATGAAGCTAATTGTACATTCCAAGGCGTAGATCTCTATGGAGATAAATAAACCTTTTAAGTCTTGAGTATTGAGCTTATTTATCTACATAAAATAACTAATTTTGAGTCGGCGCCAAACAACAATCAGATTATTAAATATCTAAATTTTTAAAGTACTTACTTTCAAATAATGTAGGCTGTAAGTAGGTAATTAATCATTTTACTAATTGGCGCCGACTCAAAATTAGTTTATATAAAATTTGATATTTTATGTAGGTAAATAAGCTCAATACTCAAGACTTAAAAGGTTTATTTATTTTTTGCTTTATAGTTCTTTTTCGTCGGTTAATTTTTGTGTTAAAAAGTTCTTTATTTTATGTTTTTTTGTGGCTCGCATCATCTTTTAACACTCTGAGGCTAATTTCTAATCCTCCATTATTGCTCTTGCCACTGACCTGATGATGTAACCATTCTTCCATGAAGTTCCCAGGATATTGACCAGTTGAGGTTACCTCCAATATTGTAAAGACGTCTTTTCTTCAAAGCATATTAAGTGGTACTTGTCACTAAAACCAGTATTTATATCTAACTTCTATTGTTTCGGAAAGGTATGGTTTTCATCATCATCTCAGTTTCAGAATGTCATGATTCCTAAATGCAAATACCTGATCAAGTTATGAAAAGTAAACAGAAACAATATTCGTGCCCAATTTTCGAGGTTCTCTCTCAATTTTATCAGGATCCCATAATCAGATCCTGATGTCCATAACATGGGACCACCCTTGAGGTATACCCTATCTAACAAAAAAAGAATCATCAAAATCGGTTCATAAATAACGGAGTGAGGGCCGAACATACATACAGAAATGCTAAACGTGCCCACAATTTTCGAGGTTATCTCTCAGTTTTATCAGGATTCCATTATCAGATCCTGATTTCCTTAACATGGGACCACAATTGAGGTACACCCTATCTAAAAAAAAAAATCATCAAAATCGGTTCATAAATGACGGAATGAGAGCAGAACATACACAAAAAAAAAAAAACTTGAGAGGTGTCAAGGGACACCCGGATGGAACGAAGTTCCTTTCGATTAATTAGTGAAGGAATTGTAATATAATTTTATTTTTTTTAATTTATAATATTTTTTTTATTATTAACTACGCACACACGCACGCACGTAAGAAGTTATACTTCATCATCTCATCTCATCTCATCTCAGCTCAGCTCAGCTCAGCTCAGCTCAGCTCAGCTCAGCTCAGCTCATCTCAGCTCAGCTCAGCTCAGCTCAACTCAACTCAACTCAACTCTTTAGCAATAACAACAACTATAACAAAAGTAATTGTAATAAAATTTTATTTTTTTTACTAGGTATAGCAAAACGTGTCGTGACAACTTTTCGTAAGATTTTTTCCGTCTAGCCCCCTTTCACAACGCGCGATAAGGAACTTCGTTCCAAAAACATATATACGGTCGAATTGAGAACCTCCTCCTTTTTTTTCGTCGGTTAAAAATGGTGAAGGTTTCATAAAAAATACGTATTATAGTTTTTGCGTGATTCTCAATTTTTTATTCGCGTTAGACATAACTTTACAAATTAATTACACTATGTTATAAACATATAATTTCAAATATTCTCAGATCAAATTACGACAGAAATTGTTTAGAGTAACATAAATATATTTTTTTCAAAGAAATAAGACTAGTCGTTTAGACGTGGTGTTCAATTAAAAACCATTAAAAGTCTTAATCAAGTATGCTGGAGACATTAGTGCACAAGCGTGTGCGCAAACACCGGTGAAGTATGAGCCTTTAGACAAAATACATTTCTGTTAACGTTAACGCTAACGCTTCGTGCAAAATGTATGGCAACGACGTTTTGCACGAAGCGTTAGACAGATAACTGTCACGTGACTCACGCCCAGTAATGTCTTTGCCATACATTTTGCACGAAGCGTTAGCGTTAACGTTAACAGAAAAGTATTTTGTCTAACCCCCCTGTTCCTTTACTCTCATAGTCCGATGGGACGGCAATCCGACACGACCGGGGAGAGATCAGACGCAGGACCAACGGGTTTACGTGCTTTCCGAGGCACGCGGGTGTCACACCACTAACTTCCAAACGCCGGGCTGCTACTGAGTAATTCCTAATAGAAAAACCCTATAACACATTTAATCGACCCGGGAAACGAACCCAGGACCTCACGCTCGGGCTCGCCACAATTGCGGCGGTAAGGCCGGCTTTGAGGAGTGGCTGGAGAGGTGCCACGGCGTCCTCACCTTCCGCCTGAGGCAAACCCTCACCGGACACGGCTGTTTCGAGAGGTGTGTCGATAAATTGCGCAGAAAATAAGAAAATGTCAGAAAACTTAACGATGATTTAATTTTATACTTCGCGAGTTTGATAGTTTGCGCGTCAGGACGTCTGTCGGGTCAGCTTGTCATTGATGAAAGTAACTTGTTAAACTGGGCTCGCCAGCCACAGCACCACTTTGAAGCCGCGCTACTTGCTAGTTTACATTTGATACACTCATTAGCCAAATCGATCGTCAACTGTTTTCGTCGATCAAATCGTCGTCTTTCAGCAAGTCGCGTCTTGCTCTAAGAGTGAGTCCAGATCTGGGGAACGCTCCGCGAATGCGCCGCTCGTGAGCTGAGCGCGTGCATTTCAAATTTCGCGCGCCGGACACGCGCAACCCGCGCGCCGCTCGCGAGCTGCTCGTGCGCCGTTTGCACGCACTGTGCAAGCCTTGTGTGAGTTGCGCTAAAGAGGCGCACCATACCACCATACTGTATGACATACCAAACAATTGCAGTAACTGCACGCGTGCGGCTTGCGAGCGGCGCGCAAGCGGCTTATTCTGGACACTCCCTTAGGTCTAAGCTACTTCTTTCATTTGTTTTCCCCGCAATCGATGAAGAAAGACGCGTGTCGCGTGGCTAAAGGGTAAGGTTTGCTTCTTTATACAAATATTTGGTAAGATAGATAGCCTTGTATCGAGGTTGGTTCACATTGTGTGGTTGCTTAGATCTACATCAACTTTTATACTATTCCGTCCGAAGCACACACGTCAATCCAGTTATGTAAAATAAGCGTGACAAAGTTATTCAAGTTGTCCGGATCAAGATGGATGTTCAGAAAGTTGAAAGACCTAATTCAGAAAATGTCTTCCATATTCGCATCATTATTCATTATAATACTTGTGTCAGAAGTTAGGACTTTGTTCGTAACGTTTTTATTTTTTCTTATAAAGGGCGAGCTGACTATCCGGCTATAATAGTCGCCAAATAGTTAGCAAAAGATGCCGCAGTAGGGTACTTAGTTGGCACTTAATGAGCTACAGCAACAAACAGAAATTAATTGGCAGTGCTTACAGTAAAACAAGAAAATATCGACTATCAAAAAAAAAAAAAAAATCGGCTATTTTCATATTTGTAATTTAGTAAGTTGACTTGGCTCACGAGTTTATCGACATGTGGGAAGTGGAGTCAGGGAACATTGTACCGCAAGTTGTGTCAGCTAATGGCTTAATAACCATGAGCCTCGACCAATACCTTAGGAGGCTCTCGTTATGATAAATGATGTTTATTCAGTAAATAGGTTACAAGGAACACTTTTACACGTCAATGTTTTTTGTCAGTTTAAGCTAGATGAGGCCGGTGTTTCCTAGCTGACTACCCTGAGAAGAAACACCGAAACAAACTCAGAGGTCTAAGTCTCTTTTAAAGTGTTGAAATCCATACAATGTGTACTGGTTAAATCATATGAGAACCATGTACGTTTATGTCTGGGATGAGCTTTTTGAAGAAAGCAACACACAAATTCGAGTGGACCTGTCCAGACAGTGCAAGCATTTGTCAGTCATCGCGAAGCTCAACTCAGGACTTTGAGGAGCTCAACGAACCGACGAACAATACCAAAGTAAGGACATTTGAGTAGGCCGCAAAAATACTCAAACTGCCAGACAATCATAAAATCTACATGAATATAACGACATACATAGTTCTCGCATTCACATTATTCTATGTCAAGGCCTTGGTTCAGAAAGCGATACTTCTGGACACGGCTCGTATTGTTAGCTGCTGCTGGAGCCGTGACCCATAGTAGCTTGGACCCAACCGGTAACGGTGAGATACTTTTTAGAGTTCCGTACCAAAATGGTAACAAAAAAGATCCCTTATGGTGCGACTCAGTCTGTCTGTCTATCTGTCCGTCTGTCACAGCTAGATATTTCAAGAACTGATTGCTACCAACTTGAAATTTGGAACAGTTTTAGATAACGTTTGCCCAACTATTTTGCAAATAAGAATGAAATAAAAATGTGTATATTTTTTTTGCAACAGGAACTGAAAGGAGTTCTACTAGGGCATGTGGGGTATTATATGAAAGACCGCTTTTTGCACATTTTCAAACATTTTTTCTTTTCTTTTAGGCCGCATATTTTTCGACTTTTAATTAAAAGTATAAAAAAATACCGTTCCTACCCTTATCTCCGAAGTTTGCTCAGAGAAAAATCAGAAATAATTCTATGTGATAGAAGTTTATGTAAAGATTACAGTAAAAATAATACCATGTCTCTAAACAGCACACTTTTTCAGAAATCATAAACATTTATACCTATATAAGTTCCACTATTGGTCAATAGAAGGCGCTGACCTAAAACTGCAACTGTACGTAAAGTAACACATCCAAAATATTATATTATGATGGTACGAAACCCTCGGAGCGCGAGTCCTACTCGCTCTTGACCGGTTTTTTTTTGGTACGTTTGTCATATTGTTTTTGTTATTACAATATATAAAAATGTAATTTATAAGTAGGTACAAATATTTTTAAATGAATAAAAGAAAATTTTGTTGGTTGTTAACTTTAATGATTAGAACAATGATTAGAAATGGACTGATAGTCGGGCAAGTCAACTTTTCGGTCACTAAAATAGTCGACTTTCCTTTTATAAATGCTTCATTTACAACATTTAACACAGTCTTTTGTGACAGGTTTTAAAACCAAAGGAAAGAAGGCAGGACACTGTAAATGACGTAAAAACGTTGGCATTACCGCAAGCTAAATTAAAGCATTTATTTTAGAAAATTATTTTCCTTCAAACGACTGGCAAGTTGGGTATCCTTTGAAACGCATGTTTATTACTTTTAAAAGGTGAAGCTGTTAACAGTATTTACTTAACTAAGATTCCTTGTATTTTTTAGGGTTCCGAAGGTCCTAACGAAAAAACGGAACCCTTATAGGATCACTCGTGTGTCTGTCTGTCTGTCCGTCTATCCGTCTGTCATAGCCAATTTTCTCCGAATCTGCTGGACCGATAGAGTTGAAATTTGGGACACACATGAACATCTGTAACCCAAACACGAACGTGTACCCTAAATAAATTAATTCGGAATATGAGGGTCACTTTATCGGAAAATAAAAAAAAAGTTTTTGAAAATGTGCCGTGCGATATATTAAATGAAAGGCACATTGTTAAGGGTCATTTTTTTTTTTCATAATTTTACAAAACATAGTTTTAAAGTTATTTAAGAAAATAGATGAAAAATGACCATTCCTCCGTATCTCTGAAACCACTAGACCTAAAATTAAAAAAAAAATATAGAAGATAGTTCTTTGTTTATAGATTACAGGAAAACCTTTAGGGTGAAGATGAAAAAAAAAAATGAAAAATGTTTTATTCAATTACAAACAAAGTTCGTTCAACAGTATTGAGGTTGACCTCTCCTTTTAAGTGTGAAAACACTTGTGCCAGGAAAGGCCGCTCTCCCTTAACTTGATAACATTTATATATATTTATAACTAAAATATTAAATCTATGTGGTATGCAAAAGAAAACTAAGTAAATCTATGTGAGCACGCATGCAATGTGCGCACATGTGTGTAGAAGCGTGAGTTATGGTGCTTGTGCTTGTGTGTGCGACTGTGTCTGTGGGTGAGTTTGTCTGTGCGTGTGACTGTGACTGTGTACTGTGTGTGAGTGTGTGAAAAAATATGGGTAGGTAACGGGATATTTATTTATTGATGTTTCATACATATACATACATATTCGTATTTCTTTATTTAGTTATTTATTCAGGTTCTTTTAGATAGTTTTAAAAAAACCTGAAAAAGAAAAGATTCGTTCGAAACACTTTGCGCGCGAGTCCGATCCGCTCTTGGCCAGTTTTTTACATTAATTAAATACTTTAGTAAAAACTTAAACTTTTACAGTTAACTCAAAACATTTATTTGGAAATTCATTTGTATTTATTTGGAAAAAAATATCGACGCAATCGAAGTAATGTGATTGGCCATTGAAAATATCATTCGACTAATGACAACAGCTATCGCGTGTTTGACAATTCATATAATAAAATTGATTTCGCCATTTTATTTGTTTCACGCAATGGGCCTTAGACTTTGAGGACTCTGCAAAAAGTTTTTTTTATTTTTTATTTTAAGGGCTTTATCGCTAAGCGATAACGTCGCCCTGTAACATCAACGTAATCACTTAAACTTATCTAGAACAAAAAAGCAAGTTACTACAGGATTCTGAAACTTGTTGATGAAATGTGACCGGAACGAAGTCTTAATGCCATAACTAAATTTCGTCGACATAGTCTATTTTGGTCAATCCTATTATCACTGGGGAGCTGTGGTTGGACAGTCTTTTACAAAATTCCCTTTACTACATACAAATATGTATAGTACATTCATGTGTAAACAAAACTACAACACTACAAGCCACCTTCCCCACTAAATCTCTTTCACACCTTAGTTCCACTATAAGATAAAATGCATGTCAACACCATTACGCGATACACCCCATTGGCTGTTACGCAGTTTTCCTTATCTCTCCTGCAGGCGAAGGGAAGGGTTATCGCATAAACATAACCGTGTTTCTTGGGTTCCGTAGCCCCGTAGCCCCCTAGCTCTGAAGCCCCTTAGCCCCGTAGCCTTGTTAAGGTGCAAACGAGATGCGAATGTATGGAAATAACGGGCGGTGAGGACTGTGTTATCTTATCTTACGGATGCACTTTGGTAGCGTAGGTGGAAGTATAAGATTGTTTTACCGTAAGGAGAAAGAATTCTACATATGTGTGTAGACTTCAAACTGCAAACTGAACGCAATATTATGTTGGATAGTATTCAGCTTACATCTGGAGTTGTCTATTACACGGTAATTGTGGAAACTAGAACGAATTTCCGGGCGTTCAAGCGTTTTTGCCATACCTATTATTGGAATCAATTGTAACAGCTCACAATTTTAGGACCCATTAATATTAGTGATTTTAACCAGTGGTGCTTGGCAACTGGACTTACCCCAGTTGTAAATAGTCTTTTGTCCCTGATGGCCTAGCTTTGTTCTGTCTTCCGCTTGATTAGGAGGGAAGTGGAAATTATTTTTTCTTACTCCTCCGCTGTCTTTTTGCGGGACCCAAGACAGTTAAATCGTTTCTCTGGGACTCGTCAAGCTTCATTGCCTCGGCGTTTTTGCTGGTGGTCGCCACTGTTGATTCTGGCTTACAGAAGTTACAGTGGTTTGGGAATAGTGTGACGAGCTTATCCCAAAAAAATAATGTGTGTATACTTATGTAAATTACTGCTGTAAATATAAATTTTCTAGATATTGATAGCAGGATATTTAAGAACATGCCTAACGAAAGCAAAAACAGGAAGTCTGTGAAATAGTAGAATCTATTTTATGTTTGAAAATATTCCCAGATACCTACAACATAACATTGTAATTTATTCACAACACATTATGCTGTAAAATAGGTGGGTTCAGATGTGTGCATGAATTTTAGCCTGTCGGTTTTCTATCGGTTACATTTTGGGTTTTTTTTTTGTGGGCTGGGAAATCATCCAATGACTTCTCCCGCTCTGAGTGGTGAGGGAGGACGTGTCAGACTCTTACTGACTAAAACCCACCCCTGTTTCTTCTCTGCCTGAGTGCCCAGCGGTGCGGTAACTCATTTCAGAATTCATCCGCTACCTCTAGGCATGGGAGCGTGCGTTGGCGTTCCATACACATAATTGTTTAATTCCGCCAAGCCCGTTCCATCATCAGACCGCTAGACGTACGGCGGTGCGCCACTGGTACGTGGTGGACATCCCACCCACACACACAAAACGTTTAGGGCACACATTTATTATGTGTACAGCTAAGTAGTGGAATTCCTGGCGAAAGTCTGTGTTTCCTGATACTCCTGATATATACAACCTGGGAGTCTTTAAGTAAAGAGAGAATAGGTTTCTAGGCAAGCGTGTTCCATCTTCGACGTCATCATCACTTACCATCAGTGAGATAGTAATGAAACGCGAGCCTCTCAATGATAAAAAAGGAAAACTTTTAGTTACCAATAACCCTTTTCCATCAACGATATGTCAAAGACAACCTCTGTCATGAAACTCTATTCGATAAAAGGTATATACGAAACTTTTATTTGATAAACTAATAGGTCAGATAGCTACTTGAAAGGTACCTACAAAATATAGAATCAGAATAGGTATAGTTACACGATGTGTGGGATGTTACATTTTTCTTAGATTAAAGAACGCAATATTATGTTGGATAGTATTTAGCTTACATCATGCGTACAAAATGTTGTTATCAATTTGATTATTATTTCACATTAAAAATTATCGAAAGAACTTGAATCTACAATATCATCATTCTCCTGCCCTTATCCCAATTTATTTGGGGTCGGCGCAACATGTCTTTTTCTTCCATACTCCTCTATTAGTCGTCATCTCTGTAGTCACCCCCTTTTTACCCATATCCTCTTTCACACAGTCCAACCATCTTTTCTTTGGCCTTCCCCTACTCTTATAGCCATCCACATCCATACACAAGACTTTCCTCACGACATTTTCTTCATTCCTCCGCATCACATGCCCATACCACGACAACCGATTTCCACACAATTTTTCAGTCAGCGGTGCCACTTTCAGACTTCCTCTTATATACTCATTCCTAATTCTATCCATGCGCGTAACACCACACATCGCTCTAAACCAAAAAATGTAAAATAATGTATGTATAATGGTAATGGTAATGTATGTATGTGTGTGTGTGTATGTATGTGTAATGTGTGTGTTGTGTGTGTATGTGTTGTGTGTGTGTGTGTATGTGTGTAATGTGTGTGTGTGTGTAATCTACAATATAATAATATTATAAAGAGGTGAAGTTTGTGAGTTTGTTTGTAGGAAGTCATCTCTGGAACTACTGAACCGATTTTTAAAATTCTTTCACCAGTAGAAAGCATTATTTGTGTATACATTATACACGACTCAAAATTAGTTTACATAAAATTTGATATTTTATGTAGGTAAATAAACTCAATACTCAAGACTTAAAAGGTTTATTTATTTTTTGCTTTTTAGTTCTTTTTCGTCGGTTGAATTTTTTGTTAAAAAGTTTTTTTTTTCAAAATGTTATACTCAGTAGTTTTGGACCCCCTCCCCCCTTTTATCGCCGGAATAACCAATTTTACAAAATTCATTATTATATAAGTAACACGTCCATGTATGGGTCACAGATAGACCAGTAAATTCGGAGCAAATTGACTGTGACAAACGGACAGCCAGACAGACAGCCAGACTCACACGAGTGATCCAAGTGTAATCTAAATTGTTATGCGAGTATATAACTCGCAATCCAAATCGAAGCCACGTCTCGTAGTGAGATGTGAATATTCATCTTGCTGTGCTTGGCAGTACTGAAGCAAGTTTGCTCTGCAGACGGCTATGGCTGGCATCTATATGAAGTCTCTTTTAGTGAAAACACAGATATCTCGTATATATATGGCGTCTGCAACAACATAATATAATATTTTATAAATAGGTTTAGGTACGGATTCAATGTAAAGAAAGGATTTAGTTCTTGAGGTTTGGATTTAGTAGTAAAAGGTAATAAAGCAAAATAAAAAATACAGTATAGGAAGCTGGCGCAAATAATCACCTTTAAAAACTGGTTAAGGCGCAGATTAAACGACTTCTAATGATTTTAAATAAACATCACGTCTAAACGACTAGTTTTATTCCTTTGAAAAAAAAAGGTTACTCTGGACATTTTTTTCGTAATTTGTTATATCTAACGCGGATAAAAAAATGAGAATCACACAAAAAATATTAAGCGTATTGTTACGTTGACCGTATTACTCTGGAACGTTCGAGAATGTAGTAGAAGTTTCCAGAAGTTTCCACTAGGTTCGAGAACATTCCATTGTTGTACTGTGTAGAAGTTCATAGATGTTTCTAGAATATTCCACAATAGGATAATTCGACAATGTTCTGGAAACTTCGATGACTGTATAAATAGGCCAGACGGCGGGCGAGTGAGTCAGTCTGTTTTCGACTACGGATGCGAACGGAAGCGAATACAAGCGATTACGAAGAGAATAGTGATTATAAGCGATTCAGTGTTTGTGTAAATAAGTTGTTGAGTTAATAAAGGATATTTAGTTAATTATCCCATACCCAGCTCGTAAAAGTATTTTTATAAAACCTTCACCATTAAAATTATAAAGATAATTTAATTGTTTGTCTTTTAGTATACGTGTTTTAGTTTAATACCTGTTGTTTTATGTATAATAAATTAATAATGCGTCTAATTTGGGACAGCGCTCCTAGGTGGGCGTACGACGCGTTGCGTCAGCTCAGCACAGAACACGCAAGCTAACCACTCAAGGCCGTTGGCATATAACTGCGCCTTAAACCAGGACACGTGTATGATTAACTGGATAACATAATAATATAATCAGCCTGTAATGTTCCCACTGGTGGGACACAGGTCTCCTCTCTGTGAGACGGTGTGGGCCTTAATTCATCACGCAGACCAAATGCGGGTCGGTGAATGTCACATGTCTACGAAGTTTTGGTTCTAGGACATGCCGGTTTCCTCACAATGTATTGCTTCACCGTTTTGGTAATGAAATAATTTACACAAAGTAAAGCGCCTGCCGGGGTTCGAACCCATGAGCTCATATATTACTCGTGGATAGCCCATAGGAAAGCAACAACAAGTCAGTTTTTTATCAAACGGTCTATTTTATGTAGGTCGTCAGGCCGGGCATATTACGGAGACAAGAAGGCTCTTCGCGTAAAATACTGGCATTCACCCACACCTGGAAGGCGCTCCTACAATAGATAAAGGTGCAGATGGCACATGACTTAGGGTTACTTTGCGGGACCCAACTCATCTTTGAAGATACCTTAAGGCTTTGAGATGATTGCTTCGCTTTGATAATAAACTTCAGACTTATGTATAGCTTTTGTAAACTGCATACAGGGAGTTACAGAAATTCGTGGTAATATTTTAAACATTTTTTCTTTAATTCATCTGCATTTTTTTTTGCTCATTTAAAGCGTATTAAATACTTTATTTATGAATTTTTTGACGTCATATTTTAAGTTTTATTTAGATAGGAGCTTTTGTGTTAATTACAGTTAGTTAAGTTTTTTACAAGTTTGTAAGTAGGATTTATTACCTAATTGATAAAAAAAGTATTTCATACACTATCGATAAAAAAAAATTCAGACGAATTGAGAACCTCTTCCTTTTTGAAGTCGGTTAAAAATTCATAGGTGAAGGTGTTACTTATTTAATATTTAAAACGAGTAGTAAACAATATTTTTTTAAAATTTTGGCCAGCTGATGATAGTCAACACCCGAGACTTTCCGTACAAAGTTTTGTACGGAAAGTCTTGGGTGTTGACTATGACTTTCTTGATGAAAGTGATTCGTTTCCATGGGCAGAGACAGTATTTATTAAACATGACCAGTCATTTCTGTTAGGCCATTCAGGTTTTACCTAAGAACTAAAGGGGCGGGTGTCTTTGTTTTGCTTATTTTTGATAACATGGGGGATGGGGGACATGATGGTGATTATTTCAGCAATATAATATACTTAATTACTTTTTCGGAATTTCTGCTTTGATTTGATGCATTATACAAAATTTAGACGAGTGCCAAGATGTAGAATTGCTCGAAAAGAACGATGTCACACGAAAGTTAGCAGACACACAACATTGAGCAGCAAACATCCAAAGTCATCGAAGACTTTTATGGATTCAATGAAGGTCTGACCGCGTGCAGGTGGCGTTTGGGGACTGAGGACGATTAATTTGACTTTTAAACCAAAATTTTTTAACAAAATAAATTGCACGTTAATTTATTTTGTTCTATTAAAATTTTATCGCTAATATATTAAGATTAAAGTAACTGAATATCTTGTCAATTTGCAAAAATAAATAATAAATGTGCATTAAATTCCACTATAGCCTATTAATCCCATATTTCTAGACTTGGGAACTCTTACTCATGAATCAATAAAGAAACTAGAACAGATTAAAAAATACATCTACCAATGTTTACGTAAGCATGGGAGAGGGGGGGGAAGAGCTTTGCTTATTTTTGCTGACGAGGGGGAGGGAGGGGGAGGTTAATAATTACTAAAATTCTGCTTAACATAATATATAAACGGTATTACTCCTATATTATGCAGTCGGTGTCCAACTTGATGCAAATGAATGCAAGTATTCTTCAAGGAACGACCGCATAATTGATCTTTACAGCCCAGCAACTGGGAATAACCAAATAAAATTTAAGACTCTTATAGAACATTTTTAGATAAATATTTGGCAACATCATGAGTTGAATGTATGTATTTATCTGTATGAGAAATGTTCAAAAGTTTAGAGAATCCATTACAGTGTCACTTGTTGCGTAGTTTGGTGTTGTTCCAAATAGGTCAAGGAGAAAATACCAAAATGTTTCAACCGTTATTTCTATAAATGTTCATAAGAATAGAAACACATATTTTGTAAAACTTTATTAATTTGCTGACCTAAATAGTATCTATCTAAATAGAGAACAAAGACAATAGGGATTTTCCTGGGTATAAATATAATAATTTAGTCTGTAAGTTAGATTATCAAAAAATATTGTACACGTATTTTTTGCTTTACCAAAACAATAAAAAATTACAAAGTTAGAACGCATCGAAGTTCAGAAGTGGAGGCTTGTTCGTAACAAGCTCACTTCTAAAATTTGATGCGTTTAATACTCACTATACGACACAAATTGTATTGAGGTGTGACGTCAAGCAAAATTTCAACGCACTGTATTGTAGCGATTGTATACACAGCCCAAAATCGGTGGGTGTCCACCCACCTTCGGCTGGCTGTTGAAATATTGAAGAGTGGTTCGAATGTTGAAAGAGTTGTTGCGTTTCTTTAATGAGTGATTTCAGCTCACCCGGTCGAAGGCCTGCAGATTCATGTGTGTTTTTGAATCAATATAAAAGTCCTGTGCACTATTCCTCCGTGTTTATCTCCTCACACTCCACATACTCGTATAAATCAGTGAAACTTTTTTTTTTGTGGGGTGGGAAATCATCCAATAACATCTCCCGCTCTAGGGTGGAGCGGAAGGGCGTGTCAGTCTCTTACTGACTAAAACACACCCCTGTTCCTTCCCTGCCTTGAGTGCCCAGGGGCGAGGTAACTCTGTTTTGAATTTATCCTCAACCCCTGGGCAGGCATCGGCCATGACAGGCCCCGTCATGAATGCTGCCAACTCTTTGAGGCGCGCGTGGAATACTACGCGCCGAAATCAGTGTCATTTGCCTACACGACACTCTCGCAGTCAGCAAGTGAGCCAGCTTCCCAAAAGCTACAAGAGCACCCTTGGAGCCCTGCGGGTTCCACTGTATCGTCCTCATTTTTGGTTTACGTGACAAATGAAAAAATAGGTGTCCAATAGTTTTTGGTAATCTAACTGAAGGACTAATTAGATTTTTTTAAGAAATTAGTCCATTGCGTTTTGGGTGACTTAAGAGTCTCACAAAACGTATTTTTCTTCTTCTTAACCTGTAGGTTTTAGAATTTACTTCACCATCTTGTTCTAATTGAATTCTAGGTCTATTGTATGTGTTTCTGCCAGAAATAGTGAGTTATTCTGGCGGAGACTGAAAACTGGAAGCAAATGGCCTCCTTCTGTGACAACGGGATGGTTCAGAAGGAGGCCACCGAGTGGAATCGTGAAAGGGCTGATCCCACTCGTAGAAGAAGGCGTCGGGAAGGCAACCACCTCAACGTCTAACACGTCGAAATCCTACATGCATTATTTAATGCAAGTGGGACTTTGAAATCTCAGGCGCTCAGAGTGGGGACTATGATAGACCACCGAGTGAGTCAGGGAATACGGTGGCATTGTGATCACGTGCTGCCATGCACAACGAGGCTCAGTCTACGCGGGCCTGCGGACGGCGAGTAATGGGTAGCTCGCCGTCTGATCAGCACCAGGCCCGAGAGTCGACTGCGCGCAGTGTTCCACGCGCGCCTCAAAAAGATGTCAGCCACCACTGCATGCCAAGGGGTTGCGGAGAAATTCGTTACCGAGTTACCGCGCCCCTGGGCACTCAGGTAAGGAAGGAACAGGGGTGGGATTTAGTCAGTATAACTCTGACACGCCCTCCCGCTCTACCCGGACCCAAAAAAAAGGGGAGACCCCTCTACAGTCTCCTCAGGGATGTGCCCTAACAGACGTTGCACAATGGGGGTTGCGAAGTGGTCTTTTAAGAGGTAACAATCCTCTTCCATGTGCTGATGTCGATCACCTTTTTTTTCTTTTTTTTTTTGGGGGTTGGTAAATCATTAAATGACATCTCCCGCTCTGGGAGCGGGAGGGCGTGTCACACTCCTACTGACTAAAACCCACCCCTGTTCCTTCCTTACCTGAGTGCCCAGGGGCGCGGTAACTCTGTTACGAATTTATCCACAACCCCTGGGCTGGTGATGTGAATCACTGAGCTGATTTTAGTGAGGCGTCTTTTTAAGTTGTCCCTACAAAAACAAGAAAAAAACCGGTTAAGTGATAGTTTGACTTGCACATGAAAGGTTCCGTACGATTTTATTATTTGTTGTTATAGCGGTAACAGAAATACATATTCCATGAAAACTTCAACTGTCTACCTATTACGGATCATGAGATACAGCCCACTGACCGACAGACGGACAGCAGAGGCTTAGTAATAGGGTCCTGTTAGTTACCCTTCGGGTACGGAACCTTAAAAAAAAGCCTACTATGTGAAATCTGCTGTAAAAGATATGAGGTTTATGTACAATTGTGTTCTGTTATTTATAGTTCTATCTTCTCTTATTTTACTTGCCAGTATTGATTGAACTTCTCCAGTTCACAGCGACACACGACGTGTTAAATGTAGTGTGCTTGACTCTTAGATAGTCTCGCGTAAATCATTCGCTCCGAGGCTACGGTCGGGACTGCTTAGATATTACTCCTGGGAAAACAGCGCAAACGACGAGGAAAATATTTATTATTTAGAATAAGTAAAATAATATTAAATATCTTCATTGTTAGCTTTTAAAGTTATTTAGAATCAAACTCAACATCATCTTCCTGCCCTATCCCATGTTACTTGGGGCCGGCGCAACACGTTTTTTTTTCCATTCTGTCCTGTCAGCTGTCACGCTATTACTAACTCCCTTTTCTTTCATATCACTCCTCACACAATCCATCCATCTTTTCTTTGGCCTCCCTCTCCCTCTCCCTCTCCATCCATCTACATTTATATTCATAACTCTTTCAGTTACATGTGTTTCATCCCTCCTCTTCGCATGATCATACCAAGATAAGCGGTTCCTTTTCAACTTTTCTGTGATTGGCGCCACTTTTAAACTACCTCTTATGTACTAATTTCTTATTTTATCCATTCTCGTTACTCCACACATCCATCTCAACATTCTCAGCAACGCCACATGCAATCTTTTTTCATTCGTCTTTTTCACAGCCCAACATTCTGATCCATAGAGTACGACAGGTATAGTCACCTTCCCCACAACAAAAGGGGTATCCGTCGGTCGCAAGTTGTTTCAGTGACCTGTTGCCATTTCATCCATCCTGAGTTGATCCTGTGCGTTATGTCTATATCGCTATCTATATCACCCCGAACAAGCGACCCGAGGTACCGAAATTTGGAAACTGAATGACGTTAAATCGTTACGATTTAATTTAACGTCATTCAGTTTGATTCTGAACCATCTCTCATTAATTTATCTTTTAAATTAAATCCTTTATGTGTAGTTCTTTGTTAACCAATCACGTCTTAACATTTGAACAGATTTGGAATAGTATAGGTGCACTATTACCGAGATTAGGACATAAGATATTTTTACTAGTGTCCAACTGAAGTACGGTTTTTAGCCAAAACTGAAACCGTAACTGAATATTCGGTTTCCTTTCTAGTTTCCAGGGTCGATTCGAATAATCGGCTAGCTTTTTGGCCGAAATCGAACTTTCGGTCAGATACTACTTTTATTACCCGAGTGCGCGGTGCAACGGAGGGTAATGTTTGTTCCTTTGTGGTGCTTTAGAGATCAAACGCGTGGGCCGATTTTGATAATTATTACGTTAATTGATTCGTCTTATTCTTGCGAGTGCTATAAAAGATATGACAGTAATTCAAATACAATATGGGGACAACCAAACGTCATAATTGTGAAAAAGAAAAAAATGAAATTCGACGAACTATATTTTAAGTGGGTATCAAAATAAAGGGTTCGAGGAGGCCATTCCAAAAAAATACCTTATTAAAATGTAGAAAATAAAAAACATTGAATATTTTCATAAAACCCGACTGTAAAGAACAACTAAAAATTTCCAAACAAGTCACTTTTCAAGCAGTCTGATGCAGTTGGTGGTATGAAATCAATAAGTGAACTAAAATAACTGCCACCATCTGCATCAGACAGTTTGAAAAGTGATTTGTTTAGAACTTTTTAGTTGTTTTGTACAATCGGGTTTTATGAAAATATTCAATTTTTTATTACGATGGTACAATGTTCAACTGTGCAGTTCGCACAATGTAGGTACAATTAGGACTTAGTTGTATAGTCGTAAGTGGCAAAGGTGCTGTGAAAAGTATCTACCTACCTACTTAATACATATATTTTAACTCATTTACTAGTACCTTCCCTCCGGTACCATATTAAAAGGTCTTATTGCATCTAAAATACATTTGCAAACCGAGCTCTTTGTTGGAAAATCCCGAGAACCAGTGGGAAAAAGGAATCAAAGCAGCTATTCGTTAACTGATTTTACCAATTAGCTTTTCCCGGAATTATGAACATGGATTTTGTGTATTATTTTTTTATTTGTTTTGTTAGTTTAATAAGTTCTTGTGTGAGGTATAAATAAATATTTTTTCTTTCTTTCTTTTATCTCATTTTTCCATCCGATAAAACCCATTTTCATTCCAACTCCTCTGTATTTTGAAAAATATTTTAATTAAGTACGTATTTTATCTAAATATGCGACTATCCCACTGTTGGATAAGGGCTCCCCCCCCATTCCTTCCACTTCTCTCTGAGCTGTGCTTCCTCACGCCATTTGGAGGAAGCTGTCCAAGGCGACCCACCATCTTCACCTCGGTCTGCCGCCGTCTAGCTGTGTAAGGGCTCCTCTCTTGCGATATACAGGCCCACAGCTTAGTCCCACTTCAGTCTTGTAGCTTTTGAGCTACGTCGGCAATTAGCGTTCTGGAGAGCAACGTGGTGTTTTTAATTCGATCAGATAGTTTGACATTAAGTGCGCTGCGCTCCATCGCCCGTTGGCAGACTTTGTGTATATAGGTACGTACATTAATTGTTTATAGTAACTTTTTATATCTATTTATACAAACTGTATCTACATATCTCATCCAAGTCTCCTGTTGCAGGTCTGCTGGAAGAAATTTCTTTTGAAATAAGCAGCACCTTTGTGCTCTTCTATATCTGTATTTGTTATTTTCTCTTGTCAGTGTTGTGAGTACATAAATTAATAAAGAAAGCAATTTAAAAGGAAGTTGCAAGCCTGGAACTGTCAGTCAGTTAGTTAAGATCGATCTAGTTTGTTGAAATAATTTAGTTGATAAAATTCAAAGTACCTACTGTAGTAATAATATCTTGGATAAAAGTCATGAAAGCTACTTCGTAAAAAGGGATCCCAAAATGTACTTACGTAGGCAATGTAATTGATTTTATTAAAATAAAATTTTCTCTTGCCCTTTTCTGCCTTCTTATCGGGATTTTTCGCTAACAATCTAAATACGTAAATGAAATGAGATCAGGAAACAAAAAAAAAATCAGTAGGCACTGGTATCACGATCGGACTCACTGCAATATTACCTAATAATCAGAAATTGGGGAAAAATCGAGAACAAATAAAAGAAAATGAGAGCAAACATCGTATTTGCATAATGCATATTTTTTTACTATCTTCCTTAAGGATAATTTGTTGTACCAGCTGTAACTAATAGACTTTTAACAGAGCAATTGTTACATAGAAAAAAAAACACAATCTTACAGTACATTTAAATACATTTTTTTTCTTTTTTTACATTTCATTTTTTTTTTGGGGGTCTGGCAGTCATCCTATGACATCTCCCGCTCTGGGTGGAGCGGGAGGGCATGTCAGGCTCTAACTGACTAAAACCCACCTCTGTTCCTTCCCTGCCCTGAGTGCCCAGAGACGCGGTAACTCTGATTTGAATTTATCCACAACTCCTGGGCAGGCATCGGCCATGACGGGCCCCGTCATGGTTTGCTGACAACTCTTTGAGGCGCGCGTGGCACACTACGCGCCGTCGACTCTCGGGCCTGGTGCTGATCGGACGGCGAACTACCCACTACTCACCGTCCGCAGGCCCGGGTACATTTCATAACCTACATTTTTAATTATAAAAGCCATATCACCATCATCACCTTAGCCTAAAGACATTCACAACTGGCCGTAGGCCTCCTTCAAGAGTCGCCGCAACGACCGGTCCTGTGCGTCTCGCAACCATCGGATTCTCGCGACCCTCACCAGGTCATCAGTCCACCTTGTTGAGGCCTTCCAACGCTTCCAGTACGTGGTTGCCACTCCAGAACCTTTTGGCCCCATCGACTATCTTTTCTGCGAGCGATGTATCCTGGCAACTGCCACTTTAGTCTGACTATTTTTCGGACTTTCTAACGGTAGCATCGAGACTTAAATTAGGTGTAATTTACATGATCCTATTTCTTACCCATTGAGAAAACCAATTTATTTTAACTGGTTTCAGTGTTATATTAATCAATTCAAAGATATTTAATACAGCTGAAGTCGCTTTTCCACAAGAAATAGGATCTTCATAATTAATTAGAATATTACATTAATTTATTGGTATCGGAGGCTGAAATCTTGTTCCGCGTAAATAAATATGTTGATTTTCTTGTGAAAATTAATATCTCTGTTGCCTATGGATAAATTTGGTGATGGATATTGGAACATTTATTTAAAGCGATACCATAGGTACAATGGGGTGACTTTCTCATGGTGACATGGAGAGAGCAACTGTCGCAACCCAGCGCTGGGCACGCCACCATCGAGGCGGTAGTGCCCCTCTTTGAGGAGTGGCTGGAGAGGCGTCACGGCGCCCTCACCTTCCGCCTGACGCAGGTGCTCACCGGACACGGCTGTTTCGGTAAGTACCTGTGTCGGATCAAGGCGGAGGTGACCCCCGGGTGTTTCCATTGCGAGGATCGCCCAGAGGACACGGTGGAGCATACGGTGGAGGTTTGCCCCGCTTGGGCAGAGCACCGCCGTGTCCTCGTGGATGCGATAGGCGGCAGCGACCTCTCGCGCCGTGCCCTGGTTCAGGCCATGGTACGGAGCGAGAGGGAATGGGAAGCCGTCTCCTCCTTCTGCGAAGCAGTAATGCTCGCGAAGGCGGAGGCGGGACGCGCGAGAGAGCACCAACAACGGAGTCGCCCTCACGCCCTCAGCAGCAGCCGCCTCAGGAGACGCCGGGGGCTTCCGGCGCCGCGAGACGATCTCCGGCCACCGTAGACCCGGGCCTGCGGACGGCGAGTAGTGGGTAACTCGCCGTCCGATCAGCACCAGGCCCGAGAGTCGACGGCGCGTAGTGTTCCACGCGCGCCTCAAAGAGTTGTCAGCAAAGTGTAGGGGCCTGCCAAGGCCGGTGCCTGCCCGGGGGTGGAGGATAAATTCGAAAGAGTTACCTCGCCCCCGGGCACTCGAGGCAGGGAGGAACAGGGGTGGGTTTTAGTCAGTAAGAGTCTGACACACCCTTCCGCTCCACCCTAGAGCGGAAGAAGTCATAGGATGATTTCCCACCCCCCAAAAAAAAAAAAAAAAAATGGGGTGACTTTTAACACATACCTACTAGCTGCGCCCCGCGGTTTCACCGGCGTGGACCAGGATAAAAAGTAGCCTATGTGTTAATCCAGGGTATAAGCTATCTACATACCAAAATTCATCCAAATCGGTCCAGCCATTTGAGCGTGAAGAAGTAACAAACATACACGCTCACAAACTTTCGCCTTTATAATATTAGTGTGATAAAGAATCTTTTAAGGTTAGGTGTTGGAAGTACTCTTAATTTTGGAAAAATATCACTATTGGACGAAAACTGAAGAAGAAAAAAAACACACGGTACGTTTATGAACCTATAACTCGAAAATATTTTAAGAACTGCGAATTTTAGGTTCATATACCATGGGCAAAAGTTATTCTTATTCATGTGGCACCATCCCCTGAAAAATGGCGAGTTAAAAAATTGTGCGTGGAGTGGGATCTGCGCGGAAGAAGTGAAACTTCGTAATGTGGAAATGAAAATACACACACTACGCACTTAAGCTGAGCGATGGCCGTTTTGCGTGGATGTGACGCATTTTTATCCCCAGTTTTTTCTTTGTTTTTGTGTTTTTCTGTTTTTTGCGTCATGTTTACCGTAAATAAACGTATTTTCTTTCTTTCTTTCTTTCTTTCTTTCTAAATAGGAAGGGGTAGAAATAGATTTTTAGTGAAATCATATTGTTTCTTTAAGACAAACTTTATTAACATTGCTTACAATTCACAATTGATCGCATCTTTTAATTATCATTTTCGAGTGGAGAAATATTCAAATCTACAACATTTACAATGGGATTATGATAACTAAAGTAAGATAAGAAATGTTTGAGTTCTATTTGCTTGGAATCTACTGACTCACTCTCTTTCTCTCTCCTATTTTCTACCTTTGTGTAACTTTCTTTCTCTCTCCCTCTTGCGTTGGAATATTGGACGCTACTCGTTGCGCTCGCGCTGGCCTGTAACAGGTATACTACGCGCATGCGTTCGAGTGCCACGCATTCACTCTCGCTCTGACTCTTTCTATTCCCCCTCCCCGGGAGAGTTGAACGTTTAACGCAACAGAGCTTTCATACCCCCTCCATGGTAGCGTTAAACGTTTAACGCAACCTTGTTGGAAGTCGCATTAGAAGTTTCACTTCAAAAACACCTTCGTGATGCAACATCCTGTATCTTGTTTAACCCGTCACGCGTTCTGCCGGAGGCTCTAGGCGGGGATCGTGCGGTCCATGGCCCTCTACGGGGCACCGGTGTGGGCGCGTTCGTTGAGGCAGCGATCAG
Organism: Polia nebulosa; assembly: GCA_951329385.1. Taxonomy (NCBI): domain Eukaryota; kingdom Metazoa; phylum Arthropoda; class Insecta; order Lepidoptera; family Noctuidae; genus Polia; species Polia nebulosa. Next base: position 9,577,437 of record OX589593.1, on the reverse strand, counting down.
CTCGCCTGATGAACGCGTCCCAGAGGGTCATGGCGATCCGCATCATCCGCGGATACCGCACGATCTCCCGTGAGGCGGCGAGCCTCCTTGCCGGACTGTCACCGTGGGATCTGGAGGCAAAAATCCTCGCGCACCTGTACGAGTGGCGCGAGGAGGCCAAACGCCGGGGCGAAACTCCGCTGCCGCGACAACTCGCGGCTCGGCGGACCGAGCTCCGGCAGGATCTCATGGTGACATGGAGAGAGCGACTGTCGCAACCCAGCGCTGGGCACGCCACCATAGAGGCGGTAGTGCCCCTCTTTGAGGAGTGGCTGGAGAGGCGTCACGGCGCCCTCACCTTCCGCCTGACGCAGGTGCTCACCGGACACGGCTGTTTCGGTAAGTACCTGTTGTTGACGATGCTTTTCGTGATAGGCGCGAGGGTTGAAGGATTTGTGTGTGACTGGCGTATTGTAGTCTTGCGACACGCACGTGTGATGAATGGAGCAAGTGGGTCAATAAGTTTGATACACAGATTGAATAAAAATGGTATATTGGTACATAAAAAAAGGTAAAATGGTAAAAAGTCACATGAAGCACAGGTATAAACACAGAATTACGGTGGAAAACACAATTAGAATTACTGCCCCAATAGTGGACAGTAACAACAGTCTGTACAAGGTGTGGTACAAGACAATAAACCGCCGTACAAGGTGTGGTACTAGGCGATAGGAGCGAAGCCAGAGGCTTTCGAGCTCACTTGAGTCACTGACGCTGAGAGACTAATTTTGACTGCCAGGGGTGCCTATATATATCACCCAAATTCTATGGGGCACGTAGTGTAGCAAATGCAGACCCGGACAGCCAATACAATTTGTTAATTCTACAAATTAACTTGAACATTAACTTTCGACCAATCACAGGCATTCCAACATTCTAACGATAACCAATCAGAGAGGTTTTACTTATCTCTTATGTAATGAACACCTGCATATTTACTTTTTCATATTTACTGGTCTTACTAACAACAAAACTGACATTTATACATAATACAAAGTATGTATTCCAAGGACAAACTGAATCTACGTTATATTTTAATATTAGATTCTAAATTCACATTCTCACAAATCTATAAACTACAATAAAAACAAAGCAACTTTACATATGTATTTCAATATGTACATAATTTAACATGGTGGACTCCGAAAACTTTCCACTGTCTGTAGCCAATCATGAGAAGCATGAATATGAACAACCAATCGCTGACTAGCCGAAATTCCTTACTACGGACTTTAACACAATTGGTCAATTTTAGCGCTGTGGCATACACTATTTGCGCTATACAAAAAAGTTACCTCATAAACTTTGACATTGAACATACTTTTACCTTTATTTTTAGGATATTACTGAACATAATGAGACGTATTTAAAACATAATAAGACATACTTAGGACATAATAAGGCATACTTTAAACATTACAAAACGAACTATACTAGCTATATTTTGCTATGGTCCAGAGTGATGGCGCCATTTTCAACACCGGGGTGATGGTGGATCCTCTACATACCACCCCCCGTGAAAGGCTTCAACCGATCACGCTACCGTCGGTAGGAAGCACAATCACCCTGACCGCAGGTCTACGTAAGACCCCCGAAGTCGTTTCCACGTCGACTACTCTAACTATAGAGTCCATCCCGGGACTTACATCTTTGACTACCCCTTTTACCCACTGATTACGCGGCCTATTTTCATCTGTCACCAGCACGACGTCGCCGACCTTGACGTTGGGCACGTCGCTCGTCCACTTCTGTCGCCGCTGCAGAGCCGGAAGGAACTCCCGCAGCCACCGACGCCAGAAGATGTCAGCCAACGCGTTGACACGACGCCACATGCGTCGCGAGTCGATGTCGCCCGGATCAGGGCGCACGTACGGAGCATCTCCCGCGGTTGAGCCCAGCAGGAGATGATTGGGTGTCAAAACGACGGGATGGCTCACGTCGTCAGAGACATAACACAGAGGCCGGCTGTTGACGATCAGCTCGGCCTCGGTGAGGAGGGTGTAGAGGACCTCCTCACGTGGGGCGCGCTCTCGCAGCGTCGCCTTGAGGGCGTTCTTAATGGAACGCACCAAACGCTCCCAGCAGCCACCCATGTGTGGGGCCGCGGGAGGGTTGAAGTGCCAGGCTATACCCCGGCCGACGGCTTCTTCTTGGACCCGGGTGTGGTCCAGGTCCCGCAGCGCAGCACGAAGCTCGGAGTTGGCCCCGACAAAGTTGGTACCTTTGTCGGAGTACATGTGGGCGGGCCGGCCCCGGCGCGCCACTAGGCGCCGCAGGGCGAGGATGGCGGAGTCGGCGCTCAGCGAGGCCGCCAACTCAACGTGGACAGCGCGTGTGGTGAGGCACGTGAACAGCGCCCCCCACCTCTTCTCCCGGCGCCTCCCGATGGTGACCTCCATTGGGCCGAAATAATCGACCCCGCAGTGCATGAACGCACGACGCGTCACCTCCAGCCTTGCGGCCGGCAGGTTACCCATCTTGGGTGCCGCTGTCTTAGCTCGAGACAGCCGGCACACTTGACATTGTGATATTACGGCCTTTACTGTGGACCGTATGTTAGTGACCCAAAACCTTTCCCTTATGAGGTTCACTATTGCCTCTTGATTGGCATGTAAGGCAGACATATGATACTGAAGAACTAATTTACGGGTTAGCGGATGGCGCCCGTCTAAAATAATGGGATGGCGCTCGTCAAAAGAGAGCGCTTCACAAGCCCCCAGCCTACCCCTCACTCTAATGAGACTTTCATAAAACATAGGGTCAAGAGATTTTAACCTGCTTGTCTGTGGCAGCTGCTTTCCATCTGAGAGTGCTGTCACCTCGGCTGGGTAACTTTCCTTCTGCATCTGGCGCAAGAGACGTATCTCGGCGTCGTGCAGGTCTTCTACGGAGAGTGTGGCAGTCGGTCTCTGCTTGCGGCATCTACTGATAAATGCCAGCACGCGTGCTAGTACTCGCTGTGTGCGTCTCCATGTTGACGCTCTGGTGTGGTCAACTACTGGCTCCTCTGCTACCACCAGGTTGTGGGTGCGCTGGATCCTCTCGGCATCAGTACCTTCCGACCCCAAGTCGGAACACACCGGCCACCGCTCCTGTGAACTTAGAAGAAAAGCGGGACCCGACAGCCACGCACCACTATTTATCGGCCACGACAACCTGGTCGCTACGTCAGCTGGGTTCTCCGCCGATGGAACCCAGCGCCAGTCACATCTCTCAGAACGCGAGTCTATTTCACCTAATCTATGAGACACAAACTTTTGAAAATCTTTGGCATCAGAGTTAATCCAATTCAAAACTGTTTTGCTGTCGGTCCACAAGTACTTTCGTGTAATATCTATACCTACTTCCTTGACGACTGTGTCTGCCACTCGACATGCAAGCACAGCCGCCTGTAACTCTAGTCGCAGTATCGATACAACCTTTTGGGGTGCCACTCTTGCCTTGCCTAGTACCATGGCAACATGTTTCTTGCCATCCTTGGTGGTACCTACTAGGTAAGCGACTGCTGCATACGCTAACTCGCTAGCGTCACCAAAAACATGCAGCTCTACTTTCCCTAAACTTAGCCCATACCACCTACGTATTTCTAGGTTACCTAGGCACTGCAAATTATTGAGCCATGTGAACCATGCGTCCACCTCATTTGCAGGAAGTGGCTCGTCCCAGTCTATCCCAGACTTCCACACACGTTGCATCAATATCCGCGACTGAATTACACACGGATACAACAGGCCTAGCGGGTCGAAAATCGACATGATAAAACGTAAGAATTCCCTCTTTGTAGGGATAGACTTACCCGATTTTATCTCGTCAGGCAATCGCTTAAATGACAGATCGAACGCGAGATGATCGTTGCTAGGCGACCATATCATACCTAGCGTTCTCTCTGTCGTGGACTCACCCTTGTCCAGCGATACTTTTTCAGGCATTTCCAGCTGTAGGCGCTCCCGTAAATCCGATGAATTTGTTATCCACCCCCGTATCATGAAGCCCCCCTGGGCATGTATGTGGGTGACTTGCTCGACCAGCTGACTAGCTTGTTCCACAGACCATACACTATCTAGATAGTCGTCCATGTAATGACGACTGTGTATGGCCTCCACAGCCTGGGGGTACTCTCCTGAAAACCTATCTGCATTCTTGTTAAGAATGAAGATCGAGGTTGCCGGGGAGGACACTGCACCAAATATCATCGAATTCATAACATAAGTTTCGGGTTCATTGACCTTATCTCGGCCTCTCCACAAAAACAGCTGGGCACCCTGATCTTCCTTCCTGATACGAATTCTCATGAACATATCAGCTATGTCCCCGCTGAAGGCTACTGGTCCCAGTCTAAACCTAATTAAAATTCCTAACAAAGAATTTAACATATCTGGGCCAGTTAAAAGGTTGTCATTAAGTGACGTGCCCCCATATGCAGCAGCAGCATCATAAACCAGTCTCAACTTACCTGGTTTATTGGGATTGACCACCCCAAAGTGAGGCAGGTACCAGATAGGGTGACTACTTATGCCACCCTGGACCCTGGAGGCATACCCCTCCTCTAGTAACCTGTCCACTTGATTACAGTATGCTGCTGCATACTCGACATTACGGTGTAGCTTACGCTCCACGCCACCTAATCTTTGCAACGCTTGCCTTCTATTATCAGGAAGTTGAACATTGTCATGCTTCCATAGCAGACCTACTTCCCACTGCTTGCCATCTGCCGTCATCTTGCTGGTAGATTCCAAGATGGCAGTGGCTCGCTCATCCTCCCAATGTTTGCGTGGGGCCTCTCTGACACCGATGGCCTCCAGGTCAAACTGATGTTTGACCATGTCATGCAACATGGGTAGGCTAGACATACAATGAACTTTACATGACCTGTCAGCGGAATACAATTTTCTAATAGGCCCGTGAACTACCCACCCTAGCTTAGTGAGAGAGGCAACTGGCTTACCAGACTTTCCATGGCGTGTCTCCTCACTGGCGAGCAGCTCCCAGTTGTCCTGCCCGATCAGCAGCAGCGGCTTGGCTCCCCACATTTCTTCGCAGCCCAAGTCACGGAGGTGGCGATGCTCCTCCATGATGCCAGCAGGCACCGTCTGCGCCGGCAGGTCCAGGTCCTTTAACGTACGACATAAAATATTAAAATTTTTGTTTGTAGCTCCGCGTACTGACAGTTTAATAACTTTCGAACTGGAATCATACAATTCGATGCCACGTGCGCTTTGGATTCTAATTGGTTTTTGGACACCTTCAACATTTCCAATTAGACTCTCGTCCACCAAAGACACAGTGGCCCCGTCGTCCAATAGGGCGTAACATTTCTTCATGTTGTTGCCAATTTTTACCGTCACTGGTATAACTTTCAAGAGAGCACTACCTACATTACCTCGCATGTTGGTTACCGATTCGTGCTTCTTCTCCTGATGTAACATTACATGGTGTGCCGCGTTGCATTTTTCACACCTTTTACCTCGACAGTGGATACGTGGGTGATCTTTAACGAGACATTTAAAACATACCCGCGTACTTTTGACGTGTCTCCACCTCTCTTCACTATTTAATCTAGCGAATCTCTCGCAATGCAGTAATGTGTGCGTTTTCTGACATAAAGAACATTTATTCTCATTTTTACTTTCAGCTGTCTGTCTTTCAGTGTCCGCTTCAGCTTGCACGAACAACTTCTGTTTATTGACATTTTGATTACTTTTGTTAGGCACAGCAGATCTCGATTTTAAATTAACAGCTGGGCCAGGGCTAGGCAAGTCTAGTTGAACATAATATGAAGTAGCCCTGGCTAGGTGCACTAGAAATTCTGACAATAATTCTAAACTAGGTGACACTCTGACATCAATGCCCTGTGACGATGCCACCCCCATCGCAAAATCCCCGTACTGTGCACGTTGAATAGGCGTAAGTTTAGACAACAATTCACTTACCAGCTGTGGGTTGTTGAGATATCCATTCGCGTTTATATTCCTCAATAACGACACACAATTACGTACCGTGGTGGAGAACGTACGCAACTCACGTCCACTTTCGGTGATCTTCGGTAATGCACGCACTTTCCTAATGGCACATTCCAATAATAGGTTCGGATGGCCGTACTCCTCGTCGAGCGCCCTCATTATGTCGGCTGGATTCAAACATGTGCGCAGCAGGTCTTCCACTGCCCGCCTTGCGTCGCCTTGCAACGACGTTCGCAGCCGAGCTAGGTTCTCGTACGACTTGAAATTATATTGGGCCGTCGTCTCCCAAAACATATTTTTGTAGGCGAGCCAGTCTGCCGGGTTGCCACCAAACATGGGCAGCTCGTAAGTCTGCCTTGGCACCGGGCGTGGCCGAGCTATGCTTGCAATAGCGTCGGCCAACTGGTCGAAACGGTTGTCCCTCGGCTTGCGCTCCGCGTCCTCGGGCTCGTGCCCCCAATTTACTCCCCCCCTTGCTGCTGATGTCTGCGGACCAGCAACCTCACGAGTTGGCGCCGCCAACACTGGATCCGCAAACTGCACTGACACTGTGGGTGGTCGTCTTTCTTCACTGGGCACAAACCGTAGCACGGGCGCTGTCGTAGCGCAGGACACAACTTTCGTCGCCAACGCGGCACTTGGCGTCGCGGCGCGTGTTACATACGTCGCGGGCGCACCGGTATATGAAACGGGCGCGGTCGCGGGCGCTCCGCTGTACGAAGCGGGCGCCGACGCGGTCACTTGCACGTGCGCGTCACTTGGTGTAGGTACGGCGAGTGTGGACGGTACACGGCACTCCGATGACTCTTGATGTCCATCTTCTTGTGGAGTCGTGTCCATCCACTGTTCAACACGTCGGGTTGTAGTCCCCTCCTCGTCCGTACCCGATGAGTTCTCAGCGTCAATTTCCGCTAAGTCGACCTCCCACTTCTTCCTCACCAGCCCCTCTCTGAGGCGCACCAACTCCCTTTGTGCCTCGTACTCCGCCTTCCTCCTCAGGTACGTGGAGTGGCTCTGCCCGCTCCTGGATGAGGCGGCGACACTGGGCTCTTTCGACTCTCCCCTTCCACGGCCTCTTCGTGGCGTTACCTCTGGTGCTTTCGCATTACGGTGATCTACTATTCGACCACCCACCAGAGGTATTGCCGGCGTGGGGAATGACGACGTCGTTGGTGCCATTGACGGTGAAGCGGGCGCCCTCTCACTGGGCACGCCCGAGTCTGACTCTAGGTGTCTTGTACTGGCCATCTTTCTTGTCTTGCTTCTTGTCGTGACCGCACTATGCTCACTCATAATACCCAGTCACAACATACAATCCGGCTCGAAGGACCAAATTGTTGACGATGCTTTTCGCGATAGGCGCGAGGGTTAAAGGATTTGTGTGTGACTGGCGTATTGTAGTCTTGCGACACGCACGTGTGATGAATGGAGCAAGTGGGTCAATAAGTTTGATACACAGATTGAATAAAAATGGTATATTGGTACATAAAAAAAGGTAAAATGGTAAAAAGTCACATGAAGCACAGGTATAAACACAGAATTACGATGGAAAACACAATTAGAATTACTGCCCCAATAGTGGACAGTAACAACAGTCTGTACAAGGTGTGGTACAAGACAATAAACCGCCGTACAAGGTGTGGTACTAGGCGATAGGAGTGAAGCCAGAGGCTTTCGAGCTCACTTGAGTCACTGACGCTGAGAGACTAATTTTGACTTTTTTTTTTTTTTTTTTTTGTGTTTGAACCCTCGCAGTTCAACCCTAGCGGTTGTCGACTGCTTAAGCGGACGTGCCCGTGGTGGTTTTAATTATTATTAAAGCCTCCAGCCAGGACTTATACTTAAACTACTCGCGACTACGCTGAGGGCACCCCCTTTGGGGTACGGACCTCGGCTCAGGGCGTCGCGGGGGGAGGGCCTCAAGGGACAGCTGAATCATGATGTGATTATTTAAGGACGAATTTTTAACTACAGCTCAGCGGTGCGTGCTGGCTTGAGCCAAGGGACTGGGGGGATTTCTTTGTCTTAAGTCCCCTGCTGTGTTCGGACATGCCGCGCACGACAGGGGGTGTCTGTACGTCAGGTTGCTTCACGACGAGCCTATATTAACTTAGGACACGCCGCGTCGCGGTGTGAGTCGGTGTCGTGTGAATATGTCATGCGGGCGGACTTGAAACTATCGGCACAGCGGCGCGGGCTGGCTCTGTCAAGGGACTGGTTGCATGGCTCTGCGTGGGGACTCGCGACGGTCCTCGGCGGCGAGGACGGAAGGACGGTGGTCTGCGTCTTTTCAACGTGCTAGTTTCCCTACGGCTCTCTTGGAGCAGGGTCGTAGCGTCGTCGGGTGTGATTAAAGTGTGCCGGGGTCGGCGAATTTTACTGACTTGGGAGGGAACGTATCGGCCGGCCGATACGATTAGGGGGTTCCTATGTTTAGCAGCCTTCTCGAAGAAACGCTTGGTGAGGCGTTTCATGAACTGCTGGACGGTGGGGAGTCTGAGATCCACATGCAGCTCCTCATTCCGAACAAAGTAGGGGGCTCCCACTGCTCTGCGGATGAAGCGGTTCTGCAGGGTCTGCATCTTGTGGAGGAGATGTGACTTTGCGTGCGCGAAGACCGCACAGGCGTACGTCATGATGGGACGGATCACTGTGGTGAACAGCCGCAGCTTGCACTTGAGTGACAGTTTACTGCGGCTGGACACCAAATTATGGAGTCTGCCTTGCGCGAAGTAGGCCCGCGAGCGGACACTACTTATGTGCTTGGCAAATGTTAGATGTTCATCTAATATGACTCCCAAGTATTTGGCTTGCTTCTCCCAGGAGATCGGCTTGCCATACATGGTGATCGGGCGGGGGGCAGAGATATAGTGATTCGGCCTCGAGTAGAGGACCGCCTGACTCTTGTCGGGATTCACTTCAATCCTCCATTTCCTGAACCATTTCCCCAAATTGGTTACCGCGGACTGGAGGTATCGGGCTATTGCGACTGGACTTCTCCCAGTGGAGTAAATAGCCGTGTCGTCAGCAAACAGTGCCAACCCGGTCTTTTTACTCTTTGGGATATCGCTCGTAAATAGTGTGAACAGCAGGGGTGATAGCGGGGAGCCCTGAGGGACTCCTGCCCGGATGGGGCGGGGGGAGGAGAGTTCTCCTTCTATGCGATAGCGGAAAGTGCGATTTGCCAAAAAGTCTCGTAGGATGAGCACGAGCCTATCTGGCACTCCGATTTGGTACAGCTTATAGATTAAGCCGTTGTGCCAGACTTTGTCAAACGCCTTCGCTATGTCAAAGAACAAGATGCCCGTTATATATTTGTTCATGAAGCCGGCGCTTACATGCTCAACAATACGGTGGACTTGGTGGACGCACGAGTGTTCAGTTCTAAATCCAAACTGCTCGTTGGGTATCAGGCTTTTGGCTTCGGCATAATCCTTGAGCCGCTTATAAATAAGCCTTTCGTAGATTTTACCGAGCGCATTAAGTAAGCTAATGGGACGGTAACTGGAGGGATTAGACCTGGGCTTGCCTACTTTGGGTATTCCAATTACCGTGGCCTGTTTCCATTTCTGGGGGAAGACATTATTAGTTAATGCGCCATTGAAGATGGCGGTCATTAAAACAATAATTTGGGCGGGGAGGAGTTTGATTACTCTGTTGGTTATGCCATCAGAGCCTGGGGCTTTCCTGGGTTGAAGTCTTTTGATAACCTCCTCCACCTCATCCGGGGTGATGGGTGGAAGGGGGTTATCTGGGTCTTCAACAGGTGGGATAGAAGCCCTCCTTTCGACTTCGGCATCCACCTCTTCGAGGTGGGCCTGGTCTACTGGTTGAGAGCTGGGGGAGCACTGGGCTTCCAGGCAGTCAGCGAGACATTCCACTCTCTCCTGGTTGTCGAACGCCACACTATTGTCGGGACGAATGAGAGGAGGCATGACTTCCTCCGTGGACCTAAGTTTCCTCTGGAGATGCCAGAAGGCTTGGTGGGTGGGCTCCAGTTCGCCTAGCATCTTCTCCCAGCTTGCCGAGCGCTGCTCCGCAATGCGTTTCCTCACAGCTCGCTGCAAGTAGCGCATGTGGGCTTTGTTCGCGTCACAGGGAAAGTTACTATACGCACGGATGGCCGCGTTCTTCTCGGTTATGAGATTCCGTACATCCTCCGGGAGTTTCCAGCGGTGGTCTTCCACTACTGGTACCTCCCTTGAACAATCGTTCAGGATGGATTGTACGTGATCCGTAAGCGAGTCGATCGCTGCCCTCGTGTCAGCGACTGAGGTTATGTGGTCGGGGATGGAGTCCAAGTGGGTCGACGTGGTGGATTTCAGCCTGTCGCTTACTTTCCTCCAGTCGGTAACCACTCGGCTAGGGGGGGGCCGGCTGGGATCGTCCTGCCCCGAGCGGGAGCCTAGGTGCATGATCACCGGGCGGTGGTCTGAGTTAAGCTCATGAACTACTTCTATCAATTGTAACCTGAGGTTTACATTTTTTAGAAGCGCTATGTCCAGGACATTGGGCCTATGTTGGGGGTCGTGTGGGTAGCAAGTTGGACTCATCGGGGCGATGATGTCAAAGTTGAGGGATGCGCCTAGGTTGAACAAAAACCTGCCTCTGGCCTTGGTTGTGTTGCTGTTCCATGCGAGATGTTTGGCGTTGAGATACCCCGCTATAATAACGGAGTCGCTCATGCCGAAGAGGGCTGTGATATCGCTGGTCAGGGCGATTGGGTCGTCAGGCTCGTCACGCCCGCCTCTTGTCGGCGGCATATAGGCGGATATGATGGTTATCGGCTGATGACCAGTCATGCCCAGCCTACAGGCCGAATACTCCAAGTGGGTGCGCGGGGCGGGGGGGTCCAGAGGGACACAATACAGATCATTCCTGTAATAGATTAGTGTCCCTCCCTTGTGACAGCGAGTCCTATCATTGCGAACTATGCGGTAGTTGGCAATTTTAGGGCTTCTGTGGTGGGGTTTTAAGCATGTCTCCTGTATGAGGAAAACATCTAGCTGATGCTCTCGCAGGAACTTGGCGATCTCATCCCTCTGGTCTAAGATTTTACCGTCAATGTTGAAGAACCCTATTTTTAGGTTTCTTGGCTTAAGGCTTTTTGCATTTTTTTGCGTTAACATAATGAACCTAATCCAGTTGATCCAGTACCTTAGCGATACTGTCGAACCTCGCCCATATTTCATGGGCTGCCTCAGGGGTGTACTGCCCTGCCTTCTTAGTCTGCTTGATGATTGCAGCTAAGGCGCGGGCTTCAGGAGTTCTGAACATCTGGTAGGCCTCTAAAATGGTGAGGCCTACGCTTTTATCGCTGTCTCCAGCGGGGGAGTGGGTTGCTGGCATTGCTGCCGGGGCCGCAATGCGGCGCGCTCCAGTCGGGGGAACTACCGGGGCTACTGGCGCGGAAGTGGGGGCCGTCACTGGTGTAGCTTTGGCCAAAGGCGCTGGGACGGGGGCGGGGCGGGGGGACACCAGTGCGGGGAACGCTCGCTGGTGATTTAGCTTGCTCCATGGCGAAGCTCTTTGAGGTGCGAGACGCTCGGGAATCAGGGCGGCGGGGGCGGGGGCCCTCACAGATGGGCTCTCCCTCAGCTGGCGGGCATTGGCCCGCTTGATGACTTTGGGAGCCATCTTAGGAGCTTTGGGGCACCCGCGGTAGTTTGCCGGGTGTCCCGTTTGACCGCACAGAACGCAGCTCGGCGGTTCCGTGCATTGTTTGGGGTCTTTCGGGCGGGGGCAGTCCGCCGTCCCGTGTTCACCCAGGCACTTGACGCACCTGGGTGTCGCAAAGCAATTGCTCTGCGCGTGGCCGTACATCTGACAGCGGTGACACTGTCCTAGTACGGAGGGCTTGTTCGGCTTCTCAATTGAGATGCCCGACAATGAGCAAACCGACTTGATCTTGAAGATCGGGTTGTGCTCTTCAGTAGGTTCGCAAACGACGAGTACCATGTCGTACTCGTCGCCACCTCTAGCCCTGCGAAGGCGGTGTACCGCCATGACGGGGACTTTCTGGGCTAAGAGATCCTCCTTGATCTCGGTCGTCGGGATTTCCTTTGGTACACGTCTTATGACCACTCTGGTCGGCGTCTCCTCTGGAAGGGCATAGGTGTGGAAGCACACCTTTCGGTCTTTGAGTGTCTTTGTCAAGGCACGGTAGTCGTCGGACGACCTTAACATGACCTTCACTCCCTGAACACAGGACTTGGCATTTGTGTATTGGATCCTTCGATCCATACACATTTTGGACACCTCTGTCCATTTCCCCTTGTCTCGGATGATGACGGGAGGGATGCGCTGCCTCTTAGGGAGGTCAGCGGCTTGGGGGCGAGCAGACGACGTGCTCGGGGCGGATTGCCTGGGGGTCGGTGGGGCTGGGGTGACCGAATCGTCGGTGGTCTTTTTGGCCTTGGTGGCCTGGGCCGCCTTGGCGGGCGCGGACTTCTTCCGCTTGCCACCGACGGTTTGGTACTCCTCTTCCTCGGAGGAAGAGCTGGATGAGTCTGAGTCAGCAGACGACTCCGACTCAGACACGGGGTTATCGGCCGGGACAGTAGTGTCCATGGCCTCTTCGGCAGGGGGGTTCGGCCTCTCCGATGCGGATGGCTTCGGATTGGGCGAGGGCGCGGCTACCGGGGTAGCCTGGGGCTTTGAGCCGGCTTGGACTGCCGGCGAGGATGGGCGCGGCGGGGCGCGGATGCTGGCGCGAGGGGAGGGGGGTGATCCTCTATCCTTCCCTACCGGGGAGCGGGGGGTGTCCTCCGATGGCTGGCCGGCCACCGGAGGGTTCAAGAAGTGATGGCCATATTTGGCCAGAAAATCTTTGTCCTTTAAAAGGACTTTCTTGAAGAAACTAATTTTGACTGCCAGGGGTGCCTATATATATCACCCAAATTCTATGGGGCACGTAGTGTAGCAAATGCAGACCCGGACAGCCAATACAATTTGTTAATTCTACAAATTAACTTGAACATTAACTTTCGACCAATCACAGGCATTCCAACATTCTAACGATAACCAATCAGAGAGGTTTTACTTATCTCTTATGTAATGAACACCTGCATATTTACTTTTTCATATTTACTGGTCTTACTAACAACAAAACTGACATTTATACATAATACAAAGTATGTATTCCAAGGACAAACTGAATCTACGTTATATTTTAATATTAGATTCTAAATTCACATTCTCACAAATCTATAAACTACAATAAAAACAAAGCAACTTTACATATGTATTTCAATATGTACATAATTTAACATGGTGGACTCCGAAAACTTTCCACTGTCTGTAGCCAATCATGAGAAGCATGAATATGAACAACCAATCGCTGACTAGCCGAAATTCCTTACTACGGACTTTAACACAATTGGTCAATTTTAGCGCTGTGGCATACACTACTTGCGCTATACAAAAAAGTTACCTCATAAACTTTGACATTGAACATACTTTTACCTTTATTTTTAGGATATTACTGAACATAATGAAACGTATTTAAAACATAATAAGACATACTTAGGACATAATAAGGCATACTTTAAACATTACAAAACGAACTATACTAGCTATATTTTGCTATGGTCCAGAGTGATGGCGCCATTTTCAACACCGGGGTGATGGTGGATCCTCTACACCTGTGTCGGATCAAGGCGGAGGTGACCCCCGGGTGTTTCCATTGCGAGGATCGCCCAGAGGACACGGTGGAGCATACGGTGGAGGTTTGCCCCGCTTGGGCAGAACACCGCCGTGTCCTCGTGGATGCGATAGGCGGCAGCGACCTCTCGCGCCGTGCCCTGGTTCAGGCCATGGTACGGAGCGAGAGGGAATGGGAGGCCGTCTCCTCCTTCTGCGAAGCAGTAATTCTCGCGAAGAGGGAGGCGGCATACGCTAGGGAGACTCGAACACAGCCGAGTCGCCCTAGCGCTCCCAGCCGCAACCGCCGCCTGAGACGCCAGGGGGTTCGGACGCCGCGAGACGATCTCCGGCCACCGTAGACCCGGGCCTGCGGACGGCGAGTAATGGGTAGCTCGCCGTCCGATCAGCACCAGGCCCGAGAGTCGACGGCGCGTAGTGTTCCACGCGCGCCTCAAAGAGTTGTCAGCCAAGTGAAGGGGCCTGCCACGGCCGATGCCTGCCCGGGGGTGGAGGATAAATTCGAAAGAGTTACCTCGCCCCCGGGCACTCGAGGCAGGGAGGAACAGGGGTGGGATTTAGTCAGTAAGAGTCTGACACACCCTTCCGCTCCACCCTAGAGCGGAAGAAGTCATAGGATGATTTCCCACCCCCAAAAAAAAAAAAAAAAACCCGTCACGCGTTTAGTTAGTAAACACAATATATTTTTAATAGGGATGTTTCTAGGGTATAAAAATAATAATTCCATTTAGTCCGTAAGTGAGTATCAAAAAATATTGGAGAAGTATTTTTTGCTTTACCAAACCAATTAAAAATGACAAAGTAAAACTCATCAATGTTAGTGGGGACTCGTTACGCCACTAAAGGTTACAAAGTGTATTGATCACGATACGATATATGACGTCACGCGAAATTTTAACACACTGTATCGTCCTAATTTTTAACCGACTTCAAAAAAGAGGAGGTCCTCAATTCGTTTGTATGTTTTTTTTTTTTGTACGTTTGTTACGCGATATCTCCGCCATTTGTGAACAGATTTTGATGATTCTTTTTTTGTTTAGTAGGTCGTACTTCAAAAGTCCATATATATAAATTTTATCGAATTTGATTCAGCATTTTAAAAAAAAAATCAACATAAACCAAAAATATGTTTACACAGATGACGTTCTGGTTGTCTCCAAATGTTCAAATTCCATGTTATTAGGGTTAACCATTCAGGCATAACTGAAATATTTAGTTTCATTTTTGGGGTGTAACAACTAAAAAGTGAAAAATTGCAAAATAACTTTAATTTCGGAAGTCGGTGTCAAATAACGAAGAAACAAAAAATCCAAACACCGACTTCTGAAATTAAATTTATTTTGCAATTTTTAGAAGTCGGTAGTATTATTTGTAAAAAAAATTTTTATTGGTTTACGTGACTAAAAAAAAAACGTGTCCAATATTTTTTGGTAATATATATTATGCTCCTCAAGACGAATCAATCAAGACCAGACTCGATGGGTTTATCTTGTTTAGTTCAGAAGCTCCTATGGCCATCTTCTGTCTCCATCATCAGACCAGCTTAAAACAGACGGACTAATTAGATTTTTTTAGAAAACTGGCCTATTGTTTACGGCCCATGCGCTGTCCGCCAGACACGAAAGAGGTTAAGTAGAAAGAGCAATTTTGCATGTTCGACTAGGCGTAGTTGGTTGGTGTCTGACATAGTAAAACACTTTCGCTGATCCATTGTGGGTATTCCTTATCCATTTTAAGTGTTGGAAGTCCTCCCACAATTTGGACCGCCCCAGCCTGGTGAGGACCGTGGACATCCGCTGGATGTGAGAAGCACAGGGCCGATCCATGGAGGGATACTTGGGGAGAGCTCCAATTTCAGACCTCTTTCTGATGAAATTATGATGCTATGGCCAGGAAAATCCTTTTAATATTATAAATTAATAAGAAAGATTGAAATTAAAATAGAATTGTAATGGTAATTCAATTTAACACAACTATCATCTCTATCCTGTGAGTTGCCTAGACAAAAAAAAAAACAAAAAATGTCCTGTTTAAGTAGATACCTAAAACGGTGTAACTATTTCTGGTACCGCGGGTTGGGTTCATGGTGATCTGTAAATACAGGTGCTTTGCGTCTACCTCAAACACCAGCTCCTCACATAATTTAGAACTTAGTTACGAGTATGTTAACTATGTATTGTAACAGTTTATTATGTATATTTGTCCAAATCAAACCAGGTTCTGGATGAAATTTGTCACAGAGAAAGATTTTAGTCTGCAATATTTATAATGGTGTTATAATTCATAATGTGGGCAATACTAATTCCACGCGGGCAAAGCCGCTGGCGGTAGCTTGTAGATTCATAAAACAAATTTTCATTTACTGTGACCAAAAAAATAGCAACTAAAATATAATATTTCACCCTAATAGGCACTTTAATCTTTAGCATAAAACAGTTAGCAGTTGTTAAAACGACGGCTTTTAGAGCTGGCCTAGGCTGAAACTCACTAATGAAAAAGTTTTCAGTACCTACGAACGGGGTGAATAGGAACGAAGGGGTGAATAGAAACAAACTTTGAGTAGGATTTTCACTATGATACCGTAATGTTGGTTTTTATTAAAGCATTGTACACATTGTAGTGTCATGCATCTGCTTTTTATTAATTTATACCTAACTACTTACATTTTTCTTTTCTTTTCTTTTTTTTTTGTTAATCTTGTCTATACTAACATTTAAATATAAGAACTACTAACACTATCGATAAGGGTTAAGCTAGCAAAATGATATTGATATTGCAAAATGATATTGTTGTACACAACAATATCATTTTGCTAGCATTTTGTCGTTACTTTGTGGCAAATAAATACTTTTTCTTTCTTTCTTTTTTTCTCATTGATTTAGTTTTTATAAAAATTCATAATAAATTGGAGTACATAAATGCTACAAGCAATTTCTTAAAAAACGTGAAAAACCCCTTCAAAGATTTGTTTCTATTTACCCCGTCGTTCCTGTTTACCCCGTTTGACTGTATTTAACAACATTTCCGCGTTCATAGTGCTCGAGAGTACTTCGTGAACATCACTAAATGTTTTGAATAGTCTTAATTAAATACAGGTACGAGTATAACATAAATAAATGAGATTTTCTAGTTTTACATTGAAAGGCTCGCAGATTTTTTTTTAACTTGCAGCTGTCTTTTCATTGCACTTTTATGATTTTGCCCGACTGCTTTCATTGCACGATTAAAGCTATTTAGTATGAAATAGCGTGAAAAGAAAATGGACATATTGCACATTTAAAATAAAATAACTTTTTTACAGAAACATAGAACAGACTTCCAAAAAAAAGTGTAAAATAACTTTAATTTCGGAAGTCGTTGTTCCTGGTTTTAATCTTCGGTTTTTGACACCGACATCCGAAATTAAAGTTATTTTGCACTTTTTTTGGAAGTCGGTTCTATTTTTTAACCGGCTTTTTTGTAAAAAAGTTTATTTTTTATTTTTCACTTTTTAGTCGTGGTTCTCCATTAAATTGTGTTAACAATACATAGACATACGATCGCAGCAATCGCAGTTGATTTGCTGTCAATTTTTGAAGAGTACCGTTGTCTGTCTCTGAAACTCATCATCAGATCTATATGAAATTTAAATGTGACCATTTCGGAATAAACCCCTTTCGAACAAAACAAAAGATTTTTGCAAGTCCGTGAATATATAACGGAGTTATGCCCGAACATACATAAAAAAAACAAACATCCGAATTGATAACCTCCTTCTTTTTGATGTCGGTTAAAAAACCTTGGAAGAATGATCAAACATAGATATACGAAGTATTAACTTGATAAAAAAGTTTTCTTTTTAGGGTTACGTACTCGAAGGGTACAAACGGAGCCCTATTGCTGTCACTCACGTGTCCGCCTGTCCGTCGTCGGTCACACAGGTTTTACAGCCAACGGTTGGAGCTACAGTGTTCGAATTTTCACAGTATAAGCATTTTGTTGACCCAAAGCCATATAAATAGTCAAAAATACATTTCGTACGGAACCCTAAATGTGCAAAGTCCGAGATGCACTTGGCCGGTTTTTAAGATAAACTGCGATGTGTATTTTTGTTGTCATAACTTAAAAGTGTTTTTTTAGTCAAGTTAAATAGTATGAAAATGTCTTATGTATTAATCAGTCATCTACAACATACTACAGTTTCAAGAATTAATCTTATGTATTTATGTAAGAAACCCTGCGGCCCAGTGTATATTTCAGTCAGTTTTGCTCTTCAGTCAATTTTGACCAAAACATTTGTAAGGCAAAGCAACATAGATTGACAAAATAAAATCTTGATATCAACTGAAAGATTCCATGTGTGATAAGTGTGTCGAATTTAGCAATGCTGTCACTGCAATTAGAATTCTATGGCCTTATAATAAAGTTTGTTTTATTAGGTTTTCTTCGTCAAAGTGTTGACGGGCGTTGCGAATATGCGGCAGGCGCCAGCGACTCTTCCGCATTCTATTTACAGTTGCAGGCGTCTATCAAATATTTCCACGTATCGAACTAAAATACCATTTAGTAGACTAATGTGCAGCTAACGTAATGGCTGTCCTCGAGTATTTAGTTATTTTAAATACTATCCTACCACTAATATTATAAATGTGATAGTTTGGATGTTTGTCACTCAATCACGCCAGAACGGCTGAACGGATCTGGATGTTTGTGACAGATGGCAAAAGCAGGGGCAGACCATCCAATCCTATCCTACTTTCTTATTCCGTACGAGTGCATTCCGAACGCAACCTTTGGCTGTCATCTTTTTTTATACTCTGTAGTTTTTTACGCAGCTGTCACTTGTGACGTTTAGACGTTCACAGTAAAAAACTTGTTAATTTTTTTTTTTTGGGGGCTTGTGATTTAAATCTAGCCGAATTTATTGGTTTTGGACTAATTGTTTGCAACTAAACTAATTTTGATTGAAACCCCATTTGATGTAATGGTGAAACGGGTTATTTTTTTAAACTTAAGTTTGTTTGGTTCAAGACCACGTTGTTGGAATCAACTTTAGAATCTGGTATACCTACTGAACAAACACTACACTCCTCATTCACAACTCTGTCATACACACATATAGCCAGGTTGGTCCCCAGACGACGAAGACTTCAGAAACCTTGGGTAAGTATTGTAAAACATTTGGAGGTTATTCGATTAGCTCTGCGCATCGCAGACAGTTTGCGACCCAGTTAGAGCCAGGGGTCCGGCTAGCTAGCTCCCACAACGGTTGTCTCCTCAAGTCGGATTATTTGCCCTGGCTTGGTTACATAAATTTCTACTAATATTATAAATGTGAAAGTTTGGATGGATATATAGATTATTGGCACTCAATCACGCCAGAACGGCTCCGAGTCGTCTCAAAATCCTTATCTCTAACTTTGTATATATTATTTTTATATATGTAGGTATTTTATATTAAATATATATGTATATTTATAATAACTATATATTTATATAGAATTTTTTTTTCAGTTTAAGCACCTGCCATGTTATCTCTCCGCCACCCTTGGTTGACTGGTAGAGAATGCCTAAGGCATTAAGTCCGCCTTTGTACATTTGTGTTGCATGAAGTTTTAATAAATAAATAAATAACGGCTAAACGGATCTGGATGAAATTTGGCACAGGGATAGATTTATTTATTTAATACTTCATGCACACAAGTACAAAGGCGGACTTAAGGCCTCAGACATTTTCTACCAGCCAACCTTTGGGTAATGCAGAGACAAATAGAGTTAGGTAAAATATAGAAAATTAAGTGCGATTAATAATTATGATTAAAATACAAAGATATACCTATGTATTTACAAACTATAAACAAAATTTAAATACCTTTACTATACATAAATGAATAAACTCAATACACAAATATACATAAAGAATATGTACAAACAGATAATTAGATAAAGAATAAGCGTTGTGACGATGCTATTGCTAACTTCTTACGAATGTGTTCGCGAACTTTAACCTTGAAGGTATCGGTTGGTTGCCATTAGGGAATGCAATCTCGACTCGAGATCTCGTGAGATCAGAAATTACAATATCGCGAGATTCTGATTTTCGAGATATCGAATATGTTTCAAAAAAATTATATTAAATTCGGATGACTAAAAAGCGTAGTACAATAAAAGAACACTGTCAGTCAAATGTGGAAAAAGTCTAGTTCTAGTTTTCTATTTTGGAAAAGGTTTCTTAAACAACAAAGAGTATTGAAGGTGCTGTCTTGGGTACATACCCAGCAGCTGAAAATGCCCTCTCTGATTCAACACTGCTCGGCACCCACCAGCGTGAGTAAACAATTATAATAATCGAACTGTAAAAAACCACCCCTTGTTCCTCCACACTCTTAAAGACCCATCTCTTTCTTTATGAGTGACTCTAACCTATCTAAACTCATAGATACACGCAAAAAAGGACTATTAGATGCTCTCAGAGTGTCTTCTAATTCATCTTGAAGAATCGTGATAGTTTTTGGAGCAGCAGCTCGTAAATTCCTCTGCAATCATTAAAAGAAACAATTCATTTTCGTTTTCTATGTTTGCTACTGTGGTGTTAATGTCATTACCAGAAGTTGAATCCCGTCAATCTCGAGCGAGATATTGTCATATTATGCTTCGGGATTGATCTCGAAAAATGAAACGAGATCTCGTGGGATCTCGATCTCGCGGGATTGCATTCCCTAGTTGCCATCCTGATTATAGTCTGGAATAGCACAAGCTATAACTTATAATAGGGGAAGTACCTGGCAGAAGCTAGTAAATTATATGCTCGAAAGAGATACAGGCCACAGGTATGCAAAAAAACCGACCAAGTACGAGTCGGACTTCGTACATTTAGGGTTCCGTACCAAATGTATTTTTGACTATTAGTATGGCTTTGGGTCAACAAGATGCTCATACTGTGATAATTTGAAGACTGTAGCTCCAACCGTTTGGCTGTAAAACCTGTATGACAGACGACGGACAAACAGACAGACGGACAGACGGACACGTGAGTGACAGCAATAGGGCTCCGTTTGGACAGTTCGGGTACGGAACCCTAAAAAGACATGGTGCGCCGACCTAAGTATATCGATTGGGATAAGTACAGAAAATAAAGATCATTTTAGAATTTAGGCCATTTTTGGACACTTTTTTTCAGTTAAACAATGGCTTGAAATATCATTATCTGTTCACGTTCAGGCAGGCAGCAAACTCAAAAACTTTTCCTAATTGTCTGAAATAGCTCCTCGATTCAATTATGACGCCACTTCCAGTATTTAAATGAGAAAACAAAAACAAAGGACTGGCATGAGCAAACACCCCGTTCTCACTCTAATTAAATAAAATAACTTGGAAAGGGACGGTGAACAATTGAGAATTTTAAGCAATTTTCAAACAAATTCTTTCCCATATACCGGGTGTAGGTATGTCAACTTTCGAAATGTCAATTTCATTCAAAATGTCGACAGCACCTACATACCTTTTTGTTTTTAGGGTTCCGTACCCGAAGGGTCCAAACGGAGCCCAATTGCTGACACTCACGTGTCCGTGTGTCCGTCTGTCTGTCTCTCCGTTGTCTGTCACACAGGTTTTTACAGCCAAACGGTTGGAGCTACCTTAAAATTTTCACAGTGCATCTTGTTGATCCAAAGCCATACAAATAGTCAAAAATACATTTGATACGGAACGCTAAATTTGCGAAGTCCGACACGCACTTGGCCGGTCACGCGAAGTGAAAGCTTCAGTTTCATTTTAAATAAAAATAATTTCCAAATTTTACTTTTGTTGCAAATATCAACACTCATTGAATTTAAATTAAATTAAATAGTTCTAATTAGTATAGTCACCCCACAATTTTAAAAACCTGTTCTGGCAACACTGCTCCCACGCCACTCTTAAGGCGCCATCAAAATTTTATTTTGCGCTGGAAATCGTTTTTCTTATTTGTCTTTCTGGTGCCCCTTGCCAACTGGCGCCTAGAATGACCGTTTCTCTAGCTCTACCCCAGGGGCGGCGCTGGTTGGGTCGTGGATAAATTCGTGACAGAGTTACCGCGCCCCTGGGCTCTCAGGCAAGGAAGGAACAGGGGTGGGTTTTAGTCAGTAACAGTCTGACACGCCATCCCGCTCCACCCAGAGCGGGAGAAGTGATAGAAAAAAAAGGGGCGGCGCTGGTTAAAGTACAACTTGTTCAAACATTTTAATGACGTCTCTATTCTCAGTAACTGAATATCAGACAATAGCTAGACGCTAATTATTTTAGTACAAAGCAGCTTAACACGAGATTATTATAATAGTCCGTGTAGTACACAGTTTGCGGCGACCGGTCCGGTGGGAGTCGTGAATAATTGCATCCCTGTATTTGAAGCGCGTGTTGATATAGCTACAACCACTCGCTGGAGATAGATTAACTTCGGATAGCATGGGTTTGGTTTAGGAATACCTAGAATTTGAGCTGTGATGATGTATATCTTCTGTGTGTCATTGTCGCGTAAATATTGGTTTGCGTACCAACTGAAAATCAACAATAACAGAGGTCAAAAGAAACGACATATATAGGGTGACTGGTAATTAGTGACCGATACTTAAACACATGATTACAAAAAAAATCCAAAGAAACATATACACTTCTGGACACATCTATTGGCCCACCTTGTATTTTCAGTTTCGTTTGGTCTTAGCTAAAATTTTATATTAGGTCGAGCAAAAAGTTTTTATGCAGTTTTGAACCTGGCACATTCACAATTTCATTCAATAGTCTTTTTTTGAATTTCGAACACAGAATTTAAAGAAACAAAAGACAATTTGGAGCCTTTTTGTTGATATCAAACAATCGAATACTAAGAAAACTTGGTTTTATTGGTTTACTTGGATTTAATTCTTGAAAAAGTGATTGATATCTTTGGTTTTGCAACAAATATTACTTATTCTTAACATTAAGGTGAGGTTCTATCAATAATCTATGGATACTTCACCTGAAGTCGCCGCCCAAGCTGTGGCACTTATTCAGGCCGGACACAGCCAAAGAAACGTGAGTGCTCAACTTAATTTAAGTCGATCTGCGGTCCGAAATGTTTATCGGAGGTACCTAGAGACTGGCGGCTTTGTTCGTCGCCAAGGAAGGCCACGATCTCGGGTCACAACTGAAAGGCAGGATCAATTCATCGTGACGACCAGCTTGAGAAATCGTCACCTTACCTCCATTGAGATACAAAACCAACTTCGCGACTTCCACGGAGTATCTGTGAGCGCTCGAACTGTTCGGAGAAGGTTAAAAGAACGCGATATGGTACCACACAAGCCAGCTAATGGGCCCAAACTAACGCGAGCCCACCGAACAGCGCGCCTTCATTTCGCACGCAGTCATTTAAATTGGACACAGCAAGATTGGAGCCGTGTACTCTTTTCTGATGAGTCTAAAATTGTGTTACATGGCAATGATGGAAGGAAGAAGGTCTACCGACGTAAGGGAGAGCGTTTCGCACAATGCTGCTTTGAAGAGAGGGTTGCTTATGGCGGTGGCTCATGGACTGTCTGGGGCGGTATATCCGCGGGCGGCAAAACTCAACTTGAGGTTGTTACAGGACCACGGCTGCCAACATTAAATGCTGAAAGGTACATTCGTGAGTGCTTAGAACCTCACGTGATACCATACGCGGACTAAGTGGGCCCAAATTTCCTTTTTATGCATGATAATGCAAGAGCCCATGCGGCTGGCATCGTCAGGGAATATCTTCGGGATGTGAACATCACAGTTATGGACTGGCCAGCCAGAAGCCCAGACATGAACCCCATTGAGCGGTTGATAAACTCTATGCCTAATCGTATGAGAGCTGTGGTAGATGCCCATGGAGGCAACACGCGTTATTAAATTAAACCTTTATGTGATTAAACATGTTTTTTATTCAAAAATCAATTGCCTTTAGCAAGGCGCATATCCGACTTGTTAGGCGTAGCTCCATGTCGTATGGTATTCTGAATTCAAATTTAAAACAATACGATCGAAAAAGATGGTAAAATGTATCAGGTTTAAAACTGCATCAACAGTTTTTGTTCAATCTAGCAATCATATTTCGGTAGGGGCCATCGAAACCTAAACTCTAAGGTGGGCCAATAGATATGTCCAGAAGTGTAGTTAGACAGAACGGCGTCACGCGGCTAACAGCTGATAGGTCACGGGCGCGCGCGAATTTCATACAGCTGTTGTGATATTGTGATAAAAGGGAATGAGTGTAGAAAAATGTTTCTTTGGGAAAGTTGTTTGTTATCATGAGTACAATCACGTGTTCAAGTATCGGTCACTAATTACCAGTCACCCTATATATTAGTTCAGCAGTGCAAATGAGTTGAGCGTTCGGCTGCTGCGCTAAGTGTCGCGGGTTCGATCCCCGCACGGAACAAATATTTCTTTGTTCTATTATTGCACCCACGATACAGAAGTAATTCCTAGTATGAGGCAATGCTAAAAAAAATATGGTTTCTGCTAATTTGGACGCGCAAAGGATATAAACACTATTTTTAAATTATTCAGCTTAATTTATTAAACTCGCTAACTGTATGTTTGGTTTAGGTAGTTAAATACTGATTAGCGAATTCTAAATTCAAGATAACATAGATAAATACGTCTCATCCATCACATTCAGCTTTCTATAGCACAAAATCACCTTCAAATAATTAGTCAGAACTTTACCAAAAATTCTGAACTATACAAGACAGCAGGTCTGACCATTGTTTTATAAATATTCCCCTTAAGTTTAAGAGGAATGCAGGAGTCGCAGATAGTCCCGGTGACCTGCCGCCATTTCATTTTTCAGTTTCTGATACATCATCATCAGCCTTTTAATGTCCCCACTGCTGGGGCACAGGCCTCCTCTCTGTGAGAGGGTGTGGGCCGTAATCCACCAATAGCGCCCAATGTGGCTTGGTGGATGTCACATGTCTTCGAATTTTTGGTTCTAAGACATGCCGGTTTCCTCATGATGTTTTCCTTCACCGTTTTTGAGAGCAGTGGTGAAGAAATCATTTAGACAAAGTAAAGCGCCTGCCTGGATTTGAACTCACGGCCTACAACTTGTAAGTCGCGGCCGTTACCACTGGGCCACCACTGCTCTCCACATCGTTTCTAATACATAATTAAGTTATTGGTTCATACGAGTAGTAAAAGAAAAGCCATAATTATTCTCATATTGTGCTGAAGACACCATGATGCACAATAACTTTAACGTTTCGTAACTTTTTTTTTTTGGGGTGAGAAATCATCCAATGACTTCTCCAGCTCTGGGTGGCGCGGGAGGGCGTGTCAGACTTTGGGGTGGGAAATCATCCAATGACTTCTCCAGCTCTGGGTGGCGCGGGAGGGCGTGTCAGACTTTGGGGTGGGAAATCATCCAATGACTTCTCCAGCTCTGGGTGGAGCGGAAGGGCGTGTCAGACTTTTACTGACTAAAACCTACCCCTGCCTGAGTGCCCAGGGCTGCGGTAACTAATCGTTTCGTACCATGAAAGCAGCACAAGGTGAAACGACGAATTGGTGAGGGTTGCGGGAATCCAATGGATGCGAGACGCACAGAACCGGTCGGTCGTTGTGGTGACACTTGCGGGAGGCCCAGCAGTGGACGTCCAGCAGTGGAGGTCCAGCAGTGGACGTCTTTCAGCAAAAATGATGATGATCATGAAAAAGAAAAGAGTTAGGAGTAATTAAACCGATATGATCGAAACTGATTATTTTTTATTTTTCCTTCGTTAATTTTATTGGAACAAATGCACGAAAAAGAATTTATATAATTATGTTACCGGCAATCTGTTTATCCGGTATTCTAAACAATACCTAGGCAATGTATAGAATATCTAAAACGATCAGATAATTTATGAAATATTATTTATTTGATACTTTGCCTAGGTATTCTATACAGTAGGTACCGAATCCGCAGCCGGGGAAGGGGAAGACGAGCGAGCAGACAATATTATATAGTATGTTACTGACAATGAATTATTTCAAGAACTTCAAGATGCACATCGGAATATCGGCCATGGAGAACGAGTCCGAATGCTGAAGGAGCTTTCTGCACGACACAAAAATATAACTCGCCATGATATTGAACTATATTATCTGCAACTTTGCGAACCGTGGCAGCAAAAACAAAAAGGAATAAAAAATGGTATCGTCTGTGTATCAAGCCTGGTACTTTCATCCGAATTTAATATTGGCTTTCAAGTAGATTTGATTAACTATCAATCTCATACAGACCGGGAATTTTTTGTAATGGTCTATCTAATGGTGTATAGATGCATGGTACTTACATATCATTGATAAGTACAGACCAAATCCATTTACTTTACACTTTGCCAGTGGACCAGCAGGTACTCTATACAATCCCTGGGAAATGACATTACCTAGGCAAACTATGTAACGGTCAACAATACTCATAATATTTCATACATTGCCTGGACGCCCCAGATATTCTATACATTGTCGAGGTATTGTATAGAATAATTCAGGTAGATACAGATTGCCGGTAACACATACATTTTAAAACGAAAAAAGTCCCTTTGATATGTAAAATGTGAGAGTTCAACGGCATAACAAAACAGTTATTTCGCAGGCGTTTCGCAAATGTTAATTTTAATCCCTTTAAATATTTAATTACCGTGGTTCGTATTCCGTGCATAGAATAGGGTGATAAAACAATCTGCACACTTCTTGCATTTAATTAACAATGTAACAAAGACTATACGTCTACTATTTACATTTATAAATATATTACTTATCTATTCAACATGCGTAGATATGCCTAGGTTACGTAAATAATTTATTGTAATTAAAAGGTAGTACTTACTATTATTATTTTATTAAAAAAATCTAATTAGTCCATCAGTTAAATAACCAAAAAATATTGGACATGTATTTTTCAGGATTTTAGATTTTGTTAATAAAATACTCCTTTTTTTTTCTTTGTTTGGTGGGAAATCATCCAATGACATCTCCCGGTCTAGGGTGGAGCGGGAGGGCGTGACAGACTCTTACTGACTAAAACTCACCCCTGTTCCTTCCCTGCCTTGAATGCCCAGGGGCGAGGTATCTCTGTTTCGAATTTATCCTCAACCCCTGCGGCCCGACGGCCCGACATGGCCGATGCCTGCCAGGCATCGGCCATGTCGGGCCCCGTCATGTTTTGCTGACAACTCTTTGAGGCGCGCGTGGAACACTACGCGCCGTCGACACTCGGGCCTGGTGCTGATCGGACGGCGAGTTACCCACTACTCGCCGTCCGCAGGCCCGGGTCTACGGTGGCCGGAGATCGTCTCGCGACGTCCTCCGCCCAGGGCGTCTCCTGCGGCGGCTGCTGCTGAGGGCGTGTGGGCGAGTCTGTTGTTGTTGCCTCTCCCTCACCCGCTCCGTCTCCTCCTTCGCGAGTATTACTGCTTCACAGAAGGAGGAGACTGCTTCCCATTCCCTCTCGCTCCGTACCATGGCCTGGACTACGGCCGGGTGCGACAGGTCGCTGCCACCGATCGCCTCCACAAGGACACGGCGGGGCTCCGCAAGCGGGGCAGATCTCCCCCGTGTCCTTCACCGTGTCCTCTGGGCGATCCTCCGCCTTATCCTACACATGAACTTGAACTAAAAAAGAAAACTTCCGTGTCCGGTGAGGACCTGCGTCAGGCGGAAGGTGAGGACGCCGTGGCGCCTCTCCAGCCACTCCTCGAAGAGGGGCACTACCGCCGCAACGGTGGCGTGCCCAGCGCTCGGTTGCGACAGTTAAAATACCCCATTCTGTCGTACGTTACTCCTAATCGTATTGCTTCCACGTTGTAACAATAGAAAATATTATGATATCTTTGGATGTAGTCAAGAAATGCTCCAACAGGGCCTTAATCTCGTCCAATATTCTCATAACTTTTATCACGTCATATCAATTTTTATAATTGATAGGCTCACGCTTGATGGTAAGCGCTATCTACCACTACTATCTCACCTAATGGTAAGCGATGATGTGGTCGATGGTGCACGCTTGCCTAGAAGTAACCTTTTCACTCTTGACTTAAAGAAACGGAGGCCTATTGTTGTCACTCACGTGTCCGTCTGTCCGTCATATGTCAAAAAATTTTGTTCCGAAGAATTTTTAAATTCCCATTGACCTATGAACTTGAAATTTAGTAATAATTTTTATTATTACATATATTTTATTTTAAAAATACCAATATATTGATAAATCTAATTTTTCTTTGATAATTCCCTCATTTGGTACGGAACTCTAAATGTGCGTAGTCCGACACACACTTGGCCGTTTTTTATACATATGTCTGCAAAAAATGGACGTACGACGCGTTGCGTGAGCTCATCACAGAACACGCAAGCTAACCACTCAAGGCCATTGGCATTTAATACGGCCTTAACTTAAAAAAAAGTGTATAGAAGCAGCTTGTATCTTGGATATTGCAAGAGATAACTAAAGAAAATGGCTTGTTGTGTGTTGTTTGCTAGAAGCTCGTTGTTTATGGAGCATTGTGGTGTTTGTATTGTAGCTGCTTCGAGCTGCTTGCTGCAGAGGCGGAGCTTTCATTAATTAAGAGTACTAATAGTAACATGGCTTCTTATGAAGGAAGGCCAAAGAAACAATGGATGAACTGTGTGAAAAAGGATATGGGTAAAAAGGGGGTGACTACAGAGCTGACGACTAATAGAGAGGTATGGAAGAAAAAGACATGTTGCGCCAACCCCAAATAAATTGGGATAATGGCAGGAGAATGACGATGATGGCTTCTTATGAAGATTGAAGGTATGTAATAGTACTGTTCCATTTCCCATCTAATATTACAAGTTTAAAGGAACGGGGGTGAAATTGAAGACGTTATCTCTAGAAGTACAAAATTTTTTTCACTCATGGAAAGCTACACTGTGTCTGAGCTTTTTATTTCCAAAACTACAAGGTTCCTAAGGGGAAGACCACGAGAGCGAAATCGTGGAAAAAGATCGTTTATACTCGCAATAATCTTCCATACCGTAGTTTCATAAGTTTAAATTTTGATTTAAAAATATCAGTTAGTACAAGTAACATTGGATATTGTAAGAGATAACTAAACAAAGTTGGTTACAAGCTCGTTATTTATGGAACATTGTGGTGTTTATAATGTAGCAGCTTCGAGTTGCGTGCTGCCTTCCCACAGCTTTCATTAATTAAGATATTATTAGTAATATCGCCAAACAGGTTGTTTTGTTAAGTTCTTTATTTTGAAAAATTGTAGCATAATGTATTTTTACTGTTCTACTTAAATCTAAACTCGTATTCTAAAGGTATTAGCGACCCGCCCCAGCTTCGCCCGGTTACCAAATTTACACTTAAACCTTCTACATGAATCACTCTGTCTTCTGGTGAAAACCGCATGAAAATCCATTCAGTAGTTTTTGAGTTTCTCGCGAACAGACAGACAGAGGCGGCGGGGGACTTTTAAAAAAATTTAGAAAAGGTGATAAATAATAATAAAAATTAGTAGTTTGTTTGGAGGAAGTAACTTATTGCTCTTATTACTCTTATAGAAAGCTACATAACTAGATTAAGTGGAGATTGTTGCAAACATTCTTTGAGTTTTGAAGCGGTTGTGATTTTTTATTTTATTTTAGATGGGTTTGCTCTTGACTCTAGTCTAGGTTAGAGGTGTCAGAGACAAAGTAGACGATGGAGCGAGCTTACCCAGAAGAAACCTGTTCACTCTATCTTTGAATAGATTAGGGTTGTATGCATTCGGAAATACAGACGCAGGTTGAGAGTTCTACTACTTTGCTGTGCGCATTATGAAAGACGTTCGGAAACGCTTAGTGCGAATTTTGGAATAGCAACAAGGTAGGGATGGTAACTTGCAGTGCGTCTAGATCTCCGTTGGTGTGAAAGGGGCTGGTGGGATGATGTCGTGGAGTTCTTGGGCACACTCTCCGAAGTACATTCTGTAGAAAACCAACAAGCAGGCAACCTTGCGGCGATGAGCGAAGCTGTGAAGGTTGGCATCCACTAGTTTTACGTCGCCAATGAGCCTCTTAGCTCTGTGTTCCACTGAGTCAAGCGCAGCAAGTTGGTATTAAGCTGAACCATCCCAGATGTGGCTGCAATACTCCATTCAGGATCGAACTTGTGCTTTGTAAAGGGTTAAAAGCTGTCCAGGCGTGAAGTATCGCTTCACTCTGTTTAGGATGCCAAGTTTATTTGCCGCAGTTTGGAAATGGATTTGAGGCCCAGGACGTGTGGTCTCTGTACCGCTGGCGGAAGGAGAAGCTAGTGCGCAATCAGAAGCCCTCTCCGCGGGAAATATAGGCATGAAAATGAACAAGAAGTGGAGAGAAGAGCCAACGAACCTGGAATAAGTATTGGAGTTGCAAGGAGATATTTAAAAGTGAAATGCCTGTCAAGTTAAAGAAAAGAATCATGGACTCTTGTTTCTATTGTGGAAGTTTACCAACAAGATTAAAAATAAAATTAATATAAAATACTAATGCATACTCACAATATGTTTTATATATTAATTATAATTAAGGTATACATTTAGATAAATTAGACTACATAGGTATTAATCACTTTATTTTCATTTTCTATTGTTAACTAATTTTATAAGTAGAAACAATATTTTTTTTATGCAGTCTGTAAGAACTTGAAATAAAAGGCTTTTTATTTATTTTATTTATTTATTACTACCTGTTCTGACGTACGGATGCCAATCATGGGTGTTAAACCACGAAATATTAAACAAGCTAGCAACTTGTCAAACTTGTTTTCCCAAATATATGTATTGATCTACATAATCTAATGGGTCATTTTCGATTATTGTTTCAGTTTTTTTGGAGTTGGTCATGAGTTTGGTCTTTGTAATGTTTATTTCTAGACCTACTTGCCTGCTTGCTTTATGTAGAGTGTCTAACATATATTGTAGTTGTGAGCTCGATTCTGATAGTAAAACCAAATCGTCCGCAAATCGTAAATGGTTTAGGTATTTACCCTTGATATATAGACCACAACTTTTCCAGTCTAATTTGCGTATGATAGATTCTAAAATCGCGATGAAAATTTTTGGGGATAAGGGGTCTCCTTGTCTGACTCCTCTCCTGACCGGAAAGCTTGCGCCTATGGTTTCCAATTTGACTCTACTTGAGCTATTACTGTATAGGTGTTTGAGTATATTTATGTATTGAACACACATTACTTTTTTTTTTATTACATTTTGGGCTTTTAGACTGTCCCATATACTTTCGTGTGAGATTGTGTCAAACGCTTTTTGGTAATCAATGAATGTGATATACAGCGGCCTCTGTTGTTCTTGATATTTTTCAATTATTAGTTCTAGTGTGTGAATGTGGTCTATATTAGAAAAATTCTTTCTAAATCCCGCTTGTTCAATAGGTTGATTGATTTCCAATGTTGTGCTAATTCTTTGATTGACTATTGTAGAGAAAAGTTTATATATGCTTGCTAAAAGGCTTATCGGCCTGTAGTTGCTGATGTCTCTTGGGGCTCCTTTTTTGTATAGCAAGATAATATATAGTATATTTCGGTGTTCCCTAGTTTAATAGTGTATTTGCTTCCGTTTGTCATTGCTCTAGTTTTATCCGGATTCAGTGTCAGTCCCACTTTCGCACTTTCTGTCGCAAGTTCTCCTAGCATTTTATTTAAGTCTTCTGGTGTTTTAGCAAATAGCACTACATCGTCAGCAAACCTCAAGTGTGACAGCAATGCACCATCTACGTTAATACCGAGACGTTCCCAATTAAGTCTTCTGAAAATTGATTGTACTGCGGAGAAAAGTTTCGGGGATAGAGGATCCCCCTGTCTAACGCCTTTTTCAATTCTGAAAGGAGCGCTTTCCGTTTCTAATTGAATTCTTCCTGTACTGCGACTGTATATGTTTTTTATTAATCGGATGTATTTGTGTTCGATTCCTTGTTCTAGTAGAGCAATGGAAAGGAGTATGCTAAATATCAGAAAGTCTGATAGATTGAAAAACTCTGTCATCAGAAATAAAACAAAAACTACAGATGCAACAATTAAAGTCAAAAGACTGAAATGGAGATGGGTTGGCCACATGATAAGATGATGCGACAGATGGAGCCAAAGGGTGACCCAGTGGTATCCCAGAGAAGGCAAAAGGAAGAGAGGTAGACCGCAAAAAAGATGGGACGACGACATTAGACAAGTGGCCGGAGTCATGTGGAACAGAGTGACACAGGAAAGGAAAGAGTGGAAAAGGTTGCAGGAGGCCTTTGCCTCTTTAGGAAAGATAACCAAGCAACAAATATTAGCTTAATTTATTTATTTAAATTAAGTTAGCAATAAGTATAAATCCATTGTAAGATCTGAATAAAAGGCTATATTATTATTATTATCTTAAAGTTTTATTCAGTGAATTTACTGAAACAGTTGAAAGCATCATCGTGTTCAGAGGAAACTCATTCTAAAATTGTGAATAATAGAAAATGGGGACGTTCTGGGATTTCGCCTCTCAGTTTTGTAATGAATTTGAGAATGTACCACAAAAGACCTATTGTGTGCCTCGATTCGTTTTAAAGCCCCCTTGCTTGAAGTATATTAAATTCTAAGTGGTTAATTTAAAATAACAAAATTATTTACTGACTGTAATCCTTCTAATATTATAAACTAGCTTCCGCCCGCGGCTTCGCCCGCGTAAAAAGTGTAATTGTAATAAGTCTAAGTGGTATTTCCAGAGAGTAGCACTTTAAATAAATCCTGTAGAAATCAAAATCAAAAGTTATTTAAATTAGGCTGAAAGCCAGATTTTTTTGAACGTCAAAGTTCTACATAAAGATAGTAGGGGTACACACACTCACTCAGTGTGTCGGGGTACCTATCTTGTTACTCTTACCGTATTATATATAATAGTTTACCATATCGAAACTGTTTCATTTATTGGGTCCCGAACATATCCTAAATTGGTGCTTATCTTCTTGCCCGTGGCTCCGTCCGCGTAGACATTTACCGTGTTAAATATAATAGTTTACCATATCCAAACTGTTTCATTTATTGAGTCCCGAACATATCCTAAATTGGTGCTTAGCTTCTTGCTCGTGGCTCCGTCCGGTTAGACATATCATGACTATGGTCTCCTGGTAGTTTTGGAATCTACACCTATCATGATTCCAGTTCCGGAACTACTTTTTCGTGAATCCTGATCTTTTCGTAGTTTTGTGAGTCTTTATCGCTCATAATTTCAGTCCTTGAAATACTTTTCATGTTTCTGGTCTCCTGGTAATTTGTGAATCTCTACATTTCATAATACCTGCCTCGGAATATACTTTGTGATTCTGATTTCCTGGTAGCTTGTGAATCTATACCGCTCAGGATTCAAGCCCAGGCAATACTTCTTCTTGATTCTGGTCTCCTGGTGGTTTGCGAAGCTATACCGCTGGGGCAGCCCCGAAAATACCGCTTCATGATTCTGGTCCCCTGGTACTTTGCGAGACTTTACCGCTCATGATTCCAACCCCGGAAATACTTTTCATGTTTCTGGTCTCCTGGTACTTTGTGAGCGTAAACCGCTCGTTCAGCATGAATTTGGATTTCTACTTCCATCTCAGCCTTCGCTAAGTCTTGTCATTTACCGGGATAAAAAGTAGCCTATGTGTTAATCCAGGTTATGACCTACGTGTGTGCAATATTTCATTGTAATCCCTTCAGCCGTTTTTGCGATACCTTCAGCCAAACATACAAACATACAAACAAACATACAAACATACAAACATACAAACATACAAACATACAAACATACAAACAAACAAACATACAAACTTTCCGCTTCCGCTTCCGCATCCGCTTCCGCATCCGCATCCGCATCGCATCCGCATCGGCATCGGCATCGGCATCGGCATCGGCATCGGCATCCGCATCCGCATCCGCATCCGCATCGCATCCGCATCCGCATCGCATCCGCATCGCATCCGCCTCCGCATCCGCATCGCATCCGCATCGCATCCGCATCCGCATCGCATCCGCATCCGCATCCACATCGGCATCCGCATCCGCATCCGCATCCGCATTTGCATCTGCATCCGCATCCGCATCTGCATCGGCATTGGCATCCGCATCGCATCCGCATCCGCATCCGCATCCGCATCCGCATCCGCATCCGCATCCGTATCCGCATCCGCATCGCATCCGCATCCGCGTCGCATCCGCATCCGCATCCGCATCGCATCCGCATCCGCATCCGCATCCGCATCCGCATCCGCATCCGCATCCGCATCGCATCCGCATCCGCATCGCATCCGCATCGCATCCGCATCCGCATCCGCATCCGCATCGCATCCGCATCCGCATCCGCATCGCATCCGCATCCGCATCCGCATCCGCATCCGCATCCGCATCGCATCCGCATCCGCATCCGCATCCGCATCCGCATCGCATCCGCATCCGCATCGCATCCGCATCCGCATCCGCATCGGCATCCGCATCCGCATCCGCATCCGCATTTGCATCTGCATCCGCATCCGCATCTGCATCGGCATTGGCATCCGCATCGCATCCGCATCCGCATCCGCATCCGCATCCGCATCGCATCCGCATCCGCATCCGTATCCGCATCCGCATCGCATCCGCATCCGCATCGCATCCGCATCCGCATCCGCATCGCATCCGCATCCGCATCCGTATCCGCATCCGCATCCGCATTCGCATCCGCATCCGCATCGCATCCGCATCCGCATCCGCATCCGCATCCGCATCCGCATCCGCATCCGCATCGCATCCGCATCCGCATCGCATCCGCATCGCATCCGCATCCGCATCCGCATCGCATCCGCATCCGCATCCGCATCGCATCCGCATCCGCATCCGCATCCGCATCCGCATCCGCATCGCATCCGCATCCGCATCCGCATCCGTATCCGCATCCGCATCCGCATCCGCATCCGCACCCGCATCCGCATCCGCATCCGCATCCGCATCCGCATCCGCATCCGCATCCGCATTCGCATCCGCATCCGCATCCGCATCCGCACCCGCACCCGCATCCGCATCTGCTTGTGCTTGTGCTTGTGCTTGTGCCTGTGCTTGTGCTTGTGCTTGTGCCTGTGCTTGTGCTTGTGCTTGTGCTTGTGCTTGTGCTTTCTAGTTCTAGTTCTAGTTCTCGTTCTAGTTCTCGTTCTAGTTCTTGTTCTATCTCTGTTTCTTATCTCTATGTTTGTTCTAGCTAGTCTTTAAGCCTCAGAATATATTTTGTGATTCTGATCTCCTGTAGGTTGTGAATCTATACCGCTCAGGATTCAAGCCCCGGAACAACTTCTTATTGATTCTGGGCTCCTGGTGAGGTGTGTGAAGCTATACAGCTTAGGATTGTAGCCCCGAAAATACGTATTCATGATTCTGGTCTCCTGGTACGTTGTGAGTCTTTACCGGTCATGATTTCAGCACTGGAAATACTTCTCATTTTTCTGGTCTCCTGGTAATTTGTAAATCTCTATCTCTCCTAATACCAGCCTCGAAATATGTTTTGTGATTCTGATCTCCTGGTAGTTTGCGACTCTTGTGTTTCTGGTCTCCCGGCAATTTGTAAATCTCTACCTCTCTTTACACCAGCCTCGAAATATGATTTGTAATTCTGATATCCTGGTAGGTTGTGAATCTACACCGCTCAGAATTATAGCCCCGGAAATACTTTTTCTTGATTCTGGTATCCTGGTGGTTTTTGAAGCTATACAGCTTAGGATTGTAGCCCCGAAAACACCTATTCATGATTCTGGTCTCCTGGTACTTTGTGAGTCTTTATCTCTCATGATTTCAGCCCTGGAAATACTTCTCATGTTTCTGGTGTCCTAGTACTTTTTGAGCGTGTGCGCTCGTGCAAGCCTGACTTTGGATTTCTACTTCCACCTCAGCCTTCGCTAAGTCTTGTCATTTACCGGGACAAAAAGTAGCCTATGTGTTAATCCAGGTTATGACCTACGTGTGTGCAAAATTTCATTGTAATCCCTTCAGCCGTTTTTGCGTTACCTTCAGCCAAACATACAAACATACAAACAAACATACAAACTTTCGCATTTATAATAAATATTAGTAGGATTAACTTTTTCACCACCTTTTACTTCCAATTTACCTTTGGCTATGAAGCCAAAGGTAAATCAAGGTAAGGTAAGGTAAGGTAAGGGAAATTTCAGACCTGCACGCGGATGACCGCGTGCAGGTCTGAAATTTCTCTTCTTCATGATTCTGTTTTCTTGGTAGTTTAAGGATCTATACCGCTCAGGATTCCAGTCCCGAAAATACTTATTCAAGATGCTTTTTTTTTTACCTCTTTTGATCCCACCCTTTTTTTTTGGTTTGTTTTTTGTGATTCTGATCTCCTGGTAGTGAGTGAAACTATACCGCTCGGAAATTTTACTTCTTCACATTTCTGGTCTCCTGGTAATTTGTAAATCTCTACCTCTCCCAATACCAGCTTCGGAATATGTTTTGTACTTCTGATCTCCTGGTAGGTTATGAATCTATACCGCTCAGGATTCCAGCCCCATCCCTGGAGTTTGAGAATCTATTCCACTTAGTGTTTCTCTCTCTTTGTGTTTCTGGTATCCTAGTATTTTGTGAATCTATACCGCTTAAGATTCTAGCCCCAAAAATACTGATTCACGACTCTGGTCTCCTGGTAATTTTAGAATCTATACCTCTCATGATTCCAACCCCAAAATCACTTCTTCATAATTCTGGTCTCCTGGTAATTTATGAATCTCTACCGCTCATAATCCCAGCCTTTTGGTAACATTTGTAATTCTTCTATGTCTTGGTTGTTCGTGAATCTGTACTGCTCGGAAAACTTATTCATGATTCTGTTCTCCTGGTAATTTGTGAATCTGTACCTCTCATAATACCAGCCACAGAATATATTTTGTGATTTTGATCTCCTAGTAGGTCGTAGGAATCTATACCGCTTAGGATTTAAGCCCCAAAAATACTGGTTCATGACTATGGTCTCCTGGTAGTTTTGGAATCTACACCTATCATGATTCCAGTTCTGGAACTACTTTTTCGTGAATCCTGATCTTTTCGTAGTTTTGTGAGTCTTTATCGCTCATAATTTCAGTCCTTGAAATACTTTTCATGTTTCTGGTCTCCTGGTAATTTGTGAATCTCTACATCTCATAATACCTGCCTCGGAATATACTTTGTGATTCTGATTTCCTGGTAGCTTGTGAATCTATACCGCTCAGGATTCAAGCCCCGGCAATACTTCTTCTTGATTCTGGTCTCCTGGTGGTTTGCGAAGCTATACCGCTAGGGTTGTAGCCCCAAAAATACCTCTTCATGATTCTGGTCCCCTGGTACTTTGCGAGACTACCGCTCATGATTCCAACCCCGGAAATACTTTTCATGTTTCTGGTCTCCTGGTACTTTGTGAGCGTAAACCGCTCGTTCAGCCTAACTTTGGATTTCTACTTCCACCTCAGCCTTCGCTAAGTCTTGTCATTTACCGGGATAAAAAGTAGCCTATGTGTTAATCCAGGCTATGACCCACCTGTGTGCGAAATTTCATTCAAATCCCTTCAGCCGTTTTTGCGATACCTTCAGCCAAACATACAAACATACAAACATACAAACAAACAAACATACAAACAAACAAACATACAAGTACCAGGAGACCAGAATCATGAATACGTATTTTCGGGGCTACAATCCTAAGCTGTATAGCTTCACACACCCCACCAGGAGCCCAGAATCAAGAAGAAGAAGTGTTTCCGGGGCTTGAATCCTGAGCGGTATAGATTCACAACCTACCAGGAGATCAGAATCACAAAATGCATAGAAGACACAATATAAATAGAAGGTAGAGGATTCATAAATTACAAGTAGCGGCACGTAAGTCTAGCGCTGTACGATAATTGCTGCGCATGGGTGGGTGGCGCGGGTGGCGCGTGGGGAACAGAATGCGACTGGAGAGTCAATCGGCGCTACGCATGCTCGCCCTTCATCCCGCTAGCCCCCCGGTCAGCGCTAAGCTAGGCTCAGGTACCTTAATTTTTACTTCTGCGCAATAACGGTCAGCGCTAAAGTTTCGTGCCGCTACTTGTACCAGGAGACCAGAGTCATGAATAAATATTTTTGGGGCTGGAATCCTAAACGGTATAAATTCACAAAATACCAGGAGACCAGAAATACAAAGAGTGTTCCAGGGCTGAAATCATAAACGGTATAGACTCTCAAACTACCAGTTCACAACCTACTAGGATATCAGAATCACAAAACATATTCTGAGGTTGGTATTAGGAGAGGTAACATCTTGAATAAGTATTTTCGGGGCTGGAATCCTGAGCGGTATACATTCCCAGGCGTATAGACAACCAATAAACAGAATCATGAAGAAGAGAAACTTCAGATTTCATTTCGGTGTAGATACACAACCTACCAGGATATCAGAATTACAAATCATATTTCGAGACTGGTATAAAGAAAGGTAGAGATTTACAAATTACCAGGAGACCAGAAACACAAGAGTCGCAAACTACTAGGAGATTGAATCCTGAGCGGTATACATTCCCAGGCGTATAGACTACCAGGAAACAGAATCATGAAGAAGAGTAATTCCAGACCTGCACGCGGATGAAACCACAGGTAAACTACCAAGGTGCCAAAATCGTGAAAAAGTTAATTTAATATAAATTTCTACGCGGACGGAGCCACGGACAAGAAGCTAAGCACCAATTTAGGATATGTTCGGGACCCAATAAATGAAACAGTTTGGATATGGTGAACTATTATATTTAACACGGTAAATGTCTACGCGGACGGAGCCACGGGCAAGAAGCTAAGCACCAATTCAGGATATGTTCAGGACCCAATAAATGAAACAGTTTCGATATGGTAAACTATTATATTTAACACGGTAAGAGTAACAAGATCGGTCAGGACACACTGTGTGCTGTGTGGCCCCTACAGTCTTTATGTAGAACTTTGACGTTCAAAAAAATCTGGCTTTCAGCCTAATTTAACTTTTGATTTTGATTTCTACAGGATTTATTTAACGTGCTCCTCTCTGGAAATACCACTCAGACTTATTATAATTACACTTTTTACGCGGGCGAAGCCGCGGGCGGAAGCTAGTTCAATATATTTTGGATAAATTAAATAAAATTGTAATGGACTGATTAAATTGGATTCAATCAATTAAATTTATTTCGTTGTAGAATTATTCGTATGGTTCTGACAAAGATCAAAGAAAGTTTTGTTATACATAAAGAATACCATTAAGCTTTTCAGTACTAGCATTTTCTGGTCGATGAAAAGGGATGATGACTAAAAAATATGTTTGTTCGGTCAGTTGGATTACCAAAACTATCATCACTATCATCATTATCATCAATCAGCCTTTATTTAATGTACTGCTGGGGCACAACAAGCCTCCTCTCTGTGAGAGGGAAAAAAGTAAAAAAAACTTTAGTTTTTTTTATTTTTTTCCCTCTCACAGAAAAAATACGTGCCATTTATGGCACGTATTTTTTCTTTTGTAAAGTAAATAAAAAATGAGGATGATACAGTGCGTTGAAATTTCGCGTGACGTCACACCTACGTAAAAAAAATATACCACTTTTTATCCACAAGTGACGTAACAGGCGTACTCCTGAACTTTCATGCGTTTTATCCTTGACATTTTTAGGGTTCCGTAGTCCTAACAAGGACAAGAAACCCTCATAGTTTCGGTCTGTCTGTCTGTCCGAGGTATAGCTAAGAGACTGTTAATACTAGGAATCTGCAATTTTGCATGGGTATACAATATTAATCTCGCCAAGAAAACAAAAATATAAAATTTTGAAAAACATTTTTTTTTATGGTACCTACATATAAAGTGGGGATCATTTTTATTTTTCCCGCTTATCCTATAATGTGGTATCGCTAGATAGGTCTTTTAAAATCATTGCGAGGTTGTGAAGACTATTTTTCGATTCAGTGATTCGTTTGCGAAATATTAAACTTTAAAGTGATATTTATTGTTCAAGTCGAGCGTCTTCGTCGTCCCCCCACTAAAAGCCAAACTGTTGGCTTGAAAAATCTGAAAAAAATCGTTAAGGTGGTATATGTTTATCACTAACTTCAAAGGAAAACTATCACGGCTTAGTAAGCTCTGCTAGTTTAAGAGTAATAGTCGCCCAACTCATAAAATGTACCTTCTCGTACAAAACACAAAATCCTTAGAAATAAAATACTTAGGTAAAGCTGTTACTTATTCATATTTAAAACGGGTAACACATGTAACATTTTGAAAAAATAAAACCTTTTTTAACCGACGAAATAAAAACGAAAAAAAAATATACGGTCGAATTCAGAAAATTAGACCGTATATTTTTTTTTTGTTTTTGTTTAAACGTTGTTGTCCGTCAAACCTTAAACTCAATTAATATGTTCATAGTAATAAACATAAAGCTCCCCTTCTTAGTCCGCATGTTATAACGGGCGACTACGGAACCCTATACTGCGCGTGGCCCAACACACACTTGGCCGGTTTTATTATTTGGTAAAGTAAAAAATAAGTGTCCAACATTTTTGATAATCTAACTTACGCACTAAATAGATTTTTTTTTTGTAGCCAGGAATCATTTATAGTCTAGAACTAATATTTAACTTCATTCAAAATAGTTCACTTTCCAAACGATATTATACTCCTTCGAAAAACAGAATGATGGATAACTTTTTGCAAAATTTATTCAATTATTTTAGGAGGACTCCGGCAAAGCATTGGGTTAATTTATCTAGGTTCAGTAATCTATTCTGTCATTGAGCTCGTTTAATTATAGAGCCCCTATCCTGTCCTGAGGACAAGACACCTTTGATCCCACAAAATCGGTTCGTCAGACTGAAAACCGTCTCAGAACGGTTCAGTAGATAATTTGGTAATAGTACTACCCGCGTGGAAATAGTAGTTTCCTCACTATATATTATAGCCTATGTGCTATTTCAGACTTTAATCTATCTTTGTGCCAAATTTCATCCAGATCCACTCAGCCAGACGGATCTGCCAGATACCAGGTTGATGCCCTTGAGTCAATTGAGAAACGAGCCAAGAGGATCATCGGCAATGATAGGCTCGTTGAGTCGAAGCTCCAAAGTCTTGAACATAGACGCCGAGTTGCTAGCCTGTCGGTTTTCTATCGGTTACATTTCAGGGAGTGTGCGACGGAATTTCATAATTTGATTCTGTCAAGCCCGTTTCATCAACGGACCACAAGACGTACGGCGAAGTGCCACCGGTTCATGGTGGACATCCCATCCATACAGAGTGGAATTCCCTACCGGAGTCTGTGTTTCCTGATAGCTACAACCTGGGTTTTTTAAGTCAAGAGTGAATAGGTTACTTCTAGGCAAGCGTGCTCCATCTTCGACCACATCATCGCTTACCATCAGGTGAAATAGCGGTTAAACGCGTGCCTATCAACAATAAAAAAAAGCCATTCTGA
Source organism: Polia nebulosa (assembly GCA_951329385.1). Lineage (NCBI taxonomy): Eukaryota > Metazoa > Arthropoda > Insecta > Lepidoptera > Noctuidae > Polia > Polia nebulosa. The sequence goes on along the minus strand of OX589593.1, from coordinate 9,536,344 downwards.
CGTGTTTGAGTAACAAACGTCCGTCCATCCACAACAAAGTAGGATAACTAGGTGTCTACCAGCGGTCGCCCGCGTTAATATCGAAAATGATCCCAAGGGATATAAAGTACCATATGTCTTATTCCAGGAAAGAAAGTGAAAGTGGCACCGCTGACTGAAAAGTTGTGTGGAAATCGATTGTCGTGGTATGGGCATGTGATGCGGAGGAATGAAGAAAATGTCGTGAGGAAACTCTTGTATATGGATGTGGATGGCTATAAGAGTAGGGGAAGGCCAAAGAAACGATAGTTGGACGGTGTGAAAGAGGATATGGGTAAAAAGGGGGTGACTACAGAGATGACGACTAATAGAGGAGTATAGAAGTAAAAGACATGTTGCGCCGACCCCAAATAAATTGGGATAAGGGCAGGAGAATGATGATGATGTCTTATTCCAGGACATTATCTACACGTGTGCTAATTTTCATCCAAATCCATTCAGCTGTTAAGACGTGTCTGTTATCTCTAACAGACAGACAGAGTTACTTTCGCTTATAATATGTAGACGGTAATATCTGGAACTCCTAAACCGATTTTCAAAATTCTTTCACCAGTAGAAAGCTACATTATTTGTGAGTGCTATAGGCTATAAATATTTTTGAAATTCACGCGGACGAAGTCGTGGGCGGAGTGCTAGTAGAATATAATTCAGGCTGTCTTTTTATTAGGAAATAACAAAATACGTATTTGTCCTTAGATGATTTAAATATTTAATAAGTATCTAAATATTAACTTAATATTTATAACCTAACTATGTAGGTACATATATATACGAGTACAGAAACAGAATAAACCTAAGCTTCGAAGTACTCCTCCACATCACTGTCATCTGGGCATGCCCAGAAGACTAGCAGCATTGCCACGTTGAATGGCAATGCTAATTCTTTGGGCAAAGAACGAGCGAGCCCTCTGGTCCTGCCCGGGGGTTGAGGATAAATTCGAAAGAGTTACCTCGCCCCTGGGCATTCAGGGCAGGGAGGAACAGGGGTGGGTTTTAGTCAGTAAGAGTCTGACACGCCCTTCCGCTCCACCCTAGAGCGGAAGAAGTCATAGGATGATTTCCCACCCCCAAAAAAAAAAAAAAAGGCAGCCCTCTGGTCACGTAAAGTGTCAATCAGTCGGCGCAAGATATCTTTGAAAAGATGACGTGCACTTTATGCAACAGCATCTTGGAAACTATAGCGGACAGGTGGGATAGCCACATACTGGGACATTGGATACGCCTACATGCCACTGTGGCGTAATATAGGAAAAAACTGGTAGTTATAAGTGCTAACACTAGATTTTAAGTTGTGTGTAATGTTATACTAACAAATTATGGACTTCGTCTGAAACATAAGATTTTTTTTTTTTTTTTAATATTATAATAATAAAAGTAGTATTGACACTACATGTGGAAATTTGTAATTGGCCATACTAAAGTTTTACTTACTGTATCTGTTTAGCTGTAGTTTATAGTTTTCTTATAACAAATAAAATAAAGTATAAATAGTTACAGTATACAGGTTGTAACGGAAAGGTTTGGTCATATTTTGAGAACCACTTCTGCCCATGGAAATGAACAACTTTTTCTAAGAAAATTGAAAAAAATCCCAAAAAAAATTGGACTTTCCATATAAAGTTATCATCAGCTGATCAATATTTATATGGGGAGTAAATTTTTTTTTGAGACTTTCCTCAGATTTTCTTGAACAAAGTTGTTCATATCAACAGGCAGATGCAGTTTTTAAACTATGACCACACCTTTCCGTTTCACCCTGTATAGTGTTGAAATGCCTGTATAGTGTTGAAATGGATAGACTGTACTATAAAAAAATTTGGAAGCAGCCTATTACCATTTCAGCTGGTCTCAAATAAAGTCTGCGAAATTGTACTGAAACCAATATAAAATTTTCCACGACCTAAGGATTAAACCTAGGACCCCCGCATAGTAGCCACATTTGCGACCACTACCTATAATAACATTACTTCGTTAATTTAGTGGTCACAACTTCGCAAGTATAGAAATATTTTTAGCTATAATAATAATAAAAGCCTTTATTCGCTGACCAATAAGTACAGTTTAAATATTATCATAGTAATTTTTAGCAACCACTTTTTTGATCAGGTTGTCCTTCGACATAGGCCTCCCCCAGTTTCTTCCACTGAACTCTGTCACGAACTAGTCTTCTCCATCCTATTGGAAAGTCATCTTCCCATCTTTTGATTGGACGTCCCTTTTGCCTTTTCCCATTCCTCGGATACCATTCCATAAGATCTTTCGTCCATTTTTCTTTATTCGTTCTCATAATGTGACCAGTCCAGTTCCATTTCAGTGTTTTAATTTTTAGTGAAATATCGTTTACTTTTGTCCTTTTCCTCATATTTGAAGTCGTCCACCTATCACGTAGCCTTATGTTGAGCATGCTTCGCTCCATATTTCGTTGGCAAACTATGAGTTTTTGAATGTTTTTGCTCGCAGCAGGCCAGGTTTGACACCCATATGTGAGACACGGTAGAATGTATGTGTTATATAGTTTGCTTTTTACTGACATAGGTATTGTTTTGTTTTTAACTATTTCTTTTAACGACCAGTAACGTTTCTATACATATTCATTGTACTTAAAGGAAAAAGACCCACATCGCTAGCGTTCCATCCCGATTATAGCTTTGAGTGGCGCTCCACTATTCGATTTAATACTCAGTGCCAGCACTCACCAGAACTCCTCAAAGGAAACTATTATATCCAACTAATAGTTGTAGGATCTAGTTCTCAACATTTCGGATACTAAGTGAACATAGCAACGACCGCTGAGGTTATGTTTACTTAGAATGAGACTCTATTAAATAAATTTATTCACATTTCTCTCTGTGGTCGGTCCCTCATGTCTGAGGATCGTGGTCAGCATCAGGGTTGCATCTGGAGAGGATGATTTGCCTCCACCGGTTTCTGTCCAGCGCGTCTTTTACGACCATATAGAATTTGGAGGAGGACGAGTCTTTGACTTGATTGGTCCATCTTGTCGGTGACCGGCCGCGCGATCTTTTGCCTTCGGTGTTCCCAACCACAATCAACTTCACCAGATTTTCGTCACCTCTGCGCATTGTGTGGCCGAAATATGAAAGAATGCGTTGTTGGCATATGGTGGACAAGCGAGTCTTTATTCGGAGCTGAGTCAGGATCGATGCATTGGTGCGTTTTGCAGTCCACGGTATTCTAAGCATTCGTCTTCAGCACCACATCTTGAATGCATCAATCCTTTGCCTTTCTCGTGCCAAAATTGTCCACGTTTCCACTCCATATAGGAAGATAGGGAATACCAGGGCTCGTATCAGTCTGATTTTGGTTTTGATACCAATTCCTCTCTTCTTCCAGGTTTTGTGCAAACGGGTCATAGCATCTTTTGCCATCCCGATTCGCCTTTTTATCTAGGGGAGAGATCTGCCGTCATTGCAAGTTTGGGAGCCCAGGTATTATGTAGTGGTCGACGATATTAATGCCAGGAATGTTGAAGGTAATATTTGTTAGCTTTCTGGCTCGATCCACTATCATCACTTTTGTTTTTGCTCTGTTCACTGCGAGACCAAAATTCCCACTTTCCAGCTCGAGTTTTTGGAACAGCTCTCTCATATCCTCCATTGATGTTGCTAGAAGAACGGTGTCATCGGCATATCGGAGATTTAACAGTCTCTTTCCGCCTATAGGGAAACCCATCTCCCAGTTTACGATGGTCTTCCGGATAAAGTATTTTCCATATATGTTAAAAAGTGCAGGGGACAAGATGCAGCCCAGTCTCAATCCTTTTTTTGTTTGGAACATATTGGAGCATTCCGTGCCACGTGTATTCACATTTATATACATAAAAAAAAACTTAACTACTATAACTATGAGGTCAGGATACAAAGAGAGCTGGAAAGATATGGGGAGGCATTTACCCAGCACTGGGATAGCGTGGTATGATAAAAAAAGTATAACTACAGACATTTAAAACAAAACTAAAATATAGCATCGACAAATTCCTCCGCATCGCTAAAGACTGGCGGCATTGCCACGTTGTTTGGGAATGCTTATCCTCTCTTCAAGGAATTAGAACTGTTTAGTTTGGGAGATACAAATACTACATATATATCTAGCCTTAATTCTGGACTGGCCTTGCTAGAACGAACGCTAAAAAGGGTTTATAAAGCGTAGTTTTATTTAGTTAAGGCCTACGAGAGACTCATCAGATTACTAATTAGGTACCTACTAACTTAACATGGATAAAATACCTAGAAACGTAGCTGGCATTGCGTTGTGTTGTGTTCTTAGATATATCAAACATGCTACATTATGAAACACTGCTGAATTTAGGATATCACTAATTCACGTGTAAAATAGAGGTAGTTTTCTATATTATTATTATTAACCTGTCCGTGTACCGCGGCAAAAAAAGAAAATATTAAACATATTTAATGTTTTTTTTTGCGTTTTTAATAATAATAATTAATATTAATAATTATAATTTTTAATAATATTTTTTTTTCACACTGCGTCACTGGTGCGGCGTTGAGCAGATTTAATTTGACTAAAAAACCGAACAGGGCAGACGCCATGTCAAGGACATGAAAGCGACCTCAATCTGACTTACCCAATCCACGAAGTAAATACAATCTCAAAAGACTGAAAATTCCAACCTTGTCGAAAATACTTTTAAAGGGTGATGGAAAAGAATCACTCTGTCCATTGGTGAAAACCGAATGAAAATCGGTTTAGTAGTTTTTGAGTTTATCGCGAATATACAGCCAGACAGTCGCAGCTAAGGACTTTGTTTTATAATACCGGGGAAACCGACCAAAACACTTAATCTAGGGTAATTTAGGGAAAACGAGAATTTGGAAAAACTAAAGTTTTATCAGTAATTTAGGAACAGTCACATGTTAGTGATTCAACATATTTGGTATTGCGTTCCAGTATTTCCTTTATTACACACATCTCAACAGAAGAAAACTCTTAGGAAGTGCGTATATGCCGCTGAGCTACACTATACGTCCCCCGACATTACAATATTATCTTCCTTCATGTCCCAAAGCAAAACAAAGGACGTTCGACTAATGAAACGTAGTTATACTGACTGAAATGTTGGCTAGATCGCTTGCCTAAGTCCTACGGGTATATAGCAAAAGTCCGGGACTTGGTGGAACTTCAGACATCGCAGGCATTCCTAGGCGGATCGTTCAGCTGGAATGAATGCGATCCTAGCAGTCCGGGTTCCTTGCTGCCATTCTCAAGATTTAAGTCTTGAAATGAAATCGTTTTCTGGGAAAAAGCATTCCTGTTAGTTATTTAGTGCCAGTTGGAAATGATGTTGGTTTTCTTTTCCGCTCTAGGGTGGAGCGGAAGGGCGTGTCAGACTCCCCTGTTCCTCCCTGCCCTGAATGCCCAGGGGCGAGGTAACTCTTTCGAATTTATCTTCAACCCCCGGGCAAAATGATGTTAGGTCCAAACTGCTATTAAGTATGTCCGTTGAATTGTGCTTTTGCTTTACTTGTTATGCTAAAAGATATAATGAAACGCTACAAGCGTGTTAAAGGAGTCCTATTATGATGCAAAACCAAGTCCCCTTAATAACCCATCCTCATGTTTGCAAGAGGCGGAAGGCCGCCCAGAATATTGATTATTTCCACTAATTTATTTACGGAATCCTAAATGGTTGAGACAAAAAGGGGCCTGGAAAAACCCCATAAGTTTCGTTCGAGGTGGGTTTATTCAACGTAGTCTACAGTAAATTGAACAAATGAATGCTGTGTCAGCGGCGGCGACATATTCTCAAACCTAAAGACATATAAAATCGTATCAAATAGCCCAATATGTCCCTGTGATATTTTCCCTGTATTTGATCGTAAAACCGGCGAATAAACAAGAAATCTTTTGTCATTATCTACTGTTATTGTTGTCTGTACATCAGTAGATTTTCCTGTTTTGCTTAGAACTGCAAATACAAACTGTATTTATTTAGGGACGTCTATTTATTCCTTCGTTTCGACTTCTTAGCATTGGTAAACAAAAATACGATACCTTACTGAAATTGATTGAGTGTTATTTCTTGCTAAGCTAATTTGCCTTTGACCTCTTTCCAAAAAAAACTCTTTTCAAAACAGTGCTGGCCCAGTAGTACAGCTCAGACTTGCGTTTCGCCGGTCGTGGGTTCGGACATAAACAGGCACTTTACTTTGTGTAAATTATTTCATTATCACTGCTCTCAAAACGGTCAAGGAAAACATCGTAAGGAAACCGTGACATCCACCAATCCGCACTAGGCCCGCGTGGTTGCTTAAGACCCTGTCATAAAGAGGAGGCCTATGTCTCAGCAGTGAGAACGTTAAAAGGCTGATTATGTTTATGCCATGTTCTTTCAAAAACAGTGGACCAGAAATTAACGACGATCATTTGAAAGAAAAGGGAGTCAGAGATAGCTTAACAATTAACAGGACAGAACGGAAGAAGAAAAGGTGTTGGGAACACATCCACAATGCGAAGGTGTAGCTAAGGAGTGGAATTCCTGATTTCCTGATTGTTACACCCTGGAGAGTGAATAGGCTACTTCTAAGCAGGCGTGCTCCAACGTCGACCACTTCATGGCTTTCTTCTTTCTAGGGAAGATGGTGGTAAAGCGCAAGCCTATTACATAATTTAATCTTAGTTTAATTTAATTTATTCATCTGTTATTTTAAAACGAATTAAATTTAAAATATAATATAGATTTGCAAAATCTATATTATATTTTAAATTTAATTCGTTTTTCTTAATTTGTTTGTTGTATTATTTGCATATTATTTCAGTATTCACAATTAATTGCAATGTTATAAATGTATACATAATCAAATTAAAATAGTGCAGTGTTAGCCTGTAAGTAATTGTTGCACTTATAAATGTATATCGTGTACTTCTAAATGGAAAATACATGACTTTCCATTTTGAAGTGAACAATTATAGGCTAACAATAAACTAAAAAAATAAAAATAAATAACCCCAAATAACATGGGACAAGGAAAGAAAGATAATGATTTTACCTCTTGAAAAGTCATAAGTTTAAAAGTTTTCTCAATATCTGGGTATAACTCCTTAAATCATTTACAGAAGGTATTAAACGAAAGTTTTTGCAGACTTCTCCTGTAAAGAGATAAAAAGGGCCATCCGGTACCTACTCGTAATCGCCTCAATGTTGATACAAAAACGGACCCTGGCATGGCGCCAAGTTAACGCCTAGACAACATAAAGGCTCTCTTTACCTACTTTACTTACTTTTTTGTGTATCGTGAACTTTTACCCTCATGACGTAAAAAAGTGTCGTGCTAAAAGTGTATTCATGCGATATTATATGAAATTTTGTTCGAGTTATTTGCACCTAGTTCTAATTTGAAACAACAAATGTACCTATATAGCTAAACACTTTGATGTATGGTCTATATATATGATCTACTTTATGTATGGTCTATGGTCGTAGACCATAGACCATACATAAAAAAAGGAGAGTAATGTTTTGTCTAATGTCTTTCACATAGGAAGAGGTAAGTGAATAATAATCAGCCTTTTAATGTCCCCACTGCTGGGGCACAGGCCTCCTCTCTGTGAGAGGGTGTGGGCCGTAATCCACCACGCGGGCCCCAATGCGGGTTGGTGGATGTCACATGTCTTCGAATTTTTGGTTCTCGGACATGCCGGTTTCCTCACGATGTTTTCCTTCACCGTTTTGAGAGCAGTGGCGATCAAATAATTTACACAAAGTAAAGCGCCTGCCTGGGTTTGAACTCACGACCTGCAACTTGTAAGTCGCGGCCGTACCATTGGGCCACCACTGCTCTGGTAAGTGAATATTCATTGAAATTTAAGCAGCTTCGTGCTGTAATAACACACTTGGCTACGAAAAACATTATAAAATAAAATGTTTTGAAAAATTCAATGGCAAACCTAAAAAAAACAACGTCGCAAGTCGCAAAGTTAAGAATAGTCCTCAAGTTCGCTCGCTTGCACGTTTAAAGACAAAATTGCCGACCTCTCCATCAGTATGCACAGAGCTACACGATGGCTCCTCAGAAATATCAGCCTCGATTTAAGTTGATTGTCCAACTAAATCCACATTTTTATTCCGAAATAGCCAACTTTTTCCTTCCTTTTAAACGGGTTTACGGGAAAGAGTTTAAGCCGCTAAAGTTTGCACTTATATATTCTTGCCATAAATATCAGAAGATTGTTTAGTAGTTCGAGATGAAAAGTAGTTGGTTATCCTACAATAACTTTTAAAGCATTTTACATTGCGGAATACACATATGAAGTACTAGCTTCTGCCGGCGGCTTCGCCCGCGTGGAATTATTACTTTCTCCATTATAAGTTATAGCTTAAGTGCCATTCCAGAGTATAATCTATGTCTTTGCCAAATTGTATCCACACCCGCTTAGCCGTTCTGGCGTGATTAAGTAATAAACATCTATCCAACAAAACTTTCGCATTTATCATACAATTTTTTTTTTTTGTGGACCATCGTGTCAGCCTCTTACTGACTAAAACCTACCCCTTTTCCTGCCCTGCCAGAGTGCCCAGGGGAGCGGTAACTCTGTTTCGAATTCATCCAGGACTCATGGGCAGGTAGGTTATAAACTATGTGTCATTCCAGACTAAAATCTATCTTGGCCAAATTTTATCCAGATCCGTTCAGCCCTTCTGGCGTGATTTAGTAACAAACATCCATCCATCCACAATTTCGCATTTATAATATTAGTAGGATTCCCTGTAATAAGAGACTTGATTATCTGCCTAGTCTTTTCTCAACTATCTTGGGCTCGGCTTCCAATCTAACCTGCAGCTGAATACCAGTATTTTATATGGAGCGACTGCCTATCTGACCTCCACAACTCAGTTACCGGGTAATACGATGGATAACCCTTGATAAGACTGGTTGTCAGACTTTCGGGTTTCTGACGACCCGTAGGTAACAACTGTCAAGGATCCACGATTGACAGCCAGGACCAACGGCTTAACGCGCTTTCCGAGGCACGGAGGATTCTCGGTATGTAAAGATGATCACCCATCCATGGACCAACCCCGGGAAGCGTAGCTTAATCTGATGGATCCACCCGTTTTTTTATGGCGGGTTTGTAAATCATTCGATGACATCACCCGCTCTGGGTGGAGCGGAAGGGTGTGCCAGACCCTTACTGACTAAAACCCACCCCTGTTCCTTCCCTGCCTGAGTGCCCAGGGGAGCGGTAACTCTGTTACGAATTTATCCGCTACCCCTGGGCAGGCAGGCACCTGCCATGATGGGCCCCGTCAGTGGTGGCTGACAATCATCTCTTTGAGGCGCGCGTGGAACACTTATGACGGCACAGTTGGCGCAGTGGTTGAGCGTTCGGCTGCTGCACTGCGTGTCGCGGGTTCGATCCCCGCACGGAACAAATATTTGTATGACCTGCAGATAGTTGTTCCGGGTCTGGGCGTCTTGTGTATGTGAATTTACATGTTTGTAAACGCACCCACGATACAGGAATAATTCCTAGTGTGGGGCAACGTTTTCTTTAAAAAAAAAAAAAACTACGCACCGTCGACTCACGGGCCTGGTGCTGATTGGACGGCGAGCTAACCACTACTCGCCGTCCGCAGGCCCGGTCGCCGTCCGCAAGCCCGGATCGATCGACCCGTTCGGCTGTTATTACTTTAGCCACGAGTTCCTGATTATAATAAGAGCCTTGATTAATACTTCAGAAAATGCTAAATAACTCGGCACACAATACCTTTCGCGTTTCTCCAGGAACAGAAAATCCCCTCATAATAAATCGTTGTCGTACAGATCGAGATTGTCTCGCTAATAAATCACATTGCAAGTACAACGTCAGTGCGCTAAATAGAATTGAATAAATAAGCGTCCATTCAAAATTATCTACCAGTCTGCCACCATATAAGGCTCAGTCCACCTAAATAAACAGAATACTTAAGGCGACGTACTATTAGGCTATCAATGGGCCATAAGTCCTCAAAATAGAGCCGGTCCATAAAAGAGCTATCGTTTTGCCTTATTAGAAGTCGATGTATAGGACAATTGCGGTATGATTTTTGTTATGCCGTTCTTACCAGTGTTAGTTGACCTTTGGTCTAAACCACATCGGTCTTCTAATAAATCAGGTTTCCGCTTAGAGTGGAGGGCGGGGCGGGTCAGTATCGTTGGCACAACGTGCACTATATTTCAACACGGAAATAGAAGACATAAAACGTAGCGGGAAATGGCATACTCAATACCCATTTAATGTTACCGAAATTATGGTGAAGTGGGTAAGTGTAATGAAGTTTGCTATGAAGTTGCAATTATTTATTACCGGTTTAGTTGGAGTTGTTACTCGTTCGTTGTTAAAAGGTGCTACATAAACGAGCTAGCTGTATTTCAGCTGTAATTTCGTTTAATAATGGTTCTTCTAATTTGCTTTGCTATAATACACACCTAGTAAATCCAGTCTGACGCTTTCATTTACTACAGGTATCCATTTCCTATCTAAAATTAATTTAATGTAATTGGTTTCGTTTACTAAGTAATGTAGCAAAGGAGTTCTTGGCAAACAATATTAATTAAGTTTGTTAATGAAAGCTTGATTTGATTCCCAATAATAATTAAGTAGGGAGTTATTTGTTTCTATTTGTATAAAGCTTATTCCTCTGGTTCAACTGCACAGCCTACAATTTTCCTATTTATAAACTCAGCGAAATTATGGGCCAAATATCTACTGGTTAGCAGATTCTTTATTCAAAAGAATTGATCGAGAATTTGAACTTACTCGTAGAACTTGCTGCTAATCAGTATTTAAACTACATAGTCATTTTTTTTTTAAATAAATAAGGCTGTACAAAGTTTTTTTAGCAAGTTACCTGTATAAACGATAAAAAAAAAAATTCAAACCAAAACTATTTTTTTTTTCAGTTGTCTGAAATGGCTGACATGACACAGTAAATAAGTGCGTTAATTTGATAAACAATTCTCTGTAAGTATAACTAACAGCTCAAACAGTTTTATGACTGACAGATGGAAAATAGACTGAACCTGAGAAATTACTATAACCACTACCTTTGTACCTATTTTTCTGATTGGTTCTTCTTGTCTATTTTTGTTCATGTGTACATTCATTGTTATATAAAATATTAAATGAATAAAGCTGAATTGGCACTACCCAGTATGCATCCACCAACGGAAAAAAACATTTTTTTTTCAGTCTCTTCCATATTATTCTCTAAGTCCGTGTAAGTCCGACCATTCGTGTTCACATCTACAATGCACCTTCCCACACACGGACAAGCTCCACTACCGACGACCGACGCATAGATGTTTAGTTTGTTTAAGGGTCTACTACCGGCCAAGTGGCGCCCTCATTGAATAAAAAATCGTAGCATAGCCCAGAAAATAAATAATAAAGAATCCAACGTCACTTTTGTTACAAATAGGATATAGTATTTTTACGTTGTTAAAACAGGTCTCAGAATGTTTCGTATCCAAAGTAGTAGCCAAAAGTGTCAGAAACGGCCGTTTTTGGCCGGTAGTACGGCCTTAATACGACATTATTACTACTAAATGTTATCTACTGACGTTTCGGTTCTAAAGGAATAAGGATAAAGGGACGTCTTGTGTTTATGCTTGATAACCTTCTTCATAATACTCGTATAAACCCCTTAGATAATAGGAGATATTTAACAATTGTCTTTTGTTTTGTGACTTTAACAAAAACATATACATACAGGGTGTAATGGAAATGCATGGTCATGTTTTAAACACTCCTTCTCCCCACAGAAATGGTCAACTTTCTTCAAAAGTCACATTATAATCAATTCCAATCAGCCTAGCCTTTTTCCCAACTATCTTGGGGTCGGCTTCCAGTCTAACCAAATGCAGCTGAATACCAGTATTTTACATGGAGCGACTGCCTATCTGACCTCCACAACCCAGTTACTGGGTAATACGATACCTCTTGGTAAGATTGGTTGTCAGACTTTCGGGCTTCTGACGGCCGTAATGACTGTCAAAGATCCACAATTGACAGCCGGGCCGGGGACCGACGGCTTAACGTGCTTGCCGAGGCACGGAGGAGTCTCGGTATGAAAAGATGGTTACCCATCCATGGACCAACCTCGCAACCTGATGGATCGACCCGACCGCCTGTTATTACTTTAGCCACGAGCTATATATTATAATCAATTCCTATAATATAAATCGGACCTCCCATATTAATTTTGATCAACTGATGATAACTTAGTGCGGGAAGTCTATTTTTAGGGTTCCGTACCCGAAGGGTACTGCTGTCACTCACGTGTCCGTCTGTCCGTCGTCTGTCACGCAGGTTTTACAGCCAAACGGTTGGAGCTAGTCTTCAAATTTTCACAGTAACATCTTGTTGACCCAAAGATATACAAATGGTCAAAAATACTTTTGGTACGGAACCCTAAATGTGCGAAGTCCGACACGCACATGGTCACCCTGTATTATTAACTTGCGTGTTTTAGTAACTCAATAACCGTTAAAGGTTTTAGACGTAGTGATCTTCTATCAGACATATAATTAATAAAAGTGAAAGATTATAAAAATTTTGGTAGGTCTATCCACGTGAGATTTTAGTAGTGCTTGTCAATCACATAGGTATACTATGGAGCACCATAAATTGAGTCTGGAGTCGTAAACTGGAGTGGCGTGATGGTATATTTTGAACCCTACACTCTATTGGTTTTTACTTCAAACTCGAGCAGTAAGTTTTACAAAGCACATACTTTGAAAAAAACTCCACCTTATTCTGTCGCTAGGGCCGATGGGTGTCGGGGATAAATTTGAAAGAGAGTTACCGCGGCCCTGAAACACGCCACTGAAGGAACACGAGTGGGTTTTAAGAGGGAACAGGGGCTGCTATTCTCCATACAAATGTATTCCCCTTTTTTTCCTGAATAATGCCTCTACAGCAACAGTTTATTTATAAAGTCAAGGTCTGCTGTAGACACGTCACTGTCATTTCCTTTTTTTCAGCAACTTATATGTAAAGAAAATATGACGCTCCAAAAATTACAAAAATGGCCCATTTTTACGGCCGTGATAAGAGGTCTACCAAACAAATTCGAAGAGTTATTAACATGAAACATTTAATAGGAAAATAGAACTCTTTCTTAAAAATTTTGTGTCAAAAATAATTGAATCGCCTCAGTTTTCGTCGAGAAAACAGAGGAATACGAAACGTCGATCTCGTCAAAATTTTGTGATAAAATTGGTTTAAGCTGCAGCTGTCTCTATCGCACTTTACGGGGGCAGGCTTGAGGCAGCACGACGGCAATAGTTTCTTCAAATACCTATTTTTCAAATTCCTCGCAGGCCCTGTTCCTTTTTTTTTTTTTTGGGGTGGGTTTTCATCCAATGACCTAAAAAACGAAAATAATCCCGGTATATTCTTGCTCTAAATTATTCTCGTTACACAGTAAAATGTTTTTAATATCACAAACACAAACGTTCAGATTGAAAGTTGTTGGAGCGAGCTGTAATATCCGCTAGGAGCGAACTTTGATTTTCAGTATGATTTTGTAGACGCATATATTTTCAATACGTTCCCAGTTATTAAATTAGACAAGTTCAGTGAGTTTCGTAGGCAAAATTATTCAAGCAAAATAATATGTTTTTACTAGATTGTATCCATTTTACATAGTTAATGTATTTTATGTACTATTAATTAATTTAAATAAAACAGCCAACCTTTTACTAAAAATAAAAACGGTTTTTGAAGTTCTGTAATTTCTTCTTTGAAAGATTTTTTAAAAGCTCCCCAAAGTGTTGGATCGCTAAAAGTGGAAAGAGAGAATAATATAGATTTTGTCCTTCAACATATTCTTTAAATAACTAAAATAAGACAATAGGGATGATTCCCGGGTACAAAAATAATAATTATAATATAAGTCTGTAAGTTATATTATCAAAAAATTTTGGACACGTATTTTTTGCTTTACGAAACCAATAAAAATGACAAAGATTCCACATCAAAAATCAGGAGGGGGCTTGACACAACTTCTAGGTAAAGAGTGGTACCTTTTTGACGTAGGCGTAACGTTACGCGAAATTTCAACGCACTATATCGTTCTCATTTTTAGGGTTCCGCTGTCCGTCTGTCTGTCAGCGGGCTGTATCTCACAATCCGTAATAGCTACACAGTTGATTTTTTTTATTATTTATTGTTAAAATGGCAACAGAAACAACGCAGCGCCCCCTCCTCCTCCTAGAAGATGCAGGAATGCAACACACCGTAAAGTAATATTACGTAGCTTACTAAAAAACGAAAACAAAGATGATTCTATTATTATTATTATTATATTCCACAACTATCACACAACGCCATCTAGTTATCATCTATTGACAGGTGAATTTTATAAGATTGTACTATTAAAGGTTTAGTCTTCAATAGCGAAATTATATAGGTAGCAAAGAATGCTTATGCTTATAGAGGTCCTTTTCAAAACTGCGTCGTGTTAAAACATGGCTGAGATCAACGTTGACTGAAAACCGTTTGAAAGGCCTATGTACTCGTATGTTCAGTGTACACCAAACTATGGTACAAAAAACTAAGGATACAATTGAATAGGTGTTAAAACGGGATACTAAATTATTATATAATTAAAAAATAACTTGAATATTATGACATTTTGTATGTTTTTTTTTTTTCAATGAAACTTAGGAAGCTAGAATTGGATCACCACATATAAAGATTTAAAACATTGCACTAAAATTACAGTTTAACTATTTGACTTTACGTCTTGCTAAAATAACATGGATTCTAATTAGAGAAGAGCTCTTAGCGTTCTCTTCAGTTTGTGCATACCTGAAACTTCTAAGGACTTATTCACGATAATTTGGAAGGACCTATTCAAAGGCGACAGACCGAGAAATGTCACTTGAATGAGATACTTTAAATTGATACTTTAGAGGAGTCGTTTTGATAGTCTGAGTCTTAAATATTTTATCTTCTGGTCTATTTTTGACTTAAAATACATATTTTAGTTTAAAAAACGTAAAAACACGATAGTATATTTTTCGGTTTCTTATCTGAAAACCCTTTCAGTTGTAACCTTAATCATGGGAATGCATAGAAAATAACTAGTCCACCATCTTAGGGCGTCCGCCATATGCCTAGGGGTAGCGGATAAATTCTGAAAATTAGTTACCGCTCCCCTGGGCGCTCAGGCAGGGAAGGAACAGGGGTGGGTTTTAGTCAGTAAGAGTCTGACACGCCTTCCCGCTCCACCCAGAGCGGGAGAAGTCATAGGATGATTTCACAACCCAAAAAAAAAAAAAAAGCGAGTCCGCCATTTTGAATTTAGAATGATTTCAGTCTTCAACTTAATATGTACCTCATCCAAAAGTTCAGGTCGATCGGACACCAGGAAAGTCCAAAATCTTAGAAGTTTTTGATCAACTTGGTCAAATTTTACTTCTAAGATTTTGTTTCATAGTTTTAGTTAGATTTAGTTGCAGCTGGTAAAAGTGTGTTAAAAATGTCGTCTATGAAAAACCCAAGAATCATGAATGCTTTCAACACGGCTTGAGTAATTTTACCATCAATTTGAGGCCGTAAATAATGTTCACCACGTTAGGCTTAGAAAAAGTTCCTGAACTTCAAGGCAAAAGTAATATCGCCGCGGCATTTGAAAATTTCTTTGCAGAGATTCCCGTATCGACTACAAAATCTCTAAATTCATCACCAACTGCTGCAGAAATTTTACTTAAAGAAAACGTTCCAGTTTGTGAATCCCAATTTTATTTCCAATATGTCACTTGTAATGATGTAATCAAAACTTTTAATACTTTAAATGTTAAAAAGACTGCAGATCTATGGGGTAATTCTGTTGACGTTGCTAGGTCTATTATAGACATTGTAGCACCTACTTTAGCAGTAATCTTTAATAATTGTATAGATTGTGGTGAGTTTCCTGATCTAATGAAATATAGTAAAATTATACCATTGTTTAAATCGGGTAGTACATCAGACCCTACTAATTATAGACCTATATCAGTGCTACCTACTTTTAGTAAAATTTTTGAGAAAATTATTTTAGATCAAATTCAAAGATATTTTAATAAACACAAATTATTACACAACAAACAGTTTGGTTTTACAAAGGGTCGTTCAACAACTGATGCTGGTGTTGAACTTTTGGGACACATTTATAATGCATGGGAAGATAAATGCGATGCGTTGGGCATTTTTTGCGATTTGTCTAAGGCTTTCGATTGCGTTCTCCATGATACATTGATCAGGAAGCTGCACTACTACGGAGTCCGGGGCGCCTCTCTGGATCTTCTTACTTCATACTTGAGTAATAGGATTCAGAGAGTTGATGTGAACGGCAAAAGGTCTTCCGGGTCTGTAGTCAGAATGGGGGTTCCTCAAGGCTCAATTCTGGGTCCTTTTTTGTTTCTAATCTATATCAACGACTTGCCTTACCTCATAAAGGATAAACATGATATAGTGCTGTTTGCAGATGACACTTCACTTTTATTTAAACTCAAACGTCAGCAGGTGGTTGTTGATAATGTAAATAATGCTCTTTCAACTGTAGTTAACTGGTTTAATGTCAATAATCTTCTCCTTAACGAGAAAAAAACAAAATGCATAAAGTTCACATTACCCAATGTAATACAAGTGAACACTAGTGTGTCAATAAAGGGTGAAGAGTTGAAACCCGAGGATTCCACAGTGTTCTTAGGTTTAACTTTGGATGCGCAGCTTCAGTGGAGCCCCCATACAGATAAACTGTCCAAAAAACTTAGCTCCGCAGCATACGCCGTAAGGAAAATTCGTGGTTTAACTGATTTAGAGACAGCTCGTTTAGTATACTTTAGTTATTTTCATAGTGTGATGTCGTACGGCATTCTGTTGTGGGGAAATGCCGCCGATATTCAGACAATTTTTGTTTTACAGAAAAGGGCTATTCGTGCAATTTATAAATTAAGTCCTAGACACTCCCTCAGAGACAAATTTAAAGAGATTAATATTATGACTGTTCCCTCTCAATATATTTATGAGAATCTCATGTATGCACATAAAAATATTAATCTGTTTAAAAGATACAGTGATATCCATAGCATAAATACTAGGAACAAACACAAATTTATTGTACCAAAAACCAGGCTCAAGAAAAAAATAGGTGGTTCGTTTAGATGTCAATGTATACGTTTCTATAATAAACTTCCTAGCCAAATTCAAGAACTAAGCATAAATAAATTTAAATCATTTATTAAACGTAAGCTATGCCAGAAAGCTTTTTACACAATTAATGACTTTCTTGAGGACAAAAAGGCGTGGGATTGAGCTGCTTCAATGATATGAGCCATTGTTTTCATATGTACTACTTACTGATGAAAAATTTTTTATATATATATTTTTTTTTAATATTCGTTTTTGACATGAATACTTGTATAGTATTGTATTATATTTTTTATTTTATTTTTTTATTGACATTTTATATTTATTATTTTTTTTTTTTTTGGCTTGAATACTTTGTTAAGTATTATATTTATTTTTATTTTTTGATTGACATATTATGATTACTATTTTGTTTGACACAAATATTTACTTTGTAAAGTATTATATTTTTATTATTTTTTTTTATTACTTAATTATTGTAAATGTGAGGACTATGTGGGTTATTATTATTATTTTCTCCTCCTTTTTACAGTAATTTTCAACGTTTTCTGACAGTTTGAGTACTTTTGCGGCCTACCCAAATGTCTTTTCTTTGGTATTGTTCGTCATGTCATTGAGCTCCTTAGTGGTTTTTAAGTTGAGCTATTCGACTATTGACAAATGCTTGCACTGACTGGACAGGTCCACTCAAATATGTTTGGTTCTTTCTTCAAAAGACCACTACAGACACTAAGCTGCATGGTCCTCATATAGAATAATGTGAATGCGAGAACTATGTATGTCGTTATATTCATGTAGATTTTATGATTGTCTGGCAGTTTGAGTATTTTTTGCGGCCTACTCAAATGTCCTTACTTTGGTATTGTTCGTCGGTTCGTTGAGCACCTCAGAGTTCTGAGTTGAGCTTCGCGATGACTGACAAATGCTTGCACTGTCTGGACAGGTCCACTCGAATTCGTGTGTTGCTTTCTTCATAAAGCTCATCCCAGACATAAACGTACATGGTTCTCATAGGATCTAACCAGTCCACATTGTATGGATTTGAACACTAAAAGAGACTTTGACCTCTGAGTTTGTTTCGGTGTTTCTTCTCAGGGTAGTCAGCTAGGAAACACCGGCCTCATCTAGCTTAAACTGACAAAAAAACATTGACGTGTAAAAGTGTTCCTTGTAACCTATTTACTGAATAAACATCATTTATCATTTATCATTTATCATTTAATATTTTAGGTCGTAAACTTAGTGAAAACAAATCCGTTTGATTTTCGCAGCGATCTCATATAACACAAACTGTAATTTTGCGCGAAAGTAACACTTGGAACTTTATAGGTATTTAGTAGTAGTACTAAAGTAACGGTTAATGGTAACAGCAGTAATAAAATCTATCTTGGTTCTGAGATATTTCAATACCTACTAACGTTTGCTCCTTACTTAGCATAATTATATTTGCTTGGAAATTGAGAAAAAATGTGTAATACCTCTTCTGGCAGGAGTAGGATGATAGTATCATCTCATCTCATTTCGTATGCGGATTTTAGATTAAAAAAGAGGAAGTCACTGCATGTTCTCGTTTAATATTTTTAAGCGATACCCGAACAGTATGTCTAAAAGCTTATGAATGAACTTTTCTATTAGAGACATGTAATTTTCTATGCTTTCAGCGTACAAAGTAAAGCAATCTAAAAATAACACAATTACCCTTTACTTTAGAGTTTTGTGCATTTTTCTTCTTTGTAAAGAACCTTGTTCAGTCCAAAAGGGAAATTATCATAGTTCCTTAACTGCGTTAGCCGCTTTGTAGAGCTATTGTTTAATATTGTCGACCGACTTAATAAAATGAAAGAGCTATGTTCGAGTGGTCGAATTTTTTTACGCATATGATATGTTCACCTATTTCTCCGTCAATTGCGAAAATGTTTTATTTTTGTTTAGAAGAGTATTTTTTCCAGGTGGTCCCGGTTAATTTTGGTAAAGACATGATCAAGAACTTCGGAGATACAAATTGGAATTCTTCAGTAAATGATAGCAAATCTTCCAGGATTGCTGTGTACTATTTACACCATTTCATAACATAACATCACGCCGGTACGCTCTGAAGAGGTACGCAGATGTGTACAGTTTACTCTGGTATCTCCTCTCCTGGTCTGGTCCTCATTTCATAAACAGCACCAAAGTGTAGGTAGATTGAGTCATGGTCATTTTGTCACTCCTATATGTACATAGAACTTGTTATTTAGTGGGTGCTGCAGGGTACTGTAGTGGGTGCTGTAGGGTGGCTGGAATAGGACATAGGCTACTTTTATCCCGGGAGCATATGGCCTTGGCATCATTTTTCGCGCGGGTGAAGCCACTGGCAAAACCTAATACATTACTATTTTTGTTTGACTGATGTCTTTAACATCATAATAATTAGAGTAATCTCGATCATTTTTTGTCATAGAAGTACCTTCAAGACCTTCCGTCTGACACAGCTATTTTATCCCGCAAATGTCTTTCCCTCCGGCAACGAATAAAGGAGTCCATACATTATCATAGATTAGATATTTTCTTGACTTTCTGTGGGATTATGTTCTTTTAGTATCGATCAACCGTGATGTCGTAAAGGTGAAGATGGCGGGACGAGCTCGACTCCTACCTAAGGGACTAGCCCGTACTAGCAAAGGACAGAGTTGTGTGGAGAGGGAGGTATTTGTCCAGCAGTGGGAATAGAATAGAATACTCTTTATTATGTACACCATATAAATTACAAAAAAATATGAAGAAAATATTACATAGGGTGACACAATGGGCGGCTTTAAGCGCTTATCGCTAAAAGCGTTCATTCATCACGGAAAATTAATACTAAAGTCCTATACATATCAGTTAACCTTCCGGAAATGATCTAAATGACAGTGAAAGCAGCATCAAAATCTGTCCCTTTTTAGGGTTCCAAACATCTGAATGTAAAAACGGAACCCTTGTAGGATCACTCATGCGTTGTAAAGAAATTATTCTTCCACCGGCTAGCGTCAAAGATAATTTATGGCATGAGACCCTATTTACCTATCTTCGGGTTTATTGCATGAGGTATGTCTGTAGCAAATAAGAGTCCTTTGATTTGATCTTCACTTTTCACATTTATTGTTAACACTGCATCACACTAGAGAATAATCAGTATACAGAAAATTGTATGTTGAACTTACAATTCATGATGAACCACTATTACCCTATCGTTCGAAGATTAAAGGTCCAGTGAGGAGATCCACAAGCAGTATTTAAGCCGTGGTCATCTAATCATGGTCATCTCTAGACACGTGGACGTTTGTGTTCCAAACCTTTTCCTAAGACCGCATTGTTCTTCCAAAAATAAAGTGAAGTTTATGATCCGACCATTTTTATATTATTTTTTCTTTCGTATGAAACTAAAAGTAAAGTAGGAACCCTGCCAACAAGAGAAAGATTCGGTGAGAATCACAAATGCCATGCTCAAGATTTAGCGTCATTACAGAAAATCTCAAAAAGAGTAAGTACTTACAGCGTCCTACATTCTTATGCTTACAGCATTTGAACTTGACTCTGGTCCCTTTTACACCTCGAGACATCATTAAGTGCTTTTAAGAAGTTTTTTCCAATATATAAAGTTTAAGAGGCAGACTCGCTCCAGATCAAGTTGGAAAAAAAAGAAACGTCAAACGACAATCTGTCAATCTGTCAACTTGCAAAATAACGCTCCATTCCACGAATTAAATTTATTCAATTTTTAAGTGTTACAGCGTATGTCTGTCTGTCCGTCTGTCACAGCCAATTTACTCCGAATCTACAAGCTCGATTAAGTTGAAATTTGTGTGGTGTATTTCCATGACCCAAATACGCGTGAGTAACGTAAATATATTAATTTGGAATATAAGGGTCACTTTTAGTGGTAAAATCGAATAATTTAAAAATATTTTTTTTCAAACTGTACCGTGCGACATATCAAATGGAAGGGTGCATTGTGAGGGTTTCAAATATTTTTTTTCATTGTTTTAAAATTAATCGTTTTTAAGATATTATAAAAATTAAACAAATATTTACCATTCCCCCCTTATCTCTAAAACTACTGAGTCTAAAATATGAAAAAAAAAACACTGGCAATAGTACTTTACTTCGACTGTATGTATTTTTTTTTATGTATATCCACCGTTTTTCTCTGTCAGTTGTAGACCAATTTTCAAAATTATTTTATCCGAAAGAATATACTCTCGAGGTAGTAACATAATTTTTTTATCGAAATTGCTTCAGTGCTTTATGAAGAACTGAACAAAAACGAAAAATACGTATAGATGATGACGTATTGGTTTTCTCCAAGTACGAGTATGATTAAATTCCACGTTCCATGTTACTGGGGTTTTAGTTCTGGGCTATAACAACTAAAAAGTGAAAAATAAAAAAAAAACTTTTTTACAAAAAAACAACCGACTTGCATAAAACAACATACTCGTAACTAAACTAAAAATTAAAAAAATAACTTTAATTTTTAGTGCTACGTATTTTGATTTTTGGAAGTCGGTTGTTTTTTTGTAAAAAAGGTTTTTTACTAACTTTATAGTAACTTGCTTTGGTTCTGTGTGTATATGGTTACAAATTAGTAACCCATTTTTTTATGTAAATTTTTGTGTCATTATTTTTAACTCGTCTGCTTTAATGTTATATCACTTCAATAACTGAATAGCGTCAGTATATTTAACTATAAAGTTGCAACTACACCAGGAAACTTCCTATGTTCAGGTATTCCGTACAGCTTTAATGCATGTTGCTTGATTAAAATACAACGCTTGGCTGCCGCCGGTTTATAGTGAACTCAATATTCTGTACAGTTTTTCTTTACAGTACCTATATAGAAGTACAGTGTAACCTGGATTTTTATCACCTACACTGGGTGTAACGGAAATGAGTGGTAATTTTTAGATAGTGTTTCTGCCCATGGAAATGACTAACTTACTTCAAGGAAGTTATAGTACATTTCACAAAAAGAAAGTGGTCATCAGCTGATCAAAATTAATGTGGAGGTCGATTTTTTTTTGGAATTGCCTATTGTTTTCTTGAAGAAAGATGAGCAGAAGCAGCATTTTATATACAGGTTGTAACGGAAAGGTGTGGTCATATCATTTTAACAACTTTCTTCAAGAAAACCTGAGGAAATAGTATTTTTTTTTTACCTTGAATACACAAATATTGTGACTTGAGGTCGACGACGATTGAGCAGCAACTTTGTATGGTAAGTCCAATTTTTTTTTTGGGAATTTTCTTAGAGAAAGTTGGTCATTTCCATGGGCAGAACTGGTTCTTAAAATATGATGACACCTTTCCGTTACACCCTGTATGTACACTCTGTAGAAGCTACTGAGCTAAAACGAGGTAAGAGAAAAAATATCTTAGTTTTTAAGATTACTTAGTATTTCAATGCAAAATTATCGGGAGCTCCTTGTATTTATCAGTAGAAGAAGTTTCTCATGTATCCAGGGCCCACTAAACCAGATTCCACTGTATTTACTTTTTTATATTAACTATCCCGTAATAATGAATAATAAAACAATTCATTTATTATCATTCTTCTAAAGAAGACTTAACTTAAATTCAATTTTCTCATCTCGGTTTAAAATTTCGGTCTAGAATATACCGTGAGATTTTCATAAAAGTAGGTAAAGATAATAATATGGGTAAGAAGCTAAAATATTCATGAAGAAAATTCTTAAAGTCTACGAAAGACTTTCATGAAA
Source organism: Polia nebulosa (assembly GCA_951329385.1). Classification (NCBI taxonomy): domain Eukaryota; kingdom Metazoa; phylum Arthropoda; class Insecta; order Lepidoptera; family Noctuidae; genus Polia; species Polia nebulosa. The sequence continues at coordinate 9,513,407 of OX589593.1, read as the reverse complement.
TATACTAAGAGAAACATGTTAGTTAGGAACCATGTTTTCATTGGTCTGAATCTCGAATGCTGTGACATAAACTCTGGCCCCCATTTCTTAGGTACCTATATTGTGTGTATACTCATATGTGCTGTCTCCAGCCAGCAGAGCCCTTAACAGGCCCATTATTTCTAGTTACATATGGGTCTGGTCTACCACTGGACATTTACGGCCTTCTGTACCTACACTTGTCCTATTTCAGAGCTGAATAAATAGCCTATATGTGTATTGTATGTAAACAATGTTGTGCAATAGGTATATGTTCACAAGTGGTGGAGGTGCACCTAAGGAATTCTGCCCCACATTTTAACAAAAACAATTTTTGTTTAAAACGTTTTGAAACAGATTCATTGTGCGTACAGCTAAGGAGTGGAATTCCCTGCCGGAGTCTATGTTTCTAAATAGCTATAACCTGGGTGTCTTTAAGACAAGAGTGAATATGTTGCTTCTAGGGATACGTGCTCCATCGTCGACAACATCATCGCCTACCATCAGGTGAGATAGTGGTCAAGCATGAGCCTATTAAGGTTAAAAAAAGGATTTTCCCAGATATGTGTGGGTCAGCTTGCAGTCTAATCAGACACAAAGAAATAATAATTTTACCTGATGCGGCTGCCTTACCGACCTACATAAGTCCACAACCTAGTAACTGATAAACACGATACCCCTTGGCAGATTTTCTGGCTTTTGACTTGTAACGAAAGATCTACAAATGGCAGCTGGGATCAATAATAATAATAATAATAATAAATTTTGATGACTGCGAAGACCTCACCGATACACACTCGATACTGTACTGCGCGGCTGTAGCGGCATGTCGTGTAGCTCACGTCAAATTTCCTAATGACAGAGCTACACGACCGAAGCCAGCCGTGCCGGCTTGGCAGTGCAGGATCGAGCGTCGTATTGGTGGGGCCAGAGCACTCATAGGCAAACTAATCTGTTTCAGGGAGGGCAACACTCGCCCAAGAGTGATGCGCTTTGTGAGACGGGCGTTTTCGGGGACTGATGTCAGCTCCCGAGACTATATGTCCCGTGTCACAGAGCGCATCGACTTCCTGAAGCAGAAAGTATATGCATGGGCAAACCGTATTCGCAGGTATAAGCGGCGAGTGGAACGATACACCCAGAATCGCACATTCCGAAGTAATGAAAGGTGGGTGTATAGGGATTGGGAGCGACCGGACCAAGGTGTGACTAATACGCACCTGCCGGATGATGACGCCATATACTCGTTCTGGCGCAGCATCTGGTCGGTGCCTGTCTGTCATACCGAGGGTGATTGGATTCGGGATGTTGAGCGCGCGTGCGATCCAATACCAGAAATGGGGGCAATTATCATCAGCCCCCAAGATGTAGCTCGTGCAGTCCGTCCGTTAGCTAACTGGAAATCTGCAGGGCCGGACGGACTGCACAACTTCTGGATAAAATGGTTAACAAGGTCGCATACCCGCTTGGCATCTCAGATCCAGTCTGCCTTAGAGTCAGGGTCGCTACCCCAATTTCTAACTACAGAAATAACCCACCTGCTCCATAAATCAGGTAGTACTGCGGAACCTAAAAATTATAGACCGATCACGTGCTTACCGACGGTCTATAAGGTTCTTACATCCATTTTGAGAGCTAAGATTAATACACATATAAATAGTAACTGTATCATGTCTGCCTCTCAAAATGGATGTAGGAATGGGTCCCGCGGTACTAAGGAGCTTCTCCTCATAGATATGACCATTAGCCAACAGGTTCGGCGCTTCCGAAAGGATCTGTCGACATGTTGGATAGACTATAAGAAGGCCTATGACTCAGTTCCTCATACATGGCTCATGAGGGTGCTAGAATTGTATAAAGTTGATGCAACGATACGCACCTTCCTGATGTCATGTATGGGGCAATGGAGGACGGTCCTTCGCTATCCAGGATGTAGCCAAATCCAGAGGAATAGTGAACCGATAAGGATCGAGCGGGGTATATTCCAGGGTGATAGTTTGAGTCCGCTTTGGTTTTGCCTAGCTTTGAATCCTCTAAGCACACTGCTGGAGAATTCAGGGCTAGGCTATCGGTTGAAGAGAGGTGGTCAGGTTATATCTCACCTCCTTTACATGGATGACTTGAAACTCTTTGCCCCCAACAATCTGCAACTGATGGAGCTACTGAAGGTAACTGAAACCTTCAGTAGTGCCATCAGGATGGAGTTTGGTGTAGACAAATGTGCGGTCATGCATGTAAAGCGAGGGGAGATTGTGGAATCCGTGGGAACTCAACTCTCGGATTTCATAAACCTGAGATCCCTCTCTCCAACCGAAACCTATAAGTATTTGGGTATGTCGGAAGCGTTAGGTATCAATGTTGCTGACATGAAGCAATCGTTGAAGGAGCGCTTCTTTGGCCGCCTAAAGAAGGTATTTAATAGCCTTCTATCAGGCGGAAACAAGGTGCGCGCCTTCAACGGTTGGGTCATGCCGGTATTGATGTACTCTTTCGGCGTACTCAAATGGACTCAAACAGAACTTGACGCCCTGGATAGGCGTGTTCGTACACTGCTGACTGCATTTCGAATGCATCACCCACGTTCGTCGGTGATGAGACTGTATATCCCGCGGAAGTGTGGAGGCCGAGGCTTTTTAAATGCTAAAACCCTCCACAACCGCGAGGTATGCAGTCTAAGGGAATATTTCCTAGCTGCTGACGTGGGTATGCATCGAGATGTAGTGGCAGTAGACAGGGGCCTTACTCCACTCTCCTTGGCTAACGAGAACTGGCGCAAACCTCTAGTGCTTGACACTAACGATCGCAGAGAAGTATGGCAGAGTAAGGAACTGCACGGACGCTTTTTCCGGGCCCTACATGGGCCCGATGTAGACCAACTAGCGTCCGTAGCCTGGCTGCGTGTCGGTGACCTCTTTGGGGAAACCGAAGGTTTTGTCTGTGCAATTATGGACGAAGTTATCATGACGAAAAACTACCGGAGATTTATTGTGAAGGACGGCACGGTTGACATATGTCGGGCATGTCATCGTCCGGGAGAATCAATCCGCCACATAATCATGGATTGTTGGATCAAGGGCTTGATTCAGAAAGCAGTACTTCTGGACACGGCTCGCATTGTCAGGCGGTTCCTCTCTCTGGAGCCCTGACCGCCGGTAGCTTGGACCCTGTTCCCGATACCGGTGGGCTACTATTTTTTATATTTTTAAATGTTTTTTATATATTCTTTTTTAAGAAATATTTAAAAATGTATTTAATATGTTTAAAAAATTAATAAAATAATAATAATAATAATAATAATTTATTAAAACACTTCAAAGATATACAAAAACAATGTTGCTCTGGCTCTTGTACTAGGTCATCCTGTATCACAAGAGCCAGACCTCTCAGTATACAGGGACACAAATACAGTAAAATCATGAAAGACAAAAACATAATTAACAAAAGAAAAGAAAAAAAAAAGAAAAGAAATACAAATGTTATAGCATGCAATATAATAACTAGAGAACTAAGTGAGACAGTGTGCCACTCACTCCGAGTGCATGTGGGGGTGTGGGTGTGAGGGGAGAGTGGGTGAGTAGTGTATAGTGTAGGAGGTGTCTGTGTATCAAAATCCACCAACGGTGTCGAAGAGGTTTTCGGTATCCTCATAATTAAAACTGTCCAACCATTGCGTTATCGTTTTTTTGAATTGGAAGTTGTTTAGTAGTTTAAGCTGTTTCATCCCCGTAACTTTACCGATTTTGTTGTACAATCGTGGAGCGACGAAGTGGCAGTCAATCAATGACTGAACGTACTTTCATAAGCACCGAAAAATCGGAGTTTAAAGGGTATAAAGGGTTAAAATGATCCTCAGTAATGAATACTTTGGAATAGGTGATAATTGATTGACTAGGTACATTAATTGCACAAAGCTTTTGTTATTAATTTTCTATCTTTGTTTTTGTTAGGAACTGTACTGTACTTGACTTATTTAATTAAATTTTTTCGTTATTTTTTCTTTGTATTCTAGTTGTTTAAAAGTTCAACACTAATAGTATCTATTTAGGTGTATATATGTGGAAGCTTGTTATTAGCAATTTTCTTTGTCTATGTATATTATTTAATTATGTAATTAGTCTGTAAGCTTTCTGAAAAATAAATAAATAAATATGATGTAGATTTTTTTTTATGGAACAATCCTGCCGTTCTATTCTAAACTCCTGAAAGCCAGAATCAACAGTGACGACCACTAGAAAAAACACCGAGGAAATAAGTTCGTCGAATCCCGGCGAAACGATTAAACTGTTTTGGAGCCCGCAACGAAATTAATCAGAAAATAACAGCGGAGGTGTCAGAAAAACTGTGTGGTGTAGAGTAGTGTTTTTTTTACACTATTCTAACTAACCCTGTTCTTAGAGAGATCGACCTATACGAAAAATATTGTAAAAACACCTTTCCATTCGTAGATCTCTTACTGAGAAAAACGAAATATTCCCGATAGATCCTCACACACATAATATTTGAGTGACATATTCTCATTTCTGTATATCTAAACATGTCTTTTACAACAATAGTAGGTAAGCAACTGCCATGACCATTAACATAGACCTGTCGACACTGGTATTTGGAACACGTTATCGTCTGGGATTTGGAGAGTGGAGAGGGGAAAGGGAGTCAAGTAAGACTGGCGATTGTTATTTCTTTATTTTGGTAGCTCGGAGTAGTTGGGTAGAGGACTACCCACGCAATATTTCGTAACCTTATTTGCCTATTATAGTTTGTCGAACCCAAACAAGCTAGAACGCCCAAACATAGTCCCGTATCGTATTGTGATATGCAATTATCATTCGGTACACTTTTATCGAACTCATTATTCATGTTTCATTCACAATACACTGGCTTTTGTCCGCGACTCCTCTCGGTTTTGCGGTGCCCATAATACGGTATTATGCTCCTAATGTTTTTCCCTTTTTTATTTACAGGCTCGTTGGAGGGTTATACGGAATTCAAAGGAGAATAATTATATTTCAACAAGGAATTTCTGCTAAACGGCACGTATATTTAGGGTCGGTTAGGAAAATTCATCTCGACCATACATCCATACCTACCTATATGGGTAAAATATACGTGGGCACGTATAGTAGGGAGACGGCAATATAACAATAAATAAAAACATTGGCAATTCTCATTATAAACAACTTTTACTATAGGAACATACCTAAAATCGTAAAAAAAACAGTCAAGTGCAAGTCAGGCTCGCGCATGAAGGGTTCCGTACCATTGTACAAGATTAAACGCGTCTTCTTGTTGCCATTATAAGACCGAGCAAAAAAAGCCAAAAAAGAAACACGTTTTTAGTACGAGACCCTCCTTTCATTTTTAATTTATTTTTGATTTTGATATTGGTTTATAGTTATAACGACAAAAGAAATACACATTCTGTGAAAATTTCAACTGCCTACCTATTACGGATCATGAGATACAGCCCGCTGACAGACAGACGGACGGACGGACGGACGGACAGTGGAGGCTTAGTAATATGGTCCCGTTGGTTTCCCTTCGGGTACGGAACCCTAAAAAATTAGCCGATTAGGATATTTTGTCGAGTAATGCAAACATAAATATATGGGGCAGCTTATTCTTTTTTCGCTATATAAGGGTTGGTCCCATGTGGAGGCGATCGGCGGTAGTGATTTCTCGCGTTCGGCCCTGGTCCAGGTCATGGTACGGAGCGAGAAGGAATGGGAAGCTGTCACCTCCTTCTGCGAACAAGTAATGCTCGCGAAGGAGGAGGCGGAACGCGTAAGGGAGACTCAACGAAGACACCCTCACGCCCCTAGCAGCCACCGTAGGAGACGCCCTGGGCATCGGGGGTCACAAGCCGATCACATCGCAGGCGCGGGCTTGCGGACGGCGAGTGGGTAGTCCGCCGTCCGGTCATCACCAGGCCCGAGAGTCGACGGCGCGTAGTGTTCCACGCGCGCCTCAGAGAGTTGTCAGCAGTACCTGACGGGGCCCGTTAGGGCCGATGCCTGCCTGGGGTCGCGGATAAATTCGAAAGAGAATTACCGCGGCTCTTGGCTCAGGCAACTGAAGGAACAAAGGTGAGTTTTAGCCAGAGCGGGAGAAGTCATTGGATGATTTTCCACCTACCAAAAAAAATGGTTGGTCCCATAGTAAAAGTTCATATTTATATCTTTATTTTTTTCTTCTTCAGAATGATAATTATTACCAGTGTTTTCATTTAGGATTTGTAGTTTCCAATTTGTATATTTTTATAGAGTGAAGAAATCCTTCTGTACTTTTCTATTTGTAAACTTATTCTTGACGGCCATACGAGAAAAATATCAAATGTCCAGAACCTAGATACTGTTACTAATGGTAGAAACACTTTCTTTATACGGCAGAAATATTTCTTATTTTTGTATTTCCTTTATTCGTAATATATCCCTAGTAACTGTTTTACGTAAAACTGAATCTCATTGGTTACTGGTTCCCTTCGGTCTACTTAACATTCATAGTATTAGGTTTGAGAGCAAACAGTATGATAACTGTGAACATGATCTTTTATTTACACGTCGGGACAAATAAACAGCAAAGGAAAATGGAGCGAGCCACTGTGCCGTTTTTACAGTCTAAGAAGTTACAGCACTATTAAGGTTTGGGTATACGAAAGTATCTTTTTATTTCAAGGTTTTACCTACGAACTTAGCAATATTGCTTACTAGCTTCTGCCAGCGGCTACACCCGCGTGGTATTAGTACTAATCTCACTATAAATTATAGCCTATTAAAGGTAGGTGCTATTCTTCTTGGTCTTTGCAGAATACCAGCGCTGTTGACTTTCGGTCCGTCCGAAGCCACAGTATTTCACTGAGCACTGACTTTTTTGTACGGATACGACGCACAGTTTCATTTATGTAATATTTCTAGTCTGTATGTTTGTATGTAATATACGTTCCGTTTTGTTTCCTGTGTGTCGTGATCTCCTAATGTCATTGATCGAGGCGTCATAGACCTACGTTTCGTCTATGTCATGTAGTGGTGCACCATACCCTAGACAGAAATGAGATCACTAGGTTATTAGTTTAGTTTTATTTTATTTTTAACCGACTTCCAAAAAGAGGAGGTTCTCAATTCGTCTGTGTTTTTTTTTTTTTTGTATGTATGTTACCCGATTTCTCCGTCAGTTGTGAACCAATTTTCAAAATTCTTTTTTCATCTGAAAGAATATACTCCCGAGGTGGTCCCATATACATTTTATCGAAATTGCTTCAGCGCTTTTTGAGGAACTGAACAAAAACGGAAAATACGTGTACCTCGATGACGTTTTGGTGTTCTCCAAATGTTTAAATTCCACGTTCCATTATATTGGGGTTTTTAGTTCTGGGGTATAATAACTAAAAAGTGAAAAATAAAAAACTTTTTTACAAAAAAAACAACCGACTTCCAAAAAAAAATACACTAAAAATTAATAAATAACTTTAATTTCGGAAGTCGGTGTCAAATAATGAAGAAGTAAAATACAAACACCGACTTCCGAAATTAAAGTTATTTATTAATTTTTCGTGTATTTTTTTTTGGAAGTCGGTTGTTGCTTGAATACTAGGCTTCTGTAAATTAATGTGCGTTTGTAATCTCTACAAAATAAATATTTTTTCTTTCTTTTCTTTCTCTATTCCAGATTATAATCTATCTCTGTGCCAAATTTGATCAAGTCCAGCCGTTCTGGTGTGATTGAGTAACGTTTGTTACTCCATTCAAACTTTCATATTTGTTAAACTTAAGTGGGAAGTATCGTATATATTACTCGGCGAATTTGAACATTTTCAAGAAGTTTTGAAAGAAGAGACGAAAGTGTTACAAATTCTCATTAAGAAACAGATTAATTGATATAACCGGTTATGGTCCCATTTGGTGTTAAAAAGAACGAGAAACCATATTTTAATGCCAAATTTTGACAGGCAAAGTTCAAATGCATAATTCAGAAATCGGAGGCTAATTTCTGCATAATATTGAACCCAATAGAAAACTTAATTTTAAAATTTTAAATGAAACTTATTTTATAGGTAAGTTGGTTAAAAATAACACCTATACAAAATATGTTCTGTTTCAGGATAGTGTAAATATTAATAAAGTTTTAATTTTTTTTTCTATTTTAAAAATTAAATACAATAATGCATGAAAAAAAATCAATCAATCTGCCTAGCCTTTTCCCAACTATCTTGGGGTCGGCTTCTAGTCTAACCGGATACAGCTGAATACCAGTATTTTACATGGAGCGACTGCCTATCTGACCTCCACAACCCAGTTACTGGATAATACGATACCCCATGGTAAGACTGGATGTCAGACTTTCGGGCTTCTGACGACCCGTAACGACTGTTAAAGTCGCTAGTATTTTATGAGTTGATTAAAAATAGCAAACAAAATAACACGTAGAAATATTCTGCTTGACGATAGTGTAACCTTGAGCAAAATATTATATTCCAGAGAAGTGTAACAAAAATTCAATAAAGCATAATTATTCTGTCTATCTTTTCTAGAGATCGTTAAATTTTATAAAATAACCCTATTCAGTAAATCTATTCTAAAATAAATTTTCACAGTGATTATACCCATTCTTTACCTTTAAGGATGGTGACGCACTGAGATTCAACAGAGCATGTCCTAATTCTATGATTGTTTAGAGCTTATATATGTTTTGATAAACTTCCTATTAGACACGAACTAGTTATCTGTTACTCATTATTCTAAGAATTAGGTAATGAGAACAGATTACTCATGTTTTTCGTGGATATTGGACCTACCTGCTAAAATTGCTACAGCTACAGAGTGTTATGGAAAAGTGTGTCATGTTTTAATACTACTTCTGCCTATAAAAATCAACAATTTTATTCAAATAAGTCATAGTAATCGTACAAAGTTATCATGAGCTAATGAAAATTTGTATTTCTGTTTGTTACACCCTGTATATCTACTTCTTACTCACTATTAGATAGGTAAGTTTATAGGTGCTTAGTAGGTAGGTACGTTTTTTTTTGGTGATAAGATTTTTGTGAGAAAAGGACAGGGTTTTTGTTACATGCTGTATTTGCAGTATCTAAGCTTTATTTAGAGCTAAACAGATTTCATAATAATATGTTATCGTAAAAGAAATAGCAAAGATTTTTAGATAAATAAGAGATTTCTTTTTATAAAAAATAAACAACTATTAATAATTGTTTTGTTTCCTTCAAAAAAATACAAGTAAAACTAATGATAATACGATCAATTTTAAAAACTACACTCGCGAGCAAAAGTATGGAATCACTTACTTGGACTTGATTCTGCGCGATCTTGAGTACTTAATAACTAGTTAAGAATAATAAAAATTATACCATTTAAAAGGTTTAATTGTTAACTTTAAATTAATACCAAATTCATCCACATCACGCTATTATTTAAGAAGCTATCCCGGAATACGTGAAGAAGTAAGGAAAAAGATATGTTTCAATTGTTTGATACGCCGCGAGTTGCACCCTATTGACCCCCTATAAAAGCACGTGTTATCGGATTTTTTTATCTTTCACAGCTTTCACACGTTGACCGGTACACATCTCCGCTACTTCTGACCCTTGAACTTGGAAGACAATGGATACTACACCTACAGAAGCAGCACAAATCGTCGCCCTATTGCAAGAAGGGCTCAGCTCCACATAAGCCAGTCCTGTGTTTCGAAAGTTTATAAACGCTTTCGGGAGACTGCTGGCTTTATCCCGAGACCAAGATCTGGACGGCGCCGGTGCACATCGGAGAGGGATGACTGTTTTATCGTGTCAACCTCTCTCCGAAATCGACATATGACTGGTGTCGACGTCCAACAGGAGCTCCGAAATGTTCGTGGGGTAGCTGCCAGCGAGTGGACAGTTCGTCGAAGACTTAAGCAAGCTAATTTGATTCCAAAAAGGCCTGCCACAGGCCCGAAACTGACGGCAGGTCACCGACAAGCACGCCTTCAATTTGTTCGCTTCCATCTTGATTGGGAGGTTGAGCAATGGAGGCGAGTTCTGTTCTCCGACGAGTGCAGAATGTGTTTGCACGGCAGCGATCGAAGGGGTCGGGTCTACAGGCGGCCTGGGGAGCGATTTGCGCAGTGCTGTTTCGCTGAGACAGTGGCTTATGTGGGCGGTTCTTGTATGATGTGGGCCGGCATTTCCTTCGACGGTAAAACGGAGCTTGTTTTCGTGCCTGGCGGGGAACGAGGAGGCGGTCTAACTTCAGACCGCTACATTTCCGATATTCTGCTGGAACATGTCATTCCTTATGCGGGATATATCGGTGATGACTTCCTCCTTATGCACGATAACGCTCGTTGTCACACTTCCCGTGCCACAACTGAATACCTCGGAGAAGTCGGTATCGCCACATTGGACTGGCCAGCGCTCAGCCCGAACTTGAATCCCATTGAGCACGTGTGGGATGAACTGAAGAGGAGGGTTCGTTCCAGAAATGCTGCTCCTTCAAGTGTAAATGAGCTGAAATTGGCTTTGATAGAAGAGTGGGAAGGTATCCCGCAAGAATCGGTTATGAAGCTGATTAGGTCAATGAAAAACCATCTTCGAGCAGTAATTAGGGCGAGGGGAGGGAACACAAAATATTGAAAATTAATTTTAAGGCCAATTAAATTTTTTATCACTTAATTTTTGTTGTTTTCTTCATTTATTATTTTTCCATTATCCTTATGTTTTCCTAACTTCTTCGCTCTAACCGGGCTAGCTCTTTAAATCCTGGCGTGCTTTAAATGAATTTGGTATCAATTTAAAGTTAACAATTTAACCTTTAAAATGGTATCATTTTTGTTATTCTTAACTAGTTATTAAGTACTAAAGATCGCGCGGAATCAATTCCGAATAAGTGATTCCATACTTTTGCTCGCGAGTGTAGTACAAGAGTAAAAATTAAGACATACGAGTAGGTCATCGATCTTTATCAGGTGTATCTAATAATAAAATAAACCGGTTGCTCTATATAAATTGCATGACTAATTAATGACTGGAGAATAGAGTGAATCATTTAATCCTGAGTCAGTTAATATTTTACATCTAGGAACTAGTTTTCAAACAATGACGTCATTCCTAGATGATAGACTTATCAGGAGCTAGTCAGCTTCCGGGTAAAACGCTGTTGGTGTTATGAGATGATGAAGAGTAGGTACAATTTTTAACCGACGAAAAAAAGGAGGAGGTTCTCAATTCGACCGTATTTTTTTTTTGCATATGTTCAGCCCTCACTCCTTCATTTATGATCTTAATGATTCTTTTTTTTTAGATAGGGTATAACTCAAGGGTGGTCCCATGTCAAGGAAGTCAGGATCTGATAATGGAATCCTGATCTTTTCTTAGGCCTCCCTCTCCCTCTCCATCCATCCACATTTATATTCATAACTCTTTTAGTTACATTTGTTTCATCCCTCCTCTTCACATGACCTCAAGATAAGCGGTTCCCTTTCAACTTTTCTATCACTGGCGCCACTTTAAGTCCGTAAGTTAGATACTTATAAAAAAAATATTGGACACGTATGTTTTGCTTTACCAAACCAATAAAATATGACAAGATAAACGCGTAGTAAAAAGTGTACCACGGCGTGACGTCACGCACAATTCAACGCACTGTATCTTTTTTTATTTTTTGTCGACACACATCTCCAATATTTTTTGATAATGTAACTGTTGGACCAAATAGATTTTTATAGGAAACCCTATGTGCTATTCTAGACTATAATTTATCTCTGTGTCAAAATTCATCCAGATCCGTTCAGCCAATCTGGCGTGATTGAGTAACAAACATTTATCCATCCAAACTTTCGCATTTATAGTATTGTAGGATATAGTATTCATATGATATCGTCACTTAAGTTCTAACACCACGTATGTCGAAACCGGGAACTTTTCAGCAGAGCAAATAAACAATTTAGCAGCAAGTAACTTGGTTTTTTGAAGAAAAAAAAACTGAGTTACGCGCTGTTTCTATGACAATACAAGTAAATTACGCGGTTTTGCTGTGGATTTTCTGTACAGCACTGACATACGTATTACATTGTTTTTGGTGCATAATTACGCGTCACCATTCGAATCCTCGTCAAGTGTCGTTCGATTCCTGTGTACACTCGTTATTATTTGAAATGTTGCAAGTGTCACTTTTATTTCTATACAGGGTGTAAAAAGACCTACGCATACTGTACGTCTAACAAAGTAGCTTTGCGCAAACATTATAGCTGGGAAACGTTTTTTATTTTTAGGTAAAAAAAAAAAAAAAAATTTTATTGCGCGCAATGTAACGCGAACCCACGCAAGTGGAGTTAAACCCCGCGCCTTCACTCTAAGCCACGTAGGTACTTGTCGGATACGTTTGATATTCATTGCGTTTTTGTAACTGCAAAATGCGAAATTTCAAAATTTCGAAAAAAAAAAATCAAAAATTCAGGTAATGTTTGTTTGGGAAAAAGATTAAAAATAACACTTGGAATTCATTTTCGTAAAAAAGTAAAAAAAAAAAATTGTGACTTTGGCCTTCAATATCTTCAGAACCAGTGGATTCCCAGGTATCTTCTAGTGGACAAAAATGATCCCAATAATGGCTAGAACAGGCTTTCGGCTTCGGAAACCGTCTTTTTACACCCTTTTTTTTTGTTTTTTTTGTATATTAGCACTTTGTTTTCGTATACCTATAAATTTAAATAATTTAATTGTTATTTTGTGTGTTGTGCTGTGTCTTTTGTGTGCACTAAATAAATGTTTTATCTATCTATCTATCTATCATTCCCTATCAAATGACTTACGTAACGTATTTTGGAAAATAGTTACTAACGCGGTGTTAGAATATAAGCGACGATAATTATGTCAATCGAAAATAAATAGCTGAGCTATTTTTAACCGACTTCAAAAAAGAGGAGGTTCTAAATTCGTCAGTATGTTTATTTTTTTTGTATGTTTGTTACGCGATATCTCCGCCATTTGAGAATAGATTTTGATGATTCTTTTTTTGTATGATAGGTAGTAGGTGATACTTCAGAGGTGGTCCCATATAAACTTTATCGAAATTGATTCAGCACTTTTTGAAAATATCAACATAAACAAAAAATATGTATACACAGATGACGTTTTGGTTGTCTCCAAATGATCAAATTCGATGTTATTGGTGTTTTCTATTCGGGCATAACTTTAATATTTAGTTTTACTTCTGGTTTACAACAACAATAAAAAAAAAACTAAAAAGTGAAAAATAAAAAAACTTTTTTTTCAAAAAATACAACCGACTTCTAAAAATTGCAAAATAACTTTAATTTTGGAAGTCGGTGTCAAACAACGAAGAAACAAAAAAAATATATACACCGACTTCCGAAATTAAAGTTATTTTGCAATTTTTAGAAGTCGGTTGTATTGTTTGAAAAAAGTTTTTTATTAATATCATTTTCTACTGAAAATTATACTCCTTAGCTAGTGAGTCCTCTATCTTGTAAGAGTAAACACAGTCCCGAACTTTTCTTATTCTGTAAGAAAAACGTAAGCAGAAAATTTACGAAAACATCTCATCCACAACTTAATAAGCCTTCAATCACAGAAAAGCAAGCGAAACATCATCCGGTAACCGAACATTTTCATTACAATCGTCATTTACCCCAAATTATGAAAGGAGATGAAAATCGGTTTTCATTTCAATATCCCTTCCCTTGTTATGGTTGAGAATAAAAACGTCAGATATTCCAATATAGCGTAAAGATCCTTTGGAATTGATTGAAACCTTTGTCGACGAAACCGGGAAAATTTTAAAGGTCACGTTTACAAATAAGATGTACCTACAGTCAACAAAAGAGATAATATGTAACCTGGCTGACAACTGTTTGTTATTTCATTTTTAACCGACTTTCGAAAAAGGAGGAGGTTCTATGTTCGACTGTATGTATGTTTTTTTTTTTATGTATGTCCGCCGATTTCTCCGTCAGTTGTGGACCGATTTTCAAAATTCTTACTTTGTCCGAAAGAATATACTCCCGAGGTGGTCCCATTTAAATTTTATCGAAATTGCTTGACCGCTTTTTGAAAAACTGAACAAAACGAAAAATACGTTTACCTCGATGACGTTTTGGTGTACTCCAAATGTTTAAATTCCACGTTCTATGTTATTGGGGTTTTTAGTTCTGAGGTATAACAACTAAAAAGTGAAAAATAAAAAACTTTTTTACAAAAAAAACAACCGACTTCCAAAAAAAAATACACTTAAAATTTAAAAATAACTTTAATTTCGGAAGTCGGTGTCAAATAACGAAGAAGTAAAATACAAACACCGACTGCCGAAATTAAAGTTATTTTTAAATTTTTAGTGTATTTTTTTTTGTAAGTCGGTTGTTTTTTTTGTAAAAAAGTTTTTATTTTAAACTAGTGACCAATCCCAACATTACACAGGTCCAAATTATACACCTAAACCTTCCTTATAAATTATCAGTCAATTGGTGTAAATCCGTTATGTATTTTTTTAGTTTATCGCGTACAGACAGACAGACAGACGCGGCGGGGGACTTTGTTTTATAAGATGTAGTGATAGTGACAGGATGGATGGATTGTGTGAGGAGTGATATAAAAGAAAAGGGAGTTAGTGATAGCGTGACGGCTGACAGGACAGAATGGAAGAGAAAAAACGTGTTGCGCCGACCCCAAGTAACATGGGATAAGGGCAGGAAGATGATGATGATAGTGACAGTACACTCACAATAGTAACAGTCTTATTTATAGAACTCGCTAACTACATGCTTAGCTTAAATACTATTTAGCGGCTTCTGAATTCATTTTCTCCATAGAAAATTTTAAATTTCTAATCAGTGTTTAAACTAATTACATGGCTATTTGTTATAAATAAGTCCCCAAGTCTAAAGACGTTGTAAGTTATACGCTTCGTCGGAGTTAAACTTGTTTGAGAAGCCATATAATACACCCACGATAATTGTTTTTTTTTATTGTTATTGCAACAAAGTTCGTTATCGGGCGTGGCGGATAAGAGCTAGGCCGGAAAAGTGTTAAACCTTTTTAATGGCTGGTTACTTAACTGTTTTGCATACTGTACTTATGACGCAAAGCTGGAATAATAACATTAGCATACTTAATAAGTACCAAATCCGTACGTTTTCAAGAGGCTTAAGCAAATAAGTAATTCACGCCAAAAAGTGTAGGAACATGGAAAACCGGAAATTCTGTAAAGTCAGAGAGGAGCGTCAATAATTCAAAAAGTTTTGAATTAAACGCAAAGCAGATCTGATTTTTTATCTTTAGATTATTCTTTTATTTTGGGCTACAGCGGGATGATTTATTATTTTATATTATGACAACGGTCAAAGGTTAAGCGGTTGTCGAGATTAGTCATATTTTTCCCTGTAATTAATTGTGAATAAATAAGAAGGAATGAATGAATGCGTTATTTACCTTTAGAAAATGTATAGTTTTCCTATGCTGAGTTTCTTTTCGTGATTGAATCAAAAAGAAAGATATCAAGGTTACCGTCATAGCCCGAAAAATCGCAAAACTTAAGTTGCAGTGAGCAGGGCACATCGCTCGCAGAACAGAAGGTCTAGAATGTGTGTGTTTCTCCGGGACTCGTCGATCTTCATTGTCTCGATGTTTTTCTGGTGGTCGCCACTGTTGATTCTGGCTTTCAGGAGTTGCAATGGTTGGGAATAGTATGGCAGTCTTTTAGTTTGTTAAAACTTGCTGTAAAACAAGTGTGGCAGCCTTTTAATTTGTTAAAACTTGCTATAAAACAAGTGTGGCAGTCTTTTAATTTGTTAAAACTTGCTATAAAACAAGTGTGGCAGTCTTTTAATTTGTTAAAACTTGCTATAAAACAAGTGTGGCAGTCTTTTAATTTGTTAAAACCAGCTATAAAACAAGTGTGGCAGTCTTTTAATTTGTTAAAACCAGCTATAAAACAAGTGTGGCAGTCTTTTAATTTGTTAAAACTTGCTATAAAACAAGTGTGGCAGTCTTTTAATTTGTTAAAACCAGCTATAAAACAAGTGTGGCAGTCTTTTAATTTGTTAAAACCAGCTATAAAACAAGTGTGGCAGTCTTTTAATTTGTTAAAACCAGCTATAAAACAAGTGTGGCAGTCTTTTAATTTGTTAAAACTTGCTATGAAAACAAACGTGTCAGTGTCTTCGTTTACTCATAGAAATTGTCGGCCCGTGAATATTGATGACTATGGCTATGTAAAATCTGGAGTGGCGACAAATTCTTAACATAGTTACCGCACCCCTGGGCACTCAGGCAGGGAAGGAACAGGGGTGGGTTTTAGGCAGTAAGAGTCTGACACACCATCCCGCTCCAGGCCGATGACCTGGTGAGGGTCGTGGGAATCCAATGGATGTGAGACGCACAGGATCGGTCGTTGTGGTGACACTTGGGGTGATTTTGTCCAGCAGTGGACATCATTCGGCTGGAAGTATGATAAAGATGATGATGAATCTTTTTGACTGACCAATGTATGCAAACTTGGTTCTTTCATAGTTAAATAAACACAATATTAAAATAAACTTTTCTCTTGAGCATATTTTGAATTTTTGTGAACGACTTGCCATAAATTTTTTAGAGGTGTTGTCTCATATTTCCAGTTATAAACAACAGCATTTTTTTAAAGTGACTTTAAAAGAAACAAACTTAATTTATCTTTTCAAAACTTGCTGGAGCCATTCTGAAGTGTCCACATGGGAACGACCAACCCTTCGCTGCTCGTTCACTTTTGTTATTTTTAAACTTTATGGCCACTTGAGCCACAGAGCACTGAGATCGGCTACTGCTAGAGAGGATACCTGCATGTAGCTTCTGACGTTTCATACGTGCCCACATATGCCCATTTGTTTTTTGAAGTTTAACATCTTTCCACGCGCTGTCCTATAATCTGTGGGAGTGATTTCGTGAAATGGGACGGAAGTGTGTACAGGAAGCCGAGGAAGCGCGCGCTATTTGATATGACCAACGAGCGCGCGTGGTGGTAGAGCGCGCACGATATGTCTGGAAATAAATTATTTTGCTTTTTAATTTGTCAAAAACTAAAAAAGAATCAAGAAAGAAAAAATTTGATGTGTCAATATATTGGTATTTGATTGTAAAATATACGTATTAATAAACATTATCAAAAATTTCAAGGTTAGGTCAATGGGAAGTTAAAAAATTCTTCGGCACAAAATTTTGTGATAGACGACGGACAGACGGACAGACAGACTACGGACAGACGGACACGTGAGTGACAGCAATAGGGCTCTGTTTGGAACCCTTGGGTACGGGACCCTAAAAAAGACGTGTCAGTAGGTGTCTTCGTTTACTCTTAGAAATTGAAGGCTATGGAACCTAAAATATATTGTGCTTAGCGTATATTGCGCGGGCACGAATATTGTTTTTCTGTACCAACCGATAAGATTCTCATTATTCTTTAAAGACAAATATTTTTTATTAATATTCTCATCACCTCACCCCTCAGCATTTTCGGCATTTTGTACAAAAAAGATTCGGCCAATTGTCACAGTGAAAAATAAAATTAAAATGGGTAGTAATGGCGTCTCTAATCGCTGCCAAGAAGGAGATTCCATGCTCTATGACCATAGAGCAACCAAGAACATTGCTAGCAACTTAAAGTGGTCGATATTAATATTTCTGTTGACCCCTAATACAAAGCTGAGGGTTCTGTTAAGACAGGGTTCAACTATTGAGTTCACTCCTCTAAACTAATGAGCTCTGGATTTGAGTTGAGCTATGCGTTTGTGCCGCTTAGAATTCTGCTGCTTCAGATCTTAGGGCTTTGTTCCGGTGAGAGTTTATTATAAAACAGGTATGTAAGTAAATTTAATTATGTTTCTATGACATAATTAATTAAGTGACGGCACACTAATTTTTATAGGCTGTAACGGGACTATGGTCAGATGTGATAAGAAATCACTGAAAGCTTTTGTTCTACTTAGGATTTACTTTTTTATAAATCTATTTTACGTAATGGCTGTTAATCGTGAATCTTTGACAGTAGTTACGGGTCGTCAGAAGCCCGAAAATCTGACAACCAGCCTTACCAAGGGGTATCGTATTACCCAGTAACTGGATTGTAGAGGTCAGATAGGCAGTCGCTCCATGTAAAATACAGGTATTCAGCTGCATCCGGTTAGACTGGAAGCCGACCCCAAGATAGTTGGGAAAAGGCTAGGCAGATTGATTTTTTATTTTACGTAAGCTAGGAGCAGGAAAAATTGTGATAAAGCTTTCATAATAATCACAACCATTTACTTAGGAACATGGATAAGTGATTAGGTACATATGTACTAGCGTTCAAGCGATTGGCAATTACTTCTGAAAACGTCACTATCGTTCTAGTCTGGCTAAAGAAAGTATTTTCAACCAGACCAAAATATTGGCAACATTTTGGCATAACAACTGAGGTAACAAAAAAGCGATTCTTCCGGCTTTGTAACTTATGCGGTTGAATCAACAGCCAGTCGCAAACACGATACAGACACAGAGTAGGATTGGCCCAAAGTACCCACTTAATCTTCTCCAGTCAAAGTTGTTAATTTAACCCGACTTGTTTTACATAACTCCTCCCAGCAATTGCTGAAGGGACCGTGAAGCCTGGGAGCTGTTACGGCCCCTTTATAGTTTCGAAGCAGCGGGCTTAGCCTTTCAGAATTAGCTCGAATTAGTGAACCAAATGACCAGACCGAGGAACTTCCGTACGGAGCCCGTGTTTTCCCACTGTTGACAGGATGAAGTCTACCACAACGTTAACGTGAACTAAGAATTTCCTCGAGGCTTAAAACATCGCTGCGTCTCTTGTGTTGCCTTGTTAACACAGAGCTTTCAGCCAGCAATGTACGGTGACTGGTACGATTATCTCAGAGTAAGTGATTACGGCGGCTCTTGAGACCTTTCGTAGTAGACGCAGAAGTGGAACTACGTAAGTCAGTTCGGCGGCAACGCTACGGGTGTTGACACGTGCTGTGCGTTCCACGACGCTCCGATGCGATGTTTTTCGCGCCGATTTCGAATTGTGAATGAAGAATGTTCCTTTAATGTGTTTTAGTTGAACAGTTTCCACCGATATCTGGGAGTTTGAGTGAAAAGTGGTACAGTGAAGTTTTATTTTTATATTTTGAAGTAACTGAGAACTTGTTGATAATTGGCAATAAAATATTGCTAGAGATTTTCCTTGATTGTTAGGTAAGTGGAAAATTGATGAGAATTTTAGATTTAATTAATATAATTTATGAATAAGTTATGGTATACCTACACATCTTCCAGCAACACTAATTACCAGTCTGTTACACCTACAACATAACAATATTGATCCAAAAAACAGCTGATATAAAAACAGCACACACTCGAGATAACATTGAATTTAAATATTTATAAAGCCATAAAAATCATTAACTCTTTCATCTCGAGTTAGAAGAGTCATAAAGTTCGAGAGCACCTATAAAAACGCTTATCTATGTAACATTTTAAAGTCGTAAAACGTACGCATTTTGGTAAAAACATGGAGGATGCTACATTTAGTGACCAAATCTTTCCCATAAGAGGTAACGCATGATTAGCTTCGACTATAAATTAATTTCATGCAAACAGATGCGTGAATGTTCCTAATACCGACAAAAACTAGAGTTACAAAAACGGTTGATTTTAGTTCGGTTTATAATCGTGCTCAATCTGAGACGGCCTTGTTCGTTCGAGTACCTAATAAGTCACCAAGTTGCAGAATGGAATGACTCACGTAGAACCACAAATGGGAATCTATGCCTTCTCGGTTCACCTAAGTAATCATTAAGATGCTAATTAGTGAAACACGTTGTACCGTAGATGCAAGAATATGCAGTTGACAATAATTATTATGTAAGCTGGTTAGATATGTGTATAAAATTGTTATGTATGTCGCTCAATGCCGTTCGTGTTGTGTTTGTTTTTTATCTGAATAATGTATGGCTGGGTTACAAATGTAATGTAAGTCGATATATATATATTGGTAACAATCGCAACATTATTTTTATTGTGTTCCATGTATACCTAACTAGAATCTCAGTTTATTGATTACATATTCAATGTATTTATGCATAGTTACTGTAAGGTATAAATAGTTTGTTTTTAATAACAAGATGATGGTTTTCTACATTACAAAGGTAATATTTTTTTCCCCTAAAACTGTGTATTCTGTCTCCGAAAAATTAAACAATGTTTCTGATTTTACATAGTAGAATGATAAACTAATTATGCAGATAAAGGACCCATCTCTTAACATAATCGCCCTTTGAAGTAAGGATCCACTGACCTTAAAAACCCTTCATAATTACGGGTATTAAACCAAAGTAAAGGGTGTGAAAGTTAACGGAGTTTAAATCCTATTCGTGATTGATCAGAAATTTAAATAATTTTGAATCCTTTTAATCCTTTTCCTGATTGGTGTTTTGCATGCTGACAACTGATTTTGTATCTTTGAGCAAATTAATGATTGTCTTTTCGACGCTATAAACTAATTCCGATGTTTCAGGTTTTTCACAAATTAAGTCTTTTTTATTAATTTCATTAATAATAATTTCGTTTTAAGTTTTATTTAATTTTTCGTTACGATTTTTGACAATTTTATTTCCAACCTACCACAACGTGTTGTACGTAATTCGTAACCCGTAACTGTCAACCGAGTATTCAGCAGTCAGAGCGATCAACCGAGTATTCAGCAGTCAGAGCGATCAACCAGCGTCTATTCAGTGGTTTCAGAGATGGCCGGATGACGGATATACTTGTGTCAGGTGCGTCAACTGCATTGTAAGTACCGTCAGCGTTATATATGTATGCGTGACCGTTGCAGCTTGCACCGGCGGGATTAGGGTTAACTCGTGTGTAAATGCTACTCCACTGTTCTTTTCTGTTTATTATTTGTGGGATCCAAGACAGTTTTTAGGGTTCCGTACCCGATGGGTCCAAACGGAGCCCTATTAAGGCGCTATTAACTGCCAATGACCTTGAGTGGTTAGCTTGCGTGTTCTGTGCTGAGCTCACGTAACAGGACCCGCCCATCAAGGAGCGCTGTCCGAAATTAGACGCATTAAAAATAATAAATGTGAAAGTTTATGAGTGTGTATGTTTGTTACTTCTTCACGCTCAAACGGCTGGACCGTTTTGGATGAAATTTGGTATGTAGATAGCTTATACCCTGGATTAACACATAGGCTACTTTTTATCCCAGTCTACGCGGGTGAAACCGGGGGGTGCTAGTTATAAATAAATAAATGATCTTTAAAATGTTGAAGGTGTTACAAAAATACGCTTTACAGTTTTTGCGTGATTCTTAATTTTTTAACCGCGTTAGACATAACTTTACAAATTAATTACACTATGTTATAAAAATAAAATTTCAAATATTCTCAGATCAAATTACGACGGAAATTGTCTAGAGTAACATATTTTTTCATTTTTCAAAGAAATAAAACTAGTCGTTTAGACGTGATGATCAATTAAAAACCATTAAAAGTCGTATAACTACGCCTTAATTGCTGTCCGTCTGTCCGTCGTCTGTCACAAAATTTTGTTACGAAGAATTTTGGAATTTGGTGATAATGTTTATTATTACTTAAATTTTACTAACAAACACCAATATATTAATAAATCAGGAATAAGAAAATGGAGCACGCTTGCCTAGAAGTAACCTATTGACTCTAGACTTAAAGATTCTGGGCGTCTTTTTAAATCGTTTCATCGGGACTCGTCGAGCTTCATTGCCTCAACGTTTTTCTGGTGGTCGCCACTCTTGATTCTGGTTTTCAGGAGTTGCAGCGGTGGGGAATAGTGTGGTGGGATTGTCGTGTGTAAATGCCATGGGTTTGTAGGTAAACTTGGTGTTGAAAATCAAGGCTCTGGAATTTTCTTTTATCCCTACCTGCTTAAAAGTATTTTGAAAATATACCGCGAACATTAAATATTTACCCCAGTCTCGCACGGACACATAAGATACACCTAAACCTTCCTCATGAATCACTCAGTCACTCTCTCAATTGGTGAATACTGCATGAAAATTCGTTCAGTAGTTTTGGGTTTATCGCGAACAAACAGACAGACAGACGGGGCGGGGGACTTTGTTTTATAATATGTAGTGATTGTTTGTGTGTGTTTTATAATACGAGTTGTCAGATTATTTACAAGCACTCCAAAACTGAACAATACGATTTATGAATTTACTAGTCATAAAAACAAAAAACATGTTTAACTAACTATACATGTGGGTGAATTTGGCTTCAATCTTATAAGTATCCATAGTTTATTTCGACTTCTTTTAAAAAAAAGTAGACGTGTTGTAATATTAATGGAACTCTATTAGGTGATATCATAACTAATATTTTATAAATGCGAATGTGAGTTTGTTTGTTTGTTACGCCTTAACAACTGAACGGAATTTGATGAAACTTGGCAAGCGGGTAGACCATGTCCTGGAATAGGATACTTTATATCCCAGGAGTATGTTTCCTTGGAATAATTTTCGAAAATTTCAATAAGCATGCGAAAAAAAGTGGCTAAGTTCGGGTCGGATTTCGCACATTAAGGGTTCCGTAATACCGTTCAAATAACAAAAATTGGTATTTTTTAGTGAAGTATACGTAATAATAAACATTATCACCTTTCAAGTTCATAGGTCAATGGGAAGTTAAAAAATTCTTCATGACAAAATTTTGTGACAGACGACGGATGGACAGACAGACGGACAGAAGGACATGTGAGTGACAACAATAGGGCTCCGTTTGAACCTTTCGGGTACGGAACCCTAAAAACAAAAGTTTATATTTCGATTTTCCTTTACATCAAGATTTACGTTGTTTAGTTGGATTTGTTTGCCTGTATCCTCTTACAAAATAAACAGAGACATCTATCACGGGTTCTGGGTCAAAAAATATATTTATGACAGTACTTCTTCAGGGTAGGCTCACTTTTTACGATATCTTGTATAGAGGTTGGGGCAAGAGTTTCCTTTTTTATTTTTATTTATATACATTTTAGCGAAGCCAAAGTTTGAGTGGTTTTCCTGTAATATTTTAGACTAGCTTTTTAGGGTTCCGTACCCGAAAGGTAACCGACGGGACCCTATTACTCAGCCTCCGCTGTCCATCCGTCTGTCCGTCCGTCAGTCTGTCAACGTAAATGTATTTTTAACCGACTTCAAAAAAGAGGAGGTTCTCAATTCGTCTGTATGTTTTTTTTTGTTTTTTGTTACGCGATTTTTCCGCCATTTGTGAATAGATTTTTATGGTTCTCAACATAAATAAAAAATATGTATACACAGATGACGTTTTAGTTGTCTCCAAATGTTCAAATTCCATGTTATTGGTGTTATCCATTCGGGCATAATTTTGACATTTAGTTTTACTTCTGGTGTACAAAAAAACTAAAAAGTGAAAAATAAAAAACATTTTTCAAAAAAACAGACTTCTAAAAATTGCAAAATAACTTTAATTTCGGCAGTCGGTGTCAAATAACGAAGAAACAAAAAAAATATAAACACCGACTGCCGAAATTAAAGTTATTTTGCAATTTTTAGGAGTCGGTTGTATTTTTTTTTATTATTTGTATGACTTCGGGTTAACAAGATGCTTAAACTGTAAAAATTTGAAGACTGTAGCTCCAACCGTTTAGCTGTAAAACCTGTGTGACAGACGATGGACAGAAAGACGGACACGTGAGTGATAGCAATAGGGCTTCGTTTTGACCCTTTGGGTACGGAACCCTTATTTGGGCAAAACGTTTACATTTCTCATCTTGTCGGTGTGTAAAACATTATTAAACATTCATTAATGTTACCTTCAACTTTGAGTGTGAGCATTTAAAATTAGCAGACATCAAAAGATGCACAAGGCTTGTGCAAATTTTGACCTAGGTTTAACTATTATAGCTTTGACATACATGTGTCCATATGGGTAAAATATACTTAGCTATACCGACTTCAGTAGTAAGACTTATGTATAAGTAGTACCACATATCTATAATAAAATAAAAAATAAAAAAGCCTTTAATTTCTTGCAAGAAATAACAAAATAGTTATACTTAATCCTAATTATTAAACTACTTTTCTTTTTTTTTTGATATTTGCAAATGTTATGTTATAATTTAATTATATATATTTTTTTTTTTTTTTTTTTTTTTTTTTTTTTAATAATAACTTTATTGATCTGCAAGAACCCTTCCGCAGGTGAAGGCCTCCTCCAAAGAAGCCCAATTTTCCCTATCTTGAGCTCTTTGCATCCAGTCCGTGCCAGCCGTTTTAGTAATATCATCCGCCCATCTCGTAAGCGGTCTTCCTCTATAGCGTTTCCCTCTTGGGCCTCTCCACAATAACACCCTTTTGGTCCATCGCTCATCTGTCAGCCTCGCTGTCAGCCTCCACATATCTATACTAATATTATAAAGAGGTTTGTGAGGTTGTAGGGGGTAGTCTCTGGATCTACTGAACCGATTTTGAAAATTCTTTTACCAATAGAAAGCCACGTTATTTGTGAGTGTCAAAGGCAATAAATTTTTGAGATCCACGCAGACGAAGTCACGGGCTAAGTGCTAGTAGTAGATATATAAATATTTGTAGTAAAGGTTCCCCTTGGTTTTAAAGAGAGTACCTAGATCTAATTTAATTAAGACTCTTTGATTTTTGCTTAGGTTGGTTATTTTGAGATGGAAGAATAATTTGATTTAAGTTCTTTTATTTCATTTTTGTATTCGGGTATCAGTTGATGTTGGAGTAAAAACAGTCATGGTTTCCTACCTTACCTACTGTTAATTAAGATTAGCTTAAGTTTAAATTATCATAACTACACTTATCTATACAGTAGTTAGCTCCAAGATTGTATTGTTACTACTATTTGGTTTTAATAACTATTGACTTTACAAAAATCATTGTAAGCCCTACTACTAATTCATAGAATTTGTTTTTGAATGGCTAATAATTTTAATTCGAAGGCTTGACCCCGTTCCTTGAACATTGGTCTAACATTCTTATCGTTAGTGTAATTGTAGAGTAATCTTATTCGTAGTAATCGCTTTTATTAACTAAACACTAATTTACTACACATTTTTTTTTTATGAACCACTTTATACTTAAACACATAAGTACATAAATTCTAAGAAGTTATTGTTTACACAATAGGGAATTTGCATAATATTTTTTTATTTGTTCAATTGAAGACTTATTAACTATAGTGAACAAATATGAAGAAATTTTCAAAATATCGTCATCAGCGACGAAGTTATAAAGCTTTAAAGTTGATAATTAGAAAGAGAAGTCCGACGTGTTCTTAGACGTGATAAATCTCGTTTAATTTTCGATCAATTTTGATTCCGCTTGCACTGTTCGTACTCTATTTTAGTATATTCATCGATAAACCGGATAGATAACAAATATTTTTTTCATGCATATTCCCTATTCCCAGAGAACTAAACCTTAAATAAGTTTTTTTTGGCACATGTCCTCCAAACTTTTTCCCACCACTGCAACTCCTGAAAGCTAGAATCCACAGTAGTGCCCACCAGCAAAACACCGAGGCAATGAAGCTCAACGAGTCCCGGCGAAACAATAAATCCATCTAGGGTCCCGCAATGAAATTAATTTGAAAAGTACAGCGGAGGAGTAAGAAAAAATACATCAATTTAGTTGTCACTATCTTTCGCATACAAATAAACCTTATCGTTTTTAGATGTGCAAGAGATATTAAACAAAGATTAAAGGTGATAAACAATTAATTTCCCGGACTGCAGGTACCTGTTTACCTAATGTATTTACATGTACACCACTGCTTTCAAAACGGTGAAGGAAATCATCGGGAGGAAACCGACATGTCATAGAATCAAAAATTCGTAGATATATGACAGCCACCAACCAGCAATGGGTCCACGTGGTAGATTACGGCCCATTTCCTCTCGCAGAGAGGAAACTTTTTTTTTTAAGAGAGGAGGCCTGTGTCCCAGCAGCGCAACTTTATAAGGCTGATTAATATGCTATGCTATGGTACTCAGTACTAGTGTAGTCTTTTAGGGTTCCATACCCGATGGGTTCAGACTGAGCCCTATTGCTGTTACTCACGTGTCCCTGTCCGTCGACTGACACAAAATTTTGCTCCGAAGATTTTTTTAACTTCCCATTTACCTATGAACTTCAAATTTGGTGATAATGTTTATTATTATGTTTATTTTACTAACAAATACCAATATATTCATAAATCAGATTTTTTCTTTAAAGTTCCGTTATTTTGTACAGAACCTTAAATGTACGAAGTCCGACACGCACTTGACCGGTTTTTTTTATGAATGTAAGTATTTATTTCGTAATCAGTATTTTCAGGGCACCTTTTTATTTGATTACAACTTTACAACCAGCAAGCAAAAAAAACCAATTAATTTATTATTTATTTTGATTTGTAAAACCCACTTTTCCAAAAGTAATTTAAGTGTTTTTAACTAGGGCAACAGAGTCGCAATATCGCCTCTAAATCCGGTAGCTTTGCAAATAAAATCTTTCACAATTGGGTCAGATCTTGTCAAGGGGAATCGCAGCGTTTTGCGTACGAAATTATTTAAGGAACTCTATTTATTTATTAAATGTAACGTATACAGCAAAATATAGTCAAGATTTAGCTCTCTTTGCATCTCAATTCTCCAAACCACGGCAAATATCCAACTGTAACAATTGCATGCATAAGTAAGCTTGAATGTACTTTGAAAATTTGCTACTCCATGAGTTTTCTGTTCGCTTAGTACTTTATTCTCCTCATATTAAATATTTTGTGAGACTTCGTACTATGTAAACTAATATTCTGAGGAGATATATTGTTTGTTTGTTTGAATGTTTTAAAAAGGTAATCTCTAAAAGTACTGATCCGAGTACGATAATCTATTCACTGGCAGAAAGCAGTACTTCAAAGCTATATCACTGAGGTAAATTACAGCTTATTATCCCGTTAAAATAAAAAAAATAAATAAACCTTTGGATACGAAGCCGCGGGACGTAACTAGTATTTTATCTAAACTTATATTTAAATGCACATTAAAAAACGTATCACCCGTCAATTTATTTACATCAGTTAAATACTGATTGCACAGAACTTAGGGTACCCCGACACGGACAGGATAGATTTGAAGAGCGAACGCAGCCCCCGTCATCTCCTTCGTGTTAGTTTCCTCTTTAAACCCTGCAGACAGAAATAGGAGCCCCAACACCATTACTTACGACTGTCGTTAGCATATTTCCGGCTGAAAAAAAAAAGCTCCGCTTTTCAATTAATAGTGATGCGTCACGAACTCAAATTGTTTCTAAAATTATAATTTTTCTGTGCAATCGGTTTTGATTAACATTGGGATTTTTTTTAAAGGAAGATTTTTTGATTAACACTAAACTGATTAACGTCAAATACTGGCCTTTTATATACATATGTCGCCATTGCGTTCATATAATATACTCATACTCGTCGCAAAATCGTCGCGGGAACGTGACAAATCCTGAAATAGTAGATAGGTACTTACCTACTTATACATTTGTATTAAAAGAAAAACTGTAAATAGAAAAACTATTTTCGCACTGCTTTGCTCTAAAAATAAATCTCGTTGCGGCTCTATTTCTATAAAAACTAGGGTTTCTTATTTCCTATCCTTTGTTGGGACAATACCGCTGAGATACTAGGAAACAATAGACAACTACAATACATTTCCTAGAAATGAGAACAGCAACATTTTTTTTTGTATAACATTCAGACACAATGTAAATTGTTATTTAATAAATGAAATGACATTATTTTTTTCTATCTGAATACACTCAATAAATTACCTACATATGTATGTATGTCTAAACTAAAATTATAAACAGGTAAAAAGTTTGCTTGTTGGTTTATATAAAGTTAGCAAAATATGTCTAGTTGGAAGTACTGTTTCGACTACGGAAATTCGATCACTGATGGATAGGGCCGGATTAACCATTAGGCCGCATCGGTTAGGGGTTCCGCGCGCGCCTTTTTATAGGGCGGGGAATCATCAAATAACTGTTGAGCTCAGTCCGCCGTGCCGCGATTTCTCGCAGCAGCAGGCGTTGCACCTCCACATGCCACTCAAAGGTGTACACGAGAACTTCCACCTCTAGATTCCATGGCGGCAAACCGTCAAGGAAGTTCGTCTCATCACCGGAGACTGTGGGGCGATTAGACCTCTGGAAATTACTCACATCCCTTCATCAACTAGTATTTGTATTTGTAACTAGAAATGAGCTGATGATTTTCAAACGGCTGAAAAGGGGCCTCGAGAATTGCATTGCCGAGGGGCCCCGACATCCTGCCCTGGTGATGGAATGGTACACGGTCGTTGAGTGACGTAGGCTAGGTAGTTTCCTGCCAGGGTCACGGAATAGTTCAAAGGAGTCACTGCGAACCTGGTACAGGCAACTGAAGGAATTTGGGTGTCCCACCCACAATCCCACCCACACGCACAAAACGTTTTGCGAACACGTTCATTGTGCGTTCAGCTAAGGAGTGGAATTCCCTGCCAGAGTCTGTGTTTCCTGATAGCTACAACCTGGGAGTCTTTAAGTCAAGAGTGAATAAGTTACTTCTAGGCAAGCGTGCTCCATCTTCGACCTCATCGTCGCTTACCATCAGGTGAGATAGCGGTCAAACGCGTGCCTATAAATGATTTAAAAAAAAATTACATCTCCACCTAGAGCGGGTGCAGTTTATTTGATGATTTCCCATTCCCACCCTTAAAAAAATGCTTGGTACTTTGGGTGGGAAATCATCCAATGACTTCTCCCGCTCTGGGTGGAGCGGGAGGGCGTGTCAGACTCTTACTGACTAAAACCCACCCCTGTTCCTCCCTGCCCTGAATGCCCAGGGACGAGGTAACTCTTTCGAATTTATCCTCAACCCCTAGGCAGGCATCGGCCATGACGGGCCCCGTCATGGGTGAAGCCCTGGGAACGACAAAACGCTAATAGCTAGTATATTAAGAAATTAGACCTAAAATGTAGCATAATCTTAAAGCGTGTGACGTAACGAGATATAACAAAAGACGACCTTATTTGGAACTTTGTCGAACCAGAGTCATGACCTGAACAACTTTACCTAACAACTTATACGTCCATTAAAAAGTTTAGCCTTTGTAAATACAAAGTTTAAGGGTAAACTTGCTTAGTCTGCGAGCTAGTGCGTCTCGGTTCTGCATAACAGTTCCTCTTGGGGCGTGCTTTGTTGTTTACAGAACAGATGGAATAAAAGCCCAAGGCCAATACCACGGAACTATAAAATAATACCTTCTAGAAGAGCCGCCGAGATACCGCATAGGATTAATGGCTTAATTAATGAGTAAATGTTTAAAAAAAAAATTACAACAGAATATAACTACAATAAACTTATGCGCAACTAAACTAAATATTATACATAGCTAAACTGATAATTAACTAAATAAATAAAATATGTACAAGCGGCATAAAAGATCCGGGAGGAGTACAGCTCATTGGGCATCGAAAAATTCGTCCACATCACTGTCAAGAAAACTAAATAAATATATGGATTCATTTTAAAAAAAAAACAATCACTTGGATTTATATCTGTATCTAACGTTGCACATGTTTTAATTTCAAATATTGGGTTCCTACCTATGAAATTAGCGTTGTTTTTTCACAAATAGAGAACCTCGTTACATGTATGAATTAAAATATTCAACAATTGCTTGATATTTTGACAACTGCCAATAGTAAAAAAACCTTATTACTTATAGTTTTATACAAAAAAAAATACCTTAAAAATGACACCTCTTTTTGTTAGCAGAAATGAAACCACTATTGGTTTTAACTTAGTCAAAACTTATTTTTGTTGCTTAATCTAAGTGGCATACGTTATCTTAGTTTTTAAACATTATTACATAAAAGTTTTAAAATATTAGTGTTCATAGTTGTTAAATAAATTAAGAAAATATTAGTTTGAATAATGCAACTTCTTTAAAATTCACCATACAGAACGTTAATTTCATAGGAAGTAATAGTTAAATGAAATGAACTAACCGTTTTGTTTTTGTAACATGTTGTGTTTCGTGTTAGTATAAAATGTGTTCATGTTGGCTCGTAAATAAATTGTCGTAAAGACATCTTTCAACTAAACAGTCAAAGTTATTATATGCAGTTGAACACGAAAATAAGTTAACTGTCCTGAAGCCATCCTGTGTAAACACACATTCGTAGTTCAAACACATTTAACGCACTGGTTAACATATTAAAACCGTTTACATGTTGATTTATTTTTGAAAAAAGACATTTTAGAATTGAATTATGAAACATTTCATTAGATAACAACAATTATAATATTAATATCACCCTGTAAATAATCACAGACATCCGGGATGTTTGCGAAATCCCCATAAAGGCGCTAAATCTAATTTATTTCTACCCAAACACATAATTGACGGTTTGATCATGCATAAAACCCTATTTCAATTAATGAGTAAAACGCAAAATTATGCCACCGAGGATAAGTCAGGGAAAACCCTCGGGAAGATCAAAAGGCTTCGCTCTTTGATCATAATTTATATCTACATAGACACGACATAAAGCTACTATCTACTTTATACGGTAATATGGTAGAATTATATTTATTATACCATAACTTCACGTAATGGAATTCGGTTCCATGCAGCACTTGAAGTAGCTATTTTAATTGGTTTATAAGAGATCTCTGATAGATAATGCTATGCTTAAAATAACTTTGGAGTTAATTTGACTTAATTAAGTCGTTTAGTGTTCGATTCTTATCAATTTTAACGTTAGTAACCAAAGTTTCTTTAATAGATAATATATTATGTGGACATAGTATACAGGGTGTAACGGAAAGGTGTGGTCATATTTTTAGGACTGCATCTGCCCATCGATATGAACAACTTTCTTCAAGAAAATCTGAGGAAATTCTCAAACAAATTTTTTACCTCCCATACAAATATTGATCAGCTGATGATCACGTTGTATGGAAAGTCCAATGTTTTTTTTTCGGAATTTTCTATTTTTTCTTAGAGAAAGCTGTTCATTTCGATGGGCAGAACCGGTTCTTAAAATATGACCGCACCTTTACGTTACAGCCTGTATATTTAATAAGAAACAACTGCTAAAACCTGGAGGTATTTAAGTCAAGAGTGAATATTTATAGGTAAGCGTACTGCAACATCGACCACATCATCGCTTACCATCAGGTGAGATAGTGGTCAAGCGTGAGCCTATCAAGATTAAAAAAAAATCACGTTAAACGAATGACCATTAAAAAAGTACAGGCCGCAACTCAAATCAGCCGTATTTAAATGAATCCTATCCTAATGTAGATAAGCATTCAGGAGCTAGCAACCAAAGTCTTAAGCAAATATACCAAAATTTATTACTTGTGTAAAGTCTTTGAATGCAAATACAAATGTCACGCTAAACACGTGATCGGCAGCTGAGCTAAAGAGATTGATAAGGAAATGAATAATGCATCGATAGCCATACAACTACAAGAACCACAGAGCTAAGACACGCCGTGGCGGCTGATTCTGGAGACGGTATTGTCAACACTATACATATCTTTTTATTTTATTTTTTTATTTTACAGTTTTAGGAAAACTTACAGCTAATCGTTTTTGAAAGATTAACAGTAACAAAAATAAGGCCAATTAAAACTTTTCACACATAGAAGACAGCATATAAACAAAAACAAAAATATTTGAGAAGGTAAACAGCGTTTTAAGTAAAAACAGTATCATAAGAAAAAATGTGTTTCAAACAGCGTAAATTGTAATCAATCAGTTAATGTTGCAGAAATTACAAAGATCCTTTTTAATTTTGAAATGCTAGTACTGAAAACATCGATGGCGACGCCCCGGCAAACCACATTATACGTATGACTCGCTCTTATCAAGTATGAATATTGTCTGTAATTCGTTCTTACCGCAGGAGTATGCAATAGACAGGGATTGTGCCGAGAAGTAGAAGGAATCCGCAGTCCGATTTTACTCAACAATTCGGGAAGCTAGGGTATAATGATGCAATGTGCCATCTTTTTTCTTTATCTTTTAACCTGTAAGCTCATATTAACTGTTTGGCTATCATTCAAACGATCTGCTAATGAAAGAAGTTTCGGTCAGCTCCAAAATATATGTATTTTGTCAGCAAATAAAGTGAATTGAGTTGTTTCTAGTGGGCAGCAAAAAATAACTAATTTAAGGCAGTTGTCCCACCGCCGCGCCGATATGAAAAAACATTTATATTATTATTTATTTCATGCGTGAAAATTATACAGACACCTTCCTCATGAATTAGTGAAAACCGCATGAAAATCCGTTCAGTAGTTCTTGAGCTTATCGCAAACATACATAAAGACGCGCTTTGTTTGATAATATGTAGTTACAGGCTCGCGTTTGACCACTGTCTCACCTGATGGTAAGCGATGATGTGGTCGACAATGCAGCACGCTTGCCTACAACCTATTCACTCTTGACTTAACCCTTATAGTCCCGATGACAACCCGGGCTGTCACCGGGCTTCTCCGACAACCCAAGGTTAACGTTTGCTTGGAAAAAAATTTAACCTCTTAGGATCCGAAACTCAACTGAGTTTGAAAACAAAAAAAAACCAGCCTCCTATCTCTTAAGATCCGCGGACAAACCCGGGTTGTCGAAGAAGCCCGATGACAACCCGGGTTGTCATCGGGACTATAAGGGTTAAAGACCCCCAGGTTGTAGTTAGTAGGAAACACAACTCAATGAGTGGCACTATTTGCTCATAAACTGACAGCTTGTGAAAATTCTGACTGTGTCTGTGACAACGGAAACTTGCACCCAGCGCTACTTGCATGGGCACGAATATTAGAATTATTAAATGCTAGGACCCGAGTGCGTATCTCCTTTTCATTAAGGATATTTCTCTCCAACTGATCAACACTTTGCGTGACAGGAGAGCTGGCTCGTTCTTCAGCCACACAAGCATTGTCATTTCACGTGGCAATGTTGCCAGTTTTGTGGCCGCACGTTTGACGTTTCTGACTAACAGCAAAATGGGGAAGTATCTCTTGTCTGCTGGTGCGGCCATTCCGTGCTCTGCAGAAATAGTGCAGCCGTACAAAGATTTACGAAATGCACTCTGCTCAATGCATCGACTTTTGGCTATCGTGCCGGAATGTGGCCGGATACGGATCGAGGTTGGCCGTTCCGGTTTTCTTGACGGATGGCGATAAAAGTGATGTGTGAATGTCAATAGCAGTGTCGAGTGTCGGTGCGTTGTAACGTGAACTGACAGTTCTTTTTTTATCTTTTGGAGTAAATTAAGCTCGTTCGAGGTGCATCATTAAAACTGGCATTGCAACCGTAGATTTAAGTTAATGCTTATCAGTTGTGTAACTATATTGGTGTTCCTGATATTTTGCCGAAATCAAACAAAAGAAATAAACTGTGTTTAAGACGGTTACGTGCTAACATAATCCTTGATTTTTTTTTCTTTTTAGAGTTCCGTAGTCCTTCTTTTTTAACAAGGACAAGGAACCCTTATAGTTTCGGTCTGTAACTCTGTCCGTCCGAGACATAGTGTAGACACTGTTAGTATACTATAAAGCTGCAATTGTGTTCCAAAAACGTTTAAACAAATAAAAAACTGGCCAAGTGCGAGTCGGGCCACGCGCATGGTAGGGTTCCGTAGTCACCTATTATAACGGATGCGGACTTAGAAGGGGCTTTATGTTTATGACTATGAACGTATTAATTACACAACCGGCGACTACGGAACCCTACACTGCACGTGTCTCAACACGCACTTGGCCGGGTTAGAATAGAATAGAATAAACAACAACAAACAAACAAGAACAACAACAAAAACAAACAAACAACAACAAAAAACCAACAACAACACTAACATTCTTAACGTAACGTTCGTCATAAAATTAATTTACCAAGTACTCTATCTCATAATATCTTCTTCTCGACACATTCTGCATCTATAACTCCGTAAACCGAAATGTTTCTTTGCTTATTGTTCAAATGGAAAATGCAGAGCTTCCTCTTTGACAACTTCGCGACTTCTTGTGACTAACAAATAATAATTCTCCTCTACAAGTCAGATTTGAAATATTATTGGCATGAAATATGGAATTTATGTAAACTGCTGACAACTAAAATAGCGAAACCTTAATCTTGTAATTATATTCTGATTCAGAAGTGGTTTCGCGTTTTCTTTTTGAAGTGAAACTTCTTTAGAATCGTTGTGATTTCAAACCGGATGCAACGGAAAAAACGACAGGTAAGAGACACAAATACAAAAAATGTGTAGGATGAAGGCAGGAAAGAATGAGACAGAAATATACATACTATTGTTCGGGCGTCTTCGACGACCTTCGGCTGACGTCGGGCAGCGGCGGAGGCGGCGAGAGGAGAGGGCGCACGCGGCGCGGGGCCTGGGGTCCCGTCACTTCGCTACGGATCATCAACTTTAGACAACTATTGCTCACCTTTGGCCACCTTTTGACAATCTTTTCCCACCTTTGACCACCTTTGACCACCGATTGCTCACCTTTCGCTCACCTTTGACCACCTATTGCTGACCTTTGACCACCAATTGCAAACCTTTGACCAACTTTTGCTCATCTTTGGCCACCTTTTGGCCATCTTTGCCCACGTTCGCCCATCTTTGTCCACCTTTGACCACCTTTGACTACCGATTGCTCACCTTTCGCTCACCTTTGACCACCTATTGCTCACCTTTGACCACCAAATGCAAACCTTTGACCAACTTTTGCTCACCTTTGGCCACCTTTTGACCATCTTTGCCCATCTTTGCCCACATTTGCCCATCTTTGCCCACCTTTGACCACCTTTGACCACCGATTGCTCACCTTTCGCTCACCTTTGACCACCTATTGCTCACCTTTGACCACCAATTGCAAACCTTTGACCAACTTTTGCTCACCTTCAAGTTTCACTTCTATCGTGTGTGAATCGCACACACCTTTTTTTTTTATGTATTTTCACCGATTTCTCTGTCAGTTGTAGACCGATTTTCAAAATTCTTTCTTATTCTTCTTCAAACACTCCCGCTACCCTTCGACGATTAGTTTCGTTGCGGGACCCAAGACAGTTTAATCGTTTCTCTGGGACTCGTCGAGCTTCATTGCCTCGGCGTTTTTTCTGGTGGTCGCCACTTTTGATTCTGGCTTACAGAAGTTACAGCGGTTTGGGAATAGTGTGGCGGGCTTGTCCCAAAAAAAAAATCCCGTGACCCAGAAATTTATGTTTTTCTTACTCCTCCGCTGTCTTTTCTGATTAGTTTCGTTGCAGGACCCAAGACAGTTTAATCGTTTCTCTGGGACTCGTCGAGTTTCATTGCCTCGGTGTTTTCTGGTGGTCGCCACTGTTGAAGTTTCAGTGGTTTGGGAATAGTGTGGCGGGCTTGTCCCTAAAAAAAAAAATCCCGCGACCCAGAAATTATGTTTTTCTTACTCCTCCGCTGTTTTTTTTCTGATTAATTTCGTTGCGGGACCCAAGACAGTTTAATCGTTTCTCTGGGACTCGTCGAGCTTCATTGCCTCGGCGTTTTTTCTGGTGGTCGCCACTGTTGATTCTGGCTTACAGAAGTCACAGTGTTGGGCATAGTGCGGCGGGCTTGTACCAAAAAAGAAATCCGCGACCTAGGTTATAGTCTGGCATAGCACATAGGCTGTAATTCCTGGGGGAAGAACAAATTCCACGTGAGCAAAGCCGTTGACAGAAGCCAGTTTAATAATATTTCACTGGCAAAGCTTTAGCGAATAGCGAATCTATTATACATTCACAACAACGTTAATATTGTTTTGTTTTAATAAAAGTTAAAAAACTATGCTTTGGGCGACTGTCGAAAAGATAAAGCGAGGAACTTTCCTCGCGAGGAGATTTAAAATACGAGTGAGTTTGGCAGGAAATTTTAAACAAGTTTAAAATTAATGAAATAAGTTGTCTTCTGTGTTTCCAAATTAGAATGTTAACAGATATATTTTGAAAGTTATTTGTCTTTCCTGACAAGTTATGAAACTCTCTATATTATACTGGTTTAAGATAATAATAATAAATAAATTTATTGACATAAAAGTTGTACATAAATGTGAATCCCCTGGTCCCTAAACTGGTGTTAACTGTATCATAGGGACCAGTGTCTTCACCTGTTTAAGTTATTACAATAAATAAAGTAAACAATAAATTAAAAATTAAGGTAATAAAAAAAGAAACATTTAGGTCTAGGAATTGAACATTTGGTGAAGTGTGTGTGTGTTTGTGTTTTATGTGTTTGTGTAGTGTGTGGGTGTTTTGTGTTTGTGAAGTTATAAATATTAATTTACTCATTGGAAATCAAGTTTTCGACGTCACCATAATCGTACTGCTTAAGCCAGATTATCAATTTGGTTTTAAATTTTTGAACAGTGTGTCTTGAAGTCTTTATTATTTTTTAGATGATAGTAGAATCTTTTTGAATCTTGGAATATTTTAAAACCACGTCTGTGATTTTAATGGTTGTCTATGAAGTATAAATAGGTAAAAACCATAAAATTAATCAAGATATCTGATCTCATTCTGACTTCATCATCTAAGTATGATGATAAAATTAACATACTTACATAGATATGCGGTTTATTCACCCATATGCAAAAATTATCACTTTTGGAAATGTATGAACTAGCCAGAAAATTAGTCAGCTTTCAGATGAACTGTGCGTCACATTTTTTTCTTATAATGGTACTTTTTTACATTGATGAACTTAGCAACTATACAATAAACTTAAATATAGGCTTCCGCTTGGGTACTGTAATATCTAGAGACGTAGACTCAGGGTGTGTATGAAAAGAAACACTACATCGTAATATTGTATATCTTTCTTGATAATTAACTTTCACATAACCATAAAATTCTCTCGCGCCTATCGGCCTGGCAGCCGCTCTCAATCTATCCGTCAATCTTATTTATTTTATAACTCGAATTTGTGTTTATTTTTTTATTCATAATATCCCATGAGTGCTAAACTCTGTAAAGACGACTTATGGTACTGTAGGACCCCAAGGCACCAGTACGGCCTGCAAGGTTCCTGGGACGTTCTTCGAATTTCGGGGGATGTCTCGTAGCTTGGCGACTCGCTGGCTTATTGCGAGGGTACTGTACAAAAGAGTAACTTGCTACGGGCGGATAAGAAAAGAGCTGAGAGCACTTTAAATAATTATTCAAAACTTCTCTCAGACATAAAACAAATTTCACACATAATCTTCTAAAATAATCCATCGACTCTCCAATATTCTTAACTGCCAGCTAAAGGCCAGTGCAGATCCGTTGAGATTAGGCTGTGTCTACAATCGTTCCAGTAGGTACCTAGAAACCCGCTTAAAGCTTCAAAGCGGTGCTAAAATAATACAGGAACAGTTTCATTGTCCTGTCTCTTGTGGTTATAAGCAGAAATACTAGTGCTTACCCAGTATTGTCCGAACAGTTGAAACTCCCACCTCTAACAGGTGGTTCTATTTATTGCGGTTCCCAGCATTATAAACGTCTAATTTATTGTGGACTTACTGCTTTCTTCACTTTACCTTTATTAAGTGATTAATGTTATAAACTCGGGTTTATTAGTTGCTTCAAGTCTGTTCCCGGTTGTTGACTAAGGGTAGCTTTACCCTTTTAACCGACTTTCGAAAAAGAAGGAGGTTCTATGTTCAACTGTATGTGTTATTTTTTATGTATGTCCGCCGATTTCTCCTTCAGTTGTGGACCGATTTTCAAAATTATTTTTTTATCCGAAAGCATACCCTCCCGAGGTGGTCTCATATCGAAATTGCTTCAGCGCTTTTTGAGAAACTGAACCATAACGAAAAATACGTATACCTAGATGACGTTTTTGTTTTCTCCAATTACGAGTATGTTTAAGTTCCACGTTCCATGTTACTGGAGTTTTTAGTTCTGGGATATAACAACTAAAAATTGAAAAATAAAAAACTGTTTTTACAAAAAAAACAACCGTCTTCCAAAAAAGAAAATACACTAAAACTTAAAAAATAACTTTAATTTTGGAAGTCGGTGTTTGTATTTTATTTCTTCGTTATTTGACACCGACTTCCGAAATTAATGCCTGCCTAGCATTTTCCCAACTATCTTGGGGTCAGGTTCCAGTCTAACCGGATGCAGCTGAATACCAGTATTTTACATGGAGCGACTGCCTATCTGACCTCCACAACCCAGTTACTAGGTAATACGATACCGTTTGGTAAGACTGGTTGTCAGATTTTCGGGCTTCTGACGACCCGTAACGACTGTCAAAGATCCACGATTGACAGCCGGGATCAACGGCTTAACGTGCTTTCCGAGGCACGGAGGAGTCCCGGTATGTAAAGATGGTCACCCATCCATGGACCAATCCCGGCAAGCGTAGCTTATCCTGATAGATCGACCCGTGCGGCTGTTATTATTTTAGCCACGAGCTCCTTTACTACTCCTCTCGACACTAACAGTTTGAATGTAATAAATAAAAAATGTGTTTTTTTACGGATTTCCGTGCAATCTTTTCAATTTTTCTCTTCATAAAACCTGCCTGGGACTTTTTAGAATAGTTTTGGTTAGATTTGTACCCGATCGACTTAAAAATGACTTTAATTTCGGATGTCGGTTGTTTTTTTGTAAATATTTTTTTAGGATAACAATTATAATAAAGACATATGATCTTATCAAAAGGTCAACATTCAAGTCATAGGGCAACATTTTGCTAAGACCAGTAATGTCTTTCGACTGAAATGAATGAATAACAAGATTAGTCAGAAATATGAAGTATTTTAAATAAATGCAACCTCATTTTCCTCAGAACTTATTCGACGTTAAAATTTTCACTGCGATATATGTATTTCCTAAGGTCACATTACATTCGGATGAGCGCATCCGACGCTCCGAGTGACGTCATCACGCTACCATCTCCCAGATGTCGGAAAATCAACATACTTCATATTATATGTGTAGAACGGTGTAGATAGCTTGTGTACATATTCGTGTATTACCCGAGTTCGCCTGTGGGTCTAAGAGGCAGGTTTTGGGGTTTAATATGTTCCTCTTGTTTGTACCTAGAAGCAGTGTCCCTTTTATCTCAGTTTTTAATTATTTCTTAAACAGAGTGAATTAAAAAAAAAATATTTCAACTTTTTACTTTTGCACCCGAATGTACTTGATGTAGTTTATGACATAAACATATATAACAACCTTATTGGGAGTTATATGTTTGAGCCGTTTGGGGTTGAAACACTAGGGCCATGGGGTCCGAGTGCTCATCGAGTTTTCCATCACATCAGCAAACTTTTAGTCGACTCTTCACGTGACCAGAGGGCTGGCCTTTTTTTCGGCCAACGAATCAGCATTGCCATTCAACGTGGCAATGCTGCCAGCGTTCTGGGCACTTTTCCCATTGACAGCGAGGTGGACGAATTTTTTGATGCCCAATGAGCTTTACTACTACCGGATTTTTTATGCCTCTTGTACATATTTTATTTATTAAGTTATTTATTAGTTTAGTATAATATGTATTGTAGTTATAGTCTGATAAATAAACTATTGATATGTAAGTTTATGACATTGAATTTGTGTACAAATATTTATCATCGGTCCTTTGGAACGTAGACGGTTTTTGTTTACGGTCGAATGGCCCGAGTTTGTTAATTATGTTTATTATTAAAGAATAGAATGAAAATATTCATTCGCAACAAACACAAAGTATAAAACAGTAGTACACAAATATACATATAGGTTAGCGCAAAACCTTCAAGTAAGAACTAATAACAAGCACCGACAAAGACTAGACGTCTGCATTTTCAGTTAAATTCATGCTTCAATATTCAGCTTCTATTAAATTATCCGTCTTTAGGTAAATCCGAAGACTGCTTTATACGCAACCTGAATAGTTTTAGATAATATGAATTACCTCTGCCATGTCGAAAATGTCGGTATTCGGTAGTTACACCATGTACCTTAATTACAAGGTGCTGTTCTATTTGGTAATCATTTATCTACATAATATTCTTGTCTTTTTAATTTATATATTAATGATTTAGCTAAAACTCGCTCGAAAACCCTGCTATATTTGTACATCTTATGAATATACGACTTTTGATGGTTTTTAATTAAACATCACGTCTAAACGACTAGTCTTATTTCTTTGAAAAAAATACATATATGTTACTCTAGACAATTGCCGCCGTACTTTGATCTGAGAATATTTGAAATTATATTTTTATAACATAGTATAATTAATTTTTAAATTTATGTCTAACGCGGATAAAAAATGAGAATCACGCAAAAACTACAAAGCGTATTTTTTATGAAACCTTCACCATTTTAAAGATCATTTAATTATTTATAATTTAATCTCAGTGTTTTATTTTAATACTTGTTTTTTTTATGTGTAATAAATTAATAATGCGTCTAATTTCGGACAGCGCTCCTTGATGGGCGAGTCCTATTACTGGGTGGACGTACGACGCGTTACGTAAGCTCAGCACAGGACACGCAAGCTAACCACTCAAGGTTATTGGCAGTTAAGCAAAACGGTGCGTGCTACGTATTTCTTCTTTCCTATATAGAGTGTCAGGTAAATGTATCCTATAATATGCACGGGTTCGCCGAGCATGTCCCGCCTTTCAACTTGCGCCACATGCTCCAGCCCCCTTAGCCAAAATACATTTCTGTAAACGTTAACGCTAACGCTTCGTGCAAAATGTATGGCAACGACGTTTTGCACGAAGCGTTGCACAGAGAACTGTCACGTGACTCACGCCCAGTAATGTTTTTGCCATACATTTTGCACGAAGCGTTAGCGTTAACGTTTACAGAAAAGTATTTTGTCTAAAGGCTCTGTTCACGTAAGAATCTAGTGACAGCGTCAAGGCCAAGGCCGAACACTGGGCCAGGAAAGGGATTTCATTTAAAATATATACTATTTGTGCCATCAACACACTAGAAGAAGACGGATACATAATTTATTTTTAATCTTTTACACCTTTCAAAATACTTATTTAAGACTTATGCAGAGAATGCCTTGAGGCATTAAGTGCACCAGTGTTCTAACCGTGTACGAGTAAATATACTGTATACAAATAAATAAATTGTCTGCAGTATCAATGATATGACCATATAGCTACTCCGTACAGCTGATCTACGTATATGTATGTGTTCTGTTGCATCTGGCAGGGCACGTGTGTCCGCATGTAAAAATAGCCGGCCCCCTTGAAAAGTGCCCAGCGCTCAGGGCCCGCTCTTGAACGATTATTAACCCATAAATAAAATGCCGGCGTCCGGTAAAAATCAATCATACTGTATACTGATTTAGAGTTATAGGTAACAGTAATGTATTATGACGGGTTGTATAAAATGGTTTCGGGAAAATATTCTGAATCACGTCTTTCACTCTGATGGAAATAAATACTTACCTAATATCGATGAAACACACTCCTGAGCTGGAAAATATGTAAACATGTCTGCTTTAGTAAACAAAATTCAGAGTTATCACCTATGACATACATATCATTGTTTTGTTGTTGCCAAAAGACCGACATACCTTTTATTTTTATTTTTTTGTGGGGTGGGAAATCATCCAAGCGAGCTACCCATTACTCGCCGTCCCCAGGCCTGGGTCTACGGTGGCCGGAGATCGTCTCGCGGCGCCGGAAGCCCCAGGCGTCTCCTGCGGCGGCTGCTGCTGAGGACGTGAGGGCGAGGCTGTCGTTGCAGCTTCTCCCTCACCCGTTCCGCCTCCTCCTTTGCGAGCATTACTGCTTCGTAGAAGGAGGAGACTGCTTCCCAATTCCTCTCGCTCCGTACCATGGCCTGGACCAGGGCCGGGCGCGAGATGTCGCTGCCGCCGATCGCCTGCACGAGGACACGGCGGGGCTCAAGCGGGGCAGATCTCCACCGTGTCCTCTGGGCGATCCTCACAGTGGGGGCATCCGGGCGTTTCCCAGACCGATATACCTGAGCATCAGATCTCAATCCATGCTATAAAAGCTTTCACTAAATACATCATATTATCATTCTCCTGCCCTTATCCGAATTTATTTGGGGTCGGCGCAACATGTCTTTTTCTTCCATACTTCTCTATTAGCCGTCATCTCTGTAGTCACCCTCTTTCTACCCATACTTTTTACTAAATACATCATAATCATCATAAATTCCGTCGCCACAACGACCGGTTCTGTGTGTCTCGCATCCATCGGCTACTCGCGACCCTCTCCAGGTCATCGGTCCACCTTGTGGGAGGCCTCCCAACGCTGCGTCTTCAGGTACGCGGTCACCACTCCCGAACTTTTCGACCCCATCGACCATCTTTTCTGCGAGCAATTTGCCCTGCCCACTAAATACATAGTATCTTCTGAATCTTTAATCAACTACGAATGTCATAGTCAAATCCAAGCCGATCCATTCCTTATCAGCAATTTACGAAAGCTTAGTAGAACTTATTGAAAATGAAAATCTCATTCACTTTCATTTTGAATAAAACGTCTTTTTCTAAGCTTTCACGAAATCAATTCAGATTCAGATCTTTTATATCTCCTAAATCTAACTGTTCGAAGTCCCTCGCAGATATTTAATTCGTAAATCAAACTTTGACTCTTTTATGATGTCTAATTATAAAGAGACAGAGACTTTTTCCATTTGTGCGAAATTTTCATTTTTAAAAGTTTGGCAAATTATAAGCCTTAGTCGTTAACTTAGGATGATTAGAGAACTTCTTCCCCTTTTATTACATTTTTGAGAACTTGGTTTTGTGATTATTAATGGCTTGAATAGATAATCTGGGTCTTTAAGTGAAGAGTGAACAGGTTAGGTACTTCTGGGCAAGCGCGCTCCACCGTCGACCACGTTGTTTCTTACCATCAGGTGAGATAGGTCCCATTGCTGGGCAATGTGCCTTTGCCCAGCAATGGGACATTCTAGGCTAGATTTGTTTTTAGGGTTCCGTACCCGAAGGATCCCAACGGAACCCTATTGCTGTTAAGCACGTGTCCGTCTGTCTGTCACAAAATATTGTTCCGAAGAATTTTTTAACTGCCCAATGACCAATTAACTTGAAATTTGATGATAATGTTTATTATCTTTATTTATAAAACAAAGTCGGGTTAGTTACATCATTTATAACTAAAGAACGGCTGGACCGATTTTTATGATCTTTGATTTGTTGGATTTGTCTCCGCCCCGAGTAGGAGAATAACTATTAAAATATCGGAAAAAACAGACACAAGAAATTTTATTACCTGCGTTTTGCATGTAACGGCTTTTTGATGATATCTCGAGAACGGATTCATTTATTGATTCTGAGGCGGTACGAACAAACAAACAAACTAACGAAACAGATTCAAACTGTGTGCCAGCCAGATCAACTAGCGGTCGGTGAGCCGTACGTAAGCGCGGCGTCGCCTAGCCGTAGCCGAGTCGATGTACCGGAGCTGCTGATCCGCTTTGGTTACGTGCTTACGTTAGGTTGACGCTTGTTTGACGACGAGATGAAAGGCGATACGGTGACGATCCCTTTCCTAGTTGATATGTGTACTGTGACCTTAAAACCTTCAGTTTCTTCAGTTGCCTGTGCCAAGGGCCGCGGTAACTCTATTTCAAATTTATCCGCGACCTTACGGTTATACCTAGGTTACGTGCCTGTAAAACTACCTTAAATAAATATCTGAGGGAATACAGTGGAAACTCGATTAATCGGACAAATTGTTGTCGTGCCTTCGGATAATCGAAAATTCGTATAATCGAATGTTAAAAGAAAAGCGGTTTTTGTACATATTTATGCAAAATACATAATGCTAAGTGTTTATTAAAAACAACAAAACCAAATTAAATTTATCACTGTTTCATAAGAAATTATTTTGAGATATATTTTCGAACATAATACGTATGCACCTATTTATGTACATACATATTGTCTTAGCTTAAATAGGTACTAAAATACCGAACGATAGCGATAATAGCCAATCCGTTTATCTGAGGATCATCTATAATCGAGTGTCCACTGTATTAAAAAGATGACACAATATCAATCATAACGAACGTTAAAATAAATAATATGAAATTTACCTTTCACTAAACACTTTAAAACATTTTCAGAGAAAGTTTCCTAGTCATTTAATCACAATTTGTTTTTCTGAGTGGTGGCTTACGATTCGACCAAACTCATAACATTTTGCTATGTCAGCGATACGGGACCCGATAGTGAGACCCTTCACCGAGCATCCCTTATTGAGGACTTACGGTACGGTCTCCCGGTCAAACGGACATCCATCAGGCAAATTGGGTATGT
The DNA here is from genome assembly GCA_951329385.1 of Polia nebulosa. Classification (NCBI taxonomy): domain Eukaryota; kingdom Metazoa; phylum Arthropoda; class Insecta; order Lepidoptera; family Noctuidae; genus Polia; species Polia nebulosa. The sequence goes on along the minus strand of OX589593.1, from coordinate 9,469,056 downwards.
ACTGAAAGGCTGAACTTTTCGGGCTGAGTCAAGTCCTTTTTTTCGCATAAAAAAGTTCTATTCGGGTTTTACAGGTGGTCGGGTTTGGCGTAAATGGAAATGGTACAAAAGATGGATGTTATTAAGATTTGAAAATATAAGCATAATCAGTCTATTAATATCAGTCTATTAATCAGTGTTAAATATCAGCCCATAAAGGATGGGCTGTCATTTAACACGCGGACCCAGTGTGGATTGGAAGATGTCACATGTTTTTGAATTATTGGTTCTACGACATGCTGGTTTCCAAACGATGATTCCCTTCACCGTTTTGAGAGATAATTTACAGATGGTGAAATAATTTACACAAAGCGAACTACCTGCAGGCGTATTCGCTAACTCAGTTGACATCAATTTGATAGGCACTTTGCTTTGACGTATAGGAAAACCGTAGTGCCTATTATAATCGATGTCCACCGAGCAATGTACTGCGTAGTGCCTATCAAATTGATGTCAACTGAGTTAGCGAATACACCTGCTGATGAGGTTCAAACCCACGACCTAGGTATAACTCGTAAATATGATTGACTGTTTTTTCACAATGAGAGATAGAAACTAAGCGGCTCCATAACAACTTATTAAAAAATGCACAAAATAATGTCACACAAACAATATAATATAACCTAAAATCACGCCTGTATCCATTCTCCAAAGGTTTCAAATTTCTTTAAATTTTAATAAGCTACCAAATATATACCTAATCAATTGAAAACAAACAAATAATCAATTAGGTACAACCCACAAACACAACATTAAAACATTTTAAATTAAAACAACAACTTCGAAATCCTATCATTCCTATCTGGGTTTATATTTATCTGTTCAAATACAAACCTGAAACAGGGTTCTAAATTAGTTGGGGCGTGACCAATGACGCAAAAAAGGTTGTAGCCCCACTTTCTAAATTTATTTATAGGGACATTTTGTTTGCGGTCGGAAAACTGTAGGACGTCACCTGAAACATCTGAACAATCCGCACAAATCCCGACAATATGGCGACCCTAGTTGCTGTTATAAATTACACCCGAAGCTTTACTAAAGAGTTTTTACATTTCTGAGGCACACAAAGAGTAAGCTACAAAGGAAGGCTGAAAGAGTGGAAATATAAACGTTTGTAGCTTTAAAAATATTCAGCACGAGCTTTAAAGGAAAAGGTCAGACTGTGATGCTAAAAGTTAACCCGGTGACTACATTGATTTAAGAACTGGTTGGATGGATGCTTGGCTCTTTATAAGCCTATAAGCACTCGTTGAGCTCTAGATAAAGTGTCTTTCTATCAGTGAAAAGTTAAAATTAGTTAGTTTGTAAAAAATCACGTCAAATTGTAACCTATTTATTAACCGACTTCGAAAAAGAGGAGGTTCTTAATTCGTCTGTATGTTTTTTTTTTTTTGTTTTTACGCGATATCTCTGCCATTTATGAATCGATTTTGATGATTATTTTTTGTTTGCTAGGTCCTTCAGAGGTGGTCCCATATAAATTTTATCGAAATCAATTAAGCACTTTTTGTAAAAATCGTTTAAACAAAAAATATGTATACACAGATGACGTTTTGGTTTTCTCCAAATGTTCAAATTCCATGTTATTGGGGTTATCCATTCGGCCATAACTTTAATATTTAGTTTTACTTCTGGGGTACAACAACTAAAAAGTGAAAAATATTTTTTTTTTTTACAAAAATGCAAGCGACTTCTAAAAATTTCAAAATAACTTTATTTTCGGAAGTCGGTGTCAAATAACGAAGTAACAAAATATAAACACCGCCTTCCGAAAATAAAGTTATTTTGTAATTTTTTGAAGACCGTTGTATTTTTTGTAAAAAGTTTTTTTCAATAAACTCGGATACATTATATGAAATGACGTGTTCATAATATATCGAGAGTTTACACTAACAAAATTTATAACAATCTCACGGTGTTTGCAGTTATCCGGTGACATAAATATCAAAGAGGCTAGAGGTGTCACACATTTTATCCGTTGGCCAAACTTCACATGAAAGACGACAAATACGTTGCGGTTCGTTATTACGACCCTACCTTTCCCAAATCTCAATCTCGGGATTGATTCCGAAGTTGCTATCCGCACATTTACCTCAGAACATTCATTAATAGTGACTATTTACAAACATGTTTGTCGGTCCTTACTAGGGATGTCTAATATAGGCCATCTTAGTGGAGCCGGATATGAACAAAACATTGATTAAACATGTCATTAATTTGTGTGAAAAACAAAAATAGACGTACCTACTGTTTTTCTGTCTTTCACAAAATAAAAATCTTTTTAAGATTTTTTTTTTATTTTTCACTTTTTAGTTGTGATTAACAATGGATATTTATGCGATAGCAGCAATAGCGGTTCATTTGCAGCCATTTTTTGAAGAGTTCTGTTGCCTGTCTTCGAAACTCATCATCGGATCTATAAGATATGAAATCTAAATGGGACCATTTCGGAACAAACCCCTTTTGAACAAAAAAAGAATTTTGCAAATCCGTAGACATATAAGACGAAGTTATGCCCGAACACACAAAAAAATATATAATAAACATCAGAATTGATAACCTCCTCCTTTTTTGAAGACGATTAAAAAAACAGTTCCTTGACTTTGTCACCTTTTAGGCGTATTCTTAGTATAAAAAAGCCAGCTCGACCAAAAAATTAACACCGAACCTGGCGGCGGCGGTGATACCTTTGAGAGCGAGAAATTAAACTTGAAGTTAAAGTTAATTTTCTTTGGTGCGTAGGGTGCGAACGAGTTCCAACGGTATCCTGGGCATGATCGCTGACAGGCTGGACTGCTGAATTATTAATTGTTGCTCCAGTATTTCGGCTGGAATACTGAATCGACGATTAATTATTTATTTATGTGTACCTAAATATTGTTTTTTTTGTTGAATGTTGTTGTTTCACTGACATAGTTTTAAGATTGTTTATTGTTACTTACCCTATCAGTTTCATTGTAACTCGAAATAAATACATAAATATAATAAGACCTCCGTTAAAAAATTGCAAATGCAAATGCGGAGGTACAATTTCTTGCGGAAACAGAAGACGGATACCATTACAACCCTAGTGCATTATAACCCGAAGTGTAGCATAAGCATAATCAGCATTATTAAATAAAAAAAAATAAAAAAAAATTATAGTGCTGAACTCAGACCTCCTCTCTGAGAGAGGGAATAGGCCGTAAATCACCACTTTTTTTTTATGGGGTGGGAAATCATCCAATGACAATGAATGAGGGCATCTCGGAACGTGTCAGACTCTTACTGACTAAAACCCACCCCAGTTCTGTCCCTGTGTACCTGGGGACCCCTGGGGGTGCGGTAACTCTATTTCGAATTTATCCACAACCCCTGGGCAGGCATCAGCCATGACGGGCCCCGTCATGATTGCTGACAACTCTTTGAGGCGCGCGTGGAACACTACGCGGCTTCGACTCTCGGGCCTGGTGCTGACCGGACGGCGAGCTACCCATTACTCGCCGTCCGCAGACGCGGGCCCAGTGCGTGTTGTTTCCGAAGTATGTGTACCTAATGTTAATACCCTGTCAACTATAACTCAGGGGATAAAGCAGAGTGCATAGCGATCGTGCAGTCATTATTATCAATTACACCGGTAGTCTTCGTCATAATCTAATTAGCAGGTACATTACGGTACACGGGTCGGTAAACGTTCTGATTTACATACTATCACGCTTGTACTCCTGTGTAGGCAGAAGTGTGTATATACGTGAACACCTACACCTGTTTCCGGTCGACTACTTTTCAACCGTACTGCTAACAGTTATCATCATCATTTCAACCGTAAATAATAATAATAATATTCCACAACTATCACACAACGCCATCTAATCCCAAGCTAAGCAGAGCTTGTATTATGGGTACTAGACAACTGATAAACATACTTATATATTACTAAATACATACATATTATAGATAAATTACACCCAGACACAGAACAAATGATCGTGCTCATTACACAAACATTTGTCCTGGGTGGGAATCGAACCCACGACCTCCGTCATAGCAGTCAGGGTCACTAACCACTAGACCAACAGGCCAGTCCAGTCAGTAAATCATCCACTGCTGGATATAGGCCTCCTCCAAATGTCGCCACAACGACCTCTCCTGTGTTTCCGCATACATCGGCTACCCGCGACCCTCACCAGGTCATCGGTCCACCTTGTGGGAGGCCTTCCAACGCTACGTCTTCCGGTACGCGGTCGCCACTCCAGCCCCATCGAACATCTGTACAGCGAGCATGTGCCTTGCCCACTGTCACTTCAGTTTGGCGATACTTCAGACTATGTCGGTAACCTTGAGAAGATTACAAGGACAATAAGTAGTCGACCGGAAAGTTTCAAAGCAGTACCAAGTTACTGTTGGTAGAGTATTCCCAGCTGTAATGTGTATGTCCCATGTATATCCTTCCTTGTCCTTTCCATTATCATCCTCAGAGCTCATATTTCCACAGAATAAAAACTTGATGAAATTTCCAACAACACTTAATACGACCTGGGAATAGAGCCCACAACTAAACGTTAAGAAGTAGCTGTTGCGACCACTAGACAAACGAGACTTCAACATTCCAATTTTCTTTCGAAACACGAGTCTGTTCAGCAAGATGGAAATTCTTCAATAAATATTCAAATGAATGGAGACGGTATTCTGTGGGTGGGTCTGGCCAAAAGATGAGGGATTCTCTACAAATCTTCGAGACATTTTTATACATCTATCCAATCATAGAAAAATTGACGCTGCCACAGAAATAAGACAGATTTTAGGGTTCCGTACCCGAAGAGTCCAAACGGAGCCCTATTAGTACACTCACGTGTCCGTCTGTCCCTTTTTCCGTATTTCTGTCTGTTTTACAGCCAAATGGTTGGAGCTACAGTCTTCAAATTTTCACAGTAGCATCTTGTTGACCCAAAGCCATACAAATAGTCAAAAATACTTTTGGTACGGAACCCTAAATGTGCGAAGTCCGACACACACCTGGCAGGTTTTTTTTTCAAATAGGTGTGATATGTTCTTTTTAGCAATAAAATAGAGTTTTCTATATTTTTCTAACTTGCAAATGAAGAAATTGATGGTTTCTGCTCTACTTAATACCGACTTACGGGTCGTAGATCGTGGGTTTGAACCCAAGTAGGCACTTTACTTAGTGTAAATTATTTTATCACTGCTTAACGGTGAAGGAAAACATCGGGAGGAAACCGGCATGTTCTAGAACCAATAATTCGAAGACATATAAAATCCACCAACCCGCACTGGGACCGTGTGTTGAATGAAGGCCCATTTCCTCTCTCAATCTCTGTGCCAAATTTTATCCAGATCCGTTCAGCCGTTCTGGCGTGATTGAGTAACAAACATCCATCCTTTAGAATCTATATATATATAAAACAAAGTTGAGTTAGTTACAATTAAAAAAAACATTTATAACTCAACAACGGCTGGACCAATTTTAATGGTCTTTGTTCTCATACATTTTGTTTGGAACAGCTTTTTTGTTTATTGATTCTGAGACGTTACGAAGTTCGCCGGGTTAGGTAGTTTATAATATTGGTAAGGTAAAAATAACCCTTGGCAATAAACGAATATTAACAACTAGCTGCGCCCCGCGGTTTCACCCGCGAAGACTGGGATAAAAAGTAGCCTATGTGTTAATCCAGAGAATAAGCTATCTACATACCAAATTTTACCCAAATCGGTCCAGCCGTGTGAGCGTGAAGAAGTAACAAACATACACACTCACAAACATTCGCCTTTATAATATTAGTGTGATCTGAAGATGACACAAAATCTCCAAATGCCAGATTTATCATCTGCAGATGTCAGGTTCCCTCAACCACTCTTCGTAATTGTTTTTTTTTTTTTTTTTTTGTTTTTTTTTTGTGGGGTGTTAAATCATGTAATGACTTCTCCCGCTCTGGGTGGAGCGGGAGGGCGTGTCAGACTCTTACTGACTAAAACCCACCTCTGTTCCTTCGCTGCCTGAGTGCCCAGGGGTGCGGTAACTCATTTTCAGAATTTATCCGCTACCCCTAGGCATGCAGGCACCGGCCACGATGGGCCCCGTCAGTGGTGGCTGACTACTGACTGACTCTTTGAGGCGCGCGTGGAACACTACGCGCCTTCGACTCACGGGCCTGGTGCTGATCGGACGGCGAGCTACCCACTGCTCGCCGTCTGCAGGCCCGGGTCTACGGTGGCCGGAAATCGTCTCGCGACGTCCTACGTCTGGTACGCCCAGTACCTCTCCTGCGGTGGTAGCGGCCGGGGCCGCGAGGGCCACTCCGTTGGGCTTCCCTCACGCGTCCCGCCTCCGCCTTCACGAGCATTACTGCTTCGCATTAACATTAATAGCGCCTTAAGATGCTGAAGATGACACAAAATCTCCAAATCTCAGATTTATCATTTGCAGATGTCATGTTCCCTCAACCACTCTTCGTAATTGGTTGTGGTGCACAAACGTAATGACGTAACGAGATGATGACGCACAAACTAATTAATTTGTGTCACATTAAGCACCGGGTTGAGGCGTCGTCGTTGGAATCACGTTTGATCGTTTACAGACGGATTCTACAGTACTCTTGATTAATCAACTGGAGTAAGACAAAAATTTTGTGTTTTTAATTAGTGGAGTGAAACACGTTTGAACAGATTCCTAGGAGTGTATGTTAGGGCAGGTTTATATTTGAGCCTAACCTCTGATTAAAACACGTTCGGTTCTGAGTACAGTGGATTGGAAGACAATAGAAATGAATTAATAATAAATAGGTTTGAACAGTCAACCGCAAGTCAGTGGTATGATTTGCTCTAGGAAAATAGCCCTTCCTGTCAGTTGTAGGTAATCACCGATGTATGATTGACTGTACCTATCAATATAGGAAAATAAGGAACCTGTCTTCGCTGTCAATGAATATCAAAAGATTGTGATATGATGTAATAAAAGATACAGTTTTTTAGGATTTTTTAACGCCATATTTTATGATTTATTTATGTTAGTGTTTTTTTTAAATTATATTTCGCTTAGTATGTAAATAGTAGGTTTATAACTATTGTTAAATAAATAATTATTTAATCCTATCATTTTGGTAAGTCCTGAGAAAATAATTCCAGTACAGAATGTCTAGCTCATATTGAACTTAAGTTACTATACCAGCTTAGTTCATGAGTTCATCAGTTCATCAAAGCAAGTTTCAGGTAGGCACTTCGAAAGTCTGTCGATCTTTGATAATTTTCAGGCAAACTAATTAGCTAGGCTCTTGGAAGCAGCCTTGACGTTCTGAGTTGGTTTTATAAGTTTGAGTAATTTTATATGAAGCAACCTGTTTGCCCATTTATTTTGTGTGTAATATACTTTGCAAGCATAAAAGCGATAGGGATAGGAGCGAGTTATAAAGCAAGTGTGTTGAAAAAACAATTTCCACAGATTTCTGAATGAACTACTACTAATTGTTAATTTGTGTTTTATTTATATGTTATATGTGTACAATAAAGAATAATAATAATAATAATAATAATAAACAAATAATAATAATAATAATAACGCACCTTTCTTGGGTCATGTATGGGGCAATGGAAGACGGTCCTTCGCTATCCAGGATGTCGACCAATCCAGGGGAATGATGAGCCTATATGGATTAAACGGGGAATATTTCAGGGCGACAGTTTGAGTCCACTTTGGTTCTGCTTAGCCCTGAATCCTCTAAGCACGTTGCTGGAGGATTCAGGCCTGGGCTATCGGTTGAGAAGAGGTGGTCAGGCCATATCTCACCTTCTTTACATGGATGATCTGAAACTCTTTGCCCCCAACAACTTGCAACTGATGGAGTTACTGAAGGTAACTGAAACTTTCAGTAGCGCTATCAGGATGGAATTTGGTGTGGACAAATGTGCAGTCATGCATGTAAAGAGAGGGGGGATTATGGAATCTGAAGGGATTCAACTCTCGGATTCCATACACCTCAGATCTCTCTCCTCAACCGAAACATACAAATATTTGGGTATGTCGGAAGCGTTAGGCATTAACGTTACTGACATGAAGCAATCGCTGAAGGAGCGCTTCTTTAGCCGCCTTAAAAAGGTATTGAGTAGCCTTTTGTCGGGCGGAAATAAGGTGCGCGCCTTCAACGGTTGGGTCATGCCGGTTTTAATGTACTCTTTCGGCATACTCAAATGGACTCAGACTGAGCTCGACGCCCTGGACAGGAGGGTCCGTACGCTGCTAACCGCAAACCGGATGCATCACCCACGTTCGTCGGTGATGAGACTGTACATCCCGCGGAAGTGTGGAGGTCGAGGCTTTTTAAATGCTAAGACTCTCCACAACCGCGAGGTGTGCAGCCTCAGAGAATACTTTTTAGAATCCGACGTGGGGATGCACCGAGAGGTGGTCGCAGTGGACAAGGGCCTCACCCCGTTGTCCATGGCTAAAGAGGACTGGCGCAAACTTGTAGTACTTACTACTGATGACCGCAAGGAGGTATGGAAAGGCAAGGAGCTTCACGGGCGCTATTATCAGGCTCTTCATGGGCCTGATGTAGATAGCCTGGCGTCCGTAGCCTGGCTACGGTTTGGTGACCTCTTCGGGGAAACTGAAGGTTTTGTCTGTGCGATTATGGACGAAGTTATCTTGACGAACAACTACCGGAGGCATATTATGAAGGATGGGACGGTTGACGTGTGTCGGGCATGCCACCGTCCGGGTGAGTCCATTAGACATATTATCTCTGGATGTTCTCGTCTGGCTAACGGCGAGTATTTGCACAGACATAACCAAGTGGCCAGGATTATCCACCAGCAACTTGCTTTAAAATACAAACTTGTGGATTCTGAGGTACCGTATTATAAATATGTGCCCGACCCAGTTCTCGAAAATGACCATGTCACGTTGTACTGGGATCGGTCTATCATCACTGACAGGACTATTGTTGCCAATAAGCCGGATATAGTGGTGATAGACCGATTAGCGCGCCGCACAATGATAATCGATGTCACCATCCCACATGACGAGAACCTCGTGAAAGCTGAGAAAGAGAAACAAATTAAATATCTTGACTTGGCACACGAGGTTGTCGATATGTGGAATGTGGACTTGGCTGTCATTGTGCCGATAGTCGTTACCGCCAATGGCCTGATGGCCAAAAGCCTCGACGACCACCTGTCGAAGCTGTCGTTGCGCGGTTGGATCAAGGGCCTGATTCAGAAGGCAGTACTCCTTGATACGGCTCGCATTGTGAGGAAGTTCCTGTCTCTGGAGCCCTAACCACCGGTAGCTTGGACCCTGCTCCCGATACCGGTGGACTACTATTTTTTATATTTTTAAATGTTTTTTATATGTTTTCTTTTAAAATATTTAAAAATGTAAATAATATGTGTAAAAATAAATACCGAAAAATAATAATAATAAGAATTTGGTGTTTAGTTTTTCTTGAAACTCTACTTTGGCCTAAAAACCTGTCAAAATTTGGTATTAAAGCAGGATTGGAAACGTTCTAAACTCCATACTCAATTCAGAAACTCACCCCTAGAAAGATAACGAGTTAACTATTTGAATATAAATCTTTTTTACAAAAAATTGAACCGACACTTACTTTACATTATTAAATATATTTGTATTTATGTATTAATAAAATTATATTAAATGTATATGTATTTTCGTTCCCGTTTTTTATTATTTTTAATTATTATTACTTTGTTTGTTTTTTTTCTTATGCACCTCATAAATAATATCTCTCCGCCACCCTAGATTGACTGGTAGAGAATGCCTAAGGCATTAGTGCGCCTTTGTACTTTAGTTGCATGAAGTGTAAATAAATAAACCGACTTCCAAAAATAACAAAAAAGTGCATAATAACTTTAATTTCGGAATTCGGTGTTTCTGGTTTTGTTTCTTCGTTTTTTGACACTGACTTCCGAAATTAAAGTTATTTTGCACTTGTTTGTTATTTCTTTTAAGTCGGTACTATTTTTTATAATAACGTTTTTTAATTTTTCACTGTTAAGTTGTGGTTCATAGACAAACCATCGCAGTAATCACGAGTCATTTTCTGTTAGTCATTGAAGAGTTCCACTGTCTATCTCTGAAGATCTTCATCAGATCCTAATGTGTTATTTATTAAAACCTACCTTGAAAAACGAAAACCCCATCCAAATCATCAGTAGTTTTTGAGAAAATCGCGGACAAACAAGCATACATAATTTGGACACACGGGTCGAATATACAGCATGTAATAAAAACCCTGTCCGATCCTGAAGAGTATTACTTGCTATCGTACTGCGTACACATATACGTAATCATTTAATGGATACGAGATAATTATTTTAGCCCAATGAAAATAATTAATTTAAAAAAAAATAAAAACTTATCAAAAGCAACATTGAGCCACATGAGCGCTCAACAAAGTTCACCTACTGTTTCGTTTGAAAGATATTGCCTGAGCGAGACAGAGTGCCTACAGCGAGGCTAGTGCAGGGCGGTATGGTATCGTTTGAAATAAAAATAGGTAAAATAAAAAGATTTCACCGGCCGGTGGAGCGTTGTCAACTTATGAAAATTTGCCATATTTAGTGTTAAATTTCGCATATTTTATAAAAATAAAAAATCGATAACTTTTGATTTTTATGAGTTACATTTTTTTTACAACTTTTTTTAGTACGTATTTTAAACCAGCAATACGCCTTTATTGGATTGGACAGGGTTTTTGTTACATGCTGAATAACCTCTTTTTATTTAAATCGGTTAAAAATTACCATTGAGTTCCCTTGATTTCTATCCAATTCAACGCTGTTTTTTTTTTTAAAAACAGCTTGCGGACGGCAGAGTGGACATCTTTCGTCTGATGGTGATAAATCGCATCATCAGACTAGCGTTTAATTTATGACCTGCCGGTAATCCCATCTCCAGAAACCGCGTGTAAGTCATTAGCACAAACTCCAACTCTTCAGCTGTTAGTATGAAACAATAGTTGGTCGAAACAACACGATCCTGTCGTTGCTATTAATAAATCATGGAGCATTGACAATTTGAGAGCGAGGTAACTTTGAAGAGCTCTCTTCACTGCGGTGACAACGCTCTGAGGGTAGATGAAGAGTTACCGCTACTTGTCGGTTTGCGTTTACATGATTTGTTTTAAAAAGCCTTGAAAAATACTCGTACTAAAATACGTCGTAAACTCAGAACTGCAAAATTACTCCCAGACTTGAACCGGGAAATTGAATAATAGCTGTAATTAGATAAATGCTAGCTTCTGCCAGCGGCTTCGCACGCGTGTAATTGTGCTTCCCCCACTATTAATTATAGCCTATGTGTTTTTCCAGACTATAATCTATATCTGTGCCAAATTTCATCCCGATCCATTCAGCCGTTCTGGCGTGATTTAGTAACAAACATCCATCCAAACTTTTGGGAATCCACCATATTGGATTTAGAATGACGTCATTTAGCTAAAACAAAGCATGTGTGCAAAATTTTAGCTCAATCGGAAACCGGAATGTGGGTCAAATTTAATGTCTAAGATTTTTACATAGTTACAAAAAAAATGTTATAAAAATTGTTTTGACCTGACTAGAGTTTTTCAAATAAGTACAAATACCTAAATATTACAACGTATTATTATTACGTTTATTTGTTTTGTTCACTGCCACTACAAACTAAACAAAATGAAAGTGAAATATTCGAATGCCTTTTCGCCAAAAACAAATAAAAAGCACAAACTTGAGATAAATAAATACAGTGTTATGAAATAATCGCGTGCCGCCGGCCGCCGCCTTCGCCTTCACAATTTGTTCTGTAGTACCTACCTTGGGCACTAGGCACTAGTCCTACTGTCGACGATTAGCGATACGCGACTAGAGCTAGTAGGGCAGTTTTCCGCTCCCTTCTGCTGGGTTTAGACCAAACAAACGAAGGCGAACGAACGGGAATGAATGGTGAAGGCGAGCGAGCGTGTGGCGTTCATCAGCGATTTTCACTTTCTCTTTTTCGCTCGGTCGTTTGGTATTTTAAATACAAGTACAGATTGATTACAACGTATTGTTTATTTGTTTTGCTCACCGCTACTATAAACTAAACAAAATATTTGAAAGCCTTTTCGCCAAAAAGAAATAAAAGCACAAACTTGAGATAAATAAACACAGTGATTTGAAATAATCGCGTGCCACCCGGCGTTGCTTTAATAATTTGTTCTGTAGTTCCTTGGGCACTAGGCACTAGTCCTACTGTCTACGATTAGCGATACGCGACCAGAGCTAGCAAATAAAACGGATACAGACCAAGCGAATGAGCGAAGGAACGCCAACGAATGGGAATCACCGATGGATACAGCGTTTTCAATCACACCATCGACAGACTAATTACCCGACAGGGTCAACCAAACGAACAAACGGCAATGAATGTGTGAACGCGAGGGAGCGTGTGGTTTCATTGGATTATCACTTGTTCGCTCATTAGTTTGGTCTGTTCCTAATAACAAGTAGCGAGAGTTCCGAGCCTTTAAACAAAATACTTTTCTGTTAACGTTAACGCTAGCGCTTCGTGCAAAATGTATGGCAACGACAGTTCTCTCCGTAGGTAATGTCCTTGCCATACATTTTGCACGAAGCGTTACCGTTAGCGCTATTATAAAAGTTATTTGGCTAAGGGGGCTGGCCATCAAGCGAGTATCACTGAGTCAGTTTTCTTTGACAACTCTTGTCGCTGCGAAAAACTAGTGGAGAGAGAGTTCTCGCCGGCCAGTGTGAATTCGAAACAGAGTTACCTCGCCCCTGGGCACTCAAAGGCAGGAAGGAACAGGGGTGGGTTTTAGTCAGTAAGAGTCTGACACGCCCTCCCGCTCCACCCAGAGCGGGAGAAGTCATAGGATGATTTACCAACCCCCAAAAAAAAAAAAAAAAAACGATCAAGTAATAAATCTACATAGTATAAAACAAAGTCGCTTTTCGTGTCTGTCTGTTTATCTGCTAACTCCTCTTACACCACGCAACGGATATTGATTCACTCAAAGAAAGAGCAATAAACGAGGAATGTGTATATATTTATTTTTATCTTTGTTATTAGTCTGTCAGCTTTCTTCAGGGCCTACCTCCCCGTAAGTGGCGCCCTCATTGAATAAAAATTCGTATCTTAGCATAGACAATAAAGATTACAGAATCCTATGTTGCGTTTGTTACAAATAGGATAAAGTATTTTTACGTTGTTAAAACAGGACTCAAAGTGTTTCATATCCAAAGTAGTAAGCAAAAGTACCAAAAACGGCCGTTTTTGACAGTGAGTCATTACAAGGTGATTTTTTAATCGTTTAAAACACTTAAAAAGTACTCATGAATAAGAGCAACTTTTACCGTGGTGCCAACTTTGTAACTCGACTAAAACATCAGCTGTTCCATAAAAATTGCCAATCCCTACTCTACCAAAATGTATGGAACAGTATTTTTTTTAGTTAATTTACAAAGTTAGCCCCATAGTAAAATTTTCTCGTAGCTTTCACCCCTTTCATTGTTTTAAATGATTAAAAAATCACCTTGTTTATCTCTTTTAAGGCGCAGTTATGCGACTTTTAATGGTTTTTTATTGAAAAACACGTCTAAACGACAAGTCTTATTTCTTTGAAAAAAATATATGTTACTCTAGACAATTTACGTCGTAATTTGATCTGATAATATTTGAAATTATATTTTTATAACATAGTGTAATTAATTTGTGAAGTTACGTCTAACGCGGATAAAAAATTGAGAATCACGCAAAAACTATAAAGCGTATTTTTATGAAACCTTCACCATTTTAAAGATCATTTAATTATTTATAATTTAAACTCAGTGTTTCATTTTAATATCTGTTATTTTATGTGTAATAAATTAATAATGCGTCTAATTTCGGACAGCGCTCCTTGATGGGCGAGTCCTGTTACTGGGTGGACATACGACGCGTTACGTGAGCTCAGCACAGAACACGCAAGCTAACCACTCAAGGTCATTGGCAGCTAATAGCGCCTTAAGTGTGACGTCATTCGAAGTTTCAGCCCACTGTAACGTGACAAAAGAAAAAATACGTGTCCAATATTATTTGATAATCAAACTGACGTAACAATCAAAGACGAAGAATCAAACACGGGACCAAGATGAGCAGGCGAGTCGTTTCCTCGCTAGCAGTGTGGCAGGTTCCTTACAGCGCTCTTTCAGTGAAAAGCTAGCTACAAAATTTTCTTAAACTTTATTGAATTTGTTCCCAGCATAGTGCCTTGTTATTACGATACTATTCTAGAAATCGATTATTCTGTTCGAATTGAGTAGTTTGTTGAGTTTTCGTTTGTAATTTGTGTTGGGCGAGTATTGTAAGCCGGTTGGAGATTTTAGACTGATAGGATTATTGGGAACTTTAATTAATAAAGTTGGGCAGATTATTAGTTTGTTTTGTCTTAGTTTAGATAACATTATAATGAACCAATAAATTTTAAATTATGATTGCTTTATTCAACATTTATTTTCTGTATATCATAACCGATTATACAGAGTGTAACGGAAAGGTGTGGTCATATTTTAAGAACTGCATCTGTCCATCGATATGAACAACTTTATTCAAGAAAACCTGAGGAAATTCTCAAAAAAATTATTTACCTCCCATACAAATATTGATCAGCTGATGATAACTTTGTATGGAAAGTCCAATTTTTTTTTTGGGAATTTTCTATTTTTTCTTAGAGAAAATTTTTCATTACCATGGGCAGAATCGGTTCTTAAAATATGACCACACCTTTCCGTTACACCCTGTATGTATAAACATTTTTGCAGATATAAGTTCAAACGTCTTATACGAGAGCTTTCATTACTAATTCTATTTTTCTTTTTCCTTCTCTCTGCATGTAGGTACACCCAACTTTGTTGTATGTTTTTTTTTGTTTGTTAAGTTTATTTAACATGATTTAACCGACTTTCGAAAAAGGAGGAGGTTCTACGTTCGACTGTATGTATGATTATTTTTATGTCTGTCCGCCGATTTCTCCGTCAGTTGTGGACCGATTTTCAAAATTCTTTTTTTATCCGAAAGAATATACTCCCGAGGTGGTCCCATATAAATTTTATCGAAATTGCTTCAGCGCTTTTTGAGAAACTGAACAAAAACGAAAAATAGTGTTCTCCAAATGTTTAAATTCCACGTTCCATATTATTGGGGTTTTTAGTTCTGGGGTATAACAACAAAAAAGTGAAAAATAAAAAACTTTTTTACAAAAAAAACAACGACGAAGTAAAATACAAACACCGACTTCCGAAATTGAAGTTATTTTTAAATTTTTAGTGTATTTTTTTTTTTGGAAGTCAGTTGTTTTTTTTTTGTAAAAAAGTTTTTTATTCATTAATTACGTGTGTAATCCTAGTGATTATTTCACTTAACGTACCCCACAGCTAATCTGTGAACATCGTTGTGGGCTACAATATTGTTATATGTTTGATGTATCTATCTCTGATTTCTATTTTTCATAATATTGTAGTTATTTATAAAAATAATACCATCTTCTTGACTGTGGCTCATGTTATTAGGGTCGGCGCAGCACGTTTTCTTCAATTTGCTCTTGAATTTAATGTAGGTATAGTTGTACATTCGACTGATTTGAAGTAGATATTTAACACAGCCAGCGCAAAAAAAAATAGACTGGCTATGCGAAAATCAGGACCTAGATTTATTAATAAATTACCAGTTATTCAATTACGTATTCCAGGCTGATTTATAGCGAATATTTAACAGCGCGGCGACCAGCGCAAAATCCAATAACAGAATTATTTTAGCGTGCAATTCGTTCGCAGCTCTTCAGTCCTCCACTTTATTTGATACTCCGTACTTTGGTATAACGAGCAGTTTTTGTTTGTTTGTCAAACATTCGTGTCGTGGCGCCTCGGCACGGAATCTACCACGAGACACACACGTTCCCCCTTTTTTTGTCATACATCGCTTTTTTTCACAATAACTTTCGACTACAACGCTGATGGAACACCGCAATGGAGCACTAAATGTGGAAATCCGTCCTTTGAGCTTCCCGTTGTACGGACTTTGTGAACGGAACTCTTTGGGAACGAAGGACAAATAACAACGACCGTGTCTCACAGGTAGCGCTATAATATTGTTCGCTGCAGTGACGTGAAATATGCTGAGTATTAAATGTGACTGTATAAAATTGCACAGATCTTTTATACACCGTAATGCGAACACAAATTGTGTTCTCCGTAATTTTCCGTGTTTATGTAACCGTCACAATTGCTCCGCGTTTCTCTTTATAAAATTTTGCAGTCGTATAAAAAAAAAATAAACTGCAAAAATTCGTAACAAAAAAAAAATTGATTTTGTGATTGATTATCAAGGGGACCAGAGTAACAAAGTCTTTAAAAAGTTTCAGCGGTTTAAACGTAACGCAACTTCGGGTCCGCTTTTGATCATTTTTCGATAAAGGACGAACTTCTGAAGTTTTTTTCCTACAGTTTTTCTCGTAATCTATTTGACGTCAACCCGTCTAAAGATTATTTCAGTCAATACAATCTGTGGAGGGGACGGAGAGGATATCTACTGCTGAGGGAACAAGGGAATTGCCTGTCATCTATCAGCTTGTGGGAATACCCTCTTTTTCAAACACTCTTTACCCAGTAAACTTTCAACGTGTTTAAGTAGACATAACAGTTCCCTTTTAAGAGAGGACACCGTCCAATTTATTGGTACTTTTTTCCACGATTGCGGTAGTGCATACAGTGACACTATTTTTTCCACGATTACGGTAGTGCATACAGAGACACTATTTTTTTCACGTTTGCGGTAGTGCATACAGTGACACTATTTTTTCCACGATTACGGTAGTGTATACAGTGACATTATTTTTTCCACGATTGCGGTAGTCCATACAGAGACACTATTTTTTTCACGATTGCGGTAGTGAATACAGTGACACTATTTATTCCACGATTGCGATAGTGCATACAGAGACACCATTTTTTTCACGATTGCGGTAGTGCATACAGTGACACTATTTTTGCCACGATTGCGGTAGTGCATACAGAGACACAATTTTTTCTACGATTGCGGTAGTGCATACAGTGACACTATTTTTTCCACGATTGCGGTAGTGCATACACAGACACAATTTTTTCCACGATTGAGGTAATGCATACAGTGACTCTATTTTTAATTCGAAATTTAAAATTATTTTACTGTTTCACTTCATCGAAATTTAAAAGTCTGATCATAAAATAAAATAAAAAATCTACATATTTGTATCTACACAGCATTTTTAAGTCGTAACAGAATATTCATCACTGGAGATCGGGTATAAAATTTTAAATAGCTAGAGTTATGCCGCGTCTATCGCGTCGATTTACCATAGACATTTTGACGATGCGTACAACTGACAAACGCCCACGTAAAACCATAGAGTTCAAGACTGGACTGTGCATTACCGGAATGAAATTTAGTAAACGAGGTAGAAAGCAAATGACACTGGGACAAAGCGCATCTGTCTCTTTTTTAAGCCGCTATGGTTGTAATTATCAGCTACATATAGATATTCTATTTTACGAAGGTGGTTTGGTCTTGGATGTGTGTGGAGATTCACGTGCACATTGTTTCAGTGTGAGTAATCTATTCCCTATGACACCTAGCGCTCCGAGCATACGCAGACAGGACAAAAACCGGCCAAGTGCGTGTCGGACTTCGCAAATTTAGGGTTCCGTAACAAATGAGTAAATTATCAAAGAAAAATTTTGTGACAGACGACGGACACACATACAGACACCTAAAAACTGGCCAAGTGCGTGTCGGATTTCGCACATTAGGGGCTCCGTACCCTAAATTGGTATTTCTTAATAAATTACCTACCTATACGTAATAGTAAACATTATCACCAAATTTCAAGTTCATAGGTCAATGGGAAGTTAAAAAATTCTTAGTAACAAAATTTTGTGACAGACGACGGATGGACAGACAGACCGACGGACACGTGAGTGACAACAATAGGGCTCCGTTTGGACCCTTCGGTTACGGAACCCTAAAAAAGTTAAGTAAACCTACACACACATCCAAGACCAACCCGCCTTGGTGAGATAGACCAACTATACTGACAGCCTGAGAGAATTTGAGAAATCGACAACAACTGATCGTATAATAGCTTTGTCTCTCTCCAACTTTCTGACCGTTTTCACTTGCCAATCAGACAGGATACTTAGTCCAGATCTGTATGTCTATGCTATCGAAGTATGTCGATGCGTACAAACTCACACACGCCCACGTAAAACTAACGTGAACTTCATAAATATCAATCGGTGGAGTACATAAAAACGTTACTTTAATAAAGTTATGGTGTAACAGCCTTACTTTAATATGAAGTTATGGTGATGGGTCATTCAATTTGTATAAAAAGTACGCTAATTTAACTTTATGTGCACTCTGAATAAAAATAAGGTAACTGAAAGAGGAATGCTTATTATGTTGATCTTTCTTTGGTAAAACATCAGTTAAAAAGACTGGCCAAGTGTGTGTCGGATTTCCTACATTTAGGATTCCGTACCAAGTATTGGTATTTGTTAGTAAAATATACGTAATAATAAACATTATCACCAAATTTCAAGTTTATATGTCAATGGGAAGTTCAAAAATTCTTCGTAACAAGATTTTGTAACAGACAGACAGACGTACACGTGAGTGACAGCAATAGGGCTCCGTTTAGACCTTTTAGGTACGGAACCCTAAAAATAAAACAGTTTCTTCTATGATTGATGACATTAGTCCTTATGTTGACAATCTTGAATACTGTTTAAAGTGACTGAAAACTCTTTGGGTAATACAGGCGAAAAAAGGGATGTATTTTTAACTAGCGACCCACTCTAGCTTTGCGTACAAATTATACACTCTAAACCTTCCTTATGAATGACTCTGTCTATTGGTGAAAACCGCACAAAATACGTTCAGTAGTTTTTGAGTTTATCGCGAACAGACAGACGCGGTGAGGGACTTTGTTTCTTTGTAGATTCATAGTACCTACCCACCTACCTAGCTTTTACAACTATTACAACTAGTTCCGATACTTTTTTTCACTCCTAAAACCCATCTTTATTTCGTTCAATGTGCTCTAACTGTACCTAAAGTGCTTGGAAACTAAAAATAAAGCACAACAATCTGTCGGCACTAAGCAATGAAGCGCAAACATTCTCAAGGGAAATCTGAAACTGTCTCACATTGCGCTACCAATTTAATCGGAACAAAATTTGGTTAGCTCTGAAGAAACTTTACCTACCTTACGTGAACAATAGAAATTGGTAGATAAGGTTAGAAATTGGGCGCCTCGTGTTTCATTAAATAAAAGTAGCTATACATAACTTTACCCTAGATTAATTGATCCCCCTGAACGTCCAGCGGCATACCAGTATGCCGATCCAGGTTACGCGGCTTAAACCTCTATTATTAAATAACTAAAGATCTTATATCCTGTGGCATGGTGCACATGCATTCTTAGATAGTTATTACATAGTGTTAGAAAAAAAACGCAACACAAAACGCAACGCAAACGCAGAAACGCAATTTTAAAAAGCCGTTATGTTGTTTTGATTTCGTAATTTGAAGTTTTGAGTGTGAATAATAGGAAAATATGATATCGGACTCTACAACTCCAACACAACAACTCTATTACTTGTCTATTCATAGTGCAACATACAAAATTTCATGTAAATTGATACAGTGGTTTTAACAACTACCCACACACACACACACTATTCCCGACAAATCGTTGATAACAGAATTTGAATAAAATTCAACTCTTGAATTACAAGTATTGTTTACATGTTATTCTAAGGTCTGTTTATTCAACAACCCAAAAAAGTTTACTTTAAGTGCCTCGCTCCAATAGAAACCTCAGCAAGTTGTTTTTTATGAGCCCGGTCGTAAATATGTCAAACTGCGATAAGAGGCGCGGCCGTTGAGGAGTTAATCTATACTAATATTATAAAGAGGTAAAGTTTGTGAGTTTGTAAGGTTGTCGATTTTGAAAATTCTTTTACCAATAGAAAGCCACGTTATTTGTGAGTGTCATAGGCTATACATTTTTGAAATCCACGCGGACAAAGTCGCGGGCGAAGTGCTAGTTTTTTTTTTTTTTTTGGGGGTGGGAAATCATCCTATGACTTCTTCCGAGTGGTTAGCTTGCGTGTTCTGGGCTGAGCTCACGCAACGTGTCGTACGTCCATGTAATAGTAGGACTAGCCCATCAAGGAGCGCTGTTGCAAATTAGACGCAATATCCATTTGTTATACATAAAACAATAGGTATTATACTAAAACACGTATACTGAAACATAAATAATTAAATTATCTTTATAATAGTGAAGATTTCATAAAATACGCTTAATAGTTTTTGTGTGATTCTCAATTTTTTATCCGCGTTAGACGTAGGCTTACAAATTAATTACACTATGTTAAAAAAATTAAATTTCAAATATTCACATATCAAATTACGACGAAAATAGTATAAATTAACATACATTTATTACAAAAAAATAAAACTAGTGGTTTAGACATGATTTTCAGTTTAAAATCATTGGAAGTCGTATAATTCCGCCTTAACTATACAAACGACCGACAAATGAGTCGCATCGGTGCCATTCTTACGAGTAATTGAAAATGTTCTATGGAGAATTTAAATTAAGAATCCGCTAATCAGTATTTAAACTAAGCAGATGGTTAACGTGTCTTATAAATAAGGCTGTCTGTCTATATCTGTTTATAATAGACGTATTTTTGGCATATAGTGGCAAAAAAGCGTGTTTGCTTGTCGTTACTAACTTTTGCCGGCTTATTCGTTTTCTTGCTGAAATTGTATTCTGAACAAAACATAGTGGACCTAACTAGATCAGGGGTTCCCAAAGTTAACTGGACCGCGACCCACCTAAAAAACTACAAAATACAGGACTAACGTCTAGGCTGTTATGAAGAAAAATGGGGCATAACTATTTGTCATTAGTATTGAAATAAACATAATTATTAATGAAAATATACGTGTATTTGTTTTCCTATTTTTTTTTTCATTATTGCTTTAACATCGGTTTTTTAGAGCCCATTCAATACTCGCTCGCAACTACAAGTGGGTTGCGACCCATAATTTGAGAAATAACGAACTAGACTATCCTGGTTCTTCGACTCCAGTAGTTTCATCCACTTTACACTGAGCCAAGAAATACCAAGATTGGTTTTAATCCCTTCACTACCAGCAATCCTTTGTGGAGTATCTTACTTGGAGTTTTTTCCCTTAATTACTTTCTTTACCTCCAACATTTTTTCTATTTCTCTTATCAGTTTGCTCCTGATTATATCTCTACCGTGACCTAATTCCAAGGCAAAAAGGATTCGCTCGAAAATAAAAATAATAGAGCGTCCAAAGTAAGTAAAACAAAACCAATCTCTTATATTGAAATTCCTAATCGAGCTTTAGGTTGCTAGGCCGCCCCGAATAAAATTAATAACGCTGTCTAAAATACTAAGCATCCAATTTATCAAATAGGAAGGTTTAAGGCTAAAAATGGGAAAAAAATATTGAAATTTTATATATGGGGCTGACGCAAGGGAGTAAGATGAACAAGAGCTCGTTTGTCAAAGGCCTTCGAAGGGTTCAGGACAAAATGATCAACTTCAACTTGTGCCCGTTTTGGATAGTCTTCCATATTCCTTTTTTCAGTCTCCGTTTAATCAGTGTGACAAGTGACAGCTTGTCTACTTTAACGCTTTCATGTTGCATAGCTATCTCGTCTTTGTTGACTCATATATACTCGTACTATAGAATGTTATCAAACGTTATTGGATGGCTTTCGTTTTTGAGTTTTCTTTATTTCTTTCTTTTGTAATAAACGCTCATATTGGTCATGTTTCTTTTTGCTCCATAATTAGCCAAAAATTTTAAATCAGTTAGCTATTTAGATAAAAGACAATGTGGATATGTCTCCAGATAGTTGAGGATCTGTTAGTTTACAAAAAAATTCGTAAAACTATAAAAAAAAAATTCGGTAAGACTTAGTCAAGGTCTTATCTATCTATCTTTATAAAAAAATTACTTTCCTGCCGGAGTCTGTTTCCTGATAGCTTACAACCTGGGGGTCTTTAAGTCAAGAGTGGATAGGTTACTTCTAGGCAAGTGTGCTCCATCGTCGGCCACATCATCGCTTACCATCAGGTAAGATAGTGGTCAAACTCGAGCTTATCAGAAATTCATAAAATAAAAAACTACAAAAAATCCCGTCAAATACGACACACAATGTACTCTATCAATCACCCTGTGTAGCACAAAATTCGTTTTGACAACGCTGCATTCATTGTTACATCTCGCCGCTACCAATAGTTCGATTCTCCATTAAATCAGTGTCCGGGTAAAAAAATAACGGTTACAGTCCACTCGTCACCGTCCAATTTGTACCTCTACATATAAATTACTCGATTCCAACCAAAAAAATTTTGTAGGTACGCAAATATTTATTTTAATTGATGGTTCAAATATTTGAGTTCCATTCCTGTGTAAAACATTTAGAAATCTGTTGATTTCTAAATGTTTTACACAGGAATGGATGTGTTTGACGAGCTTTTCACACAAACGATTAACAAATCGTTTGTGTGAAAAGCTCGTCAAAAACCACAAAAGCTTGGACAGATGGTTAAATGTTACTCCATTACGTAAGAACGGCTGAATGTATCTGGATAAAATTTGGCACAGAGATAGATTATAGTCGGGAATAGCACATTGGCTATAATTTATAATGGGAGAAGGACTACTTCCACGTGAGAGAAGCCGCTGGCAGATGCTAGAATTATAAAATATCAAATGTTTTAAAGTATATATTACACGCTTGCTAAGCTAGGTCGATGAGGCGGAAAAGCATTTGATGTTAGACCAAGACTTGGCCGACGAAGTTCGGCTGCTAGTTTAATCTTTGAGCACGGAAATCCTCGGACTAGTGGTTTACGAGCTCAAATTATTTTGGGAGGTTCTATCTCGATATTCTTTCACGTTCAATTTGAAAAAGAACTCCTTTTCTATGCCCATTTTAAGTTGCAAGGCGTGTTGCAGACTGAAATAAAACCATGTTGTTTAAAATATTATAGTAAAACTCGTCGTTATCGGTCTAGAAGCTATTTTGAAATCTTGTTAGTCTAAATCAAGCACTCACAAGCATGTAACACCATATAAAGACACCAGCTCAAAGTGAAAATAGGCATTTCTACGCTCGTTACATTGGTACCAACTTTAGAAAAGTGAGCTACAAGAAAATCGTGCAAGCCCACTGAGCTGTAACTCGGTAACCGGACAAATGGTGGACCGTAACTCACTATACTCGAGTATTATGTCGATACGTGACAAACTACCTTTACTGGATTGCAAAAAATCGCAGCTCTGCGGCTGGCTGGCTATTTGTCGCACCTATGTGCAAAGTCGATGGAGTTACGGATATAGAATGTGCATGAATATGGAGCGAAGTTACTTCAGAAAATGTGGTTATGAAACTAAAGGGTTTCGGCCTCGTCTAGATCAATAGGATTATATTTTTGGTAGTAAGAGTATGTGCCGTTACAGGCATTATAAGCATTTGCTGAAGATCTAGGGTAAGCGTTTTCCTTACTCATTTTTATCTTTCTTATCAGGATGAATAAACATTACCCACCACATGACTTTGTTAAGCCCAGGAACCAGGTTCTGCCTGTGGAAATAAACAACTTCCTCTAAGAAAAAATAGAAAATGCCAAAAAAAATGGGCTTTCCTTACAAACTTATCATCAGCTGATCAATTTGTATGGGGGCTAAACAATTTTTTTTTGAGAATTTCCTCAGGTTTTCTTGAATAAAGTTGTTCATATCCATGGGCAGATGCAGTACTTAAAATATGACCACACCTTTCCGTTACACCCTGTATATACAGATGTAAAATAAATAACGGTAAAAATATCGGCTAGAGGTCCCCTCAACCTTTATATAGGCAGCTGCTACCCGTAGGTACACTGAAAGCGATAGAACAGCTGGTTAGCAATAACAACTATCGGCCAGCCACTAGCCCGTGCACGTGCCCTGTAAACGATCAAATTTGCTTGACAATTTAGTTGGTCAAACTTCACGTTTTCATCAAAGATTGTTTGACAAACGCATCAAACATAGCTGCACACTATTAAATAATTTGACAAACACATAAAGTTTCACAAACAATTTGATCGTTTACAGGGCACTTCATATTATCGTACAGACAAAATCGATACAATTGGCGAGAATCGTATGAGAATACATTCAGTAGTTTTGAGTTTATGGGGTACAGCTACAGACGGGACAGGGGACTTTGTTTTTTAATATGTAGTGATGGGCTGTATGTAACGTTGGTATGTAACTGTGACAACATACGGAGAGAAAGAAAAAGAATTAGATAACCCAGCTGTTTCGACAAATCTATCGAATATGGTATGCGTGTTATAGCCAGCTTTACTTTTGATTAGCCCAGTTTTGTATGAAACAGTTTTTCAACCTACAGCCAACTGTAGGTCTGAAAAGGACCTTCTACCAGCGATAAAGACTATCGAAAAGTCAAAAATACTTTCTTTTTTTTTTGGGGGGGTGGGAAATCATCCAATGACTTCTCCCGCTCTGGGTGGAGCGGGAGGGCGTGTCAGACTCTTACTGACTAAAACCCACCCCTGGTCGTTCCCTGCCTGCGTGCCCAGGGGTGCGGTAACTCATTTTCAGAATTTATCCGCTACCCCTAGGCATGCAGGCACCGGCCACGATGGGCCCCGTCAGTGGTGGCTGACACTAATCTCTTTGAGGCGCGCGTGGAACACTACGCGCCGTCGACTCACGAGCCTGGTGCTGATCGGACGGCGAGCTACCCACTGCTCGCCGTCCGCAGGCCCGGGTATGGGATTGACATGCACTACCTAAATATCACGTCGTCAAACTTTTGACTTTTTGACCATCGATATCTGTATATATTATATAAAATTCAAAGTCCTGACTTATTGACTGACTAACGGATATATCAATGCACAGCCTAAACCGCTGGTCCTAGAGACATGAAATTTGGGGGGTGTGTTTTTGTGAAGGCTGGGTATCCACTAAAAAGGGTTTTAGTGGGTTTAGAGCGGTTTCAACCCTTAAAACAATGTGGGTGAAAAAGGTATTGAAAGTTTATAACCGGGGAAGTATTAATTCCACGCAGGCGAAACCGCTGGCATACGCGGTGATAAAACGTTAATTTGTCTGGAGTCTTAAGTTTTTTTCAATAATGCAAACGGATCGAACTCACAACCTCTCCGGTGCCAGTCCGCTCCTCAACTTATAATACCGCCGCCAACGCTTACAAAAGGTACTATCTCCATACAATACACGTTTCACACTCCACACCCATTCACACATCAAAGTCAAATACAACGCAGCGATACCCCACCGACTTGAATGTGTAAGTAGTGTAGGTAGCTACTTAATTGGACTCTTACTTCCTTACCAGGGTTGGCGGATTTCAATCGGTTTAATTTGAATTATAATAGTTCTTAAAATTAAAATCACAAATAAAAACAACAACAAAAAACTGGCCAAGTAGGTATATGTCGGATTTCGGGTTCCGTACCAAATATTGGTATTTGTTAGAAAAGTATACGTAATAATAAACATTATCATCAAATTTCTACTTCATAAGTCAACGGGAAGTTAAAAAATTCTTCGTAACAAAATTTTGTGACAGCCGACGGACGGACTGACATACAGACGGACACGTGAGTGACAATAATAGGGCTCCGTTTGGACTCTTCGGGTACGGAACCCTAAAAAACCAGTCGGTACCTAATATTTAATGAGCAACTGGAATTCAATTGGTTTGGAGATCAAGCTTTTTTACAAAAATAATATAATGGCAAAATAGGAAGAATACTATCAATCAGATAATTTGTCAACCAACGTGTTTCAAGAAAAAAAAATAGCTATGACTAAATAAAATTAATTTGGCCAAATATTTAAAAAAAAACCCAACTAATAAAGTTTTTGTTTGAATAAAGTGTTTTATAAATATGTAAATAGTAGACAGGTATATTTTGAATTTAAATATACCTATCTCAGTTTAAAGAAGTATACAGGGTGTAACGGAATGGTGTGGTCATATTTTAAGAACTGCATCTGCCCATCGATATGAACAACTTTCTTCAAGAAAACCTGAGGAAATTCTCAAAAACTTTTTTTACCTCCCATACAAATAATGATCAGCTGATGATAAGTTTGTATGGAAAGTTCATTTTTTTTTTGGGAATATTCTGTTTTTTCTTAGAGAAAGTTGTTCATATCCATGGGCAGAACCGGTTCCTAAAATATGACCACACCTTTCCTTTACACCCTGTACATCCCAGTTGCCAAATAATAAATTTGATTGAAAATATATATATTATCTTTTTGCTATCCCTACTTTCTAGTGAAGTGCACCCAGTTCGGAGCTCTGACTCACACGTGATAATGAAACTGTACTAATATTTGTTTATCTACAGCTCAAGGTAATTGCGAGGCTGTCTGCTAATAGAACACATGCTGCCTTAATTAATGGGAATTGATAAGCAATTAAATTAATACGGGTTGTAGACTGCATGTGTTAAACTGTGTTTGTTTGAGTTAATTTAATCTAATCCGCCGTAAATGTCCGTGTGATGAGTTCAATATCAGTAATGCAGGATAGGATCTATGGTAACATTTTATTTTTTTATTAGTCTATAGTGTCCCACTGCTGGCCAAAGACCTGGGGGGAGTCCCCATATCCTTCTAGACACTCCTTTCTTGCGCCACCTCAAAACAGCCTTCATAGTACGCGTCCAAGTCATCTCGTCAGCGCTTTCTGGGCCGGCCTCGGCGACTCCTTGCATTCTCTGGCATCCATTGTAGTGATGTGCGAGTCGAGTTATTTAACTCGAGTATCTCGAATCAAATCGTAAACAAATCAAATCGGGTTCAGTTATTAACAACTTGAATCAACTCGGTCGATCGAACGCACGTCGCTTTTGTGTCTTTCTCAGACTTCCGTCGACCAGTGCGAGATTAGGGCGGCTCTAGAACAGTTAAAGAACAACAAGGCACCTGGTGATGACGGAATAACGACAGAGCTCCTTAAAGCGGGCGGGGCTCTAGTCCTGAGAGAGCTAGCGAGTCTCTTCAACTCCGTCATCCAAGAAGTTTCAACGCCTAAGGCGTGGGGCGGAGGTGCGGTGGTTCTGTTCTTCAAAAAAGGTGACAAAACCTTGCTGTAGAACTATAGACCCATCTCACTTCTGAGCCACGTCTACAAGCTGTTCTCGAGGGTCGTCACGAACCGTCTCGCCAGGAGACTTGACGAGTTCCAGCCACCAGAACAAGCTGGTTTTCCAAAAGGCTTCAGTACCGTGGACCACATCCATACTGTTCGGCAAATTATACAGAAGACCGAGGAGTACAACCAGCCGCTGTGTATGGCATT
Organism: Polia nebulosa; assembly: GCA_951329385.1. Lineage (NCBI taxonomy): Eukaryota > Metazoa > Arthropoda > Insecta > Lepidoptera > Noctuidae > Polia > Polia nebulosa. The sequence goes on along the minus strand of OX589593.1, from coordinate 9,441,541 downwards.
TGTGGACTACGAGAAAGCCTTCGACTCCATCGAAATATGGGCAGTTCTGGACTCCACCGGCGGAAGAACATTGGCATTGAAGGTAAAGATGGTCACCCATCGATGGACCAACCCCGACAAGCGTAGCTTAACCTGATGGATCGACCCGTGCAGCTGTTATTACTTTAGCCACGAGCTCCTGCATATGTATAATTATTGCTGTTTTTCTAGTCCCAATATAAGAATTCCAGATTTTCCCTTCAAACTTTAACGTGTTGCTCAAAATCCAGTTACATTCCAAACAAAATTGAAAAAACCTCGTGGAAATAGAAAATGCGTTGTTACTTTTCTACGTAAGCTTGTTAGTGCAACTCCTGCAGTTATAAAGTTTTGCTAAGTGGATGACTCACCGTTCTCAAAACTTTTGTTTGATACTAGAATAGAATAAACTTAATAATTACTGCTATCGATACTTTCTGAGTTTTCTTATTCTATGAGAACTCTTCTTGCTTTGGATTCGGGGAAATATTCTGTAGGTGTACTGTCTAAGGGTTTTATTACACCAATCGATCGATTGTCGATCGGTATCGATCGACGTTGATTGATTGTCCAAAATTAGACGCATTATTAATTTATTATACATAAAACGACCAATATTATACTAAAAAACGTATACTAAAATGTAAATAATTTAATCTTTAAAATGGTACAGATTTTGTTATATTACTTTATAGTTTTTGCGTGATTCTCAATTTTTTATCGGCATTAGACATAACTTTACAAATAAATTACACTATGTTATAAAAATATAATTTCAAATATTCACTTATCAAACTGCTAAGGAAATTGCCTAGAGTAACATATTTTTTTCAAAGAAATATAAATAGTCGTTTGGACGTGATGTTCAATTAAAAATCATTAGAAGTCGTATAACTGCGCCTTAAGACTACTTTTAATAATTTTACAAGTGAAAAAGTTTTTTTTTCTTTATTTTCACGTGAGATTAGTTGCCTCCGTCATCGTAACCTCAGCTGAAAAAGTTACTCAGCGTTGTTTTTTTTTTATCATTTATGGCCTCGCATTTCCTCACTATCTCACCTGACGGATAAAAGAGGTTTTCTGGATAATTCAAGCCACCAGTCAGCGCCAATTTGAGCGACAGGTCTTTTACTTTGAAAATGAAACATGACGTCGACGTCAATTTATCTAATGTCAATTTTTGACATTTTCTGAAGCGTTATGACAGGTGTCTGGACCTGACGCCTCTGTGATGCGTAGGTACGTCATTTTAAAAAAAACCCCTCATTATAATATATGGTGACTTCCAGATAAATGTTCTTCTACTTGAAAATTTAAATTAACATATAATACTGCTAATTGCTCCAGCTTGGTCACCCTTCTCTAAACCCTGACTAAGAACACTTTTGCAACTTTTTTTTTCTACAAGTTCAGTTATATTTTTTGGATTGCCTCCTCGGGCTCTTAATTTTGATACCCCTTTGATAACAATGCCACAAAAAATATGACCTTACTAACCTAATGGCGGCCATTTTGTTTTTTGTTTCAAAATTCATATAGCTTATGTCACATCGGCAGTCAAACCCAATCTAACGATACCTTATTTGTCGATATTCATCTTTGACCTCTGAGTTTGTTTCGGTGTTTCTTCTCAGGGTAGTCAGCTAGGAAACACCGGCCTCATCTAGCTTAAACTGACAAAAAACATTGACGTGTAAAAGTGTTCCTTGTAACCTATTTACTGATCATTTATCATTTATCATCTAGCCGTTTAGGCGTGCCAAAGAAATAGACACAAATACATAGTCTCGAAAAACAATACCCGCATTCTTGGGCAGTCGGGTAAAATCACAATGTTCAATTAGTTGTTACGATACTACCACCGTAGCGCCACAGTTGTAGAAGTTAAGGAGCTGACACTTGCCAAGTTTTCAACGTCTAGTGTTAAGACAGGCACGGTATAGGAGCATCGTTACACTGAATGACACCAAACATTCTGTAATACGGGTGAATGCAGCAAAGTTTGTTTGTAATCTTGTCGGTGGTGGGAAACTATACCCCCATTATTTGAAGTGGAGTTGCAAGTTACTGTACTTACTCTTTTAAAGGTATATATAATATTGTTTTAAATGATACGATTATATTTTAAAGCGGTGTAAAAATTATATGTGTGGCATAATAATAAAATTAAAAGATTTCCGTATCATTTCATTTTTTAAGTGAAATCTTCTGCATTCTTGAGCATGCATGCATGGGGCATTGAACACCAATGGTATTCCCATTTGAGCACCAATCAATATAATAGCTTGGTGCTCAGGCGCTTTGGGCAGTCTTGAGATGTGAAAAACAATTGAACTCGCGCGCCACCGACACCGCTACGCGATGCGCTACGAGAGTGCTACGTACGAGTAGCGCTCGTAGCGGGTCGCGAGGCGTGTTGATTCAAGTTATTTGTTTTCACTTCTGACGGTACTCCCGGAGTGACAGGTTTTATTTTTGTTTTAATTAAAGTAGATACGCTCTAATGGCACCCGCAGACAGGTGCCATGCAACAATACGACAACGATTCTATAGTAATTATCCGTTGAACTATTTTCATGAAGATACTGTCATGCGGCAGCCTATTACTTTTCTATTGTACCTATTTATTTCTACGAGTAGGTATATTATATATATCTCCAATACGGTGACCTAACTAAATTTAGAAAAAAATATATATATATTTTTCCTCATTGCCGCGATTCGTTTTATCGCTTGCGATGACAACGACCCTCTGTTGCGTTTGATAAGCAAAAGTTACCCTTTTGATACCTACAGTAAAAAAATACCCCGAACATAGAACGAAAAACGCTGACATTAATGAATATTTACCCTTTCGGCAGAACCTTAATAAAATACTTTTACATTGTTTTTACGAACAAACATTGTTTAGCAATACAGCAAACAAAATAAACGAATTATTTTGGTATTATGGAGCACAAATGCCGAATCCCAAACTAATTATTTTCTCATAAATTAAAATAATACCTAAAACAGATGGCGGTGTAGAAACAAAAGGCACACGATCCGTGAAACGTGTGTTTTTAGAGCCAGGGATGTGAAACCTGTGGGCCCGGCTAGAGGGTACTAAAACGGAATCACAAAGAGATATTTAGAGGTCGTAATTCTTTATAACCTATCACGTTATTCTCTCTCCTCAAAACGTGAGGGTTATAATATTTGAATTGAAATAAAATTGTTAGAATAGCTTCATTTTACATTTATATCTGTTAGATAGTCATAACATTAGTTTTAAACCGAAATATGAGACTGTCGACGAGAAATCGGGAAAACGAATGTTATTTTCTGAGTTCTAGGGAAGGAAACTAGCTCAATGATACTCGCGGAAAAGGTTTCTCCCCAAAGGGAAAGAAGAAGATCTAAATAAAGCAAAGTTAATTAAGGTATCTTCATGTATAACACATGTGAAGGAAAAGCGGATTCTGAAATGTATCTGTGTCTGTGTTTTGCTCGTTAAACAGCATACAATTTCAATGAGTGAGACTGTAGATACAAAAAGACTTAGTTTATATTAGGTACAGACTTTTTCGTCGAAACGAGAGCTTCCAGGAATGCTTCATTACAAATTTACTTTCTGTTACTTTAATGATGGGTTCTTTTTGTTTTTTCAAGTTTCCATTAAAATGTAGGTATTTAATTGACAGTTTTTTTCCAATGGTCTTATTTGACAGTATTTTCTCGCTTTGACGAGCGGCTTCGCCGTGGAATTAGTACTTACCCCACTATGAATTATAGCTTAAGTGGTATTCCAGACCATAATCTATATCTGTACAAAATTTCATCCAGATCCGATGAGCCGTTCTAGCGTGATTGATAATCCATCCAAACTTTCGCATTTATAATATTAGTTGGATTACATTATATAGTAGAAGGATCTAAACTACTATTATAACAAACAGACAATATATTTTACTTCTTTTAAAGGTTGTTTCAATGTGAGAAGTGGCCCGATTCTGAAAATTCTTTCACTATTGGAAAGTTACACTTCGCCTACATAGCTATACTATACTTTTTACCTGAAAATACCCGGTCCCTGTTGGGTTGCCACGAGAGCGAAACCGCAGGAAAAAACTTATGAGTAATGCAATAATACACGAGTGTTAACAAATGTCCTTCTTCTTCATAATCTCATGATCGGTTCTTATGACGTCTACAGTGATAGATCAGTTTATTGGCGCAAACATATGCGTGTAGTGATATATTATGTCCCTTTACACCAGTGGCTCCCAACCTGTGATCCGCGGACCACTTGTGGCCCGCATGAGCTAAGATATATGATCAGCGAAAAGTTTAAAATTTCAAACTTTTTAAATCAGTAATTTTACATTGAAGCTAACTGATTTTGAGCTACTGTTAAAAATACTGTTATTTTAATGAATAAGTAGGTTTTTTTTTTCTTGATTGACTTAGTTTAACTTTCTGCTGGACTTTTTGGTCCCGACCCAAATGAAGGTTGGGAACCACTGCTTATACGAAGCAGAGCGGAACCGCTTGTATGCGCCGGTACTCACAACTTGAACCCAGATGTAGCAATAACGTATTGACTGTACACAGTGTACAGTGATGAATGGACTACTAATGCAGGTAGATACGTCTTTATTAAAGCTGCTAGCAAATAGATAATTATATGGAAAATTCCACGCTAAGTGTGATTGGCCAATCAGGGTGTTAAGGCGTATATATCCGCCAAGTGGCGCCCTCATTGAATAAAAAATCGTAGCAAAATGTATAAAATAAAGATTATAAAATCCTATGTTGCGTTTGTTACAAAGCGGATAATGTATTTTTACATTGTTAAAACAGGACTCAAAGTGTTTCGTATCCAAAGTAGTAAGCAAGTAGTTGACACTTTTGCTTACTACTACGAAACACTTTGAGTTCTGTTTTAACAATGTAAAAATACCTTATCCTATTTGTAACAAACGCAACATAGGATTCTTTAATCTTTATTTTCTATGCTAAAATACGAATTTTTATTCAATGAGGGCGCCACTTATGGGGAGGTAGGGCCTTAACTATGGCAATTGATTCATTTTGTGTGATCTTTCTCTACATCCATGGCCAAAGACTATAGAGATGACAAGCAACAGAGAAGTATGGAACAAGACATATTGTGCTGACCCCAATTACATTGGGATAATATCAAGATAATGATGATAATAGAGTGGGATTCAAGAGCCGCCAAACATTACTCCGCCAGACCTTCCTTATTTTCTAATTAACCTGCGGCATTGAGTAGAAGTTAGTATGTTACTTTGAACGTAGGTACCTGCCTGCTTTGGACCGACAGCCAATATTTTTGAACTTACTTACTTCATTTTTGAAAAAACAAAGAGGGCCTTTACATCGTTCCAAATCATGGCTCACTTTAATTTTCGTTATTTACACCTAATAAAGAAACTATAACCAAATTCCGGCCTTGTGAAAGAATCTTCATCGAGGTGTCTTCAATTCTAATCGGATGAAGCTGAATATTTTTCACCGTCTGACTGCCTATCTGACCACTATTAACTACCGTCTATATTTTTTTCGTTGCTAAAAGATTATGAAGGACCTGCCGACCACATTAAGTACCTAATTACAATATGGACTGCCCATAAAACCTGCGTATCTAATTGTTGTCACGAATACGATGTCCCTCAAGGTCCAAGGACGGTCCTACGATGTAATTAGGCAACTCCAATGGTAATCAAATCTAAAGAAGCCGTCACATTGAACCGATTCCGATTACTGTTGGCATTACGTGGTCGCCATACTAATGCCACCGATCAATGGAATAGTTAACTAGTTTATATCGACTAAACGTGCTAAGTCTATAGTGAAATGACTATAGTAGAGCCTGCCTGTAGAAATCCTCCATTTTGTTCTGAAACACAAAGAAGGGTTTCTACAGGTAATACACAGGGAACATTTCATTTCAATTCATCAGTACATACCTATGAATATGGGTAACTTTTGCTATCTTTATATATATTGGGACCTATGAAATTGGCGTTTTTTTCTCAAATACAGAACCTCGTCACTTCTATGAATTAAACTATTCATCAATTTCTTGATATTCTATCGAATAATGACTGTCATAGACAACTGCCAATAGTAAAAAGAAACCTTATTACCTATAGTTTTATACAAAAAAAAAATACCTTAAAAATGAGTCCTTTTTTTGTTAGCAGAAATTACCACTATTTGTTCTTTAACTTAGTCAAAACTTATTTTTGTTGCTTAATCTAAGTGACATACGTTATCTTAGTTTTTAAACATTATTGCATAAAAATTTTAAAACATTAGTATTCATAGTTGTTAAAATAAATTAAGAAAATGTTAGTATGAAAAATGCAACTTTATTAAAATTCTCCATACAAAACGCTGCTTTCATAGGTGGGGACCTATAATAAAACAAAGTCGGGTTAGTTAAACCATTTATAACTCAAGAACGGCTGCACCGATTTGTATGATCTTTGATTTTTTGGATTTGTCTCCGCCCCGAATAGCAGAATAACTATTAAAATATCGGAAAAAAATACAATAAAATAAAATTAAGCAGAAAATTCATTTCCTAAATTTTGTATGTAACTTTGGTTTTTTGATGTTCTAGAGAACGGATTAATTTATTGATTCTGAGGCGGTACGAAGTTCGCCGGCTTTAAAATAAAAAACATTAAAATAAATTAAATAACGTTTATTTCAGACTCTTGTCCATAGGTAACACAATTGGCAGCCTATACAAAAACAACACAAAACGAAAAACAGGTTACGATACAAAATGAAATATATCACATTACAAATAAACAACATAAAAAGCGAAACAAAGACTGCACACATAATCCGGCGAGGGGAACTCGTTTATCTAGGAAATAAAGAAATCGCGGAAAAAAAAAACAAAAAACTGTCGGCTCCACTTTGTCCAGTTATGCGAACATAAGTACCTAGGTGAATCTAACAAAAAGCTGATTTGAATTTTGCGACCTTTGTTCATAATTATGGTACCCCTTAAGATTGGCAAAGAATTAAAACTCATCCTACATAGTTCAATCATTTAGATCAAGAGATCCTCCTATTAAAAAAATACAGTTTCAGAGTGAATGAAAATGGCAATATCTAATTTAAATTTGTTTGATATCTGCAAAGATTTATAGGTCAGGACAAAGTTCTGAAGAAGTAAAACTTCATTATCCGAATATAAAATCCTCTACAGGTCACAGATTATCTCAGGTCGATCGCAAAGAGATGCCATCATTTTTACGTTCGGGGTGGAAACGAATATTTCCGAATTGGAATTCGGAGAACCAGAACCAGGTAATGTTGACTTGATTAGATTAAATTTGGCTAGAAATGACAGCCGTTCAGAGTTTCCAGCCGTGATCGGATCAGAAATGAAGATATCCGCTGGAGAATCAAGGTAAGGTACTTAAGTTTGGCGATTCTTCGGCCTACATCGGTAGACATACCCCGAAGAATCACCAAACTTAAGTGGGCCGAAAAGTTAGGACCGCGAACCGGAAGATGCAACGTTGGAAGGCCACCCACAAGGAGGACCGATGACCTGGTAAGGGTCGCAGGAATACGATGGAGGCGAGACACAGGACTGGTCGTTGTAGCCACACTTGGGTGAGGCCTATGTCCAATAGTGGACTTCTCGCGGCTGAAATGTTGACGGTCGTTGTTTGTCTGGTTTTAGTACTTTCAGGTTACCTCAACTGTAAGAGCTGTGCTCGATCATCGCAAACGTAGAGTCCAATTTAGAATGGCACAATGCTTTGAATTGTCAGCAAACATGCGACCCGAGACCCAGCTTAAATGAATGGCAATCAATCAAAATTCGCCAATATTGACGATAAAAAAACAGTTTAACTGCGCGAACAACATCAAATATATTGGATCGTAATACTTGTCACATAAAATATTTTCTCCTCATATCAATTTTCGGATATCCATTGAATCTTTTTTTCTAGAGCTTTTTAAAACAATGCAGTATTTTAAATGGAGCGTGCAGCTCTGAAATCGGTCCTTTTAAATTTTCCGAGATATTCGAAAAATTTTGCGACATGCACCGAAATTCATTTCTATAAAGCTTTCGTTCTCGATATGACAGAGATATATTTGAAATTCTTGTGTTTATTAAAGCAAGATGTAGGTATAATAAAGTGGCTAAAAGTGGCTCGTGGCTAAAGTAATAACAGCCGCACGGGTCGATCCATCGGGTTAAGCTACGCTTGCCAGGGTTAGTCAATGGATGGCTGGCCATCTTACATACCGAGACTCCTCCGTGCCTCAGAAAGCACGTTAAAGCCTATGGTTATATATTATTGGTCACTCCCGGCTGTCAATCGTGGATCTTTGACCGACGTTACGGGTCGTCAGAAGCCCAAAAGTCTGATAACCAGTCTTACCAAGGGTATTATAGGGACCTGGAGCAGCTTCTCCTAGTGCTGGGTCCCTGGAGATTCCTTTTAGGTTCCTGGGGGTTTGTTTTACTCGCTAGCGGTACGAGAGTGTGGTGAATAAGAGTGACTGCCTATGTGTGTTGTGTTATAAAAGAAAGAGAACTGAAATACTAATACGTTATATTGAATAATCAAATTATTTACAAGTGCCCTCTTCGAGCGGGCTAGGAGAAGTCTACTTAAAAACTAAAATCTTCTTTTAATCTAAATTCTCAATTGGCGTTCCAAGAGTTTCTAGAAAGTTCCAAACTTCTAACGTGCCAGTCTTCACCATAAGGTTGCCAACATAAGGTCGTCACATGAGCTACGCCCCTACGAATAGAAGCGCAGACGCTAGTAAGTTTTCTATTCAATTAAATATTTGAAAAGCCGATTGAGACCTACCTAACCCTATCCAGTTTTTCCCTGCCTAAGTGAGGGGCTATGGAGATGCAGAAGTCCATCTATGGATAACCATACTGCACCCCGAGTGATGTGGTCAACTTTCTTTTTATTAATTTGAGCCATTCGGCACACCACATATCCCGGCAATGCACATGGCTTCAGTGAGGTAAAACCTCACTAAAAGCCACACTGCTCTGCTAAATTTTCTGACCTAAGATGCTCTAGTTAGCATCTACCCAGAAGGGGTTTACAAAAATAAAATTCAAAACTATGATAATTTTAACTCCATTGGACGTTTATGAAGACCAGGAGAAAAACGACCACTATTCTGAACACCTACTCACTGTTCCCGAACTTCCCCCAGAGTGCTCCATAAATATAACTTGAAGTATACTCTCTAAATGAATAATACATAAAAATTGTCATGGGCTCGGTCACACCATACAGAATCAACTCGATCCTACTTTGCGAAGGCATTATACCCCATAAACAAAGTTGGTATAAACCGACAAAAAACCCGGACACATTTTTCCCTAGGAGAGAGGACCGCAATTCCCTCTACCTCCTAACCGTAGTATCATCTTTATTAAAATCGCACTCTGGAGAAACTCATATCTATTTCCCACTAATAATCGCCTAACAAATTTAATTTTTTTTTCTCATAATATGTGGTCAGATCTCCCATCAGTCTTCAGTCACGTCCGTGCAGCTCATCATATCGATTACATGAAACACACAAAAACACAACGATTAATATCACATAAACAACAAAACAAATGAGAACCTCCTACTTTTGAAGTCGGTTAAAGTTTAAAACTTTTTCTATATTGTCAACCGTAATATCGTTGACGTACCAGATATCTGACAATTATTTGTCATGTCAAATGACATCTGACACCACTGTCTATTCTCTAAAAATCTTTTTAAAAATAAAATAATTTTCAACAAACAATTTATAATTTTTTTCTTAAATTTCCAACACTTATATTTACTTACAGAATATTGCTTTAATAAATAGTTTACAAGCAATTCCTGATCTCTTTCGTATATTTTTATTTTTATCGAAAAATTTGGGTCATCGTAATTACTATGTCCATACCTTATATTTATGGTCGAAAACTTGTTTGTCACGTTGCTATGACAATGCATGTCAGCTAAAATAAATAAAATTGATACAAAAATAATTTTATGTTTAGCAAAGAAATGGAAATTATTCCTCTTCATATAATACGGGAGGGCCCATATCTCCTCCTCCAGCCTATTCTGTGAAAAATGCTGTTCCGCTTGTTGTGAAATGTTGTGATGTTGTAAAGTGATATTTATGATGCAGTTTTCATCCCGATAGATATCCGCTGGACCATCACCTATTGGAACAATAATAGCAGGATTTTGCATGACTTCCACCGGCACGCACAGCTCTTTGGACTCCACCGCCATTTCGAAGCTCTCCTGCTCACAAACATCAGCAGAAACATACTCAACTTGAACAAAATCATCGTTACAAGAACCATGTGTCTCCGACGGAACTTCCACCTCACAGCTTTCCATGTCGACGACATCAGCCGAAACAACTCCCAAACAAATAAAATTTTCATTCGACTCGTGCTTGCCAAATGTTTCTTTTACTACAATTATCTCTTGTTTCTCTGAAATATTATTATTAGGAATAATTGTAAATAACCGACCCGATTCTGTATCTTCATTTTCATAGCTTCGGTCATCATCGCCTAGACCGCAGTCTTCATATTCCTGGACATTATTGACTAGGCCGGCATCAGCACAGCTCTGGTCATCATCGTCCTCCTCCTTTGCTTTAATTGTTGAGCTAGAAAATAATATTTCTTGATTATCTTCGCTCACATTATCCTCGGATTGTTCATCCGCCTCGGACACAACGTCCGGCCTCTCAAGATTATAAAAACACTGATTGATTTTCTGCTTGCAAGACACACACTTGCATGGGAATTCTCTCCTAAGCTCCGCGCACAGCGTGTCAAATTCCATCTCATACTGGAACGTATATTTAAAAAAATAATGCGCAGCTCCTTTTAACCAGACACCAAGAATTAACGAATAATCGCTTTTTCGCCACCCCTTGGCAATGGCCATCGACACAAACTCGTCGATGAATTCTTCGAGGCACACTTCATACGTGTGTCCCGAAAAGTATCGCATTTTCCTCTTTTAATATTATTTAACACTTAAATAAAAATGGAACCACTCAGCTTGGAGTATACTCCTCTTATCCTGATGCTGTCACTGCATCAGTCCTCAGTTTGTCCACCGCACACCGTTAGTGTTGCCGTCACTCTTACATACGGGTTTTGTACCCGGCGCTCGCCGCCACTTATAGGGACCTGGAGCAGCTTCTCCTAGTGCTGGGTCCCTGGAGATTCCTTTTAGGTTCCTGGGGGTTTGTTTTACTCGCTAGCGGTACGAGAGTGTGGTGAATAAGAGTGACTGCCTATGTGTGTTGTGTTATAAAAGAAAGAGAACTGAAATACTAATACGTTATATTGAATAATCAAATTATTTACAAGTGCCCTCTTCGAGCGGGCTAGGAGAAGTCTACTTAAAAACTAAAATCTTCTTTTAATCTAAATTCTCAATTGGCGTTCCAAGAGTTTCTAGAAAGTTCCAAACTTCTAACGTGCCAGTCTTCACCATAAGGTTGCCAACATAAGGTCGTCACAGTATCGTATTACCCAGTAACTGGGTTGTGGAGGTCAGATAGGCAGCCGCTCCATATAAAATACTGGTATTCAGCTGCATCCGGTTAGACTTTTTTTTTTTAGACTGGAAGCCGACCCCAAGATAGTTGGGAAAAGGCTAGGCAGATTGATGTAGGTATATGAATAATATCTATGTAAGTGGTCCATCCACGCATTCTGTTGAAATATCTTCACAATCCATTTTTTGCATTCATTTAAATTTTAGACCCGAAAATGATACAATCCTATGTATAGTACAGATGATATTACCAACCAACTTCATCCTTTTTGTTTGGGGGTGGGAAATCATCCAATGACTTCTCCCGCTATGGGTGGAGCGGGAGGGCGTGTCAGACTCTTACTGACTAAAACCCACCCCTGTTCTTTCCCTTCCTGAGAGCCCAGGGGTGCGGTAACTCATTTTCAGAATTTATCCGCTACCTCTAGGCATTCAGGCACCGGCCACGATGGGCCCCGTCAGTGGTGGCTGACACTAATCTCTTTGAGGTGCGCGTGGAACACTACGCGCCGTCGACTCACGGGCCTGGTGCTGATCGGACGGTGAGCTACCCACTGCTCGCCGTCCGAAGGCCCGGGTAACCAACTTCTCCCTAAATTTACATAATATCCATGATTAAATCTCCGAACTCTTCAGTTTTATTCCTTACTTGTGGCGAAATTTGGCCAGGGGGCTTAGACAAAGTAACAATTTAAAAACGATAACGAAGTTAGAAAAGACTAAAATGTATGAGATTGACATAAACCGCGCTAAGTCACGTGGTCAGTCGACTGTCGACATCGTTATCGCAAGTTGGTAGACAATGTTATAATTCGTAACGAAACCATAAAGAAACGAATTGCTATCGTGTTTATCCCATACAAATGCGTAGACAAGCAGCGCTTTCAGAGTTCGCCTTCGCCTCGATCGTGATCGCCAAAAAAGATAACGAAGGAACGCTAACGCTAGGAAATGTTTATCGATATCTCAGAGACGATGACGAATTTAGATATCGTTTCGCTACGAAGCGATGTTACTTTGTCTACAGGGCCTGAGTCGTTGCCTGACCAATCAGGCCTATAGAAGCGGCATGCAGGTATTCCATGCGCACCTGTGCGGGAGTATGTGAGATCGTTAGATTGGCCTCACTAAGTGATGGGGCTTGCTAGCAATGGTGGGCTGACACCAGTTGGGGGTGCGTGTATGAATTTAATTGTATCCCGGGCCCCCGACTCCTGGTAGCGGTAGGAACTGTGGTAGGAGGCCGATATAACTCTCCGTTCTCCCCATCCAGAAAGTATCCTTGAAAATTTTCCCACAATAAAAATAAACTGGCCAAGTGCGTGTCGGATTTCGCACATTAAGGGTTCCGTACCAAATATTGTTTTTGTAAGTAAAGTATACGTAATATAAATATTATCACCAAATTTCAAGTTCTCGGTCAATGGGAAGTTAAAAAAAACTTCGTAACAAAATTTTGTGACAGACGACGGACGGACAGACAGACGGGCACGTGAGTGACAATAATAGGGATTCGTTTGGAACCTTCGGGTACGGAACCCTATAAAGGTAAGTTCACACACTATCAATGGAAAACCAGAGGTCAGTGAATAATCTCAGAATAAATCAGTCTAGCGGGTCAGAAGTCTGTCGGTAATTTCTCCAATCGGAGCGCAGTGCCCAACACTGCCGACTTATCACACGATTTACGAGGCAAACTTCCCGGCCCGATGTTCATATGTTTCACATAGGCCTTCAACTTATTATATCACCTAAGTTTTATTGAGAAACGCCTAGTTTCGAACCAGTGGAACATGTAATTTCGAATGTTAGTTTCTAGTGAAAATGTTTTGTGGGAAATCTGTATCTGGGGCTCTAGACAAAGTGATTTTCTATTAATGATGACGGTTGCCAAAAATCCTAAAATTGCTTTCCCGAAATGTCGTGGTCAGTTCCAAACATTCTGGATTTTCGACAATGTTTATTCACAGATTACAAAAGGAAAGGTCTTTAAATATATGCATAACTAGTTTCTGCCAGCGGTTTCACTCGCGTTGAATTAGTAGGCCTTTCTCCCATTATAAATTATGAGCTATTTCAAATTCAAGCATTTATTTCAAATAAACCATTTACAGGCACTTTTGAATTGTTAAGTCGATCAGTCAGATAGTTTTTTTTTTTTTTTTTTACTTCTTATAGGCACGAGTTTGACCACCATCTCACCTGATGGTAAGCTATGATGTGGTCGAAGATGGAGCACGCTTGCCTAGAAATAACTTAAAGACTCCCAGGTTGTAGCTATCAGGAAACACAGACTCTGGCAGGGAATTCCACTCCTTAGCTGTACGCACAATGAATGTGTTCGCAAAACGTTTTATGCGTGTGTCCATCATGTACCGATGGCGCATCGCCGTACTTCTAGTGGTCTGATGATGGAACGGGCTTGGTGAAATTAAACTATACACATTCCAAAGCGTAGTTCTCTACGGAGAAGAACGTGCAAGAAACTCCGTCAACACCCTTTTAAACCATGTTATGTATTACAAATCCCGTTTACATATAATATCTTGTTGCTTTGATTAAGTGAGAACAATGTTCTTATTCTGACTATAATCTATCACTGTGCTAAATTTCATCCAGATCCGATCAGCCGTTCTCGAGCAATGGAGTAACAAACATCCATCCAAACTTTCGCATTTATAATATTAGTAAGAAGTAGAATGAATTTATTTTATTTATCATCATCTTCCTGCCCTTATCCCATGTTACTTGGGGTCGGCGCAACACGTTTTTTTCTTCCATTCTGTCCTGTCAGCCGTCACGCTATCACTAACTCCCTTTTCTTTCATATCACTCCTCACACAATCCATCCATCTTTTCTTTGGCCTCCCTCTCCCTCTCCATCCATCCACATTTATGTTCATAACTCTTTTGGTTGCATGTGTTTCATCCCTCCTCTTCACATGACCACACCAAGATAAGCGGTTCCCTTTCAACTTTTCTGTGACTGGCGCCACTTTTAAACTACCTCTAATGTACTCATTTCTCACTTTATCCATTCTCGTTACTCCACACATCCATCTCAACATTCTCATCTCCGCCACATGCAGAATGAATTTATTTTACTTATGTATTTCATTAAATTAATCTTTCTTCTATTATTATTTTTGCAGGTAAAACTGGTTACCAAACGTTTTCAATTCAATTTGGAGCGGTCCTTACCATTATTTTTTATTGGTATGGCTACCATTACCGTACAAAGATTATGTGGGTTCAGTATAGGTACCTACACTTAAACATCCCAACAATACAGGCCGGTTGAAGCCCTTTTGAAACTGCAGCAAGAATGCGGGTCCACATACTTCTATACAAATAAAGACGCGGTCGAACTCCACTTGATCATTTTGGCTTTCATATAAATAACATCTACACATAATTATTTCGTATAATAATTATATTTCGGACGTCTGACCTCGCGTCTGTGAGAAGATTGATCATCTTACCGCGGATACTTGAACACAGCTATAGACGTCATTACAAATAATAAATCTATTATTTGTTTGTATTATAAATAATCAAGCATTTTTTGTGCGCATTTATTTTGCTTGAGAACCGCCGTAATAGTAGCTAAGCACGTCATTTATTTATTTTAAACTCGAGATACAAAAAAAGTGTTGCCACATTATCTAACGTTACGCACCCACTGTTGACCTAACCTTGTAACACTGACCTTAGCGTCTAAACTGTGCTATCAGATCGCGCGTCTGTGTGCATGCGGGCCTATTTTACAAAACCACTCAACTGATTGCAATTGCGTGTCCCATCGTGACTTAACCAAAATACCGGCAAAAGGGAAATGTATAACTAACTGTACAGAAAAGTGATACTGCTAGAGTAAATTGGCTAGCCAAATCGTGTAAAAGATTTAAAAAATATATATTTAAAACGAAGATAACATGTCACACTAATATTATAAAGTTTGTATGTGTATCTAGGAATGCATGTAAAACATCATCATCATCAGCCATCAGTGGGGACATTATCCCCACTGCTGAGGCACAGGCCTTCTCTCTGTGAGAGGGTGTGGGCCGTAATCCACCACGCGGGTCACATGTCTTCGAATTTTTGGTTCTAGGACATGCCGGTTTCCTCACGATGTTTTCCGTCACCGTTTTGAGAGCAGTGGTGATGAAATAATTTATACAAAGTAAAGCGCCTGCCTGGGTTTGAACTCACGACTTGTAAGTCGCAGCCATTTCCACTGGGCCACCACTGCTCTTTTTCCACTGGGTCACCACTGCTCTTAGAGCTCTCAAGAGCAGTGGTGGCATGTAAAACGGCTGAAGGGATTTGAATGAAATTTGGTATCTGGATAGCTTACATCCACGGGCGGTAGCTAATTAACCATATCGGGGGCATTTATGAAACATCAGAAGTCAGTTACAATCATGCAATGTAAAAAAGCAACTTATAAAATAATGTATGTACTTCACTTGTTTTTCATTTGTAAAAGTAGGACATTCGCTTCTGCCTATCACCACTTCCCCCTTCACATTAATTTATTACATGATCCTATCTACATTTTAATCGAGAAGCCAATCGTTACCTTTTAATTGAGATCTAACCTAGTTCACGAGTGCACTCCATACTCCATCCGACTTGTTTTATAAAACGCATAGCGCGGAGAGTTGTAAATATTGAAATGTTAACAACGCTGAGCGGTTCTCGGGTTATCGTGCCCACCAGTGCGCAGTGGTCTGAAATCCAACGAGTTTGTTTTGCATATGAAATCCTTATTTAGTTTAGTTATCCACACATGTAGAACTGCTGGCTTTAAGCTAGCTTCCCCGATAAGTTTAAGCTAACTTCCCAGATAAGTTTAACCACTTGAGTATCGTAAACGACTTTACTTCTGAATTATACAAAAAACAGGCCAAGTGCGAGTCGGACTCGCGCATGAAGAGTTCCGCAATACATCTATAAAAACGGCAAATAAATCATGTCTGTTGTATGGGAGCCCTACTTTAATATTTTTTTATTCTGTTTTTTAGTATTTGTTGTTCGTTAGCGGCTAGAAAAATATATCATCTGTGAAAATTACAACTGTCTAAATATCACGGTTCATGAGTGTGGAGGTATGCGGAACAGGGTGTAAAGTCCCACAACCTCCATTGAAAAGGGAGGATCCTCCGACCAGACGGGTGTTGTGTCTGGTCCGGGCAACTGCACAATAGTTGATTTCGGACTGTTGTATATGTTCAAATCGCGTGGAGAACTCTGCTTGCGCGATGTAGAATTCTTGCTATTTTTAGTTCGTGTGCGGCGTCATAGATGTCGCTACATCACTCCCCTCCGGAGATCGGAGATCGATGGTTCTTGATGAGTCGTCCATACATCTTGTGATGCTTGCCGGGCCAGTGGAAGGTTGGTTCCAGTGAGTCGGAACCGGAAGAGCCGCATAGTTCACGGTGAGTCGGAACTGTCTGCGGTGATGCCCCAGTGAGTCGGGGTGTTGCTATCCCAGTGAGTCGGGATGATGCCCCAGTGAGTCGGGGTGATGATGTCCCAGTGAGTCGGGATGATGCTGCAGGCTCCAGTGGGTCGGAGCGGTGCTGTGCGACGTAGTGGCTTGACTGCTGGCGTCGACCAGGAGAGGTTCTTCGACCGGCCGAAGGTGCTGTTCGCTGCGCCAAGATCGCTGATGAGGTTGATGGTGATGAAAGAGGCTGAGGATGCTGACCAGGAATGCGCATCCGCTGCATGCTGGTGGTCAGGATACCCGTAGAAGCCGTTGGTACTGGCTGGCTGTATGACTCGTTGCTCAAGAGCTTGAAGGAAGCGATGATGATGACGTCACGCTGAAGTAGCTGCACGAAGGCTGCGCTGACGTTCATGGTCGAGGGTCACCAGTGTGGAGGTATGCGGAACAGGGTGTAAAGTCCCACAACCTCCATTGAAAAGGGAGGATCCTCCGACCAGACGGGTGTTGTGTCTGGTCCGGGCAACTGCCCAATGGTTGATTTCGGACTGTTGTATATGTTCAAATCGCGTGGAGAACTCTGCTTGCGCGATGTAGAATTCTTGCTATTTTTAGTTCGTGTGCGGCGTCATAGATGTCGCTACATGAGAAACAGCCTGGTGACAGACGGAAAATTAGAAAATTTCAGAAACTTAACGACTATCTAATTTCGTGCGTTTGACAGTTACAGGCTAAGACAGGCCATCGTCTGTCGGGTCGGCTAGTTTACAATAACATTCCACGACACATAAAGAATCTTAATAATAATTTGTTTAAAAGGAAACTGAAACAATGGCGCCGATTCTCTTGTTCAATAACTAAACTAAAATTAGAGAATCGCTATCTTTTACTAAAAAGCAGCGCGAGATAAGGACGGCTATAGCTATGAACTAGGTTAGAGATGTCAAACTAGTTTACGCCTTGCGCTTCACCGTGTTTTTAGTCGACATGTTTTTACGTGTCGTCTTAATTTGTATTGAAATGTTAGTTCAACTAAATTTGACAGCTCTAATTTACGTCCGTCTCTTTCTTGTTTTATTTCAGAGAAAAAGATAGCAATAGCCTAAATTAAGTTTAGTTTGTGCCTAGCAGAATCGGCCCCAATTTCTAATTCATAAATGTTACTACTCCACAACTGAGTTTATGTAGGAAACCACTGACATTAAGATTTTTTGAATATTACATTTAGATTATTATTATTTTGACATTGGTTATGGGGTATTTTACTACAAAAATCTAATTAGTCAATTAAATAAAAAAATATTTTAAATGTATTTTATCTTTTGTCACGTAAAATGTTGTTGAAATGTCGGGTGACGTTACGCAGCGCAACACTTTTTACCACCAAAGTGACGTAACGAGCCCACACTCCTGAACTTTGATGCGTTTTATGTTTGTCATTTGTTATTGGTTTGGTAAAGCGAAAAATACGTGTCTAATATTTTTTGGTTATTTAACTGGCGAACTAATTAGATTTTTTTGTAAAATACCCCATTGTGTGTTAGTACCTACGTAAGGAATTGTGAGTTAGTATGTAAGTACTTGAGTTATTTCATTTTAAATATGTGTCTGTTGTTTTGACACAATTAAGGCGCAGTTATACCTAAACGACTAGTTTTATTGCTTTGAAAAAAATATATGTTACTTTAGACAATTTCCGTCGTAATTTGATCTGAGAATATTTGAAATTATATTTTTATAACATAGTGTAATTAATTTGTAAAGTTATGTCTAACGCGGATAAAAAAATGAGAATTACGCAAAAAGTATAAAGCGTATTTTTATGAAACTTTCACCATTCTAAAGATAATTATTTATAAATTAGTCTCTGTGTTTTATTTAAATACCTGTTGTTGTATGTGTAATAAATTAATAATGATTCTAATTTCGGACAGCGCTCCGTGATGGACGAGTTCTATTACTGGGTGGACGAACGACGCGCTACTTGAGCTCAGCACAGAACATGCAAGTTAACCACTCAAGGTCATTGGCAGTTAATAGCGCCTTAACTTTATTATTTATATGCTCTCGAGTAAAATGTAGCGAACTGACCATCTTATTATAACATCCTATTGTATTGAAACCTACATTTACGAATAAATTTGATTTGATTTGATTATAATATTAGTATAGAAACAATAACGCTTCCTCAGAAGTTATGCATGTAGCTCACGATGCTGTGTGCTTAAAATACCTATAATTAAAATATAATTTTAATATTCACATATCAAAATACGAAGGAAATAGTCTAGAGAAACATATATTTTTTTCAAACAAATAAGACTAGTCGTATAAACGTGATGTTCAATTAAAAATCATTAGAAGTCTTTTAACCAAACATGTTAAACTAGTAACTTCAAATTGTTTACACCAAATCTATTAATTTACTTTTCTTCTTTTTTATTATCTACAATAGAATTATAATTAAATAAATACGGACTGATAAACTATAATTGTAAATTAGGCCAACTGCGATGTCTACTGACACTTATAGCACAGGAAATCCTATTTTAAGTGACAGAGTTTTGTTGTTGTACTCTTATTATGTTTTGAACCAATAAATGTATTTGTATTTGTAACTGCGCCTGAAGTTTGTTCATCCTAACTGTGGCGGTTCCAAACTTCACATCTATTTTTGTTACGGTACTAACTATTGCCATGCATTGTACCTCGGGCTTTTGACAGAGTCATTCTGTGGCAGACGTCACGACAGAAGGACGTTGAGAGATGGATTGTTAATATATATATATAGAAAGTAAAAAATATTCAACACAAACCCGCGTTTCAACAATAACTACCAAGTTTCCTCATCATCGTCTCGACTTACAAGGCATTTCCTAAACTAACTAATATTATAAATGCGAAAGTAAGTTTGCTTGTTTGTTTGTTTGTTACCTTTTCACACCTAAACCACTGAACTGTTGACATTATGAAATTTTGAATTTGCGTTCTCAGTGGTACAGAAAATCACATAGGATACCTTCATCCAGAAAAAAATACAGTTCCCGAAGGAGGAAAGAACAATAACTTACGACCTTAGATTAGGAAAGGTTATAGACGGAGTGTCAAAATCCAGCAATCTGAAGTACCAAAATGAGAAGCCGGCTTGTATTTGTACACGCGAAACAAGCTCACATAGACAAAATGAGAAGCCGATACGTCATCGTTACGTTCGTCAAGGTCACTCACACATTTTAACGATCCTGCTTCATTTAATGTCCAATGACGTTCCGTCTATAACTTTTCATAGTCTAAACTTACGACGGTCACAATTTCTTTAGAACGCTAGATGGCGAACGTATCTTTCGAATAATTTTGAAAGGCAATAAATAAAGGAAAAACCTTTTTTAAAATAATCCTAGCTGTCGCGGTATAAAAGCGGATAACATCAAACAGAAGTAAAGAGCACGCCTTATGGAAAAAGCAAGAAAACCGAGTTTATATCCCCTGAGTTACGACAGATTATCCGAAGTAGCATTTAAAGAGACGACGCCGTATATATGTCGCGAGTGTTTTGTGTGTGTAGGAATTTTACAGGCAAGGAAATTAATTGTTTTTCATCTTAATGTTAGATGTCACTTGTATCCACTTCATTTAACGACTGTTTATTAGTCTATGTGACAGCCAGATAGTTTAAAGGGGAATGTCCATCTGCCATACAAAAAACTGCCTGGAATGGACAGAAACTATTAATAGTCCTTAATTCTATTTAGAATAAAACACATATAGTGAAATTACTCTTGAGTTTGTATAACTAGGGTACAAATATTTCGATCACTAAATATATTTAACTTGATATCCGCTTATATTTTTACGGAAGTCGTGTTTATTTGACATGAGTAAGTGACATTCAGCCAAAGAGGAATCATCAAATAATCTATATGGAACTATTTTATACATTTAGTGCACAGTTATCATTAATTTAGTATTATACGATCTACATGTACCGGAAGTCTAATTAAAATAATATATGCTTGTCAATATTAATTCAAATTAAGTATTTTTTAAATATAAAACGTATCTAGGCTGTATGAACCACAATGTCCTTTGATTTAGTGACAGTTTGACATTACTGCTCATGTCAAATAAACACGACCTCCATATAAATATAAGCGGATATCAAGTTAAATATATTTAGTGATCGTTATATTTTTACCCTAGTTAAACAAACTTAAGAATTATTTCATTATACCTATTTAATCCTACTAATATTATAAATGTGAAAGTTTGTGAGTGTGTATGTTTGTTACTTCTTCACGCTCAGCTGAACCGGCTGAAACGGCTGGACCGATTTGAATGAAATTTAGTATGTAGATAGCTTATAGCCTGGATTAACATATAGGCTACCTTTTATTCCGGTCTAGGCGGGTAAAACCGCGGGGTGCAGCTAGTTCTAAATATAATTAAGGATTATTAGTAGTTTCTGTCCGTTTCAGGTATTTCTTGGGCATTCCCTTTTGCTGGGAATCGTTGACAATATTGTTGCTTCTGTCCGTCAGACTATCAAAAAATATTAGACACGTATTTTTCTGTATCAAATTAATAAAAAATGAAAAAGATAAAACGCATCAAAGTTTATGAGTGGGGGCTCGTTACGTCACTTCTTACGTAGGCGTGACGTCACGGGACATTACAACGCACTGACCGAAAAGTTACTGACGGACTTGATCCGCTGAGTTGCGACAGATTATCCGAAGTAGCATTTAAGGGTCTACTACCGGCCAAGTGGCGCCCTCATTGAATAAAAAATCGAAGTATAGCATAGAAAAGAAATATTGAAGAATCTAACGTCACGTTTGTTACAAAGAGTTTTATGTTGTTGAAACAGGTCTCAGAATGTTTCGTATCCAAAGTAGTAGGCAAAAGTGTCAGAAACGGCCGCTTTTCACGTACGTGACGTTGGATTCTTTAATATTTCTTTTCTATGCTATGCTACGATTTTTTGTTCAATGAGGGCGCCGGTTAGTAGGGCCTTAAGAGATGACGTCTTATATATGTCGTGAGTGTTTGTGTGTAGGAATTTTACACGTAAGGAAATTAATTGTTTTTCATCTTAAGATGATGACATTCGCAAAAACTTCAAAATCGCTGGTTTTCTAAAAATTGTTTAGCCATATCTATTTAGTTTGAAGCTAAAAAAAAAATATGTTAATATTTACTTTATTTCTGAGAACTTTTTTGATTCCGAAATACGTTTAAAAAAATCGTCGATAGAAATGATGGTCAAACTTACCTCTTAAACTCTGACCTTTGAAAATGTTTTCCAGTACACTTTACTAGCCAACTTACATACGTCGGTAAAATTTATAACCAATAATATATGGAATCTATAACTCAACTCAGTTTTGAGTAAATCGATAAAATGCTTCATATTTTGGGATAAATTAATATTTTGCAAGCATTGTGTCGTCGCGCATCTCTTTCTTTTCTATGCAGTCCGAGAGTGATCGCGCTTTAGGTCATGTCACGCCCTTAATGTTGAATGTCACTTGCACGTCATATAACGACTGTCTATTAGGGTTGTATTATATTTATCCTAGATCTTTGTCCAATGTGAGTTTGATTAAAGAAGTAGGACTTCGTCAAATGTGTCTTAAACACCGATATTTGATAAAAGAATATTGACATTAATATCAAAATTTAAACAAAACTTAGGTTTTGTCTTTCTTTATTTTACGGTGATACTTTCATAACAATGGTGTCGATTCTCTTGTTCAATAACTAAACTAAAATTAGAGAATCGTTATCTTTTACTAAAAGGCAGTGCGAGAAAAGGACGGCTATAGCTATGAACTAAGTTAGAGATGTCAAACTAGTTTATGCCTTGCGCTTTACCGTGTTTTTAATCGACATGTTTTTACGTGTACCCTTAATTTGTATAGGAATATTAGTTCAACTAAATTTGACAGCTCTAATTTAAGTCTGTCTCTTTCTTGTTTTATTAGAGAGAAAGATAGGAATAGCCTAAATTAAGTTTAGTTTGTGCACAACAGAATCCGTACCAATGTATTTGAATGTTGAATCATTTATACGTAAAATCTCTTTTAGGAATGTTTGTCCTCTACTTGTAATTATTTAATTATCTTGAATGCTTTTTTCTCTTTGCCTTTCGATCCATGAGTTCACCCAAAGCATTTTCTTGTTTTATTTTTCTTTTTTAATAATAGTCTAATGATAATAGCAGCACCAGTTGCTCCACATTCCTCCATTTTCTCAGACTACGAAAATCTTGGACAAAGATATTGGACAAGTGTAAGGGCATCCGTCAAAGAAATTTGGTCAAATTTACGACATAGTTAATGGACAAGGATAAATGTAATACCACCCTTAGTCTATGTGACAGCCAGATACTTTCAATTTAATAGGAATTGCTGATATTAGGGATGTTTTCCAGATCACAAAATAATAATTCTATTAAGTCTGTCAGTAAGATAATCAAAAAATATTGGCCACATATTTTTTCTGTATCAAATCAATAAAAATTGACAAAGCTAAAGCATCATAGTTCAGGAGTGGAGGCTGGTTACGTCACTTTTTACGGAGGCGTGACTTCACGCGAAATTTCAACGTACAGTACGTTGAAATTTCGCGTAGTCATCTTATTTTTTTTTTTTGTTAATTTCAAGAAAAAGTACGTATACAATATTTTTTGGTAATCTAACGGACTAAAAAGTTTTATTCAGGAATCAACTCAATTAATTTCACTCACTTTACATTACTGTGTCATTAACGTTATTATTCAAAAGAGAATTAAACAGTTAAACTGTGGGACAGCACCATTTGAACACTGTATCTACTTACATAATGACAGCTTATCTATTTTACAGTCCCTTCTCTATTCTTGTCTCGTGTATTAAATTCCTAATGAGATTTTTATGGCTTTTAACCCTTTGGACAAAATAATCTCTTGAACCGGAAACCCCTTGAATACGTGTTCTCCCGGACAAGTGAAACCATAGGAAGGTCTGCTTAGGAAGCAATGTACTCTTTATCTTTCATGTACAATTTTATCGTCAGATGGTTGATTTTCACATTGAGTTAGCTCGGTACCTACGTAAAACAGGGTTCTACATACTGAGTACATTAAGATTTTGAATGTTCTATTAAGATTTTTTTTAAATAGTTTCTATAGCACAGTGATATAGTCTGTACAATAATCTCTGCATAAGCATTAAAATATTGAAAGTTTAAGCAAAATACCTCCCGGGGGTTGAGGATAAATTCGAAAGAGTTACCGCGCCCCTGGGCATTCAGGGCAGGGAGGAACAGGGGTGGGTTTTAGTCAGTAAGAGTCTGACACGCCCTCCCGCTCCACCCAGAGCGAGAGAAGTCATTGGATGATTTCCCGCCCCACAAAAAAAAAGCAAAATACCTGCACATAAATTTAAGATGATTATGAAACTCATCATAGCAGTCGAAAGACGACCACCGCTGGTCATAGGCACCCAAAGACTTATACAGGGTGTAACTGAAAGGTGTGGTCATATTTTAAGAACTGTATCTGCCCATCGATATGAACAACTTTCTTCGAGAGAAGCTGAGGAAATTCTAAAAAAAAAATTCACCTCCCGTACAAATATTGATCAGCTGATGATAACTTTATTTATTTATTTATTTATGCACACACAAAAACAATTACAAGAGAAAAATGAACAAATACAGATAGAAGAGCACAAAGGTGCTGCTTATTTCAAAAGAAATCTCTTCCAGCAGACCTGCGACTGGAAAGTTGGTTTAGAAATGTAGACACAGTGTGTATAAATAGATATAGAAACATAAAATAGACTAGAATACATAAATATTTCATACATAAAATATACCTAATACATAATTAAATATAAAATAAATATCAATAATAAATTTAATCACGGAATGGTGGAGAGGTAATGCTCTTTGACTAGTTTCTTGAATTGGTAGACAGTTTTAGAATCACGGATATTAGGTGGAAGTGAGTTCCACAATCGTACCGCATGAACAGAGAAGGAGTGGGAATAGAAGTGGGTTTTATGGGATGGGAAATTGAGATGATGCTTAAGGCGGGATCTACAAGGGGCGTCGGCAGGGCGAGTGAACGAAAAACGATCACGCAGGTAGCCAGGATATTTAGGATTACAAAGGATGTTGTACAGGAGACATAATATCCGAGTGTTCCTGCGAAGACGGATATAGGGAGCCACTTGAGATCCTTGCGAAACTGAGAAACATGGTCGAATTTCCTTAGACCAAAAACAAAACGAATGCACAGGTTTTGCAAGCGCTCAAGCTTGTTCAAGAGCTCCTCAGTGGCATCCAGATAGCAGGCATCAGCGTAATCAATGATCGGCTGAATTAAGGTTTGAGCTAAAGTAATTTTAGTTTTAAAGGGTAAGAAACTTTGTATGAAAAGTCCAATATTTTTTTTGGGAATTTTCTGTTTTTTCTTAGAGAAAGTAGTGCATTACCATGGGCAGAACCGGTTCTTAAAATATGACCACACCTTTCCGTTACAGCCTATATAACCACCGCACCTCAACCATTCGCCACAGGATAAAGCACTACTCTCAAAATAAATAACAACAGATAAACTTAAAAAAAACAATAATACAACCAAAAAAGTTAATAAGGTATTTCTTTTAAATCGAGCATTTAAATTCTTATACAAAATTTCGTGTCTCAACTCTTGACCGTTAAGGAGTTCTCCCATTTGGAGCTTATCCTAAACGTCAATCCTGGTCATGCTTACCATAAAAATGCAGGCATCGAAACTGAACCAGGATGTGAAAATCCAACTCAATAACATAAGTGGAAGTGGTCCTTAATCAGCTTGCAAGATTTGACCCGAACAAAAAACATTGCAAGTTAAAAAAACTGGCCAAGTGCGAGTCGGACTTATACTTGGCGCATTTACCATCGTACAAGATTGAATACTATGTAGGTATTGCCATTAATAAGATTGAGCAGAAAAAGCCAAAAAAGAAACACGTTTCTAGTAGTGAAGCCCCCCTTTTTTTTGGGTTGGTTAATCATCCAATGATATCACCCGCTCTGAGTCGAGCGGGAGGGCGTGTCAGACTCTTACTGACTAAAACTCACCCCTGTTCCTTCCCTGCCCTGAGTGCCCAGGGGCAAAAGGGGAGCCTCCGTTAATTTTTAAATAAGTAATTAAAACAGACAGACGGACAGACGGAGGCTTAGTAAGGTCCCGTTGGTTACCCTTCGGGTACGGAACCATAAAAAAAATCTAACTACGCCCACGATTCCGTTCCACAGCTAAATCTTTCGTTTCCAACCCATTAAGTATCTAAATCAACTGGACTCGAATGAACTGTAGAAAACCAAAAATACTCCTTTCTTTTCCCTTTCTAAATTACCTCCAGTTCCGTTTAATCCAACATTTATAAATAGCTCGCTGTAGACAAAAGCAAGTAGTAATTACTAATGTTTATTTGCGTCAGCTGGCTCAGCGTAGTAGCGTACCTCAAGAGTAGGTACGGCATGTATTTATAGAAGGCAGCTTGCAAGGAAGCGAGAACAACATAAGGTAAACAGTCCTGGTACGTCCGGGCTCCTGAGACGTCCTAAGACATCCTGTGAGATGCGTTTACATTACTGTTTGGTAGGTATACCTTGTGTTCTGTTTTATGTAGGTAGGATAACTATGTTTGGTCATAAATAATATAGTACTTTCTCTAGCTAGGGTATCATTCGGTTATGTTACATATATATGTCCCGCCCTAGAGAAAGCAGAAGAAATATGCCCAGAATGGCCCAGACTGGCTACGTACAGCAAAGGATAGAAACAAATGGAAAACCGTTTGAGGAGTTCTTTGTCGAAAGACAAGCTGTTAAGTGGAGAGATCAATCGATTGCCGAGAATGTGATAATAATGTTGGTCATTATTTGACAAACATTATTCAAATTGAAAATTTGAAAGTTAAAATAGCAGCAATAAAGGCTTATATTATTTTATTTACTTTTAATATAGTATAGCGTACAGATGCCACATTTCATACAAAGAAACGTGACCGCTAACTACAGTTTTTCGGCAGGCCACTAGCAGAATATTATCCCGGCCCATCCGGAACAACTCGCTAGATGGTGTAAGAAAAAGAGTCATAGAGTAAGGAATTGTTTTATACTATTTATATTTTTTTAAATATATACAGGGTGTAAGGGGAACGCTTCCGAAGCCAGAACGTAGATTATATAGAATACAAACTAAATGAATACCAGTAACCGTTCGCTTTACGTCGGTGTCGCATGGACTTGATGTCGTTGGTTGCCAGGCTCTCGGCGAGGGGAATGCGCAAGGGTCACCTGACATGCAAAAGCATGCTAAAGTTATGTAGTTATGTTGTTAGTTATGTTTGCATGCTAAAGTTGTAAACAAAAACTTTAATCGCAAATAACGGGTTAATTTAACTGTTCTCACAGTATGACGTACACAAAATGGTGTACACAAAATGCTAAAAAGATTAGGTGAAATTGTAAAAAAAAACTGATTTTTTGATGGTATTGTATCGAGAATCACTAGCCTTATCACCTATCTCCGTTTTTGGAAGCGTTTCCCTTACACCGATGTATATAAAACAATGAAATTGTGAAACATACTAAGTAAATATATACGTACTTGCTAATATACAAGCAGCCAATCAACCATCTTTTCCTAAGGCCCTAAATAAGGAAATATCCTCAACAAAGCTACTATGTACGTAACCGTGATGCATAATAATAAATTTCCCCATTATCTTTCCATTCACGTAGGCCATGTAATCATTATCTACGCAGCGGTGGAGCCTTGCCTAAAGAACCACCTGTTAATATTGGAGGCACACCATCACCATAACCGTTATCTTACCTTTGTTATGGTTACGTTAATTAAACATTTTAGTTAATGGGTGACAGATTTTAATCTCTTCTGCTCTTCATGTTGAGTCTTAAGAGTCTGAGGAAGTTTATGTATTTATAAGGTACACCAACAGCAATGCATAGCAATTAGGAAGAAACATTGTGTAATGTAAGTACTGGTACGTGTATGTATCCTATATATGTATAGGATAGGTACACAGCTTACATCATAAAAGAACAACGTTAATTAATATTTAACTAAAAATTAAAGCACACAAATTAAAATAAAACAAAATTAAAACATATATAAATTAAAGATTACAGATAGAATAATGGGATAATATTATTAATATTAAATAGTTGGATTTGTGCACAACCTTACCTCTGATAAATACTTTGTAAGAGTGAACGTTGACCACTGAATGTCGCTACAAGTTTTAGTGCCACGAAAATATTGATGAAAGAAACGGCATTTTTTGTGAATTTTATTGGGTAGGTGCATACCTACTAGCTGACCCGTTAGACATTTTATGAGTCCGTACAAAATTACAAAAAGAAAAGCACTTCTTTGATCTTTTCCAATATTTCTTTCCCAAATTTTTTTCGTAATTTTAGGTTTTTTTTTCAAACGTGCTTCTCAAACGCTCTGTAATTTTTATTCATATTTCTATTTTTAACATCTAACTTAATTCAACTACTGTACCAGTTTGTTAAGGTGGAAGCGCTAGGGTTTCCTGCGAAATTAAAATTTTCTTAAGTTTTTTGCAATTTGCAGATCAATGTCAGGTTGTATGTTCGTCAAAATATGATTCGCGACCGTAACAAATACGTACTTACAGAACTGTAATCATTAAAATCATTAATACCACTCTCTGTTAGTATTAATGCCGTATTAATTTAGTAGGTATTTTATTTAATCATGAAATTTGGCATTAATACTAGCAGAGATTTGTATACGTACGTACTTGCTACAGCCGCGCTTAACCCATATGAAATACTACATTTGTCATCAATTCTAACTGAAAGAGTTGTATTGATGATTTTAATGATTATGATTCTATAAATACATACTTGCTACGTTCACGAATCATATTTTGACCAAGATACAACCTGACACTGACCTGCAAATTGCAGAAAACGTAAGAAAATTTGAATTTCGCAGGCTACCCTGGAGCTTCCACCTTCGCACCTTAAGGAATAAGTGTATGATGAAGCATTTCCATTCGATATAATATTAGTAGATATATGTATACAGGGTGTAACTGAAAGGTGTGGTCTTATTTTAAGAACCGGTTCTGCCCATGGTAATGAACAACTTTCCCTATAAAAAAACAGAACATTCCCAAATAAAAATGGATTTGTATGGCTTTTCCATACAAAGTTATCATCAGCTGATCAACATATGTCTAGGGGTAGCGGATAAATATGCCTAGGGGTAGCGGATAAATTCTGAAAATGAGTTACCGCACCCCTGGGCACTCAGACAGGGAAGGAACAGGGGTAGGTTTTAGTCAGTAAGAGTCTGACACGCCCACGCCCCACCCACGCCTGATGTACCACCGCCCCAAAAAAAAAAGCAACATTTGTATGGGAGGTCAAAAAATTGTTCATATCGATGGGCAGATGCTGTTCTTAAAATATGACCACACCTTTCCGTTACATGTGTATTTATGGTTTTAGGTATTTTCATTTGTATTAGTTCGAGCTACGTTAGTTATTATATTAATAAAATTGTAAACTGGATACTACCCTCTCTTGTAATTTTTCTCTGTCTTTATGGTTTGCTGGGAGAAACTGTGTTTTGAGCTCGCCATTGTACCTACATGAACTGTACTGTCATAGTTTATTTTATGTTGCTGTGTACAATAAATAATTGAGATGAATGGCTTATATTTAAACAGGTGAGAAAAAAATGACAGCTCGATCAATACTTAAAACTCTTAACTGTATTTTCTCTCGTCTAGTCCACTCATATATAGCTACTAGTAGGTAAGTGCCCACTTAAACAGGACTAGTCTCGCTAGGGATCCTTAGGAAACACTTGAGGGTCTATGCGACTCGTAATGTGCACTTGAGACCGACTCCAAGTGACCCTGATTGTTACGGAGTACTTCAAGAGGGACGGATGCGCTCTCACGATGGTCTTTTTTATGACTTTTTGATGTGTCCATTTGAGCTGCCCTTTTTAGTTACTTCGCCTTAAATGGGTAGTTTGAAGAAGTTACTACTGTCTTGGTGCTAACCGGAACCATGTTAAACGCTTTTTATCTTAATTTAATTAGTAGAAAAATTAAAAAAAAAGCTATGAAGGTTTTCGATCAAAATAGATATTTAACTAATCTATCGGGTGTAAAAAGATAGTTTCCGAAGAAGAAAGCCACATATTCTACCCATTATTTGGATCACTTCTTCACTAGATCATACCTGGGAATCCACTAGTTCTGGAGATATTGAAGGTCAAAGTAGCATTTTTTATTTTACTTTTTACGAAAATGAATTCTGTTGGAAAACGAAGAGTATCCTGAAGGTATCTAAGTAACTAAATACTTTCTAAACTTAACACTTACTAAATGCACAACCGTACGAAGACAAAAGTAAAAAAAAAATACTTAGGCGCTAGTTAATCATTGGCTAAGCGGACCTAGCTTTAGCTTAGGACATATACTGTTTATCCTGGCATTACGTTTATTTGTATGGAACCTTTGTCAAACGACTGACAGAAGCTAGTTTAAAATATTCTAGAAATAGCACACGTTATTCCAACAATTCAGTTTCCTGTCTTCCAAACTTCCTTTTCCATTTCTTCCCTTACTTCCGACTTTGCAAAACAATCACAGGAATCGTAGAGTAATATCCGAACGAAACTTTATAGATCAGATGCTACTTCAGGGTTATACATTAGGGAACTTAAATACAGTTGTAAAACCATAATATTAAGGAGTTTTCATAAGTTTATACTCGTATTGACTGATTAATTCTCCTAAAGCAATGTTCAAACCGTCGTCGGTCGTGAAAGCTATCCGAGTCGATCGCGGTGAGTCCCTCAGGGTGTGATGCCACTGAAGCGGAGCTGGGTGGAGCGGAGCTGAGCTGAGCGGAGCGGATCGTAGATGTGCAGAAATTGTCTAATCACAGACGAGACGAGTGACGCGTTGAAGATTTCAACCATTGTGATTGGTCGATTCCTGCACGTCTCCGCTCCGCTCCGCTCCGCTCCGCTTCAGTGGAAATGCACTCTTAAAGTATAAAATGTGTGGCGGCCATTAAGGGTGCGTTTCCGCTGAAGCGGAGCTGAGCGGAGCGGAGCAGACACGTGCCGGAATAGACTAATCATAATGGTTGAAACCCTCATCGCGTCACTCGTCTCGTCTGTAATTGGACGATTTCTGCACTTCTCCGCTCCGCTCCGCCCAGCTCCGCTTCACTGGAAACGCACCCTTAAGCAGGAATAATGGGCCTTATTTAAAAAAAATAAACTTGTGATTAGTTTTAACACTGCTTAGCAGTTCTAATTGCAACTCTAACTCTAACTTGTTCTACTCGAAAGAAGACTAGATGTGGGTGGGTGGTAAAGTACTGACTAATCATTTGCAGATTTCGTCTTAAAGACAGCTGATTATGATGGATGAGACGAATGTTATCCTGAATTTAGAATCCGCAATTCAGTACTTAAGACGCTATTAACTGCCAATGACCTCGACTGGTTAGCTTGCGTGTTCCGTGCTGAGCTCACGTAACGCGTCGTTCGTCCACCCAGTAATAGGACTCGCCCATCAAGGAGCGCTGTCCGAAATTAAACGCATTATTTATTTATTATACATAAAACAATAGGTATTGTACTAAAACACGTATACTAAAATATAAAAAACTAAATTATTTTTAAAATGGTGAAGATTTCATAAAAATACGTTTTACAGTTTTCGCGTGCATGCCATAAAAATATAATTTCAAATATTCACATATAAAATTACGACGGAAATTGTCTAAAGTGACATATTTTTTTTCAACGAAATACGAGTAAGACTATAGTCGTTTAGACGTCATGTTCAATTAAAAACCATTAGAAGTCGTGTAACTGCGCCTTAAACTAAGTACTGTGGTAAGCGAGTTTTATAGATAAGGCTACATGTGTGAAGTCAGAAAAACGACGCAGATTTAGATAAAAACACTGAGTTTGACGTTTTTCTTTTGTTGTTGCAGTCGATCACTCTATCGATATTTTGACTACTTCGATAGGTATCGAAGAGACCAGAAATCCCCAGCTGTAAAGTTAGGCAGGAATTAGCCACGAACAACTTGGTTATCAGACAATCAGGTAAGCACAGACTTCAGCCTGTAAACCCTCGTCTAATCTTGCGGTAAACCGAAGGAAATTTGAATGAGAAATAGTAGATAGGTACTCAATTTAAATTCTAAGCTCAAACCACAAGCAAAGCATTAGTACGAACACTTAATGAAAACACGGTAGGTTAGGTACTAGGTACATTTGTTCACACCAAAAACCGAAACGTACACCTGTTTGCGAAACCAACGCGTTTACGTTAACGTGGGTCGCTTCCGAGATAGATAAAGCGATAATTTAAACAAGGTAAGGCTGTGTTTAGCTTAGGATATTTCTGAATTAATCTACGGTATTGATAA
This sequence comes from Polia nebulosa, assembly GCA_951329385.1. Classification (NCBI taxonomy): domain Eukaryota; kingdom Metazoa; phylum Arthropoda; class Insecta; order Lepidoptera; family Noctuidae; genus Polia; species Polia nebulosa. The sequence continues at coordinate 9,408,961 of OX589593.1, read as the reverse complement.
CAGAGTTATGGTAAAATGTTGTATTCAATTTTATCAATTGAAACTTTTAGGTAGGGTACCTACGAGTACATTTCACTGATCTGATAAGCCCGGTTTGCTTTTTTTTTTTTTTTTTTTTTAAAAAAACATTGCCCCACACTAGGAATTACTCCTGTATCGTGGGTGCGTTCACAAACATGTATATACTCACATACACAAGACACCCAGACCCGGAACAACTATCTGTAGGCCATACAAATATTTGTTCCGTGCGGGAATCGAACCCGCGACACGCAGCGCAGCAGCCGAACGCTCAACCACTGCGCCAACCGTGTCGTCTTTTCAGTGTTTTACACACAATATCGCGCCTGAAATTAAGCAGAGTTCATGTGGTGTACTTTTTATGCAACAATGGTGACACAGTAAGCAATGGTGGCCCTGTCGGTCCCGACTTACGAGTGTTTAGGTCGTAGATTCAAACCCAGGTAGGCGCTTTAAAGCATACCATAACATAATCTGCCTAAAATCTTCCCGCTACTGGGACACAGGCCCGCACTGAGCCCACGTGGTGGATTGCGACCCATTCCTCCTAGAGGAGGAGGAGCCCTGAATCCGAGCAGTGGGGACATAATAAAGCTGATTATGTCATCATATTTATTATCTTCTATCTATCTGTCTTGTGTATGGATGTGGATGACTATAAAAGTAGGGGAAGGCTAAAGAAACGATGGTTGGACTGTGTGAAAGAGGATATGGGTAAAAAGGGGGTGACTACAGAGATGACGACTAATAGAGGAGTATGGAAGAAAAGGACATGTTGCGCCGACCCCAAATAAATTGGGATAAGGGCAGGAGAATGATGATTTATTATCTTCTAATACATAAAAATCTCATGTCACACTGATTGTGGTTGCACTCCTTAACGGCGGCAAATTCTAATGTTTTTTTTTTTTTTGTATATTTTTTTAGGTATGAGAAGTCGTAAAGTATTTCCACACTCCCACCCTCATTTTTTAATCGCGACTTTTATATGGCAGAACAACGTTTGCTGGGTCAGCTAGTATTAATTAGTTATATACGAGTACATAATTTTCCCAACGGTTTTCTTACCCCCAGGGCACAGTCATATCGTCTTCTGACTTATGTAGGTATTTAAGAGATCCCTTTTCTGCACAGAATTTGACTCAGAGTGCATATACCAAACTGCAGAGATAGATAGTACAATCACTTTAGAATACTGACCATGGCCGGACTTTTGAGCTCCGTCGGCAATTTGTCTTCCGAGTCGTGCAGTTAAACGAAGCGGCTGCGATGGACCCAGCTTCATATGATATTATAATATGCATCCTTGTAATGTCGTATGAAGTGTATATATGATACTAGCCACCCGCCCCAGCTTCGCTCGGGTACAAATTATACATATAAACCATCCTCTTCAATCACTATATCTATTAAAAAAAACCGCATTAAAATCCGTTGCGTAGTTTTAAAGATTTAAGCATACATAGGGATATAGGGACAGAGAAAGCGACTTTGTTTATACTATGTAGTGATGCTTTGTCCTTTATGTAATGTATAATTAGGGTAAGCGATAATGTAGTCGACGGTGGAGCACGCTTGCCTAAAAGTAACTAATTCCACCCCCAGGTGGTAGCTATCAGGAAACTCTGACTCCAGTAGAGAATTCCACTCCTTAGCTGTACACAAAATGAATGTGTTCCCAAAACGTTTTGTGCGTGAGTGTGGTAGGTACGAGTACCTATAGTTAGTTTGGTTTTGTACCCTATAAAAACATAAAAACCCACGGTTTCTGCAAGACTGAACAAGTGTCTTGTTCATGCACCATCGTAAAAAATAGAAATACGGTTAACCAAAATTACAATAGCAAATAAAATTTCACTTCAAATTTTATAGCTGATAAAAGTAGTAAACTAGACTCAGAAACCGAGTCTGGCTTTTCATGTTTTTGTTGTTATTCAGAACCAAACTATAATAGAAAGCAGTAAAACTTAAAACTTGGGTAATTTGTTCCTCAGAAAAAACGCTGGCTTTTGGTCCCGAAAGACCAATGAATCTCAAAAAACTCGAAGCAATAAAATTATTTCAAATAAACCATTTACTTTTGAATTGTCAATAACTCGGTCAGTAAGAAAGACGAAGCGAATTGCACATTTCAAAGCGTAGATCTATGAAAAAGAACGTGTAAGAAACTCCATGGACAGTTTTTTAAACCATGAGGCAAGTGGAGCCGCAGAGCAAAGCTACTTTTAAGTAAAATATTTTTATTTTTCAAACCATCAACAAATTCTATTTCGCAATATTTATATTTCTTTCTCACACACTAAAATTACAATAAATAAAATTAACAAAGAATTTGAAGATTGCTAACACAATAATCAAGCAAAGATTTGTTTCAACGTGAGAAATAATTTTCTTCAACTTTGAAATAGATCTTAGAATATCGTGTATCTTTCGAATAATCTAGACTTTTAGCCACTAAATCAGTAAGTGCATAAGGACACTTAAAAGAAGATATACTTAACTACATAGGTTTCTACTAAAAACCACATCTTTTTACAAGAATCTTAAAAGCACTTATAGTAACTAAAATTATGACACTAAAGAAATACTGAATAGCATAAAAACTATATAAATTAAATTAAGTAATTAAATTAGAGTATTTTTTCAAAAATAATTTTTATCCTATCACTTCATTTTTAGGGATCCGTACCCAAAGGGTAACCAACGGGACTCCGCTGTCCGTCTGTCTGTCAGCGGGCTGTATCTCACGATCCGTAACAGCTGAACCTACTATATTTAAAGATACCTCAACAACATACGCATACAAATACATATCAACGCACATAAGTCACAATCATCAGTAAACAATGACGAATATAATCTCGATTTGTTATAATTCCACTGTTTACTGTAAGAAGCATTTGTGTTCCATTCGGAGCACGAACTGCGTGGCCTTGGCTTGCTCAATCACTGCGATAAAGACCATTGAACTATTAACAACCAAGCTATCAAGATCCCCGTCAACCATTCCGAACACCCCCTTGAGTCTAAAATAGAGAAGTCAAGGGAAGGGAAGGGAAGCTCAAATAACAATGGCCTGTTTTCAAAGGGCTTTACGATGTTATGTTTTAACTCTTTGCCGCAGAAACACTCCAGTTTGATGAAAATATTTCAAGAGCTTTAATTTTAACGTGCTTGAACGGGTGTTGGAACAACGGCTTGGTTTGTTTTAAGGAACTTGAAACAAGTAATTTATTTAATTAACTCTCTTTAAATATGACTTGGCCAATTTTGAGTCGGTTCTCGAGAATTCAACAAGTTTCTGTTTTAAACATTGTTCTACTATCGTGATTGTATTGTTGTTGCGAAAAGGTTATCGTTCGAGTCATCGTCAGGTTATCTTCACAATAAAATTACGCGAACTTTTGTTGTTGTAATTAGGGCGAGGATAAATGCTAGTAAAACTATGGTTTAAGGCGCTATTAGCTGCCAATGACCTTGAGTGGTTAGCTTTCGTGTTCTGTGCTGAGAACCCGTCGTACGTCCACACAGTAATAGGGCTCGCCCATCAAGGAGCACTGTCCGAAATTAGAGGCATTATTAATTTATTACACCTATACAAACAGGTATTAAAATAAAACACTGCGACTAAATTATAAATAAATAAATGATCTTTAAAATGGTGAAGGTTGCATAAAAATACGCTTTATAGTTTTTGCGTGATTCTCAATTTTTTATCTGCGTTAGACGTAACTTTACAAATTAATTACACTATGTTATAAAAATATAATTTCAAATATTTTCAGAACAAATTACGACGGAAATTGTTTAGAGTAACATATATTTTTTTCAACGAAATAAGACAATTCGTTTAGACGTGATGTTCAATTAAAAACAATTAAAAGTGTGTAACTGCGTGTAACTGCGCCTTAATCCTTTACATAAAGTTTTATACCATGCAAACCTTTGCGATTACATAATGTATGTTCCTTGCACATAATACACAATGCCCTGCTAATATTATTTCTTCCACAGATATTTTTATATTATCTTTTTCTTAAATGATTATTTAATTTAAATGATTTTCTTATCTGATTTTATTATAACTGGAAGCCTGATATTGTAACAAAATCGACGTAAATTCAGATTCATCCTTGGATACAGGGTGACGAACTAACCGGGTAATACATTAGTTTAAAATCTTGGGTTATTTGGAGTTTTTTTAGTTTTTTGCCCTTTTTTTAGTTTTAGTCCATTTGCGTGAAACTTACTGTAGCCGAATAAATATTTTTCTTTATTTTTTTCTTTCTTTACTTAATTCTAGTATTTCAGGGGGTAAAATTACTCATGAAAATAAACAACTTTTACTATGGCACCAACACTGAAATATAAAAAAACAACTCTTCAGTAGGTCCCTCAATCTGCCTGCCCAACTATCTTGGGGTCAGCTTCCAGTCTAACTGGATGCAGCTGAATACTAGTATTTTACATGGAGCGACTGCCTGTCTGACCTCCAAAACCCAGTTACTGGGTAATACGATACCCCTTGGTAAGACTGGGATGTCAGACTTTCGGGCTTCCGACGACCCGTAACGACTGTCAAAGATCCACGATTGACAGCCGGGACCAACGGCTGAACGAGGCACGTAGGAGTGTATGTAAAGATAGTCACCCATCCATGGACCAACCCCGGCAAGCGTAGCGTAACCTGATGGATCGACCCGTGCGACAGTTATTACTTTAGCCACGAGCTCCTCGCTTGAAATATAAAATAACAACTCTTCAGTAGGTTGGTACATTACTATTCGCATACCTACCTAATGTAACTCAAAACAGCAGGTTGTTTATCGCGACACATTATCAGGGTAAGTCCCGTGGTAAAAGTTGTTCATACTCATGAACCTAATGCCAATGAATTAAAAGTAACCCTATATTTTAATAAAATCAACGTATTAATCCCTGTACGAATATATTTACTAAGATTAAGAATCTTAGGACATATACAAGGATGAATCTGAATCTACGTTCGTGTATTCCCACACGGTTAGCGTTAAGATTAGAACAGCGCGAACCGAACGTCTTATCTGAATACATTTTGCAAATCTTCGTCGATAATTCCACACGTACAAAGGAACCATTGTTCAGTATTGTGAACGTGGAAACTATTCAGTTCGGTGTGAATAGAGCTCTTCTCTCTTCAGTTCGATACGGGATCCACTCTGCACTCTGATTAATTTACGCTGTTCAAGGACTGGAGGGAAAAATATCAGTCTTTCGTTTTGTTCCTGTGCTGGATGCAATTAATGAGATATTGAATAGTTTTGTTGCGTTTGTACCTGTCTCTTTTATAATGGAAATTATTGATTAGGTACTTGGAACTTCTATAAGGTGCTGCCACACTAATCAATCGATGGTAGAGCTGATCGACAGTTCTTGCTACACACACAGTGATCGATATAAAATCAAAATCAAAAGCCATTTATTCAAACTTTTTTTGGCTGAGAGCCAAATGTCAAAGTTTTAATACAGGCTGGAAAGTTTCAGCGTGGAAGGGGAACTACCTTAAACGTTGCAACTACACAAAAAGGGTCTTAGGATTAAAATTTCACTAAAAATAACATGGATGGTCTATCCATTATTTTACGTGAAATTTTCATCCCCATTCATAGATTTTCAAAAATAATGTACAGTTAGCAAGTAAATGACCATTTTACAAAATAAAAAATATTCATGACAATCGATCCTGTTTCTTAAACTGATCAAAATCTTGTATCGGACTAACTCAGGTTGGAGTAGGTACCTACTAAAAAAGTCATAAATTGCAAAAAACTTTTCCCTTACATATTGTTTGAAAATTTGACTCGTTTTTTTATGTTAATGGATCTGTCTCTGTTCGTGGCTAAAGTTATAACAACCGCACGGGACGATAAACCAGGTTAAGCTACGCTTGCCAGGGTTGGTCCATGGATGGGTGACCATTTTTACATACCGAGACTCCTCCGTGCCTCGGAAAGCACGTTAAGCCGTTGGTCCCGACAGTCAATCGTGGATCTTTGACAGTCGTTACGGGTAGTCAGAAGCCCGACAGTCTGACAACCAGTCTTACCAAGGGGTATCGTATTGCCCAGTAACTGGGTTGTGGAGGTCAGATAGGCAGTCGCTCCATGTAAAATACTGGTATTCAGCTAAATCCGGTTAGACTGGAAGCCGACCCCAAGATATTTGGGAAAAGGCTTGGCAGATGATAATGGATCTATCTGTCTGTCCGTCCGACGTTTGTCACCAAATTTTGTTACGAAGAATTTTTTAACTTCCCACTGGCTGAACGAAATTTGGTGATAATGTTTATTATTACGATAAACTTTACTAACAAAATATACCAATTGTTGGTAAGGAACCCTTAATGTGCTAAATCCGACACGCACTTGGCCAGTTTTTTAACCTACTCTGCTATATTGAAACTTGATTACCTACTTTAGACCAACATTTATCATTACTTTTTCCCCAGGATTTTCCCAAGCCTGTTCGTACCTGTTACGACCAGTTTGGACTGGATAGATAGAAGAAAGGAGTAGAATTCCCTGACAGAGTCTGCGAATAGGTTACTTCTAGGCAAGAGTGCTTCTTCGTGCCATCTTCGACCACATCATCACTTACCATCAGGTGAGATAGTGGTCAAACTCGAGACTATTAATGATAAAAAAAGAAAAAAACATCAAACTCTTTGGATGTCTTTGTACAAAATGGTCTCTATGATGGGGTTTGCTAAGAATGTATAATTTTAATACTGTGGACAGATTTCTGGATTCCTAATTGATTAATTCTGTTTCCCAATTCGTAAACTGTAGGCAATTTAGGTTAACCAATCACGATCAAATCTCAAGAGATAGGGCAAGCTTATTTACAGATCTGGGGTCTTGATTAGGCTTTCAAACACCGAGGGTTAATCCCCTTTTAAGAAAAGAAAAGACGCAGCCTATTTTTGGCCAAGGATTAAGTCAAGCATAAATTATGAATTTCAGACTTTATACTGAGACGGCTTTATTTTGAGAGTAATAATAGAATTTTACTGTAAAGGTGTAGACAGACTGGTGACAATCGACCAGTGCCTATTGATCGACATAATACAAATTCAATAGATATTCCTTAAATATTTCGATGGTAAATAGTAAAATCCACTTTCCACCAGTCTTATCAAGGGGTATCGTATTACCCAGTAACTGGGTTGTGGAGGTCAGATAGGCAGTCGCTCCATGTAAAATACTGGTATTAAGCTGCATCCAGTTAGACTGGAAGTCGACCCCAAGATAGTTGAGAAAAGGCTAAGCAGATTCTGTCGTAGTGATACGTAACAGTTGTATGCCAAGAAACTCATTTCTTGTTTGAAGTGGAAACTTCTTTAGTTACGTGCAAAACTTATGGGTTTGCGACATCCTAGTGACGTGTAGTGGCAGTGAAGTTAAATTGACCACGTGAAAAGTTTGATTTGTGTATAGGTACTGTGCATTGTTTAAATTTTATTTTAGATAATCATTATTTTAAAGTTTTCACTTCTGTCAGCAGCCCCATGACTGTCTATTACACTGCGGTCGATCGACGTAGATCGATGTTGTCAACCGTTGAAAAGCTGATCCAATATCGTGCATGGCAGTCGGACCTACACTCGATCGACTTTCACTATTTTATTTTTGATGATTTCGACTGTCTATTATTCATCCATCTATCGATAAGGAATCGATCGATGAATGAATAATAGACAGTCGACCGTTACTAGTGAATTACACATTACTAATACCACAATACTATAGCAGTATTAAACGTACACTAAAATTTTATATGTTTTTGTTCTAATAAAATATTTGTATTTTGTATTTGTATTTGTACCTACATATATATATTTATTACAATTACCACTTATATCATCAAAAATTAAATAGTGAAAGTCGATCGAGTGCAGGTCCGACTGCCATGCACGATATTGGATCAGCTTTTCAACGGTTGACAACATCGATCTACGTCGATCGACCGCAGTGTAGCTTCGCCCTTATTTTAGTTCATAACACGCACTACATATTCGAAATTAATTAGGTTTCCCAGATAAATTACTTCGCTGGCTCCTAGACAATAGTTGTGGGTGGGTATTCATTAGTGGTACATGGCACAAGTACCTACAATATCGTTGGTAATTATATTATAACTATCCTCTTCTGTATTTTATTAACAAGGCGCAGGTGCTTGGGTAACTCTACCTGTGTTGGAAGACTTGGCTTAAGTTTAGTGTTACGATACCTACTCATCATTTAGGAAAGAGCTGAGGTCGATATTAAAGGAGTTTGCCAAGTTATGTATCATACCATGACAGTGCTAGGAACGTTCCTAGCACGGTCATGGTCTGATATGTTGTATCCGTATTGTGTTTCTTTAGCGAGCACGGAAAGAAACACGATACGGACTACTATACCCACTAAAACGTATCAACAGCGTATATAACCTGTGAGTAACGATCATTATACGCGGTTATAACCCTTTTTTTTTGCGGTCAATAAAATCATCCAATGACTTCTCCCGCTTTGGGTGGAGCGGGAGGGCGTGTCAGACTCTTACTGACTAAAATCCACCCCTGTTCCTTCTCTGCCTGAGGGCACATAGGTGCGGTAACTCATTTTCAGAATTTATGCCCTGCCCCTAGCCATGCAGGCACAGGCCACGATGGGCCCCGTCGGTGGTGGCTGACACTCATCTCTTTGAGGCGCGTGTGGAACATATAACCCTTATGCTCACTGTTTCGCCACCTGTGCGCACTGGTTTTATGCGGCGCTCCGTGCATGGCACGTGACGATGAATTGTTACTCTTATTTGTAAAAAAAAAATAAGCATCATGTGCAATTGCCGCGCGACGCCGGTACACCAGGTATCGCAGGCGGCTCCGTAACCGCACGCCGGAAACGGAAGCCGTCGAGGCGGAGCTATACGAGGGGTACAGAGCGGCGAGGACCGCCCTCCGAGCGGAGATCTTGCGGGCCAAGAAATCGGCCCGCGAGGAGTCGCTGGAGGCTCTCAACAGAGACCCGTGGGGGCGCCCGTACAAAGCGGTGCGGGAGAAACTCCGCCCATGGGCCCCCCCGCTGACGCAGAGTCTCCGGCCGCAGCTCGTGGAGGGCGTGGTGAGCGCTCTGTTCCCCTCGCGAGGGGAACATACCCCTCCGCCTATGGCTCCGCCTCCTGCGGTACCTGACGCGGACCAACCCGACGACGACGACGTTCCCGAAGTGACCGAGGTAGAGCTGAGAGCGGCGGTGCGTAGGCTGAACGCCAAAAGCACCGCCCCAGGACCCGATGGCTTTCATGGGAAAGCCTGGGTCCTGGCCTTGCAAGAGGCTCTCGGGCCTCGACTCAGAGGGCTTTTAAGCGCATGCTTGGAGAGGGGCCAGTTTCCACGTCGGTGGAAGACGGGGAAGCTGGTCCTGATCAAGAAGGTGGGGCGCCCTGCGGACTCTCCGTCCGCTTACCGGCCCATTGTGCTGCTCGACGAGGTGGGCAAGCTCTTTGAAAGAGTAATTGCAGACCGCCTCGTCGGGCAGATGGTGCGGGTGGGGCCGGATCTGGCGGAGAGCCAGTACGGCTTCCGCAGGGGGCGCTCCACGGTGGACGCCATCATGCGCGTACGAGCCCTCACGACAGGGGAGGCAGTTGCCCGGGGCAGGGTCGTCTTGGCGGTGTCTTTGGACATCTCCAATGCCTTCAACACCCTGCCCTTGAGTTGCATAGTGGAGGCACTCCGGTATCACCGGGTGCCGCCCTACCTCCGTCGCGTAGTCGAGGCGTATTTGACGGACAGAGCCGTCATCTACCCCGGTCATCAGGGAGAATGGAACCGGCGAGAAATGTCGTGCGGTGTTCCACAGGGATCGGTCCTGGGGCCGCCTTTGTGGAACATCGGATACGACTGGGTGCTGCGCTGCGACCTCCCCATTGGCGTCAGCGTAGTGTGCTACGCTGACGACACGCCAGTCTTAGCGCAGGGGTGGTCGCATGAGGCGGCGGCCGACCGTATGACACGCGGGGTTGCGACAGTCATAGGGAGGATCCGGCAACTGGGACTCGAGGTGGCATTGCACAAGTCCGAGGCCATGTGCTTTCATGGCTATCGGAACGAGCCACCGGCGGGTTCCCAGATCACGGTAGGAGGGGTTCGCATCGGCGTCGAGGGTACGATGAAGTACCTGGGACTCGTCCTCGACAGCCGGTGGAACTTCGTCGAGCATTTTCGACGTTTGGCTCCCAGATTGGACAGGGCCGGGGCCGCCTTGAAGCGGCTCCTACCGGCAATCTGAAGGGGCCAAACGCCTCCTGCCGGAGGCTCTACGCGGGGATCGTGCGGTCCATGGCCCTCTACGGGGCACCGGTGTGGGCGCGTTCGTTGACGCAGCGGTCAACGCGCCAAATGAACGCGGCCCAGAGGGTCATGGCCATCCGCATCATCCGCGGATACTGCACGGTCTCCCATGAGGCAGCGAGCCTCCTTGCCGGACTGTCACCGTGGGATCTGGAGGCAAAAATCCCCGCGCACCTGTACGAGTGGCGCGAGGAGGCTAAACGCCGGGGCGAAACTCCGCTGCCGCGACAACTCGCGGCTCGGCGGACAGAGCTCCGGCAGGATCTCATGGTGACATGGAGAGAGCGACTGTCGCAACCCAGCGCTGGGCACGCCACCATCGAGGCGGTAGTGCCCCTCTTTGAGGAGTGGCTGGAGAGGCGCCATGGCGCCCTCACCTTCCGCCTGACGCAGGTGCTCACCGGACATGGCTGTTTCGGGAAGTACCTCTGTCGGATCAAGGCGGAGGTGACCCCTGCGTGTTTCCACTGCGAGGATCGCCCAGTGGACACGGTGGAGCATACGGTGGAGGTTTGCCCCGCCTGGGCAGAACACCGCCGTGTCCTCGTGGATGCGATAGGCGGCAGCGACCTCTCGCGCCGTGCCCTGGTTCAGGCCATGGTACGGAGCGAGAGGGAATGGGGGGCCGTCTCCTCCTTCTGCGAAGCAGTAATGCTCGCGAAGAGGGAGGCGGCACACGTTAGGGAGACTCAACAGAGACCGAGTCGCCCTAGCGCCCCCAGCAGCAGCCGTCGCAGGAGACGCCAGGGGCTGCGAGACGATCTCCGGCCACCGTAGACCCGGGCCTGCGGACGGCGAGTAGCGGGTAACTCGCCGTCCGATCAGCACCAGGCCCGAGAGTCGACGGCGCGTAGTGTTCCACGCGCGCCTCAAAGAGTTGTCAGCAAAGGACGGGGCCTGCCAAGGCCAGTGCCTGCCCGGGGGTGGAGGATAAATTCGAAAGAGTTACCTCGCCCCCGGGCGCGTAGGGCAGGGAGGAACAGGGGTGGGTTTTAGTCAGTAAGAGTCTGACACGCCCTTCCGCTCCACCCCAGAGCGGAAAGAGTCATAAGATGATTTCCCACCCCCCAAAAAAAAAAAAAAAAAGCATCATGTGCAACATGACAAAAAAACAATTATAAATTCAAAATTTTCTATGGAGTTTTTCAATTTAGAATCCACTATTCAGTATTTAAACTTGGCATTTGGTTAGTGTCTAAAGCCTCTTGTTCATAAATTAAACTAATGTGATGTGATGTTTTCCTCTTACTTTATCTCGTGGCAAAAAGGTTAAAAATTGTAAATAAAGGAAAAACAGTAATACGAGAATGCTTTAAAATAATATTTTACTATTTGTCGCTCTCGCCAGTTTATTGTTCTCATAAAAATTATTATGTAAGTAGGTACCTACCTCGAACTTTTCTGTCCTTTTCATAATTTTTCTTCACGAAAGAACCATGCAAAGTGAATGAAAATGTTCAATTTATAAGGTTATTTCGTAAAATTCGTAATTTTAATAAAGTAAAAGTAATCCTTAGTCTATGAAAGGTTATAGACGGAGTGTCAAAATCCAGCCACCTGAATTACCAGAATGAGAAACCGGCTTGTATCTGTACACACGAAATAAGCTCACATAGACAAAATGAGAAGCCGATACGTCATCGTTACGTTCGTCAAGGTCACTCACACATTTTAACGATACTGCTTCATTTAATGTCTAATGACGTTCCGCCTAAAGTAACAACAGCCGCACGGGTCGACCTATCCTACGCTTGCCGGGGTTGGTCCATGGATGGGTGACCATCTTTACATACCGAGACTCCTTCGTGCCTCGGCGGTTGATCTCGGCTGTCAATCGTGGATCTTTGACAGTCGTTACGGGTCATCAGAAGCCCGAAAGTCTGACAACCAGCCTTACCAAGGGAAGTAACTGGGTTGTGGAGGTCAGATAGGCAGTCGTTCCATGTAAAATATTGGTATTCAGCTGCATCTGGTTAGACGGGAAGGCCAACCCCAAGATAGTTGGGAAAAGGCAAAGCAGATGATGACGACGTTCCGTCTATAACCTTTCATAGTCTAAGAAGTAATCTATGTATCCTCCTCTTTTGTATAAAGTTCTTAAAATCAAATAAACATTTCAAAAGTACTGCACACTCGGACAAAAAATGTAAAGTTTTATAAAAACCGTCGAAAAAGGTAGTTAATTAACTTCCTGGGGCATCCGTACCTTTCCTGACTACCTTATTAATTTCACTTTAGCCTCTGTAGCCTTCAAAAGGATATTTCATAATAAAAAAACCGTCCAAGTGCGAGTCGGATTCGCGCGCAATGGGTTCCGAACGAATCATATTTTTTTTAACATGTAATTTTTTTTAAACCGTAGACTTCTTAAAGGTTTTCCTGTAATCTATAAGTATAGAACTACTTCGTGTATTTATTTTAATAATAAGGCTCAATAATTTCGGAGATAAGAGGGGAAAATCGTTAATTTTTATCTACTTAATATTTTCTTTAATAAATTTAAAAATTATCTTTAAAATTATCAACAAAAACATTTGGGATTCACAAGTTGCCCTTTCATTTGATATATCGCACGGAACAGTTTGAAAAATTTAAGTTTTTAATTTTCTGATTTGCACCCCAATGGTGACCCCTTTTTTTTGGGGTTGGGAAATCGTCTAATGACTTCTCCCGCTCTGGGTGGAGCGGGAGGGCGTGTCAGACTCTTACTGACTAAAACCCACCCCTGTTCCTTCCCTGCCTGAGTGCCCAGGAGAGCGGTCACTCATTTTCAGAACTTATCATAAGTGACTCCTATGTTCTAAATTCAATTACGTTACACGTCCGTGTTTAGGTCACAGATATTAATGTGTGTGTACCAAACTTCAACTCAATCGATCCAGTTGATTCGGAGCATATTGGCTGTGAAAGAGGGACAGACAGACAGACTGGTGGACACACGAGTGATCTTATGAAGGTTCCATTTTTTTATTCACATTTTCGGAACCCTAAAAACGAAATTACCCCACCTCTAATGTTTGGGAATGTTTATGTTCATTGAAATTGACGTTCTGAGCTCCAGAAGCGGATATTTCACTTCATACGGAGTTCTAATTTGATGAGAGGGGATTAATAATGAAGTTGAACATAAATATTTGATTTTCTGTGTACAGATACCTTTTGGGCGGCATGAAAAGGATATATTTTGTTTGTGGTCCTCGTCCGGAGGCGAACGTCGGGTAATATTGAAAAGGGTCCGCTAGCGTATCATGCATGACTTTTAATTTTATTAGTCTTAGGTGAAACTTTTCTCGTGGATATTATTTTTGCGTTAGTTTTATCTTTTATAACAAAAACCAATTTGGAATCTATATCTTCTTTATATATAAAACAAAGTCGGGATAATACACCATTTATAATACAAGAACGGCTGGACCGATTTGTATGATCTTTGATTTGTTGGATTTGTCTCCGCCCCGAATACCAGAATAACTAATAAAACATTGGAAAACTCACGACAAAAAATATTTATAAAAAATCAATTTCTCATAAATTTTGTATGGAATGACTTTTTTAATTATACCTCGAGACCGGATTTATTTATTGATTCCAAGACGGCACGAAGTCAGCTAGTTAAACATATTTGTAAGTAGGTAATAAAGGTAGGGTATAAGCGACGCAGGGAAAGGTAGGTAATTTTGGTGTTCAATACAGGGTGTAACGGTAAGGTGTGGTCATATTTTAAGAGCTGCATCTGCCCATCGATACGATCAACTTTATTCAAGAAAACCTGAAGAAAGACTAAAAATTTTTTTACATCCCTTACAAATATTGATCAATCAATCGATCAACTCAACCTATCGCAGTCCACTGCTGGACATAGGCCTCTCCCAGGCTGCGCCACAACACCCTGTCCTCCGCCTTCCGCATCCAGTCTATCCCAGCCACCTTCTTAAGGCCGTCGGTCCATCTAGCTAGGGGCGTCCCACACTACGCTTGCCGATACGCGGTCGGAAAGCTACTTTGTTAGATGTACAGAATGCGTAATTGACGGCTGTGTGATGTCTTTTTACACCCTGTACAGGGTGTAACGGAAAGGTGTGGTCATATTTTAAGAACCGCTTCTGCCCATGGAAATGAACAACTTTCTCTAAGAAAAAATAGAAAACTTCAAAAAAAAAAAAATCCATACAAAGTTATCATCAGTTGATCAATATTTAAATATAAACTTTTTTTTTAGAATTCCCTTAGGTTTTCTTGAAGAAAGTTGTTCATATCGATGGGCAGATGTATTTCTTAAAATATGACCACACCTTTCCGTTACACCCTGTATATGTGCGTCCGTAATTTTTGTTAAGAGGAAAGTTGCAATATTTATTAGAAAATTCATTAACCAAAGCTCGAGTGGGTCGATCACTTGGAGCTTCAATTACCTACTGTGAATGAAACAGAAAATATTCTTAATCAAGCTTCTGTTCCGTGTTTTTTGGTTTGATAGCATAAAACTGCAGACAAAACGTAGGTGCCCTGCCAGGATCTACTACAGGTCATTAAATAACTTCTCCCGCTCTCCGTGTCAGACTCTTACTGACTAAATCCCACCCGTGTTCCTTCAGTTTCCTGTGCCAGGGCCAAGATGACTCTTTCGATTACTTCCGTGACCCTAACAGGGTCCTGCTGGTCTGTTATAATCTTTTACTGACTTTGGTGATATACTATTCATCATCAGCGGAATACTAATCCCTGTGCTTCCCGCATCCAGCAGTATCCCAAATAGGTGACAGAATAAAACGAGGTTAATATCACATGATAATCTTTATTTTATTCAGACGCCAACGAGCATCGTAAGTTTTGCTTAAATAAATTACGAGTAAAATTTTTTTTTAAAAACAAGCTCTTATCTGAGACAATGAACGAAAAAGTTAAAAATAAATTCTAGTCAGTATTTGGCGTGAAGGTTTACCTATACTCTTAAAAGCTTGAGGCACTACCCGTTACTGGTTACTGGTTAGGTTCTTAATATACTTCTGTGTAAATTGCTCTTCAAGACGAATCAATCGAGCCCAAGCTCGGTGGGGTTGTGTTGTTTTATCACAGAGATGCCGTGGTCACCTTCCGGCTTCATCATTAGACATGGATATCGACTAGGCATAAAGTGCTCCTCAAGACAAATCGATCGAGCCCAAATTCGATGGACTTATCTTGTTTAGTTCAGAAGTTCCTATGTCCATCTTCCTTCTCCATCATCAGAACAGCTCTATGGTACCATATCATTGTATTGTCACCGAGGATACATAAGTACACCAAATTTGAGTTCAATCGGACATCGGGAAGTGGGTATAATTTAGCTTGCAAGATTTGATTACCGACAACCGGACAGGTGAAACTAAATAAAAGCTTGTTAAAAGACGCTTAGAAAAGATTTTCAGAAAGAAAATTCCGTTCTGGAATTCCTTCTTTTCATTAAGAATATTATCTTGTCTCTAAGGACCAATTTTTTTCTATATCTATTAAGATCGCGGTCGTTGTTACACGAATATTTATTTTGTTACTGAAATTACGCAACTTTCCACTGAAATTATGTTTAGCAATACATTTTAATAGGCACTTATAAGTAATTATAACTTATATACCTTAATATTAAATGAGCTATGAATAAAACATTCTACATGACTAATTAAAACGTACCTACGTGAGCCTCGTCGTATGGTAATCGCTACCTATCCAATCCGAGGCCAAAATGCTTACGCGACTATAGAGCATTTTGTTCTCGATTGAGTTTAAGGAATATTTATTAATTTTTTTTACTTAGGAATCATACCTATTTTTAACCGACTTCAAAAAAGAGGAGGCTCTCAATTCGTCTGTATGTTTTTCTTTTTTTGTATGTTTGTTACGCGATATCTCCGCCACTTGTGAATCGATTTTGATGATTCTTTTTTTGTTTGGTAAGTCATACTTCAGAGCTGATTTCGTATAAATTTAGCACTTTTTGAAAACATTCAACATAAACAAAAAATATGTATACACAGATGACGTTTTGGTTTTCTCCAAATGTTCAAATTCTATGTTATTGGGGTTATCCATTCAGGCATAACGTTAATATTTAGTTTTACTTCTGGGGTACAACAACTAAAAAGTGAAAAATAAAAACTGACTTATAAAAATTACAAAATAACTTGATTTTCGGAAGTCGGTGTCAAATAACGAAGAAACAAAATACAAACACCACACATAAAATACATGGGTATTTTACTAAAAACATCTAATTAGTACGTCAGTTAAATAACTAAAAAATATTGGACACGTATTCTTTGCTTTACCGAACCAATAAAAAATGACAAAGATAAAACGCATCAAAGTTCAGGAGTGTGGGCTCGTTACGTCACTTTGATGATAAAAATTAACGCGCCGCGTGACGTCTAATCGCTCATTTTTTGTTTAGTGACAAAATATTTAAATACGTGTCCAATATTTTCTGTTTATTTAACTGACGGAATAATTAGTTTCTTTTTTATTTTTTTTGTAAAATACCCTAATCTGTTTATCCTTTTTTTTTCGGGGGGGGGTGGGAAATCATCCAATGACTTCTCCCGCTCTGGGTGGAGCAGGAGGGCGTGTCAGACTCTTACTGACTAAAAACCCACCCCTGTTCCTTCCCTGCCTGAGTGTCCAGGGGTGCGGTAACTCATTTTCAGAATTTATCCGCTACCCCTAGGCATGTCTGCCACGGCCAGTGCCTGCCCGGGGGTGGAGGATAAATTCGGAAGAGTTACCTCGCCCCCGGGCGCGTAGGGCAGGGAGGAACAGGGGTGGGTTTTAGTCAGTAAGAGTCTGACACGCCCTTCCGCTCCACCCCAGAGCGGAAAGAGTCATAAGATGATTTCCCACCACACAAAAAAAAAAAAAAAACCCCTAGGCATGTAGGCACCGGCCACGATGGGCCCCGTCAGTGGTAGCTGACCCTAAACTCTTTGAGGCGCGCGTGGAACACTACGCGTCGTCGACTCACGGGCCTGGTGCTGATCGGACGGCGAGCTACCCACTGCTCAATGCTGTTTATCCTAATCTGTGAATTTATAAATAAATAAAAAAAAAATCAAAGATAAAATGCATAAATGTTCCGGAGTGAGAGCTTGTTACGTCACTTTCAGTTAAAAAGTGAAATATTTTTACGTAGGTGACGTCACGCAATATTTCAACGCACTTATCATCATGAGCCGTCTTAATGTCCCTATTGCACTGCTGGGACACAGGCCTCCTCTCTGTGAGAGGGTGTGGGTCGTAATCTTCCATACGGGCCCAATGCGGGTAGGAGAATGTCACATGTCTTCGAATTTTTGGTTCTAGGACATGCCAGTTATCTCACGATATTTTCCTTCACTGTTTTGAGAGCAGTGGTGATGAAATAATTTACATAAACTAAAGCGCCTGCTTGCGTTCGAACTCACGACTACCACTGAACCTCCACTGCTCTACAACGCAGTGTTGTCTTAATTTTTTGTTTATATCTAAAGAAACAACACGTGTTCAATATTTTTGGTAATCCACCTGACAGACCGAAAAGATTTTTTCAGAATATTCGGTATTCAATATGCAAAAGGTTAGGTTAGGTTAGTTAATTAATGTTGAAAGGTAAGGTAAAACTAACACTCGCATATTATGCTGGTCAAACCCAGATTGGGTTTAGTGTTTTTAGTGGCCTAGAAGGCTAAAATCCGTCGGGATAGGTACCTACTTAATAATTACTTATATTTTAGGCTTATTCTAAGGATTCTACGGGGTGTAACGGAAATGAGTGGCCATATTTAAAATATTGCATCTGTCCATAGAAATAAACAACTTTCTATAAGACAGCCATAGTCAAATCCCAAAGAAAAACAGTGGCATTCTGGGAGTGCCGACAGAAGTGAAAACTTGAACAAAAATGCTCAACGAACCTCGCGATCAGCTACGAGTGCTACGACGCTACATCTCGTAGCACTCTCGTCGCGAATTGCGTAGCGGTGTTGTCCAATTGCTTTTTCCCATCACAAAACAGCTCAACGCGCCTAATGAAGTTTTCACTTCAAAAATAAATTCTTGAAGAAAATTTTGCATTTCTATGAGCAGACGCAGTATTTTAAATTGGTCATATTTAAAATACTACCACCCATTTCCGTAATACCCTATAGAACTAAGCTTGACTGATAAGGAATATTTTTGGTAATAGATTTCTCTCCCTTACCTACAAGTCACATAAAATTGTTATCAGTACTTGGAATAACCAAGAGTCTGACCCTCGGGGAAATATGTCCACAATATGCCTATTTAAAATACGATAAAAAGTACAATATCTAAAATCCAGTTCAATAGTTTATCGCTTGGTGACCTTATAAACAATGTTTGGCAGTCTGATAAACTGATAACCTACTACTCTAGTTTAACGCAGGCTCGCCACAAACGATATGCATAAACAAACAATTCTTTTTCACGTAATTTATTCGAGTCACAAACGCAGCCGTTTGAGATTTTAGTGCTCGAACAAAGTAAGAAGGGAAAAACATATTTTTTCACCTCACAACCTCGGAAAGATTCTTTTTTGAGCATTTTATCCGCTAGCTTGGAAAGCGTTTTTAAAATTGGAACTTTCTATCCAATAATTTTATATACCGCTAGTCTGTTAGTGCATACTTATTTCATGTCATGCGCTAAACTCATTTTTAGAATAATCGCACTGGCCAGCACGATGATGCATGAAAAAAAATCGTTTACAAAAGTTCAGTGGCTGTTTTAATTATTCAGAAATTGATTCCTAGTGGATATTGTGATGTAAAATTGGTGTAGTTTTGTGTCTCAAGTGTCTACGCAACTGGACAAAAATGTGGAATCATTGAAACAGGCGCGATCTCGGTAAAATAAAGCTGAGATTTTTTCGTAGTATTGACTACCTCAGCGAAGCTTGCCGAGAAGGCTGACTCGACTCATTTGATGCCAAATACTGCAAAAACATTAAAATGTGTTACATCTGCTTTCTAATGGAAAAAAGTAACAGTACACTACGTAAGACTAGGCAATATGGTCAAAAGACTTTAGCCTCCCTTCGGGGTAAATAAATAAAAAAAGGAATCCAATGAAATTGAGCAATTTTCAGCAAAGCTAAATAATTTATCTAGTAATATTACACAGGTGACAAACACAAGCATAACAGTTCAAAAAAACATACTTTCAATATTACCAATTGCAGCAATTTTATTTTTAATTTTTAAAACAAATGAACACTAATTTGTAAGTATACTGTTTTTCTTGCCTTTTCCTCAATGTAGTGAGGCGAAAAGTTGTGTGTTGCACTCAGCAGCCATAAAACCACATTGCAGCCTAGCATAACAAATAACTATTGTTTGGAGGACCTCAAAATATGCTTCGCGTGTTCTTTGTGTTTCATATTGATCACTGTGTAACAAGGCACTGTTAAAGCCTTGTTTATTTTTTGACCTCTATTCCAAAATTACGTTCTGTGCTACCTTTTTTTAATTTCAAATTCAAAAATTACTTAGTTTTCTCTGTCAAGTCTCTGTTTTTTATATTAAAAATGAGTTCTAATTCGGGAGCCGAGCTGGTAGAAGCTCCTCATCATTTTTTTGACTCTTCAAGTGTCAGTTACCAGTTTCCTAGAATTGTGCATTAATACAATTTATTTACGTAACTAGTCACAGTGTATGTGTTTGTAATATTATAATAAAGCCCACTGTTGTAAATAACAAACTTAATGTGTTAACTCGTCGTGTGTTATTATTAATTGAACGCCTGCTCTGCGTGTCACTCCTACGTCCTCCTCTGCGTGTCACTCCTACGTCCTCCTCTGCGTGTCACTCACACCACCACTCCGGTCCTCTGCAACGTGACACCGACCCCCGTACCGTGACACTGGCGCCCTCAACGTGATCGAACCCAGCCCATCCCATCCCAGAGCCCAGCAGCCGCCCTCAACGTGATCGAACCCAGCCCATCCCATCCCAGAGCCCAACAGCCGCCCTCAACGTGATCGAAAAGAGCCCAGCAACCGCCTCAACGTGATCGAACCCAGCCCAGCCGCCTCATCGTGAACCCAGCTCATCATCCCGGAGCCATCAGCATCAGCAGGATAAGCTCTGGTCGTGAAACTGTTCTGGATTAGTCTCGACCCCGTCTGTCGAGTGAAGCCCATCCCATCATATAGAAGAATTTTTTAATTTTTATAATATTTGTGTTGTTTTGTGTTATTTATTGTTTTAAGATATTGTTATTTTATTTCTCAAAATTCCAAAAGGAACTAGTCTTCCCAAAAAAATTTGCGGCCCCTTTTGACTACATCAATTCCATTATTCTAATAAAAATCAAGCATTTTAATTTATTAACATTTCTTACAGGTTCCAATTTCCATACTACCTAACAAGATTTTACCCGACAAACTATTTTATTATTATTGTTTTTGACAACACACATATCCAATCAGTACATGGTGCAATACTTACTTACAAAACTCAAAACAAAACATAACCACCCCATCCTACAGACAGCAACATTGACCAAGGTTCACATTTGAACCCTCATAAGCTGGTAGCATTCACTTGTGCTAAACTCCTCGGAGACACTTGTGTTTGTGACCAGTCCTGACTAGTGCTGTTGGAGAATATCCTCAGCGTATCCTACATACCAACTATTGATTAGAAGGTCTTCTAGGGCATCCTGCCGACATGCTAGGGGTCACTGTATAGTCAAAGTTGGCTACTTTACACGCACAACACAAATTCCTATTTTAATAAATAACTTTACACTTCACTTTCAAATTTATTTAATCATATTACATAGTTATTATAAACGTACCAACCCGTTAACAATTAAAAACCATGATGAATCCGTTATATCCTACTAATATTATAAATGCGAAAGTTTGTATGTTTGTTTGTTTGTATGTTTGTTTGTTTGTATGTTTGTATGTTTGTATGTTTGTATGTTTGTATGTTTGTATGTTTGGCTGAAGGTATCGCAAAAACGGATGCAGGGATTTGAATGAAATTTCGCACACAGGTAGGTCATAGCCTGGATTAACACATAGGCTACTTTTTATCCCGGTAAATGACAAGACTTAGCGAAGGCTGAGGTGGAAGTAGAAATCCAAAGTCAGGCTGAACGAGCGGTTTTCGCTCACAAAGTACCAGGAGACCAGAAACATGAAAAGTATTTCCGGGGTTGGAATCATGAGCGGTAAAGTCTCGCAAAGTACCAGGGGACCAGAATCATGAAGAGGTATTTTCGGGGCTACAACTCTAGCGGTATAGCTTCGCAAACCACCAGGAGACCAGAATCAAGAAGAAGTATTGCCGGGGCTTGAATCCTGAGCGGTATAGATTCACAAGCTACCAGGAAATCAGAATCACAAAGTATGTTCCGAGGCAGGTATTATGAGATGTAGAGATTCACAAATTACCAGGAGACCAGAAACATGAAAAGTATTTCAAGGACTGAAATTATAAAGTCTCACAAAACTACGAAAAGATCAGGAGTCACGAAAAAGTAGTTCCGGAACTGGAATCATGATAGGTGTAGATTCCAAAACTACCAGGAGGCCATAGTCATGAACCAATATTTTTGGGGCTTAAATCCTAAGCGGTATAGATTCCTACGACCTACTAGGAGATCAGAATCACAAAATATATTCTGTGGATGGTATTATGAGAGGTACAGATTCACAAATTACCAGGAGAACAGAATCATGAATAAGTTTTCCGAGCAGTACAGATTCACGAACAACCAAGACATAGAAGAATTACAAATGTTACCAAAAGGCTGGGATTATGAGCGGTAGAGATTCATAAATTACCAGGAGACCAGAATTATGAAGAAGTGATTTTGGGGTTGGAATCATGAGAGGTATAGATTCTAAAATTACCAGGAGACTAGAGTCGTGAATCAGTATTTTTGGGGCTAGAATCTTAAGCGGTATAGATTCACAAAATACTAGGATACCAGAAACACAAAGAGTGTTCCGGGGCTGAAATCCTGAATGGAACAGATTCTCAAACTACCAGGGAGGGGGCTGGAATCCTGAGCGGTATAGATTCATAACCTACCAGGAGATCAGAGGTACAAAACATATTCCGCAGCTGGTATTGAGAGAGATAGAGATTTACAAATTACCAGGAGACCAGAAATGTGAAGAAGTAAAATTTCCGAGCGGTATAGATTCACTCACTACCAGGAGATCAAAATTACAAAAAAAAAAAACAAAAAAAAAGGGTGGGATCAAAAGAGGTAAAAAAAAAGCATCTTGAATAAGTATTTTCGGGACTGGAATCCTGAGCGGTATAGATCCTTAAACTACCAGGAAAACAGAATCATGAAGAAGAGAAATTTCAGACCTGCACGCGGATGAAGACAAAGGTAAATTGGAAGTAAAAAAAAGGTGGTGAAAAAGTTAATCTTACTAATCCTACTAATATTATAAATGCGAAAGTTTATATGTTTGTTTGTTTGTATGTTTGGCTGAAGGTATCGCAAAAACGGCTAAAGGGATTTCAATGAAATTTTGCAAACAGGTAGGTCATAGCCTGGATTAACACATAGGCTACTTTTTATCCCGGTAAATGACAAGACTTAGCGATGGCTGAGGTGGAAGTAGAAATCCAAAGTCAGGCTGAACGAGCGGTATACGCTCACAAAGTACCAGGAGACCAGAAACATGAGAAGTATTTCCAGGGCAGGAATCATGAGCGGTAAAGACTCACAAAGTACCAGGAGACCAGAATCATGAAGAAGTGTTTCCGGGGCTGGAATAACGAGAGGTATAGATCCTCAAACTACCAGGAGACCAGAGTCGTGAATCAGAGTTTGGTGGAATCCTGAGCGGTATAGATTAACAAACTTCCAGAAGATTAGAATCACAAAAACTATTCAGGGTCTGGTATTAGGAGAGGTAGAGATTTACAAATTACCAGGAGACCAGAAACATGAGGAGCAAAATTTCGAGGACTGAAATCATGAGCGATAAAGACTACTCACAAACTACCAGGAGACCAGAAACACAAAAAGTATTCCGGGGCAGGAATCGTAAGAGGTAGATAAAGATTTACAAATTACCAGGAGATCAGAATCGTGAAGAAGTGAAAATTCGAGCGGTATAAATTCTCGCACTACCAGGAGATCAGAATCACATAAAGTATTCCGAGGCTGGGATCATAAGAGGTAACATCTTGAATAAGTATTTTCGGGACTGGAATCCTGAGCGGTATAGATTCTTAAACTACCAGGAAAACAGAATCATGAAGAAGAGAAATTTCAGACCTGCACGCGGATGAAGCCGCAGGGAAACTATCAGGGTGCCAAAATCATGAAAAAGTTAATTTAACATAAACAACAAAACTTCGTCGTCAAACGTAGATACAAACGCAGGCAGTCCATAGAAAAGAGATGAGAGAGAGATATGTTCGGCCTAACGCAAAAAATCGCTGTTCAACTTTGGTAAGTCTTGCGAATGTATGAAATTCTAATTTATCATGATCCTAACCCGTACTAACATTTAATCTTTCAAAAATGTTTGGACCCAATCCAGATGTCTACGCAGACTGAGTCACGGGGAAGATACTAAAAAGGTAAAGTGAAGGGCAGGAATTTTGGGACTGTCTTTAAGTAGAACTTAGACGTTCAAAAAGTTCTGGCTCGCAGCCTAATTTGAATGACTGACTTTGGATTTGATTCTTACAGTGTTTTTTTAACTTGCTACTCTCTAGAAATACCACTCAAATTTATCATACTTTTCACGCGGGCGAAGCCGCGGGCGGAAGCTAGTTTATTATAAATCAAAGCTTCTGAGTTATAGCTTTGACGTATTAATTTCCCTCTTTCCTCCTCAACCTCTGAAGAACTCCGTAGGCATGCATTACTATGGTGTTTTCACAAATTCTCACTATGCACCTTAAATAGTATGCATAAGGGTAAAATACGTACTTATTTAAACCTGCTACTGATTATTTAACTAAATAATTATTTCATTCAAATCTGTCTGCGAAAAATATTTCAAATGTCAGACAGATTTTGACAAAATATCAAATCTTTCTTTTAATTTTCATTACGCAACCTCCGTACAATACAGAATTGGAACTCTTTTGTATTACTATTTCTTTTGATATTAGGTATTTTTTTAACCGACTTCAAAAAGAAGGTTTTCAATTCGGATGTCTGTAGTTTTTTTTTATATACCTGTTAGGTTTACGTCATTGCTTCATTAATTCATTATTTTCCCTTTCAATTACATTACACACGATTGCTACATCGGTGGTTATTTAGTTTAAATATTCTATGGAGCGGGTGATTACTCCCTAAATAAGCCTAAATCATTACCGATCATGGTCTTCCTCTCGATCATTACTTTGTTCTATGGCTTTAAACCATAAGAATCTTTCGGAGCGGGTGATTACTCCCTAAATAAGCCTAAATCATTACCGATCATGGTCTACCCCTTGATCATTAATTTATTCTATGGCTTTAAACCATGAGAATCTTTCGGAGCGGGTGATTACTCCTTAAATAAGCCATAATCACACTACTTATGGTAATATTTTTGCCACTTCATCGTAAATACTCGTTGTATATAACACCCTCGCCTTCTAAATTTTCACCTCACTCATAACCATCCTATTTAAGATATATATATATTTTTATATTAGTTTTAATGTTAACGAAAAATCGCTTACGCCTGCTGCACGATTTTTCTTTCCGGGGCAGCCGGGTATTGTAACAAGGCACTGTTAAAGCCTTGTTTATTTTTTGACCTCTATTCCAAAATTACGTTCTATGCTAACTTTTTTAATTTCAAATTCAAAAATTACTTAGTTTTCTCTGTCTAGTCTCTGTTTTTTATATTAAAAATGAGTTCTAATTCGGGAGCCGAGCTGGTAGAAGCTCCTCATCATTTTTTTGACTCTTCAAGTGTCAGTTACCAGTTTCCTAGAATTGTGCATTAATACAATTTATTTACGTAACTAGTCACAGTGTATCTGTTCGTAATATTATAATAAAGCCCACTGTTGTAAATAACAAATATAAAGTGTTAACTCGTCGTGTGTTATTATTCATTGAACTCCTCCTCTGCGTGTCACTCCTACGTCCTCCTCTGCGTGTCACTCACACCACCACTCCGGTCCTCTGCAACGTGACACCGACCTCCGTACCGTGACAACTGACTACCTACAGTCTGCTCACTAGTCCGTTCACATGGAAGTTTAAAAATATCATATGACACGTGGCAGAAGTGTGGCTTTCCATCAAAGACTTTTCGGGTCAGTAATCTTCCCGACCGAACGGCTTTCTGAAGCACGGGGGTCGTACACCACCAACTTCCAATCTCTGCTGCTACAGAGTAATTCCTAATGAATAAAATCGCAATTTTTGCCAGACTCGGGACTCGAACCCAAGATTGCGTTTTGAAGTCACGAGCATACGTTACGGATGCACGAACAGGACGGGAACGTGGCACGCGTGAGGAGGGAAAAATATTGTCGGCGACGATGTTTAGCACGTCCCGCCCCGCGCGTGCTCCGTCCCATCCGTGATTCCGCTGCGTATGCACAGTCGCTCCGTTCGCTCCCGAGCATCTCCAGAGAGCTAAGTAGTGATGCACGTGTACCTTTAAGTTCCGAGTAAACTGTCACGGTGTACACGCACACATTAAAAATCCCCATCAGTGTTTACTAACCACGTTCCGTCCCCATCCCGTCCACGTTACGTATGCAGCGATCTTAAGACGAGGAAAATAGATGAACTTCGATGCGAACGTTTATGGGCTAATATAATAGTAATGATGATTGATATGTCGTAAGAACGAAACACTTTTCGATCAAAACAATAGGCAGAAACTTCCTTTGAAGTCTGAATCCTGCAATCACTCACAACCTCTAGCCCTCAAACGGCATCGTAGATTAAAAAGAAAATTGTTTTTGTTTATTTTCTTTTATTGTTTTTATCTATCTGTGTAAATTAAATTCAAAGTCCTTACTGATTAACTAACTGACGGATATATCAACGCACAGCCTAAACCGCTGGTCCTAGAGACATGAAATTTGGAGAATGTTTTCTTTGTGAAGAGTATGTATCCACTAAGAAAGGGATTTTCGAAATCCTATTACTACCTTCTGCTCGTCTCCCTCTACCGTATAAGCAGACGTCAGGCTCGACGGTTGGAACAAGAATGTCCATCTGACAGCTGTGTCTAATAATTTATATCCATCTTGTTAGTCAATTGAGATACTACAACCATCGCAAATAATTCTAGCCAACATCCGTTTGGCAAGCTGTAGTTGAACTAGATATTTATCCTTTATAATAACGTGATTAAATGGAATAATTAATTAATTTTGGTTCCAGTTGCATGATGCAGTTGAATTATAATAATAATAATAATAATAATAATAATTATAATAATAATAATATTCCACAACTATCACACAACGCCATCTAGTCCCAAGCTAAGCAGAGCTTGTGTTATGGGTACTAGACAACTGATAAACATACTTATATATTTCTAAATACATAAATATTATAGATAAATTACACCCAGACACAGAACAAATGATCGTGCTCATTACACAAACATTTGTCCTGGGTGGGAATCGAACCCAAGACCTCCGGCATAGCAGTCAGGGTCACTAACCACTAGACCAACAGGCCAGTCAAATTATAGTATAGAGTTTTTTTCATGCAACTATACGTCACTGTATTAGACGATAGGTTATCCGTCAGTCACGACCTTGAATGTGGTTAATCTGACAGCAAAACCTATCGTGTATTGGACGCCTATGAGATTGTGCGTTTCTGGAATAGTACTGGCCAATAATACATTTTAGGACTTTTCAATTAACAAAAACACGTGCCAAGAGCGTGTAAGACTTCGTACATTCACCTACTGGAGTGTCCCAAATGTGTTTTCACCTTGTTTTAGAATAGAATAGAACAGAATAGGTCTTTATTGGCTTGGAATGTAGGTACATAAAAATAAGTTGTAAAATTAAATAATAGGATCCATGTACATTCTGCCTTAATACAGCATGAAAATGTAATAAAAAGTAGAATAATAAAATATTACAAAAAATTGTCATTTAAGAAATCCTGCACAGAATAATAACATTTATCTACTAGCAATTTTGAAAAACGTTTTTTAATTTTTTCCAACGGTAAGGTTTTAATTTCGTCAGGTATTTTATTAAAGATTACATACAAATCACATTTCTTTTCATTATGACAGTTTGAAATACGCCCGTGCATAATAGATTCTGGTATTCTGATCTCATAGGTGTACTTCGTTTTCTAGTTTCTATTAAAGTTGCAAATAGACTTCGATTTGTTGTTACAAATATTGCTAATTCAAGGATATAAAGGCATGGGAAGTTAAATAATTTTTGAGACTTAAATATAGGTACGCAACTGTCTGTTACTTTAAGACCAAATATAGCTCTAAGCAGCGCTTTTGAGCTTTTGAGCTTTGAGCCTTCACCTTCGATGATCTGAACAAAGCTTCAGACGCCGCTATAAGCGAGGCTACTTACTGGTCCCAAACAGTATAACCTTAATAGATGTAGTACCTACCGCTACACGAAGAGCAAAAACAAATCAGATTTATCAATATATTGGTATTTGTTAGTAAAATATACGTAATAATAAACGTTATCCCCAAATTTCAAGTTCACAGGTCAATAATAAGTTGAAAAATTCTTCGGCTAAAAAAATTGTGACAGACGACGGACAGACGGACACGTAAGTGACAGCAATATGGCTCCGTTTGGACCCTTCGGGTACGGAACCCTAAAAAAGAGGCTTTTCCAGTTTGGTTTAGGGTTTTCCAGTAAGGCAGACGTGAAAAAATAAAGCCACAGGATAAAACCTTTATCAAGGTTTCGGAACTGTTGGCAGAAACCGTTCATTCCCCAAGTTAAATCATTAAGTGATTCGTGAATACAAAACAAGATGTTTTGTTTTGTGAGTCTACCGCAGCCTAGCCCAGGATTTATCGCACGTTTACAAGTTTATTCACACGTTTATCCTCTTGTTTTTTGCGCCTAAATCCTTGTAAAACTGGCCTATTTTTTTCCCAGAACACACGCTCTTTCATATGGTTTACTTCGTAATTCGACACGTTTGCTTCTGTCATTGTACACTTGTACCAATATTCCGGGATAGTGTTACTGTCTTTTCTTTATCTTGAGAAACATGGAAAAGGAAAAAAATGTGGTTGTGTTCTTACTTTTAATAAGTAAATACTAGCTTTTGTCTTCGGCTCCGCCCGCGTGGATATAGTACTTTCCCCACTACAAATTGTAGGCTATGTGTATGTAGTATAATAATAGATATTAAACCTATATATTGATGGACTATATTGGAATTTAATCAATAAAATCATCATTATAACATTGAAAATCATCATTATAATATTGTATTGTAATTCGTAGATATCAAACCTAATTTTAGTCTAATTTATTTGTTCCATCTTATTTTATTTACTTTCTTTTACTGTCTTCTTAAATTGTTATGGAAGGCGCTGGTACCTGTGATACAATGTTTTACATTAGTACAGGTACCAACGATACTCTATTTTATTATTACCTGTAACCTTAGCAAAACTGTTTTGTATTTGATCCTTCTACATGTGTATTTTCTGAAATAAAACTTATTATTATTATACCTACGATCGAAAGCCGTACTTTTCTGTATGATTACATGTCAGTCCCACGCATTTGAAAGGAGGATTTCTCATTGAAGATCCCTTTGTACAGGTATTGTCAGTTAAACAAGAAATATACAGCAGAAGATTCTGCCAACGGCCCTCATGGAATTAGTACTTACCTCATTATAAAAAAAAACCTTTTATCAAAAAATAGAACCGAATTCTAAAAAAAAAAAAACAAAAACAGTGCAAAAGTACTTTAATTTGGGAAGTCGGTGTTTCTGGTTTTGTGTCTTCGTTTTTTGACACCGACTTCCAATGTTAAAGTTATTTTGCACTTTTTTTGTTTTTTTTTTTTGGAAGTCGGTTCTATTATTTGTAATTTTTTTTTTTTTTTTTGTTGTGGTTCCCCATTAAATTGTGTTTACAATACACAAACATACGGTCGCAGCAATCGCGAGTCATTTGGTTCCATCCATCTTCTTAATAAAATTCTAGAATTCATTCATTATTTGATAGAAAACACTCAGCGTAACAGCTGTGTCTAGAAGCATGAACATTTTGATCATGGTTTCCATAAACAGCAAAATTAAGCACTAAGGCAACGTTTTTGATCATCATCATCATCATCAGCCTTTTAATGTCCCCACTGCTGGAGCACAGGCCTTCTCACTGTGAGAGGGTGTGGGCTGTAATCCACCACGCGGGCCTAATGCGGGTCACATGTTATGGTTCTCGGACATGCCGGTTTCCACACGATGTTTTCCTTCACCTTTTTCAGAGCAGTGGTGATGAAATAATTTACACAAAGTAAAGCTTAAAGCGCGGTAAAGCGCTTGGGTTTGAATTTTTGATAATCACAAACAGACATTGTTGATAATCCCCATGAGATTTTTTAATTTCGTATGTTTTACCGTTCGTTGGAAAACCCGGCTCATTTTCACTTTGCCTACATTATTTTTATCAATAATCCAAACGCACTTAGTTCCTTATCGCAGTAAACTAGCTATAAAGTAAATTGACACGATTGGCGACGCGCCAAAATATAAATTCGTCACTAAACGCAGACTTTATTGCGTTACGCGGTGATGTGATAAACGGTCACCTAGCCGCGACAACTTATTACGTTATTAGTTACCTTGCAGACATATTTATTGGCCTTTTTATTTATTAAAATCGTGTTGACTAGGTGTTATT
Organism: Polia nebulosa; assembly: GCA_951329385.1. Classification (NCBI taxonomy): domain Eukaryota; kingdom Metazoa; phylum Arthropoda; class Insecta; order Lepidoptera; family Noctuidae; genus Polia; species Polia nebulosa. The sequence continues at coordinate 9,378,716 of OX589593.1, read as the reverse complement.
GGATTGGGTTTTTGGTGATTAGAATGCTTTGCACCTGAAGGAATCTTTTAATGCACTGGTTCGAAAGGCTTTATAAAGCATAACAGTTCATTAAAAATAACTCATAATAAAATAATATCGATCTCATTAATATTGCAATTTTAATAATGCACTACTGTCATCATCTTCCTGCCATTATCCCATGTTACTTGGGGTCGGCGCAACACGTTACGTTTTTTCTTCCATTCTGTCCTGTCAGCCGTCACAATTATGAACTACTGTATTCCTCAAATACTTAAATTAAAATATTAAAACAAAAAAATTGGGTGGAAAATCATCAAATAACTTTTCCCGCTCTCTGCAGCGGAAGAGCTTGTCAGCCAGTCAGACTCTTACTGACTAAAACCACATATTACTAAAACCCACCAGTGTTTAGTAAGTTACCTGTGCCAGGTTACAAATACCAATAGAGTAGGTAGTTAAAATCTTAGTTAATCTTCAATAACATCTCTCATCTAAATTAGGTACCCATCCACAGTTATGAATTCTCATATTTGGAATATGAATCGTAAACTTTCATGAAAATCGCGCCATTACTATAACTGTCCCACACAGACTTATAATTCAATAATATTAGCTGCAAAACCACGAAATAAAATCATAAAGAACATTTCTCCAGTGTGCCGTAAACTTAGGATAAAGAAACAATATAACAGGGGGGCGCGGGAGCCATTTTGAAATAATCTGAGCAGAGATAGTGTTATAAAACATGGATACGACGAGCGTCCCCGGAGAGCCACATATTCATTCACATCACACGATCCAATCTTTTATACATCGCTATCGAATTTAGTTACGTGTGAAATGTAGTACATTTCGCACGCGTGTGCAATCTACTGAGTTATCTGCGGCTTTATGTTCTTGTTTTTACCTCTTTTAGTGTCTATGTTCGTCCAATCGGTTAATGTGTGTGACCGGGGGCCGGTCGGCAGTTAAAGAAAGAACAAATAAAGTGCATCTGCTGCTTATCGACTTCAGCCAGGTTAGAGCAAGTGGGTGAGTAATTGTTAGGTGCAAAGAACTGAACTACCCTATAAATTATTGTAGTCTTGGAACTGAACTGAAAGACAGATTTTCTTTAGGTACCTGTCAATAAATAATTGCCATATGAACAAAATAAATATTAATGACGAAAATAATTCCTATATCTAATTAAATCGTTAACTATTATGCATGTATGCAACAATTATGCATTATTAGGTGTAACAGTGTTTGTGAGGATCGCCCAGAGTACACGGTGGAGCACACGGTGGAGATCTGCCCCGCTTGGGCGGAGCCCCGCCGTGTCCTCGTGCAGGCGATCGGCGGCAGCGATCTCTCGCGCCCGGCGCTGGTCCAGGCCATGGTACGGAGAGGGAATGGGAAGCAGTCTCCTCCTTCTGCAAAGCAGTAATGCTCGCAAAGGAGGAGGCGGAACGGGTGAGGGAGAGGCTGCAACGACAGCCTCGCCCTCACGCCCTCAACAGCAGCCGCCGCAGGAGACGCCAGGGGCTTCCGGCGCCGCGAGACGATCTCCGGCCACCGTAGACCCGGGCCTGCGGTCGGCGAGTAATGGGTAGCTCGCCGTCCGATCAGCACCAGGCCCGAGAGTCGACGGCGCGTAGTGTTCCACGCGCGCCTCAAAGAGTTGTCAGCATACATGACGGGGCCCGTCATGGGCGATGCCTGCCTAGGGGTTGAAGATAAAGTCGAAAGAGTTACCTCGCCCCTGGGCATTCAGGGTAGGGAGGAACAGGGGTGGGTTTTAGTTAGTAAGAGTCTGACACGCCCTTCCGCTCCACCCTAGAGCGGGAGAAGTCACTGGATGATTTCGCACCCCCCCCAAAAAAAGGTGTAACAGTGTTTAATTATATTTAATGTTATTTCTATTTCTAAATAATTAATTATCTTTTCGATATTTGTTTTATTTTACATATGGCAACTTCTGAAACCTAAATGCGTTTAGTTTACAATTTTATAACGTTTATATATTAAAATCATTTTTTTTAATTATTAATTAATCTGAATAATAGTACACTTAGGTACCTACATGAAAATAAATGGCTTAGTTGCCTTAACAAGTGGTACAAATTCTATATGAGAACAACAAAAAAGTATGCGGTACTAAATCTGCCGTTCACCTTTATCACGTGATTTACGGACGAAAGAAGATTTTGGCCACTTGTCTATAGGCTTCACCTGAACTTTTCAGTTTAAATTCTCATTAAGTTATTGGTCGCCGTTGATTTTCTATACATGATATTAAAACGCTTGTACGATATTGTACCAGTGCTGGTACAAATATCGTACCAGCGGTGCCTTAGGAGTTAAATTGAAAAGCGCTGTAAGCTAGTAATAGCTGTTCAAATACTGTTCTGAATTACTCGTGATTATACTCGGAAATAATAATATTTCCTTCAGTAGCGGTAGCTTCTACGAAATTGTCGTTTGCCGGATGAACGATTCGTAGAAAACACTCTTTACCGGAACACAATAATACTACCAAGCAGCACTAATAGGTATGAAGGCAAGTGCTTCGGCGAAGTCTTTCAAGGAAAGCTTTACTTCAACAACATTTTCTCTCAAATTGGAAGCACTCTACAGTTCTATTCATGTTGTAATTTAACACCCTTTAAAGGAAGACTAGATAGGACTCCACGCCCAGAGGACACGGTGGAGCATACGGTGGAGGTCTGCCCCGCTTGGGCGGAGCCACACCGTGTCCTCGTGGATGCAATAGGCGGCAGCGACCTCTCGCGCCCTGCCCTGGTTCAGGCCATGGTACGGAGCGAGAGGGAATGGGAAGCCGTCTCCTCCTTCTGCGAAGCAGTAATGCTCGCGAAGGCGGAGGCGGGACGCGTGAGTGAGCACCAACAACGGAGTCGCCCTCACGCTCTCAGCAGCAGCCGCCTCAGGAGACGCCTGGGACTTCCGGCGCCGCGAGGCAATCTCCGGCCACCGTAGACCCGGGCCTGCGGACGGCGAGTAATGGGTAGCTCGCCGCCCGATCAGCAACAGGCCCGAAGTCGACGGCGCGTAGTGTTCCACGCGCGCCTCAAAGAGTTGTCAGCAAGAGACGGGGCCCGTCATGGCCGATGCCTGCCCGGGGGTTGAGGATAAATTCGAAACAGAGTTACCTCGCCCCTGGGCACTCGAGGCAGGAAGGAACAGGGGTGGGTTTTAGTCAGTAAGAGTCTGACACGCCCTCCCGCTCCACCCAGAGTGGGAGAAGTCATAGGATGATTTCCAACCCCAAAAAAAAAAAAAAAAAGATAGGACTCCAACAAAGGAAAGATATCGATAACATTACTTCAAGTCTTTTTATATTACAATTTACAACGTAAATAAGTTCCGAAAGTATGTATGACCCATATTTTGCCAATTATATTTAAGTTCCATGCAATACGGGGTGAGCCTTTTACCATACTCCTGCAAATCTACTTACCCTAGGCTGCTACTGAAAAAATTGAGATGGGAAAACAACCCGGTAAAATTATCCTGACTTGGGACTCGGAACCCAGGACTAGCAGTGCAGTAAGTAAAGCTGGCTACCGTTAGACCAACGAGGCGGAAAGATAAGCATAGAACAAATAAAACAGATGGAAACTTGTATTCCTTGTAGCAAGCTGCCATTTCTTGTGTATGTTTGTGTTGTGTTTGTTCGCGCAATCGAACACAAACATCGTTGTTACAATCTGCGAGCCGATAGGAAACCCCTTGTTACCTGTAAGCTCGATAACAATTGAAATATTGTTTTGTGTGAGATAAAATGTATTGAACAGGCGTTGTTGTTGTGTTTGAAATTTTAAGGATTTGTTAGTCTTTTAAGCCTTTTTTATTGGGTGGGTATAATCATCAAATAACTTCTCCCGCTCTGGGTGGAGTGGGAGGGCGTGTCGGACTCTTACTGACTAAAACCCACCTGTGTTCCTTCAGTTGCCTGGGCCAGGCCGCGGTGACCCTTTCAAACACTCCCGCGACCCTGGCAGGACTCTCGCGACCCTGGCAGGACTCCCGCGACCCTGGCAGGACTCCCGCGACCCTGGCAGGACGCCCGCGACCCTAGCAGGACTCCCGCGATCCTAGCAGGACTCCCGCGACCCTGGCAGGACTCCCGCGATCCTAGCAGGACTCCCGCGACCCTGGCAGGACTCCCGCGACCCTGGCAGGACTCCCGCGACCCTGGCAGGACTCCCGCGACCCTGGCAGGACGCCCGCGACCCTGGCAGGACTCCCGCGATCCTAGCAGGACTCCCGCGACCCTGGCAGGACTCCCGCGATCCTAGCAGGACTCCCGCGACCCTGGCAGGACTCCCGCCACCCTGGCAGGACTCCCGCGACCCTGGCAGGACTCCCGCGATCCTAGCAGGACTCCCGCGACCCTGGCAGGACTCCCGCGACACTGGCAGGACTCCCGCGATCCTAGCAGGACTCCCGCGACCTTGGCAGGACTCCCGCGATCCTAGCAGGACTCCCGCGACCCTGGCAGGACTCCCGCGACCCTGGCAGGACTCCCGCGATCCTAGCAGGACTCCCGCGACCCTGGCAGGACTCCCGCGACCCTGGCAGGACTCCCGCGATCCTAGCAGGACTCCCGCGATCCTAGTAGTACTCCCGCGACCCTGGCAGGACTCCCGCGACCCTGGCAGGACTCCCGCGATCCTAGCAGGACTCCCGCGACCCTGGCAGGACTCCCGCGACCCTGGCAGGACTCCCGCGATCCTAGCAGGACTCCCGCGACCCTGGTGGGACTCCCGCGATCCTAGCAGGACTCCCGCGACCCTGGCAGGACTCCCGCGACCCTGGCAGGACTCCCGTGACCCTGGCAGGACTCCCGCGACCCTGGCAGGACTCCTGCGATCCTAGCAGGACTCCCGCGACCCTGGCAGGACTCCCGCGATCCTAGCAAGACTCCCGCGACCCTGGCAGGACTCCCGCGACCCTGACAGGACTCCCGCGACTCTGGCAGGAGTCCCGCGACCCTGGCAGGACTCCCGCGACCCTGGCAGGACTCCCGCGATCCTAGTAGGACTCCCGCGACCCTGGCAGGACTCCCGCGATCCTAGCAAGACTCCCGCGACCCTGGCAGGACTCCCGCAACCCTAGCAGGACTCTCGTGATCCTGCCAGGACTCCCGCGACCTTTGCAGGACCCCAGCGATCCTGGCAGGAGTATTTTAAGCCTGGGTCATTATTTGCCTATAACAAATCTTTTAGCTTAGAATTAGTAACTTTAGCTTCTAATGTTCACTGCAGCCCCCTCTCTGCACGAAAGAGTGGATCGTAATAAATTAATCTTAATCTGAAACTGTTTCTATAAATGATTTATGTGAGCTGATTTTATACCTAAGCAGAATAAATGCGTGGTTTCAGTGACAAAAGTTCAAGTCCATATGTTCCTAAATATTCGTGTATTACAGACTAACACTTCGCCCGCGACTTCGTCCGGATTGAATTTCAAAATTGTATAGCCTATGACGCTCACAAATAACGTGGCATTCTATTGGTAAAAGAATTTTCAAAATCGGTTCAGTAGAACCCGAGATTACGCCCATTATTTTATTACCTCATAAACTCACAGTCACAAACTTTACCTCTTTATAATATTAGTATAGATTGTCGAAACCTTTTATTTATATCATCAAATGACATCTTCCGCTCTGGGTGGAGCGGGAGGGCGTGTCAGACTCTTATTGACTAAAACCCACCCTTGTTCCTTAAGTTGCCTGTGCCAAGGGGCCGCGGTATCTCTCTTTCGAATTTATCCGCGACCAAAGTTTAGTAGGTAGCCCTCACATCACCATTTACATTATCCTTGAAATTCAATACACCATATAATACACACGTAAAATTTTACTGCACGACCGTATATAAGTTATGTACGACAACCAACCTACTTGGTGGAAGCAGTAACTCCATATTAACCGAGAATTGGCCGTCATCATTTTTATAACGCTTACGCAAAAACCAGATCGGTGTTTTGGCATATGGTTCAATGAACAGAAAGCAGAAGGCGATACATGAAGTCCCTTTACGATATCTTCCATGATACTCGTATGTACTTGTTTACGTTGTTTTCAAAGTTCGTTGAATGGAACGTGTTTATAAATGTGTGGCAATGTGTGCGGCAGAAGGCAATGTGTGCGGCAGAAGGCAATGTGTGCGGCAGAAGGCAATGTGTGTGCTGTTTAACTTTACCGCTAGGCACTTGCCCCATCGCCGGCTATGAGCGAGTAACGAGTAGAGCTTCAAAACAAAAACGAGTAGGCGAGCAGCGAGTAGCGAGTGGTAGTTCCGATAGTTTTGTCGCTAGCGAGTGTTCGAGTGCGACGGTTGGTTACTCACACCACTCGCTCGGATTGGTTTCTCGGCTTGAGTTCTGGCCGCCGAACGAGCATCGCTGAGCGAGTGATGCTGAGCGAGTAAGCTTTAGTGACCCATTTTCAAAGACCGTTTTAAGTTCTGCGACGGTGAAACCGTTTTAACGTCGTGGGTCCAAACAGTCTTCGTTACACAAACCAGTCTTCGAATTACTTGATGTGGTTTTTTATTTTACGTCTAAGAAAATAAAGTTGAGAACCCATTGATTCAACTATCATACTCGTCGCGTCATCCTTTTTATCGTTTCGCACAAACAGTTCTTCCAATGAAAAGTGATCTTTTTGTCAATGAAATACAGTCGATGTTTTATTACCACTCGTCAGTGCTGTCGTTCCTGACGCGACGGTCATGTTTCATACATTTGCAAGTTGAAACCGTTAGTAGTTGTAAGAAACTGCAATTACTTCACTCGACGATAGTTTCGTCTTTTAAGCCGTCTTCAAACCAGTTGCGACGACGACCGTTTTAAGTCGTCGGAAAAACGGTTGCATTTCTTCCACCAAAAATTCGACAACGACCAACCACTAGTAAGCTTTGATAGCTCTTGTCGCTCAGCGACAAACTTGTGAAGCGAATCCTCGCCGGCGTCGACGGTGTGAACAGTCAGCGATCAACTATTAACATATGCATCTCTTTTGTTTACACGGAATGTATATCTATTGTACGTTTCTTGAGCGTCAAAACATCCGAGAGTTAGTCGCTTACTCGCCGGCGATAGGACAACGGCCTTAGAAGGTTTTACTGAATCACTGAATAAGCCGATGTAGGTATATTTGTAAAACATGAGAAATAAATTTTAAGTAAAGGGAAGGGAAAGTGGTCGTGGGTTCGGTTACCGGTCGGGCCAAGTGTTATTGGGGTTTTTCATCTGAAGATTTCAGTAGGAGTTTGAATATTTATCCATAATCATTTTAGCCGAAAGACGTCCACTGCTGGACATAGGCCTCCCCCAAGTCGCCACAACGACCGGTTCTGTGTATCTCCCATCCATCGAATTCACGCGACGCTCACCAGGATTTTTGCCTGGTTGTTGGCAATAGACTAATCCTGTGACTTAAAATAACTGTCAAAATGTGAATGTACTATACAGGGTGTAACAGAAAAGTGTGGTCATGTTTTAAGAACTGGTATCTGCCCATCGATATGAATAACTTTACCAATTAAAGAAAACTTGACGAAATTCTATTAAAAAAAAATCAATTCCCGCACGGAACAAATATTTGTATGACCTGCAGATAGGCAGGTCTGGGTGTCTTGTGTATGTGAGTATACATGTTTGTGAACGCACCAACGATACAGGAGTAATTCCTAGTGTGAGCAAAGTCACTGATGCGAAAGGGCCAGTTCTGCGGTCACCAAACCGCCTGGCTAGCGTTAAATACTAGAAATAGGTACGAGTAGGTAGCTGAGATTTCGTAGCTAGCCTTCATATAAATCTAGGTAAATCAAAAACAATAAAGGTTAATCCTTTATTGTTTTAATTGAACATCGTCTAAACGACTAGTCTCATTTCTTTGGAAATATATATGTTACTCTAAACAATTTTCTTCGTAATTTGAAATGTGAATATTTTAATTTATATTTTTATATCATAGTGAATTAATTTATAAAGTTATGTCAAAAATGATACTTTTTTTCATATCTAAAAATAAATGTCATTTCCCAGCTATATTTTTTGCGCAAAGCAGTATGCCCAGTTGACGGCTTTGTGATGTGTCTTTTTACACCCTGTTTGTAGTGATGATACCTTGCATGGCTTAATATTACATATTAATGCTGCCAAAAACAGGACATGTTACTATATTCTAGCTCAGAACTCGATAAAAATGGCTATCGATACAAATAACATTTCAACGCACAATAAAACCCGAAATATTGCCGAAAAACATAAACATTACGTTTGATTTGTTACAAGAAAAGTTACTCAAATCGTAGTGGACATAATATTATCGCTGCGAGGACACTCTATTAATGTCTGTCCAGCAATGGCCGAAGTTTATAAGTTATGGCCGACTCCAAGCAAATTAGCTTTTCAAACACTTGAGGCGGCTCCTGCCCAATCTGAGGGGGCCAAACGCCTCCTGCCGGAGGCTCTACGCGGGGATCGTGCGGTCCATGGCCCTTTACGGAGCGCCGGTGTGGGCGCGTTCGCTAAGGAAGCGATCTATTCGCTTTCTGAACGCGTCCCAAAGGGTCATGGCGATCAGAATGATCCGAGGATACCGTACGATCTCCTGCGAGGCGGCGAGCCTCCTTGCCGGATTATCGCCATGGGATCTGGAGGCAAAAATCCTCGCGTACCTCTACGAGGAGCGCGAGGAGGCGAAACGCCGGGGCGAAACTCCGCTGCCGCGACAACTCGCGGCTCGGCGGACAGAGCTCCGGCAGGATCTCATGGCGACGTGGAGACAGCGATTGTCACAACCCCGCGCTGGGCACGCCACCATTGCGGCGGTAGTGCCCCTCTTTGAGGCTTGGCTGGAGAGACCTCACGGCGCCCTCACCTTCCGCCTGACGCAGGTCCTCACCGGACACGGTTGTTTCGGGAGGTTCCTGTTTCGGATCAAGCGGGAGGTGACGCCCGGGTGTTTCCATTGCACGGATCGCCCCGAGGACACGGTGGAGCATACGGTGGAGGTCTGCCCCGCTTGGGCGGAGCAACGCCGTGTCCTCGTGGATGCGATAGGCGGCAGCGACCTCTCGCGCCCTGCCCTGGTTCAGGCCATGGTACGGAGCGAGAGGGAATGGGAAGCCGTCTCCTCCTTCTGCGAAGCAGTAATGCTCGCGAAGGCGGAGGCGGGACGCGTGAGAGAGCACCAACAACGGAGTCGCCCTCACGCCCTCAGCAGCAGCCGCCTCAGGAGACGCCGGGGCCTTCCGGCGCCGCGAGACGATCTCCGGCCACCGTAGACCCGGGCCTGCGGACGGCGAGTAGTGGGTAACTCGCCGTCCGATCAGCACCAGGCCCGAGAGTCGACGGCGCGTAGTGTTCCACGCGCGCCTCAAAGAGTTGTCAGCAAGAGACGGGGCCCGTCAGGGCCGATGCCTGCCCGGGGGTTGAGGATAAATTCGAAACAGAGTTACCTCGCCCCTGGGCACTCAAAGGCAGGAAGGAACAGGGGTGGGTTTTAGTCAGTAAGAGTCTGACACGCCCTCCCGCTCCGCCCAGAGCGGGAGAAGTCATAGGATGATTTCCCACCCCACAAAAAAAAAAAAAAAAAAAAAGCTTTTCAAACACTATGTATCGGAGAGGCCATCAAACACTTCACTGGGATGGGAAGAGTTTCATTACGTAACTGTTTGAGCTATTTTTGCCTGTTGAGCTTAATTTAGAAATTGGAACTTTGGAAGTGATACAAAAATATGTCCCGTCGACACGGTGTCGTCGACGGGACATTTTTTGTAACACATTAGTTTACATTATTGTAATAGAAGTGTGTTACATTTTCTTAAAATGATTATAGGTAAAATATAACGTTTTACGGCTTTTCCAGACTATCTGCGATCGGCTTTCGGAGTCTTCCATAAAATTAAAGAAATAGACATCTGATATAATTACATAATTATTAATAAAACAGAATATAAACCATTTGCGTACTACTAGGGAACTTACTGTATCTATTGCCTTTAAACGAGCAATTCTTGTATATAAGATTATATGTATACAACATATAATCTGAAACTCAGTAACGGCTCCACCGATTTTTATGAAATTTAGTATGCAGGGGGTGTATCTAACTAGGTTTCATTTCCAAAAAATAACGATTTACCAAAAAAAAACCGAGCTCGGTCATCCAGATACTGTTTATTTAAAACCACTACTGACTTTTATATTTACTTTTAATTATTTAGACTGGGGAAAATGGAGATCGGTTACAAGTTTTGTTTTGTTTTTTGTTTCAGAAGTGAACTCACGCAGTACTGTATCAAACCTCAGCTGAATATTGGAAATTCACCCAGAAAAGAAAAAGGTAAGATTTTCTATACATTTATAATTCAAGAAAGTTATTTTAAGTAATGAAATGTCTCCTAATAATAATGTGAGGTTTTATAATCCTACTAATATTATAAATGCGAAATTTTGGTTGACTGGATGTTTGTTACTAAATCACGCCAGAACGGGTGAAAGGATTTGGATAAAATTTGCCAATAGTGTGCTATTCAGACTATAATCTATCTCTGTGGCAAAAAGGCTATAATTTATAATGTGTAGTAGCATTCTGGTGTATATTTCTTGTTTAACTGACAATGCCTTTACAAAAGGATCTTCAAAGAGATAACCTCCTTTCAAATGCGTGGGATTGACATGTAATCATATAGAGAAGTACCTAAGATGTACGACTTTATGATCGTATATAGGAATATTGATTATCTAGCTTCTGTCAGCGGCTTCGCCCGCGTGTATTAGTACTTCCCCCACTTTAAATTATAGCCTATGTGCTATTTCAGATGATAATCTATCTCGGTGCCAAATTTCATTCGGAACCGTTTAGCCGTTCTGGCGTTTTGATTGGTTGTTCTAGCGATTGAGCCAAACATCCGTGCATCCAAACTTTCGCATTTATAATAATAGAAGGATTTTCAACATAGTCCATCAATAGGTATAATACTAGTATATAACATTATACTACAACACTTTTTGCACACAATAAAAAAAAAATGACATTAGCAATCACAGAAACAAAAAAAAATTTTTTTTTCACTGTTCATTGTTTTGTCAGTACAAGGTCAATTCGCGTCTCGTCTATCTACAATTCGACACATAGAAAATGGACTGATCAAAATACTCTGGAGTAAGAGACAAACGAAGGTGACACTGTCACCTGTGATGTGGAATCTAGAAAAAGACAACTACTGGCCACGCGATCGCTTTATCGTTACACGGTTCTTCCCGTATTAACTTTATGACCGGATACGGAACGATCAGTCCATTCTCTATGACATATGGTTCTACACTATACAAATTTTGTTGAACAAAAAGAGGTTTGCGCCCGACCGTTGCTCCTATATTCGTCGCGATAATCTACGGAGGCCGGATATTGGCATTTGGCGAGCTCACTAGGCACTAGATCACGCACAGGCCGAACATAGGCTTCATACAAACGAGCTATTGGTGACTTATTAGAACTATGCCAGGTGTTGCACGAACTTTTAGGAACGGTGTTAGGTCGGTAGGTACTTCGCTGGGTTCGGGTAATGTAGAATTCATGTCTGGCATAGATTATGTCAATAATGTTTTCGTTGGAAGTATTATAGAAATGATAACGGTGTCATTTCCTATAAGGATATGTTTGTAAAGTAGGAGTAGGTACTGTAGGTAGGTACGGCACTTCGACAGTATTTTCTCTGTTCGAAACGTATTTTAATTTAAAAAATACCGTTTCAAACTCAATAAATAAATTACATTGGATTACTTCAAAGGGACCTCAAACTTGCGGGTCTGTAAGCCTGTATTAAACGTTTAATAAAAGTTTAACGCTGCAGCGGGGTATTGTAAAAAAGTTATGTTGTCTGTACAAAAAATAGATGACTTATAATCCCCGGAGCGAAAGAGAAAATTCGAAAAGTTGAAAAATTGCCGAGAAAATTAATATAAAGCAGAGAGAGTGTTAACGGCCCTTTTGCGGGTCAATTAAGACGGTACCATTGTGAAAATGCAAAGGTTTTTAGACAGAAATCACGCTACAAGCGCGCGCTAATTAGCCCAAAAAAATTAAGAAGAGGTGAAATTAAATGAAAACAAAAGAGCTTCTCAATTTATTCAGAGAGCGGTTTTTTCCGTGCGAGCGCTGCATTGTGGCGCTTTTAAGCTGCCTGTCTATTGATGTGGAGCGAGGGAGTAACACGGACCGGAGATGTGGACTATGTACTGACATAGTCCACAACTTCGCTCCGTGTTACTCCGTGGACTGCCACTAATGCGGAGCGAGGTCGTGCGGAGCGGAGGTCCGGACTGTGCGGAGCATAATACATGTTATACGTGCCGTGGTCGGTTTTTGTTCCGCTTCCTTGTTCCGCTTCTCGGTGTTTTATGAATTTTTAGACTAGTTCTCAAAAATCTGCCCACTGATGCGGAGCGGAGATTTTCTGCAATTCCATTGGTTAAAATGGACACAGCTCCGCTCCGCTCCTCTCCTCTCCGCTCCACTCTAGTGGACAGTCAGCCTTAGAGAAACGATCGATGATACCTACAGGGTGTTTTATTTTCCGAGTGGCGAGAGGTTACGGAATTACCAAATGATGCCTCTTCCGCTCTGGATAATTCATTAATCTTTCCTGTCTTCGCGTTAATTTTGTCGTAAAACAGCTCAGCGTCCAAAGCTTTCTAAAAACTCATTCATGAAAACGTATTTATTGACGTTTATTTTAAAAAGCTGTTTTATTTCATTATGAGTGGCCAATTGGGTTTGCTATTTTGTTTACAATTTAGACATCAATTATTTTTTCCAATTGATATTTACCTACAACAGATGCATTTTCATATTGTTTTTATATTCAATAGCACCCGGGTTTATCATTATTTGATTCCATTAAAGTCACCGTCACAAGTTGAAAGGCTTTTTGAAGACCATAACAGCTATGATTTTTACTATCAGTGGAGCTGTCATCATGTAGCTCAACCCAATTTTAGGGAGCTCAACGACCCCGCTCGCTACTGGTTGAACTGGTGGTAAGTTAACGAGCCACCGCAGTAACCCATGCTCAGACTGACACGTGCCGCTATTTATTGCATTCTCGGCACATTACACGTGTTTAATTATTACAAATGTGAGCTTAGTATCTACAATGGATTTCTTTGCCTGTTGACGGTAGGAAAGTGTCTATGATTACGGAAATTGTGATTCGGTTCTTATTATTTTTGCGATTTTATGTCGTACGTTGAAAAATATCAAGAACTGAAAATCGATATGACCCTCGTTTTGGGCTTCGCCGCAGTTGGGTAACATTAAATGAACGAGTAAGTATAATGTGTAACATATTAATCAAAAATTCAATGTAAACCTTAAACGATACTTTGCCCGGGGGTTGAGGATAAATTCGAAAGAGTTACCTCGCCCCTGGGCATTCAGGGCAGGGAGGAACAGGAGTGGGTTTTAGTCAGTAAGAGTCTGACACGCCCTTCCGCTCCACCCAAGAGCGGGAGAAGTCATTGGACGATTTCCCACCCGGCCCCCTCTCCCCAAAAAAAAAAACACTTAAGTAGGTACTTTTAATTCACAAACAAAATTCACAACATTTAAAATAAGTCCTCTTAATCCAGTAAATTAAACGGAAGACACTCGTTTCGACGGTAAAATACAAAATCCATGCATTAATAATACGCACATAAAAAACCATTAGCCTCCTTCAACACAAAACGCTCACAATAAATACACTTCCCAAAACGTTTACGTATTCTATCAAATCGTAAACAAACAAATGGGGCTTGACACAAATGCGATTAAAGTGCGGATAACATATTAATAGCGACGATCCAACCTGAAACCTCTCTGAAAGCGTTACAAGACCCGCCCACTCGACAAAGGATAAAAGCAATTCTTTTCCCTTTTAAGAAAAAAAAAGTGTAACATAAACAGCGTCTTCTACTTAAATTATTTCCAACCTCATTCGATTCAAGTCGCAGTAACCTTTCGCTTGTTATCACTTTGAGCAATCTACAGTAAGGAGACCCTAATTTCCGGCAAAACGTCGACGTATTCACAGAGAGGAATCCTCGGCGCCTTTTTCTGAAAGTTACCTTTTTGAAAGCCGTTTCGGTGAAGGAAATACGGGGGCTCGTTGTGTTACGTAAGGCCTTAGCAGACAATCTACTTTTAGTCGCAACGATCTGTGTTCTCCGTAGCTACAAAGCGACGGATAGATACACACATAACACACAATAATTAATACTCAAAACCGCAGTAGGTTCAAATCCCGCACGAAACCATTATTTTTATGCTCTACAGATAGTTGTACCGAGTCTGGGTGTCTTGTGTATGTGAGTTTACATTTTTATGAACGCACCTACGATACAGGAATAATTCCTATTGTGTAAAAATAAAAGCAAAGAATCGCGATGTAGGTTCCCCTAATTGAAACGTTTATTTTGTTAGCGCTAACAAACGCAGATTTACCAAAATGCGGCAGGCAGAAATCTTCATAAATCATTTATAAAGACTCCACTGGAAAAACAATAACTTAATTTTTTTTTTAAATAAAACATCGTTTAACGCTAAGTATTTACTTTTTAGTGTATTTTATTCAGTAATTAGAATTGGCTACAATTGGGGTGAGCTTTAATAGTTCAATCTGTTGAACCATTATAGTAACTGAAATGACCGCCCCCGCCAAACGTCAACAAAAAAATTCGTTTCTACAACAGAAAAAACCAGGATTATGTTAAACTTGTTTTTCTTTTAGAATTGATGCCAAATGTCATGATTTCATGTAATACTTACATTTGACATCAATTCTAACTGAAAGAGTTGTATTGATGCTTGCTACGACCGCGAATCATATTTTGACCAAGATAAAACCTGACACTGGCCTGCAAATTGCAAAAAACGTAAGAAATTTTAAATTTCGCGGACTACCCTGGAGCTTCCACCTTAATAGTTCAATCTGTTGATCCATTTAAGTACTTAACTGGAATCATCATCATCATCATCATCAGCTTTTTAATGTCCCCACTGCTGGGGCACAGACCTCCTCTCTGTGAGAGGGGGTGAGCCGTAATACACCACGCGGGCCCAATGCGGGTTGGTGGATGTCACAGTCATGTCTTCGAGTTTTTGATTCTAGGACATGCCGGTTTCCTCACGATGTTTTCCTTCACCGTTTTGAGAGCAGTGGTGATGAAATAATTGACACAAAGTAAAGTGCCTGTCTGGGTTTGAACTCACGACCTTCAACTTATAAGTCGCGGCCAATACCACTGGGCCACCACTGCTCTGAACTGGAATGACCACCCACAAACTTCAAAAAAAATGTTCATTTCGACAACAGAAAAAAACAGGATTATGATAATGATTTTTTTGACATTCATTTTGCCATTTTTTTCCGATGACTTCAAAATCGCCGATCAACGAGTTTGAAACGGGCAAGTCTGGTGAGGCCCCTGCAGCTCAGTTGGTATTCTATCACACGCGTGTAGATCGGATGACAAATGGTTATCAGACCTCAGCCACGATACTTTTGTTCTAACTTGTATTGTTTCAGTTTTTCAAGGACGCGACCGCTACACGCGTTGGTTCTGTGGAGACTACAGGGTGTAGTATAAAAAGAGGAATATTTTCATAAAAACGCTGTCATATAAAGCATTAACGAAAAGGGTTATAGGTATAAATGTGTATGGATGGAGAGGAAGAGGGAGGCCAAAGATAAGATGGATGGATTGTGGTAGGAGTGTTATGAAAGAAAAGGGAGTTAGTGATAGCGTGACGGCTGACAGGACAGAATGGAAGAAAAAAACGTATTGCACCGACCCTAAGTAACATGGGATAAGGGCAAGAAGATGATCATGAACGGAAATGGGTGGATAATTTTTTTTTTTGTTACTGCTTTGCCCGTGGAAATTAACACCTTCATCGAGGAACGAAAGAAAACCGGTCAAGTGCGAGTCGGATTCACACATGAAAAGTTCCGTATCATAAACTGAACAAAATCCAAAAAAAAAAAACATTTCTAGTAGGGAGCCCCCTTTAATTTTTAACTTATTTTTATTATTTGTTGTTATAGCTTCAACAGAAATACACATTCTGTGAAATTTTCAACTCTTTACCTATTACGGATCATGAGATACAGCCCAGGAACTCTTCTCACGTGCTTCCTCAAACCAGCCCTTGCGGTACGCATCGTAGAATATATGGGTAAAAATATTTTTCAGTAGATAGAGGATTAACATTAGAGAGAGGAGCTCGTGGCTAAAGTAATAACAGCCGCACGAGTCGATCCATCAGGTTAAGCTACGCTTGCCGGGGTTGGTCATGGATGGGTAACCATCTTTATACAGGCTGTAACGGAAAGGTGTGGTCATATTTTAAGAACTGAATCTGCCCATCAATATGAACAACTTTCTTCAAGAAAACCTGAGGAAATTCAAAAAAATTTTTTTTAGCTCTCATACAAATATTGATAAGCTGATGAAAACTTTGTATGGAAAGTCCAATTTTTTTTTTTTGAGAATTATCTATTTTTTCTTAGACAAAGTTGTTATTTTCCATGGGCAGAACCGGTTCTTAAAATATGACCGCACCTTTCCGTTACACACTGAGACTGTATACTGAGACTCTTCCGTGCCTCGGAAAGCACGTGAAGCCGTTAGTCCCGGCTGTCAATCGTGGTTCTATGATAGTCGTTACGGGTCGTCAGAAGCCCGAAAGTCTGACAACCAGTCTTACCAAGGGGTATCGTTTTACCCAGTAACTGAGTTGTGAAGGTCGCTTCATTTAAAATGATGGTATTCAGCTGCATCCGGTTAGACTGGAAGCCGACCCCAAGATAGTTGGGAAAAGGCTAGGCACATTGATTAGAGGATGAACATTAAGAACGGAGGAATAATCCAATCTACCCCCATTTTTTTTTTTTTTTTTTTTTTTTTTAAAAACCCCCAATAACCTATCCAGACCCCGAACAACCTTGGCCAATCCTCCTTTTGTATCAATATATAACTTCAAAACGATAATCATTTTACTTCGTCCATTACTTCTCTTTTATCGATACTATTACTCATTTCTGTCTATCTATCTATCTGGCCATTGTTTTACGATATTTTACTCGTAATTCGACAGTAATTGAATGAACGATTGGCCTCTTCACTTCCTCTTAGTGGAGGTAAAAGACTATTTATGTTATTATAAGCACTCTTCACTTCACCAGCTTTTCATCGTGGGGTAATATTGAAATAAAGGTAACTGTTATTCGAAGAAATTAATTTTATTTTAACGATCTTATAAGGTACAAGACATTGAATTTATGTTTTAGTTACAGGTGAAATAATAATTATAAGAACAGTTTTTATATGGAGTTAAAGGTACTTAATCCATTACTGCCCTTTACCTTAAGAAAACTACTAGGGCACGAAACAGTACCGGAAACACACAGAATAGAAAAACTGGTCAAGTGCTTGTCGGAATTCGCACACTTAGACGATCTCCGGCCACCGTAGACCCGGGCCTGCGAACGGCGAGCAGTCGGTAGCTCGCCGTCCGATTAGCACCAGGCCCGTGAGTCGACGGCGCGTAGTGTTCCACGCGCGCCTCAAAGAGATGATTGTCAGCCACCACTAACGGGGCCCATCGTGGCTGGTGCCTGCATGCCTAGGGGTAGCGGATAAATTCTCAACATGATTTACCGCACCCCTGGGCACTCAGACAGGGATGGAACAGGAGTGGGTTTTAGTCAGTAAGAGTCTGACACGCCCTCCCGCTCCACAAAAAGAGCGGGAGATGTCATTGGATTATTTCCCACCCCGCCAAAAAAAAGGGTTCCGTACCATATGAGGGAAATCAAAATTTCTGTATTTGCTGGGCACTCAGACAGGGAAGGAACATGGCAGGAGTGGGTTTTAGTCAGTAAGAGTCTGAAACGCCCTCCCGCTCCACAAAAAGAGCGGGAGATGTCATTGGATGATTTCACACCCCGACGTATTCTCACCAAATTTCAAGTTCATAGGTCAATGGGAAGTTAAAAAATTCTTCGGAACAAAATTTTGTGACAGGCAACGGACAGACAGACAGACGGACACGTGAGTGACAGCAATACAGCTCTGTTTGGACCCTTTGGGTACGGAACCCTAAAAAACGTGTGTGGTTCTCACGCAGTAAAAGTGAAACTTTCCGAAATCGAAGCAGCGACTGCATTTCTGTATTCTAATTCTCTAGCATGCTAAATCCTACGGACGAAATGTTTGTCTTTTTTTAGTGTCGCTTTTTCGTTTCATCGAGTTTCAAATAAAAAAAGGAATAGGTAGGCTGAAAATTATCTAAATCTACACAAAAGATTACGTATTTAAAGATCTTCAAATTAATCGCTTCAAGAGACCGTAAGTAGACTAACATTAAGCCTCTTTCAAAAAACAATTCACCACAAACAAAAACAAAAGAAATCTGAAAGAAAATATGATATTTATTTTCCATAAAATAAAGCTTGTAAGTGTAATGCACCGAAATGTTTGTCACAAAGGGAGTAGACAAAGGCGAAAGGCGTCATGTGGCGCGTTTCCGCAGGGAACGCCGTTTGTACGACAATGGAAACCACAGCTTGCTTATAAAAGTATTTTATTTTATGTAAACAGTTCATGGTTAATGGGGTCTGTAAACGACGGATACCGAAACTGTGAAAATAAAATTCACGCTGCATAAAATTGAAAATAATCCCCGTCGTTAAAACCCGTAAAACATTTGTAAGCGTAAAATTCTGAGCTGTTAACTCTTCCGTTTTTTAATTAAATCGTATGTTACATCATCTTTGGACAATCCCTGCATAATTGCTTAACTGGCAGTTCCGACTTTCCGAGTTCTGATCCCAATTCGCTTGAAAAGCAGTTTCGTAGTTTCTCTAATAAAGCATTTACTGTTATAATTAATTTACTTTATCGTGGAGTTAATAAATCCTTATTCGTATTCCACGGAACATAAAAGTGACGTCATCGGGCGAGATATCACGCCGTCACACAAGGTTGTCACCGAGCACTCCGGCGCGCTCTAGTTCCACTTTAACCCGAGGCTATGTATCAAAAATGTCGGGATTATGCTAATTACTCAATCTGTTCCGAGTAGCAGATGCCGGCGAAACAAGCCTTGCATACTCAATTACTTGCTATATTTCATTTCGCAGTAATGAAAAATATACGTGCCAATGTTGCGATTTTTGTTACAAATAAAATCTTACGTACAAAAAGAAAACGATGCTAAAATTCGACCCGCCAAAAAGTAAATGTTTTTCCTTATCGTGATTTTTATTGCGCAGTCTCTTAATTTTTCAAACAGTCCAGTATCATTTCTTAGCAAGGAAATGCACGAATCGTTAAACAGAAGTGCCTATTTTCTCAGAAAAATACGTGCCCATGCTTCTCCATTCCATTTTTATCCGTGCAACAATTCATGTGTTTTTTTCGCCTCTTTTTCGGATATGACAACCCTGGGCGCGCGCGACAAGCTCGGCGTGGCGCGTCGCCAACTTCCTGAAACCACTGAAAAACTTTCCCCTTGTACTTCAGAGCTGTCCGCCCGCTGTGCTCATTGCACAGTAACCCTGATTTTAATTGATAGTGCGTTTATGTTTATTTATGAGTAGAAAATCGTTCTTAATAGAAGCTGGTATATTTAAGATTTTTTTTGGCGTACCTCTTATTACTTGCATGTTTTCTTATCATGGTGGCTGTTTCACACGACGTAAAATTAATGCCTTAATCTTATTTACAACGTATTGTAAGATTAAGTAAGTTTAGTACAGAAACTTAACTCAAAAGCTATCTTCTTCAAAACAGTTCAAAATACATATTTCATGTAAACTAGCTGTATCAATCATCAAACTGAACCCTTATTAGGCCCCATAAAACAAAAGACACCCAACTAAACTTATCATAACTAACTGCGCACTACGACTTGCCACCCTAAATGGGTCCACTAACCACCGGACACAAGACATCGGCACCAGATGCCGCCCACAGCTGCCAGATACAAAATGAGCCACTCTCGCAGATAATACGTTACGGACCTAGAGCGTGCCACGGACAGAAACTACCACAAAAAGTATAAATCCCTTCTAAGGGTGTAATAAATTGGTGTAACGGTCGCCGGGAATCTTGTTAGGTCGAGACGGGCCGTAAACCGACCATACCCGCTGACGCTCCCCGTGCGAAGACGACATCTCTTCTCCTGGGGGACTACCTATGGGTACTAACAGACAACTAAAGGTTAAAGGTTGGCACAGGGACACTTGCTAACGTAATGTGTATTTATGCCGTCTGCTGCCAGTAAAATTTTATGCGCACGCTACGACGTCCAAATACTTGTCTATTATACATATAAATCCTATTTCGAGCGTGTGCAAATGTATTTTTTATTTTCTGTTATCCTTTTTTCAGAGTAAACTTCTGCCGTATATTTTTAAGGTGCTATTAAATGCCAATGACCTTGAGCGGTTAGCTTGCGGGTTCTGTGCTGAGCTCACGTAACGCGTAGTACACGTCCACCCAGTAATAGGACTCACCCATCAAGGAGCGCTGTCCGAAATTAGACGCATTATTAATTTATTACATACAAAACAGCAGGTATTATACTAAAACACGTGTGCTAAAATATAAATAATTAAATGATCAAAAGACGTTTACCGGTTTCATAAAAATATGCTTTTGCGTGATTCTCAATTTTTTGTCCGCGTTAGACATAACTTTACAAATTTACACTATGTTACATATTATAAATATATTTTCAAATATTCACATATCGAATTACGAATGAAATAGTCTAGAGTAACATTATTTTTTGAAGATGTAAGACTAGTTGTTTAGATGTGATGTTCAATTAAAAATCATTAGAAGTCGTCTACCTGCGCCTTAAGGATAACCGTAAAATTACCTAGGCATAGGATCTTTTAAAAAGTTTATTGAGATATTCTTGCTTTCCACGTATTGTATGGTTCCTTAATACCTAAGCACTACCTTCTGCCAGCGGCAGAAGTATGTATGTATGTATGTATGTATGTCGGGCTGGTTTCCGCAACTCCACGCCCAAGGCGCGTATTTTGCGTACAGGTGGGACTGCATTGTCATTCGATCCACCCCAGCTCCTCGAGGAAGGCCAGCAGCACCCTGGTGTTACTGACCGTCCCGCTTAGGTTACCTGGATGTCCGAAGTATTTTGCCCTGTATGCAGCAACTACTGGGCAGCTTAGCAGCAGATGGGCCGCTGTCTCGTCCTCCTCCATGCAGGCTCTGCAGAGTGGACTGTCTGTGACTCCTATGACAGAGAGATGCTTATTAAAAGACCCATGGCCAGTTACAACGGCCGTGACTTTCCGCAACTGAAGTTTGGTCAGTCGTAGGGCTTGCTTTGTGAAGCGGTCATTAATGGAGGGGAGCGCCTCCTTGGCCTGCCTACACTCGCTATGTTCAGCCCATAGCTTGTTGTGTTGATCTCTGGTGCGTTTCCTTACCAGATTGCGTAGGTATCCAAAGGGGAGAGGCACAATGGGTTCAGGCCCTATCGCTGCCATACTCGACCCCCTTCTGGCGAGTTCGTCCGCTGCATCGTTGCCACGGGAATCGCTGTGTCCTTTAATCCATTGAATGGTTACTTTATTGTGTTTACCTACCTGATTTAGGCGTTGGTGACACTCGTATATCAGCCCAGAATTAACTGTCTGGCTGTTTAGCGCTTGTAGGACTGCCATGCTGTCCGAGAGTATACGTACCGAGTGGTCCTTAACATCCCTAGCTAGGATGGCTGAGGCTGCCAGGGAAATTCCCAAGCACTCTGCTTGGAAGACTGTGTTATGGACCCCCAGTGGTGTGGCTATATGGATATTGAGGTCCTCTGAGAAGATCCCCGCCCCCGTGCCAGTACCTGTTTTGGATCCATCAGTGAAGATCCGCAGTTCTGCGGGGCACAGCCCCTCACAGCGGTGGTTCTCATGCAATTGGATCTTGTATTTTTTGTCGAAGACAAATTGCTTGGGTATCCGGTCGTTGATTGCTCTAGTTATTGGGAGATCGTTGTTTAGTCCCATGAGCAGAGCGGTGTGTTGAGTTTCTCTCTTACCCCAGAGATCCAGTGTTTTAAGGCGTATCGCGGCCATCGTCGCCTCCTGCTGAATAAACAGATGAAGCGGTGGGAGGCAAAGCATGGCTTCAAGCGCTGCCGTTGGAGTGGTCCTCATGCAGCCTGTGGTTGCCATGCAGGCCAGCCTTTGCATGTGTTGTAGTTTGTTGACGGCTGTGACTAGCTTGGTGCGGGGCCACCACACCACGGCACCATAGGTGATCATGGGCCGAATTACTGCTCTATACAGCCAGAGTATAATTTTGGGAGATAGGCCCCACCTCTTACCTATCATTTTCCTACATTGCCAAAAGGTAATGCAGGCCCTGCTCAGTTTATTGTCTAGATGACCACTCCAGTTTAACTTACTGTCTAATGTGACCCCTAGGTATTTGACTTCGTTAGATAACTGGAGTTCTGTATTGAATAGCTTAGGCAGGCTAAAGCGGCCCAGCGCTCGTTTTTGGGTGAACATGACTAACTCAGTTTTGATGGGGTTTACTGTCAAATCATACTCCCTGCACCATCGCTCCACGATGCGTAGCGCTTGTTGAGTGAGGTTGCAGATCGTTCCAGTCACCTTCCCAGGTACGAGGATTGCGAGGTCGTCTGCATAACCTATTGTGTAGTAACGATTCGCGTTGAGCTTGGTAATCAGGTCATTGATTACCAGATTCCATAAGAGGGGTGAGATAACACCACCTTGTGGGCAGCCCCGGGCTATCAGGGCCAGCTGTTGTTCTTCCTCAAGGCGAATAACTCGTTTGCTTAGCATGTTGGTAATCCAGTCAATTAATACCTGTTCCACACCATGCCTTGTGAGGGCGGCACCAATGCTGGAGAAGTTTGTCTTGTCGAAGGCTCCTTCGATGTCTATGAACGTGCCCAGGCAGGTACCTTTCTGGTGAATCGCTTCTTCTATCTGGCTTACCACCATGTGAAGAGCAGACTCTGTTGACTTACCCGAGCTGTATGCATGTTGGTTACCGTGTAGTGGTACTGCTTTTAGGGCGCCATCTCTCATCTCCCTTTCACATAGTCTTTCCATTGTCTTCAACAAGAAGGAGGTTAGACTTATGGGTCGGTAGGATTTGGCGTTTGTATAATCACTCTTACCTGGTTTAGGAATGAATATTACTTTCACTTCCCTCCATACCTTTGGAACGTATCTCCAGGCCAGGCACGCTCTCATTATAGGCACCAGCCCTGCTGCCAATGGGACCCCACCCCACTGCAGTAGGGCAGGAAACACCCCATCGGGCCCAGGTGCTTTAAAAGGTTGGAAGCTTTGGATGGCCCATTGGATTTTTTCCAGTGAAATCATCCTGTGTGCGTACAGCCAATCGTCATCCGATGGTGTTTGTGTATTGTCTTGCCAATCGGTTACCTGTGCGAAGACGCTTCCTGGGAAGTGAGTTTCAACTAGGAGGCGTGTCGTTTCTTCAGGCGACGTGGTGAGCGTGTTGTCAGGTTTACGGAGTGTGGCGGGCCCAGGAGTACCCTGTTGCGCCAGTATTTTCCTTACCCTGTTTGCTTGTTGACAGGACTCAATACTGCCACAGAATTTCCGCCATCCCGCAGTACGCCTGGTCCTGATGCATTTTTTGTAGCTGGATTTGGCCGCATAATATGCATCCCAGTCCACATCCGCGCATGTGTTCATGGCTCTGTTTAGAGCCTTTCTTACCTTACCGCGTTTGCGTTCCAGATCCGCGCCCCACCAGGGTTGTTTACCCGGTGTAACGCGCGGGGTAGTTTCTGGGCAGGCAGTATGGTAGCTGCTTATCAGTGACTCGGTGAGCTTGCCTACGTGTGCGTCGATTCGCGTCGTATCCTCAAGACTCATCGAATCGCATGGTGCTTCCAGCTTGGAGCTTAGGCTGCGTTTGTATACGGTTCTGTCCGTGTTGCGCGGATTACGCCGCGGTGGTTTAGGCGGTACACTGACCTGTACGTCAAAGCGGATCCACCTATGATCTGAGCAGGAGGCCTCCTTGGAAACCTGCCACCCAGTTGCGAGTCCCGCTGCGCCTTCTGTTGCCTCTGGCAACAGAAGGCGCAGCGGGACGCAGCCGTACAATCATAGACCTTACTCTGGTAAGGTCTATGATTGTACGGCTGCGTCTGGTTACGAATGTCGGTTCGGAGCCTGTGTTTAATAGGGATAAGTTGGTTGTGAACAAGTAGTCCACTAGCGCCTTACCTCTTGCATTTTGCGAGTCCATACCCCACAAAGGGTGATGTGCGTTTGCGTCAGCCCCTATCATCACCTCAACTCCGCTACTCTCGCAGTGAGTAACGAGGCGGACCAGGTCGTGAGGGGGCGGTTCCTCCGCCTCAGGCATATACACTGAGGCGAAAACAATAACCATCTCTTCCTCAC
Source organism: Polia nebulosa (assembly GCA_951329385.1). Taxonomy (NCBI): domain Eukaryota; kingdom Metazoa; phylum Arthropoda; class Insecta; order Lepidoptera; family Noctuidae; genus Polia; species Polia nebulosa. The sequence continues at coordinate 9,354,192 of OX589593.1, read as the reverse complement.
CGCGCTGCATCGTCAGCCTTGCTGCAGAGACATCTCTGCAACAGAAGTCATTTAAGAGCTGTGCTTTAAGGTTACCTGTGACATAGATACACGATCTAGGGTGATCGTGGTCCATAGTAACAAGGAGCTTACCACCAAGTTTGGAGAGTCCTCGTATTTGACCACCCCTAATCCACGGCTCCTGGATCAGGGCAATGGCCGTATGTTGCACCTCCAGCCACTTGCGCAGTTGAGCCGTCGCGGTCTGACTGTGGTGGAGGTTTGCCTGCACAACTTTACTGGCCAACGAAGGGGACGCCATCGCAGGCAGGATCCTCCTCGTCACCCTCCAGTCGCAGCCCGGCAAACAGGTCGCCCTCGTCGAAGCCATCCTCCCCCGGGCCGGAAGCCGGGGACAACACACAGTCGTCGAGCTCCCCGCCCGACAGAGGGACGGCACCCACAGCGGCGTCAGGGGCAGCCGACTCCACCACTGCAGCGGGGTCGGCCACCGTTGTCTCCGGGTTGTTTGTAGGGGGAGTGGTCTCCCCTGCTTCCACTATCTGGTTCGTGGCCCGATCCCAATTCCGGGGGACGTCTATGAACCTACCCTTGGGACCCTGGAACTTGATATACACAGACCCCAGACCGATGGATAGCCTGCGCTCGGCGTCCATGAGCGTCGGGATCTGGTCCTCAGGGACACCCAGCACCACGAACCAGCATGCATCCTGCTTGTCGGCGTGTAACAATACCCACCTCCTTACATCGACCCAGGGGTTCTGGTAACAGAGGGCTCGGCCGATGTTCCTCGAGTCCTCGTACACTCCGTGGTCGTCAGGTATGGCGATGCCGCAACGCACCCGCTTCAGGATCTCCGACTGACTCTTGACAACTAGCGAGATGCTAGCCGAGAGAGCCAGACCAGAGACCGTCTTCTTTAGCCATGCTAAAGTGTGGTCGTTTCCGCACCACAGCTTGAGGACTCCTCCGACATACCGTGGCTTGGCGTTGAACGTCGGTCCAGGTGTGTCCCGCATAGCGGAGCAGGCCTCGCTGATGATCTGCTTGTGGATAGTTGCGAGGACCTGGTCCGATACTGCCTGGCTGATGGCCCCTGTGCGGTCGCAGGTTATCGCGACGCTCAGGTGTGCATTGGCAGCTTGGGCGTAGCTGAGGTTGGAATCCCGCTTGGATTGATCAAGCCGCGGCCGCTTGTGCTCCCCACGAGGTGTTAAGGTCTCGTTGAGAGCTCGCTTGGCCATGGCCTGACCACTCCGAGCGGGTTGCTGCGTTTTGGTTGCAGTTTGCGACTTACCCTCTGCAACAGCCTGCGATTGGTCGGGCGTTGGTCGGCTAGTGCCTGCCTCAGCCGATCGCTTACCTGCCGAGAAGCTGAGCTTACCAGCGGCTGCAGCCTGCTTTTTGGGGGGAGGCTTGCTTTTGCCCCCTCTCCTGCGTTCTTGACGCCGCTCCTTGCGCGTCAGCCTTTCTCTTTTTTTGCCCTGGTTTGCTGGAGCTGGCTGGCCAGAGGGGCCTGCCTTCGAGCAGTGGGCCTGTGGAGATGCAGTTTTGCCCTTTCCTTTCCTACTGATCACCTGCCAGGCGGTGTCAAACTCATCTCCGATGCAGGCCGTCTCCGTTTGACCGGTGACGTCCGCGGCTTGGGAGTTGGCTAGAGGAGCCACGGGAAGGGAAGGAGGGTGCGTAGGAAGGGGAGCACCGGCAGTGGTATTAGTCGTCGCCGGTGCTGACGCCTTTGCGTGTGAGGAAGGTCCGGTACTGGTCCCATGCAGCGCCGGGGTCCTCCGTTTAGACTGGGACTTAGCTTTGGTCTTAGCTGCGGTTTTCGCCACAGCCAGACCGGCACCCGCGCTGGAGCCTGCAGCGTTAGCCGCGGGGCTTCCAGGGGCGGACGAAGTGCAAGCACCTCGCCTAGGAGTTTCGTCAGCTTTCGCCGACTCCACTCCTGTGGTTTTTTCTATTGGCCTTTTATTGTCCATAGTTGTTTGTTGTGTGAAATTCATCTCTCTGGCTCCCACCCTCCATGGAGCCCGCACCTGGGAACGTCGCACTTTTGAAAAGAGCGGACGTTAGGACTACCAGAGAGATATAGGTGCGCAAGGCTGGTTTACGGTGCGACATCGGGTGCTCGATCGGGTTGGTCGTCGGAGGTCGAAAAGGCCTACCCCCAACGAACTGATCAACCCTCACTTACACCGTCAGCATGACCTTTACCCACCGCTTCCGCCGTCCGAGGACGACCTCAGCGGACCCCACGCACCTCGCCTGTGGCCCTCTGACGGGACACGTGGCCATTTCCCTGCCATTGGCTAATTGGCAGAGCTACCGTTTTGCCTGAAATCCAGACCAAAGAGGGCGTGTTGCCTCACGGACACATAACCGCCAGTGCCGATCAGCTCAACCCCCCAGGACTCCTTCATCCCTGCTTACGGCGCTCAACTGCGCAGGTCCTAGCGCAGGTGACTATATTCTCCTACTCACCGTCAGCTGGTTTTAGTGACGGCCGAGCCCACAACCACCCAGTCACGGAAGGGTCGCGGTTAGGAGAGGAATTAGGATATAGGTAGGATACTCAAAGGATGGGGTAGGAGGTGACGGTGAAACTTGGGACAGGAAGTTGATAGACGGGAGAGTATGGGGTGAATGGATTAAGGGATGGGAAGAAGTAGAAAGCCCGCTACTCTACGGGTCGCCCGGTGGTTTTGGTTACGTCTAATTCTTAGGGAATTAGACCAAAAACGGGTGGCACCACGGGAAGGTAACCGACCGGACTTGCCTTGAGGATCAACACGACTGTAGCGCTCTCCCTCAAAGCCACGCCATCCTACCCTCTCTGAAGGAGGAGGTAGGATAGGTCTGTATCTACACTACCAAGCAAGCAAAGCAAGCATGTCGTTGTGCAACCGCAAAAGCATACATACAAACCCCCCCAGCGGCAGAAGTAAGAAGAAGAAGTAAGTAATCTATCTCTGTGCCAAATATTATATAGATCCGTTGAGCCGTTCTAGCAAACATCCGTGTATAATAGGATACTTTTTAAATAAATTAAAAAAAGCCTTTAAAAAAAAAGCGTGTCGGGCTTCGCACATTTAAGGTTCCGTCCGTACTAACTGAGGGAATTTCAAACAAACAATCTGATTTATCAATATGCATATTGGTATTTTGTAGTAAAATGGAATACGTTATAATAAACATTATCACCAAATTTAAGATTCAAATTTGAATTTCAAGTTCGGTAGGTCAATGGGAAGTTAAAAAAACTATTCGAAAAAAAAAAAATGGTGACACACGACGGACGCCTACTGCGACCTACTGAGCCCTACTGCTGTCATTCACGTGTCAGTTTAGTTTTATTTTATTTTAGCTTGGATACTAGGCTTTTGAAAATTAATGTGCGTTTTGTAATCTGTGCAAAATAAATAATTTTTCTTTCTTTCTTTTTCTTTCAGTAGGGCTCCGTTTGGATCCTTCGGGTACGGAACCCTGAAAACTAAAGCGGAAAAGTAATTTAAATTAAAAAGCGTGCACTCAGTAAGTCCAGTTGATCCAGATTAATATTCCAACGGGATAAATTAAAACAAAAGCTGACAGAGATTGAAACACGTCTACATATTGATGAATACGAGTAGGTATGTCCGGGCCAAAAACAAAAGAGCCAATTATTCTTTCAACACTCGGCGACTATTCATAAGGCTTCGGAGCCATTGTTTACCCTCGCTCCCCTCTTTTCATGCATATCCGCTTGTTAGAAAAATTCGAACAATTTAATTTCTCATATCAATTTTTATATAGACGCCGTTTAATTTGATATAATATATTAGAATGGGATTTTTTGGGCATTTTGTTATTTTTTTCATTGTTGGTTCCTGTTCATATCCCAAAGCAAATCATTTACCTCATTAATTTTTTTTTGGTGTGTTTCATTTGTTTGCTTAAAGATAATAAACCTACCTTTGTAAAAAAAAAAAAAGATTTTTACACCCTTTTAAAAATGTAAAGCATATTTAAATCTTTTACGAAATTAGAAAATGTAAAATAAACAGATGGTGGAACTGTAGTTACCGGTGTAAAATTTAAAGATTTTGTCATAAATCGATTTTGTGCAAAGGAACCGGACTGCTGTAAATATTTTATAGACTTTCATGACAGCAACTTTCACGACGCTTGTGACGACGAACTTTGAAACGAATTGATTTAATTTCAGAATAAAACTCGCCTGCTTGAAAAATTCAATTCAATTAGGTAAGGAAATACTTCGTTATAGTCACTTTTACTACTAAAACAAAATAAATAAAATATGTACAAGCGGCATAAAAAAGGGGAGGCGTAAAGCTCATTGGGCATGGAAAAATTCATCCACATCGCTGTCAATGGGAAAAGTGCCCAGAACACTGGCAGCATTGCCACGTTTAATGGCAATAATGATTCTTTGGCTGAAAAAAAAATGGATCCGACTTCCAATAAAAGTGCAATTCAGTGTTTCTGGTTTTGTGTCTTCGTTTTTGACACCGACTTCCGAATTTAAAGTTATTTGCACTTTTTTTGGAAGTTGGTTCCATTTTTTTGTAAAAAAGATTTTTTATTTCACTTTATAGTTGTGGTTCTCTATTAAATTGTGTTAACATTTTCATAGACATAAGATCGCAGCAATCGCGGTTGATTTGCTGTCAATTTTTGAAGAGTTATGTTGTCTGTCTTCGAAACCGATCATCAGATCTATATGAAATTTAAATGGGACCATTTCGGAACAAACCCCTTTCGAACAAAAAAATATTTTTAAAATCCGTCAATATATGACGGAATTATGCCCGAACAATAAAAAAAAAACATTCGAATTGATAACTTCGTCCTTTTGGAAGTTGGTTAAAAAAACCAGCCCTCTGGTCGTGAAGAGTCGACTAACCGCTTGTTTTAAAACATGAATAAAATCTGTTAGCATAGGTTAGCGTTACGTATTCTGATCTCCAATACGTTACTTTCAGACAAATCTCATCTAAATTCGGAGGCCTTACGACTGAAATTTATAGTAATTCCAAAACATAAACAAGCCCATTTTATGGCTGTAAAACAATTCGATGTGACACTAGAGCTACTATTCGTTTCGCGTTATCTCACTCGTAGAGATTTATAAGCCACAGTGCGTATTTCTCTTTTTTCCGTTTTTCTCGCCGCAAATATCCATGTACTACAATTTTGTACTGACGCGACCATGGATTGTCGCGTTCATCCTGGATGTTGTGTTTTTGTCGTCGGTTGGTTTATTGTATTAGTTGAGCCACTTGAGAGCTGGTTTGTCTTCATCGAGTTTTCTTTGAGTCAGTTTCACTAATTGGTGCAAAGTTTCCTAGAAAGAAAAAAAAAGTTAGGAAAAGATGTAAGAAGAAACCCTGAGCCTAGTTCTAGATAGGCCTAATAGTAGATATATACGACTTCTAATGATTTTTAATTTAACATCACGTCTAAACGCATAGTTTTATTTCTTTGAAATAAATATATGATAGTCTAGACAATTTCCTTCGTAATACGATATGTATATGAATATTTAACGTTATATTTCTATAACATAGTGTAATTAATTTGTAAAGTTATGTCTAACTTGGATAAAAAATTAAGAATCACGCAAAAACTATACAGCGTATTTTTATGAAACTTTCATCATTTTAAAGATTATTTGTATATTTATATTTTAATATACGTGTTTTAGTACAATACTTGTTATTTTATGTATAATAAATTAATAATGCGTTTAATGTTGGACAGCGCTCCTTGATGGGCGAGTCCTATTACTGGGTGGACATACGACGCGTTACGTGAGCTCAGCACAGAACACGCAAGCTAACCACTCAATGTCGTTGGGAGTTAATAGCGCCTTAACATAAAAAAACTAGCGCAAACAAAACAAAAAAAAAAACAAACTAAAACAAACCAAACTAGCTTGCATAAAAATAACATGAGCGATAAATTTTTAACACAGATTTTTATATCATAAATGCGTAACCACGCTTCACTTTTAAATGTAAATATTAATACTGGCCAGTAAATAATTTCAGCACACTAACCGATTTATCGTCCGCTTCCACCCCTATTTTTGCCCTCGTATGTTTTACTGGGTTTTCCGATATATAATCGTAAAGCTTATAAATAAGTATTATTTTGTGTCTTATAGAGGGAATTGCTTGACGTATATGCTTTAGGGAAAGTTGAACGCAATAAACCTCAGAGGATTATCTCCAATTCTGCTTCAATTTAGAAATCACTCAAATGTCAGAAATCCCAAATAGATGTAGAATCAATTTCAGAAACTTTATGGAGCGAGATATATCTCTGAGGGATTATTGTTTATTCTGTTCCTCTGTTGTTGTAAATATTCGTTCACTATTATCTGATGTAAATCGACAGAAAGAGGAAAGACATAAAAGGGTTATTTTTTTTTAAAGTAAGAGTAATAATCTTAGGAAGTTCTCATGTGTAATCAAATCAAATCGTTTATTTGTGATACATGGGTTTGCATACAGGTTTTCATTACATAAGTATATACTTAATAATGTTCATTCCATGAACGCCACTTGGGCATACAAATTATTAAATAATGTCGGGTGTAAAAAGACAGTTTCCGAAGCCGAAAGCCACATATTCTACCCACTATTTGGATCATCTTTTTTCACTGGACCATACCTGGGCAACCACTGGTTCTGGAGATATTGAAGGTTAAAATCGCAATTTTTTTTTTACTTTTTTACGAAAATGAATTCTAAGTGTGATTATAAACTTTTTTCCAAACAAACATTACCTGAACTTTCGAAATTACGAATTTGCAGTTACGAAAACGCAATGAATATCAAACGTATAATCCGTCGCTTAGAGTGAAGGGGCGGGGTTCAACTCTCACTTGCCTGTGTTCGCGTTACATTGCGCGGAATAAAAACTAGTTTTATTTTTCATACCTAAAAATAAAAGTCATCATTTTTGCGTAAAACTACTTGCGTAAAACGGCTCTGTGATATGTCCTTTTACACCCTGTGTAGTGAAAATATGATTATAAAAATTCTAATAATATGATATATTAAAATTCCATTGAAGATTGAATATAAATTCTATTATTACTATTAGTCATGACAGACACAAGACAATCAACAATAATAAATTTTCGTCAAGTGGACATGAACATTTAAAAAAGTCTAATAGATAAAAATTCAGTAACAAAGTAAGAACAATTTTCTTTAAAATATTGGAACAATTGCAAATGTTATCCTTACTTGGTGTGATCTTTATTTTTCAAGTATAATGACATCATGTACGTACTAGCGACCCGCTCCAGCTTCGCACGGGTACAAATTGTACACACAAAACTTCCTCATTTATCGCTCTTTCTATTTGTGAAAACCGTACGAAAATCAATTGCGCGGTTTAGGAGGAGTCAGTGGAGAAACAGACAGACGCGGAAATCGATTTTGCTTTATTTATACTATGTAGAGATTAGGGTTTGGACTTCAAGACACGAGACGTCTCGGAACTTTTCGTAATTTTAGTTGTCTCGAGTCCCGGGACTTTCGGGTCGAGACTGGAGAGGAGACAAGATTGTCAAAATTGTTAATTATGACCAATGATTATATACTAGAATTACTAGATAATAGAAAAGTTATTAAGAATTAGTATGATTTTTAACGAAGTTCGTTTTATAACTAAGTATATGATTTAACTGCTTAAAAGTGAATTGGTGTGTGAATTAAAGAAATAAACAAAGCAATTATTAAAACTGAAATTAACGTAAAAGTAAATAAGATTTAATTTTAGGTTTATTAAATGTTTAATACGTTTCACCAGAAATGAACTCAATTAAAATTCTTCAAAAAGGCTTACCACTCTTAAAAAAAAACAACTTAAAAGTCTCGAAGTCCCGGGAATTTCCGGGACTTTGATTGTAGGCTGTCTCGTGTCCCGGGACTTTGCAATTGTCTGGAATTCCCAAACCCTAGTAGAGATGTTCCTATAACGCAGTGTTGTCTATCAGCTGGCTTGCCTCTGAAGTTTGAGACCTCCATATTATATTGCTTTTGATTCTCGTATTATCTACTGTTATGAAGATGTTATATTTTCTCTTTTGAATAACCTCGTATATTTTCATTAAGGATTCATTGAACCGCGGTGTAATTATATGGTTCTTTTAACTTCATATTAAATGGTTTCACGTATATCATATTCCAATTCATTGAGTAATCTTCGTACTTACTTTCCGTGCAACTATTTTTCCCTTTCACGATATTATGCTCAAATTGTCTGAAATGTCACTTTACTCGCATAATCTCTTCATCGTCATCTTTCTGCCCTTATCCCATGTTACTTGGTGTCGGCGCAAAATGTTTTTTTCTTCCATTCTGTCCTGTCAGCCGCCACGCTATCACTAACTCCCTTTTCTTTCATATCACTCCTCACACAATCCATTCATCTTTTCTTTGGCCTCCCTGTCCCTCTCTATCCATCTACATTTATATTCATTACTCTCTTAGTTACATGTGTTTCATCCCTCCTCTTCACATGACCATACCAACATAAGCGGCTCCCTTTCAACTTTTCTGTCACTGACGCCACTTTTAAACTACCTCTAATGTACTCATTTCTCACTTAATCTCTACAGATCTAAATTCAATTAATTAACGAACTCTCATTAGACACAGTCATGGAGACTGCCGACAGAAGTGAAAACTGTGTGCTACGCGTCGTAGCACTCGTAGCGGTGTCGGTGTTGCGCGAGTTCAATAGTTTTTTCCCATCTCAAAAATGCCCAACGCGCCTAAAAAAGTTTTCACTTCAATAAAACAATTTAATTATATGTTGTATATCCTAACTTCCTGTACAGTCCTGACTAATATTATAAATGCGAAAGTAAGTTGATTTGTTACATTTTCACACCTAAACTGCTTAACCGATCATCAAGAAATTTTACATACATGTTCTCAGGGGTACATAAAAGGAAGGTTACCTTGCATCCAGAAAATAGTGCTGTTTCCGAGGGAAAGAACAATAACTTTCGAAGATCACAATTGCTTTTGGACGCTACGTGTCTTTCGAATCCTTTTGCTCCCGTGTGAAGTCAGGGCAGGTCGCAAGTCTTCCTTAAAATTCATGACTATTAATCCGTGATCATATCTTAAGGCGCAGTTATACGACTTTTTATGGTTTTTTTAATTAAACATCACGTCTAAACGACTAGTCCTACTTCATTGAAAAAAATATATGTTACTTTAGACAATTTCCGTCGTAATTTGATCTGAGAATATTTGAAATTATATTTTTATAACACAGTGTAAATAATTTGTAAAGTTAAGTCTAACGCGGATAAAAATTGATAATCACGCAAAAACTATAAAGGATGATTCACGTTACACCGTGCGGCCACCGAGCCTCGGCCGTGCCCCGGATGGGGCACGGCCGGGGCACGTCCACCGGGCTAGTCATTCATGCTACACCGGGCTGTCACCGTGCCGCCACCGAGCCCCGGCCGGGACACGTCCGGGGCACGGCCGAGGCACGGCTGGGGCACGTACGGGGACGGCCAAGTATGGATCAGTTCATACAAAAAGTATACTATAGATATTTGACCGTGCAATTGTTTGACCGGCAATTGTTTCCCGGCCGGGGCACGGCCGTGGCACGTCCGAGCCCGGTGCACACGTTCATGTTACACCGTGTCGCCACCGGGCCGAGCCCTGGCCGTGCCCCGTCCGTGCCTCGGCCGTGCCTCGGCCGTGCCCCGGCCGGGGCACGGCCGCGGCCCGGTCTAGCATGAATCACTTCATACAAAATGTATGCAACAATCTTTGACCGTGCCCCGGCCGTGCCACGGACGGGGCACGGCCCGGTGGCGGCACGGTGTAACGTGAATCATCCTTAGCGTATTTTTATGACACCTTCACCATTGAAAATCTCATTTAATTATTTATAGTTTAGTCTAAGTCTTTTATTTAAATATGTTGTTTTTTTATGTGTAATAAATAATTAATGCGTCTAATTTCGGACAGTGCTCCTTGATGGGCGAGTCCTATTACTGGGTGGGCATACGACGCGTTACGTGAGTTCAGCACAGAACACGCAAGCTATCCACTCAAGGTCATTGGCAGTTCTGCCTAGGGGTTGAGGATAAATTCGAAAGAGTTACCTCGCCCCTGGGCATTCAGGGCAGGGAAGGAACAGGGGTGGATTTAAGTCAGTAAGAGTTTGACACGCCCTCCCGCTCCACCCTAGAGCGGGAGATGTCATTGGATGATTTCCCACCCCACAAAACAAAAAACAAAAAGGTCATTGCCAGTTAATAGCGCCTTAAATACTCGCTACGTCTTCACATTTTTCTAAATAAGATTTTAGGCAAAAAAAAAATACAAGTTGTCCCATTTATAGAGATCAACACCAATCAATATAATTAGATATAATTAGCTCAGTGAACTGTTCTATATTCTATAAAGGTCAGTGAATTCCGCTGATTGGAATGATGGTCAGACATTAATTAACCACAGTTAGTCAGGCGTTACAGAATTCAATTAGTTAGATTATATTGTTAACCCGATAATATATCTCCTGCGATCGGCAGTTTTAACAATAAAATGGGCATTGAAGATACTGCAGTACTTAGTGAAAAATGAAGTTGGAAGACCAGTGAGAAATGCATGCAGTAAGATGGATGTGTGGAGTGACCATACTGAATAAAGTAAAGTAAAGTAAAGTAAAGTAAAGTAAAGTAAAGTAAAGTAAAGTAAAGTAAAGTAAAGTAAAGTAAAGTAAAGTAAAGTAAAGTAAAGTAAAGTAATGTAATGTAATGTAATGTAATGTAATGTAATGTAATGTAATGTAATGTAATGTAATGTAAAGTAAAGTAAAGTAAAGTAACACGTTTTTTGACATCATATGCAAATATAAGATAACAAAATAAAATAAAGAAATAAATAAAGATAAAGTGCAATAAAGTAACCCTAGATCCCACACTAGGATACCCTGTGTCGTGGGATGCAGTTATTTTAAAGTTAATGACATGTTACAAGTACACTAGTGGGTAGTTCAGTAATCATTTAAACTTAACTTACATATCTAGAGGAAACATGCAAAATTACAATACTAGGTTTGTGTAGAGTGTAATGTAATGTAGTTTGTATGTATTTGTAGTTATGTTTATGTATGTGTAGGTATATATTATGTGTGTTAAAGGGATGTGATATGTCATATGCCTGGGTGAGTATTTCCAAAGGATTTAAAGTAAGTGAGTCAGGAGAGCTTCAGTCCTGAGCTAATAGCCACGAGCTAATAGCCACTTCATAATTTTTATTTTACAAATGTGCTTTGAACAACCTACTATGTCAAGAATTTAATTTATTTTTTCATGTATGAATGGACCCGTGTATCTAGGAGATCTTTTAGCGAATTTAGTGCAAGTAAATTTTTTCTGTCTGCATGACCTTAGTAGATTTGGTTTGAGTTTGGGGAGCTTGTCGGTGGAAGCGTAATAAGACAGACAGAATGAAAAGTGAATTTTTATATTATTGGGAAAGTAGCTACTGATATAAAAGTTGAAAGGGTCTACAAAAGTAGTTCTTAGTATCTTGGGTCTTGAGGAGGGATGAAACGCATATGACGAATAGAGTTATGTTGTTTAAGTTCTGAGTTTGTATCGGTGTTTCCTCATCTAGCTAAAACGGACCAAAAATAGATGTTAACGTGTAAAAGTGTTACAAAAATAAAATCATTTATTGTTTCTGAATTTAAATGTGTTTAACTGGAGAGATTAAAGAAAATATGGATTCTGTGATAAACAATATGAAAGAAAAGGAAGTCCGACCGCCTGACGGTTGAATAGACGAATAAAACATGGGACAACGGCAGGAATATAATGGTGATGATGACCGTCACTTTTAAACCATTACAAAAGAATAAAATGAACATGATGGAGGTTATTACATTATTTCCTGTAAAAGCTGGCAGACCAGCGAGGATAACAAAGAGAAAACAGGAATTATATAGCACAAACTATTCCTATTTGATGTTTAAGCCCCGGCCTGATATGAATATTCATCTACACGCTTTAATAGTCGACGAATGGCGTTCAGAATCAGCCATCTCCATATAACATTAACCCTAATCTTCCGTAGACGAATTTAAATGAGATGGGAAAGTAAAACATTAACAAAACTTTAATTTTCCTTTTGATCAAAAGTTTTCGTCACAAAAAAGTTAAGAGCCTCTGAAAATTTCATAAAGAAAACATCTTAACATTAAGAGAAGTAATTAATTACCTTTATTGAATTTTCAAGATTTTCTTGCGTTAGTCATAATTTATTTTATATCGGCACGATATGTATTCTTTTCCATACTTCTCAGGAGTCACACATCGCCAGCCACATCATCTGTCACACAATCGATCCATGGTTTTTTTTTTCTTTTTAGGGTTCCGTACCTGAAGGGTCCAAACGGAACCCTATTGTTGTCACTCACGTGTCCGTCTGTCTATCCGTCCATCGTCTGTCACAAAATATTGTTACAAAGATTTTTTTAACTTCCCAATGACCTATTATTTATTACTTTACTAACAAATACCAATATTTTGTACGGAACCCTTAATGTGCGAAATCCGACACGCACTTGGCCAGTATTTTTATCATTGATAGGTTCGTCCTTGACCACTATCTCACCTGATGGTAAGCAATGATGTAGTCAAAGATGAAGCACACTTGCTTAAGTAACCTATTCACTCTTGACTTAAAGACCCCCAGATTGTAGCTATCAGAAAACACAGGCAGGGAATTCCACTCCTTAACTGTACGAAACCAGACATTTTCTCATCTAATAGACCCAAAAAATAAAATTATACCACCATTCAATAAATTTTCGTTTTAAAATGAAATTGAAAGAAATGTCCGTTGAATGAATTTTATTCTTATATTTAATCCGATTTCCGTATCTTGGGGAACGGGACTGGCGAAGACAAGGGCACACAAAACTTTCAAAGGGCTTAAAATTATCATCGAGTGTTAAATTTCCCATTGTACTCTTTCTATTCGTGTTTGAAAGAGTTTCGTCGTTTGAAGAATCGAAAAAGAATTGCGAAAATGTGATTGGCTTAAGTTAACAGTGAATAAAAGTGAAAGTGAGTTCTTGTTATTGTTCACTAAGAACATCAATTTCCATCGATATGTAACATTAAAGCTTACTTACAGCTATTTCAATAATATGTTGATAACTATACCTATTGGTGGCCCAGTGGTATTGGCCGCGACTTACAAGTTGTAGGTCGTGAGTTCAAACCCAGACAGGCGCTTTACTTTGTGTAAATTATTTCAACACCACTTCTCTCAAAACGGTGAAGGAAAACATCGTGAGGAAAAAGGCATGTCCTAGAACCAAAAATTCTAAGATATGTGACAACCACCAATCCGCATTGGCCCACACTCTCTCACAGAGAGGAGGCCTGTGCCCCAGCAGTGGGAAAATTAAAAGGCTGATGATGATGATGATGATGATAAACTAGCTTCTGCCAGCCGCTTCGCCCGCTTGGAATTAATACTTCCCCCATTATAAATTATAGCCTGTGTGCTATTCCTAATAATAATCTATCTCTGTGCAAAATTTCATCCAGATCTATTCAGCAGTTCTTGCGTAATTTAGTAACAAGCATCAATCCAAACTTTTGCAATTATAATATTAGTAGGAATGCTCCCTTTTCCATTATAATTATGTGCCACAGTATTTAACATAGCAGGCGGTTTTCTTTCTTTTTTACTATTGATAGGCACGCGTTTAACCACTATCTCACCTAATGGTAAGCGAAGATGTGGTCGAAGATAGAGCACGCTTGCCTAGAAGTAACCTATTCACTCTTGACTTAAAGACTCCCATGTTGTAGCTATCAGGAAACACAGACTCTGGTAGGGAATTCCACTCTTTATTTCTCTTCTGTGGCAACACAGACGCTACGTTTTGTTCTTAACAGTTACTTTTTAATATCATACCTTATATTATTTCTTTTGCGAGTTTTCCCGGGTTTCTACCACGTAGTTTACCATTTGTTCGTTCATATCTATGCGACCATAACATTACATAACGTCTTTACCACACGGTCTAAAGCCGCGCCAGTATTCCCGACGCACGAGAAGCAATAAGCTTCTGAACATTATTTTCAAACAATAAGTTAGATAGTTCAATAGTGCTAGGTCGTTCTAGAAGAACCGAGTTCCTACAAAAAATTCTAAGAACAAAATTTTAAGTACAAGCTGCTAGGGACGATAAGGAAAATGTTTATGTTTTCTTTCATTTAAAGCTTAGTTTTAAGTTTAGAAACGGGTCTTAGGGCCGATTTCACCACTTCTAAACGCCCAGTTGTCCACGTTTAAGCTCGCTTAACCGCGTTTAGCCGCTGTCATAAAGCTCAAGAGTTTGTTTGTTTGCTAATCTCAAGAACTATGGGAGCGAATTGAAAAAATATTTTTGTGTTGAATATTCCATTTATCGAGGAAGGCTATAGGCTATATAACATCAACAAGAGCGAAGCATCAATGAAAAATGTGGTAAAAACGGGAACAAAAAATCCTTTTGAGAGCTTCAGCGTGCGCTGCGTAAACGGTTAAAGTTACGCAAAAATTACGTATCACGGAATTGTTTACCTTTTAAAGTTCTAAAAAAAAGTCCGCGACAGCATATGTCTACCTTTTAAGGCTAACTCACTATAATCTTTTTTATGGTTTTTATTTTTTACCCTAAGCTTAGTTCTGTAAAACTTAGTTTATATAGCAATTGGTGAAATCGGCCCTTAGACAGCTGAACTTATACTAATCCTGCACGTTTTTATTCCTCACGGGCGAGTAAGCTTCGAGGTAGTTTAGAGACAGCATAATGGCCTAGCTTAGGTATAAAAGTGAAATTCAGGAAAATTTAAATAATAAATTGTTATTTGGAGCTCTGAGTTTATGTTATTATTGTGATGCATAAAACATCTAGCTATTTTTGTTTGAGTCAATTTTGAGCTCCATTTTCCGGTCACTAAACATTAAAAAAGTGAATCGTTTCAGAGAATAAAAATTCGTTTTTACGAACGACCACAATAAAATTGAAATCACTAAACTTTTTTACGAGACAAAAACGTTTCAATATTTCCTTTTAAGGGCACTTAACTGAAAACAACCAAAAAAACATCTAAAGACCATTTTATTTAAACTTGGTTTAATGGTTGCTTTAATCATTTGGCAACAGAGTAAAAGTGCATTCAGCTGACAAATTATACGGAGGCAGCGTAACTGAGCGGCAAATTGTTACCAACAAGAAACAAACCTATAAATATGATTCAGACTAACCTTTTTGTTCTGAGTTTCGGTCTATTGGAGGCCCTTATCTCAAACAAAACGTTATAATTTAGCGTGTACCTACGTTGTTATAAAAACAATACGCACAAAATTTGGCTCCCGACCCGGTCAAATGTTTTTATTTCAACAAAAAACATACTCTCGAGTTTACAGGAAATGTATCTGGGAGTGATTTTCATGGTTTATTTTCCATTTTATTTCCGTGGGGATTTAGCTCAAAAGTTAATCTTGGATACAATAAACAATATTTAATCGGTAGGTAGAGCAGTGGTGGCCCAGTGGTAACGGTCGCTATTTACAAGTTGTACCTAGGTCGTGAATTCAAATCCAGGCAGACGTTTAAAAAAAAAAAGGCAGCCGCTTTACTATGTGTAAATTATTTTATCACCACTGCTCTCAAAACGGCGAAGGAAAACATCGTGAGAAAACCGGCATATCCTAGAACAAAAATTCGAAGATATGTGACCTCCACCTACTCGCATTGGGCCCAGCAGTGGGGACATTAAAAGGCTGATGATGATGATGATGATGAAACGGTAGGTAAGGTTGGAAGTTATTGTAGGGATCAATAGAGACAAAATCTGTTATTATGTACACATTTTGTATCTCTAAGGGCACAAAAGACTACAAACGGGGTCAGGAAAAGATCCAGAAAATGAGAGAAAGTAAATACAATCTTTTAAGTTACAACTATATTACACACAAGTGACCCTCCCCAGCTCCGCAAGGGGTACAAAATACACACACAAACCTTCCTCATTTATTAACCGACCTCCAAAAGGAGGAGGTTCTCAATTCGTCTGTATGTTTTGTTGTATGTATGTTACGCGATTTCGCCGCCACTTGTGAATAGATTTTGATTATTCTTTTTTATTTGGTAGGCCATACTTCAGAGGTGGTCCCATATACATTTTATCCAAATAGATTCAGCTGTTTTTGAAAAAAATCATATATGTCTACACAGATGACGTTTTGGCTGTCTCCAATTGTGTTCAAATTCCAT
The DNA here is from genome assembly GCA_951329385.1 of Polia nebulosa. Taxonomy (NCBI): domain Eukaryota; kingdom Metazoa; phylum Arthropoda; class Insecta; order Lepidoptera; family Noctuidae; genus Polia; species Polia nebulosa. The sequence goes on along the minus strand of OX589593.1, from coordinate 9,337,848 downwards.
GTTATTGGGGTTATCCATTCGGGCATAACTTTATTATTTAGTTTTAGTACTGGGGTACCTATAACAACAAAAAAGTGAAAAATAATAAACTTATTTTACAAAATACAAAACACAACCGACTTCTAAAAATTGCGAAATAACTTTAATTTCGGAAGTCGGTATCAAATAACGAAGAAACAAAATACAAACACCGACTTCCGAAATTAAAGTTATTTTGCAATTTTTAGAAGTCCGTTGTAATTTTTGTAAAAAAAAAATCTATATATCTTTCTATTAGTGTAAACCGCATTAAAATCTATTGCGTGGTTTAGGAGGAAAACAGACAGACGCGGAAAGCTAATTTGAGCGAACTTACAATCATACTACAGAAACTACGATATAACAATTTCGCATTTGTGTTCTGATGTGTCTTCAAACTCAAAGGATCAATGGCAACATAAGGTATAATTATGCTAATGTCTCTACTACGCCAGTCTAATGTCAGCAACCAAATGGTTCACAAATAAATCCACTTCATATTTTCTGAAGAACCGAAAATCCGCATACATAAATCGCTATCAATATTCCTTAGGCATGTGCGTTTGTGTATTTTTTCCTTAAATCTAGGTTTACACACGCAACTTCTGGGAAAACTTGTCACTTTGTCTAAACTACGCTAACTAGCACTTCCACGACTTTCCGACTTTACTGGGAAACCGCTGATATTTCCATAAATCCATAATGTGGGAGATGTTGGAAAGTTCGCCTGCTTTACTTGTTTATGATAAAAATGCTGTCGTGAAAGTCTTAAAGCGTTTGCCGGACTTGTATGACTTTAGCTCAAAGATCGATCACAGACGAAACTCCCGTAGTACTTACGTGGTTTGCATAATTTTTTGTTGTAATGTAATATAATTATAGATATGAAAGTAAGTTTGTTTGTTTGCTAACATTTCACGCATAAACAACTGAACCAATCATCACGAAATTTTGCAGAAAAGGACATATTCATCCCGAAAAAAAGTACTATTCCCGAGGGAAAGAGCAATACATTTTGACGGTCACAATTGCTTTAGGACGCTAGATGGCACTACATAACCGGGCCTGCGGACGGCGAGTAATGGGTAGCTCGCCGTCCGGTCAGCACCAGGCCCGTGAGTCGACGGCGCGTAGTGTTCGACGCACGCCTCAAAGAGTTATCAGCAAACCATGACAGGGCCCGTCATGACCGATGCCTGCCCAGGGGTTGTTGATAAATTCGAAACAGAGTTACCGCGCCCCTGGGCACAGGGAAGGGACAGGGGTGGGTTTTAGTCAGTAAGAGTCTGCTAGCCCTCCCGCTCCACCCAGAGCGGGAGATGTCATTGGATGATTTCACACCCCCAAAAAAAAAAAGATTGCACTAGATGTCTTTCGAATCATTTTGCTCCCGTGCGAAGCCGGTACTAATAGTCGCTAGTCGCTAGTACTTCATAGACTTCGATCAGTGTTTCTGCTACTGGGGCACTGTTCTAACTGACATTACTTTCAATTTCAACATTATTGTTTAGTCATTCAAGAGCTTCATTAATATTCGTTGTTTCCTTACAACACTTCATTCCTTTTGTGTCACAATTTAATATTGATGTCATAGTCTCCTCGAAACAACAAATTAACAAGGTGATACATTTCTCACGTTACCTAGAATACGGTATGTGAGTAATTATTGTTATGATTACCTACTACGTACTACCAGTACTTTTGCCGTTCCTACACAACAATTAATCTTACGCGAGTAGGTAGGTAGATAATGAATGGCTGGTCGGTTCGTCACCTTCTTCATAATTTTATTAATGATCTTCCCAATTGTGATTATTATTTTATTAGGTGATCGTTTATTTAGGGTTGTTATCAACACTATATCTTACGTGTTCATAACTTTAGTTCGAGGCTGACGTAATGTATTTTTTTTCTTCCATGCATTTTTATCTGTCTCCATCTCATTGTTCACTTCCTTCCTTGCTTCTTACATCATATTTCATACGTTTTTCTGTTGGCTGTCTGTTTTCTTACTGTTATTTAAATGTATGTATCTTTAAAAAAATTCTCGTAGCATTTGCCGACATTACTAAAAGTTAAGTACTTACCAATCAAATTAAATTCGTACAACTTCGAAGCACTTGATGGCTATGGTAGCCCAACAAAATAATCTTGTTCTTATCATCATTGCAGATTATAATGGTATAATATGTTTCTTATATGTCAAGAGACAAAAATAATATTGTTAAATTACCCTTATGAAATAGGTACAGCCCTAAGTTATAAGAAAATAAAATGCCGCAAAATTAATTTAACAACCCATTATCTCCCAACTTATATCATTAACCATTATTGTGGAACCTCTAATAAAGTCTAAAAGGTAGTAGAAAAGGCATAAAACACTTCGAAATTCTAGAATTTACTATCTCCTCTAGAGTCTAGACACTAACTCATCATAAAGTACGAGAATTTCAGAATGCTTGGTTTTTGTTCTGTCCAATTTATTTTGGCAGACAGAAAATGTTACTCGTAGTCGTCTTTCTCAAAGTCACAACTGTAACTAATAGCAGAATTTTCACTATTACTGATAATGTAGGAAAATACACACAATACAATACAATTTGAATGAATATAAATAAATATAAATGTATATGAAGAATGAATATATATGAATATCAATTCATAATCGGTTATGAACCATTTAACGTTTCCTAAATAAAGCTCGCAATACCTAGTGAACACATTAACAGTCCTACACACATTAGCGGTGACAACAATGCAATAATTAAACCGAATTAGCTACCAACACCCAAATTAAATACATTGTGATACTGAAACTGTAATTAGAAACAACACATGGACTAAACACAGTATTTGTACGAATTGTAGGTATATTTCCAGCACCACAAATGTATGATATTCATATTAATGCAATAAGTATCAAAGCCCACTAAAGTGTACCACGCAAACATGTTCTGTTTCTACTAAAGTAACTCCATACGGTCAGATTCAAAGTAAATTAACAGCATTAATCAAATAGTCGAAGCGTAAATTAATGTACATTTCGTATTCAGCTGAGTAATGAAAACTTTCGATTGGTTTAATTTACTATACATAATAAACTAGTGAACAACAGCAAAACTTTAGAATAAACATCAACAAAGTTGAAAGTAATCCTTCGAATTGAAAGGTTTCCCCAAGGAACGATTCTAGGACCCCTAATGTTTAACAATTCGAACAATTTGTCCAGTCCGTTTATAAAGGTTTTATATAACGATTTCCATTAATTAATGATGGTATCGATACACAAGTTTTTTGCTAAACTACTTCAGTGCCGGCCAGATTGTGCAATAAGTCGGTTCACTGCCTCTCGAGAAGCTCCATTTTGCAAAATCAGGGCATGTCGTTAGTATAGGTAATATGCTATTCACGACGACATTTTTAAACTTGTTTGCATTATCGGACCTAGACTGCCTCTTTACTAATGGTAGTTAATTTGAAAATAGTCAAATACCTGGTAAGTATTTCTTAAATCTCGGTTAAGTGACCATTAAAAATGGATACGATCTTAGAATAAATCATCAGGTATACAATTCAAGCAACCAAAACCCACAAGTTATTTTTATGTCTGCTGGGTTCATATATTTTGATTCAAGTACAAAAGCCTTTGTCTGTGGTCTGTTTAAGCTTATCATAATTTAATTGTGATCCTTTTTAGTTTGTCGCCTTGACGATCCCTATTTGGAACGTTATGGAGTCAGTACTCCTAAATAACCCGTAATGAGGACCTACTTAGCACAATTTGGAATAAATTTTATTCGTGGAGGTCAAAGTTGTGAATTGATTAGATTCATTAACAGTTGAAATATCGACCAACACCACTTTGGGCTTCCATTTCAAACTGGATTCGTTACTAGTTGTGATTGTAAAGCACTTAGATTGTGCACGTCTTTGGGACACAATGCAGCATCTTGTGATGTTCAATCAATCTGCCTAGCCGTTTCCCAACTATCATGGGGTCGGCTTCCAGTCTAACCGGATACAGCTGAATACCAGTATTTTATATGGAGCGACTGCCTATCTGACCTCCACAACCCAGTTACTGGGTAATACATTACCCCTTTGTAAGACTGGTTGTCAGACTTTCGGGCTTCTGACGAACCGTAATGACTGTCAAAGATCCACGACTGACAGCCAGGACCAACGGCTTAACGTGTTTTCCAAGGCACCGAGGAGTCTCGGTATGTAAAGATGGTCACCCATCCATGGACCAACCCCGGCAAGCGTAGCTCAACCTGATGGATCGACCCTTGCGGCTATTATTACTTTAGACACGAGCTCCTCCATAACGAACATAATATATATACAAAAACCACTCCACCTCGCTGTCATTTGGGCAAGCCGGTAATATCTCACCGCCTGGCAGCCTTGCCACGTTGAATGGTAATGCAAATTCTTTGGGTAAAGAATGAACCAGCCCTTCTGTTCACGTCTTAGTATTATGTATTAATTATTTCAGCAACAGGAATTAAAGTTGAACTACAGAAAGAAAATAGTTTGTTGCATTTTTTGCCGCACCAAACGATGAAGACAGTGATGAAAATATTAAACAAGAAGACGAAGAACCACGAAACGCACAAATAAGAACTGGATAAGGCCAAGAAAGACCTGATCAAATTAATAAGTTTACGAACTAACTTATACGGACTTAAAAACGGATCAACGTCGTCACATGCCCCCCGAAGGTCGAACTTGAAATTAAATAAGGGCCCCACTCCTAGTAAATCTTATTACCGTTAGGATAGAGAGGCATCCTTTCAAAATAAACAACGTCAATAAAAGAGGGTTACTTTGTAAAAAGTTTTTTGTTGACGAGCAATTTGATCTCGTAATAAAATCAAGTTGGGATATCGTGGAGAATTTTATTGATGTCGTTTCAACCGGCCCGAGAGAGGAAGATGAATAAACAAAACTTACGGTTTTAGTTGGAGCGGAAAACCATTATTATGTTTTTTGTAACAATTTATGTACGTTAAAAACCTCGTCAAAGCCGAGAAAGATAAGCAAATCAAGTACCTTGTCATGTGGGATGTGAACTCAGCAATCATAGAACCGATAGTCGTGTTAGCCAATGGCTTAATAGCCACGAGTCTCGACCAACATCTCAAGAGGGTCTCGTTTCGTAGCAGAGTTACCGCGCTCCTGGGCACTCAGGCAAGGAAGGAACAGGGCTGGGTTTTAGTCAGTAAAAGTGTGACACGCCCTCCCGCTCCACGCAGAGCGGGAGAAGTCATAGGATGATTTCCCAAACCTAAATAAATTAAATTAAAAAAAGTAGGGTCTCGTTCCTGCCAGGGTCGTGGGTATGTTTGAAAGAGTCCCCGCAGCCCCTGGCACAGGCAATAGAAGAAACACGGGTAGGTTTTAGTCAGTAAGAGTCTGACACGCCGTCCTGCTCCACCATCCATTTGCGGTTCCCACCCAAAAAAATTACGGGCTTGATTCAGAAAGCGGTACTCCTAGACCCGGCTCGTATTGTTTTAGGTTTTTTTTTTATGTTTAATAGGTTCGCGTTTGACCACTATCTCACCTGATGGCAAGCGATGATGTGGTCGAAGATGGAGCACGCTTGCCTAGAAGTAACCTATTCACGCTTGACTTAAAGACTGAAGGTTGGAGGAGGTTCCTTTCTCTGACGCCATGACCGCCGAGGGCTTGGACCTTGTTCCCGATACTGGTCGGAATGGTGGGTTACTAAGTGTTATTTATGAATGTTTTCTAATAATGTAATATATTTGTTTTTTTATCTGAATAAACGATATATACAGGGTGTAACGGAAAGGTGTGGTCATATTTTAAGAACCGGTTCTGCCCATGGAAAAGAAAAACTTTCTCTAAGAAAATTGAAAAAACCAAAAAAAAAAAATTGAACTTTTTGCTTATTGAATTCGCAGGTTTTCTTCGTAAGAAAGTTGTTCATATCGATGCGCAGATGCAGCTCTTAAAATATGACCACACCTTTCCGTTACACCCTTTAAGTACAATGTACATATATTATGTAGAGGTTGACGTCCAGTCTAACCAGCATTTAACATGGAGCGATTGCCCCATCACATACCCCTTGGTAGGACTGGGTGTCGTACTTGGCCTTTTGACTACCCATAACGACGGCTGTACTGGCCACGGGTTAATGTAATGCCTTGGAAATATCCAAGGCAACCCTTAAGGGGTTTCGATATATATTAGATGGTATATATATTAGATTCGATATATATTAACCTCCCACCGCACCGCTGACTGAAAAGTTGTGTGGAAATCGGTTGTCGTGGTATGGGCATGTGATGCGGAGGAATGAAGAAAATGTCGTGAGGAAAGTCTTGTGTATGGATGTGGATGGCTATAAGAGTAGGGGAAGGCCAAAGAAACGATGGTTGGACTGTGTGAAAGAGGATATGGGTAAAAAAGGGGTGACTACAGAGATGACGACTAATAGAGGAGTATGGAAGAAAAAGACATGTTGCGCCGACCCCAAATAAATTGGGATAAGGGCAGGAGAATGATGATGATATATTAACCTCCCGACCGAATTTCGATCACGTTGGCGAATCTTACCAGAGATTAACCAAGTACGCAAAAACAGGTGCACTCTCTATTCCTTTACTCTCATAGTCCGATGGAACGGCAAAATGACACGACCAGAAGCAGATCATGCGCGGGTCCAACGGCATTACGTGATTTCCGAGGAACGGAGGTTTCACACCACCAACTTTCAAACTACAAGCTGCTACAGAGTAATTTCTATTGGAAAAACCTAAAATCACTTTTTGCCAGACTCAGGAATCGAACACAGGATCTCACGCTCGGTACGCACTTGCGACCACGAGACCAACGAGACAGTCAAATTGGATAGACTACACCCAAAATAAAAAAATATTTTGTGCACTACTTGTGTGCGGTTCGTCCATCCGTCCGTCCGTCCGTCCGTCCGTCTGTCAGTCAATGGGCTGTATCTCATGATCCGTAATAGATATACAGTTGAAATTTTCACAGAATGTGTATTTCTGTTGCCGCTATAACAATATTTATAATAAAAATAAAATAAATTAAAGGGGGTACGGAACCCTTCATGCGCGAGTCGACTCGCACTTGGCCGGTTTTTAATATTAAGTGTGATAAGTAGGACAGTAAGAAGTAGGATTATTTATAATGTGCCATGAGTTCTAAATCCTCTAAAGAGGTCCTGATGAAAGAGTCTCTATAGTATCTTTAAATATTCTTAGATGTAATGTTGGTTAACTATAATAATATCAAGTTTAATCGTGTCATTTTTCCGCTTAAATCTTGCAAAAATTATGAAGTATTCTCCAGCTCCTATTTCAAAGAACTCTATTACATTTAAGCAGATCATAAACTTGCAGAAGAAGCGCCTTCGTCTTCAGTACACAACTCAGTTTATTCAAGTCACGTTCCATTAATTACGTGAACAAAAATGAAGGCACTGCCATTTATTAATTTAGTCATGCGGGGAGGAAACGGTACAAAGCCGACAACTCAATTAATGTGTGATACCCATGAAATAATACGAATTAACTTGTCTGTGGTTAGGACACGACAGCTTACCTACAGTTGCGATGCCCAATATATTTTTTTGACTTTTATATTGTTCAGCTACCGCCAACCATTATCCCATGGATATCCTTAAATATTCCTTTTGCTTCATTATCAGAGGCCCTACTTTGACGTCTTAAAATCTAAAAAGTCTTAAAGTCAAAGGAATAGTGCTATTCGTCCTCTATCGCTCCGTCTGCATACAGAAGAAACTTTGTATTTTAAAAGCGACTACCTATGTCATTCACAAATACTTATGTTAAATAATAATGGGCCAAGAATAGAGCCTTGAGGAACACCAGATTTACTTCGATAGTGTTTGAGCTGTACCCGTTGACAGCGGTTTGATAAATATGAAGCAAACCAACGGAGTAAGTTACCACCAATTCCGTTTAGAGCAATATTATCGAACTACAGTTTGTTCTTTAAATTTGTACAGTCACTGTTTCAAATGTGTGTCGGGACACCTCTCAATCAATCACATAAGAATTTTGACTGTTTTTAATTACTACCGTGGCTATTCTAGCCTTCACTGATATCAATCCGACGTACAGACGCTTGGCAGTGGGCTGTCTATCATCCTTACTGCATTGACCGTATCTATTCAAGATATCGTATGCATTTAACTTAGGTAACGTAATATGACACCTGTATTGCCAGAAGTATTAGACAGATCTGCACCCACATTCCCCCAGATATGTTCAAATAAGCATAATCAGCATTATAGTGTTCCCAACTGCTGGGACTCAGGTTCCCTCTCTGGGAGAGGGAAACAAAAAAAGAGGATAAACATTCCATCGAGTGGCATGGCAAAAATTCAGCTGCTATTGAAAATTTTACATGAAGAAACACTATTAAGATTTTTCTCGACTCGGCAATCGAACTCAGTAGGTACTTCATACTCAGCAGGTGCAAAACCAACGAGACAATTATATGCATTGAATCACCTATAACTAATTGCCACAATACAAGCTATGTTCATTCTTTACCATAAACTGGAGTGTTCCAATACGTAAGTTCTTAGAAGCAAAATCATATCATATTGGAGTTTGCAACTCCAATCCACAAATCCAATTGCCGATTTGGGACTTACTTCTCATAACTATACATACTCGACCTTTTTATTCCAACTAGGTATACACAGAGCACGGAATCGACCCACTGTACTTATACATTTAGTGCCCGCATAATGAGCGCATTGTACAAGTTTCGGCTGTCATAACCATAGTAAGAATTCTTCTTAGCGTTTCGATGGCAAAATAGTTTTTTCGACACACTTTCTCGAAAACCCGCTCCTAACCCTACTATTTTTAGAATCTTGTAATGTAATTCGCACTAGTGCAAAAAAATACAGAAGCCAGCATATTGCCACAATTTATTATATTCATTGTATCAGGCTGGTCACGCGACTCACGCATGAAAACAAATCCGGGAGCCTTATCTCACAATAATTTCTTACTAAATATTATGTTTATGAAGTTTTAGTGTGTTGAAAAAAGTAGTTTGATGGACGTTAGTCTCTCGGCTCCAAAACAACCTCGCCTTCAGCTCAGGCGTGTATTAATCCTCGGCTGCAATGAGAAACTTTGCCCACTTGCATCAAATTATACTATTTTGGTGGCCCAGTTTTCGGCAATTCCATTCGCCGACGCAACCCTCCTCGCGTACGACATCCTTTTAGGTAACAGGACATTCGGCGCATGAAGAAAGAAGTAAGAATCACCATGAGTAAACGGCGTCCCTTCCTAGGAGTGACGGCCTAGACTTCTCAGTGGTCTGTGGTAATACCACACAATATGAATTTCGGTACAAAGGGTTGTGGGTGGCGACCTATGGCATCTAAAGCAAACTTGTTTGTTGGTTCTCTCTGTAATCGAATTTAGATTTTTTGACGTTTATTTTTATTACACGTGTTACTGTGATTGGGTTTTAGGTTTCTAATACTTACAATAAATGTCGACTTAATATTGGTTGTATGGGAACACGTAAAGCAATATCAATAAAAACTGATGGAAAATAATTTTACGAAAGTTTATTGTTAAACATGGGTTTTATAGAAAACTATCAATACATTACAAAACGCGTTTCATATAGGTACTACTGAATGAAATTCACCATCGTTGATTGAGAACTACATTAGTACCGGTAATGGAAAATTGAGTTCTAATTCAAACGCAGGCACGTCAAAGCGGAATTGATGGGACCGAACTGTTCATCATTTCATCAATCTCATGCGCCTCCAAAATGGAACACAGGTAACAGCCATTATTTCCCGAATTGTACTTTGTTAATGGCTCGATTTTCAAGAAGAGTTAGTAAATAGTTTTTTTTTTTAATTGGTATTTGGAAACTAAACATAGAGAAAACTAAACTAAATGCCGCCAGTATTTTGGACATATTACGAGTCGGTAATAAGGATTTTTTCGACGTTATATTTTAGTTTATTTTGAGGATATACTTTTGTTATAGTGTATACATCCTACTAATATTATAAATTTATAAGTTTTTGAGGATGTATCGATGTTTGTTACTCTTTCACGTGAAAACTACTGAACGGATTTGGATAAAACTTTACAATAATATAGCTCTTACATCAGAAGAACTTAAATATTATTATTCACTCTTGACTTAAAGAAATCCACTCCTTAGCTGTACGCACAATGAATGTGTTCCCAAAACGTTATGTGCGTGTGGAATGTCCACCATGAACAGCCCCTAGCCATATTACTTTTCTATTATCGTTCACGCTAACGCTTAGTATAAAATATATGGCGATGACATTACCTGCGATAAGGCACGTGACACTTATCTACGCAGGTAATGTCATTGCCATATATTTTGTATTAAGCGTTAGCGTAAACGATAGTAGAAAAATGATATGGGTAGGGGGGCTGGTGACGCATCGCCGTACGTCTATTGGAACGATGATGAAACGGGCTTCGCGGAATTAAAAAGATGCAATACCGACGCACACTCCCCAAAATGTAACCGATAGAAAACCGACAGACTAGCAACTCAGCGTCGATGCTTTTCTGAAACTCTCGCTCAAGTCACCTATTAGTTGTTTACCTAAATAATAACGCATCTCCACCTTAATCAACCACAATTAAAGGCTTCTCCTACCGCACACTCAAAACCCAATTAACATCATACAAAATGAAGGTGTCCGCTTTTAAATCGCAGTTTATTCATCTTCCGCTGAAATCAGTGCCACAATGTTCCAGTAATTAATGTTTGAAAGCGTCGTCGGTTTAATTTACACCGGTCTCTGGACCATGGTCACAATTTAACATATACTGCACCTTTAAGTCGTTGTAGTAAGGGTGATTTTTGAAGATAAAATGTTATTGTTGGTAGCCGTAGAACAGATGCGGTGCATCCTCTCTACGTAATTAAGCGCTTCTTTTGCTTGAGGATACGATCTATTGCAATGGTTTGGTCCAGTTTTAATCAAATAATGTTTAGGTTTTTCTCTGGGGAACAAAATTTATTTTATTTATGTAGGTACTGCAATGTTTAATTAAAATGCAGTGGCTATATTTAGTTAGACAGAGTCACAGCGTCCTGTCGAATAGGGTTTACGACTAAACAAATCCAATTAGTTCGTCAGTTTGATTATCAAATAATATTGGACACGTATTTTTCTTTTGTCACATTACAGTGGGCTGAAACTTCGAATGACGTCACACTTAAGGCGCTATTAGCTGCCAATGACCTTGAGTGGTTAGCTTGCGTGTTCTGTGCTGAGCTCACGTAACGCGTCGTACGTCCACCCAGTAATAGGACTCGCCCATCAAGGAGCGCTGTCCGAAATTAGACGCATTATTAATTAATTACACATAAAAGAACAGGTATTAAAATGAAACACTGAGATTAAATTATAAATAATTAAATGATCTTTAAAATGGTGAAGGTTTCATAAAAATACGCTTTATAGTTTTTGCGTGATTATCAATTTTTTTTCCCGTTAGACATAACTTTAGAAATTAATTACACTATGACCAGAGGGCTGGCTCATTCTTTGCTCAAAGAATAAGCATTGCCATCCAGCGTGGCAATGCTGGCAGTCTTCTGGGCACGTTTCCAGATGATAGCGATGTGGAGGAGTACTTCGACGCCTGAACGTATTTTGTTTTTGTATATAATTACGTAGTTAAGGTTTTATTTTGGTTTTAGTGTAGATATAGTTAGTTAAGTATGTTATAAATATGTAAATCTAGTTTCCAAATAAATATATTGTTAATACATATAAATGTTAAGATAAGAATTATTATTAAATTACACTATGTTATAAAAATATAATTTCAAATATTCTGAGATCAAATTACGACGGAAATTGTCTAGAATAACATTTTTATTCTCAAAAAAATTAGACTAGTCGTTTAGACGTGATGTTCAATTAAAAACCATCAAATGTCGTATAATTTCGCCTTAAGTTAAAATTGTACCACTTTTTACTGATAAGTGACGTAACAAGCCCCCACTTACATTAATTAATATAATATAATAATTTAATATATTCCACAACTATCACACAGCGCCATCTAGTCCCAAGCTAAGCAGAGCTTGTATTATGGGTACTAGACAACTGATAAACATACTTATATATTTATAAATCTTATAGATAAATTACACTCAGACACAGAACAAATGATCGTGCTCATTACACAAACATTTGTCCTGGGTGGGAATCAAACCCACGACCTCCGGCATAGCAGTCAGGGTCACTAACCACTAGACCAACAGGCGAGCAGAAAAACACAAAAAGAAAAAACAAAAAACAGCAAAAAAACACTTGAAAAAAAAAAAACACTTGCAGAAAATACTTGTCCAATATTTTTTGATAGTCTAACTTACGGACTAAATAGAATTATTGCTTTTTAACCCTGTCGTCATCCCTATTGTCTTGAGCACTGTTAAAAGAGAAGTGGAAAAAAATGGTGGAGGTCTATGCCCAGGAGTGTGACAGTACAGGCTTTTTTTAAAAAAAACAACTTTTTTTTAATTAGAGCCACAACCAACCAGTATCATTTTGATGTTGTGTTTACAACTCTATTGATTAAAATAGTGAGAGCAAGCTATTTTTTTCTGTGTAAAAATATACGAGTACCTACAGTTTAAAATGTTTAATTAAAAAATGTGTAGGTAGCCTTTTTTCCTGTGGGTGGGTGCATAACTGGAAATTGCTAGGCATTCAAGCTTGTTTTTCTACAGACATGGTGAAGTTAGTAGTAGCGTTAGCAAATAGTGACAGATTGCTAGCGTGTTGCACTGGACCATACTGTGATTTCAGGAACGCAATTACGTTCTGTTGATTTCTCTTTTTTTTGCACACGGAAAACGAGCATAAAACTGTTTGAAAAGCTTTTATATATGTGGATATAAAAAAAATCTTAATAAAAAAACTTTTTTACAAAAAAAAGAAACTACTTCCAAAAAAAAATACACTAAAATTTAAAAAATAACTTTAATTTCTGAAGTCGGTGTTTTTAACTTCTTCGTTATTTGACACCGACCGACTTTATAGTTATTTTTTTATTTTTAGTGTATTTTTTATTTGGAAGTCGGTTGTTTTTTTTTTTTTGTAAAAAAGTTTTTTATTTTTTACTTTTTAGTTGTTATACCCCAGAACTAAAAACCCCAATAACATGGAACGTGGAATTTAAACATTTGGAGAACACCAAAACGTCAGCGAGGTATAAGTATTATTTTCGTTTTGGTTCAGTTTCTCAAAAAGCGCTGAAGAAATTTTAAAATTTATATGGGACCACCTCGGGAGTATATTATTTCGGATAAAAAAGAATTTTGAAAATCGGTCCACAACTGACGGAGAAATCGGCGGACATATATAAAAAAATAAACATACATACAGTCGAACATAGAAACTCCTCCTTTTTCGAAAGTCGGTTAAAAATAAGCAATAATCAGACTTATAACATTCCCACTACTGGGACATAGGCCTCCTCTCTATGAGATCAATAGGCCCTAATCCTCGCGGCCCCAGTGCGATTGCTGGATGTCACATGCCTTCGAATGTTTTGTTCTAGGACACATCTCCTCATTACGAATCTTAATCTGAAAACAAAAATTTACTCAAAAAAAAAACATTTTACTTTTGGCCAGTACTAATTTGAAAATCGGTCCACAACTGACGTCTGAAAACAAAAATTTACTCAAAAAAAAAACATTTACGTTTACGTTTACATTTACATTTTTTTTTTTTTTCTTTTTTTGTGTAATTATTTACTAATACTCTGTCAATGTTAACAATTAACATTATCTCGAAAATGCGGAAACAAAACTCATCCCTACATAATTATTTTATTATTTTACAGTCACATTCCTCGTGAATCAGTTGTCAAAACACGCAGAATGAAACGTACCTTTTCTCAAAATAAATATTCCATAATTATTTTCTGTCAAACCAATAGCTGTGTCTACCATGCGTGGATCAAAGTTACTTATTACATACCTCTGTGCTGGCAGGTATCAACGAAATATTCGTACCAATGTATTTCCTTGAATTTGCTCGGTTCATAGGATTCTCCTCTTTGAATCGGAATGCTCGTCGTAATTGCTGTTTCTGTGCCATCCAATAGGGGTCTTTAATCAGGTGAGACAGGTATACATACATACATAGTACACGTAAATAACTGTCTTTTTGATGTTTGTTTCTGTAAATCTTATTTAATCAATATGAAAATGAATCCCTATTTCCTTTGGTCACGGCATCACGCGTGAACGGTTGGGCCGATTTCGCTAATTCTTTTTTTGTTGTGTTTGTTATTGTCAGATAATTTAATTTTTTTTTTAAATTCTTATGAAAGAAAAAATTAAAAGTTGCGCAGAAAATAGGAAAATTTCAGAAAACCTAACGATTTTTTAAACTTCGCCCGTTTGACAATTCATAGCTAAGACAGGACAACGTCTATCGAGTCAGCTAATTATTTATTTAATAAAAGATACCAAATATATGTAAAAAAACCCCAACTCTTAAAAGAAAAGCAAACATTTAAAAAACACAAAAGAGCTGATGACCTTGAAACGGCTGAACTGATTTTGATAAAACATGTCTATGAACCATCGCTAGAAAACCAGCTTTCAAATAAAAAACCGCATTCAAATCGGTTCACCTGTTTAAGGGTCTACTACCGGCCAAGTGGCGCCCTCATTGAATAAAAAATCGTAGTATAGCAATCCAACGTCACGTTTGTTAAAAAAAGGATAAAGTATTTTTATGTTGTTAAAACAGGTCTCAGAATGTTTCGTATCCAAAGTAGTAGGCAAAAGTGTCAAAAACGGCCGTTTTTGGTAGTTTTGCCTACTACAGGCAAAACTACCAAAAACGCAGGTGTATTTGCTAACTCAGTTGACATACAGTAATCTGTGGAAACGTTGTGGATTGTACATTTACCCATATGTCATACCATATTTTACTGTAACATACATTGTACAATTGTTTGTTTTTCCCAAATAAATAAATAAATAAAAATAAATCGACATCAATTTCATAGGCACTTTGCAATACATTGCTGTTTTGCTCGGTGAACATCGATTTCAATAGGCACTACGTAGTACATTTTTGTTTTCTTATACGTCAAAGCAGTATTGTATTGCATAGTGTATATCAAATTTACATCAACTGAGTTAGCGAATACACCTGCTAGAGGGCATTCTAGTACGTGTCGTGTTTTTTTCCGTGCTTGATACGTTCCTAGCACGGTCATGTTATGATACGCTGTTCAGCGCCCGTATTCGCTAACTCAGTTGACATCAATTTGATAAGCACTTTGCCGTACATTGCTGCTTTGACGTATAGGAAAACCGTAGTGCCTATTATAATCGATGTCCACCGAGCAGTGTACTGCATAGTGCCTATCAAATTGATGTCAACTGAGTTATCGAATACACCTGCAGGGCAGGTTATAACTAGATGAGGTCGGTTTACTTTCCGACTACTCTGAGAGAAAAAAACAAAATAAACTCAGTTCTCTTTTCATCATAATTTCAGCCGAAAGACGTCCACTGCTGGACATAGACCTCCCCCAAGTGTTGCCACGGCGACCGTCGAGTCTTGTACGTTGCGCATACGCAATTGCGCATACATCAGGTTCCCGTGACCCTCACTAGGTCCACCTTTTGAGAGGCCTTTTAAAGTATCTACGAGTATAATCTTGGTTGGACCATGCAGATTAGTAACTGAGATGGTCTTTTGCGAAAAGATCACTACAGATTTGAGTTACACAATTTATTCTAAATGTAGAATAAATGCAGATAGTTTTGCAATTATCTCGGCATTAAATATCTTTAATTCGGTATTGGTTGCAACAATTTCATTTCAATGTCTGGCGGACCTTATCACACTTCGGATTGTAG
The DNA here is from genome assembly GCA_951329385.1 of Polia nebulosa. Taxonomy (NCBI): domain Eukaryota; kingdom Metazoa; phylum Arthropoda; class Insecta; order Lepidoptera; family Noctuidae; genus Polia; species Polia nebulosa. The sequence continues at coordinate 9,321,867 of OX589593.1, read as the reverse complement.
GTATTGCAGGTATTCATAATAATTATGTGTGCCGTCATGATAAGCCAACATATCAGTTATTATTAAAACATAAAATAATTCAATTTAACGTGGTCACACGATATTTTTTTGAAGCATTTCAAAAGTTTGGCTGCAATATAATGAAATAGTTTAAAAAAATTAAAAAACACGCTTTTGTCATTTTATTTTTCGTATGCTTCTCAGCAATTTCTTTCATTTCATTAAACATTTTACCCATAACACAATTTTACCCATATTACCTTGGGAATGCATAAAATACTACTAGTTCGCCATCTTTGGGAGTACACCATATATTGATTTTGGAATGACGTCACTTAACTAATCAAATCATGCATTGTCATCTCTATATTAGTTTATAGATGACAATGCATGATATGATTAGTTTTAAGCGTTCCGGAAACCGGGAAATGGGTCAAATTTAAATTCTAGAACTTTTTTTAGTTAGTTACAGGTGAAGCTTATAAAAGCATGTTAAAACAGATAAGTTAGTATTAGTTCCTTATTGCCCGTGTTTAATCTTTCGAACATTATAATTCTGTTTCACTCTGTTTGTAGATGAAGTTAAGTTTAAGCACTGCAGTTATAGTTTAACTGGCTGGTAACTTTGCACGGGAAACTAGACTTGAATTAACGTTTAATTCGGAGTAGGTTTAATAAATGAGGAAATAACCTTGCCGGTCTGCTTTTCATCAGATGACTTGTCCCGCCTTTCCTCATAAATGATTATTACCTATTAACTTATTTACTCAAAGCACGTTGACTCGACATCGCGACAACTGGCAAAAGACTAGGCAGCTACTATCCTCGTGTAGACAGCTATGGCGAGCCGAGCTACTGGCATACGAGTAGACAATCCGAGTAGCTGCCTACTGTCAAATCAAGTCATCTCCCGCTCTGGGTAGAGCGGGAGGGCGGGTCAGACTCTTACTGACTAAAACCCACCCCTGTTCCTTCCCTGCCTGAGTGCCCAGGGGTGCGGTAACTCATGTTAAGAATTTATCCGCTACCCCTAGGCATGCAGGCACCAACCACGATGGGCCCCGTCAGTGGTGGCTGACAATCATCTCTTTGAGGCGCACGTGGAACACTACGCGCCGTCGACTCACGGGCCTGGTGCTGATCGGACAGCGAGCTACCCACTGCTCGCCGTCCCCAGGCCCGGGTAGGAGTCCTACATAACTCTCCGTTTTCTCCCCAGACGGAGAGTATTCGTGAGGATTTTCCCACGTAAAATGCACCCTTTTAATTATTCGTAATATAAAGCTAATATGATAATATGAGCTAATATGCTCACACGCAGGTTCGCACGATGCACGAGAGAAGTGAAAGTGATGCTATTCAAAGCTTATTGCCAGTCCTTCTACTCAAGCGGCCTGTGGGTGAGATTTTTTTTTTTTTTTTTTTTTAATGTTTGATAGGTTCGCGTTTGACCACTATCTCACCTGATGGCAAGCGATGATGTGGTCGAAGATGGAGCACGCTTGCCTAGAAGTAACCGATTCACTCTTGACTTAAAGACTCCCAGGTTATAGCTATCAGGAAACACAGACTCCGGTAGGGAATTCCACTCTCTAGCTGTACGCACAATGAATGTTTTCTCAAAACGCTTCGTGCATATGGAAGGGATGTCTACCATGAACTGGTGGCACTTCGCCGTACGTCTTGTGGTCCTTTGATGAAACGGGCTTGGCGGAATCAAATCATGCAATTCCGTAGCACACTCCCCAAAATGTAATCGATAGAAAACCGACAGGCTAGCAATTCGGCGTCTATGTTCAAGACTACGAGTATATACGCAGCGAGCCTACAGAGCCCTGCGCACTGAGTACAATAATGCGTTCAGGATGTTGTTCTGCGGTGGAGGTGCAGCGCGTCTGGGATGTTTGCTGAAGCGCGCGCTGATTGCTTCCAGGCCATCATGCGCAAAAAAGCAGATTCCCTGCTGGTACGTATACGGGGTAGCAACAACGGCATTCTGAACGCAATAGCGGCACGTTTTGACCGTCCCTTTCAAGACCAGTGGATCAAGTCTTGTGTGGACGTGGCCAGTCATGGCAAATAAAAATTTAAAGAAATATGTACTGGAATAAGGTTTATTATTACACCCGAAATAAAGTTATTATTATTCCAGAACACCGCTTAATAAAAATTTTACAAAAAAAAAGCTAAAAGACAAACTCTTTTATATTTGAAAGTAATCAGAGAAAACGTGCATAACAAGTACTCGTACCAACCGCTTTTCATTCCATCATACCGTTTGAATCCTTTTAAATTACTTTTTTTCTATTAAGTTCTCAGAAAACAATTTGCTGGGACTTCTTGAACAGAGCAAGCACGAACGTTGTATTTGAGAAAACAAATGCTAGCTGCATTTGTTCTCACTCAACTCACTTGTAATTGAGGGTAAATATTTTTACAAATAACATTCAAAACCGTAAACTACAAAAAAAGCTTAGAATTAGGTAACTGTAAATTTCTCTTATCGTACTAAATTAATATTATAAAGTAAAATTAACACTAGAATAAACGTCAGTTCATAAGAAAATGTGTCATATTTATGGTCTTTTACAATAAAACCTTCAGGTCGAATTTCGGCCTATGTGCGACATCTAGTAATTGGTTAGAAATCCTTAAATAAGCATAATTACAACTGCAAAAAAATTAAAATATCAAAAATCTCGACTGAACCACTAAAAAATTCCAAACTAGTCACTTTTCAAGCAGTCTCATGCAGTTGGTGGAATTTATTTTAGTTCAATCACAGATATGATGCCACAAACTGCATCAGATTGCTTGAAAAGTGACTGGTTTGGAACTGTTTAGTGGTTTTTTATCAGTCGGGTTTTTTGATATTTTTTTTAGTTCTTACATTTCTGTGAGTAATATTTTTGAAATCGTCTCCTCGAGGCTTTTAATTTGACACCTCACATAACCAGGTCACAAAAAAATACGACTACACTTACCTAATGGCAGTCGCCATTTTTTTTTTTTTAATTCATGTAGCCTATGCCACTTCAGCGGTCAAGACCAATCTAATAATACCTCATTTGGGCTGTTTAGGCTACAGCGCGTGCTAAAGAAATAGACATACACACACGTATGCATACATACATACTCTCGAAAACATTACCCTCCTTCTGGGGCAGTTGCGTAAAAAGACACATTATGCAATACATCGTCCTTTCGAACTTCGAATAATCGAAAGAACGAAATTTTGAGATACTGTAGAGCAGGGTTTCTTAAACTTTTTGCAGTCACGGACCACTTTCACAACTTAAACAATTCTACGGACCCCTGTCAAAGAATATTTTAGGAAAAGAAAGCAAGCCTGATTAATATTAAATAATAAAAAAAACACTTTTATTGGTAGTTTTATTACACTTACTACTAAGTTAATGAGACGGATGCTGCTGTTTTGCCTCAATGAGAACCGCCGAAGCCGAGTGACCGATATCAAGACAGCGCGCAGTGATTACCTATTGAAGTTGCGGCGATTTCATGGCTTGGCCGAGAAATACTGAGTTTACTACTTACACAATTTTCTAAAAGAGTTAACTGACCTACTGCGGACCCCTGATACACAGGCTACGGACCCGTAAGGGGTCCGTGGACCCCAATTTATGAAACCCTGCTGTAGAGCCTGCTGTCTCACTCGCTGGCATGCGAGGGTGTCGTGTATGCAAGTGTACTTGATTATGGGAAGTATTAAGGCAAACAAGGTGGGAAAGCGTACTGTACTTTTATATTATTATATAGAAACATATACATATGCTATATTCGACGGGCGAGCTAACAATCGCAACGTTCTACTAATCTATTCTAATTTTAATATTCGAACCATTCTTCAAATGTTATAAGCTGCCAGCAAAAGCCCGGTTCTCACATGCCGTCTGTGGGCTGTATGTACATGCGCCACAATACGTCTACCGCCCTTAAAAAACACAAATAACTATATATTACTAACCTATTTAAATAAATGTTGTGCAGTAACAACCAACACACCCAGTATTTCTAAGCAGCCAAATATCGAACATTGTATGCATTCCCATTACAAGACTTTGACTTTAGTTTGTTTTAAAGTGATAAAGTAAAGTTGGAACATAAAACCTCAGTTCCATGTAACACATACCCAACATAGTAGCGACCTGCCCCAGTTTCTCGCGGCTCGGCGGACAGAGCTCCGGCAGGATCTCATAATGACATGGAGACTGTCGCAACCCAGCGCTGGGCACGCCACCATCGCGGCGGTAGTGTCCCTCTTTGAGGAGTGGCTAGAGAGGCGCCACGGCGCCCTCACCTTCCGCCTGACGCAGGTCCTCACCGGACATGGCTGTTTCGGGAGGTACCTGTGTCGGATCAAGGCGGAGGTGACCCCCGGGTGTTTCCACTGCGAGGATCGCCCAGAGGACACGGTGGAGCATTCGGTGGAGGTTCGCCCCGCTTGGGCAGAGCACCGCCGTGTCCTCGTGGATGCGATAGGCGGCAGCGACCTCTCGCGCCGTACCCTGGTTCAGGCCATGGTGCGGAGCGAGAGGGAGTGGGAAGCCATCTCCTCCTTCTGCGAAGCAGTAATGCTCGCGAAGAGGGAGGCGGCATACGTTAAGGAGACTCAACAACAGCCGAGTCGCCCTAACGCCCTCAGCAGCAGCCGCCGCAGGAGACGCCAGGGGCTTCGGGCGCCGCGAGACGATCTCCGGCCACCGAAGACCCGGGCCTGCGGACGGCGAGTAGTGGGTAACTCGCCGCCCGATCAGCACCAGGCCCGAGAGTCGACGGCGCGTAGTGTTCCACGCGCGCCTCAAAGAGTTGTCAGCAATAGGGACGGGACCCATCATGGCCGATGCCTGCCCGGGGGTTGAGGACAAATTCGAAAGAGTTACCTCGCCCCTGGGCACTCAAGGCAGAGAGGAACAGGGGTGGGTTTTAGTCAGTAAGAGTCTGACACGCCCTTCCGCTCCACCCTAGAGCGGAAGAAGTCAGTCGGTTTTTTTTTTTTTTTTGGGTGGTGGGTTCTAATGAATTATTATGTCTATTTGTGAAAACCGCATGAAAATCTGTTCAGAAGTTTTTGAGTTTCATTTTGTTTTATAATATCGGATGTAAAAAGACAGTTTCCGAAGCCGAAAGCCACATTATTTGGATAATTTTTTTCCACTAGACCATACCTGGGAAACCACTGGTTCTGGAGATATTGAAGGTCAAAGTCGCAATTTTTGTTTTTTTACTTTTTTACGAAAATGAATTTTAAGTGTTATTACTAATCTTTTTTCCAAATAAACATTACCTGAATTTTCGTTGTTTTTTCGAAATTACGAATTTGCAGTTACGAAAACGCAATGAATATCAAACGTATCGGACAAGTACCTACGTGGCTTAGACCGAAGGGGCGGGGTTTAACTGCACTTGCCTGTGTTCGCGTTACATTGCGCGGAATAAAAAATAGTTTTACTTTTCATACCTAAAAATAAAAGTCGTTTCCCAGCAATAATTTTTGCGCAAAAATACTTCGTTAGACGTACAGTATGCGTAGTTAACGGCTCTCTGATGTGTCTTTTTACACCCTGTAAGTAGACAAGCGCTACTGCCTCGAGTTAATTTGCATTTGCATTCAATGTGTCTGTGTAACTAAACGTCTACGAAGTCATAGGCACAAAGGAAGATAACAATGATGTGCAGAGTGTGTTTATTATGCACTATGGTCAACCTGAAATTCTGGTGCATCTTAGAATGAAACATAAACAATTAGGGCGGCAACCAGAAGTTAAAATTTAAACATAATCTTTCTGAATCAATGATTCATGATTCAACCATGAAAACTAAATTCGGTTTGCATGGTTTTTCAAAAGTAAAGCTGTTGCGTTTTCTCTTATAGCTAAAATCTTAATTCTTATTATAAAAAACGTGGCCAAAGTTTAATATCCGTGTTTATAATTTTACTGATGTTTTTTCTTAGCAAAATAAAATCTGTTTTTAATTCCGTAAAATTGAAATTTTAAAACAATAGCCGGTGACGTGCATCGTCTCCTCGTTTCAACAGAACGCCGTCTACGGCTTGCTGAAAGTGCGCCCCGAGGGCATCGCGACGATACTCTAATTACATTTCTCTTTTTCAATTTGCTTCTTATCCTCTGAATAATTAAAGGGTTCGAGAAATTCGCCATTTTGGAATATCTCTTTGTAATTTGGACCTCCCATACTAATTAATCAGCTGATGATAACTTCGTAAGGGAAGTAAATTTTTTTTTATCATATCAGATCATGATGTTGATATATTAATTCATAAAATTTTCATCTTATGATGATGATAATTTATTGAATTTTCTTTATATCCTAATAAAGAACATTTAATGAATTATCCGACTTAACATTCGAACTTAACGGTCGCAAACACACGACGAACGGTAAGATAACTCTTTATTACCTAAGTCAAATGCCCATATAAATATATTGTAAGCAATAAAAATCCTGAAAGGTCCCGTTTTCGGAATTTTAAAGATCCGAACAGAGCTGTTTTATTAGTTAGAAGCCGAGTTAGCGCCCCAACCGGCTGTTAAAACACAGATCCTGAAGTACTTACAGACATTATTTCAGTAACAACTTCGTCGTGCCTTATTATGCAATGGATTTGAATTTCCTTAGATTGTCATAAGGAAGGAACGGTCGCCAACGTTCGAGATGTTATAAAATGTTCGCCTATATCTTGGATTTTTAGAGGAGCTTGTGGCTAAAGTAATAACAGCCGCATGAGTGGATCAATCAGGTTAATATACGCTTGCCGGGGTTTTTCCGTGGATGGGTGACCATCTTTATATATCGAGACTCCTCCGTGCCTCGGAAAACACGTTAAGCCGGTGGTCCCGGCTGTCAATCGTGGATCTTTGACAATCGTTACGGGTCGTCAGAAGCCCGAAAGTCTGACAACCAGTCTTACCAAGGGGTATCGTATTACCCAGTAACTGGGTTGTGAAGGTTAGATAGGTAATCGCTCCGTGTAAAATACTGGTATTCAGCTGCATCCGGTTAGACTGGAAACCGACCCCAAAATAGTAAGGAAAAGGCTAGGCAGGCAGATTTTTATCTTGGATTTTTCCGGCTTATTTCTGTAGTTTGCTTTGCTCGTTTCAAACTCGAACGGTAATCTCCTTTACCCTCGTATTTAGTTGGAATGAGTGGAACCTTAGTACCAACTCCAAAATCAATATCAATATTGCACCAACCACTGATTGTCTCTATGTAGACATTAAGTCCGCCTCTATAGGTACTTGTGTACATAAGGAATTAAATAACTAAGGAAAAGGATCCCAACAGCACCCAAGGTAAAGGATGCTTAAAACCTGCAATAAGAAACTTCACATCGTTCTACCTAATAGATTCAAACTACAAAGACATACCACTCAGCTCTCTCACACATGAAACAATTCAACTGACTGGCATTCAATCAATTTAACAGTCCATCACAGCCTAGCTCAAAGCTCAGTTCGAACTCTCAAAATCCAGCAAAACCATTTAGAAAACTCACCAAATTCGGAATAGTAAAACGCAGTAGCAAAACCACAAATCCAATCACTTTTCAATGCGAGAAAATCCGCTCGCTTAAAAATAAACGTTGGAAATGAATCCGAGGCATGTGGAATTTATCCGGCCAGCGAATGCAAGCATGTTTCCTATCCTGTCTTAATACATTCCGAGAAAGGAAACTTTTCCCTTTTAGCAAGATAATTTAAAACTGCTTATGAGCTCGCGGATGCTCGTTTCTTATTAGCTAAGCAAACCGCCAGTTAATAGAAATTGTTTCATAATGTTGCATTTTTTATTTAGTTGCAAACTTGGTTTTGTAAGGGAATTAATTGTCTATGTTCTGTGTCGTGCTTGCTTTGTTGAAAATTTTCTTTGACTTGAGTTATTTATGTTGTAATTTAGAACGTTATATGTTAGTACTAACCTACTAGATATTTTAATGTTAGGTTTTTTTAATGTTAGTATTTTACGAAAGTTAAACTTGAGAAGGAAAACATCGTGAAGAAACCGGCATGACCTAGAACCAAAAATTCGAAGACATTTGATATCTACCAATCCGCACTGGGGCCGCATGGTGAATTAAGGTGTAACGCGAAATTCAAATTTTCTCACGTTTTGTGCTATTTGCAGGTCAGTGTCAATGTAGTATATTGGTCAAAATTAGAGCCGCAGTCGTAGCAAGTATTTATTTTATAAAATTATAATCATTACAATAATTAATACAACTCTGTTAGAATTTATGTCAAATGCCATGATTTCATGAAATAGTCATTCCACACATCAATATGAACTTAGAAGGTTGTTGATGACTTTAATGATTATAATTTTGTAAATACGTACTTGCTACGGCCGCGAATTATATTTTGATCAACATACCACCTCCATCTTAGACCTCATCATCGCTTACCATCAGGTGAGATTGCGGTCAAACGCACGCCAATCCTTATTAAAAAAATACCTACAAATTGCAAAAAACTTAAGAAAATTTGAATGTCCCTGGCGCTTCCCCCTTAAGGTCCATTCCCTCTCGCACAGAGGAGGCCTGTGTCCCAACAGTATGAACATTATTTAAATGGTTTAGGTATTATCCTTATGCTGAAACCTTTTCAATACTTCTGTGCCCAGTGGCTTTAATTGTAAACAAAGTGCACTTTTGATGTTCTTTTCGTCAACACTTCCTGGTAGGTACACAGTTTATCCCCTTTATTTTTTGTGGGGGTGGGAAATCATCCAATGATTTCTCCTGCTCTGGCTGGAGCCGAAGGGCGTGTTAGACTTTTACTGCCTAAACGTGTTCCTTCAGTTGCCTGAGTGCCAAGGGCCGCGGTAACTCTATTTCGAATTTATCTACGACCCCAGGCAGACACAGTTTGTCCCCTACGACTAGAGATATCACTGGCTTCACGTACAAATCATGTAACATTGGACGTGCAATAAATTCTCCAAACTTTATGATTTACGAACAGTACTAGCTGTAAACAACACAAATATTTTTATATCTCGCCATTTACAAAGGTCGTTACAAATGAACATTAACCAAATTGCGTTGCGTTGCGGTCTTCGTCTTTCTTACTGCGGAAACCTGCCTCTAATATGTTTATTTTTAATTTTTATTCTTGCACGTGTAGATTCTGTCCCTAATCAAGTTTTCTTGAAAAACTTTCTTTGAAAAATAGTATTTTGTCATTAATTCTACATCACTGCCTATACAAATTCAAAAGTATTTATATGACGGATCAAACTCTACCATGTACTCGTACTTACTCAAAATTTCACTAGATTTACTCGACTATTTGTTACTCAATGGAATTCCAAAGAGGTACTAGGAACACATAAGTAGGGTTCACAAGTAGGAGACACAATTTATACACTGTACAGAACCCCTGAAATACGGTACATTGAGCCTAAGACGGAAACTGTCAAACAGGGAAATGAGTGACAGAGACAACACTACAAACCCAAACCTTTTCTAAACGCCGATGTGCCTTTTTGTGACTCGTTGAACTCAAATAAACACACGTAATCCTACGCCCTTTTTAAAGAAACTTCAGTGGAGAAAATGACTTAGGGTACGGTTGTTAAAGGTTTAGATAGAGACTATCATACAATAATGAGTAAAAGAGATAACATTCAACAAAGCCGAACCTTTTCTAAACGTCGAAGTACCATATTATAAACGCCCTGGATATCCAAAGCAAGCTATACCTTTCAATTTGACTGAGACAGGCTGAATCGACTGGAGGAAATTACTTAGGTTAAGGGTGTTAAGGATTTAGAAAGACATCGTCATAAAATCATCCATCACGCATGCTGTGTCTATCGACTCATATTGTATACTTGGCTTGTATTATAGCTTGTATCATGATCTTCCTGCCCTTATCCCATGTTACTTGTGTTCGGCCTCAACACGTTTTTTTTTTCCATTCTATCCTGTCAGCCGTCACGCTATCACTAACTCCCTTTTCTTTCATATCACTCCTCACACAATCCATCCATCTTTTCTTTGGTCTCCCTCTCTCTCTCCATCCATCCACATTTATATTCATAACTCTTTTGGTTACATGTGTTTCATCCCTCCTCTTCACATGACCATACCAAGATAAGCTATTCAACTTTTCTGTGACTGGCGCCACTTTTAAACTACCTGTACGTAATGTACTCATTTCTCACTTTATCCATTCTCGTTACTCCACACATCCATCTCAACATTCTCATCTCCGCCACATGCAATCTTTTTTCATCCGTCTTTTTCACATTAAATAAATAAATAAAATAAATATTCCACAACTATCACACAACGCCATCTAGTCCCAAGCTAAGCAGAGCTTGTGTTATGGGTACTAGACAACTGATAAACATACTTATATATTTCTAAATACATACATATTATAGATAAATTACACCCAGACACAGAACAAACGATCGTGCTCATCACACAAACATTTGTCCTGGGTGGGAATCGAACCCACGACCTCCGGCATAGCAGTCAGGGTCACTAACCACTAGACCAACAGGCCAGTCCATTATCCACATCGTTAGTTTTAAAAGTGTAACAATTGTAGAAAGGGCAACGAATAAATAAATAAATGAGTAACTGAGATAACATTCTACAAAGCTGAGCCTTAGAAAAGGCTAGGATGTCGAAGTACCATATTACAACCGAGTACAGGAATTCGGTTAACTCAATTAAGTTTATGTATCGTTGGAGGCTTCGCGCGAAGAATGCTAAGCGTGCTTGGTGCCAAGTTCTCGACACGCGTTTTTAAGTCTCGCCTAAAGACACGTCACGCTCCACTTCACACTTTGTTTCCAAGTTTCTTGAGGAGTGTTTCGGGTGTTGGAGTTAATTCCGGAATTAGGGAAGGTGGTTTTACAAGCTTCACGTCAGGTGTACTTATTACTCTGTTGTGTCGGCTGGAAAAGACTTTCTTGTGTAGGGAGTTTTCTCGATTGATAAGTGTTTGAAAGGAAAAACCAAGTAAAACTGTTCTTCTTTAGTTTATTAATTATTGTCACACACAAAGTTATAATATAATATTTTTTTGGGGTTCCGTACCCGAAGGGTATCCAACGGGACCCTGTAACTAAGCCTCCGCTGTCCGGCCGTCTGTCTGTCTGTCAGCGGGCTGTATCTCATGATCAGTAATAGGTAGAATGTTGAAATTTTCACAGAATGTGTATTTCTGTTGCTGCTACAACAAATAATACAAATAAATTAAAAATTAAAGGAGTTTCCGCTACTGGAAACGTAATTTTTTTCTCGATCTTAATAATGGCAACAAATAGACGCTTGAAATGCTGACAGCACGAGTACGACTCGCACTTGGCCGGTTTGTTTGTTAGCCCTAACTGTCTCGCTGCTAGGTAAATGCCTCCCCCAAGGTACCAAAACATCTCCTTAACTATATAGATAACAGCAATTTAAATTAATTTTAAAATTTGTTACTTTTAGCGTTTGCTGTTATGATGCTTTCTTTCTTTCAAAATAATTCCGAAATTCAAACGATATAATTATGAAAATGGTTCTGCATTTGAGTAATGTTAAACATTTTAATTGTTGCTACGTAACTATCACATAATTTCATGTTATTGCAAAATACCAACATTATTCTAACGCTCTCACACATTTTCCTAGCGCGCGATATTCGGAATGTCAGCCAGCCAGTGCAGAATGCGCTCAATGTCAACACTTTGTGCGCGAAATGATTAAATACCTAAAATGACAAATGGTGCAAACCTTCGCGCATATTAAAAATGTTATTTGAATAATACTTAACCATTTTTCATAATTTTAACGTTTGAATTTCAGAACTGTTTTGAAAGAAAGAAAGCATCGCAACAGCAAAAAAAAAAAAAAAGACATTAACGTAACAGCAAGAAAAAGAAATACACCATCGATCATCATTTAAGATGATCTCATGACGATATGGCTAGAGGGAGGTGGCTACTGAAATCACAACTAATAGAGAAGTATGGAAGAAGAAAACATGTTGCGCTAACACGAAAAAAATAGAGAAGTATGGAAGAAGAAAACATGTTGCACTAACCCGAAAGAAATAGAGAAGAAAAGAGAAGACAGAGAAAGAGAAGTATGGAAGAAGAAAAACGGCACGGTAAACCGTAAAAAACACATTTTTCCTAATTACTTTCAAACTGCTTTCAATCTGTCTCATTTCAGCTGTCAATCTTTTGACAGAACGACGTATGTCGGGTCAGCTAGTTTGAAACAAGTACTGATATAGATACCTATGAACAAACTCCAAAAAAGTCAGAGACAATTCCGAAAAACAAAATGGGACCATAATTTTGATGAGCTGATGGAAATCTCTTTTAAAGTGTTCTAATCCATACAACATGTGCTGGTCAAATCATATGAGAACCATGTACGTTAATGTCTGAGATGAGCTTTTGAGGAAAGCACCACGCAGGTTTGAGTGGACCTGTCCAAACAGTGCAAGCATTTGTCAGTTATCGTGTAGCTCAACTCAGAACTTTAAGGAGCTCAACGAACCGACGAACAATACCAAAGTAAGGACATTTGGGTAGGCCGCAAAAGTACTCAAACTGCCAGACAATCATGAAATGTACGTGAATATAACGACCTACACAGTTTTCACATTCACAAACAACATTTTCAAATGATCAAACTAATGTTTTAACATCTATTCAAAGTCTTAATACCCTATTGTTCCCCTCCGCGCTAAAAGTAGTCAGTTTTCTTTTGTCTAACAAATTGAGTTCTATTCTAACAGCTATCTAAACTTTCCTCATTGTTTTCTTAGGTACCTAGTGTGTCGAAATAAATCTCTACCAGCATTTGATAAGTTTCCCAAGTAATAAACTACTGAGAACCAATTAAAAATGGCGTGGAATAGGATCATAAAAGAGCAAAAGTTTCCAGTTGTTCACAGTTGCAGTTTGTAGAATGTCTTGACTGTCAACCAGAGAACCGATTCCAATTTAACAGTATTGCCCCGGGATTTGTCGCTATCGCACCACCCCGATACATAGACTATACGAACTAGTAATTGGCTATTGGCTACCGACAAGCCCGCTCTTTCAAATCTAAATGGAAAATTCTTTCACAAAGATATTTCAGTATTAAACTATGCTCAGTGCAATGGGGAGTTAATACGTTTTCCATAAAAGTAATTACGTTTTCAAATGAATGGTCAGGACTTTTATGAAGCAATTTTGAAAAGATTAATTGAATTATTTAATGTCATTTCATGCTAGTAATTCTCATCTGTTTCTATGAACCATCATTGTTATTGTAAGCTAATTGAATTGATGTCACATATTAGTCAAATAATACCATTCTCGGGAATGAAAATGTAGCTTTTACGTAATTAATGTAATTGCAAACTATACACAAGTGTACGATAAGTCATAAAAATTCTGTTATTATGTAAATAAACTGTCAGCTTAGCATGTTGTACTGAAGACGTTTTACTATTCATATAGCCAATAAATCCCAATTCGACACTCCTAAAGAATTCATTTCCTTTCGAAATGAAAGAAGATTTTTCCAGAATAAGCTAATGAATGCCTGAATTATTCATACAACACCACCACCGAGGGAATCAGATACGCTTGCCTCGAATTTTGGTGTATAAGTAAATCGGCGATTAAGCTTAATTATCAGATGAGATCACGCGACGTTCCGACACCTTCAGATCGTTTACACCCCATTGTGGATACAGCCTCCTTTCCCTCTTCCCTCCCCTTACGGTCGGACGGTCCCTTTAGACACACCACCCGATCTTTATAACATCGCATATAGTTACAGATACCCAAATATTTTATGTCTCCATTTTACTACTCTCTTCGTCATATTTTATCAATATATGCCACGAAGTGATTCTCATAAGCTCGTCGCTTGTCATATTAAACTTTCACCAACATTATTTTGCAGTCCCCGACAACTGTGAAATCGTAACTGACATAGCAAAATAACTCAAATAGTAATAGTTGCTCACTTCGCCGCCGGCAAAGTAAAGTTTGTGGAACAGTTGCAGTGTAAAATTTACGGTCGACCCTTCCCCATAGCCTCAAGGAGTAAAACCTTCCGGTTTTCTTTGATTTCGTGTTTGGGATTAGTCTGTTCGGCGAACATTTGCCTCGATTTCTCCTTAAAATGTAAATCTTTGAGGATTAAATTGATAAACCTTTTAAAAACGTTGAAGGTGAGAGACATGAGATCAGTGCGAGAAACAACGAATTTAATTCCTTTTTGGGGTTATATTTACACTACGCAATGGAATTTTCGCCATCTAAAGAATAATTTAAAAAAGTTTTATTGTTATTTCCGTACAAACAAGTGTAGAGTTAATTGTGTTTCCACTTTGGGGCATGTTGTAGTCTGCAACTCAGCACATAGACTCAGCTGACTTAAATGACACGCAGTCTTACGACTCCCCATGTTACTTAGTTAACCCAATTTGTGTTTTATCTGTTTGTGCCACTTCTGGACAACAAACTAATCAAACTAAACCTCCTACTGTCATCAATTTCATATCCGAGTGTATTCATGGCAGACTCGTGGTAATATTTTACCCTTATTGTAATAAGATAGATAGGTAATGGGACTTTGGCTATGCTGCCGTCCACAAGTTATAATACCGTTATCTGAAAAAATCACATTTTGAATTACGAAAAAAAAACACCGTTGATAGTAGAAATCAAGGGAACTTAAAGGTGATTTTATTTATATATCTCGGAATCTATTGACAGTAAAAAAACATTGCTTATACAGATCGATAAAGAATTTTTGGCTGATTATAGTGGGCATCAAAAAAGGAAACTTCGAAAAGTCAGATCGTTATAATTTGACATTTGGCGGGTTTTCTTTTGACACTTTAGCATTAGGATGTCAGTATGAGGTTCCATAAAATATCAAAAGATTTTGAATTTCTGAACAAATATATAGGTATCTGCTTCTATACAAAATCCATTTAAAAGGTGTGTAACGATCCAATTAATTAACAGGGAAAGCAAAAAAGCGCACACAAAAGGCGTTACAGATTGCTACGCTATTGCTATGTCCCAGTAAGTGGCGTTACAAGACTAGTATAACCTACTTTCTTTGACTGTGTAACCTTGCTGAAGTCTTTATATTTTTATAGCTAAGAATTTGCTTAGACTTTTTCATAATTCTTGACCAATACATACTATCTTTACTTATGTTCTTGCGCTCTATAATCTAAATTGACAAAGGTGCCTCTAAACTCTTTACAAAAAGGTTTTTTTCAGCTGTTTCCTTATACGTGAGGAAAACAGTTCGAAAACCAATGATGATAATATCCATCTTTCGTAATTTTCAACACATTCTTTCTCACCTCGAACATCGTAGATTTTTAACCGACTTCGAAAAAGGAGGAGGTTATCAATTCGGATGTTTGTATTTTTTTTTTTTTTTTTTTTTATGTATGTTCGGGCATAACTCCGTCATGTATTGACGGATTTGCAAAATTCTTTTTTTGTTCGAAAGGGGTTTATTCCGAAATGGTCCCATTTAAATTTCAAAAAGATCTCATGATGGGTTTCGGAGACAGACAACGGAACTCTTCAAAAATTGACAGCAAATCAACCGCGATTGCTGCTATCGTATGTCTATGAATTGTTAACACAGTTTAATGGGGAGCCACAACTAAAAAGTGAAAAATAAAAAACTTTTTTACAAAAAAATAGAACCGACTTCCAAAAAAAGTGCAAAATAACTTTAACTTCGGAAGTCGGTGTCAAAAAACAAAGACACAAAACAGGAACACCGACTTCCGAAATTAAAGTTATTTTGCACTTTTTTTGGAAGTCGGTTCTATTTTTTTTATCTTTGTAGACAGTTTAATAATTAAGTGTTAATTTCACTTGGTTAAGTACCGTGCGTGACCCAAATAAATCAGTTTCGTCCTTCCTTTATGTCCTTCCTTTTTCTTTTTTTTTAACCCTCGACGCAAAAAGGGGAGTGTTATAATTTACACCGCGGGTCTTGCCTAAATGCGACGCACGTGATTCTTACAACCCCGTGTGGAAAGCCGTGGTTTTTGATATATTATAATTGGTTGTTCGCCATTATTATTTTTATTCGTTACTTTTACATTTACTGATTTAATGTTTTTTTTTTATCATTGATAGGTTCACGCTTGACCACTATCTCCCCTGCGGCCTGATACAAAATACTTTTCTGTTAGCGGTCACACTAACGTTTAGTACAATATGTATGGCAATGGCATTAGCTGCGGAGAGAACCGTCACGTGACTCACGTCCAGTAATGTCATTGCCATACATTTTGTATTAAGCGTTATAGTGAACGCTAACAGAAAAGTATTTTGTTTCAAGCAGCTGATAAGTAAGCGATGATGTGGTCGACGGTGGAGCACGCTTGCCTAGAAGTAACCTATTCACTCTTGACTTAAGGCGCAATTATACGACTTTTAATGGTTTTTAATTGAACATCACGTCTAAACGACTAATCTTATTTCTTTGAAAAAAATATGTGTTAAACTAAACAATTTTCGTCGTTATTTGATCTCAGAAAATTTGTAATTAAATTTTTATAACATAGTGTAACTAATTTGTAAAGTTATGTCTAACGCGTATAAAAAATTGAGAATCACGCAAAAACTATAAAGTGTATTTTTATGAAACCTTCACCATTTTAAAGATCATTTAATTATTTATAATTTAGTTTCAGTGTTTTAGTTTATTACTTGTTGCTTTATGTGTAATAAATTAATAATGCGTCTTATTTCGGACAGCGGTCCTTGATGGGCGAGTCCTATTACTGGGTGGACATACGACGGGTTACGTGAGCTCAGCGCAGAACACGCAAGCTAATCACTCGAGGTCATTGGCAGCTAATAGCGCCTTAAAGGGTCCCAGGCTATCTGGAAACTAGATTCTGGTCGGGAATTCCACTCCTTAGCTGTACTGTACGTACAATAAATGTGTTCCCAAAACGTTTAGTGCGTGTCTAATCTTTCGGCAAAATGCAACTACATCAGCAAATTCACTTACAGTTCATTCAACGGCTCTTGAATATCGAATTTTCATTTTTGATACTTATTTTCTAACAAAACAAAATAAATAAAACCTTAACTACCTACGGTTACTGCAGAATTTAACTACGTAAATTCTTTTTTAGTCGATGCTAGAATAAAAGGAGAATTAACAATGGGTTATAATGGCTTTCTGTGTTTTTTACCAAATGCTGCATAAAAAACCAGCAAATGTAAAAAAGTTCTTGGCCACTCTACTTTCAAATGCAAAATTCTATGAACGTACAGCTCAATAAAACACCAAACTAGTTTCAATTTTATCAATTGTTTGCTCGAACTATTTGGCCGGAATTAAATACCGTATAAACGGATATTTGGCAGCATCTAGTAATATTTGGCAAAATGTCCCTCTGTATTATATCCATTAAAAAAAATTTGAGTCGTGCCGAAAACTTTTATTTCGAATAACGATGTTTCCTGGGAATAATGTAATAATTCTATTTAATCCGTGAGTTAGATTTTGAAAAAATATTGCAGACGTATTTTTTGCTTTACCAAACAAATAAAAAATGACAAAGATAAAACGCATCAAAGTTTACATTTGAACTTTGATGCGTTTTATCTTTGTCATTTTTTATTTGTTTGGTAAAGCAAAAATACGTGTACAATATAGCCTTGTTACGTCTCTAAACGGTACAAAGTGTATCGAGGTGTGACGTCACGCGAAATTTTAACGCACTGTATCGTACTCATTTTTGATTGGCATGACAAAAGAAAAAATACATATTCAATATTTTTTGGTAATATAATCTAACTGACTACCTAATTTGAGTTTTTAAGGAAAATAGCCTTACGGATGGTAACGGAAATGGGTGGTAATATTTTAAATATTATAATAACCTACTTTTTTGAAAGGAATCAATTACGTGAAATGGGACGGTACACTCTCAGAACCATATGGGTTGGACTGTGGGGTAAGACAGGGAGGTCTGACTTCTCCCAGGCTCTTCAATCTACACGTGGATGGCCTTATAGTCGGACTCAGCGGTAGGCGTGTCGGATGCAGCATTGGTGGAGTCTGTATTAACAACATCAGTTATGCAAACGACATGGTGCTGCTGGGTCCGACAGCCGGGGCAATCAGAGAGCCGCAGAGTGTTTTCTTGCTGAAGATCTTAGAGACGATATAGACATCGAGAGGGAACGTAGGGCTCTGGCGACTAGAAGTAATATGTTGGCTCGTAGATTTGCTCGATGTGCGAACCTAGTTAAGATCACACTTTTTAAGGCTTACTGTCAGAGCATGTACACTGGCAGTCTATGGGTCAAGTACACTAAAAGATCGTTGGATGTCCTACGAGTCCAGTATAATAATGCGTTTAGGATTCTGTTGAGACTGCCTCGACACTGCAGTGCCTCAATAATGTTTGCGCAAACTTGTACGGACGGTTTTCACGCGATTTTGCGTAAAAAAACAGCGTCACTGCTGAGGAGAGTGAGGGACAGTCAAAACAGTATCCTAAAAACGGTAGCAGAAAATGTCTGCTCCCCGATGATGAAAAATTGTATACAGAGAATGATTGGTAACACTAATAAGTTTGTTTTATGTATTACTAACACTATATGGACTGCTGTCCGAAATAAACGATTTTTTATTTTTTTTTAACAAATTCCGAAAAAAAAAAGTGATCTCCCATAAAAATTTTGATCGGCTGATGATAACTTTGTACGGAAAGTACAATTTTTTTTACGGAATTGCCTATTACTTTCTTGAAGAAAGTTATTCATTTATATGGGCAAAGGCAGTATTCAAAATATGACTACCCATTTTCGATACACCATGTACATATTTTATTTTTTTTCTAAAAACTGCCCCACACTAAGAATTATTCCTGTGTCGCGGGAGCGTTCACAAACATGTAAACTCACATACACGAGACACCCAGACCCGGAACAACTGTCAGCTGTAGGCCATACAAATATTTGTTCAATGCGAGGATCGAACCCGCGACACGCAGCGCAGCAGTCGAACGCTCAACTACTGCGCCAACCGTGTCGTCAAAATATTAGGTCCCACCAATAAAATCAGCGTTTTGTATGGAGAATTTCAAAGAAGTTGCATTTAACATACTAACATATTCTTAATTTATTTAACAACAATGAACACTAATGTTTTAAAACTTTTATGCAATAATGTTTAAATACTAAGATAACATATGCCACTTAGATTAAACAACAAAAATAAGTTTTGGCTAAGTTAAAACAAATATAGTGGTCATTTCTGCTAACATAAAGAGTAGTCATTTTTAAGGTAATTTTTTTGTTTATAAAACTATAAGTAATAAGGTTTTTTTAGTATTGGAAGTTGTCTATGTTGGTCATTATTCAATATAATATCAAGCAATTGATGAATATTTTAATTCATAGAAGTGACGAGGTTCTCCATTTGTGAGAAAAGAAACGCTAATTTCATATGTAAGGACCCAATATATACATATTCTGAAAACACACTTGCTCTTACATACAACTTTCACGTCATTATCACTTAGCTTTCAAGTACCTAATAAGTTGGTACCTAATTGAGTTGCCGCTAATACGATTACCTAGTCTTAGGACTTGCGAAAATTTATCTTTACGACGCGACGTAAACATTTTCTTGTAACGAACTCACGGCAGATGTGACTTGTGTATAAAAGATACATGTACGAATATATGTGAGTCTGTCTATATTCCCGTGATGTTTATACCTACCCTAATGTTGCCGAGAGCGAAGCAAAAGGCACCTGTCGCTTCCTTGCTTATTACAGTTAATTAAGAACATGTATATCTTCGCATATTTTCTTCCCTATTGTTCATAATTTTGTTAATTTACGCTGTAGCGAATAATGTTGTGCTGAATAATTTAGCGAATAGTCTTGGCAATGTACAATTCTGATTTATGAATCTGACAAATACTGTTTTAATGTGCATTAGCCACATGTATATATGGGAATCAATTCAGATATTACAACAGGTTATTAAAACCTTTTGCTCTAAATTAAAGGTAAAAATGTATTTTTAAAAACAAACTTTTATCAGGGACAATGAAAATAAAAAAATATAAAACAACAAGTTGAAAATAAGTTCTAGTATTTGGCGTGTAGGTACTTACCTATATTCTTAAAAGCTTGAGGCACTACCCGTTACAGGTTACAGGTTAGATACTTACTATACTTCTATGCCTCAATTTTTTCCTTCTGTTTTAAAATATTCTACAGCACAGGCTCATAATAATAAATGATTATTATTATGAGCCTGTGCTGTCTCAATGCAGAGCAAAATGCTCCCTTCCCTCCTTCCACTTTCCCCGGTCTTCTGCAATTTTTGGCCAAATAATATAAAATATTTTAAAATCTACTTTTCATGTTTTGTGACTGAAAAGTTGCGGAAATCAGTCGTCATGGTATGGGCATGTGAAGCGGAGGAATGAGGAAAATGTTTCCCGCTCTTCAGCAAATTTTGGGCCAAATAATATATTAAAATCTACTTTTCATGTTTTGTGACTGAAAAGCCTTGTTGCGGAAATCAGTCATCATGGTGTGGGCATGTGGTGCGGAGGAATGAGGAAAATGTTATGAAAAAGTTTAGAATATCAATGTGAACGACGACATGAGGCAAAATACCGATGGATAAACTATGTAAAAATGATATGATTCGATAGAGGATTACTATTAAAATTATGACTAGTAAAGAATTAAAATTTATGTCAGTTTCATTTGAATAAAGGTCTTCTCTAAATTAAAAAAAAAACTAGCTGTTAACTATGGGTACTGGGCGCCAGAAAAGATTTGCCCGCAGGAAATATAAGTGGAAAAGTGTCTGGTTTTGCTTTAACAAAATTATACCACAGGGTTCGTTTGTAGATGTAGCTCGCTGGCCGATCAGCACCAGGCCCGAGAGTCGACGGCGCGTAGTGTTCCACGCGCGCATCAAAGAGATTAGTGGCAGCCACCACTGATGGCCGGTGCCTGTATGTCTAGGGGTAGCGGATAAATTCTGAAAATGAGTTACCGCACCCCTGGGCACTCAGGCAGGGAAGGAACACGGGTGCGTTTTAGTCAGTAAGAGTCTGACACGCCCTCCCGCTCCACCCAGAGCGGGAGATGTCATTGGATGATTTCTCACCCCACAAAAAAAAAAGTGTCGGTTTGTAGATATATAAACTTTTCAACACAGATTGACGGATTAATTAATTTTATTTATTAACATCGTTTACAATTTGCAGGTACTAATAAATTGTTTCCCTCGTTCGCTTGTTCAAATGTTTGAATGGTTAAATACATGTTTAACAAGTAAATGGCTCCCCTGATTTATTGTATCGGGAAAATGAACAGAAACATGATGAGTCAAAGCTTTAATTAAACATTTCGGAATTTCAGTAGATAATAATATTATCTACATGTAGCATTTTATGTTCAAGCATCATCATAATTATAATATTTTCGAATTAATTATTTTAAGAGGATATAACATAAAGAGAACTGGAATGATACGGAAGAGGCATTTTACCTTTGTAGTGGGACTGCATGGGAGAAAAAGAATCTTGCTAAAATCTAGCCAAGTGTGTGTCGGACTTCGAATAACGTAATAATAAACATTATCACTAAATTTCAAGTTCATTGGTCAAAGGGAAGTTAAATAATTCTTCAGAACAAAATTTTGTGACAGACGACGGACAGACCGACGGAAAGACGGATATGTGAGTTACAGCAATAAGGCTCCGTTTGGACCCTTTGGGTACGGAACCCTAAAAATGGTTTTGAGGAGTCTCCTTTTCAATGAAAAGATATACCGTACTGTCCACTTCGTATAATGCTTTTACCTGATGTATGGTTATAGAAATAATCCTTCTTTTTAGGGTTCCGTACCCGAAGGGTTCAAACGGAGCCCTATTACTATCACTCACGTATCCGTCTGTTCGTCTGTCCGTCTGTCTATCGGTCCGTCGTCTGTCACACAGGTTTTACAGATAAACGGTTACTAATTTTCACATTATAAGCATCTTGTTGACACAAAGCCATACAAATAGTCAAAAATACGTTTGATACGGAACTGAAGTACACTTGGCAGGTTTTTTATTACCTTTTCTAACTTGGCTGATGTTCATACCTACATGAAACCCTGTCATTTTGGCTTTAGAGTTACATGAGACTTTCCACGGTCTACGGCCTCATTTCTTACAAGGTAAAAACAAGCGCAATATATCTACACACTAGCTGCATACCGCGGTTTCACCCGCGTAGACCAGGATAAAAAGTAGCCTTTGTGTTAATCCAGGGTATAAGCTATCTACATACCAAAATTCATCCAAGTCAGTCCAGCCATTTGAGCGTGAAGAAGTAACAAACATACACAGTCACAAACTTTCGCCTTTATAATCTTAGTGTGATTATCACGCTTGGTCACTGAGTGTTAACGATTTCAAAACATTACCTTCAGGCTTTCAAACCGACTTCAAAAAAGGAGAAGGTTCTATGTTCGACTGTGGCTATGCTTTTTTTTTGTATGTTCACTAATTTCTCCGTCGATTCGGACCGATTTCGAAAATTCTTTTTCTATTGAAAGGGTATTCGAGGTACTCCCGTTTAAATTTGATAAAATTATAAAGATCTGATGAAGAGTTTCGGAGATAGTCTATGGAACTCTTTAATAAATGATGGTAGAACTCCCGGGATTGATGCAATCGCATGTCTGTTTATTGTCATCACTATTTAGTTTTATAAATACTGATGACAAATAACTCAAAAATAAATCGAACCGACTTCTAAAAAAACTTTTTTTCAAAAAAATAGAACCGACTTCCAAAAAAAGTGCAAAATAACTTTAATTTCGGAAGTCGGTGTTCCTGTTTTGTGTCTTCGTTTTTTGACACCGACTTCCGAAATTAAAGTTATTTTGCACTTTTTTTGAAGTCGGTTCTATTTTTTTGAAAAAAATGTTTTTATTTTTCACTTTTTAGTTGTGGTTCCCCATTAAACTGTGTTAACAATTCATAGACATACGATAGCAGCAATCGCGGTTGATTTGCTGTCAATTTTTGAAGAGTTCCGTTGTCTGTCTCCGAAACCCATCATCAGATCTTTTTGAAATTTAAATGAAACCATTTCGGCATAAACCCCTTTCGAACAAAAAAAGAATTTTGCAAATCCGTCAATATATGACGGAGTTATGCCCGAACATACATAAAAAAAAAAAAAAAAAATACAAACATCCGAATTAATAACCTCCTCCTTTTTCGAATTCGATTAAAAAACACTATGACGTCATAATAATGAAGGGAAAATACCAAAATCAATTTTATCTCAAAATATGTTTCTTTATACGAGTACAACACCTTTTTTCGTTGTTTCGAAGCCAGTCGCCGTTAATCTTTTAAAACATAAGGAGTCGTTGTCCAAATGATATATTATTATAATGTTGTCAACAGAGATGAATGAGATAGGGACAGACTAACATTAGTGAATGCTTACAACGCGATGCTGTCCAACATTATTTTGATTTCCCTTGAGGTTTCATTTTTCTGGAAATTTTTAACTATGAAACCAAAAATTTAAAAAAAGTTAAAAACCAACGCTACCATATACAGGGTGTTAAAGAATCTGCGTGCCATAGCTTAGGGGTAGATTCAGTATCGATAAAGGAACCAAAGAAAAAAAAATAAAAACATAAAAAATTATTGCAAGATCAACTTAATTTAGCACCTACTAACATAAAATAGCAATAGTTTAGAATGGCTTTCTTCTTTCTTCTTTGCTAAGATTTAATAAGATAACGATTGCTATTTTAAGTTAGTAGGTACAAAATTAGGTAGGTTATGTTTTGAAAAATCATTTTTTTTTGTTATTCTGAACTCCTCCACGCCTGGGCACAGGCCTCCCCCATTCCTTCCACAGCTCACAGCTCAGCTAGAGAAGTAAAAAATCATTTCGTGCAATAAATATTGCATAATGTACATTTTTTTATAAGTAAGAAAAATATTTCAAGATTGTTTTGAGAAAACTTTTTACAAATCCTTTTTACAACCGACTTTTAAAAATTGTAATATAACTTTAGTTTGTATTTTGTTTCTTCGTTATTTGACAGCGACTGCCGAAATTAAAGTTATTTTGCAATTTGTAGAAGTCGGTTGTATTTTTTGTAAAAAAAAAATATTTTTCACTTTTTAGTAATTTTTTTTTTTTTAAGTGATCAAAATATTTATAATAAAGCTTAGATATGCTACAAACCACAGAAGCCTTTGATGGCTTATATATGGCTAGTGAGTTCGGAATAACTAAATATAAGATATTAACTAATATGATAAATTTTGGAGTTTTACATTGTAATATTGTTTTCAATTGTTGTACCCCAGAACCAAAACTAAATAATAAAGTTATGCCGAAATGGATAACCCCATGGAATTTGAGCACAATTGGAGATAACAAATCGCGAAACAAAAAAAAACTTTTTTACAAAAAAAAACCGACTTCCAAAAAAAACTTTCTCTAAAAATTAAAAAATAACTTTAATTTCGGAAGTCGATGTCAAATAACGAAGAAGTAAAATAAAAACACCGACTGCCGAAATTAAAGTTATTTTTTAATTTTTAGAGTAATTTTTATTTTTCACTTTTTAGTTGTTCTACCCCAGAACTAAAAACCCCAATAACATGGAACGTGGAATTTAAACATTTGGAGAACACCAAAACGTCATCGAGGTTCGCGTATTTTTCGTTTTTGTTCAGTTTCTCAAAAAGCGCTTTAGCAATTTCGATAAAATTTATATGGGTGGTCCCATATAAATTTTATCGAAATTGCTAAAGCGCTCGGGAGTATATTCTTTCGGATAAAAAAAGAATTTTGAAAATCGGTCCGCAACTGACGGAGAAATCGGCGGACATACATAAAAAAAAAACATACATACAGTCAAACATAGAACCTCCTCCTTTTTCGAAAGTCGGTTAAAAAAATTGAGTACCTCCTCCTTTTGGAAGTCGGTTAAAAATATTAGACAAATGAAAACACACTAATAAGCGTTCAGGAAAATACCGCGACAGAAGGTAAAGAAAGAAAAGCCGGCCAAATATCTACTGCAAAGTATTTTAAACTCTTCATTAGAATACCTACCTCTAATTTAGAGCCACTCTAAAATTCAACTAAAAACTTTCAATATCAATTTGAGTCCTCACTTCACCCGTTTATATTTTAAGCTGTTAACGTATAGTGGTTTTAGCGGTTGGCGGCCTCGCCAGCAATCTGGCTGGTCTATGGTAAATTATGTGCACGGTGCTTTATGGTAAGCGTGCTTTAGTACAGGGTGACTTTTTAAAATTTAGTACACAATATTAGACCGTTGAGTATTTTGATTTTCTGAAGGCTTATTGATAACACTGAAAGCAGTTTTGGAAGCATATTGTGTGCTTCAACATGAAAACTAAAACCTTGACCTACCCTTTAAATAATTATTGTAAGTCTGCCTGCAATTGAAAGGTATTCATGCTTTTGTACTGTCCGGTAGTAAAAGCAATACCTGTCTATTTATATCTATAAATAAAAATACTGTAAAGTACGGCCAACGAGAAGCGATACCAAATGTAAACAAAACCCACGCGAAAATGGGCGATAAAATGGCCGCCCGAATGTTGGCGAACCCGTCTCAACGTTGTCATGTTTTTGCCGGGAGAACGAGACATTACGACAAAGGCACAAGATGGAAAGAGATAAATATTAGATTGTCAACGCCACAGTTGTTCTTTAGGTTAATGACCTTTCGTATCGCTGCTAGTTGGCCTTACTTTAGAGTCTCACTAATCTAGTACTTCACTGCTCCGGCACCCTCCACCCGTCCCTACACCACCGCTTCCTAGATGGTCCCTTATTAAATTAGGAAATTCTAAAATGCATTATTTTTACCCCTGGTTTTTAATACTGCCGGATTAGTAAGACTAATAATGTGATTCAAGGCACAAATGTACTGCTTCAACTTGTGCCTCAATAAAGGACACACAGCGTTGACTTCAATGCGCCTACGATCGCTGAAAATAACGCCTCTTTTTAACCGACTTCAAAAAAGAGGACGTTCGCAATTCGTCTATATGTTTTTTTTTTTGTATTTCTGTTACGCGATATCTCCGCCATTTGTGAATAGATTTTGATTATTCTTTTTGTGTTTGGTAGATCGTACTTCAGAGGTGGTCCCAAATATTTTATCAAAATTGATTCAGCACTTTTCGAAAAAATCAACATGATCAAAAATTATGTATACGCAGATGACGATGACAGCCAAAAGTTGTCCAAATTCCATGTTATTAGGGTTATCCATTCGGGCATAACTTTAATATTTAGTTTTACTTCTGGGGTATAACAACTAAAAAGTGAAAAATAAATAACTTTTTTGACAAAAAATACAACCGACTTCTAAAAATTGCAAAATAACTTTAATTTCGGAAGTCGGTGTCAAATAACGAAGAAACAAAAAAATACAAACACCGAGTTCCGAAATATAAAGTTATTTTGCAATTTTTAAAAGTCGGTTGTATTTTTTGTAAAAAAGAATTTTTTTCATAAATTTGTACACATCGATGAACACTAAACGTTAACTTCAATGCTCCTGTGATCGCTGAAAACTACGCCCCTTTTTTCATAAATTTGTACGTACATCGCTAGTTGGAAACATCAGTACTTCGTTCACCCTGTGTATTAAACATGGGCGGTCCCGCCACACGGCGGCAAATTGGCCGCCTGCTGCGATACATTAGTTCTGTTTTATCTAGCTGCGGCCAAATGTCTGCTTATCAACCAAGTGTGTACTTCCCTCTCTTAGAAATGGCTAAGGGTTGCCGCTGGTTAGAAATGCAACGAAAATGCGAACACACTGGATAATTTACATTTTACGAATACTAATAGAAGACCTTTAAACATAACTAACTGAATAAAAAAAAAAATTAAATCTGTCGTCATCTATTAATATGTTTTTTCTAATTTCATTTCTATACATTTGCGGCACCATATCTTCCTAGTTTGATGCTTAAAAATTATCAGTTTGAAATCGAGAAGAAAAATCTGCCGTTTTTTTTTTCATTTTGTCGCGTTACATACAAACTTTTCATAGATTCATTGGCTATAACATTCAATGCAGGGAACAAAATATTTTATTAATTATAAGTACTTTCACACTGACTGAAAGATAGCCAACTAGCTTATTCCAACGGTTTTGCCCGCGTGGAATTAGTACTTCGTCCCATTATAAATTATAACCTATGTGCTAATTAAAAAAATAATCAATAAAAAAATAGATCAGAAAAGAACAGAAGAAGAAAAAAAAAAAAAAGAAGAATAGATCAATTCAGCCGTTCTGGCATAATTGAGTAACAAACATCCATCTATTCATCCATTAAAACTCTCACATTTATAATATTAGTAGGAAGTAGGATAGGATGCATTAAAAACCACCCTGTATATTTTTATCCTAAGCTAAGTCAAAATTTAATTTTAAATAGTGAAGTCCACCGGAACACTAGAAACCATTCCAAGAACGCCTCTTGAATCGCTAGAGTGAACTGCGTCGTGGAAATCTATTTGTGGCCGGACCACACAACGCGGAATTATCCCAAGTGCACTGCGGACTATCGAGTAAAGAACACACTTACAAAGTAACCACCAGTGTGGTCACACCTGCTTTTAGTTGCGCCTTTCCTCATGGGTGTGGGTAGACATGAGAGAACGCCATACAGCCAGATGCAGACATGCTAAATTAAAATAATTTGAGAAACTCTGCAGTCGTAATCGATAGTGATTAGTGGTATCGATATAAAAAATACAGGCCAAGTGCGAATCGGTCTCTCGCATGAAGCGTTATACCACCGTACAAGATTATATTTTTTTTTTTTTTTCATAACCATAGATTCAAGTCTTTCAGTCGGATACATAGTAATTAAGTACAATAACATTTATTTTCCCATTACAATGCAGATTCAAAACATTCTAATGAATTTTGCAGTATTTTGGCAACAAATGTGTCGAGTCAGCCTTCTCGGCAAGCTTCGCTGAGGCAGTCAATACTACAATAAAATTCTCAGCTACATTTTACCGAGATCGCGCCTGTTTCGATGATTCCACATATTGTCCAGCTGCGTAGACACTTGAGACATAAAACTACACCAATTTTACATCACAATATCCACTAGGAATCAATAAACAAATAATTAAAACAGCCAGTGAACTGCACTCGAGAAAATCCCACAAAAAACCTCCACAAGATTATACGCGTCTACTTGTTGCAACTATTAAAAAAAATATTATTTGTTTTTTTTTATTTATTTTTTTATTATTTGTAATAGCGGCAACAAAAATACACATTCTGTGAAAATTTCTACTGTTTACCTATTACGGATCATGAGATACAGACCGCTGACAGACAGGCCGACGGACGGACGAACGAACGGACGGATGGACGGACGGACGGACGGACGGACGGATGGACGGACGTGCGGACGGATGGACGTACAGACGGACGGATGGACGGATGGAAGGACGAACGGATGGTTAGCTGAGGCTTAGTTACCCTTCGGGTACGGAACCCTAAAATCTTAACGTTTTATTTCAAGGAACTAGAGCTGAACAGTATTGAGATCAGTGGTGGCCCAGTGGTAACGGCCGCGTCTTACAAGCTGTAGGGCTTGGGTTCGAACCCAATCACCACTGCTCTTAAAACGGCGAAGGAAAACATCGTGAGGAAACCCGCATGTCATAGAACTAAAACTTCGAAGACATGCGACATCCACCAACCTGCACTGGGCCCGCGTGGTGGATTACGAACGACCCACACCCTCTCACAGAAAAAACAGAGGAGGCTTGTGTCCCAGCAAGCATTTCATGCTGATTATATTATATGCTATGTTATGCTACAGCTGATCTGGTCGTTACCTACTGGAATAGTAATTTAATTTTTTATTTTGTCGTCATTAGAAATGAATTTGTTTTAACCTTGATGAAGATTCCGACTTAAGTCGTTTTTCCTCATCTCTTTTTACGTCGTCCACATTCAATAATATTATTCATTTTTACTTTTGAATTTGTACTTTTCTTCTTAAAAAAGTGGGCTGTAAAATATTCATGACAGAACTCCTGTTTCAGGGACTTTTTAAACTTGAATTCAATAGAATCGTAAAATGGGATTTACATTTTTATCTGAAGCACTCCTTACGCTTTTAAGGCGCTGAAATCTCGTCCAAATTATGAATACATTTTAATCCCGTACTTACTTGTATGCAACATAGATGCTTTCGACAATGATGTGATTTTCTAGATATTGGTTAGTACATTTTATTTATTTACTAAAACTTCATGCAACACAATGTACAAAGGCGGACTTAATGCCTTAGGCATTCTCTACCAGTCACCCAAGGGTGGTGGCGAGATATCATGACAGGTGCATACAATCATATAAACATGTATTTGAATTTATTTATTTTTAACCGACTTCAAAAAGGAGGAGGTTATCAATTCGGATGTTTATATATATATATATATTGTATGTTTGGGCATAAAACACGCGCGGAAATTTATTGATTTTGATTGATTTGAGAATTTTGAATGAGTTTCGGAGACAGACAACGGAACTCTTCAAAAAAATTACAGCAAATCAACTGCGATTGCTGCTATCGCATGAATATGCATTGTCAATTTAATGGGGAATCAAACAAAAAATAGAACCGACTTCCAAAAAAAAAAATACAAACATCTGAATTGATAACCTTATGGAAGTCGGTTAAAAAAAAAACAAAAAAAGTGCAAAATTACTTTAATTTCGGAAGTCGGTGTCAAAAAACGAAGAAACAAAACCAGAATCACCGACTTCCGAAATTAAATTTATTTTGCACTTTTTTTGTTTTTTTTTTTGGAAGTCGGTTCTATTTATAAAAAAAAATTATATGACTTTATTTTGTACCGGAAGACGAAGCGTTGGACGGCCAAGGTGGACCGAAGACCTGGTGAGGATCGCGGGTTGCTGATGGATTCGTGACAGGACCGGCCTTTGTGGCGACACTTTGAGGAAAGAAAGAAAGAAATAATTTATTTGGCGACAGTCACCGAGAAAGCTTATGTCCAGCAGTGGACGTATGAAATGATGATGATGATGATGTGGCTTTACTTTCTTTTGCATTCGTTCCAGCAGAAAGTACCTATATCAACATCTCGTGGCATGCGGGAGACGAGACACAATCGATTTTGTTTTGTGTCTTTTCTCCGGTAACTGACAGGACACAATTTAGTCTTACATTCCTTTTTATGAGAAAAAAAAACGGTAATTCCATGCAATTTACACCCGTACGTCCATATAAATAGGTGCCAACTGACCTCATTAATTAAAGTCTAATTTCCACTTGAATAATTAACATTGGCGAGTAACGACGTATAAAACAAACATGAAACAAGAGTCCGTTCCCTACTTACGGAGTCCCTTTCAGGTTCTAAATGGTGTCAACGTACTGTAAAAAGGGTTACAATTTGTCTCTGAACAGATGACCGCACATTTTGTTGAAGTGATATCCTTCGTCGTTAGTAGCTAGTGTATGTAGGTACAATCAGAAATGTTTAAGCAAGACCATAAGGATGCATTTGGTGTGCAGTGACCGACAGCTACCTGCGGCTAGCTTGGTTTCCTCCACTAATATTATTGCAGTAACTTCTATTTCTTGTTTGTTTCTACTGTTTTTGTTTGTTCAAAAATATAATAATAAGAATAGTTTCTTTGCGAGAAATATGGAAATTCAGTTAACAAATTCAGTTAACAAATTCAGTTAACAAATTTAGGTCAGAATGGACACCGGGGTCGCGGGCATTCAGAGTGGAGACTGTGTCTGCCAACCGATTGATTCCAGGAAAGTCGATGGCATACTAAGCAAGTGCTGCAGTGCACAGCGAAGCTCAGAGGAAACCATTTTACAGTCTACCTAGAGAAGTGCCCGAATAGGCGTTGCATAGAAAGGGTTCCGGGGTGATATTTAAGAGGTCATGGAGGCCTTTCCACGTGCGAACGGTGATCACCAGGGTGGGTGAGGTAGAAGTCCCACACTTCCTTGTCTTATCCCCAAAAGTCCAGGCACCTTTTAAAGGTTTCCCATCGAAAACCGACCATGTGTGTGTCGGGCCACGCGCAGCGTAGGGTTCCACAGTCGCCCGTTATAATACGTGGACTTAAAAGGGGCTTTATGTTTATTACTAAGAATATATTTGAGTTCAAGATCAATCAATCTGCCTAACCTTTTCCCAACTATCTTGGGGTCGGCTGCCAGTCTAACCAGATGCAGCTGAATACCAGTATTTTACATGGAGCGACTGCCTATCTGACCTCCACAACCCATTTACTGGGTAATACGATACCAGAGTAATAAGTTGAGTTCAAGATAAAAACGAGAAGAATTATTTTATTTTTCCAAAATATTCACACAACTACACCAATAACTTCACCTAAGATTTTTTTTTCTAAGGATTTTGTGTTTTGTACGAAATTTTCCAAGCAGGTACCTACATTTTATAAGTTGGGCTATGATTACTCATAAGCTAATAAAGCTAACTTAGCTGTAACAGTTTCCTTCAAAGTTCAATATACTAACATTACGACCGCTTGATTAGGAGGGAAGTGGAAATTATGTTTTTCTTACTCCTCCGCTGTCTTTTCTGATTAATTTCGTTGCGGGACCTAAGACAGTTTAATCGTTTCTCTGGGACTCGTCGAGCTTCATTGCCTCAGTTTTTTTTCTGGTGGTCGCCACTGTTGATACTGGCTCATAGAAGTTACAGTGGTTTGGGAATAGTGTGGCGGGGATTTTTTTTTTTATTATTCAAGCCAACAGTTTAGCTTTTAGTGGGAGGGACGCTCGTCTTGAACAAAAAATATCACTTTAAAGTTTAACATTTCTCAAATGAATCACTGAATGGTAAAATAGTCTTTACAACTGCGCAATGATTACGATATCCCCACAATGAAGGATGGCAAGAAAGAAATATATTATTTTTCAAAATTGTGTTATTTGTTTTCTTGGCGTGATTAATATATATATAAATATTATGCCAACGCAAAATTGCAGCTATTTAGTACTAGCAGTCTCTAAGCTATGTCTAAGACGCTAGGAGTTAAGCTATTGCTTGTCCTTGTTAGGACTACGGAACCCTAAAAAGGGGTGCCTAGACACTAGGGAGTCCAATCTATGCCATTTTTGCTCAGTCCTACACAAATTAGTAGGGTCGAAGTGACGACGTTTTGGGAAGACTTTTGACCCCAAAGCGTCTCCATCAATGGACATCTCTCAGCTGAAATGATAGTGATGCTGAATCAACTGTTTTAAACAAAATTGTTGCCACACCATTATTTTTTCCTTACCATAAATTATTCTATTATTATAATTTATGAACCTTTTAATAAGGAAAAAGTAATGACAGCAACCCTTTTGAATGAATGAAATGAATCGAGTGAAAAACTGCAAAGGTGGTCCCCTTCCTTCTCCTGACAAAAGCCCCGTTGACAAATGGGCGGCGAATCAACCGAACAATTGGAGCTCATCATTACAATGACGAATAAAATATGAGACAATTTCGTAGGGACCAGCGGATTAAACCACGATTGCCCACTTAAACGTAATATTGCCTTGATAGGACGATCTCGTTCACCCACGTATGTAAAAACTGGATAAATTATGAATTGGGTTTATTGGGAAGCTATTCAACAAAGATATTTAAACGAATAAAAATCTTTCGGAAGTCGGTGTTTTTTTTTTGTTTCTTCGTTATTTAACATCGACTTCCGAAATTAAAGTTATTTTGCAATTTTTAGAAGTCTGTTGTATTTTTTGAAAAAAGTTTTTTATTTTCACTTTTAGTTTTTTTTTTTAATTGTTGTTGTACACCAGAAGTAAAAGTAAATATTTAAGTTATGCTCGAATGTATAACATGGAATTTGAACATTCGTAGACAACACAGATAAAACGTCATCTGTGTATACATATTTTTTGTTTATGTTTATTTTTTTTTAAAGTGCTGAATCGATTTCCATAATATTTATATGGGACCACCTCTGAAGTATGACCTACCAAACAATAAAATGATCATCAAAATCGATTCATAAATGGCGGAGATATCGCGTAACAAACATACAAAAAAAAAACATACAGACGAATTGAGAACCTCCTCTTTTTTGAAGTCAGTAAAAAGTTTTGAAGAGGAAAAATAAAAATGTTAATTGATATAGTTATTTTTGTATAAAATGATGTTCTGAATCCTGAGTTGTATATTACAAGCAAAATTGAAAAATGTGTAACCAAAATTAATTTATTACTCTACTAGCTGTGCTCGCGGTTTCACCCGCGTTTATGTATCTTTCGTATTTTTTTTTTATAAAAAGTGTCCTATGTTACTTGTAATACCTCCAAGAATATGTGTACAAAGTTTCATGATGATCGGTTAAGTAGTTTTCGCGTGCAAGCGTAACAAACAAACTTACATTCACATTTATTAGTATGAAAAAAAAAGTATGATTTAGTCACGTTATTTTATAGAATTAATAGCTAGTTCAACTACATCTTGCCAAACGGATGTTGACTAGAATTATTTGCGATAGTTATAGTGTCTCAACTGACTTACAACATGGATATAAATTATTAGACACAGCTGTCAGACGGACATTCTTGTCCAACCGTCGAGCCTTTTTTTTTTTTTGTTTTTTTTTTTTTTTTTTTTTTTTTTTTTTTTTTTTTTTTTTTTTTTTTTTTTTTTTTGTGGGGTGGGAAATCATCCTATGACTCCTCCGGAGGGCGTGTCAGACTCTTACCGACTAAAACCCACCCCTGTTCCTTCCTGCCTTTGAGTGCCCAGGGGCGAGGTAACTCTGTTTCGAATTTATCCTCAACCCCCGGGCAGGCATCGGCCATGACGGGCCCCGTCTCTTGCTGACAACTCTTTGAGGCGCGCGTGGAACACTACGCGCCGTCGACTCTCGGGCCTGGTGCTGATCGGACGGCGAGTTACCCACTACTCGCCGTCCGCAGGCCCGGGTCTACGGTGGCCGGAGATCGTCTCGCGGCGCCGGAAGTCCCCGACGTCTCCTGAGGCGGCTGCTGCTGAGGGCGTGAGGGCGACTCCGTTGTTGGTGCTCTCTCACGCGTCCCGCCTCCGCCTTCGCGAGCATTACTGCTTCGCAGAAGGAGGAGACGGCTTCCCATTCCCTCTCGCTCCGTACCATGGCCTGAACCAGGGCAGGGCGCGAGAGGTCGCTGCCGCCTATCGCATCCACGAGGACACGGCGTTGCTCCGCCCAAGCGGGGCAGACCTCCACCGTATGCTCCACCGTGTCCTCGGGGCGATCCGTGCAGTGGAAACACCCGGGCGTCACCTCCCGCTTGATCCGAAACAGGAACCTCCCGAAACAACCGTGTCCGGTGAGGACCTGCGTCAGGCGGAAAGTGAGGGCGCCGTGAGGTCTCTCCAGCCAAGCCTCAAAGAGGGGCACCACCGCCGCAATGGTGGCGTGCCCAGCGCGGGGTTGTGACAATCGCTGTCTCCATGTCGCCATGAGATCCTGCCGGAGCTCCGTCCGCCGAGCCGCGAGTTGTCGCGGCAGCGGAGTTTCACCCCGGCGTTTCGCCTCCTCGCGGTCCTCATAGAGGTTCGCGAGGATTTTTGCCTCCAGATCCCATGGCGATAATCCGGCAAGGAGGCTCGCCGCCTCGCAGGAGATCGTACGGTATCCTCGGATCATTCTGATCGCCATGACCCTTTGGGACGCGTTCAGAAAGCGAATAGATCGCTTCCTTAGCGAACGCGCCCACACCGGTGCTCCGTAAAGGGCCATGGACCGCACGATCCCCGCGTAGAGCCTCCGGCAGGAGGCGTTTGGCCCCCTCAGATTGGGCAGGAGCCGCCTCAAAGCAGCCCCGGCCCTGTTCAGTCTGGGAGCCAAACGTCGGAAGTGCTCGACGAAGTTCCACCGGCTGTCGAGGACGAGTCCCAGGTACTTCATCGTCCCCTCGACGCCGATGTGAACCCCTCCTACCGTTATCTGGGAACCCGCCGGTGGCGCATTCCGAGGACCATGAAAACACATGGCCTCGGACTTGTGCAATGCCACCTCGAGTCCCAGTTGCCGGATCCTGTCCACGATTATCGCAACCCCGCGTGTCATGATGTTGGCCGCCGCCTCGTGCGACCACCCCTGCGCCAGGACCAGGGTGTCGTCAGCGTAGCATACTACGCTGACGGCGCTAGGGAGGTCGGCGCGCAGCACCCAGTCGTACCCGATGTTCCACAGAGGCGGCCCAAGGACCGATCCCTGCGGAACACCGCACGACATCTCTCGTCGGTTCCATTCTCCCTGGTGACCGGGGTAGATGACGGCCCTGTCCGTCAAATACGCCTCGACTACGCGACGGAGGTAGGGCGGCACCCGGTGATACCGGAGTGCCTCCACTATGCAACTCCAGGGCAGGGTGTTGAAGGCATTGGCGATGTCCAGAGACACCGCCAAGACGACCCTACCCCGGGCTACTGCATCCCCCGTCGTGAGGGCTCGTACGCGCATGATGGCGTCCACCGTAGAGCGCCCCCTGCGGAAGCCGTACTGGCTCTCCGCCAGATCCGGCCCCACCCGCGTCAGCTGCCCGACGAGGCGGTCTGCAATTACTCTTTCAAAGAGCTTGCCCACCTCGTCGAGCAGCACGATGGGCCGGTATGCGGACGGAGAGTCCGCGGGGCGCCCCGGCTTCTTGATGAGGACCAGCTTCCCCGTCTTCCAACGGAGTGGAAACTGGCCCCTCTCCAAGCATGCGCTTAAGAGCCCTCTGAGAACCGTCGAGCCTGACGTCTGCTTAAATGTAATACTGAGTGTAAGTAAAGCTCTTATTTGATATGTATGATTATGTTGAACTATAAACCTAAGAATATCCTTGTTTCAACCACAACAGTTTTAGACTTCTTTATACTCATGGAATTCACATCATAGTCGGCAGAAACACATCTGGTCTGGTGTCGGTGCTATGGGGTCACGCGGTGGTTAGGCGTGATCTTTTCCCCATAGGCAGTTGCCCTATCTGGTGACTTTATATTTCTACTCGACACAAGTGAGGGGTTTAGGAGGTTT
The DNA here is from genome assembly GCA_951329385.1 of Polia nebulosa. Lineage (NCBI taxonomy): Eukaryota > Metazoa > Arthropoda > Insecta > Lepidoptera > Noctuidae > Polia > Polia nebulosa. The sequence continues at coordinate 9,285,681 of OX589593.1, read as the reverse complement.
ATAACAAATGTGTGCTCAAGCCAAAAAGGGTGAAGAAGTTTATTTAACACTTGCTTCTTCCACTGGCTTCGCCCGCGTAAATATCAGAAATCATTCCAGGAGCATGGTACTGGGATAAAATAATCCTATGTGCTATTTGCAGCCGGTCGATTCTGTTAACATCTCACCGTAACACTGAACAGTCATTCCACCTTAATTGTATGGATTGACAGCTCACTTCAAGTTACTTACCTAAGTTTTCACGGTGAGATTTAACAGAATAGCACTATAGCCCCCTTATCCAAAATACATTTCTGTTAACGTTAACGCTAACGCTTCGTGCAAAATGTATGGTAACGACATTACTGGGCGTGAGTCACGTGACAGTTCTCTGTCTAACGCTTTGTGCTGTGTCTTTGTGCTTTACATTTTGCACGAAGCGTCAGCGTTAACGTTAACAGAAATGTATTTTGGCTAAGGGGGCAGATCCGTTCAGACTTTCTGGCGTGATTGAGTAGGTAACTGACATCCATCCATCCACCAAAACTTTCGCATTTGTAATATTAGTAGGATTGTACGATTTTCAGCCCAGGAGGAGCTCGTGGCTAAAGTAATAACAGCCGCACGGGTCGGTCCATTAGGTTAAGCTACGCTTCTCGGGGTTGGTCCATGGATGGGTGACCATCTTTACATACCGAGACTCCTCCGTGCCTCGGGAAGCACGTTAAGCCGTTTGTCTCGGCTTTCAATAGTGGATCTTTGACAGTCATTACGGGTCGTCAGAAGCCCGAAAGTCTTGACAACTAGTCTTACTAAGGGGTATTTTAGTACCCAGTAACTGGGTTGTGGAGGTGAGATAGGCAATCGCTCCATGTATAAAAAACTTTTTTACAAAAAAATAGAACCGACTTCCAAAAAAAATGCAAAAGAACTTCAATTTCGGAAGTCGGTGTTCCTGGTTTTGTGTCTTCGATATTTGACACCGACTTCCGAAATTAAAGTTATTTTGCACTTTTTTTGGAAGTCGGTTCTATTTTTTGTAAAAAGTTTTTTATTTTTCACTTTTTAGTTGTGGTTCCCCTAAGAAAAGAATTTTGCAAATCCGTCAATATATGACGGAGTTATGCCCGAAAAAATACAAACATCCGAATTGATAACCTCCTTCTTTTTGAAGTCGGTTAAAAATTCTGGTATTCAGCTGCATCCGATTAGACTGGAAGCCGACCCCAAGATAGTTGGGAAAAGGCTAGGCATATTTATTTATGATTTCCAGCTGCTCATCAACATAGTAATGCTATACGCGAAAAGAGAAGCGCAATTTGCCCGTGTTTCCAGTATTAAGCTACGCTCCACAGCAATGTGGCAACTCCTAAACCAGCCACGTATCCGGACCACACATACTCGTAACTCTCGCCTTAGCGACTACACTTAAACCCTGTTTCGCTACGTTTCGTGTTAAAACGAGGGTCCTCACTCGCACAGGATTTAATTAATCTCATTGCGGATGTCCCAATAACCCAGTGAACAGCATCCCTGTGATTGAAACCAGGCCTTTATGGCTCCTTCAACTCGTTAATCCCTTGTGACACCTGTTCACCTGCGACAGAAACAAAATGGAGTGGAACTGTGGAACTGGAACACGAAATACTAATATCAATAAATATTCTCCTTTAACTTTTCTCTCTTTGGTAACTTTTGGTGGAAATGTCTGAGGCTGACGTTTTTAATAGCCTTGCTAATTAGTCGGTAGGGTTTCCTGCTTGTTTTGGCCATGTGGTGTCAAATTTTATTTTATATCCTCAAGGATAAACTTTTCCTCCTACTCTTCAATATTTTTTTTTTTTCAAATTATAGCATTTAGAAACGACCTCGCTATGTTCTTCTCAAAATTAATCCTGTGATAGAAGAACAATTCAAACCTAATGCGACCAAACACAATATGCTTATGTTTATATAATCGAACATTTTTTTTTATTTATTAGGGAAACAAACAGTGACACGTTACATTTTGAAGTATTAATACAAAAGAATGTGAACAAATGTGTAACCAACAACATTTTCCACATGTTAGGTACTTATGAAAAAGCTTTGCTAAGCATGCGATTGAAACTGAAACTTATAAACTACAATAGTTTTCAATAACCACACCATTTGCAATGTTCACAGTAAAAGCTTTCTCTACCTACATTATTATCTATTCACCATACACACGGATTCTAGTACCGTCAGCATTGCACTCAGCTCACTAAACCCCTTGATATTCTACGTAGTTTATTTTTAAACCAGATGCTTATATGGCTTCTATAAAGTAAAGTCTTGTTTGCGGCTGTAGCGTGACCAGAGGATAAAGAAAAGAGGATTGACCGTTAAGCTGTACTATGGTGATTTCAATATCTAATTCATTCGTATGCCAAGCAAAATTAAAACCACGTTATGCTCTAGGAATGCCTGTTTTGTTACGATTTTTAGACAACACTCATGTTCTGTGATGTGTGTATAAAGACAATCAATCTGCCCGCGACTTTACCCAACTATTTTGGGGTCACTTGAGCTGGTAGCTGATCTCTGTTGAAGCGACTGCCTATCTGACCTCCACAACCCAGTTACTGAGTAATACGATACCCCATGGTAAGACTAGTCAGACTTTCGGGCTTCTGTCGACCCGTAACGACTGTCCACGGTTGACAGCCGGGATCAACGGCTTAACGTGCTTTCCGAGGCACGGAGGAGTCTCGGTATGTAAAGATGATCACCCATCCATGGACCAACCCCGGCAAGCGTAGCTTAACCTGATGGATCGACCCATGCAACTGTTATTACTTTAGCCACGAGCTCCTGTGTGTATAGAGACAGACATCATTCAATTACACATTCCGATGTCAAACAGATATTTATTACATTTCAATTTCGACGCAAAAGTTGAATATAAAGTCTTGCCTCAGCGTTTTCCTACATTCGGAATGTACGCTTCGAACACGTTTCCACGATCAGCGTTTGACTCTGAGCGTCGACATATTAGTCACTGTAACTTTATTTACTTTAAATTCAATTTAAAGGACAGGAAATAACTTACTAGTTTCCTTTAAAGGAATTCGGGGAAGTAGTAAGCAAATACCGCTAACTCTACAATTGTGTTTATTTCTAGCAAAGACTGTTTGTTGTTGTGTTAGTGCCATTAACTTTTTTTAATATCTAATGTGACCTACAGATATTAAAAAAAGTTAATGGCACTAACGGAACTAAATGTAGATACTTTTACTAATGGAATGAAAGTAATACTTTATTCCCTTTACACACGTTGAGGCAGAAGGGACGTATGCCACAGCCGCCATAACTAACTAGCGTATTTTGCACAAAACCACACCTACATTACACACGCCAAATGAGGGACTAGCACAAAAAGTTTCATAACAACATTAGTACAATACTTGCTCAGTTACGGCTTAAATTGTACTGCTATCTGTACACAAACCTACATCCCACATGCGAGACGAGGGGAAATTGACGACGAACGCAAATCTGTCATCCCTGAACTAGAATACAAATTTTACAGCAGGGACACATTTTAAATTTCAATGGATATATTTTTGAGTCTCCGGCAGTGGTTCAATATTTCCACGTTTGTGTTTGTCACTCTCTTGCCTTTGTGAAGTGACTTTTCAAATATCAACTGGGTTTTTGATAGTTTATTGATTTATTCGCAGCATTTTCGACTCAATCTAGTCATATGGACATGTTCTGGCATCAAACTAGTAGATCACTTCACCATCTGCATCCTATTAGCACACAAATCCACTAGTAATCTTCCTCGATTGCTCACAAAACTAAATTCGAGGAGTACGTTCACCATCAAATGAATATCGATGACTCGCAAAAAGCTCGCAGTATTATTGAATTATTCATCGATTCTCGTTTGCATTCTGATCTCAGCCTCCATAAGTCGGAACCAACACGTCTGACTGGGGACTGGCGGCACCACAAATCCTTGGGATAACAGATACTATTGAAGTAGCAGAGTTCCGTACATATTCGGAGCGGATAATCTGATTAGTTGCAGCACAGCACTACTGGGTTCTACTGTCTGTGTGCACTCATGTTTTATGGAACACCGAAAGTGGCCGACAGTGCCCGAAGGCTCCCGAAGTTCTGAGACTTGAGCTCTAACTACACTCCTGTTAGGAACTTTTTTAGTTTGTAGTAACAACACGCGTTCAAACCACAAGTTAGATTAGTTTTTATATGTAGGCTTCTCAGACATGTAATGGTGAACATCAAGATGAGATAGTATCAGAATTCTTTGACTAGTTAGATAGAGGTAGGTAAGCAGGTACCTATTTTTAATATAGGTACTAGGAATTTTTGTATAATCGATATTAAATCAATGTCGATACGTTATTATTTTCTGGTCCTTATCATAAAAATGCCTTGCAAAAATATTACACATGAATTTACGGTTGTCTATTTTTAAATGTAGCTAAAACCACGCGAATTTATTTTCGCTAAAAACGGTAGATACATGACAGAATAGCCAGCTTCGTGTATTTTGTTATTAAAATAGCTTTACATAGGAATTTCGCTATCTCTTGTCGCTTTTATAACATGAAATAAATTACTCGCTTCATATTTTCAGCGTTTCAGTGAAAATGTTTGCAGTGAGTAATGGCATGGTAACATGACACTATTAGATGAATTCGTCCACGTCCATTTAGAGACAACGACACGTCTACGATACGATATCTATCACATTAATTGATAGTAAGCTAGTTAATTACTGCAGAAAAAGAAAAAATATAGAAAATTATATATGTTTCACAACATTTTACATATATCTTTAGTCAGATACTCAAACATCGCTATTCCGGCAGTCAAACGAAATAAAGTTGCAAACCCAACTGGATTTCGCAACACGCTTTTAGATAAAGTATGAACATCATACATTACTTGACGGAACAATTGTGCGGTAAAACTCGAACACCCAACGTCACGTACGCTTATCGTGCCTGACTTTATTCTGCTCATTATTAAATTTCTTAGGTTGGTAATAAAAATGAGGTGGGACAATAGAAGTGACGTCACAGATCGCGAGGTGTAAGCTATTAGCTCTCAAGGCCTAAGCCTCACCCTTTATGTAATGAAGGCACAGAGACATGCGAACCTTCCCAATTAGTCATCACTATAAAAGTGTTTGTACAATCCCATTTTCTGCTAACTGCGTAAAATTTTGGCAAAATCATGCTGTAATTGAAAGGCTTGCTATACCAATATTTAACTCATAATTAGCACTATTTTTTTAGGTCGGAAATTCGGCTACATATTTGGGCATTCCTGGAAAAGAGAAACCTACTTTTGATTAGTATCACCCCAAAGTAACTGAATCTAAGTCTCTGAATTCTCTGTTATCAACTTAGGCACAGCGTTTTCCAAAATCTAGAGTCCACAGAGCCTAAGCAAAGTGAAATCCTACCGGCCGAAACAATCCAAATGTGTGTTTGCGCCACCAAATGTCACATCTTCAATAACCAAACATTTACAGCCTTAAGTAGTTGTCTTTACATCGCTGACTGTTCACACCGCCCGGCGAGGACTCGCTCCACAAGTTTGTCGCTGAGCGACAAGAGCTATCAAAGCTTACTCGCTCAACGTCACTCGCTCAGCGATGCTCGCTCGGCGGCCTGACTCACGCCGAGAGACCAACCCGAACAAGTGATGTGAGTAACCGCCCGTCGCACTCGAACACTCGCTTAAAGCCTAGCAACAAAACTATCGGAACTACCACTCGCTACTCGCTGCTCTCCAACTCGTTTTTGTTTTGAAGCTCTACTCGCTACTCGCTCATCGCCGGCGGTGGGACAAGTGCCTTAATGAATAAAACTCGTTGACCATGCTTAGTTTAGTTTAAAAACTGATTAGGGGATTCTAAATTCAAATTCTCCATAGAAGTTTATGAATTACTAAGAACCTGCTAATCACTTTTTAATCATTTTTTTTTCCCCGAAGGCAAGGCGAAAGTCTTTTGACCATAATGCCTAGTCTTACGTAGTGTATTTATACTTTTTTCCATTAGAATGCAGATGTAACACAATCTAATGTTTTTTGCAGTATTTGGCAACAAATGTGTCGAGTCAGTCTTCTCGGCAAACTTCGCTGAGGTAGTCAATACTACAATAAAATTCTCAGCTCCATTTGCCCGAGATCGCGCCTGTTTCAATCATTCCACATATTTTCCATTTGCGATGACACTTGAGACACAAAACTACACCAATTTTACATCACAATACCAATAATAATATGATTTTCTCGAGTGCAGTTCAGTGGCTGTTTTAATCCCTCCACTTTTTAATAAACTAATCACCTATGATTTTTTTTTAATTAAGTCTCTTAAAAATAAAAAAAATCACTATTGCTGACAGATTGTCAGTTTGTCTAGAGCCCAGTGACACCGAGTGACGAGATTGGACCTGGAACCTGGTTTAAAGGTATAAAGCAAAATAGGTACTTATATTAAATCTTCATCTACATGGATAAAAACATTCGGGGAGGCTTGAAACAACGCAGTAACAAAGGCCAACCCTTTACGTGAGTAGAATCGAATTAACATGGAGTTAATTAAAAGCGAAAAAAAAACATTCGCTTCCGCAAACAGAAAAAACATCCTGAATCTACATTATTATATTCCCGTTATTAAAGCCTGCTAACGCACGTGATGAATATGGACCCACAGAAGGCCGTAATTAGGATGTTTGACTAGCGGATTAGTGATGAAGTATTATTTGAGCAATGGTAAAAAAACCGGTCAAGTGGGAGTCGGGCCACGCGCAGTGTCGGGTTCTGTAGTCGCCCGTTAAAACAAGTGGACTTAGAAAGGGGCTTTATTTTTATTAGGTACTATGAACATATTATGAAACACACAATTTTATGGCCACAAAAGGGATGAATGAAAAGCATCAAGCTCAAAAAAAAAAAACGATAATTTCCTCAGGTTTTATTGAATAAAGTTGTCACTCCATGGATAGACGTGATGTTAAATTAAAAACTATTAAAATTCGTATAACTGCGCCTTAATAAATAAATGTTTGTAGAAACGGAGAGGACGCAAAATAGACTCCTTCCCTATATCATAGTCTTCTCCACCGTTAGGTACACAATAAAACAAAAGAGGAACATAATATTTTAAACTAACATGGAACAATAAATCCAAGACGTGTGTAATGGCGCGAGAACTGCAATAGATAGCGTTAAGTTGTTTGTAAGACGCTCAAGTGTGGCGCAGATGCATGTGCCAGGCCACAACGTTAACTAAAACGGTATTAAGTCAGACGGTATTAAGTCAGACGATCTTACACCAAGAGAGAAATTACTGCTTTCATTAGGAGGATCTGTCTGTCTTGCTGATTTGTTAATAGGTAATGATAATAAGAGAAAAAGTGTGAAGAAAATATATAGTAATTCTTTTGGCATACCGAAACATGGGCCTGTCTTGCATTGAAGTCTGTTCACTGTACCCCTGAAATATTTCGTTTTCATTATTTGCACAGATTTAATTAAGTCTTTGGATTGGTCGGTTGAAAGTAGTATGATCCTTTTTTTTCAGGCTTTCGCTCGGCTCCATTCATACACGTTTCCTACGTGTCCGTTCAACACGTTTGCCTAGAAGTAAATTATTCACTTGACTTAAAGTCTTCCACTACATTCTGACGAGAATATTTTTATTTATTTATGCCCGTTCTAAATTAACCGACTTCGAAAAAGGAGGAGGTTCTATTTTCGACTGTATTTATATATTTTTATGGACGCCCATCGGTTTCACTGTCAGTTTGGACCGATTTTCAATTATTTTTTTTATCCTAAAGAATATACTCCCCAGGTGGTCCCATATAAATTTTATCGAAATTGCTGAATTTGTTAGTGTGTTGTATTGCTGAAATTACTTTGTTTGAATAGGGAACATGCATAAAGAAATACAGGCAGCAAAGCAGCAAATACAAGCAAGGCATAAATTAAAGCTTGTAGATTAGCGTGGCACTGTACACTGTACTTCTGGCTGCCCTTAAGAGGGAACAGGGCCTGCGAGAAATTTGAAAAATAAGTATTTGAAGAAACTATTTCCGTCGTGCTTCCTCAAGCCTGCCCCCGTAAAGTGCGATAGAGACAGCTGCAGCTCAGACCAATTTTATCACAAAATTTTTTGACGAGATCGACGTTTCGTTTTCCCCTTTTTTCTCCTCGAAAACTGAGCCGATTAAATTATTTTTGGCACAAATATTTTAAGAGAGAGTATGTCTATGTTCATATTAAATGTTTTATGTTAAAAACTCTTCGAATATGTCTGGTAGTCCTTTTATCACGGCGGTAAAAATGGGCCATTTACTTGTCATTTTTGGAGTGTCATATTTTCTTTACTTATTAGTTTCTGAAAAAAAGGAAATGACAGGGACATGTCTACAGCAGACATTGACTTTATTAAAAAAACTATTCCTCTAGAGGAAGAAAAATGGGGAATACATTTGTATGGAGAATCGCAGCCCTCTTAACATCATAACAGACATAGATTGAACATGACAGCCTCATTTCAACAAAGCTAGTGTAACACTACAGTTCTAAATGTATTTTAATTTATTCTATTGAGGACGGGAAAGCAATTAAGGCAAGGGAAGGAGAGACGTTACAAATTAGTGCTCTTGCCGAATCTAGTGCCAAGATAGGGTTGTCGCGAAACAGACCGACGAGACTAATGGTGGTAGTGACACTGATTACTTATGACACAAGTGACAGCCCTGAAATACGGACAGAATGAAAGTAGGCTTTGGAATTTAGGCCTTCATGAAACAAGTTGATAGTATAATAAATGAAATGTAAGTCAGATACGCGTTGTAGAGACAGCAATATTGGAAACATATTTTTAGAGATATGAAACTTATCATAAACTAGGCTTTTCCTGATGCCTCGAACCCGAAGTCTATCCCATAGGAACTACGCTCTTTTCCGATGTATTAGGTAACCCACATACCTAACATCAGTAAAAGAATATTAGGATTCGTACCTACTTCAATTCTAGAGATTACCCTTAACAATAACATAAACAAACAACCAATTTTACTTCTTAATAATACTAGTGCAATGAAAACATTTAGGAACATTTTTTTTTTTTAATGTTATTCTGATGGTGGTAATACTGTGGTTAGCAATAGTAAAAAGTCATTAAATTCAAAGTTATTTTGCCCTATATTTAAGACATTTGGAAGGTACATACACTCCTTATCCAAAACTAAATTAAGTAACAATCTACTTTAATCAAATCATCTCCCTAAGATTCCTTCCTTTACAAAGGAAAGCCGGGAAGAAACATGATATTAATTCGGTTACAAAATATTGTCGTGAGGCAAGCCACGACATTCATTGAGTATACATCGACGAAGATGTTCAGTCCCAATAAGATTATAATGGCGAACAATGTTTGCGAGACTTCCGGGTGTCCCATATACAGGGTGAAAGGGAAACTTAACCTATTCCTAGAAAGGGGTTATACTAGAAGCCATTAGCAAGATATTAAGTCCAGTTAACTATACTCCGTTCACAACAAGAAAAAAGAGACACGTAGAACCACGGATGCAAACATTTTGGTCGAAGTTAACAATTTTATTAATTCTTTAATTTGAATTTTAAAACATTAAAAAATAACAACTAAATCACGAAAATTCGGAAATAACAATTAAAAAGGCGTCACATTCACAAGTATTCACATTGAATGACAATCACAGAACATTCATCACCATCATCATTGTCCTGCCCTTATCCCAATTTATTTGGGGTCGGCGCAACATGTATTTTTCTTCCGTACTCTATTAGTCGTCATCTCTGTAGTCACCCCCTTTTTACCTATATCCTCTTTCACACAGTCTAACCATCGTTTCTAACAATCACAGAACATTATTTACGTTAATTTAAAATTGGAAAAACCCGGCTGTCACAACTTATGCAGGGAATAAGTAACATTTAAAATTTGGTAGAGTTATAGTGACGGCGAAAAATGTTCCGGGTATGTTCACTCCTGCTTCTTTTAGGTTTTTAGCATTTACACGGTAATTTTAAATTGAATTGAAATTATATTACTTAATTAAAGCCACATCTTTTCATAATATATAAATAGCTGAAAAAGTTATAATGAAGTGTGACAGCTGCTGTATTAATAGATTATAATAAATTCGGCATAACTGTAACATCAAAACAATATTTCTTAACTTCTGTCTAATGCTAATGTGAATGGAGTATAGGGGTCAAAACTGGATGGTGACCGAACTGTGTCGGTTCTTCGATTTTTTTGAAATTTTGCGACAATGCAAAAACGCGTTTGCTAAGAAATTATGATTTTTGTATGTGTAACAATTTTTATTTAGGTAATTTCTTGCAAAGTAAAAAAAACAACCACTTTTTTATATATTTTTTTTGGGAGGTGCATCTCCTGCTCTGGGTGGAGCGGGAGGGCGGGTTAGACTCTTACTGACTAAAACCCACCCCTGTTCCTTCCCTGCCCTGAGTGCCCAGGGTTACTCTGTTTCGAATTTATCCCTGTGGTTCATTAAAAAAACCTATTCATAAAGATGATTTAATTTAGTGCCAAAGTAATAACAAAGAGTCGTAAATTGATTGATACTTTACCTAGATACCTTTATAGACACAAATTGTTTACTTAGTTTTGAATTAGGAATGTTCCTTATTCAAAACTAAGTAATAGCAACCAACAATCTAGCTCCCAAAGACTCTTTCCTTTATAAAGGCAAGACGGGACGGAATATAATTCGGTTACAAAATATTGTTCCGACACAAGACACGATATTCATTGGGTTATTGGGTATACATGAGTGAAGCTGTTCGGTCCCAATGTCATTATAATGGCGAACTATGTTTGCGAGACTTCCGGGTGTCTCCCATAAATAAGGTAGACTGCATCGAACTTACTGCGCGGGGTTACGCGTTGGGTTTATTATGATAGATGAAGTTGGTGTCGGTTTCACTAATGCTGTGCTTACAGAACTTTGAAAAGGGTCTTTATCTGGAGATTCTTTTTATCCGTAAAGTTTTCTTAGTCACTTATTTATTATATTACCTATATTGAAACGAACAGGTTAGTGATAATTCGGGAAAACGGTGCCTAAATATCTCAACATTTTTTTTAACTAAATTTTTAGGGAGTTACATGCCTATCCCCTGTACATGTTTTTTTTTTTTTTCGGGGGTTGGGAAATCATGAGGACCTTAGTAATGGCTGCGTCAGTGAATGCTGTTGCCGTCGCTGACTACTAGGCCAAACATAAAATTTTAAAAATAAAACAGTCGACACAACAAAAAAAGAAGAACGAAGTTATTTTTGTTGAAGTTTTGATGATAATCAAAACTTCAACAAAAATAACTTCGTTCTGTTTAAAAAATTTCCTTGTACATCTGGTACAAGGAAATTTTTTAAACATGCTTCTCTATGGTACTTTATAAATAGAAAAAATTGATGGCAGCAGAGATTTACAAGAGTGTTACAATAGCATTTTATGAGCCAGACTTTTTTTTCGTAGTCTTTTTTTCCTATAGGTTTTTACGGCATCAAAGCCGTTAATGATACCTTGATTACCCATAACAAACAAACAAACTTCCATTAGACCGCCTAATAAGTTGTTACACAAGATAAGACCCAGCAAACTCGATAAAAGGGTCTTCTGTATTGAATAACAACCATTACCGAGACTGTCGAACCGTTGCTAATTGTCGACAGTTGGGCGCGATCCAACCCGCCTGGGAATGGTCATCTTGCCTGCTTTTACGAAGAAACCATAGAATAAGAATTTAACCCGCAGCGCGTCCAATTAGTAGACACAATAGACTTTAATTGTGTCTCGCCCACATGTGTCCGCTAGACGCGTAAAGAGTTAAACAGGATATCTTGAAAATAATTCCAAAAACATATAGAATTCTAAGCCTTGATCTAATGGCGACCTTCCTATCTCATTAAAGCGTAAGCTAGTCGACATTTGAATCCTCACCAAACGAATCTGTAACACACTGTGAGAAAAAAAAACCGGTCAAGAGCGAGTCAGACTCGAGCACATAGGGTTCCAAATAACTCATATTTTTTTCAATGGATGGCTGTAATCATTATGTAAAGAACTACCTCCTGTATTTTTTAATTTTTATTTTAGACCCGGTGGTTTCAGAGATAAGGGCCGAGGGAATGGTCGGACAGACAGACAGATATTTTTCATTCGGACTTTCGGAAGCCTAAAAATCTAATGGCTGTCCTAATTACCCCCAAATTAAGTACGCAGTTTAATGCAAATTAAGCGATTATGTTTAATAGCTAGAACCTTTTTTTGTCATTTGAGTTGCCCGATTTGAATAGCTAGTTTGTCCTGTCAAAAATCTTTCATTTCTTTCTTTCTTTTCTTAAAGTGTGTGTCACTTTAGGAAAAGAAAGAAAGAAAAAGTATTTATTTGCCACAAATTAACGACATACACAACAATATGATTTTGTTTTTTATTTGTTTTTCTTTACATATATTAGAAGAGGGAATTGTATTCCACACTCGTTTTTTAATAATTATTTTTGATAGGCTCACGCTTGACCACCATCTCACCTGATCGTAAGCGATGATGTGGTCGACTATAGAGCACGCTTGCATAGAAGCAACCTCTTCACTCTTGACTTAAAGACCCCCAGGTTTCAAAATATGCATTGCCATTCAACTTCAACATGGCAACACTGCCAGTGTCCGAGGCAGTTTTCCCTTTGACAGCGACTTGGACTAATTTATCGATGCCCAATGAGTTCACACCTCCTCTTTTTATGCCGCTTGCACCTACATATTTTATTATTTGCTTTTATTTATTTTGTAATTTAATCATTTGTGTTTGTAAATATTAAAAAAAAAAAAACTTTTTTACAAAAATACAACCGACTTCTAAAAATTACAAAATAACTTTATTTTCGGAAGTCGGTGTTTATATTGTTTCTTCGTTATTTAACACCGACTTCCGAAAATAAAGTAATTTTGTATTTTTTAGAAGTCGTTTGTATTTTTTGTAAAAAAGTTCACTTTTTAGTTGTTGTACCCCAGAAGTAAAATTAAATATTAAATTTATGAACGAAAGGATAAACCCAATAACATGGAATTTGACCTTTTGGAGAAAACCAAAACGTCATCTGTGACATATCTTTTGTTTACGTTGATTTTTTCAAAAAGTGCAGAATCGATTCCGATAAAATTTATATGCAACCACCTCTGAAGTATAACCTACGATTCATAAATGGTGGAGATTTCGCGTAACAAACATACAAAAAAAAACATACAGATGAATTGAGAACCTTCTCTTTTTTGAAGTCGGTTAATAAAATCATTCGAAAAAGCTTAGTACCTACTCAACGGGTTCGGGTTTCTTTAATCTTTGACGAAGCGAACAAAAATTACACCCGACTGTGTTCCTACGATTCCAAAGTTTACGTCGTTCTATGAAACCATGAATGCGTTCATTGCCCTGTTTTACACTTAAACTACTCTCACAGTTAAATTTGGAAAGTAAAATCCCTTTATAATTAACTGGCGGACTCTTAGACTATTTGAAGAGGAAAGTGTGGGGCGTTTAATTTCTAACTTGCAATGTACAGTTCGTTTTAATTATTAATAATATGTTAGGTTTGTACTAGAATATGTCTCGTTTTGTTCTAAGGGTGTAAACGGGTTATATTTCTGTTCTCATAATTCAAATGTATGTGCTTCGTTGCTATTTTAGGCGAATTATTTAGTCACAAAATCTGCGTTTCAAGAATTTTTATATCACTTGAACACACGCCTTGTACTTGATTATTTTCTAAGAAAAAGGTGCCCCATTATATTATAACTAGATAAACTGTCATTCGAACTAATTTCCAAAACGGACAGCAATGTAATGGATTGCTCATTGAATAATTACACGACGCTACCATCGCTCCTCTGCCCTACCCGCAGGCTATCCAACAGTGACGAATTACCTCCATTGCTGCATTACTGACTACATTGATCAACCTGTGCCGCACAAATGGAGCAGTGGACGTAATTCCCCCGGCATCGGCTCGCGTAATCACAACGTTACAGCCAACGTGACAGGCGTGGGAATCCACGAAACTGTCTCCAAGGTATTTTAACTTCAAAATTTCGATTAGGACGCTCGTTTTCGCGTTTCCCGGCCATTTACTCTAAATAAATGAACGAACTAAAATACCCTAGTATAATTTAACGGAACAGCCAAACATTCCAGTGAAATAAAAATTGAATATTCTCAAGAGAATATAAAATATCCTTAATGCAAAATTATTAAAACCAAGAGCTTGTTAAACAAAATAAAGCTCCCTAAGCACCAGATTTACTCCGACTGGGATGCTAGTTCGATGTTTGGAGCTTAAGAGTTATTTTTGTTCAAAAAACCCACTGGGGCCAATCTGACGGTATTTATTGTTCATATTCCGGCGAACAACAAGATTAAGCTCAAGGCTGTGAAATCTGATAACGAAAATAATAACAATTTTTAAATGATAAAAATAAAATGAGAATAAAATATGAAATAGGTATACAGGGTGTAAGGTACATGAACGCACATACGTGTACTAGTGACACAGTACATGATTCTGGACCCCCTAGCGTTGGAATTTGTCGTCGGCCTTTTCCTAATTTTAATTTTTTTTTTTTTTTTTTTCACTTTAAACTGTATAAAATCGTTATACCTATCTACTCCAAAGACATTTTAAATGAATAAATTTAATTAATTACTTTTTCATTTAAATTTTTTTTTTCACTTTAAACTGTATAAAATCGTTGTACTTAGCTACCCCAAAGACATTTTAAATGAAAAAAAAATTATTAATTATTTTTCATTTAAAATGTCTTAAAAAAAATATTTTCAAAAATTAGGAAAAGGCCGACGAAAAATTTCAACGCTACCCCGTCCAGAATCATGTACTGAATCACTGGAACACGTATGTGCGTTCATGACCTTACACCCTGTATATTTGAGCTAATGAATGAAATGTTTCAAGCCCCGCCGGCGTACATAATGCGGTATCCATATTGGTTCATTATTCAGGAATTGCAATCACTAGCTGATTGGCTTTTGGTGACAATTGGCTCAGCCACGCTTTACATACGCGTGACCAGCTTCAGTCGTGAAATGAATCCGATTTTCAATAAAATAAACCTAGAAAATTTACTGCAGTAAAATTGGTTGCAAAATTCTCGCTGACTTTTACAAATTTGGTTGATATTGTAGTTTTCACAATCACCGTATCTGCTGATATCGTCCACTGCTGGCCTTTAAGGCTTGCCATAGCGCGGTTTTAATAACTTGTTAGAATCCTCGTATCGATAGGAAAGCACGTTAAGGTGAATGCTCCAGGGTAGCCCGCGAAATTCAAATTTTCTTACGTTTTTTGCAATTTGCAAGACAGTTTCAGGTTGTATCTTGGTCAAAATTCGCGGCCGTAACAAGTATATATTTATAGAATTATAATCATTAAAATCATCAATACATCTCTCTCAGTTAGAATTGATACCAAATGTCATGATTTCATGAAACTTGCAAAAAACGTAAGAAAATTTGAATTTCGCGGGCTACGCTGAAGCTTTTACCTTAAGCCATTGATCTTACGCCTGATCTCTCTCCGGTCGCGATGGACTACGTCTCATAAGAATTTAAGAGAAAAGGAAGTGATAGTGCACCATGTTTTGCGCAGATACTTGTGGGCTATAAGATTTCCTTGGTCGATGATTAATCACCTCTGGGATTGGCCGCCATGAGTGGAACCCAGGGGCACTATAATCTGCCCAGGGGTTGTAACTCTGCCCAGGGGTTGTGGATAAATTCGAAACAGCGTTACCGCGCCCCTGGGCATTAAGGGCAGGGAAGGAACAGGGGTCTCGTTTTAGTCAGTCAAGAGTCTGACACGCCCGGGAGAGCGGGAGATGTCATTGGATGATTTCCCACCCCACAAAAAAAGGGGCACTATAATCTCTTCACTATAACTACATAGTAGGTATAAATCAAAGTCGATTTTCGCGTCTGCCTGTTTCTCTATTAACTCCTCCTAAACCATGCAACGGATTTACTAATAGGAAGAGCGATGAACGAAGAAGGTTGTGTGTATAATTTGTATCTGTGTGAAACCGAGGCGGATCGCTAGTACATATCTAAACTAAAAGTTCCTATTTTAAATTTGAATTAACGAAAACATTTTTTTTTCACATGTATAATATTTATTTATTTCTATTTTCAGGTAAGAACCACGCAATGTTTCAAACCTAGACAACTGAGTACCAGACATACAGAAACGTAAGTCACGCAATCACGGATATGACGCACGCAACACACTTAATACGAGATGCAGGATAAAACGCATCGTCGGCAAACTCTTTGAACTTTGTGTTGGGGTAATGGAGCATTAATACGAGCGCTCACACGACACACCGCACTCTCTGTCTGCTTCCCCATAATGTCAATAGACTTACAATATCCTTTTGCCGTGGAAATAGGACACGCAAGCTATTCTCTTTGCTCCGGTTTTGGATTTACTTACTTTACATGAACGTACCTACGAATAAAAACCGGCCAAGTGCGAGTCGGACTCACGCATTAAGGGTTCCGTACCATCGTATAAGAATATACGCGTCTACTTGTTGTCATTATTAAGATCGAGCAAAAAAAGCCAAAAAAATGTTTAAAAAAAACACGTTTCTAGCAGGGGAGCCCCCTTTAATTTTTAATTTTATTTTATGTTTAACATCATAGATTGCTGGATTTTGACACTCCGTCTATAACCTTTCATAGTCTAAGGTTTAGACGTAGAAGTTCAATTTAAAATCATTGGAAGTCGTATATCTGCGCCTTAAGTTTTTAAATCTGATATTTCACAGTAGCAGTCAGGTGTCAAGAAATAAATGCGAAATGGGTTTACTAAAGGTGCAAATCCGCCTAAACCTTTAAGAGGCCTCTTACAGTCCACTAGCGCCGCCAATCGAAAAAAGGTCATAACTCGTAAATAGAATCAAAAATACAAAATCTGTTCTATTATTAGTGTGGAAAAGGCAATAACGTAATTGTATAACACCTTATCAACACTTGAAATATAGCTGTTTAGCTAAATCGTGCATTCAAAACATAAACGGCCGTTTTTGTTACAAATGCACGATTTAGCTAAACAGCTATATTTCAAGTGTTGACAATGTGTTATAAAATTACGTTATTGCCTTTTCTACACTAATAATAGACCACATTTTGTATTTTTAACCGACTTCGAAAAAGGAGGAGGTTATCAATTCGGATGTTTGTATTTTTTTTTTTTTTTTTTTTTTTTTTTTTTTTTTTTTTATGTATGTTCGGGCATAACTCCGTCATATATTGACGGATTTGCAAAATTCTTTATTTGTTCGAAAGGGGTTTATTCCGAAATGGTCCCATTTAAATTTCAAAAAGATCTGATGATGGGTTTCGGAGACAGACAACGGAACTCTTCAAAAATTGACAGCAAATCAACCGCGATTGCTGCTATCGTATGTCTATGAATTGTTAATACAGTTTAATGGAAAACCACAACTAAAAAGTGAAAAATAAAAAACTTTTTTACAAAAAAACAGAACCGACTTCCAAAAAAAAGTGCAAAATAACTTTAATTTCGGAAGTCGGTGTCAAAAAACGAAGACACAAAACAGGAACACCGACTTCCGAAATTAAAGTTATTTTTTGATTCTATTTACGAGTTATGACATTTTTTCGATTGGCGGCGCTAGTGGACTGTAAAAGGCCCCTTAAGACAGACACGTAATTATAATAGAGATACAACTCATTAAAATTTCCCCACTAATATTTTACACTATATCACTTAAACTCACATAATACAAACGCATGAGCGATTAAATCCTCTCCCACTGTAGCCGCTGCCGATATGAAACAAATTATATCCTCTTCATTATCGCCGTTATCAGAGTATCTATTATGCAAATTGATTGCCAGGTACAGTAACAAATCTGCGCTGAAACAAATTCCCCTTTCAGCGTCCGTACCACTAATGATGCTACTCTACGCGCTGGGGCAACGATACACAAATGTACTGCAATTAATTTTCGCGTAGACTTAAATTTATGTACGTTGGTACTGTATTTCATAGTGCTTTTTAGGGTTCTGTACCTAAAGGGTAACCAACGGGACCCTATTACTAAGACTCCGCTGTCCGTCTGTCAGCGGGCTGTATCTCACGATCCCTAATAGCTACACAGTTGAAATTTTCATAGATTGTGTATTGTATTTTGATTTGTGATTGTATTGGTCGTGTTGCCGCTATAATAACAAATAATAAAAATAAAAATTATTTTATTTTATTTTTATTATTTGTTGTTATAGCGGCAACAGAAATACACGCTGTGTGAAAATTTCGACTGTCTACCATTTACGAATCATGAGATACAGCCCAAAAAAAACACGTTTCTAGAAACGGTTTTGCTTTTAGTTTTTTTTTTAAATTTACGGTACGGAACCTTTCGTGTGCGAGTCCGACTCGCACTTGGCCGGTTTTTTAACATTGATAGGCTCGCGTTTTACCACTATCTCACCTGATGGTAAGCGATGATATGGTCGAAGATGGAGCACGCTTGCCTAGAAGTAACCCACTCTTGACTTAAGACTCCCAGGTTGTAGCCATCATAAAACACAGACTCTGGCACAGAATTCCACTCCTTAGCTGTACGCACAATGAATGTGTTCCCAAAACGTTTTGAGCTTTGTATGAAAATACAGTTTTAATGCAAGTAATTTAGACGTCTCGGTTGGCGCAGTGGTTGATCTCGTTTGGTTGCTGTGCTGCGTGTCGCGGGTTTGATTCTCGCACTAAAGAATTATTGTAAGTATGGCCTACAGATAATTGTTCCAGGTGTGGGTGTCTTGTTTATGTGAGTTTACATGTTTGTAAACGCATCCACGATGTATAAAAAATAATGTTATACAACCACATTGTGAGCACTTTAATGGTTAGGTAACTTCGTCTACAAGAACTTCCTCGAAATATTCTCAGGTGCATTTCCTCAAACCTAGAAGTTCTTTACCCACTTTACTTTAGAGTAGGCGAGAGGGCGTGTCAGACTCTTACTGAGGATGACCCTTTCAAACGCACCCGCGACCTAGAGCTTCACAATTTGACACGTTAACTATGCAATGTTTTTCGTTCGAGAAACTGTGGGGTTAGCTTTTTAACCCACCTGTGATTATTTATTAAGCCATGCACTTAGGCTATAAAATTCCCCATACAACATTCTAGTGCAACTTAATAATAATGTCAAAGTTTGTTAAAGGTTTTATTGAGTTTTAACACCTCAGGCCCTGCGCGCGTCAAATGTCAACATCTGTCAAGCCCCGTTGACAGTCGGCCATCGTGTAACTACAGACTCTGTCTTGTTCCGGGTGTGTAAATCTTGCCACAGGTCTAAAGACCTTGGGTAATAGTAATACGGTTTAAAACGCGTGAATCGGGTTTTTGGCAATTTTTTTGGCAAGGCAAACGGAAGTTCCTCGGTGGCGCACATAGGTGCCGCTAGACATATTAATGACCAAATTTAAGTATTACTTATTTTTAATAGTGTCCGACCAAAAGTTCGGTTTCGGTTTCGGTTTCGGCCGAGTTTGGCCGAAACTTTTGCCGAAACCGTAACTGATTTCGGAAGTTGTCGTACACTCTTGCCTAACTTTGTTAATAATTAATATTTAATGAAACAGTAACAATTAGTGATTTGATTATTGATAACTGATAAACATTTTGCTATGAGAACTTAATTTGAAAAAATATTATTAATATTTTTTTTTACAACAAAACAACAAAATTACAACAAAATTAATATACCTACTATGTTTCCATTTCATGTCCTAATTAATGCAGAATAATGGGTAAAATGCACCAAATTTCAGTATTTTAAGGAATTTTATACTTGACCACGTGAGTTTCGGTTTCGGTTTCGGCCGGAAAACCAGTTTCGGTCGGACTCTAATTTTTAATTAAAATATAAAGGAGCACACAGACATCTTGCTATGCAACACAGACAAGAAGTAAAATTTACAAACATGACGTAAG
Organism: Polia nebulosa; assembly: GCA_951329385.1. Lineage (NCBI taxonomy): Eukaryota > Metazoa > Arthropoda > Insecta > Lepidoptera > Noctuidae > Polia > Polia nebulosa. The sequence goes on along the minus strand of OX589593.1, from coordinate 9,265,580 downwards.
AAATGTCACTTTAAACCAAAGACATATTTTAATTGAGTACATTGCCTTTTTAGACCATTTTAGCAAAGCTATGTGCCTACCGACGGCCATAAAATGCATCAAAAATTGTGCCATTACATAAACAGTCGAAAATTCCAGCCAGACACGTAAAGCAACCAAAAGAAAATAGCTAAACCCCATGTTTGACAAAAAACTTATAATGCTACTCAGAAAAATGTCGTGTTTAATGTGAAAGAAAATGCCCCACGAGGTTCTTTTAAACATATGAACGTGCTTCGAAATGAAAACAGACGATGAAGAAGCTTTCAGTTACATTATGAAAGTTTCACAAAAAGGTCTGTCGTCTTACTTTGCATGTGAAGCAAGCTAGGCTTCATCTTGTTTAGTCGTTTGCTAAATCGTTTTCTGTGAATGTATTACACTGGAGTTGATTCTGTTATGCACAAACTGAACTTAATTTAGGCTATTGCTATCTTTTTCTCTCTAATAAAACAAGAAAGAGACGGACGTAAACTAGAGCTGTCAAATTTAGTTTGAACTAATATTTCCATACAAATTAAGGATACACGTAAAAACATGTCGTCTAAAACACAGCGAAGTGCAAGGCGTAAACTAGTTTGACATCTCTAACTTAGTGCATAGCTATAGCCGTCCTTTTCTCGCACTGCCTTTTAGTAAAAGATAGCAATTCTCTAATTTTAGTTTAGATATTGAACAAGAGAATCCGTACCACTGTATAACTATAAGTAATGTTAATAACTTTGTTCAGTTGTTGTAAGTTCAGATAGCTCCGTGATTGTTTGTATTATTAATGAGGTAGAAAGACACTGTTTCAAAAGTACTTATCTACTCAGAATATGTACCTACTGCGATGTTCAAAAATTTGCCAATTGTTAACTATTTACAGTACAGTATTTACTGTACAGTAACTTAAGTTTGTTAGGTTAAGGTGGATGCTCCAGGGTAGCCCGCGAAATTCAAATTTTCTTACGTTTTTTGCAATTCGCAGGTCAGTGTCAGGTTGTATCTTGGTCAACATTTGATTCGCGGTCGTAGCAAGTATGTATTTATAGAATTATAATCATTCAAATCATCAATACATCTCTCTCAGAATTGATGTCAGATGTCATGATTTATGTCTAGGGGTAGCGGATAAATTCTGAAAATGAGTTACCGCACTCCTGGGCGAAAATTGAAGTTATTTTGCACGTTTTTTGTAAGTCAGTAATATTTTTTTGTAAAAAAGTTTGCAAAGTTTGTTTGATTTTTTTTATTTTTTTTTTATTTTCGATTTATTTAAACCCACAGATAAATAATAATAGCAAAACCTATCATAATTTGTATGATTAATGGGCATTAGCCCTACTCGTGTGTTAAATTAATGTCACCATTGTAGCGCCACGTTGCATTTGACCGACCGGAGTTTTTGGCGGGATTTTTTCGAGTGAAGTTCAGTGGCTGTTTTAATTATTTGCAAATTAATTCCTAGAGGATATTGTGATGTAAAATTGGTGTACTTTTTGTCTCAAGTGTCTACGCAACTGAACAATTTATGTGGAATCATTGAAACAGGCGTGATCTCGATAAAATGAAACTGAGAATTTTATTGTAGTAGGTATTGACCACCTCAGCGAAACTTGTCGAGATGGCTGGCTCGATACATTTGCTGCCAAATACTGCAAAAACATTAGAATCTGTTACATCGGCATTTTAATAAAGAAAAAAAAAGTGACAATGTTCAAATTAAGACTTGGCTTAAAGGTCTTGTAACCAACCCAGTGGCATAGACACAATATTAAAAAAAAATTGACCGACCAGCTTGTCTGCTAACAAGGTTCGTATTTCACGCGACCTCCTTTGATGTCACAATACTTTGTGTTACACTGACGAAGCCTGAAATTCAGAGCACACCTTTGGTAACGATCTTTTTGTGAACAATTCATTCCATAATTCATTTTATGTTAATTAAGAAGCCTTTAATAATATTATTCGTCCACTTCAAACATGTCAAAATAGCAAAGTTTTAGTAATTAATGACGGCCGAAAATTAATTAATTCTGAGCAACTTTTTCTATATAAAAAGTTAAACAGTGCCGCGGATTAGATGAAAATGAGTAAGCAGACTTTACCATACTGACCCCTGACTCCTTCTCATGTAAATTAGGAGCTGCTCACACCCAAAGCGATGTGATTAATTTCCAGCCGTTTCTCTTTACCCCTGTTTCCTTTTACCCCCGTTTCTCCTTTCCCAACTTCACATAAAGCCCCATTAATTCTCAACTACTCCGCGCTGATAATTGTTTTCAAAAGTTTTGTGTTTTCATTGACTTTGCTAACGGCCTTCAAATAAGTTGCAGAAGGAGATTAGAAATGTGAGACGCATCGCTAATTTTTGGAGGTAATTGTCGGTGGAATTTTGCTGGTAGATTGAAACTGAAATGTAACTAGATTTATGTCTTCTCGGTGTATACGAGAACCTCAGGACCGGTCGATGTGGTGACAATGTCAGTTATAGGGCTGCTTTTGTCTGTGAACCTAGGTTCCCGTGTATCCTGCTGTGAATGTCTGAAATTATGTTTATAGGTATATTTTTCTTGAATTCAGATCAATTTTATAAAAACCGGCCAAGTACGTGTCGCAGTTCGCACATTTAGTGTTCCGTAACAAATAAAAAATTATAAAAAAAAAAAATCTGATTTATCAATATATCAGTATTTGTAAGTAAAATATACATCATAATAAACATTATCACCAGTTCATAGGCCAAAAAATTCTTCAGAACAAAATTATGTGACAGACGACGGACTGACAGACAGACAGACGGTCAGACGGACACGTGAGTGACAGCAATAGGGCTTCGGTTGGACCCTTTGGGTATTGAACCCTAAACAGTATAGAAGGTGAAGGCGACAATATGACAATAAGTGAAAACACTGGCAATACTCATCATTATGGAAGATATTTAGGTACTAAGGGACCAAACCTGAAATCGCGATAAACATTTAGGTACTATGGGACCAAACCTGAAATCGCGAAAAACATTTAGTTACTATGGAACCAAACCTGAAATCGCGAAAAACATTTAGGTACTATGGAACCAAATCTGAAATCGCGAAAAACATTTAGGTACTATGGGACTAAACCTGAAATCGCGAAAAACATTTAGGTACTATGGATGGAACCAAACCTAAAATCGCGAAAAACATTTAGTTACTATGGAACCAAACCTGAAATCGCGAAAAACATTTAGGTACTATGGGACCAAAACCTGAAATCGCGAAAAACATTTAGGTACTATGGGACCAAAACCTGAAATCGCGAAAAACATTTAGGTACTATGGGACCAAAACCTGAAATCGCAAAAACATTTAGTTACTATGGAACCAAACCTGAAATCGCGAAAAACATTTAGGTACTATGGGACCAAACCTGAAATCGCGAAAAACATTTAGTTACTATAGAACCAAACCTGAAATCGCGAAAAACATTTAGGTACTATGGGACCAAAACCTGAAATCGCGAAAAACATTTAGGTACTATGGGACCAAAACCTGAAATCGCGAAAAACATTTAGGTACTATGGGACCAAACCTGAAATCGCGAAAAACATTTAGGTACTATGGGACCAAACCTGAAATCGCGAAAAACATTTAGTTACTATGGAACCAAACCTGAAATCGCGAAAAACATTTAGGTACTATGGGACCAAAACCTGAAATCGCGAAAAACATTTAGTTACTATGGAACCAAACCTGAAATCGCGAAAAACATTTAGGTACTATGGGACCAAACCTGAAATCGCGAAAAACATTTAGTTACTATGGAACCAAACCTGAAATCGCGAAAAACATTTGGGTACTATGGGACCAAACCTGAAATCGCGAAAAAAAAGTTATGCATCACAAATGTATGGGGCAGCTGATATCTTATTTCGCGATTTTGGTTTGGTCCCTTATTAAAAGTTATTCATAATGATGAGTAATTGTCAGTGTTTTTATTAATTGCCGTACTGTCCTCTCCACCCGAGCTTTGGCTAAAGTAATGACAGCCGCACGGGTCGATCCATCAAGTTAAGCTACGCTGCGGTTGGTCCATGTATGGGTGACCATCTTTACATATCGAGACTCCTCCGTGCCTCGGAAAGCACGTTAAGCCGTTTGTCCCGGCTGTCAATCGTGGATATTTGACAGTCGAGCCCGAAAGTGTGACAACCAGACTTTCCAAGGGGTATCGTTTTACCCAGTAACTGAGTTGTGTATGTCAGATAGGTGGTCGCTCCATGTAAAATATTAGTATTTAGCTGCATCCGGTTAGACTGGAAGCCGACCCCAAGATAGTTGGGAGAAGGCTAGGCAGATTGATTGTCGTCTCCACCTTGTATTATTAAGTCCGGAATACACATGCTACTTAGTAGCACATAAGCATGCTAGTGTCGAGTATGTATACGTACGTAGTAGCATACAATTATTGTATGCTACTACGTAGCATTTGCTCGAAACTAGCGTGCTTATGTGCTCTTTTAGTAGCATGTGTATTCCGGACTTAAGAGGCTGTACACGAAATTTGGCCTATTTCGCTGATTTACGTGATTTTACAGACGTGTTTTTATAGTTAAAATAATGTATTTCTAAAAGTTTTAAAGCACAAGATGAAAGATCATTTCAATTATATTCTAATGTATAAGTTAGTTTTTTTTTATTTTTATTATAATTACTATTAATCGACCACAAGCCGACGACGGTTTTGTGAATTTTTGCTGTAAGGGGTTTGTAATTTTGTGATATTCTATATCACAAAATTACGAATCGTTTTGACGTCTAAACAAATATAAAGTAAGTAAAAAAAAATTAGAATATATTGCTGCAAAAGTCATCTATATGTATAATGTATAATTCACTTTTTACCACTTTCATATAAAAATTTTGAGTAAAAAAATATTTATTTTAGTCAAATTTTAGAGAAAATGGAGAAAAAAATGCTTTTGATTTTGGCTATTTAGAACTCTCGTTCATAAAATTAAAACAGCAAAAAATAAACTTCAGTTCACCATCAATCCATTTCTTGAAAAAAAAATTTAAAAATTAATAAAATTTGGCAATAAAAAATCTTTTAAAACAACCCAAAGGGGAATGCACATCTGCATTCAATATTTAGTGATCATTATATTTTTACCCTAGTTAAACAAACTTAAGAATTATTTCACTAGACCTATTTTATTCTAAATAGAATTAAGAACTATTAGTAGTTTCTGTCTATTTCAGGCATTTTTTGTGCATTCCCCTTTCGACTTATATTACGCAACGCAAGCTGCGAATCTAGCTCATTAATTAGATCTTAATTGAAATGATCTTTCATGTTGTGCATTAAATGCATTATTTTAACTGTAAAATCACGTAAATCCGTGAAATCGGCTAAAATTCGTGTACGGCCTCTTAAAGGCCCTAGCCATATTACGTGGAGCTAAAACATAACTGTCGTATTGTGGGTGTACCTACTACAGATACTCCCTGCCTATTCGTTCCGGACACAGGCGTGTTCTTGTGTTTTATAAGAAAGATTTTCATCTCCGCAAAATGTATTCCAACCAAGCTATTGGAATCATGCTTTAATAAGAAAAACAAAGACCATACCTGTGAATGGGGAGAAAAAACACCATGGGAAAACCTAAGTCTAAATTACTCTACATAGAAATTCGAAGTCATGGATGTAACATAAACCATATTTTAATAGAACTCTCTTTTCCTACTATTTTTCTAATAAAACATTTCCAGAAATTCTTCTAAGTGCAAACTAGTGCAAAGCTACTATCAAATAGATAAAACGCTGTCAAAGTCAGGCTTCCAAGAACGGCTCGAAACCGTCACCTGTCCCCTGTCGACTTCGACTTTCTTATCTCGTCGCAAGGTAATCCCTTGAGGAACATGGAGCGGAGTAACTGTCAGCGGTGGAAGTCGGTGACCGCAAGTTGTTAGAACTTAGAATTAGTGTTCGTGGTTAAAAGTTCTCGCGTTTATGTCGTACGAGTAACTACAGTTTAAAATAGAACTCATAGATCATACCTGTATAACCTAAGAAGACATCCATAATATCCCCTTGATATCAGAAAAAGCGGACCTTCAGAAAAATAATCTATTACTATTCCACAGTATGCAGCCTTATCTTAAATTAAGGCGCAGTCCAGCACCAGGCCCGAAAGTCGACGGCGCGTAGTGTTCCACGCGCCCCTTAAAGAGATGTCAGCATTCATGACGGGGCCCGTCATGGCCGATGCTTGCCTAGGGGTTGAGGATAAATTCGAAAGAGTTACCTCGCCCCTGGGCACTCAGGCAGGGAAGGAAAAGGGGTGGGTTTTAGTCAGTAAGAGAGACGGGAGAGTCATTGGATGATTTCCCACCAGCCCAGCAAAAAAAAAATAAGAAGTTATACGACTTTTAACAGTATTTAATTGAGCATCACGTCCTAACGAGTAGTCTTATTTCTTTGAAAAAAAAAATATATGTTACTTTTGACTGTTTCCGTCGTAATTTGATCTGAGAATATTTGAAATTATATTTTTATAACATTATGTAATTTGTTTAAAGTTATGTCTAACCCGGGTAAAAAATTGAGAATCACGCAAAAACTATAAAGCGTATTTTTATGAAACCTTCACCATTTTAAAGATCATTTAATTTAATTATTTATAATTTAGTCTCAGTGTTTTTGTTTAATACTTGTTGTTTTATGTGTAATAAATTAATAATGCGTTTAATTTCGGACAGCGCTCCTTGATGGGAGAGTCCTATTACTGGGTGGACATACGACGCGTTACGTGAGCTCAGCGCAGAACACGCAAGCTAACCACTCAAGGTCGTTGGCAGCTAATAGCGCCTTAAATCCCAAAAGACAACAATATGATCAGCCCAGCTACCTAGATACCCCCACCCTCCTTACGTAACCACTAATACATATATTGGAATCTAGAGAAATATAGAATATGAGAAGTAGGTACATTACAATTCCTCTCCGTAATATCCGCCGCGGGTCTAACAGACAGACGATATTACACGGCTCTCGAAATCCGACTTACTCCAAAGCGAACAGATCCAAATTGTCGTGAAGTCTTTCTTAGAAACTCAAGAGAAACCACGGCGCGAACCAAGAAATTAATAATGAAACTTCCACTTCTAGATCGTAAAGGGAACCCTAGATATTATTTATACAATTTCAACCTCAAAATGCCAGTTTTCATTTACGATTTAACCTTTTTGCAAGCGTCAATATTTCACACAAATCGCGTCACTCGGGAATCTAAACATTTTTACGAGAAAGTGAACAGAAACCCTAATAGAAATAAGCTTAAGCGATATTGAAATCGGCTTTATTTTCGGTTGATTTGATGAGAAAAGCCTGCGGAGGAAATAGAGGAGAAAATTTGACGTCATTATAATAATTGTATGGCCCGTAATACGGTATTGTGTCCTATAATCGTGGGATGTGCGTTAACGTAAGCATGAATCCTCATTGCTCCACCTGGAAAGGATGAGCGACACTAGAGTGATTAATATCAGTTCTGAGTGGACTTCGCAAAAGGCCCAGAAAGCGTTGGAAGGATGTTGTCGAGGAAGATCTAAGGAAAATAGGCAAGAAAACATCTTGGCGAAGAGAAGCCAACAGGGACAGAGCGAAATGGAAGAAGATCGTTGAGTAGGTTGTAGTGCCGAAGGAAGTAAGAATCCTCGTTGCACATCATTCAATTTTCATTTTTCTGACGTCACACTCGATTCGATTATTCATTTTCGATCCCATTTCGATTTGCAATAAAATATGCGAAAACTTCCACTTGTCGTTTGAAATTACAGCCTTTTATATTTCGACAATCGGCGTTAGGAGGCACTTTACCCGGCCTGGGGCGATAAAGCGCGCCTGCGAGATGAGATAAGGCGAAATCCGCCGATAACATACCTACCCCTTTATCGAGGTGTTCACACGGATTTATCTCCCTCCAGAGTTCCTGCTGCTCGCAAATGACTCGCATTACAGCAAAATGGCTTCGTTAACCGACTCCGCAACGCACCTCGGTTACGTACAGGTGTACCATCGGATTACGTATTAGATAGATGTCTGGCAAGTTTCATGAGATAAAGAGCAGAGGTCGCACAAAATATTCTATGAGTACCGTACTTTGTTTTCACGCAAAGATAACCTTGCCATTCAGATTCGGTCAAAAAAACTCTAGTCAAAGATAAACGTATTCTACGCCCATATAATCAGAAAAGATCAACAAAACCTAATAATAAAGCGTCCAGAACGACTGACGTATTCGTAGATTTTTTAGTCAGTAAGAGTCTGACAGACCCCTCCGCCCACCCGAGGATGGAGGACATCCATGGGGATCCACAGTATAAAAACAAAGATGGATAAAATCTAAAACTATCAACCTATACGCTGAGCAAAGGATAAGAAAATAAAGAAGACTCGTTCAATTTACTATAGAAAATATTTTTGAAAAAATGACTGACCTTATTGAACATTTTGATATTAGTTGGCAGTAATTTATGGAAGCTTTTCTGTAATGTTGTACGGAACTCCATTTCACTTCCGACGTCAAAGATATCGCTTGTAGATATAACATCATCCGACAAAGCGGTTAATGTCTTCACCGTCCGATATTTCACTGATCTCAATCTTAACCTTGACCTTGACTGGTTAGTTTGCGTGTTCTGTGCTGAGCTCACGTAACGCGTCATACGTCCACCCAGTAATAGGACTTGCCCATCAAGGAGCGCTGTCCGAAATTAAACGCATTATTCATTTATTATATTATATTACTAAAACACATATACTAAAATATAAATAACTAATTATCTTTAAAATGGTGAAGGTTTCATTAAAATACACTTTATAGTTTTTGCGTGATTCTCTATTTTTTGTCCGCGTTAGACATAACTTTACAAATTAATTACACTCTGTTATAAAAATATAATTTCAAATATTCACATATCAAATTACGATGGAAATTGTGTAAAGTAACATTTTTTTTTCAACGAGATAAGGCTAGTCGTTTAGACGTGATGTTCAATTAAAAACCATTAGAAGTCGTATAACTGCGCCTTACCCGAAATTCTTTATCGGGTCAACAAGTTAAACCCCGGTTGTCTATAACATACCAGCCGAGGCGCTTCTTAAGAAGCTAATGGCTCAAATAAGCTATATTGTATACGGAAAAATTGTATTTTAAATAATTTCCCTTGGCGTTAAAAAGGCAATTTGTCAACGTCGCGGGGCGGAGGCACTCTTCATCTGATGCAGAGTGAATTGCCCTTGGGCGCGCCCACCACAAATAACTCCTCTCATTGAATACACTTTTTATACAGCCACTTTCCATTTCATCCACATTACCATACGTATTAGCTGATTTCCTGATTACTTCCTTCATACGAAATTCTAAATAATTCAGCAAATCCTCCGAGGGATCCTCTTGAAAAGCCTCAAATAGTCAGAAAAGAATACGCATTTCACAAGTTCTCTTGAAACATAATAAAATAAGGCTCGCGTACTCTTAAGCATCATTGAAAGTTCCCTCACTGAAAATATTAACTGAAACAACAAAGTATTGAGAAAATAAATTAAGAATGAGCATAACAACTATTACACAATCATTAAATCCAACTTAATACTTCTTACCGATATTATAAATGTGAAATTTTGTGAGGATGTATAGATGTTTGTTAGTCTTTCACTCATAAACTACTGAACGGATTTTGTTGAAACTTTACAGTAATATTGCATAAACATCAGATTAATATATATAAATAGATAAAACTGAAATCTATTTATATATTCACAACAAGTACAATAAAACGTATACATAATGCAAAATTAAACCTAAGTTAAAAAAAAAAATAAACATTAAAAAGTAATTATGCTTTCAATATCAACTATGATAAAAACTGTGTTTTAATACGTATTAAGCGTCCCCGAAACGTTCAATTGCGATTGTCAATTTAACGTCATTGTCAATTACCATTGATCGTTTACGAGTACAATTGAAGGGATTGTCAATCGCAGTTACGTGATTGGAAGCAATTGATGAAAAATTTGATTGATGCTCATTGACAGAGCCATTGAAGCTGCCAATTGATCGTATGACTGAGTCGTTGACAATCGTTTCCGTCATTCGCGCGTCTGACAGCAGTAAAAACAAACATGGCGGATACCCCACGTAATATCAAGGACCGGGCATTAATATCGCGATCGTCCAGAGTTAGCGCAAACAATTAACAATTGCAATTGAAGTGCATCAATGGCACCTTCAATTGCAATTGTCAATAACGTAGCACATTGACAATCGCAATTGAACGTGCCGGGGCCGCTTTATGGACTCATAGTATCAATATTTTTGCAGATTACCTACATCAAGAAGAATATTTAAAAAATACCTTCATATCTCGATCTCTTTTAGCATAGTTTGTTTTACTAACATAATGATTAGTTAATGACTAACAATATTGTAGCTTCGTCTAACATTAAGCATACCGTTCCGATACTACTTCCCAAGAACGTTATATGTATATGTATGCAACCAGTGTTTCTCTTTCTAAGTGGATTAATGTATTCTGTTTTTGAGAAATAAATGTCTTAAACCAAAAACCATACATCAGATTAACACATACGCTGTAATTTATAATGGGGAGGTACTTATTAGTACCTAGTATTCCACGCGGGTGAAGTGGCGATATAGACCGAGACGTAACGCACAGGATCAACTCAGGATGGATGAAATGGCGACAGGTCACTGGAACAACTTGCGACCGACGGATGCCCCTTAAGACGGAACAGGGCCTGCGAGGAATTTACAAAATAGGTATTTGAAGAAACTACTGCCATCGTGCTCCCTCAAGCCTGCCCTTGTAGAGTGCGTTATAGACAGCTGAAACTCAGGTCGATTTTATCACAAAATTTTTGACGATATCGACGTTTCGTATTCCTCATTTGTCTCGTCGAAAACTGAGCCGATTCAATTATTTTAAGCACCATTTTTTTAAGAAAGAGTATGTCTAGGTCCCTATTAAATGTTTTATGTTAAAAGCTTTTCTAATTTGTCTGGTAGTCTTCTAAGAACGGCGGTAAAAATAGGGCCATTTTTTGTCATTTTTGGAGGGTCATATTTTCTTTACTTATTAGTTGCTGATAAAAAGGAAATGACAAGGACGTGTCAACAGCAGACCTTGACTTTATGAAAAAAAAAATATTGCTCTAGAGGCATTATTCAGGAAGAAAAAAGGGGAATACATTTGTATGGAGAATCGCAGCCCCTGTTAAGTTACAGGGGAAAATCTATAACTCCGTGATTAGACTTGTCGTACTGTATGGGTCAGAATGTTGGGCTGTGAAAAAGACGGATGAAAAAAGATTGCATGTGACGGAGATGAGAATGTTGAGATGGATGTGTGGAGTAACGAGAATGGATAAAGTGAAAAATTAGTACATTAGAGGAAGCTTAAAAGTGGCGCCAGTCACAGAAAAGTTGAAAGGGAACCGCTTGTCTTGGTATGGTCATGTGAAGAGGCGGGATGAAACATATGTAACTAAAAGAGTTATGAATATAAATGTGGATGGATGGAGAGGGAGAGGGAGGCCAAAGAAAGGATGGATGGATTGTGTGAGGAGTGATATGAAAGAAAAGGGAGTTAGTGATAGCGTGACAGCTGACAGGACAGAATGGAAGAAAAAACGTGTTGCGCCGACCCCAAGTATGGGATAAGGGCAGGAAGATGATTCCACGCGTGTGAAGTCGCTGGCAGAAGGTAGTAGCTAAATGCGAAAGTTTCGATGGATGTTTGTTACTCAATCACGCCCGAACGGCTGAACAGATCTGGATAAAAAATGGCACATAGATAGATTCTAATCTGGAATAACACATTGGCTAAAATTAGAAGAAGAAGAAGCTAGTTAGTTAAACATAATTGATAGAAGTTACATTAAATTCAATCTAGAAATAACAAACGAAAGTCTGAAACATTCTCTCAACAATATAAACTTTTATCAGCTTGTTATTTCATGTAGTATTAAAGTTTTATCAGTTTTTGTTTCAATTTTAATAACAATATAATGTGTTCGTGATAACAATATTCCCATACTGTGATGTAATATTATGGCACTATTAACTGCCAATGACCTTGAGTGGTTAGCTTGCGTGTTCCGTGCTGAGCTCACGTAACGCGTCGTCCGTCCACCCAGTAATAGGACTCGCCCATCATGGAGCGTTGTCGCAATTAGACGCATTATTAATTCATTATACATAAAACAACAGGTACTTTACCAAAATACGTATAGTAAATATACGTAGTAAAATGATCTTCAAAATGGTGAAGGTTTCATAAAAAAAGCGTTATAGTTTTTTCGTGATTCTCAATTTTTTATCTGCGTTAGACATAACTTTACAAAATGTTCTAAAATATAATTTTAAATATTCACATATCAAATTACAACGGAAATTCTCTAGACTAGGTAACATATATTTTTTTCAAAGAAATATGAGTAGTCGTGTAGACGTGATGTTCAATTAAAAACCATTAGAAGTCGTATAACTGCGCCTTAAGACAACACGTTTTCATGCATTTTATAATTATGGACATTTACATGAAAAGGAAAAGAGTGAATATTACTTCTAGGCAAGCGTGCTCTATCGTCGACCACATCATCGCTTACCATCAGGTGAGGTGCTCTATCGTCGACCACATCATCGCTTACCATCAGGTGAGGTGCTCTATCGTCGACCACATCATCGCTTACCATCAGGTGAGGTGCTCTATCGTCGACTACATCATCGCTTACCATCAGGTGAGGTGCTCTATCGTCGACCACATCATCGCTTACCATCAGGTGAGGTGCTCTATCGTCGACCACATCATCGCTTACCATCAGGTGAGGTGCTCTATCGTCGACCACATCATCGCTTACCATCAGGTGAGATGACGGCGCGTAGTGTTCCACGCGCGTCTCAAAGACTTCTCAGCAATAATGACGGGGCCCGTCATGGCCGACGCCTGCCCAGGGGTTGTGGATAAATTCGAAACAGAGTTACCGCGCCCCTGGGCACTCAGGGCAGGGAAGGAACAGAGGTGGGTTTAGTCAGTATATAAGGGTCTGACACACCCTCCCGCTCCACTCTAGAGCGGCAGATGTCATTGGATGATTTCCCACCCCACAAAAAAAAAAAAACATCAGGAAAGATATTGGTCTGCCCGGGTCGCGAGAGTGTTCTAAAAAGTCACTGCGGGCCTGGCACGGGCAACTGAAAGAACTTCGGTGGGTTTTAGTCTGACACGCCCTCCCGCTTCTAAGTTATTCGATTGATAGATGATTCCCTCCCCCCCCTCTCTCCCTCCCAAATGGTGAGATAGTGGTCAAGTGCGACTCCATCAATTTAAAAAAATTACAACAACAGTCATTAACTTCGTAAGTTTTACAAAATGTTAATTTAAATTCACCTTAAATTAAAACGTATATCACTTGCATATCGGTATCTATTAGGTATTATACTTACGTAGGTAGATAATCCTGAGAGTAACTGATTCCAAACTATTGATTGTTCTTCCGAAGACTTCGCCATTACTTTAATAAGATTTGCTTCTTCACCCACCGCAGTTTGGAGTTCAATAACTTCAAGGTTTTATCCATTTTCTTTGATTTCATTAGAATTAGACGGCCATACTTTTTCAACTTTCATTTGTAAAGGTTGACTGGTGATTTTGACTCTCGTTTTGATTATTCCACCAGTCAGCGTCTACTGTATTACACTCGTAACTCTGCATGATCCTGACGGGATTACGACTAGAATTAGCTCCGTTCTTTAATAAACACAGAACATCGTCCCTGCAGATAACATCAAAGTAAATTGCACGGAGCAAAAACGTTCCGCAAATTCCTTGCCGTAAAAATAAAACGAGGCTAGTTTCTATTGTTTCAACTAAATAGTTTTTCCTCCAGGAACTTTCCGACCATAGCTCCTAATTAAACTCTTGACAGTTCAACTCGAGCCGCAATCTCGCCTTTTATCTTACACGATACTGTTGGAAGAACAAAATATTTGTTGTTTTTAAACGACTTCGAAAAAGGAGGAGGTTCTATGTTCGACTGTATGTATGTTATTTTTTTTTTTACGTATTTCCACCGATTTCTCTGTCATTTGTAGAACGATTATCAAAATCAGTGATTTTTGAAAAAACGAAAAATATGTAAACCTAGATGACGTTTTGGTGCTCTCCAATTACCTCCATGTTTAAATTCCACGTTCCATGTTATTGGGGTTTTGAGTTTTTTTTTTTTTTTTTTTTTTTTTTTTTTTTTTTTTTTTTTTTTTTTTTTTTTTTGGGGTGGGAAATCAATTGGGGTTTTGAGTTATGGGGTATAACACTAAAAAGTGAAAAATAAAAAACTTTTTTACAAAAAAAAAAACCACTGAGTTCCTAAAAAGAAAATACACTAAAAATTTAAAAATAACTTTAATTTCGGAAGTCGGTGTCAAATAACGAAGAAATAAAATACAAACACCGACTTCCGAAATTAAAGTTTTTTTTTTTAATTTTTAGTGTATTTTCGTTTTTGGAAATCGGTTGTTTTTTTTTTGTAAAAATGTTTTTATTAGGTACAAATACCTGCCTACGGCTACGCCCGCGTGAAATGAATACTTCCCCCATTATAAATTATAGCCTATGTGCTATTCCAGACTATAATCTATCTCGGTGCCAAATTTCATCCAGATCCGTTCAGCCGTTCTGACGTAATTGAAAGAAAGAAAGAAAAAAAATAATTATGCACATATCACAAACGCACATTAATTTACAAAAGCCTAAAAAAAAAAAAACTAAAAAAAACTAAAAAATACAAAAAAAAAAAAAACTAAACGAAATTGCCTAGTAATCTCATTTTATGGTCACACCAAAGACAACCATAGGCAAGGGTGTGGTGCACCACTACACGCCATAGACGAAACGTAGGTCTATGACGCCTCAATCAATGGCATTTGGATTAATTGAGTAACAAACAAAGACTACAATAATATAGTATCAAACACCCATCCATCCATCCATCCAAACTCTCGCATTCATAATACCTATTAATAGGACAACAGACACAAGACTTACAAAACACGGTAACTTTGCAAATCAACCTTTAAGTATTCATGTAAAACATGTCTTCTCGAGTTTGAGAAGCGGAGCCTAAGGCAATAATTGGCTGTTCATAAAACACGCCGTACATACTTATTATGGACTAACAAGAACGTTAGTGATCCTCAAGAAAAAAAACTAGATTTAGTATTCACAACTCGTGCAAAAGCACGCTTCTGAACCACATACAAACTTGTTTCAATATTTTATTGTGCGAACATGCAGAGAAACGGCGCTTGAAATCCCTTCACGTAGAACAGTTGAAGTTAATATACTGTGAGATTATAATAAAACATGATATTATAAAACTGAGATCAAAGAGCTTACTTCGAGACAAGAAACATGAGCAGAACGGCGCGGAGGCGCGCAGAGGAGCCATCTTGTCTCTTGAAGGCACATTTTTTGTTCCACTATGTCTGTAACAACGAAAACTATTATGTGAAAGCGCGCACATCATGGCTTTAACACATTCTTGAACATTTTCAAGGAGTCTCTTATACCTTATACACAATTCTAAATATTTGTTGCGATCAAAGAAAGCTTTTATATATACCCTTGCAAGCTTCAAGAGAAAATTCTAATGAAATATTTTCAGCTTACCTCACCAAAATGACCGTAACATCTGAGCAAACTGCATTTTTTGTACAAATTATTGTTTTATTGTTCCTCCTCTAAGTACGCCGCTGTAAGGCCGTAGTACCTACTCGTTATAGTGCATTTGCCGTTCACGCCGGAACGCTCACACTAATGACTAGGCCAGTACAAGAATAAAGTAAATACTCCCCAACTCGGCTTTTGAATAACTTTAATACACAATGACGGAGCATTTCAAGCCATAATTCGACGGAGGAATAAAAGGCTTACAATTATTGCATTTCAATAAATCCTTGTAAAGTACACAGTGAAAAGGACGCATGGGGGTTCCTACGCAAGCATTGCCCGACCATGTGGTTTGTTACGTTACCAACTCAATTAACTGGGCACACCACAGCCTGCTTCTATTTAGGGTTAAATAAGCGAACGAATCACGATTATACAGATGTTAACGGATAGAGCGCAGGCAGCATAAAACAAGCAAGTTAATGTATGAAAGATACCGTGTTTATACATTTTTGTAACGGTTATTTTACTAAATAAGACCATGAGTAGACGTTACACAAATATGGCCGGTATTAAGGTGAGGCGTCTGTTTATTTTCATAGAATACCGATGGGCACATTCCGTGTAGTTGAAAATATCGGCAGGCAGGTAAGGGTGTGTGTTCATCCGCCGCTGCCTCTTCAATCATGCAAGTATTTGCGGAATGCCTGAAGGAATTTTTCGATTAAGCCGCCGACCCACTGGCAAGAACTCGCCGTCATTGTATTAAACATGACTCGACAACACCTAGCTTTAGGGTTACTTTTTCCCAAATGAAATTCACCTCAGTAATTCACTTTTTGCTCACCCATTTGAGAAGATAAACTTTTTTAATTTGATTAAAGTGTCCGAAGGAACAATGGAAGACATATTTTGCTCGTTCATCCGTGGTTTCACAGTAAAATTTTGGCCGAGGAAAAGTTGAAAAAGTTAAAGTTAGGAATAATGTATGAGTTCTTTTACTCAGACCTACAAAAAATCCTTATTATGGCGATGATCTCATTGAATAGGAATAAAAACCTTGACCCGATCCCTAACAAATCGTAAAGAGGATGGACGTGGGAATGGAGAGAATGAAAACTTTTTAGTTTCCGCGAAAGTTCATCGGAATTGCGGTTGAAATTCCCTTAGTTCTAGTTGGGTACGTGCCAAATGAGAATTCTCCGCAAATTATATACCCAAATAGATGAATTCGCTCTTTTATATTACTTGTAAGAATGGCCATATAAGAGAAAGATATGTTTTAGAAAATTGTCGCCTGCAAAGATAATTTAACAGTTCTGTGTTTTTAGTGTTAAAAGATGTTCGTATCTCTTCCTTTCTTTGTACCTACCATGTTAGCATTATTGGTTGATTAGTCAAGTAATAAAAACATTGTTGTAAAACATAGGTACCGTCCAGACCCACTGAAACGTCCAAACACCCCGTGCAGTGATTTTTCACGTCTCTGCAACGTTTTCACCCATCGGGCGGTGGCCCACGCCTTGTCCACTTTAAATCGTTTTTTATCTGTGGTCGTCAACTTTACTCTTTAGAGACACTACTCGACTAAATTTCGCGTTCGTTAATACTGGGCACAGGAAACGGCTGTAACTTTTTATTCAATTGATTAGTGTCATGGTCATGCTATAAAATAGGATAAACTGTTGGATTTTTTTTACTCTTTCATTTGAGGTAGGTCAGAATGTGCTACATTACTGGGCCCATTTTGCGCCATCTTGTTGCCTTATATGACATAGAGTTTGCTGATCCAAAATTTAAAAACTATCTTGAATTAAAAATTCAAGTAACTTTCATTTGCTTTCAGTAGATAATCTCAAATTTATTCAGGCAGATAGGCCCTCCATAACTATATATTGTTGCTTATATCAATCAGTGATACCGGAACAAACTATACAATTCAAATCAGCCCCTAATCGAGATCCTGTGTCCATTACACTGAGTTAATTATTGTGTTATCTTTGGCACACGAAGCACCTTTGGGAAATCACGGGGTCAGAACATGATGGCGTGAAATTGATAACTGCCTTTTAGAATAATAATTAAGTATGCGACTCGGAATTTTTGGTGGGATTTATTGAGTGAAGTTCAGTGGCTATTTTAATTATTTGCAATTTATTCCTGGTGGACATTATGTTATAAAATTGGTGTAGTTTTGTGTCTCAAGTTGTCTACGTAACTGGACAATATGTGGAATTATTGAAAAAGTCTCGATCTTGGTAAAAATTAATCTGATAATTTTATTGTAGCACAAAGAAACAAACAAATAACTAATTTTGATAAAAATACCTAACAGCCTTAAATATAAACTTTATTTGAAAATGTAATTCCAAGTCAATTCGACGTTATCACACTTCAAAGTGTGCAGTTGTAATTGCAATTTTATAGGTAAAGACCTAATACATAAGTGGCACACTTTACTGCAAGCTCAACAAATCTGCATGAACAATTCTATAGAGCATGCAACGCTTCGTAAAATTCGCGGAATTTTTCTCCCTGAAGGTACCTAGATTCCACGAAGACTCATTTTATAACAGGAGATTGTGAACATTAAGTTGTTGAAGAAGAAAAAAACTTGAAACGACGTTTATAGATTGTAAGCAAATATTAGTTTTTGCGATCAAAAGTGATACCGATTTGATTAATACAGCTCGCGTGTCACTCGAAGACGCGACGGCGACGCTCTCTCATAAGTCAAAGGGAGCCGTCTGTCACCCACAGAGACACTTCTCGTTTGATATCGACTCCAAACAAATCGACTACTTTAATTCGTTCTGTCTCCGAAGCCCTGTTCTATAAGAATGACGCATTGCCATGCTGCGAGGCACTTTGTACTGGAAAATATATCACTTCCATGGTATGCGTTTGACGTTCGCTATCGACTGGAAGTATACGTACGTAGACATTGTTTTGAAAGTTCCAAAGACATGATGTACGAGTTTAGTTTTTCAATGTCCAGCCCAAAAGTATTGGTTCGTTGTGCTCCAACTATTCGGACGTGGGACTAAAAACAAACTGGATGAAAAAAGACCAACAGAACAAAGTTACTGAAGCGTGTCGAGACGCGTTCCGCAAATATCTGCTGTCGACGATTCTAATTGTATTTGTAACGAACGATACCCAATGTTCGATAAAATACGTACAACATTTAATTACGAGGAAAGCCGCCGAGTGCTATAAAACTCTTGGGTCTTTATAAATGTGATATATAGCGTAGTAATTAGGAATAAAATGGGACAATTTCAGTCCGCAGATATAGCGTGTGGGCGTGAGCTATGAATATTAATCCGTACTACTTTAGGAGCTTTATAGAGGGAGATACCTTCGACCGTTTACATTATGCATTAGTAGGGAATAAGGGCTCCATATATCATAATTTTTGCCAGGAATATTAAAAACAATAGGTAAAATACCCTAGAAAATAAAATGGCACAAAGAGAATTTTAGGAATTCTGTTCAGTTTAATAAGGCGTGAGTGACACAAGAGTATCGATATCGAGACAGACAGAGAGAATATTGCCTCGAAAGGATGGAAATTATAAGGACAATGTTGTACTACAACCATATTTGTAAACGATTCTGAATCCAATGCCTGTATATATGTATATTTTTTAACTTCTGCCAGCGGCTTCGCCCCCGTGGAATTAGTACTTCTCCCGTTATAAACTTTCAACCCCTTTTTCACTCCCTTAAGGGTTGAATTTCGAAAAACCCTTCCTTATTGGATACCTACTCCTCACAAAGTACACACCCTCCAAATTTCATGTCTCTAGGACCAGCGGTTTAGGATGTGCGTTGATATATCAGTCAGGCAGGACTTTGAATTTTATATATACAGAAGACTAGCTGCGCCCCGCGGTTTCACCCGCGTAGACCGGGATAAAAGTAGTATATGTGTTAATCCTAGGGGTAGCGGATAAATTCAAAACAGAGTTACCGCGTCCCTGGGTATTTAGGTAACTGAAGGAACAGGGGTGGGTTTTTGTCAGTAACAGTCTGACACGCCCTACCGCTACACCCAGAGCGGGAGAAGTCATTGGATGATTTCTCAACCCCACAAAAAAAGGGTACAAACTATCTACATACCAAATTTCATCCAAATCAGTCAAGTCGTTTGAGTGTAAAGAAGTAACAAACACACACACTCACAAACTTTCGCCTTTATAATATTAGTGTGATATACGAGTATCACGCTTGTATTCAAAATAAATCCTCCGAAGGATTAGCAGAAGTGTATCTGTCACCGTGTAATGGCAAACACCGTTAGTTTATAAAAAATCACGTAAAATTAAAAACAATTTATTTTAAAAAGATTGAAAATTATTGAATTTGGATGAGATTTATTGTAATTATTTATCTATCTATATATATATAAATTTATCCCTATTTCCTTGGTCACGGCATCACGCGTGAACGGCTGGGCCGATTTTGCAAATTCTTTTTTTTTGTTGTGTTTGTTATTATCAGGAGAAGGTTCTAATGAAAGAAAAAAATTAAGAAAATTGGAAAATTTTAGAAAACTTAACGACTATTTAAACTTCGCGCGTTTGACATTTCATAGCTGAGACAGCACAAGGTCTGTCGGGTCAGCTAGTTTACAATATATCGAGAGTTTACAATCCCGCAATATTTATTACAATTTTACGGTGCTCGCTATTAATACATAGCATATTCGTATTTAATAATTGAGGAGGTCGTGGCTAAAGTAATAACAGCCGCACGGGTCGATCCATCAGGTTAAGCTACGCTTGCCGGAGTTGGTCCGTGGATGGGTGACCATCTTTACATACCGAGACTCCTCCGTGCCTCGGAAAGCACGTTAAGCCGTTGGTCCCGGCTGTCAATCGTGGATCTTTGACAGTCGTTACGGGTCGACAGAAGCCCGAAAGTCTGACATCCAGTCTTACCAAGGGGTATCGTATTACCCAGTTACTGGGTTGTGGAGGTCAGATAGGCAGTCGCTCCATGTAAAATACTGGTATTCAGCTGCATCCGGTTAGACTGGAAGCCGACACCAAGATAGTTGGGAAAAGACTAGGCAGATGATGATGATGATATTCACACATTTCGCCAATTATGTTAGTCCCATGTAATAGCGCGCAACCCTATCGCAACTAAAGGCTGCTACCGAGAGTTCCACATAAAAAGCCCAATATTGATTATTCGGACCTGGATATTGAACCCAGCACTTCACGGTCAGCAGGTGCGCTTGAAACCACTATACCAACCAAACAGGCCACATCATCATCATCATCTCAGCCTTTTAATGTCCCACTGCTGGGCCACAGGCCTCCTCTTCGTGAAAGGTTGTGGGCCGTAATCTACCACGCGGGCCCAATGCGGATTGTTAAATGTCACATGTCTTCGAATTTTTTGGTTCTGGGACATGCCGGTTTCCTCACGATGTTTTCCTTCACCGTTTTGAGAGCAGTGGTGATGAAATAATTTACACAAACTAAAGCGCCTGCCTGGGTTTGAACTCACGACCTACAACTTGTAAGTCGCGGCCAATACCACTGGGCCACCACTGCTCTAACAGGCCACATCCTACTTATTTATTCCACCCTACCCCCCAATAAATACAGCATAACATCCAACCTCCCTTCGTAAAATAGTAGTATCTTCGAAATAATTACATCATCGACGCCCGGACATCCCATAAAGACGGAGAGCATAATCTAATCGGCTATCTATAAAGTGGAGATTTCATTTCCATAATCCTGGTAATAAACGTTTGCTTCACAATTTTCTTCAGGATTCGGGTACAGCAAGGGTATAAGTACTTATTTATTTCCCTGTCCCGACAGAAATTGTTTCATACCTACCGAAATTCTGTTGGAACCTATAAAACTTCGTGGATTGAATTAATAACGTTAATTGAAAATTTAAATGAGTTTCACGTTGTTTTAACTGTTTTATGTTGTTTTGGTAAATGATATGTATAATTCGGGACCTAACTTTAGAAAGCAGGTAGGGAACATAGTTATTTATTAGAAAGAATTGGGTGGTTGTGCTCGTGGGAGCACAGGGTTACAGCCCCGACTTACAAATCTGGCTGCAAGGCTTACGAGGTCTTGGGTTCAAACCTTGTGTAATTTATTTCATCACCACTGCTCTCAAAACGGTGAAGGAAACATCGTGAAGAAGCGTCATAAAACAATAAAAATTGAAGACATATAACATCCGCCAACCCGAACTGGGCCCGCGTGGTGGATTACGGCCCACTCTCTCTCCCAGAGAGGAAGCCTGAATCCCAGCAATGGGAACATTATAAGGCTGATTATGATAAGTTATGCTTGTATCGTAAGGATTGGCCTGTGTATACGGAACAAACACTGTAACCACAAAATAAGCAAAATATGCATGAAAAAAAAAAATTTATCTAACCGGTTTATTGGTAAATATACAAAAATGGCATTCTAACCGTAAAAACAGAATCGAAATTGATCGAAAAACAAACGAGATATAACAATTTTAAACAAATATATCTGTTCCTCTCTAGAAAATGCTGCATTCTCTAATAGATGTATGCGCGTCATAATCTTTGACGTCACGTCGGCACGTCGGACTTCGCTATATATTATCAACTTTAAAGCTGTTTAAAACTTCGGTTCTGAAGAAGATATTTTGAAAATTCTTTCATAGTTCATAAGTATACTACCTATTTAGAAAACAGAAAAAAAAAACTTTTTTACAAAAAAAAACACTAGAAATTAAAAAATATCTTTAATTTCGGCAACCGGTGTTTGTATTTTACTTCTTCGTTATTTGACACCGACTCCCGAAAAAAGTTATTTTTGAATTTTTAGTGTATTTTTTTTTTTTTTGGAAAAACGTTTTTTTTTCATTTTTTAGTTGTTATACCCCAGAACTAAAAACCCCAATAACATGGAACGTGGAATATAAACATAGTCGTAATTGGAGAACACCAAAACGTCATCTAGGTATACGTATTTTTCATTTTAGTTCAGTTTTTCATAAAGCGCTGATATATATTCTTTCGGTTAAAAAAAGAATTTTGAAAATCGGTCTAATACTATACATACAGTCGAACATAGAACCTCCTCCTTTTTCGAAGTCGGTTAAAAAGAGAAGGAGCGGGAGCTTTTACTGACAAAAACCCACCCCTGTTCCTACAGTTGCCTCGGTTCCAAGCGCCGCAGGAACTCTATTTACAATTTATCCGCGAACCAGCTCACAAGATAATAATAATAATAATAATAATATTCCACAACTATCACACAACGCCATCTAGTCCCAAGCTAAGCAGAGCTTGTGTTATGGGTACTAGACAACTGATAAACATACTTATATATTTCTAAATACATACATATTATAGATAAATTACACCCAGACACAGAACAAATGATCGTGCTCATCACACAAACATTTGTCCTGGGTGGGAATCGAACCCACGACCTCCGGCACAGCAGTCAGGGTCACTAACCACTAGACCAACAGGCCAGTCAATTTGTAGATGCCTAGGACTTATTAATATTAGTGTTTTAATCCGTGGTGCTTGGCAACCGGGATAAGGCTTAGCTTTGTTCTGTCTCCCGCTAGATAAGGAGGGAGTGGAAATTATGTTTTCTTTTCTGATTAATTGGGAACCCAAGACAGGTTAATCGTTTCTCCGAGACTCGTCGCACTTCATTGACTCGGCGTTTTCTGGTGGTAACCACTGACGATTCTTTCAGGAGTTGCAGTGGTTTGGAATAGTGTGGCGGGTTTGACCCAAAATCAAAAGCAATTTACAACAGGCCTTTTTTTCTTACAAAAAAATTCACGGTAAATAATTTCATTTTTAGGGTTCCGAAAGTCCGAATGAAAAACGCGATGAGTGATCCTATAAGGGTTCCGCTCTTATAGGATCACTCGTGTGTCTATCTGTGTCTTTTTTTTTTTGTGGTGGGAAATCATCCTATGACTTCTCCCGCTCTGGGTGGAGCGGGAGGGCGTGTCAGACTCTTACTGACTAAAACCCACCCCTGTTCCTTCCTGCCTCGAGTGCCCAGGGGCGAGGTAACTCTGTTTCGAATTTATCCTCAACCCCCGGGCAGGCATCGGCCATGACGGGCCCCGTCTCTTGCTGACAACTCTTTGAGGCGCGCGTGGAACACTACGCGCCGTCGACTCTCGGGCCTGTTGCTGATCGGACGGCGAGCTACGTGTCTGTCTGTCTGTCACATTCATTTTGCTCTGAATCTACTTGACCGATTGTGTTGTTTGGTACACTCATGAATATCTGTGACCCAAACACGGACATGTAACGTAAATAAATGAATTTCGAATAATTATGGTGTCACATTTGGGGTCCAAATCAGAAAATTTAAAAAAAAAACAAAATTTGCTACATATCAAATGAAAGGGGTTATTGTAAGGATTTCAAATTTTTTTTTTTTATAATTTCAAAGTTACATTTTAAGTTATTCAAGAAAATAGATGAAAAATGAAACCGAAACCCATAGGCCTAAAATTTTGAAAAATATACGGAATGTAGTTATTTACATACATATTACAGAAGAAATATAGATATATAGTTTAAACCTGAAAAAAATATGATTTGTTCGGATCGGAACCCTTTATGCGCGAGTCCAACTCGCTCTTGGCTTGTTTTTCTTTCTCTCTCCCCACTTTTAACTAAGGTCCTACAATTAAAGCCAGCACACCAGACATTTCTTAAATCCTGGCCATTGGGGAATATAACTCCGCTTGCTGTAAAGGCCACATTTCTCCAGCTTAGGAAGCGCCGACAGCTAGCTCTTCGCTTTAAGGATACTATTAGTGAGCAAACAAATCTTATATGTAGGTAGGTAAGTAGGTAGATTTTTGTTTATGTTGTGGTAACATTTATTTATTTATGTACAAGTACCTGTACAACAAATAGCAATACTGGAATACTGGGTGTAGTAAGTTACAGGCAGACCATGCGATAACGCGTTCTCATATAAATTGCTCTTCTTGTAAAACATATTCTATGAAAATGCGCAGCCGTATCATTGTCACTTCACATAATCGCGTCGCGACTGTCTGCGGGAGCCTTATGCTTGTGTTCCGTTGGACATGTGCTATCTCATAACATAGACAGCATTACAGATATAAACCGAAGTAAACCGCAAAAAAATAGTTCAGGAGTATATCTTTTCCCTAGCCAATTCAATCAATATTTTTTCTAATTTAATATATGGTTTAAAGACACATAAAAGGCTGTTGAATAATTTCTCTAATTCTTTGTTTTAGAAGTCACAGTGCAAGGTTTGCTCAAAAACATGAAACTGTTATTTAAACTTACCTATTTCAACCAAACTCGCAATTACCTTGCTAACTCTCAAATATTTTTGCCAAAACTTAGACAATTTCACAAGCTACGAGTGTAACAAAGAAATAAACACATAAGTAAATTATGTCAGAAGGAAGATAACACTATTATGTTGACAAATTAAGGTCCCCTTACGAGGTAAAATCACAAAGAGAAAACGTCACAACCTACAGTCAGTATGATTGTTATCTTATTACATAGTTTTCTCAGAAATAAGGAGAAATTACTGGCCTGCCGTCATCATCGATTAACAATATGATTATCTGTACGGATCAAATCATATTATTTCTAGCCATAATAACAAAGCCGGTGATTATGGTTTGAGTGACTAGACATTACGTAAAAATGTGAGGTCTCTCGCCTGTTTTGTTTTCGCTCAAATAAAGGCTGAACGTTTTCACAGGATTGTGCTCTAAAATTGGTTGTACAGATACCTTTATTTTGATGTGTAACATCTTTCCTCTCGTTTTCCTGCAATCTGTGGGAGTTATTTCGTGAAATAGGACGGAAGGGTGTAACAGGAAGCCGGCGAAGCGCGCGCTATTTGATTTGACCAATGAGCGCGCACGGTGGTAGAGTTGGCTGTCAGATGGTAGAGCGCGCGGACGATAAGTCTGCGCTCGGTCGAAATCGGAACTTAACGTTTTAATTTTATTTTTCAGGATAGAAAGTTAATGTTGCTTATTACCAAGGTGAGATGTCAAATGTTACACATCATATGCGACTACTATAAGGCTCGCTCGTTTTTTTTGTTTTGATATCGGGGTAAACCTTCAAAAGGTGCTTAGACTTTTGGGGCAAATTCCACACTGCCTGTGGGATTTTACCTCACTAAACCCACCCCGGTGATTACCATCAGCACATGGAAGGGATTCCGTGACCTCTTAAAAGACCACCCTGAAACGAACTCTACAGCATGTATCAAAAACCCTGTCCGATGCTGAAGGGTATTACTTGGTATCGTACTGCGTACACATATACGTAATCATTTAATGGATACGAGATAATTATTTTGCGCAATGAAAATAATTAATTAAACAAATAAAGAAAAACTTATCAAAGGCAACACTTAGCGCTCGACAAAGTTCACCCACTGTTTCGTTTCAAACATGCCGCCTGAACGAGTGCCTACAGCGCGGCTAATGCAGGGCGGTATCGTCACTACATAGTATAAAACAAAGTCGCTTTCTCTGTCCCTATATCCCTATGTATGCTTAAATCTTTAAAACTACGCAACGGATTTTGATGCGGTTTTTTTTAATAGATAGAGTGATTGAAGACGAAGGTTTATATGTATAATTTGTACCCGAGCGAAGCTGGGGCGGGTCACTAGTTTGAAATAAAAATAGGTAAAAATGAAAAGATTTCGCCGGTCGGTGGGGTGTTGACAACTTATGAAAATTTGCCATATTTAGTGTTAAATTTCACAACTTTTACAAAAATAAAAAATTTATAACTTTTGGTTTAAAAGAGTAACATTTTTTTTACAACTTTTTCTAGTACGTATGTTAAACCAGGAATACGCTTTTATGGGATCGGACAGGGTTTTTGTTACATGCTGTATACAACACCTGTTCTTTATAATCCTGGGTAGACAGTACAAGGGTCTCCTCTGGGCCTCGCTGTGCACGGCAGCACGTGATCACTGTGCCAAGAATAATTTCTATTAAATCGTGTTTACGGGAGCCTTTTAAAGTTAATTATTTTTAAAACAAGTAGAAAGACCTAATTAATTTCAAGTAAGTAAAACCTAAAAGAAAAATATCATAATCCATGCTAGTAAAAGCCGAAGCCCTGAATTTCATGAAGGTCTGGAATTTTTGAGGGTACCTAAGTTAATAATGCGTAGGCATTAGTAAATTAATTATTAAACACCATTTTAGATTAACAAAATTCCGATCATAATTTTATAGAGTTTACGAGCTAATAATTAATTATTTAGAGAAGAGAACTCGTAACAGGATTTTCTGAATAATTAATAAGTAAGCAGAAACCGTACTTAGGTTTAACCTAATTAAACTTGAAACATGAAATCTCGACGGCTAACAAACAGAAGGACAGTCAGTTGGGAAATAAATGTTTTATCTATATATCTAGGTTTAGTCTCAAACTCAAAGCATTTTTTCTTTTGGTGGTGGATAAATAAATAAATAAATCTTATTATAATCTCTATTTAGTTTTTTTTTTGTCGATAATTTACGACAATATTTCAAAAATAATAATAAAATTACTTTTTAACTTAACACAACATTTGAATTCGATATTTTTAGATTTTTTTTTTTCTTTAAAAACTACCCAAAACATACGTAATAAAGTCAAAGTGTCAAAAATTATATGTATATATTATTTTTTTTACATCTGCGAACGAATTTAAATTCTGAAATATACATCATCACGCTATCATCTACAAGGAGCAAAGCAGTTGAATATGACGTAGATTCAAGAACACCTATTTTGATCATATGTTAGCGAACATCGTAGCGCGTTGGTTTCAGGATTGACTTGCAAGTACGAAGATAGAAGTTTGAATCTTAGTCCGTTTATTCTTGGGCGTGTCAGACTTTTACTGACTAAAACCCATTCGTGTTTCTTCAGTTGCATGTGCCAGGGCCGCGAAAAACAAAGCATTTATTACAAATAAACCATTTACGGCCACGTTTGAATTGTCGACGGTCAGTTAGAAAGATGAAGGTAATTGCACATTCCAATACGTAGATCTCTGTGGAGAAAACCATGCAAGAAAATCCGTCGGCCTCGAAAATAAGTGATAAAGGAAACTACCTTTATTACTTTTTGTTCAACTGAACAATTTGCCTTCTTGCAACTATGTTAGGGTTAACTTGTAGTCTAACCGGAAGCAGCTGAGTACCAGCAATTTGCATGGAGCGATTGCCTATCGAAGAATCGCCAAACTGAAGTGACAGTGGACAGGCTGCGAGCAGATTGTTGACGCATGTTAAAAGGCTTTCCACGAGGTGGAGCGAAGACTTGATGAGGGTCATGTATGATTTTTTTTTCTACTATTGTCAGGCACGTGTTTGACCACTATCTCACCTGTCCCCCAAGCCATGTTACATTTCTATTATCGTTTACGCTAACGCTTAGAACAAAATGTATGGCAATGACATTACCTGCGTAGATAAGTGTCACGTGACTTATCGCAGGTAATATAATACCCCTTGTCAATCCTGGTGTCCGATTTTCTGGCTTCTGACTACCCAGTCAGAAAATCGGACACCAGGAACACTTAGGACACTATTCTTGGTTAATTTTAACTTCACCAAGGATGAAACTATCTAACTGTCGCATAGGCAAATCGACCTTGTCGTTCTATGACGTGCAAGTGACTTTCAGCCTTAGGGTATGCGGACGGCGAGTAATGGGTAGCTCGCCGTCCGATCAGCACCAGGCCCGAGAGTCGACGGCGCGTAGTGTTCCACGCGCGCCTCAAAGAGTTGTCAGCAATAAGGACGGGGCCCGTCATGGCCGATGACTGACCCGGGGGTTAAGGATAAATTCGAAACAGAGTTACCTCGCCCCCGGGCACTAAGGGCAGGAAGGAACAGGGGTGGGTTTTAGTCAGTAAGAGTCTGACACGCCCTCCCGCTACACCCTAGAGCGGGAGAAGTCATTGGATGATTTCCCACCCCACAAAAAAAAAAAAGGGTGGTGCCGCTATTTCAAGGCCGACTATACATACTATGCCGTCTGACCCGGTCCGGTAATGACCTCTCATGGGATAACATCTCGCCAAGTCCTCGCGTTGGGGCTTACGATTAGGACCGAGGGGTCGTGACCATCGAATAATTGCCGACACAACTCTGACTAATGCATACTTACGATGGCCCCGACAAGATTTTGTTGAAGTTGCTCATTTGAAACACCTATCCTACTCGTACTTCCTACTATACTGCACGGTGTAACGGAAAGGTGTGGTCATATTTTAAGAACCGGTTCTGCCCATGGAAATGAACAACGTTCTCTAAGAAAAAAACGAAATTCCCAAAAAAAAAATGTACTTTCCATACAAAGTTATCATCAGCTGATCAATATTTGTATGGGAGGCAAAAAAAATTTTTGAGAATTTCCTTAGATTTTCTTGAAGAAATTTGTTCATACCTATAGACAGACACGGAAAGGTGTGGTCATATTTTAAGAACTGCTTCTTAAAATATGACCACACCTTTCCGTTACACCCTGTATATATAAAAATGAATCCCTATTTCCTTGGTCACGGCATCACGCGCGAACGGTTGGACCGATTTCGCTAATTCTTTCTCTTTTTGTTGTGTTTGTTATTGTCAAGAGCAGGTTCTTATGAAATAAAAAATTAGGAAAGTTGCGCAGAAAATTGGAAAATTTCAGAAAACATAACAATCTTCGCGAATTTGACAGTTCACGCATCAGGATAACGTCTGTCGGGTCAGCTAGTCCTACTATAATATTAAAAATGCGAAAGTTTGGATGTTTGTTACTCAATCACGCCAGAACGGCTCACCGGATGTAGATTAAATTTGGCACAGAGATAGATTCTAGTCTGGAACATAGGCTATAATATATAATGGGGGAGGTACTTAATCCACGCAGGTGAAGCCGTTGGCAAAAGTAAGTAATACGAGTACCTATAATAATTATATGTAGCAGCAGATAAATCAAGTCATCATCACCTGCCTAAACTT
This sequence comes from Polia nebulosa, assembly GCA_951329385.1. Lineage (NCBI taxonomy): Eukaryota > Metazoa > Arthropoda > Insecta > Lepidoptera > Noctuidae > Polia > Polia nebulosa. The sequence goes on along the minus strand of OX589593.1, from coordinate 9,235,788 downwards.
TGCTCAACTATCTACACTCACACACTAACACCGCGGCCTGGAACGCAAAGGGTATTGCGTTCCAGGCCGCGATGAATTATTCGAACACTCCCTTGACACGAGTCGAGACCCTGACACTACAGAGTCGAGAGACGAAATTTCATCTAAACACGCGACAGTAATCGCGTGGTGTGTTACGTGTCTGTTCTCAGCTTAACTCAGCCGGTACAAAGATACATTGGTACTAATAATCGCGTTACGCGAGGAGCGATACACATCGCATTAATGGTAACGTTTTACGTACCGAGGCTTCAGATAAAGGACTTGCTGTAAATGCTGTAATAAATTAAATTGGAGCAATAAAGGAAAGTAATGTACTGGAATTCGGAATGAAAATGGCAAAACAAAAAGTAGAACTAGAAATAATAAAACTATTACCTAAGTACACACACGTTTGTATTTTCTGAAATTGATAAAAGTAATAAATACCTATATAAAAAAACTTTTTACAAAAAAAACAACCGACTTCCTAAAAAGAAAATACACTAAAAATTTTAAAATAACTTTAATTTCGAAAGTCGGTGTTTGTATTTTATTTTTTGGAAGTCGGTTGTTTTTTTTGTAATAAGTTTTTTATTTTTGATTTTGTAGTTGATAAACCCCAGAACTCAAAACCTCAATAACATGGCACGTGGAATTTAAACATACTTACTCGCAATTGGAGGAAACCAAAACGTCATCTCATCATCATCATCATCAGCCTTTTAGTGTCCCCACTGATGGGGCACAGGCCTCCTCTCTGTAAGAGGATGTCGTCAACATCATCTATGTATACGTATTTTTCGTTTTTGATCAGATTTTCAAAAAGTGCTGAAGTAATGTCGATAAAATTTGTATTGGACCACCTCGGGCGTATATTCTTTCGGATAAAAAAAAAGAATTTTGAAAAATGTCCACAAACAGCAGAGAAATCCGTGGACATATATAAAAAAAGCATACATACAGTCGAACTTAGAACCTCCTTTTTCGAAGTCGGTTAAAAAACGACTTCAATTTGACTAAAAGTCCTATTCTAAAACTCTAAAATTTAGGATTCCGTATAAAATGTCAAAGAAAAAAAAATTGCTATTTTTTAGTAAATTATACGTAATAATTAACATTATCACCAAATTTCAAGTTCATTGGTTTATGGGAAGTTAAAAAAAAATTGTTCGGAACAAAATTTTGTGACAGACGACTGACAGACAGACAGACGGACACGTGAGTGACAGCAATAAGGCTCCGTTTGAACCCTTCAGGTACGGAACCCTAATAAACTAACTACACTGACCATTCTTAGTAACTACGCTCTACCACTGCTTACTTTAAGCTCCAAAGGTTCTTTTGTGGACTTTATTTCTAACTATTATAGTCCAGTACAAACGAAGAGAATTCTTTCTTTACTTTAGGTACCATTAAGTAATTTGTTGCTTAGTTCCGTTCCTTTTTAAGATATTGATCGTACTCTCTACATCAGTATTTATATAAATTATGCCCCAAGATCTAAATAGCTTTCATAGCTGAGATATTTTTTAAACTAACACAGTATCGGGCCATATTTATAATAATAATAATAATTCGTCTGTCACACTGAGGGTGGCTGGATGCGTGATGTTGAGCGCGTGTGCGAAGCTATACCAGAAATGGAGAAAGTTAATATCAGCCCAACAGATATAGCCAGAGCAGTCCGTCCGTTACCGAATTGGAAGTCTCCAGGACCGGACGGACTGCAAAACTTCTGGCTAAAGTGGTATAGCAGCTCACACGCGCTTCTAGCATCTCAATTTCAGTCATCCTTAGAGTCTGGGTTGCTGCCTGAGTTTCTAACAACTGGTGTTACCCACCTGCTCCATAAAACAGGTGGTACCGCGGAACCTAAGAATTATAGACCGATAACGTGTTTGTCGACGGTCTATAAACTTCTTACATCCATCCTGAGAGCGAAAATTAATCATCACATTGAGAGTAATTTAATTATGTCTGCCTCTCAGAATGGATGTAGGAACGGGTCCCGCGGTACTAAGGAGCTACTCCTCATAGACATGGCCATAAGCCAGCAGGTTCGTCGATCCCACAAGGATTTGTCGACATGCTGGATAGATTATAAGAAGGCCTACGACTCTGTTCCACATACATGGCTCATGAGGGTGTTGGAGTTGTACAAAATAGATGCAACTCTGCGCACCTTCCTTGGGTCATGTATGGGGCAATGGAAGACGGTCCTTCGCTATCCAGGATGTCGACCAATCCAGGGGAACGATGAGCCTATATGGATTAAACGGGGAATATTTCAGGGCGACAGTTTGAGTCCTCTTTGGTTCTGCTTAGCTCTGAATCCTCTAAGCACATTGCTGGAGGATTCGGGGCTGGGCTATCGGTTGAGAAGAGGTGGTCAGGCCATATCTCACCTTCTTTACATGGATGACCTAAAACTCTTTGCCCCCAACAATTTGCGACTGATGGAGTTACTGAAGGTAACTGAAACTTTCAGTAACGCGATCAGGATGGAATTTGGTGTGGACAAATGTGCAGTCATGCATGTAAAGCGAGGGGGGATTATGGAATCCGAAGGGATTCAACTCTCGGATTCCATACACCTTAGATCCCTCTCCTCGACCGAAACATACAAATATTTGGGTATGTCGGAAGCGTTAGGCATTAACGTTACTGACATGAAACAATCGCTGAAGGAGCGCTTCTTTGGCCGCCTGAAAAAAGTATTGAACAGCCTTTTGTCGGGCGGGAATAAGGTGCGCGCCTTCAACGGTTGGGTCATGCCGGTTTTGATGTACTCTTTCGGCATACTCAAATGGACTCAGACCGAACTCGACGCCCTGGATAGGAAGGTCCGTACGCTGCTGACCGCAAACCGGATGCATCACCCACGATCATCGGTGATGAGACTGTACATCCCGCGGAAATGTGGAGGTCGAGGTTTTTTAAATGCGAAAACTCTCTACAACCGCGAGGTGTGCAGCCTCAGAGAATATTTTCTTGAAACCGACGTGGGTATGCACCGCGATGTGGTCGCAGTGGACAAGGGACTCACCCCGTTGTCCATGGCTAAAGAGAACTGGCGCAAACCTGTAATACTCACTACTGATGACCGCAAGGAGGTATGGAAAGGCAAGGAGCTTCACGGGCGCTTTTATCGGGCTCTTCATGGGCCTGATGTAGATTTCTTGGCGTCCGTGGCCTGGCTACGTTTCAGTGACCTCTTCGGGGAAACTGAAGGCTTTGTCTGTGCGATTATGGACGAAGTTATCTTGACGAATAACTACCGGAGGCATATCATGAAGGACGGGACGGTTGACGTGTGTCGGGCATGCCACCGTCCGGGTGAGTCCATCAGACATATTATCTCTGGTTGTTCTCGTCTTGCTAACAGCGAGTATTTGCACAGGCATAACCAAGTAGCCAGGATTATTCACCAGCAACTTGCTTTAAAATACAAACTTGTGGATTCTGAGGTACCGTATTACAAGTATGCGCCCGACCCAGTTCTCGAAAATGACCATGTCACGTTGTACTGGGATCGGTATATCATCACTGACAGGACTATTGTTGCCAATAAGCCTGATATAGTGGTGATAGACCGATTAGCGCGCCGCACAATGATAATCGATGTCACCATTCCACATGACGAGAACCTCGTGAAAGCTGAGAAAGACAAACAAATCAAATATCTTGACTTAGCACACGAGGTTGTCGATATGTGGAATGTGGACTCGGCTGTCATTGTGCCGATAGTCGTTACCGCCAACGGCCTGATGGCCAAAAGCCTCGACGAACACCTGTCGAAGCTGTCGTTGCGCGGTTGGATCAAGGGCCTGATACAGAAGGCAGTACTCCTCGATACGGCTCGCATTGTGAGGAGGTTCCTGTCTCTGGAGCCCTAACCACCGGTAGCTTGGACCCTGCTCCCAATACCGGCGGACTACTATTTTTTATATTTTTAAATGTTTTTTTTTTATGTTTTCTTTTAAAAATATTTAAAAATGTAAATTATATGTAAAAAAATAAATAAACGAAATAATAATTTATTATCAGGTAACTAAGGCCCATAGATAAAATACAAAAAATAATCTTAAAAAGTAATAAACTAATACATATTGAAAAACATAAAAACCAACTGCACACGAAGTGACGGCGTCGTGTTACGCTGCGAGGTGTCGCGTAGCTGGCCGCGGAAACGCCGATACAGCACACCTTTCGCCTAAAACTCTTCATTGAGGAAGGTCATCAAATGGTGAGTCGGAACGCGCACCACGAACGACTTGAAATTCGTGTTATGGCGAGCCTCCAACTTCTCCACCCTCAAGGTCCAGTTGGTCTTCACCCGCATGTACTCTACGATGTCCTCAGTCTTCGTAGAGTGATGCGAACGGGACACATACAGCTGCATTTATAAAGACAATAACATGTCTAAACGCTAATTGGCAGGATCTATATTTTTTATGGCGAATTTGAATTTAGAATCCGCTAATCAGTAGGTATTCAGTTTTTTTTTTTTAATTTTAGCATTTAGTTTCAACTGATTTTTATTTATTTAATGTGCCTACCTAACCTACCTGTTTGTTTTGTATTGTACCTACTTTACTGACATTTTATTTGATTCCCGTGATTAAATTTAATTTAATTTTACTGTTTCAATTTGTAATGTGCAATTTTGATTACATTTTATTAGTCGATATTATAATGATTTTATGATAAGGGTGTGTACATGAACAAATATTTGAATTATTATGTCGTTTATTAATTTTCTATACATATATAAATTATAATTTTAAATATTTCTTACAAATCATATAAAAAAGAAAAAAAAAACATTTAAAATTATAAAAAATAGTAGTCCGCCGGTGTCGGGAGCAGGGTCCAAGCTACCGGTGGTTAGGGCTCCAGAGACAGGAACCTCCTCACAATGCGAGCCGTATCGAGGAGTACTGCCTTCTGTATCAGGCCCTTGATCCAACCGTGCAACGACAGCTTCGACAGGTGGTCGTCGAGGCTTTTGGCTATCAGGCCGTTGGCGGTAACGACTATCGGCACAATGACAGCCGAGTCCACATTCCACATATCGACAACCTCGTGTGCTAAATCAAGATATTTCATTTGTTTCTCTTTCTCAGCTTTCACGAGGTTCTCGTCATGTGGGATGGTGACATCGATTATCATTGTGCGGCGCGCTAATCGGTCTATCACCACTATATCAGGCTTATTTGCAACAATAGTCCTGTCAGTGATGATAGACCGATCCCAGTACAACGTGACATGGTCATTTTCGAGAACTGGGTCGGGCACATATTTGTAATACGGCACCTCAGAATCCACAAGTTTGTATTTCAAAGCAAGTTGCTGGTGAATAATCCTGGCCACTTGGTTATGCCTGTGCAAATACTCGCTGTTAGCAAGACGAGAACAACCAGAGATAATATGTCTGATGGACTCACCCGGACGATGGCATGCCCGACACACGTCAACCGTCCCATCCTTCATAATATGTCTCCGGTAGTTATTCGTCAAGATAACTTCGTCCATAATCGCACAGACAAAACCTTCAGTTTCCCCGAAGAGGTCGCTGAAACGTAGCCAGGCCACGGACGCCAAGAAATCTACATCAGGCCCATGAAAAGCCCGATAAAAGCGCCCGTGAAGCTCCTTGCCTTTCCATATCTCCTTGCGGTCATCAGTAGTGAGTACTACGGGTTTGCGCCAGTTCTCTTTTGCCATGGACAACGGGGTGAGTCCCTTGTCCACTGAGACCACATCTCGGTGCATACCCACGTCGGTTTCTAGAAAATATTCTCTTAGACTGCACACCTCGCGGTTGTGGAGAGTCTTAGCGTTTAAAAAGCCTCGACCTCCACACTTCCGCGGGATGTACAGTCTCATCACCGATGAACGTGGGTGATGCATCCGGTTTGCGGTCAGCAGCGTACGGACCCTCCTATCCAGGGCGTCGAGTTCGGTCTGAGTCCATTTGAGTATGCCGAAAGAGTACATCAAAACCGGCATGACCCAACCGTTGAAGGCGCGCACCTTATTCCCGCCCGACAAAAGGCTGTTCAATACCTTTTTCAGGCGGCCAAAGAAGCGCTCCTTCAGCGATTGTTTCATGTCAGTAACATTAATGCCTAACGCTTCCGACATACCCAAATATTTGTATGTTTCGGTCGAGGAGAGGGATCTAAGGTGTATGAAATCCGAGAGTTGGATCCCTTCGGATTCCATAATCTCCCCTCGCTTTACATGCATGACTGCACATTTGTCCACACCAAATTCCATCCTGATCGCGCTACTGAAAGTTTCAGTTACCTTCAGTAACTCCATCAGTCGTAAATTGTTGGGGGCAAAGAGTTTCAGGTCATCCATGTAAAGAAGGTGAGATATGGCTTGACCACCTCTTCTCAACCGATAGCCCAGCCCCGAGTCCTCCAGCAATGTGCTTAGAGGATTCAGGGCCAGGCAGAACCAAAGAGGACTCAAACTGTCGCCCTGAAATATTCCCCGTTTAATCCATATAGGTTCATCACTCCCCTGGATTGGTCGACATCCTGGATAGCGAAGGACTGTCTTCCATTGCCCCATACATGACCCAAGGAAGGTGCGCAGAGTTGCATCTATTTTGTACAACTCCAACACCCTCATGAGCCATGTATGTGGAACAGAGTCGTAGGCCTTCTTATAATCTATCCAGCATGTCGACAAATCCTTGTGGGATCGACGAACCTGCTGGCTTATGGCCATGTCTATGAGGAGTAGCTCCTTAGTACCGCGGGACCTGTTCCTACATCCATTCTGAGAGGCAGACATAATTGAATTACTGTCAATGTGCCGATTAATTTTCGCTCTCAGGATGGATGTAAGAAGTTTATAGACCGTCGACAAACACGTTATCGGTCTATAATTCTTAGGTTCCGCGGGACTACCTGTTTTATGGAGCAGGTGGGTAACACCAGTTGTTAGGAACTCAGGCAGCGACCCAGACTCTAAGGATGACTGGAACTGAGATGCTAGAAGCGCGTGTGAGCTGCTATACCACTTTAGCCAGAAGTTATGCAGCCCGTCCGGTCCTGGAGACTTCCAATTCGGTAACGGACGGACTGCTCTGGCTACATCTAATGGGCTGATGTCTATTTTCTCCATTTCTGGTATAGCTTCGCACACACGCTCGAGATCACGCATCCAGCCACCCTCAGTGTGACAGACGGGCACCGACCAAATGCTGCGCCAGAATGTACTCGTGGCAACATCATCCGGGCGGCACCCATCCGTCACATTTTGTTCAGGTCGCTCCCAAGCTCTATATACCCACCTCTCATCGCTCTGGAACATGCGATTCTGCGAGTACCGGTCAACTCGCCGCTTATACCGCCGAATACGGTTTGCCCATGCACAAACTTTCTGCTTCAGGAAGTCGATGCGCTCTGTGACTCGGGACATGTATTCTCGAGGGTTGATTTCAGTCCCCGAGAACGCCCGCCTCACAAAGCGCATCACACGTGGACGTGTATTGCCCTCCCTGAAGCAGATTAGTTTGCCGATGAGTACCCTGGCCCCATCGATACGCCTCTCGATCCTGCATTGCCAGGCTGGTACAGCAGGCTTTGGCCGAATATCTCCGTCGCTAATCGGAAACTTCACGTTGGCCAAACGACATGCCGCAACAGCTCCGCAATACAAGATTGAGTGCGTATCAACGAGGTTCTCGCTGCTTTCAAAGATGTTTTTAAGCAGCGAGTCCAAAGCACACACCAACGCCCTATTTTTTTTGTGCATGGGTAAACGTGGTAAACGGGGTCTAAGTTCGGTCGGAGTGAACCTATACTCGCGAAGCGCATCCTCCAGTGCGCTCCTCAGTCGATCGTTGCACTGGCTACTTACCGTAACAACCCTATCATCTGCCTCATCATTTATATGATTGGGACGCGGTGGAATTGCGCCCCTAGCGGGTGCTTGTACCGCTGTCTGTGTCAGGGTTGAGATGATAAGGTTGCTCAGTACCTCTGAGCGCAGCCTATCAAGTACAGCATCGTCCGACAATCGTTGCGCCGTGACGTCGACGGTTGGTTCTAGTTCCTGGAACAGAGACAGCATCCTGACACGGTACGCAGTGAGGTTAGTTCCCCCCTCTGTAGACCCATAATATGCGCGCATGACGTTCTCGTTCATGGACTGAGTCCATTTCATGCGCTGCACACAACCACCGGCAGCGGGGACCCGGCTCGGGGCCGGTTGGCCCCTAAGTCCCAGGCTGTTCGGTGGCCGGCCTCTCCCCTGCCGACGTACAGGTGTTGGCGACGTCGGCGGGGAGAAATACTCGTCGCTCGAGCTCGACGCGGCTGCAGCCGCCGGTGACACTGGTGATCCGAGGACCGGCGGCGGCGAGGCGGAGCTGAGCAGCGAGTCCGGGGGTGGAAGGCGTGCGCTACGGGCAGCTGCTCTGGTCAACATTTAATTTTATTTTTTCCATTTTTCCATCATTCTGTTTACATAATGTACGTCGCCATTGACAGACGTCATACTGCGATCCTGCATAAATATTCTTCTTTTTTGTTTATTATTTGGTTTGTTTGAGTATTTGAAGGTTTTGCTATAATATTTCTTGTATGGGCTTCTTGTTTGGTACAATTGATTCCAGTTTTGGGTGAAAAAATACGGATTTTATGATTTTAAAGTGGAATAGAAAAAATATGACATGTGTTGCCAGTGGGTTGCCATGTTATTATGAATTATTATTATTATTATTATTATTCCATTTATTTTATAATATATACATACAATTTACATTTTTAAATATAAAAACATTTAAAAATATAAAAAATAGTATCCCACCGGTATCGGGATAGGGTTCAAGCTACCGGTGGTCAGGGCTCCTGAGAGAGGAACCTCCTAACTATGCTTATTATTATTATAAATAAGGTTGTTGGTCTGCAAACGGCTTACCTATGAACAAAATTCGTTGTTTCTCATTTGCTTCTGGCCTTCTGTCTATGAAATAGTTCCTATCATGTTCCTGTGTTGGACACAAACGTTCTAATAAACCCCTGCCTATCACACCCGGGCGCAACAAAGCCCGGTCTCATACCAAAACATGATAAAAGTAAGCTGTGACATTTCCCCCATCTTTCGTTGTTCATGCTCGGTCGCCATTTGCTTTCAATTAGTGACGAACTAGCGTTATGCATTATCTTTGCTTGTAAAACGAAAAATTGCTATGTTAGTTCTATTTCAAAAACGAAGTTATTGTTTCAAACCTAAACTCATGAGGAGGAAATCGGACATCGCCGATTAAAAAACTTTAGGTGAACTAACTTTACTTTCATTTTTTTATTGTTATTTTAGATGGCTTGACTCTAGTCTAGGTCAGAGGTGACAGAGACAAAGTTGACGATGTAGCGAGCTTAGTCAGAAGAAGCCTCTAAGCACTCTAACTTTGAAGAGATTATGGTTGTATGCATTCTAAAATACAGATGCAGGTAGAGAGTTCCACTACTTTGCTGTGCGCATTATGAAAGACGTTTGGAAACGCTTAGTACGAATTCGTGAAATAGCAACAAGGTAGCTTTCGGCAAGGTGGCTTCCGGGTGAAAAGGAAGATCATCATCATCATCAGGTCAGCGGAGAGACGTCCACTGCTGGATATAGGCCTCTCCAAAATGTCGCTACAACGACCAGTCCTTTGCGTCTCGCACCCATCGGATTCTTGTGACCCTCACCAGGTCATCGGTCTATCTCTCGACGACACGGCTGATGCAGTGGTTGAGCGTTCGGCTGCTGCGCTACGTGTCGCGGGTTCGATTCCCGCACGGAACAAATATTTGTATGACCTACAGATATCAGACCTGGGTGTCTTGTATATGTGAGTATACATGTTTGCGAATGCACCCACGATACAGGAGTAATTCCTAGTGTGGGGAAAAGTTTAAAAATTAAAATTAAAATTTGAGGGAGGCTTTCCAATGCTGCTGCAAGAAGAATGTTCACCAACATTCAATAAATATGTATGTTAAAATCGTTCCATATAATTTTATTATGTAATCGGTTGGCATACATGGACCTAAAGTTTAATCTAAGCTAATTTTATTAAGAGGTGAAATTGTATATTTGTAGGAGCTCATCTCTTGAAGTGCTGATCGACAGCTGCATGATCCAAATAATGGAATTTTTTGCATTGATAAACTATCACTGAGTGCCATAGGCCCAGAAAAACGCGTGGTTCCTATTTATTTAATTATTTATGTGCACACAAGTACAGAGGCGAAATTGAACGCGATTAATATCTAATAAAATACAAAGATATACACAGAAATTACGAGTATAAATAAAATATAAATATATAATACGGACAAACTATACAAAAAGAAATATACATATAAAATAGGCTGCAAAAAGTTACTACTAAAAAGAAAAAAACATTGACTTCAATGAAACAGTCAAACAGCGCATGCAGATTCGTAAAGGATTGATCACTTGGTTAAATCCCACGTACAAGTTTAACAAATGGACGTACATGAGCAAACGGCTGTGTCCGACATAGTCCCCGGGCTTCCGAACCAATGAATGAGGACTCCGTCGCATTCAGGACTTGACCGCGGCTTGTGGTTATCGGATTTCAAGTCGATGAGTTCAGTTAGTTACTCCCTGTTTTAGAAGATACCTGCCATGTCGTCATCAGAAATGGGCTTTCAATTGAGTTTTGAGGTTCTGAAATCAATGGTTTTAATCATTTTTAACCTACTTCGAAAAAGGAGGAGGTTCTGTGTTCGACTGTATCTATATTTCTTTTTTTATGTGTGTCCACCGATTTCTCTGTCAATTGAAAACCGATTTTCAAAATTATTTTTTATACTTCCGAAGTGGTCCCATATAAATTTTACAAAAACGAAAAATATGCATACTTACCTTGATGACGTTTTAGTGTTCTCCAATTACGAGTATGTTTAAATTCCACGCTCCATGTTTTGTGGGTTTTAGTTCTAGGGACAAGTGAAAAGTGAAAAATAAAAAACTTTTTTACAAAAAAAACAACCGACTTCCAAAAAAAAAATACACTAAAAATGAAAAAATAACTTTCATTTCGGAAGTCGGTGTCAAATACCGAAGAAATAAAATACAAACCGGTGTTTGTATTTTATTTCTTCGTTATTTAAAATAAAACTTCCGAAATTAAAGTTTTTTTTTTTTAATGTATTTTTTTTCGGAAGTCGGTTGTTTTTTTTTTGTAAAAAAGTTTTGTTAGTTACCTTTACTAACTTTTACTTTGCTTTGGCTGTGTGAGCATTTGAGCAACTACTCTGTATCCACGTACGAAGTTGTAGCATGCAAAGCTTTTAAATAATACACTTCTGGACACATCTATTGGCCCACCTTGTATTTTCAGTTTCGTTTGGTCCTAGCTAAAATTTTATATTAGGTCGAGCAAAAAGTTTTTATGCAGTTTTGAACCTGGCACATTCACAATTTCATTCAATAGTCTTTTTTTGAATTTCGAACACAGAATTTAAAGAAACAAAAGACAATTTGGAGCCTGTTTGTTGATATCAAACAATCGAGTACTAAGAAAACTTGGTTTTATTGGTTTACTTGGATTTAATTCTTGAAAAAGTGATTGATATCTTTGGTTTTGCAACAAACATTACTTATTCTTAACATTAAGGTGAGGTTCTATCAATAATCTATGGATACTTCACCTGAAGTCGCCGCCCAAGCTGTGGCACTTATTCAGGCCGGACACAGCCAAAGAAACGTGAGTGCTTAACTTAATTTAAGTCGATCTGCGGTCCGAAATGTTTATCGGAGGTACCTAGAGACTGGCGGACTGACTGACTGACTGTTCGTCGCCAAGCAAGGCCACGATCTCGGGTCACAACTGAAAGGCAGGATCGATTCATCGTGACGACCAGCTTGAGAAATCGTCACCTTACCTCCATTGAGATACAAAACCAACTTCGCGACTTCCACGGAGTATCTGTGAGCGCTCGAATTGTTCGGAGAAGGTTAAAAGAACGCGATATGGTACCACACAAGCCAGCTAATGGGCCCAAACTAACGCGAGCCCACCGAACAGCGCGCCTTCATTTCGCACGCAGTCATTTAAATTGGACACAGCAAGATTGGAGCCGTGTACTCTTTTCTGATGAGTCTAAAATTGTGTTACATGGCAATGATGGAAGGAAGAAGGTCTACCGACGTAAGGAGAGCGTTTCGCACAATGCTGCTTTGAAGAGAGGGTTGCTTATGGCGGTGGCTCATGGACTGTCTGGGGCGGTATATCCGCGAGCGGCAAAACTCAACTTGAGGTTGTTACAGGACCACGGCTGCCAACATTAAATGCTGAAAGGTACATTCGTGAATGCTTAGAACCTCACGTGATACCATACGCGGACTATGTGGGCCCAAATTTCCTTTTTATGCATGATAATGCAAGAGCCCATGCGGCCGGCATCGTCAGGGAATATCTTCGGGATGTGAACATCACAGTTATGGACTGGCCAGCCAGAAGCCCAGACATGAACCCCATTGAGCACATGTGGGACGAGCTAAAAAGACGTGTTAGGGCTCGTCAGCCAGTTGCCCAGACGATGCAGGAGTTGAAAACTGACATAGAAGAGGAATGGGAGATGATCCCTCAAAATTTCATAGAGCGGTTGATAAACTCTATGCCTAATCGTATGAGAGCTGTGGTAGATGCCCATGGAGGCAACACGCGTTATTAAATTAAACCTTTATTTGATAAAACATGTTTTTTATTCAAAAATCAATTGCCTTTAACAAGGCGCATATCCGACTTGTTAGGCGTAGCTCCATGTCGTATGGTATTCTGAATTCAAATTTAAAACAATACGATCGAAAAAGATGGTAAAATGTATCAGGTTTAAAACTGCATCAACAGTTTTAATTCAATCTAGCAATCATATTTCGGTAGGGGCCATCGAAACCTAAACTCTAAGGTGGGCCAATAGATGTGTCCAGAAGTGTATATGTAATCTATAACTATTTTGTTAAGTATGACCTCATGCGAAATCGACGAGAACCTGCTGCCGACAAACTGCTTTGCAGTTTGGCAGATGTTAAAATTATCTATGCAACAGTTGTTTAATTTTTTTTTTTTTTTAAACCGAGTCCAAAAGTCCGATTAACAGGAATGAGTGGTTCGTAAAAAAACTCCTAACTTAGTTTTTGCCAATTCACTTGTTAACTTCCTATCTACAGGTACTGTCGAAAAATAGATCAAAGGAGTGGGATAAAATCCTCTCAGGATTTTCAATTGGAAATCGGTGTTTGTAGCCGAAGGCTATTGTCGCTCCATTTATATGGACTTGTCACTTGTTGTTAGGTATTTAAACGACTTTTTGGTTTTCTCGTATATCTATTTACTAGCGACCCGCCTGCGCTGCGCACTGGTGCAATTTACTAATAGATTGCCTGTCTTATTAATATTATATGCCTACTCAAGCCTTTCACTTTTATCGCTCTTTTTATTAATGGAAACCATATCAATTTGCATTGCGTGGTTTAGAAGTAAGCGGAGAAATAGACAGGAAGACAGCGACTTTGTTCTATACTATTTAGACATTAAACCTACTGAAGAAGAAACTTAATGTTTAGAGATTAACCCTACTGAAGAAGAAACTTAATGTTTTTCGTGTGTTTTGTGCTTTGTGTTTTGTGCCGTTATTCAAATACGTGTTCCAATGTTTTTCAGTAAGAACTATTGGAATCATTACACCATTTTGCGGCTATCTTGATCATACCTTAATACTTTTTGACAGCATTTACAGTTTAAGGCTGCTCTCTCGAAAAAAAACTTTTTAACAAAAAAAATAACCGACGAAAAAGAACTAAAAAGCAAAAAATAAATAAAACTTTTAAGTCTTGAGTAATGAGCATATTTACCTACATAAAATATCAAATTTTATATAAACTAATTTTGAGTCGGCGCCAAACAACAATCTGATTATTAAATATCTAAATTTTATAAGTACTTACAAATGAAGAAGGCTGTAAGTAGGTAATTAATCATTTTATTAATTGGCGCCGACTCAAAATTAGTTTAGATAAAATTTGATATTTTATGTAGGTAAATATGCTCATTACTCAAGACTTAAAAGTTTTATTTATTTTTTGCTTTTTAGTTCTTTTTCGTCGGTTATTTTTTTTGTTAAAAAGTTTTTTATTTTTTGATTTTTTGTGGCTCGCATCATCTTGTAACACTCCGAGGCTAATTTCTAATTCTTCATCATTCCTCTTGCCACTGAGCTGATGAAATAACCATCCTTCCATGAAGTTCCCAGGATATTGACCAGTTGAGGTTACCTCCAATACTGTAAAGACGTCTTTTCTTCAAACCATACTAAGTGGTATTTGTCACTAAAACTAGTTTTTATATCTAACTTCTATTGTTTAGGAAAGCTATGGTTTCCATCATCAGCTCAGTTTCATGATGTGATGGTTCCTAAATGCAAATACCTGATTAAGTTATGAAAAGTAAACAGAAACAATATTCGTGCCCAATTTTCGAGGTTCTCTCTCAATTTTTCCAGGATCCCATGATCAGATCCTGATGTCCTTGACATGGTACCACCCTTGAGGTATACCTTATCCAAGAAAAGAAGAATCATCAAAATCGGTTCATAAATAACGGAGTGAGGGCCGAACATACGTACAGAAACGCTAAACGTATCCACAATTTTCGAGGTTTTCTCTCAATTTTATCAGGATTCCACTGTCACATCCTGATTTCCTTATTATGGGACCATTCTTGAGGTATACCCTATCTAAAAAAAAAAGAATAATCAAAATCGGTTCATAAATAACGAAGTGAAGGCCGAACATACATACAGAAACGCTAAACGTGCCCACAATTTTCAAGGTTTTCTCTCAATTTTATCAGGTTTCCACTGTCAGATCCTGACTTCCTTGACATGGGACCACCCTTGAGGTATACCCTATCTAATAAAAAAAGAATAATCAAAATCGGTTCATAAATGACGGAGTGAGGGCTGAACATACAAAAAAAAAAAAAAAAAAAAAAAAAAAATATATATATACGGTCGAATTGAGAACCTCCTCCTTTTTTTCGTCGGTTAAAAAATATATATACGGTCGAATTGAGAACCTCCTCCTTTTTTTCGTCGGTTAAAAAGCGTGCATATGAAGCAGCTTTTCGTCGCCACTTACAGAGAAATTAAATCTGAAAAAAATTGTTAGTAATACGTAATTTGGTTTAGTCATAATTTTTCTATCGTTATCACATAATAAGAAAAAAAACCGCAAAATCATCGCCAAATCATTGAGATGAAACCATTTTATTCCTTCATTTTTTATCAGAAGAGTATAAAAAAGTTTAAAAAATATGTATTATTTTTATTATAATAAATTAAAAATGCGTCTTTGGGACAGCGCTCCTTGATGGGCGAATGGGTGGACTTACGACGCGTTGCGTGTAGGCCGTTGGCGTGAAATCTTCTGTCTTGAAAACAGTGTTGAGTTGATATTATCGCGGGGGTCACCTTCAGCATGTGTGTTCTGCTTTGATTATTTGCTCGTAGTCCAGTGTACTTTACAAAGTTAGCGTTACATAACTTTAAGTACGGCTATGGATACAAAACGACTACCAACTGTTTTGTGAGGGTGTTGAGGCGAAAATATCAAGGTAAAGCGATTGACAGATTGACTGTAAAAGGCACATGTAGGAATAATATGTCACGAATAGATTAATTTAGCTTACAACAAATAATATCTAGGGACTGACTTTAATCAGTCCCTAGATAGATATTACGAGTATGTTATATTTAGAATTGAAACGAGTACGTAGGATTACAATACCTCTGCCTGGGGTCGCGGATAAATTTGAAAGAGAGTTACCGCGGCCCTTAGCACAGGCAACTGAAGGGACAAGGGTGGGTTTTAGTCAGTAAAAGTCTGACACGCCCTCCTGCTCCACACAAAAGTCATTGGATGATTTCCCACCCTCCAAAAAAAAGGATTACAATACCTAGGTACGTACCTACTCATTTTCACAAATATCCTTGGAGAAAATCATAATTATGAGCATTCGCGTTCCCTCTCCTAAGCCGGGTCAAAGCAATATGAACCCATTTCCGTAAACAATTCACAAAACAGTGACAAGTGAAGCGCGTTTTCCATTTCCGCAATGGTTTCCTCCAAATAATAGTTCTGACGGGGTAAATTTTCGACAGCACGTCACTGGAACTAGAAAATTTTTCGACTAACATTTCGATTATCATCATCATTTCGCTTAGAATCCACAAAACTATTCTCTTTGTTCTTTGAACCAAGGCAACATGCACATGTGTCCAACATCCAACTACATACAGGAAAGGACTAAATTTTGGATCAACTTAGGCACGTGCCGAGCCCCCGAGATCCCACTTCCTTTGATATGTGTTTACTTTCTTTTTTTAAGAAAAGAACGTTGCAGCCGCGCTGTGCACTAATAAAGGACTTGTTTGTTAGGGATATGAAGATGTGTTTATTTGTTAGACGGAAAATTACACACAATGGGCCTTAGTTATAAAAAAAATAACTATGTGATTAGTTTAAACACTGATTAACAGGTTCTTATTTCAACATTTTCTACACAGAAGAAGGGTAGGTAGATGTGGGTGTTAAGGCGTAGTTATTCGACTTTTAATGGTTTTTAATTGAACATCACGTCTAAACGACTAGTTTTATTTTTCTGAAAATAATATATGTTACTTTAAGCAATTTTTATCGTAATTTGATCTGAGAATATTTCAAGTTATGTTTTTATAACATAGTGTAATTAATTTGTAAAGTTATGTCTAGCGCGGATAAAAAATTGAGAATCACGCAAAAACTATAAAGTGTATTTTAATAAAACCTACACCATTTTAAAGATCATTTAATTATTTATAATTTATTCTAAATTTTTTAGTTTAATACCTGTTGCTTTATGTGTAATTAATTTATAATGGGTCTAATTTCGGACAGCGCTCCTTGATGGGCGAGTCCTATTACTGGGTGGACGTACGACGTGTTACGTGAGCTCACTTAGAGTACACGCCACGGCAGCCTCAACAGAGGCTGCCGTGGCGTTGCAGTGCATTGGGGTTGTTTGCGGACACAAACATTGATGGTACGCCGCCATTATTAGAAAAAGATGTGCCTCTCTGATGACGCTTGTTCGCGGCAGTACCAACACTATTCTCCGTGTGTTCGCAGATCGGTAGGATTCTCCGTTGATGCAGAGGTGGATGCAGCTCCACGGTGAAGTGTAGCTGTATGTTTTAGTTTTATATGTCTGTACCTACTAACACTAGTTTTTTTAAGTAATTTCTTACTAACCCTATGGACTTAGTCTGAAATAAAAGTTTGATTATTATTAATAAACTAGCGACCGCCTCGTCGTGGTCTACTTAGTTGTCGTCAAGCATCACTGCCATCAGGAATTTCTGTTTATGGCAATTGGCCGCCCCTATCAGGTACTCGTACGTGTAAAAGACTTAGTCTGAAATAAAAGTTTGATTATTATTAATAAACTAGCGACCGCCTCGTCGTGGTCTACTTAGTTGTCGTCAAGCATCACTGCCATCAGGAATTTCTGTTTATGGCAATTGGCCGCCCCTATCAGGTACTCGTACGTGTAAAATAAGGGTATACTCAATAGTAAACGCCTCTGTCTCCCCTTAGTAGAATAACGCCGTGATGTTATGTAATGTAATGTATGATAAATTCATTGTTAAGTTCCAACCTAACAAATGCCAGACACAGAGAAGGCGGGATTGTGGGGATGAAGTAAAATCTCAAGGCTTATTTCAGAGCTTCAGACCCGCCCTGTGTTATGTTTTCAGTACAATACGGTCATGGAACCGAAGGACAATAAGACTTATTGTTTCAATATTATGTAAACTGTCCCTACAATATTAGGAACGGAAGACAGGGGTTCGCGTATTAGGTATGTATAGCAGGTAATATGCCAGACAGTATTAAATTCTAACATCTCTTGCATAAAATGAGTATGAGAATATTTTAATTTTCGGAATGTCCAATGGGAGTTGTGACGATGACGTAGAGAAGAGACACTTGAGGGATGGAGTAAATCGATTTTTTAACCGACTTCAAAAAAGAGGAGGTTCTCAGTTCGTCTGTATATTTTTTTTTTGTATGTTTCTAACGCGATATCTCAGCCATTTGTGAATAGATTTTGATGATTCTTTTTTTGTTTGGTAGGTTGTACTTCAGAGGTAGTCCCATATAAATTTTATCGAAATTGAATCAGTACTTTTTGAAAAAAATAACATAAACCATTTTTTTTATACACAGATGACGTTTTGGTTGTCTCCAAATGTTCAAATTTATGTTATTAGAGTTATCCATTCGGACATAACTTTAATATTTAGTTTTACTTCTGGGGTATAACCACTAAAAAGTGAAAATTAAATTTTTTTTTACAAAAAATACAACAGACTTCTAAAATTGCAAAATAACTTTAATTACGGAAGTCGGTGTCAAATAATGAAGAAACAAAAATACAAACACCGACTTCCGAAATTAAAGTTATTTTGCAATTTTAGAAGTCGGTTGTATTTTTTGTAAAAAGTTTTTTATTTTTCACTTTTTAGTTGTTATTAATCAAGAATTTAACATTGAGTATTCAGGTAGGTACTCTACTTCAGTCAAAACTTTAGACGATTGAACTGTCAAAGTTTGACATTGAATAAGCTGAAACTAGGATTTTGAAACTGTCTTTTTTTGGTAAACTGGTACCGCACCCTACTTAACATAAATGAAAAGCGGATAATTAAATACCTACTCATCACCTTTAAATTAATTACCAAAAAATTACTTGACATGAAAAACACAGAGTTACTGGTGCTGTCTACATTAAGCCTACCGAGGCTTAATATGATATTAATTATTTTAACAGGCAAATGACAGAAATAAACATGAAAGATGTGTAATTACTTAGGCAAATTGAAGTATAATTTTATTTGACCTTTTCAAAGGAAAGTTCAACATTAAAGTATCTTATTATTTATTTGCAAAGCGTATGAATTATGTAATGTCCCTTGTTAAAGCTGTAAATTTACCGATACTTTGGACTTAAAAGTTGATAAGTAACTAAAGTCCCTGTCGTAAATTTGGCATACCCAGCCCGAGTCTGTGTTTCCTGATAGCTATAACCTGGCTAATACTTAGCTGTTACAAGAACATATACTACAATAGTATTAAAGAGTATTTCGACAGGAAGTCTAAAGAAAAAGGCATATGGTATAAGACTATGCAAAGTGAGCCTCCTCGAATCCCTTGGTTCGCTGAAAGTCATACAAAGAGGTCTTATGTTGTTATGGCACATAGATTGCGTTCCGGTCATTTTCCATCCAGGAAATTTGGATACCCAATGAAAAAAGTCGATTCCCCTAATTGTCAAGTGTGTAATAAAGTCGAAGATGTCCAACATTTGCTGGTGGAATGTGAAAAAAACAGGAGAGAGAGGGAGATAGTGATGCGGGAGTTAAAAATGAATATGTATAATGCTGGGGCTTTCATTACAATATTATCTACACCTAATTCGGGCGAAGCCAAACTGATATATGAAATGGTTGCTGCATCACTAACTCCGTCGCTTACGCAATAATATATTTGTAATAATATAAGCACGTGTTTTAATTAGTTGGATTAGGGTATGATGAGGCTGACGTACCTTTGTAAGGTAAAAGCCTCTAAATAAATAAAGATTTAAAAAAAAAAAAACCTGGGAGTGTACTCCGAAGTGTTTTTACGAAGTATCGGCCGAATGTTCGGACATATTTGTGTGAAGTGTTAAAGTGAATGTGCCATACCTAAAATTGTAGCTATTCTCTGAGAGCTTCTTCATCCAAAAACATACGTAATGCCATTTCGCTACAGTTTTAGGGAGGTATGGCACATTCACTTTAACGCTTCACACAATTATGTCCGAACATTCGGCCGATACATCGTAAAAACTCTTCGGAGTAGACCCCCTGGGGTCTTTCAATCAAGAGTGAACACTACTTCTAAGCAAGCGTGCTTCATCGTCGACCACATTATCGCTTACCATCAGGCGAGATAGTGGTTAAACGCAAGCCAATCAATTATAAATAATAAGTATTATATATTTTTTACATTTTAAATGATTTTTGTAACTGTTTATTGAAATGTAATTCATATTTTGTATATTTAAATGAATAAACGAAATAACAAAATCGGTTTTTTCTTTTCTGTCACTCAGAACTGTCTATCTTTGTGTGACAGCCCTTTCAATAACACAAGGGAAACACAAAAAGTTTTATCCGTCCTTTGTAGAGTCCGCTTAGGGTTTTGTTGCACTTCTGTTTTTCTGGAAAAATATCGCGTGGACGCCTCCCTGTACGAGTGCGGTTTGGAAGAGGGTTTTTTTTTGCGGGGTGGGAATTCATCCAATGACATCTCCCGCTCTAGGGTGGTTTTTTTTTTTTTGGGTAGGCATCGACCATGACGGGTGCCGTCATGAATGCTGAGATGCTGACAACTCTTTGAGGCGCGCGTGAAACACTACGCGCCGTCGACTCTCGGGCCTGGTGCTAATCGGACGGCGAGCTACCCATTACTCGCCGTCCGTGGGCCCGGGTAAGAGGGTACGCTTGGATCACACATTCTTTGAATGCTCAAACAACGCCCCACCTTTAGATTTACATAGCCGTCTCCCTAAATTTAAGATTCCTCTTTACCAAATTATTCTTTTGCATATTCAATCTAGCATTATTCGTAAATAAATATCTACGAATACTTAAATACTCTTACTAAGTAATATAAAACATAATCAATTTTAATTATGAAATATGTACCTGTCTGACAGTCAAGTACCAGGTACTTGACTGTCTCTTGACTCCCAAACTTTATCAAATACCCAAATCAAAAAAAAAATGCGCTATATTTAAACGGAATAGAGGTGAAACTTCTTAATTATTTTACAAAGAGGGATTTAGTGTGAGAGCAGGAAAGAATTACATCTTTCTTCTCTCTCTCTCTCTCTCAAGAAATGTTCCTAAACGTGATGCGTCCGTGTTTCACTCTCAATTCTTATCCAATTTGAAAATCGAATCGCCGTCTTAGAAGTTTCACTTCAAAAACCATTTCTAATATCGAAATATTTTAACTAACATTATCTTTATTTTATTTCAGATAGCGAGCGACTAGAGCAGGTCAGTATCACAAATCTTCCACCAGTCAAACACCGGAAGGGTCTTGGCTTTACCACGGTAACCCGGAACAGCAAACTGACCCTTTTTGATCTATTCAGGAGCGCTTTTAAAAATGTAGACTAAAATGTTCCGCTGAACGTAAAGCTGCGCTTACACGGGCGATGTTTTCAGCAATAGGGAATATGCATGTAATTTTTTTTTCACTTATTGCAATAAAATACAGTATTATAAACTCAAGAAAATTATTTAATATTAAATTCAAGTACTGCATGTCGCCCATAAAAATTATTTAACTCCTACAATTTTCTACTACACTTCAAACGTTCGTGAATGTCAAACGCGTTGGTGGCTGTACTGTTACGTCACTTACCTCGATACGCCATTGTGTACATCTTATTAATAATTTTACTAATTTTATGTTATTTATAGAGTGTAAAAAGACACATCACAGCCGTTAACTACACATATTGTACGTCTAACACAGTAGTTTTGCGCAAAAATTATTGCTGGGAAACGAATTTTATTTTTAGATATGAAAACTAAAACTATTTTTATGCCGCGCCATGTAACGCGAACACAGCCAAGTGGAATTAAACCCCGCTCTTCGCTCTAAGCCACGTAGGTACTTGTCGGATACGTTTGATATTCGTTGCGTTTTCGTAACTGAAAATCCGTAATTTCGAATTTACGAAAAAAAAACGAAAATTCAGGTAACGTTTGTTTGGAAAAAATTTTAGTAACACTTAGAATACATTTACATAAAAACATAATAAAAAAAAATTGCGACGTTGAAATTCAATATCTCCAGAACCAGTGGTTTCCCAGGTATGGTCTGGTGGAAAAAAATGATCCAGATAATGGGTAGAATATGTGGCTTTCGGCTTCAGAAACTGTCTTTTTACACCCGATATACAAGCAGAAATTGCAATTTCAATATTATAATAAAATTTTAGTGTTTAAAGTACTTTTTACGAATTAAGTGTTACTTTGACACATTTATTGTTTCATCACTACCGGCATTATTGAGAACGATACGTTTTGAGTTTACGTTTAGTTTCATCAAAAACATGCAACATAAAATAATGAATTGTAAAACATGTGATGAATTAAGAAATCAAGCAAGTGCACCACATTGTTTCTATAGTCCAATACAATGTAGGTATATTTAAAAAATGAAAAAGGTTTGAATAACTTGCACATTCCCTGAATTGAAACAAATGCTTGAGGCAACCTACATAAAAAAAAAATCTACATAATGTACTTAGGTAGTATAATTTTGCAATATTACCTCACCTGTAATAATTGTTCCGTGTTACGAGTACTTGTACCTATTGCTGTCTGCTGATGACTATTTCGCCTGAGTTTAATCTTTTAGACCTACTATTGAAATTTTAAATTATCCGGGTATAACAACTAAAAAGCGAAAAATAAAAAACTTTTTTACAAAAAAAACAACCGACTTCCAAAAAATACACTAAAAATTTAAAAATAACTAATTTCGGATGTCGGTGTCAAATATCGAAGAAATAAAATACAAACACCGACTTCCGAAATTAAAGTTATTTTTAAATTTTTAGTGTATTTTTTTTTGGAAGTCGGTTGTTTTTTTTTTTTTAAAAGTTTTTATTTTCACAACACAAAAAAAAACCGGCCAAGTGCGTGTTGGACTTCGTAGATTTAGGGTTCCGTACTAAATTAGGGAATTATCAAAAAAAAAATCTGATATAAGCAATATATATCGGTATTTGTTAGTAAAATAAAATAAACATGATCACCAAATGTCAAGTTTATAGGTCAATGGGAAGTTAAAAAAACCTTTGGAACAAAATTTTGTGACAGACAACGGACAGACAGGCAGACAGACAGACGGAGACATGAGTGACAGTAATAGGACTCCGTTCGGACCCTTTGGGTACGGAACCCAAAAAAAAAGTCATAGCAACAGCACGTAACTCGGTTTTGTGAAAAAGCTGAGTTAAATAAATAAAAACGGCTTTATTTCTTGCATTACTTTTTATTTAATCTAATTATTTGTATGATAGTGACAATGAGTTAGTCTATTTAGTGACATAATTAGTTTAATTATAATTTAAATTGTTAGTTTTTTTTACTTTCTAATGCTAGGACCCCAGATTGGGTTGCGCCTCCTCCAAAGGATTTTAACAAATTGCCTATCAAATTGATGTCAACCGAGTTAGCGAATACGTGGCGCTGCTGGAGAGCATAGGCAACTGAAGGAACTCGGGTGGGTTTTACTCATTAAGAGTAAAACACTGAGGGCGAAGAGAACGAGAGAAGTCATTGAGAATTTCCCAAAAAAAAATAAAAAACTTTTTTACAAAAAAAAACAACCGACTTCCAAAAAAGCAAATACACTAAAAATTAAAAAAAAACTTTAATTTCAGAAATCGGTGTTTGCATTTTATTTCTTCGTTTTTTGACACCGACTTCCGAAATTAAAGTTATTTTTCAATTTTTGGTTTTATTTCTTTTTTGGAAGTCTGTTGTATTTTTTGTCAAAAAAATATATTTTTTACTTTTTAGTCGTTATACCCCAGAACTAAAAACCCCAATAAAATAGAACGTGACATTAAAACTTACTCGTAATTGGAGAAAACCGAAACGTCATCGAGGTATACATATTTTTCGTTTTTGTTCAGTTTTTCAAAAAGCGCTAAAGCAATTTCGATAAAATTTATATAGGACCACCTCGGGAGTTTATTCTTTCGGATAAAAAAAGAATTGTGAAAAGCGGTCTACAACTGACAGAGAAATCGGTGGACATAAATAAAAAAATGAAAAAAAAATATCGAAGTCGGTTAAAAAAAGGCATGTTTCCGTGCCGTTACATCAACAGTATTTCTCAGAATGTGGCCTGTGTAAGCTTACCTTTACTATAGAGCTTTGAAACATGGAAACTCTCTCAAAAGGTCGCGCTTTTAATGAGATGAATACGCTTTATCCGGATAAGTCTTTCAGTGTCGCAGTGTCGAATGTTTCTCCTTCATTCAAAGTCAAGATGTCCTCAGTTCATTGGTTGCTCTTTCTAAGGTATTTTGGTAGTAAAACTATTGGTAATGCCGATTTACTTTGGGCTCTACTACCTGTCAGGTACCACGGCGTTTAATATTTATTTTCATCTGCCTAGCCTTTTCCCAACTATCTTGAGGTCGGTTTCCAGTCGGATGCAGCTGAATACCAGTATTTCACATGGAGCGACTGCCTATCTGAACTCCACAACCCAGTTACTGGATAATACGATACCCCTTTTTTTTTGTGGGGTGGGAAATCATCCAATGACTTCTCCCGCTCTGGGTGGAGCGGGAGGGCTTGTCAGACTCTTACTGACTAAAACCTACCCCTGTTCCTCCCTGCCCTCGATGCCCAGGGGCGAGGTAACTCTTTCGAATTTATCCTCAACCCCCGGGCAGTCATCGGCCATGACGGGCCCCGTCCTGTTTGCTGACAACTCTTTGAGGCGCGCGTGGAACACTACGCGCCGTCGACTCTCGGGCCTGGTACTGATCGGACGTCGAGCTAAACACGATACCCCTTGGTAAGACTGGTTGTCAGACTTTCGGGCTTCTGACGACCCGTAACGACTGCCAATGATCCACGATTGACAGCCGGGACCAACGGCTTAACGTGCTTTCCGAGGCACGGAGGAGTCCCGGTATGTAAAGATGATCACCCATCCATGGACCAACCCCGGCAAGCGTAGCTTAACCTGATGGATCGACCCATGTGGCTGTTATTACTTAAGCCACGAACTTGTTTTTATTATTAATTATAATTTTAAATAATATTTTTTTTTTTCGCTTTGCCTCACTGGTGGCGTTGATCGATGAAAACTCGAAATTATATAGGTAAATTATATAGGTAAATTATATAGGTAAATTAACATTGAACAACACCCCTTTTTATTTTTAGTTCTTTCATTTCATCCAAAAGTTCTCTGCTAGATATTGCTGTCGGCAATAAGACCGCCATTATACCCGTAGATTTTTAGTTCTTTCATTTCATCCAAAAGTTCTCTGCTAGATATTGCTGTCGGCAATAAGACCGCCATTATACCCGTAGATTTTTAGTTCTTTCATTTCATCCAAAAGTTCTCTGCTAGATATTGCTGTCGGCAATAAGACCGCCATTATACCCGTAGATTTTTAGTTCTTTCATTTCATCCAAAAGTTCTCTGCTAGATATTGCTGTCGGCAATAAGACCGCCATTATACCCGTAGATTTTTAGTTCTTTCATTTCATCCAAAAGTTCTCTGCTAGATATTGCTGTCGGCAATAAGACCGCCATTATACCCGTAGATTTTTAGTTCTTTCATTTCATCCAAAAGTTCTCTGCTAGATATTGCTGTCGGCAATAAGACCGCCATTATACCCGTAGATTTTTAGTTCTTTCATTTCATCCAAAAGTTCTCTGGTAGATATTGTTCGGCAATAAGACCGCCATTATACCCGTAGATTTTTAGTTCTTTCAATTCATCCAAAAGTTCTCTGGTAGATATTGCTGTCGGCAATAAGACCGCCATTATACCTGTAGATTTTTAGTTCTTTCATTTCATCCAAAAGTTCTCTGGTAGATATTGCTGTCGGCAATAAGACCGCCATTATACCCGTAGATTTTTAGTTCTTTCATTTCATCCAAAAGTTCTCTGCTAGATATTGCTGTCGGCAATAAGACCGCCATTATACCCGTAGATTTTTAGTTCTTTCATTTCATCCAAAAGTTCTCTGGTAGATATTGCTGTCGGCAATAAGACCGCCATTATACCCGTAGATTTTTAGTTCTTTCATTTCATCCAAAAGTTCTCTGCTAGATATTGCTGTCGGCAATAAGACCGCCATTATACCCGTAGATTTTTAGTTCTTTCATTTCATCCAAAAGTTCTCTGGTAGATATTGCTGTCGGCAATAAGACCGCTATTATACCCGTAGATTTAAGTTCGTGTATAAAGTTGTGTAACTTTTTGGTGGACAAAAAAGTAAACTATTCTATTTCATGTAGCTAGCTATGGCACAGAAAAAAAAACATTCTATACAATGATATTCAGGTAAAACAATTGTAACCAGTGAGAAAACAATGGTTTGATCTTTTATAGATCTCGTGTCAATTTATCAGGTTACTCCTCACTCCCCTCCCACAATTTACAAATCTAAATACTTATACTCCAACAATTAACAGTACCGCAACAACCTAATATCAGTTACGGGGATTATAAATTATTACCCTACTTAATAATATAAATGCGAAAGTTTGGATGGATGATTGGATGTTTGTAATTTAACCACACCAGAACAGCTAAACGGATCTAGACGAAATTTGGCACAGAGGGAGTCTGTAATTAGGCTTTTTTTTTGTGGGGTGGGAAATCATCCAATGACTTCTCCCACTCTGGGTGGAGCGGGAGGGCGTGTCAGACTCTTACTGACTAAAACCCACCCCTGTTCCTTCCCTGCCTGAATGCCCAGGGGTGCGGTAACTCATTTTCAGAATTTATCCGCTACCCCTAGGCATGCAGGCACCGGCCACGATGGGCCCCGTCAGTGGTGGCTGACTACATCTCTTTGAGGCGCGCATGGAACACTACGCGCCGTCGACTCACGGGCCTGGTGCTGATCGGACGGCGAGCTACCCACTGCTCGCCGTCCGTAGGCCCGGGGTAATTAGATGGGCGTCTGGGCTATAATTTATAAAAGGGGATGTATTTATCCCACGCGGGTGAAGCCGCTGATAGAGGCTAGTAGAATATATGTAATAGAATAACGAAATTAATTAGTAGCTCTCGACAGCTTTGTTTTCCGACAGAATCGTGAAATCATTATCTATCCTCTATCCTCATCAATTTCGTCGGCCTCTGACAACCTTAAATGAAAACCCGATTAGGAGCTCTTGTTCTGTTTTCTTACTCCCAAACTCAATTTTTCAGGCAGTGTTAACTTTTCTTTTAGCAAATGATATAAGTTTAACAACAGTTTTCTATCGGAAAATTTTCGTACACTTTGATATTTCATGCTTGCTTCGTAGGTATACATTTTTATTTAAAGAACTTTTACAACACGTTTGCTCAAAACATGCATTTACGAAGCCTGTATACATTGCTCGCAAGTTAAAAATATTAAATTTATTAATAATTATCTAGAATTACATGTCAGGTTTGTAAAAAACAAAAATAAAATAAAAACACAAGTCAATACGAATACATTATAAAGAGCATCAAAAACAAATTATAATAAATTAAAAGAATAATGAAAATCATAATTACGGAATAGATACAAAAAAATAAAAACAATTGCAACAATTAGGTACCTAGAACCATTCTTTTAGGTCATATAATGCCTGGTCGGTTAGCCAGCTTTTAAGCTTCGCTTTGAACGCATTGTCAGACGTCGCGCTTAAAATGTTATCCGGTAGCCGGTTATACACCGATGGACCCATAACATGAATTAACTTTCCAGATTTATATAGGGACACGGGAACGTGCGGTAAAATAGGTACTCTTACCTATTTTACAACGTATTCCGTTATAAAGTGCCGTGCGTATCCTTTACGATTTTTTTTTAATTTCCTTAAAAAAATATATAAGATTTCCACCAAGAAGTTTCACATTACGAGAATAAATAAGCTGAATGATCGAACCTTCTTGGAAGTGCTTTTGCTTAATACATTTGTCTCACTTTAATACTAAAGAGAAAATGAGACGAAAGATGTAGTTTTAATTTTCACCACGCGCACGTGGCGTCACTTGCAAATTCGCGCCATTTTCATATTAGACACGTCAATGATACATTGAGACTTTCCGACTGATAACTAAAAACAAAAGTTTACCTATTGTACTGTTTTCTCGCAAATGTGTTGTAAAACGTTGTATGACACACGTGCGGAAATTGGTATTTACAGACTCGTGACTATGGTAAGCCATTCGTCTACTCGTTTGTAAAAACCAACTTATCACATTATTATCATGCATAACTATATATTGTTTTAGACTTATTCTCAGTCACTTCTTTTATCTTTTGTGTCTTCAGGGTGTAACAGAATTACCGCTCCCCTGGGCACTCAGGAAGGATGTAACGGAAAGGTGTGGTCATATTTTTAATACTGCTTCTGTCCACGAAAATCAACTACTTACTTTAAGGAATTAGTAGTCAATTCCCAACAAAATAAATGGACTTTCTTGACAAAGCTATCATCAGAAGATCAAAATTAGTGTGGGAGGTCTAATTTTTTTAATCGAGATATTCTGTGATTTTTTATCTATTCTATTCGGCCTTTTAAGAGGTAGGAAGATGACATTGTCAAAACTGCTGGAAACCTTTGGGCCAGGAAAGCTAGATTTCGCGACCAATAGAAACATATGGAGGAGGCTTTTACCGCCTCAGGCGGTCCTTACACTGAGATAGAGACAGACATCGTAACTACTAACACACAACACTAACAAAACAAAATTGAAGCTAAGTTTTTTTATTCACTTTTTTACTAACATAATTTAAGTTGATGTGTGTCCATATTAAAACAATTTCAAACCTTTGTATGTAAATTTAGTAAGGAATTAATAAAAGCTTCTTTTTTTTTATTATTCTATTCAGGTCGGAAGCAAGAGCCGTGAAGTGGGACCCGAGCTACTAATAAATGGGTCATTAATTAAAAGGGTGCCCACTTTTAAATACCTAGAGCATTTTCTTGCTGAAGATCTTAGAGACGATATAGACATCGAGAGGGAACGTAGGGCTCTGGCGACTAGAAGTAATATGTTGGCTCGTAGATTTGCTCGATGTGCGAACCTAGTTAAGATCACACTTTTTAAGGTCTACTGTCAGAGCGTGTACACTGGCAGTCTATGGGTCAAGTACACTAAAATATCGCTGGATGTCTTACGAGTCCAGTATAATAATGCGTTTAGGATTCTGTTGAGACTGCCTCGATACTGCAGTGCCTCAATAATGTTTGCGCAAACTTGTACGGATGATTATTTCTTTTTTCGTAAAAAGCAGCGTGAGGGGCAATCGAAACAGTATCCTAAAAACGGTAGCGGAAAATGTCTGCTCCCCGATGATGAAAAATTTTATACAGAGAATGATTGGTACTAACACTAGATAATAAGTTTCTTTTATGTATTACTAACACTATATGGACTGCTGTCCGAAATAAACGAATTTTAAAATTTACTCTATGATTTTCTTGAAGAAAGTTGTTCATTTCCGTGGACAGAAGTAGTACCTATCTAAAATATGACCACTCATTCCGTTACACTCTATAAAAGAAGAACAAAAGGTACTTTTCGTCAGTTAGATAAATTGCCCTAAACAAACATTAGATTCAGTTCCTCCCTAAATTAACATTTCATTAACAATAAAGTTATAATTATGCGCAGTAGTAGTGCCTGCGTGTAGGCCCAACTAAGTAAATCTCTCGCCACTTCAGAAGTTAGTACATTAATCATGACTCGCTAAGTCACGGGCGTAATTACTTATACTAGCATCCAGGATTTTCATTGTTACCATGTCATAGATAACTAACAACTTCCAAGTTCCCTCGTAGATTCGTTGGACGAATAAACTGTTCGAGGCGATAATCATCAACATCAGCCTTTTACTGTCCCTACTGCTGGCGCACCGGCCTCCTCGCTGTGAGAGGGTGTGATGTGAGCCGTAATCCATCACGCGGGCCCAATGCGGGTTGGTGGATGTCACATGTCTTCGAATTTTTGGTTCTAGGACATGCCGGTTTCCTCACGATGTTTTCCTTCACCGTTTTGAGAGCAGTGGTGATGAAATAATTCACACAAAGTAAAGCGCACTCAGCGAGCTTAAACACGTTTAGCGGCTGTCATAAAGCTGAAGAGTTTGTTTGTTTGTTTGCTAATCTCAGGAACTACTGGATCGAATTGAAAAAATATTTTTGAGTTGAATAGTCCATTTATCGAGGAAGGCTATAGGCTATTATATAACATCCCGCTGCGACCAACAGGCGCAGAGCATCAATGAAAAATGCGGCAAAAAAGTGGAAAAAAATCCTTTTGAAAACTTCAGTTGCGTGCGCTGCGTAAACGGTTAAAGTTACGCAAAAAATATGTATGACGGAATTGTTCTTCTTTTAAAGTTCTAAAGAAAAGTCCACGACAGCATATGTCTATCTTTTATGGTTAACTCACTATAATCTTTTTTATGATTTTTAGCTTAGTTCAGTAAAACTTAATTTATAGAGCGAATGGTGAAATCGGCCCTAAGAATTTAATGTCTATTCCAAATAAAAACAACGTAAAACCGTTCAGTAACCCTGGCAGTCAATCGAAATACACACTTACGGCAAGTATACTCATTTGATTGCATTACTTCCATATTAACTGAACCCTAGTTTATTTTCTGGTATAACAATCCAAAGGTTAACTGGTAGAGAATGCCTTGTTGCATTAAGTCCACCTATATACCACCATTGTATATGAAGTTTAAATAAATAAATAAACAATCAGTGTTCTAATCTTGCTAAGTTGCACTGCAAATTAACACCTAGAAATACCACAGCATCTACCCGTACCTATTTCATAAACAGTAAAACGGCTTCGATCAAAAACCGAAGATGTTTCCTTAACAATTTAATGATTCCCCTTTTTGTTTTAAGGGTCAATTATCAGATGACTATTCCCCCGCTCTGGGTGGACACCCGTGTTCAATCACTTGCCCTTTGCGTTCCAAGCCCTCACCTACGGTGGCTGGGAATCACCCTGCGACTCGCAGTGAGTCTCCAGCGGACAGTTAAAGTCGCGTGCCGCCCCCTCCCCCCCGCCAGAAGGAGGTGACCGTTCCCCATACCTTCTCGTTACCATGGACTGGACCAGGAACGGACGCGAGAGGGAGCCACCACCGATCACCTCCACGAGGAAACGGCAAAGCCCAAACGGGGTAGACCTATACCGTATGCTCCAACGTATCCTCCGGGCGATCCAAACAATGGTAACAACCGGGCGTATCCTCTCGCTGAATCCGAAAGTACCTCCTGAATAACCGTGTCCGATGAGGACCTGCGACAGGCAGAAGGTGAGGACGCCGTGGCGCTTCTCCAACCAGTCCTCAAAGAGGGGACTTATGTACCACCGCTAATGATTCTCCTTGGTAGTCAGCCGTATTACATCTAAACGGCAAGTACACTCATTAAATTACTTACTCCAATATTAACTGAACCATACACACGTTCAAACGAGGCATGAAGTAAACATAAAATCTTTACATACGACAGTCACATACCTCCCATAAGTTGTACGACATTTGCATAAAATTATTCCATTTCAAAGAAAATTGCGTATGTTACCTCGTCCTCGGGGAGTATTAACGTTTAGTGGAAGATGGCTGAACTTTGGCGAGCTATTTTCAGAATCTTGCGTTTTTAAATTTTTTGGCCTTTAGGGGAAAATAAAAACTTGTTTTGAGAAATATGTAAAAGGGAACAGAGACAAAATACTAGAAGATTTATTTCTAAATTCTAGTGAGTTTTATTTACGTTACAATTTTTTAAATGTGATTTTAAAGCCACTAAACTAATGTATCTATTAGTAACAGTTACAAACAGTAATCTTTGAAAAATCAAAAGTTTTCAAATACTCGTAGTATATAGGTACTAACGACACCGCATGTGTCGAACCACTAAAGCAAGAGAGTAAGCCATCGAAGAAGGTTTATAAAGCAGATTTGAGGTTTAAAAAGTGTGTTATAAGTTGATTTTAGCAACTAATATATCAATCATTCACACTTTTTTTTTTGGGTGGGAAATTATCGAATAACTTCTCCCGCTCTGGGTGGAGCGGAAGGGCGTGTCAGACTCTTACTGACTGAAACCCACTATTGTTCCTTCACAGGAAGCGGCCCTGGCACAGGCAGTAAGTACATGGGCCGCGGTGCCTCTTTCAAATTTTCCCACGATCCAGGCAGGCATCGGCCCTGGTGGACCCCGTCAGTTTTACTGCGCGCGTGAAATACAACGCGCCGTCGACTCAGGCTTACGGTGGACGGGAATCGGCTTGCGACCCCCGACGCCCAGGGCGTCTCCTGCGGCGACTAGGGGCGTGAAGGCTCGAAGATTGCCTTTCCCTGTGACAGCTTCCCATGCACTCTCGCTTCGTACTAGCCTGGACCAGAGCCGGACGCGAGAGGTCACCACCGCCAGTCGCCTCCACGAGGACACGGCGGTGCTCCACCCAAGCCGGGTAGACCTCCACCGGTATGCTCCACCGGGTCCTCCAGGATATCCACACTATGGTGACACCCGGGCGTTTCCGCCCGCTTTATCCGAAACAGGAATCTCCCGAAGCAACCGTGTCTGGTGATGACCTGCGTCAGGAGGAAGATGAGGACGCCCTGGCGCCTCTTCAGCCACTCCTCAAAGAGGGGACTTTGGCGTGCCCAGCGCTGAGTTACGACAGTCAAACTCTCCATTCATTCACACTTAAACACAAATCTTAGTGTCTTATCTTGAAAAAAAAAATGAAAGGCTTTCAAACACATAGAGTGCTAACAAAACGTAACACCACATGTGTTGAACGATCAAAGCTTCAAAACACTCCTTAGCACCTTAAAAAACCTTACACGTTTAAAATCCAATCTTTCACCGACCTCCCCAGACGTCTGTGGCTCGTTCCAAACTTTAAAGTGCACTTCGTAGCAAATGTTACACTTGTACTGAAAACTTTCAGCAGCCTCGATACACTTTCAGCGGACAAAACCGTACAAATTCAGCGCTGAACAAATTATAAGAACATCTCTAACTTTTACGTTAATTGACGCTCGAACAGTTTGCTTTCAATTTATTCCTGTAGTTTGGTGTTTGAGGATGATAAGAATCACACTATGATATCGATACCGGGCGGAGTTTGGATTTGTGCCTTATTTTTTTTTTTTTTTGTGAAATCATCCAATGATTTCGCCCGCTTTGGGTGGAGCGGGAGGACGTGTCAGACTCTTAAGCCCGGTTTCCACCGCGAGCGGAACGGACCCATTAATGACTTCCTTAAACTCGCAAGCGCAAACTGCATACTTGTACTTCCAGTTTAAGAAGTTTAACGAATTTTCGAGTTTAACGAAGTCATTAATGGGTCCGTTCCGCTCGCGGTGGAAACCGGGCTTTACTGACTAAAACCCACCCCTGTTCCTTCCTTGCCACCACCGCGAAATAAATGGATGGTGTATAATAATCAGCCTCATATATAAAATTCGTTAACTTTAGACTCTAGTTTAAATATTGATAAGCTGATTCTAAATCCAAATTGTGCATAGAAAATTAGGAACCTGCTAATCATTGTTTAAACTAATCACATGGTAAACGTATTTTATAAAAAAAACTTTAGTACAAAAAAATACAACCGACTTCCAAAAAAGAAATTACACTAAAAATTTTAAAGTAACTTTAATTTCGGAAGTCGGTGATGTATTTTATTTCTTCGTTATTTGACACCGACTTCCGAAATCAAAGTTATTTTTAAATTTTTAGTGTTATTTCTTTTTTAGAAGTCTGTTGTATTTTTTGTACAATAGTAGATATATTTTTCACTTTTTAGTTGTTAGACCCACAAACTAAAATTAAATATTAAGTTACGCCCAATAACATGGAACACGGAATTTAAACATCCTCGTAATTGGAGAAACTAAAACGTCATCTATGTATACATATTTATTGTACTTGTTGATTTTTTAATAAAGCGCTTAAGCCATTTCGATAAAATTTATATGGGTCCACCTCTGGAGCAAATCATTCGGATAAAAAAATTATTTTGAAAATCGGTTCACAACTGACAGAAGAATTGGTGGACATACTTACATTAAAAAAAAAACATACATACAGTCGAACTTATATGTTCGACCTCCTGTTTTCGAAGTCGGTTAAAAAGGCCTAATATGTGTCACCCTTTGAAAAATACAGGAGTAACATTTAGTGTTACGGTATCTACTAAAACACTTATTTTTAACTTACTGATATTAGTTTTTTCTTCAGCCAATCACCCTCCTGTTCATAAAATACTTATTTCCTTTGATACATGAGACAATTTCCAGCGCTCTTCGCATTCGGGATCTTGTGACAATGACTGAGCTTCAATAGTCAGTCGAAGCTACTCCGATTCCGGCAATTAACTTTGGGCAAGAAGCCATTTAGGTATTGGAAACCCGCTTTTACTAATTGGCTAAAGACTAGGTTAACGAATACTCACACATTTCTGCCTGTTTCATACTATTGATGTTAGAGCAACATCACTTCACGTTTCTTATTTGGGGAACAAACAAAAACAGGCAATGGATCAACGGTTAACTGCTATCCATCCATACAGGTTGAATAAATCACCTTTGGGAACCAGTACACAGTTTACAACGATAGTTTAGAAACGCGAACCTGTATCCCTACTCGTTTTCGAAACTCAAATTCTGCATGCAAATGTAATCCCAACGTAATCCTTTAAAGCGGACTAAAAAAATTGCAACAAAAAAAGTTAAAGGTACTGAATAGCCTATATATTTTTTTTAGGATTACTACCGGGACTGTATACGGAACCACAAATATCCACGAACGTGATATTTCACAGTCATGGATGATAAAAAATCAAAAAGGTTGACCTTTTGTGAATGACATCCGTACGATAATCCTTAATCCCACGTATAATCCTTAATCCCACGTCAAAAACTATTGGAAAGTGCACTAGCATGACCTGCGTACAAAGTTAAAACAGAAATTAAAAAATTGGAGGTAAAAAAGCTATTGTATTTTATAAATCTACTTATTCAACATTTTCATTTACCTCCGTAGCGAGCACTTTTCAGTTTTTCAGCGTTAACGGGCACGAGGCCACTCAACGCGCGATTGTGTTGCTGTTGCAATATAAAGCGGTAACCTTGATTATTCTACATTGTAACACTGAGGTATATAATAAAAACTAATTTCTTTATACAAAGGAACCTCGGCTTACCTAGCCTATCTATCTGATATTAAGAAGTGCCTTCAACGACCAAGATGGGGAGCGAAGCGCTTTAAATGTAAATTAAAACGTTACCTTACAGAGGGCTTTTGTAATTCACTTGTCTTGCCTGGCTACATTGAATCACTAGGTTATATTATGAGAAGTTTTTGGTGGGATTTTCTCGAGTGAAGTTCAGGGCTGTTTTATTTATTCGCTTATTGATTCCTAGTGGATATTGTGATGTAAAATTGGTGTAGTTTTGTGTCTCAAGTGACCACGCAAATGGACAATATGTGGAATCATTGAAACAGGCGCGATCTCGGTAAAATGAAGCTAAGAATTTTATTGTAGTAAAGACTACTTCAGCGAAGTTTGCCGAGAAGGATGACTCGACACATTTGTTGTCAAATACTGCAAAATAAATTAGAATGTGTTACATCTGCATTCTAATGGGGAAAAAGAAAAAAGTGATAGTGATCACATTAAGACTTGGCTTAAAGGTCTTGTAACCAAGCCAGTGGCATTACCACAAAAATTAAAAAAAAAAAATATTATGAACACTGAAATTTAAAACTACCTACCTACTAAAGAAAATCAACTACTTTTTAAATGCTCATAACTGAGAAAGTCTAATAGAAGTTAAAGGTTTACCTTTCAACCGAGTGTATACAAGTACCCTCCCCTTAGTTTTTCCTCTTATATTATGTTTCGAGTAGTTTAGCAAACAAATGGGAAGTGGTTCATGCCTGCTTCAACAAACAAATCCAGAGCTGCGTTGAAAATAGAAACTGTCGAATCGAACGGTTTGATTTATTACGCAATCACACATTTATGATGTGAATAGTAGGTCGGACTGAATTGGTATGTGTGGTCACAGTCTGTGGTAATTGCAAAGAGTACTATAAGTATACGGGTAGGTAATTGCTAAAGCTGGATTAGCCTGGGGTTATACAAGGTGAACAGACATCGGTTCTAGAAAAGGATCATGACGAAAGAATGGGAGATCAAACAAGACACAGCTGAGGAAGACTAAATTTTGTTGATTAAAGAAAAAAGTACTTGATCAATCTAAGTAATTAATGTTAATTCTCATGATTAAAGAAATTCAGCATGATTACTGCATAGTGATGAATAGACAATAAGCAAACAGGAGAGTCGAGGGTCCATAATTGTGACTAATATAATAATTTCCCTACCAACTGTACAGGGTGTAACGGCAAGGTGTGGTCATCTTTTAAGAGCTGCATCTGCCCATCGATATGAAAAATTTTACCTTCCATACAAATATTGATTAGCTGGTGATAACTTTGTACGAGTCAATTTTTTTTTTTGGGAAAATTCTATTTTTTTTTCTTAGAGAAAGTCGTTAATTTCCATGGGCAGAACCGGTTCTTAATATATGACCACACCTTTCCGTTACAGCCTGTAAACATTATGGTACGCAATAAAGAATTGAGAATCAGGAAGTCTTCAAATAAATGGACAATTATGTAAGTGTTTTTCACCTTGTGGTTTGCTGTAAGAAAACCCAAACGCTGGGTTAAGCTCACCTTTGTAATTAACTATCCCATTGTGTTTTTTCTGTATATGTTTTATGTGTACAATAAAGAATAATAATAATAAGAATGAAAATTATAATGGACATTAGGTATCCAAGCCAAGCCAGGCTCCAGTCTCCAAGCGAAATTGCATAAAGTCGTAGAGTAGAATAGAATAAAATAGAATAAAACTTTATTGTAAGTACACCAAAACAGTCACACAATTGTTTTACACGAGCTTAAATCTATGGGTACAACGGCGGTCTTATCGCTGTACTTACTATTAAAAGCACAATTAGCCTTTTAACGATAGAAGACTAAATTGTGCTTTGGAAACTGATAAGTTTCCTCGTTAAATGGTCGCCAAAATATTACATCACTGATGTCGAGATCACTATGTTTCTCTCCATTAGGGGGATAGACGGATCTCTAAAAATAGAAAGATCAGCGCCAAATGTTGTTGACAGTATTTTGTAAACATTGCCAAGACAAACAAAAGAAGCAAGTGTCGCCTTCTATTTATAGGCGAAATCTTCCGCTATATTAAACACTTGGATGGCTGGCGAAGCTAAAATGATGAGCCCTTTTGACAGCCTGTCAGCACAAGTATTCAAATCAGCCATGTTTACTGCAAGCAATCCGTCTGAATTTGTTATTTTGAATAAGATTGATTATTAATTTCTGTCATCAATATTCTGCCTTTATTGCCTTAAAGTAATTTAAAATACATTATTCCACAAGTTATGCACCTGCCAATAATGCTATACAAACATGTCAAGCTAACATTTAATTTTAGACGCTGAAAATCGACGATGTCGTTTAAAACACATAACAGCGAAATGTCGGTATCATTTTCTGGGAAATTCTTGACTATAAGAAGAGTTTCACGTTTTATGAAAATGTTAACATTTAATTTGTTTATCGGTACCTGAATATTCCACGAATTTCCATGTGTAGCTTAATTTAATCTACAGAGGTAAAAATATTTTTTTCTACTGTAACCAAGAGTTTTATCGAAAAAACTACACGAACGCTTTCATATGGCGAACTACATTACAATGAATATTAAAACTACTAATTAGATAGATAAGTAAATCTTTTGCGTTTAATGGGTTGTGTTCCAACAAGAAAATATGAATTTTTACTTATATATTTAGTATATGTGTATTTATGTATCTATACCTACGTTATTGTACTTTGTACTTTCTATCTTTCTGTAAAAATAATTGTAAAACTTAATATTTGTACACATTAATTGTGCGTAGAGCTAGGGAGTGGAATTCCCTGCCGGAGTCTGTGTTTCCTGATAGCTACAACCCGGGAGTCTTTAAGTCAAGAGTTAATGGGTTACTTCTAGGCAAGCATGCTCCATCTTCGACCACAACATCGCTTATCATCAGCTGAGACAGTGGTCAATCGCTTGCCTATCAAGAACTAAAAAAAAAAATTGCACCAAGTGCAACACTATTTCGTGACCAGGCTCTATCCATTTCAGGTTTTCTTTATGTACGTTTCATTTTCTTGGTGTACAATAAAGTATATAAATTAATTCACTACTTATTCCGACTAACTGAAACATTCCTCCGTAATACCTACTCGGAAGTGTTCCCGCTTTTGAATAATTAAATGAATATTTCATCAGATTTCTTGAGGGTGATTCATTTTCCATGATAATCTAGTGATGAAAAAAATTGTGTCGCCAATTTTTGACATTCCTTCTGGTTGCTGGATTTTTCGTCAATAGAAGGATATTTTGTAGTTAGATAGTAGATATCATTATCAATCACATAAAAAATGCAAGAAAATAGATGTAATGGTAATTTTATGTTTTTTAGTTTAACTTTTTCTTTATGTACTTAATTTATTTGATACCACAGTATATTATGTAAATAAATAAATAAGTAGGTACCACAGTCCACAAGAAAGATTTACGTAACCACAAAATGCAGACGTCCATGCGTGTTATTTTCAAAACTAACGAGTCCTGACTACAATATTTTTATTTAATAATCGCTTTTGCCTTTGTCGATAGCAATATGTGTCAATAGGAAAAAATGCTACGCAGCACCCGCCGCTCCCCTTTTTACCCGTCCAATATTTATGTCAATGTCGGCGTTTAGCAGTTCAATATTCTACATAAGACAATAATTATAGGCTTTACTAGCGACCTGCCCCGGCTCCACACGGGTACATATTTTACACCTAAACCTTCTTCATGAATCACTCTGTCTATTGGTGAAAACCGCATGAAAATGTGTTCAGTAGTTTTTGATTTTATCGCGAACAGACAGACTGATGCTGCGGTGGGGGATTTTGTTTTATAACATGTTGTAATTGGTTCTCTAACAAAAGGATCTACTGGTTCCCTTTATGTGTTAAATCCGGAAAAATTACGCAATAATTCTCAAAAAAAGTACCTACGTAAGAATCTACATACGTGGATCGTATTAAAGCTGGGAAGTCCAATAGCGGCCAGCTTTGCAGCGTGATCCCAATACAGACACAAGACAACACAGTCGTCCGCCCGGCCCGGCAGTCGAGCGCAATCTGTCGCTGTCTCCGACAGTTCCGGCAGAGGCGACAGATGTGCCGTCGTTACCCCTGGCGCTCGGGGTTCCGGGTTACCCCGCCTTTCAAACAAGGTTAACACGAGAAAGTTTGAAATTCGACGTGTTTATGAAATTGTTGAATATATAGACTCTGTCTGTAACCCCCATTACGTAATTTTCCAAAATTATACTTCTGTCGTTGCTAATTCAGAGTACACCTTGGCTTACTTTCAGCTCTATTACGATATACAAGTCATTTTGACTAGATCTAACAGGATAATCCTATGAATTAGTGATAGAACGACCTTTTGTTAATTACATCTAGGTTCATACTACATATCATTACATCGAAAAAATAGACGTTAAATAAGTAAATCAATAGGTACCTCGTTAGGTACCTATTGATTTACTACAAACATACTTCATTTATATTATGCTATACCCACAGCCTGAAAAACGCAGGAAAACTCTTGAAAAGCTATCGTAGGAAAAGCATCGCCTTTAACTTTGTTCATCTTGTTAAAACTCTCCAATGGATGCTGGCTGGAGGCTGCAAACCAATCCCTGCAAGGTATAACAGCATGCAATTAAATTGATTCGAACGGGCCGGCCAGCGCTCTGCAGCGCTCGCAAAAGTGCTGTTAGAGCAATTGCAGTTTGCTACACTTCACACGCTAATAGGTTTTCATAACGAACTTCTTTGGTAGGTAGGTACTCTAGGTACCTAGAATATGAACGGACAAAGGACTATGACTATTGTTGCTCTGTTACTGTTGTAAATACTCCTTTCAATAAAGTCACAGTATTCAGTCTCATAGCAGTTCACGTCCTATTGAAATTTAATAACAAATTTCGATTTGATTCTGATTTCGAGATCTGTTTCTAGTTTTCTGTCGCAAAGCAATTTAATGCTTTGCAGGTCTACTATTTAGGAAAAAAAAACCTGGATCACACAGTGAAAAGTGACACGTCTTTCACCGCAGGTTTGTTTAAAAACGTGGTTATCAAAATTCAGGTACAATTTTAAATTTCAAGACTCAACTTATAGTTTAGAGGTCAACATATAACAAACCTTATTAAAAAAAAACATGTTTTTATTTCCAACACCGATTAGCAGGTTCTTTTTTCAACATTTTCTACCGGAAGAAGGGTAGATTTGGGTAGTAAAGTGCTGACTATGTTATCTTGAATTTAGAATTCACTAATCAGTATTTAAACTAAGCATATTCAGCCTCATTAATTAATCTCGCTTATAATTTTTTGTAATTTATATGGTGTACCTACATAATAAAGAGTATTCTATCCTATCCTATCCTATCCTATCCTATCCTATCCTATCCTATCCTATCCTATCCTAACCTAACCTATACTATCCTATCCTATTCTATTCTATTCCATTATATTCCATTCTATTCAATTCTATTCCCTTCTATTCCATTCTATTCCATTCTAATACATTCTATTCTATTATTTTCTACATGCTTAGTTTAACGCGTCAAGCCCCTCATTAGCAGACACAATTAAAAACCTATTGTTGCGTTACCTTATGGTAACGCGAGGGGCCTGACGCGTATAAGTACTGATCACCGGATTCTAAATTTAAATTTGCCATAGACAATTTGAAATCAATAACCTGCTAATCAGTGTCACATGGTTATTTTTTTTAATATGGCCAAATTATGGTTAGCGAGATTTATAAATAAGGCTGTAAGCCTTGGACTTAGAACCCTGGAATTACTCAAGTATTAAAACCGGTCAAGTGCGAGTTGGACTTGCGCATGAAGGGTTCCGTACCATCATACAAGATTATACGCGTCTACTTGTTGCCATTACCAAGATCAAAACAAGCCATAAAACACGTTTTTAGTAGGGGAGCCCACTTGTTTAATTTAACTTTAATATTTGTTGTTATAGCGGCAACAGAAATACACATTCTGTGAAAATTTCAACTGTATACCTATTGCAGATCATGAGATACCACCACTTCGGGTAGGGAACCCTGTTAAGTACGATAGAAACCCTACTCACAAGCGACATTTTAACTCTAAACTGAAGCTGAAAGTTAGTTTCCCCAGCACATGTGGCCTGCTTCCTCTGTTTACGTCGACGTCGTCGGGAGATGGCCGCCCTTGATTGCGTTACGTTAATTAATCGATGTTTGTTTACGGGATGTCGTACTGTGTAGGTAGGTACTTCCTCGTTTGATCAGCTGCTGCGTGTCAGTGTTCGGCGAATTGATGGATTGTGAGTTCAGGATTATGGAAGTACATAAGCTGTACCTTTGTTAAATTGTAACATTAAAGCCCGTTTGGATGACAGATTGTAATGTCAGTAATTTTCGTTGAAAAAGGTGGGTTTTTTTCTGTTATTAACTCAGCGTATCGCAGTCCACTGCTGAACATAGGCCTCTCCCAGGCTGCGCCACAACACCCTGTCCTCGGCCTTCCGCATCCAGTCTATCCCAGCCACCTTCTTAAGGTCTTTCTGTTAATTATGTGTAAATTAATGAAGAGACTCGAGTCTTCTTCTTCTTTTTGTGTCGTAGTACATTTAGATATGTAGTTATACTGTTTGGGCCCAGAAAGTGTCGGAGACCTTGTTCAGATCACCGAGGGTGCAGGTGAAAGCACATTTGGGACACTCCAGCAGGTGGGACAAAATTTGATCAGGAGCACTCACACTGTATAATTAATGGATCTCAATCTGCCTTGCCTTTTCCCAACTATCTTGGGGTCGGCTGCCAGTCTAACCGGATGCAGCTGAATATCAGTATATTACATGGAGTGACTGCCTATCTGACCTCCACAACTCAGTTACTGGGTAATACGATACCCCTTGGTAAGACTGGATGTCAGACTTTCGGGCCCTTGACGACCCGTGACGACTGTCAAAGATCCACGATTGACAGGCGAGACCAACGGTTTAACGTGCTTTCCGAGGCACGAAGGAGTCTTGGTATGTAAAGATGGTCACCCATCCATGGACCAACCCCGGCAAGTGTAGCTTAACCTGATAGATCGACCAGTGCGTGCGGCTGTTATTACTTTAGCCACGATCTATGATCCCGTATTTCGCCAAATTGTATTTGCAGCGGCCTGCTTGGGTAAGCAAAAGATTCAGAGCTTTCCATATAGGCCACCGCAGTTTTCGACCGAGAGACAACTGCTCTTTGGGCTTCACCAAGTCGTAAGGTGGTGGATACTTCTCTTCCCACAATTTGATAGAGACTCGAAATATCTGACATATTCACTTATTTTATTTACGCGTGCAATCTTCCTTCAACGGATATTGTTAAAGAAAAACATAGCTTTGAGATATTTAAACTTAAAAAAAATCATTGACCAAAAAAAAAAGTACAGGCACTTCTCAGTGCTCACAGAAAACTGAGAAAAGTCCGGAAGGAAATTGAATATAATAAGGGAAAAAGCTCTGAAACTGAGTGTGAAATATAGCAGTGATCTTGGCAGGCGTTGTCCACTTTACTCCAGCGGCCATTGTGGCACATGGCACTAAACGCTGCCAGTCTTAAACATCGCCATTTTATTTTTCCTTGTGACTATCTCTGTTCTTTAGCTACTGAAATTAGAAAAATTTAACAGAAATGTGTTAACAGGGACTTTTACAGCAATATTCTGGATATATTTTGGGTCAAATAGTAACAAAATGTATCATTAATGGAAAAGGACAGAGAGAAGTGGCATGGTAGCAAAGGGAACGAGCGATAGCATGACTGTTGACAGGGGAACACCGAAGAAGAAAACGTGTTACGTTGACCCCAAGTAACGTAAAGAAAAGGACATTAGCAAAAAGCGGTTTTGTATAGGTTACATTTCGGGGAGTGTGTGTCGGAATTGCATAGAGCCCGTTCCATCACCGGACCACTAGACATACGGAGATGCGCCACCAGTACATGGTGGACATCCCACCCATACCTACACAAAAAACGTTTTGGGAACACATTCATTGTGCGTACCTACAGTCAAGGAGTGGAATTCCCTGCCAGAGTCTGTGTTTCCTGATAGCTACAACCTACTTTATTTAATGGTTACATCTAGGCAAGCGTGTTCTAACGTCGCGTTGGCCACATCATCGCTTACCATATTTAAGGTGAGATGGTGGTCATACGCGAGCCCATGAATGGTAAAAAAAGTAACAAGAATAAGCTATTTATTGCTTCGTTTTTCATAATATCAGCGAAGATGAATCAATATTACTTGCTTCGACTAAGTAAAATGTCTACAATGTGGCTCCTACCACGATTGCTACCACGCTACTTTATGTCAAAACCTCTCAACAGCTTATTATAAAGGTCACGGTCCCGGCGATTAATTTATATTAAATCCAAGTACCTACTTAAGTTTTGATTAAACAAAGCTTAGCAATATATTAGGAGCCCCAAAGTTACGGCACCAGACAATGATTACAAATTTTGACACAAGTCAAACAAAGTAGTTATGAACGTTCGGCTTCGGCGTCGACTTCCTCAAACTTCAATATCTTACGGAACACGTTTATGAGATCCTTTCTTGCGTGAGACAGACCCTGTCGTTAGTCATAGTATGCAAGTATTGGAATAGTTTAAACTTCTAATATTATATCTTATATGTTACAGAAGGTATATATAAATGTAGAAACCATTATAAAAATTAATTAAGGGCCGGTTTCACCATTCGCTCTATAAA
This sequence comes from Polia nebulosa, assembly GCA_951329385.1. Taxonomy (NCBI): domain Eukaryota; kingdom Metazoa; phylum Arthropoda; class Insecta; order Lepidoptera; family Noctuidae; genus Polia; species Polia nebulosa. The sequence continues at coordinate 9,191,861 of OX589593.1, read as the reverse complement.
CTAAGTTTTACTGAACTAAGCTTAGCGTAAAAAATAAAAACCATAAAAATGATTATAGTGAGCCATATGCGGACTTTTTTTTAGAACTTCAAAAGGAGAACAATTCCGTCATACATAATTTTGGCGTAACTTTAACCGTTTACGCAGCGCACGCAACTGAAGCTCTCAAAAGGATTTGTTTTGCCGTATTTGCCACATATTTCATTGATGCTTCGCTCCTCTTGGTCATAGCGTGATGTTATAAAGCCTATAGCCTTCCTCGATAAATGGACTATTCAACACAAATATAGTTTTTCAATTCGATCCAGCAGTTCCTGATATTAGCGCGTTCAACCAAACAAACAAACAAACTCTTCAGCTTTATGACAGCGGCTAAAAGCGTTTAAGCGAGCTTAAACGTCGAAAACTGGGCGTTTAGAATTGGTGAAATCGGCCCTAAGTTGTCTTGCAAGAACGTTATATTTGTGTGTCTCATCAAGACCGAAAGCTAAACAAAACTTTCAAAATTCATGTCCTTAAGGGGCCAGCCAAGAAAGAAACTTGTATTTTAAGCTCTAACGAAACGTCTAAGCTAATATCTCGAGTCATTTTACATTAAAACTACAGCAAACGACACAAAGTTCCCAGTGCCATCAGAATATGCTAAGACTCATTCTTAACGACCATCGACAAATGTCGTGCACCTGCTGACCGTACCGAGTTGAATCTTCAAGTATACACACTGGAAGGCACGGCAAAGCCTCGGCACCCTCAAAGCCTCATACCACACGATATTCCAAGTGCCGGCAAAGCGATATAAAATTCCCACCGCTAAGATATACGAGTTGTACCGCCTTGTACTTATTTAAAATTCACACAAAGACTCGGACTTTAATAAGTTTCCCTTCATAATAAAAGAGATTCAACGAAATGTTTTCGGCAAAACACGTTTCTATTGTCTTTATTCATGAATATGTTGCAAGTTTGTTTGTTTTACAAGTCGTTATTATGAAAATCCATGAATCAAAACATGCTGAATGAATCATTTGCTGAAATCTGCAATTTACATGTTGTTTCAACAATTGCTTAAATAGTAGCAATAAATATCTGCGGGCGCGTGAAATTTTTGATGTAAGCAGCATTCGTTGGCTCTCGAGTGGGCTGGTTTAATGGACCATTTGGTCGGGAATGACCGCATTTGGCAACCAAGCACAAGTGAATCAAGCGCGGCTCGTCGTGGCCTGATAAACTTTCCTCGTCTGTACTTTTTTTTAGCACGCACGCTGAAAATAAATTGGCCTACCTACTTTTGAGCTTAGGGCTTTTCGATTAAGTCAGTAGATCAAGCTAAGTATCTCTTACAAAGGTTAGGGAAACTGTAATTAGTATGTAGATAGGTAACCTATCTACTAATTTCACAAAAACAAACTCCTAAAGTCAAATAAAAGTCAGATTAAATAATATTTTGGAAGTAAAAACAGAAAATGGAAAATAAGGAGCTTTCATTATTTATGTAAGTTGGTAGGTAGGTATTAAGTAGGTATTTGACAGAGTGAAAAAACACCCTCGATATCTTCTTTTGAAAAGTATTGCAATACGTAAAAGCCGTCTGCCAGCTGCCAATAACCAAGTTCATTACACTTTAATTGACTTTAGTACTACCCACTCAGGTCCCGCGCGCGTCAAACGTCAACATCTGTCAAGCCCCGTTGACAGTTGGCCATCGTGCAACTACAGACTATATAATGTTCCGAGTGTGTAAACCTTGCCACATGATAAAAAGACCTTGCGTAATAGTAATATTAGACGTTTAAAAAGCGTGAATCGGGTCTATGTAGGTTTAGGTATTTAAAATATCTACTTAAGTAGGTAAGTAGGGATTATTAATTACTAGCGACTTGCCCCGGCTTCGCACGGATACAAATACATACACACACAAACCTTCCTCGTTTATCGCTCTTTCCATTAGTGAAAACCGCATTAAAATCGGTTGAATAGTTTAGGAGAAGTTAGCGGAAAAACAAACAGACGTGGAAAGCGACTTTGATTTAAACTATGTAGAGATTTATTGTAAACTAAAATGAAGATAATAGGGAATATGCATGAAAACAATATTTGTTATCTAACCGGTTTATTGATGAATATACTAAAATAGAGTACGAACACTGAAAGCAGTATCAAAATTGATTGAAAATTAAACGAGATATAACAATTTTAAACAAATATATCTGTCCCTCTCTCGAAAACGCTGTTTTCTATGGCAGTTGTATGTGCGTCATGTCCTTTGACGCCAAAGAACACGTCGGACTTCTCTTTCTAATTATCAACTTTAAAGCTTTATGACTTCGTCGCTGATGATGATATTTTGAAAATTCCTTCATATTTGTTCACTATAGTTAATAAGTCTTCAATTGAACAAATAAAAAAATATCATGCATATTCCCTATTACAGCCATGTAAACGTGAACCACAGCCAAAACAGCTGTAACTTTATTACGATGTGTGCACAACTTCAAAGCTGTGCAACTGCACGGCAAGAGAGCACTTAGACAGAGAATACTTTACTAATATTACATATTGCTAAGTTTCACCAGCATGCGTCAGCAAAAACTTTAACTATTGGATTCCTACTATGAATGAATGAACAGATCAAATGAGGATGTCAGGACGTGTTGCTTTGTCCTGTGATATTGCCGTTAGAATAGACTCCATTATTATAACTTTGCTCAACAAAGATGAGTACTAGTGCAAGCGACGCGGTTAACCGTTTAATCTCTTGTTTGAAATTTTAAATGAATATTTTCGGTGAAATACATATTGGAAAGCTTTGATGTCTTTGACAGGTGACGCCACGATAAAAAAAAAAGCCGAAAGTTGACTTACTAAAAAGCTGAATACACAAAATAGACAAATTCGAATTTTATTGCGAGGCATTTTGAGAATTTTGAATGGCCAGTCATACAATTGTTTTCATATATTTCCGTTAAACTTTTCAAATATCGAACGCTTCAGGGTCCTTTGAGGTTGCGAATCAGACAGCCCGACTGGTCTGAATAATAAAACAAAAATAAAATTCCAATTATTCAGAAAACAATGAGACGCGCCGCGCTGTCACAATCGTTTCTAAACATTTTCCGAGTCATTTGTTTCAATCGAAATGCCGGATGTTCACCTCTATCGACTTACCAATTTTTACCTTACTTTTAATTTTTATTATACTTGATCTTTGACCGAGACTCAGAAGTACAAACTCAAGTATATGTCACACTCCATCGCATCAGTATCGTGTATCAGTGTATGTTACACTCCATCACTCTTTGGCAAAACTTGAACATTTAAAAAAATAGAGTGGCACTCCGGGAGTGCTGACAGAAGTGAAAACTTGAACAAAAATGCCCAACGCGCCTAAAGAAGTTTTCACTTCAATCGGCTACGCGATGCGCTACGAGTGCTACGACGCATAGCCTCGTAGCCTCGTAGCGGGTCGGTGTCGCGCGAGTTCAATAGTTTTTTCACATCTCAAAAATGCCCAACGCACGTAAAGAAGGTTTAACTTCAAAAATACTTACCTAAACTCATCGATCGAAAAAAAAACGAATCAATACCATCTTAGGCTCCAAGACAAGCATCACCGATGGTGGCGAATGTGGCGATAATTCTGCGAAGTTTAGGCGGGTCTGGCCGGACCACACTTAATGTAGTTTTTGTTTTGGGTGGGAAATCATTCAATGACATCTCCCACACTGGGTGGAGCGGGAGGGCGTGTCAGACTGTTATTGACTAAAACCCACCCCTGTTCCTTCCCAGCCTGAGTGCCCAAGGGAGCGGTAACTCTGTTACGAATTTATCCGCTAACCCTAAAATGTATCAAGACCGATGGTCCACAATCGTCACACAGTGTGCGGCCGAAGATAGACATCGTAACCGAGGCAGGTCTAATAAACACCGGTGAGACTATTTGGATTCGTCCATCGATGGATTGGTCGCAGTAGGCAAACGCCAAGAAAATCGATAAAATACAGAAAGTCACTCTAAATAAAACCGTGTAATAAATCTGGGGAAGGCCTTACCCCAGCAGTGGGACAATTTACATAGGTTAATAAAAAAGATTTGACACAAAAATAATGTTAGGTAATATCTACGTTTTTCTTTCCTATACACGAGTTATTTCCGCTTAAAATCCACAGATATCAGGAAGTGGTTTTCGAATTCACAGTTCACCGGACGTTAAATTGAAACCGCACTGGGATATAATGTGTGCCATCAGTGCCATTTGCGCCAATGTGACGTCATAGGTAGCTATTACAAAATGGGCAGAATATTTCAGTAATGTCACCAACTAGGTCACAATTAGGAGCAAATAATTTGGAGAACGCTATTAAATACAGTGGAAAAGTCTGATCTACGCCTTAAATTGAGCAGCCCGCTTAAGAAAATCTGCAAAGTTACCAACCTAAGTTTAACCTGGGTAAACCTAAACCTAACAACTTATGTAGGTTGACTAAACCGTTTTCAGGACTAAAGCGTATGATTTAATAGCTACAATATCAAGAAAATTGTAACTACTGATTCATTTGAGTTCCATAAATATGCTGGGAGGAGCTCGTGGCTAAAGTAATAACAGCCGCACGGGTCGATCCATCAGGTTAAGCTACGCTTGCCGGGGTTGGTCCGTGGATGGGTGATCATCTTTACATACCGAGACTCCATCGTACCTCGGAAAGCAGGTTAAAAAAAAAATTGGTTCCGGCTGTCAATCGTGGATCTTTGACAGTCGTTACGGGTCGTCAGGAGCCCGAAAGTCTAACATCGTATTTTTTTTCTATTCTTGATAGACGCTTGCCTAGAAGTAACCTATTCACTCTTGACTTAAAGACTCGTAGGTTGTAGCTATCAGGAAACACAGACTCCGGCAGGGAATTCCACTCCCTAGCTGTACGCACAATGAATGTGTTCTCAAAACGTTTTGTGCGTGTGGATGGGATGTTCACCATGTACCGGTGGCACATCGCCATACGTCTTGCGGTCCGAAGATGGAACGGGCGGCACTTGGCGGAATCAAATTATGCAATTCCGTCGCACACTCCCCAAAATGTAACCGATAGAAAACCGACAGGCTAGCAACTCGGCGTCTATGCCCAAGACTTTGGAGTTTCGACTCGACGAGCCTATCATTGCCGATGATCCTCTTAACAAAGGGTTATCGTATTACCCAGTAACTGGGTTGTGGAGGTCAGATAGGCAGTCGCTACATGTAAAATACTGGTATTCAGCTGCATCCGGTTAGACTGGAAGCCGACTCCAAGATAGTTGGGAAAACGCTAGGCAGATCGATTTATTGAAATATGCTGGGACTCACGCCTCTAGAAAAGGGAATCGGCAGTTTTCCACCACGCGGGCCTATTGCGGTTGGTAGATGTCACGATTTACTGTACGAGGATTTTTGATAGGTACCTACATACGGAGGAGGCGGAATATTCATATGGAAATTGCCCTTTATTACTTGGAAAAATTGTCAAACCACAAACCTGACTCACCAGTCACTGTCAATATTTTTGCGTCATTGCCACAACAAACCTCAAGCGACGTCAGGGTGTCCTCAGTAGGTAGGATAAATAATAATAAATTACTAATTCATTTAAATTACATAACATGGAATTTGCCCTTGACTTCCTAGAGTTCGGTAGGTCCTACCTACATACTTGATAAACTCATCAAACCACAAACCTGACTCAGAAACTAAACCAATAGGTATCTTTTTGCGTCAGTACTAAAGTATAATACACGTACCTACTACTAGGCTTGCCAACTTTTTTTAAAAGAAATAGAGTTTATCTTATTTCAGACAGGATAAATAAAGAGTACCTTAAAAAAAGAGAGTAGGTGCCAAATTTTTTATTTGAAAAATATATTTTTGTGCCTTTTTCGGCACATAACCATTTTCAAAAGAATTGTATGATTCCAAACATTCTTAATCTATATTTTTAGCTAATTTTTATTAATTTCAATAAACATAATAACAGTAAACGTTAAATTTGTAGGTTATGACAATGGGCATACATGACTGGTATTAGTATAGTAAACATTGTGAAAAAAAGAGTATTTTAGCGTACTCTATTAGTAATACAGATTATAGAGTACACCAACATGAAATAGAGTACAATACTCTATTTTAGAGTACGGTTGGCAACCCTACGTACTACTGACCCTAACCGGCGGTTATCGCGTATCAGTCAGGTGGTCACCACAACCCATCAGACTGTCAGAATATTGATCAGGTACGGGAAACTAATTTAATTACCTTGGCCACGTAACGGGAGTTGCCGTGTGCCGTTTGTGTATTTAACCTTTTTACACGACTGCCCAAAAAAGGAGTGTTATGTTTTCAGGGTTCATGTATGTTTGTGAGTTCCTTTTTTCCACCATAACTTCTAAACGGCTTAACCAATATCAATGTATGTGGTATTGTTAGAAGCGTTGCGGTATCTCGGGTGAAAATTTAAAAATATATTTAAATGGGAGAGCCATGGTTCATAAAAAAAAAAACAGAGAATGTTTTTTTTTCGTAATAATTTGACTATGTGTATTATCATCGTCTAGAGTTTGCTTAGTACATAACTAAAATATTTAGCAGTAGTATTAAATATACATTCGTTCACTAATAACATAACAAAATAGTTTCACCGTTTCACGTCATTATTTGCGTATTATTTTTTAGTACTTACATTTTTTTATTTAATTTAGGTACTTTTTTGACAAGGCAGGCGGTATTGTATCCTAATGTATTTTGTGTCAATAAACTTATTAAGTATTATAATATTTTGGCCGAGACAATTTGGACTCGTTTGTAACCGATAGGTAAGTTACAAGAAGAGAAAAAAATTACCTACAGAAAAAAAATTAGATCAAGATTTATTAATGTTACATTATCTAATTTAGTTATAACTATGTACAAAAAAAAACTTAAATATTATTTATTAACTTACTATTTATTATATACAAAAGTGACACACACACTGGCCAAGTGCGTACAAGTATTTGTTAGTAAAGTATATAAATAAATAAGCCATTTATTTCTTGCTTTTACAAAGTTTTAAAAAAATAGTAAATATAAATGCATGTATTAACAGTTGGGTTGTAAATTAAAAAAAGTATTGTAATTACAAAAGTTATTTAGATTTAGTTAGCAAGAACCCCGGAATGGGTAAAGGCCTCCTCCAAAGATGCCCAGGTGTCTCTATCTTGTGCTACGTCTATCCAGTTTGGGCCAGCTGTCCGTCTGAGGTCGTCTTCCCATCTGGTTGGTGGTCTCCCTCGACTTCTACTAGTAAAGTATACGTAATTAATAATAAACATTAACACCAAATTTCAAGTTTATAAGTGAATGGGAAGATAAAATTCTTCGTAACAAAATTTTGTGACAGACGACGGACAGGACAGGCAGACAGACAGACAGACACGTGAGTAACAACAATAGGGCTCCGTTTGGACCCTTCGAGTACGGAACCCTAAAAACAGGATGGCGCCACGTTGAATCGCAATGCTAATTGCCATTGGGCGAAAAAAAAAAATTGATTTAGAGGCAGCAATTTTTTCACCGAATCAAAAATTGGGAAAGTACGGAAGTAAAGAAGTAAGTTCAAATGTTAGTTAGGTCCCACTTAAGGTGGATGCCCCAGGGTAGCCCGCGAAATTCAAATTTTCTTAAATTTTTTGTAATTTGCAGGTCAGCCTGGCCAGGACCTGCAAATTACAAAAAACGTGAGAAAATTTGAATTTTGCGGGATAGTGTGGAGCTTTCACCTTAAATAAATCATAGTAAGTGCAGTAGATATGTATGTAGGTATCTACTACCTTAAAATCTTGATGAGACCATCATATTCAGCATCGATTCAATAAAACCATTCATCCTCCCGGTTTCACTAAAAGCTTACTACACACAAATAGGTTTTGGCGACTTGGCGATTTTCTCTTTGAGGTACACATTCATTCCGAATACTTTTGATTCCGAAGTGGGAAAGGTTTTTCATCCGCATTCAACCTAATCCCGAAATACCGATAGGTCAGAGCTACGACGACGCCTACGACTGTTTCGAGCGCTCCGATGCGAAACTACCTACAACTCTCTACGAAAAATGAAATGTTTTATAGATCTGTCTGATCTGTACTAAGTAGGTACCAATTGGTCTAAAAGTATTAAACCTAGTGTTGATTGTTATGCACAAACTAAACTTAATTTAGGCTATTGCTATCTTTTTCTCTCTAATAAAACAAGAAAGAGACGGACGTAAATTAGAGCTGTCAAATTTAGTTTGAACTAATATTTCCATACAAATTAAGGGTACATGTAAAAACATGTCGTCTAAAAACACGGCGAAGTGCAAGGCGTAAACTAGTTTGACATCTTTAACTTAGTGCATAGCTATAGCCTTTCTTTTCTCGCACTGCCTTTTAGTAAAAGATAGCAATTCTCTAATTTTAGTTTAGATATTGAACAAGAGAATCCGTACCATTGTATCAAAATATTTTAGTGGGGAAGGATTCAATTTGGTGCCTTTTGTGATGCGGGCAGATCGACGGACAAACTTTTTTTTTACTAAAATATAATTTTCGCACGGTTTGTGCATTTAGCCAGTGTCAAGGTTAGAAAGTATTTAGTTTTTACGGTACCCTGGGGTGGGTTTTAGTCAGTAAGAGTCTGACACGCCCTCCCGCTCCACCCGTGATACTTCACCCGAGCGGGAGAAGTCATTGGATGATTTCCCACTCAACCAAAAAAAAAAACCCGTACCCTGCCCAAGATTCGCGGATAAATTTGAAACAGAGTTACCGCGCCCCTGGGCACTTAGGCAACTGAAGGAACAGGGGTGGGTTTTAGTCAGTAAAAGTCGGACACGCCCTCCCGCTCCACCTAGAGCGGGAGAAGTCATGGGATGATAATGTTTGTATTTTATTTCTTCGTTATTTGCCACCGACTTCCGAAATTAAAGTTATTTTTTCATTTTTAGTGTATTTTTTTTTGGAAGTCGGTTGTTTTTTTTTTTTGAAAAAAGTTTTTTTTTTCACTTTTTAGTTGTTACCCCAGAACTAAAAACCCAATAACATGGAACGTGGAATTTAAACATAGTCGTAATTAGAGAACACTAAAACGTCATCTAGGTATACGTATTTTTCGTTTTTCAAAAAGCGCTGAAGCAATTTCAATAAAATTTATATGGGACCACCTCGGGACCGGGAGTATAGTCTATCGAAAAAGAATTTTGAAAATCAGTCCTCAATTGACAGAGAAATGGGTGGACACACATAAAAAAAAATACGTACAGTCGAACATAGAACCTCCTTTTTCGAAGTCGGTTCAAAAATGGTTCCGAACCCGAAGGGTCCAAACGGGTTGCTGTCACTCACGTGGCCGTCTGTCCGTCGTCTGTCACACAGGTTGTACAGCCAAACGGTTGGAGCTACAGTCTTCTCACAGTTTATGCATCTAGTTGACCCAAAGCCATACAAAGAGTCAAAAATAGATTTCATACAGAACCCTAAATGTGCGAAGACACGCGCTTGGCCGGTTTGTTATAGATACAAAATACTGTCATTTTTTTAATATTTTAATGTAACACATTCTAATGTTTTTGCAGTGTTTGGCAGCAATTAAATGAAGTCGAGTCAGACTTCTCGGCAAAGTCATTAGGTACTACGCGTCTGTTTCAATGAGTGCACATTGTCCAGTTGCCTATACACTTGAGACACCAAACTACACCAATTTACATCACAATATCCACTGGAATCAATTTGCGAATAATTAAAACAGCCAATAAACTTCACTCGAAAAAATCCCGCCAAAAACCCCGGACAAAATTTACTAGACTAGAAGAGAAGTACTAAGGTTGTCATAGACTAGACAATGGATCTAGATCTAGATTCGTACCTACCCAACAACCCAACTGATTTTTTATTTGAATAAGTAGGTACATGAACACCTATGTTTTATTCAACTTGCATGACTTCGATGACTTCCAAACTTGATCGCAATGATCTCCCTTTTAAGGCTCAATTACACCTTCCGATTTCAAGGGACCCAATTTAGGAAACAGGAAGGTGTAATAGCAGTTAGAATTGCTCGCTTCATACTTCCTAGTTAGATCGTTCCTAAATTGGGTCCCTTGAAATCGGAAGGTGTAATTGAGCCTTTAGCCCTACCCGTAAATGCTTACCTTATTCATTTTCCATTTTGCTAGCCTCGGGTCTACTACCGGCCAAGTGGCGCCCTCATTGAATAAAAAATCGTAGCATAGCATAGAAAATAAATATTAAAGAATCCAACGTCACGTTTGTTACAAAGAGAATAAAGTATTTTTACGATTTAAAACAGGTCTCAGAATGTTTCGTATCCAAAGTAGTAGGCAAAAGTGTCAGAAACGGCCGTTTTTGGTATTGGTTTTGGCAATAGGGTTTGGTTGTCTGAGGTACACTAAGTACCATTTGGGAAAGAAAATATAACAATGTAGGTAGGTATTTTGTTATTATAACCTAAATTTTGGACTTGGGACTGGGTCCATATTCAAAATATAGTCATAAAAAAACAAAGTTCTCAATATCGTAAACTTCAAACAGCGCCATCTCTCTGCAACTATGAGCAATATTATGAAACAACGACACAAGTTCTTTCTCATATAAACCTGTATTACCATTGGTTGTCCAGATAAAGTGGTAGAGTGAATTGAAGGGCAGATAAATCAAATTTCTAACACGCCATTGGCTATAACGTAGCAAGTGATGTAAGATCCAATGAATGGTCCTAATTTTCTAGTAAAATTGCCACGTAAACGAGAACAAGGTGTAACGGAAAACAAATTCTTTGTGATCTGTCAAACAGATGACTGTTCAATCGGTGTATCCGCCTTGAAATAATTATTTTAAAGTGATACAAGTAAGTAGAAGTCTTTGTATAATGTATCATCAGGTTGTTTGTTAATGTAATTGTGATATTTGTATAAGTTTCTCTGTGAATAAGTCAATATTCTCTGTGAAAAATACTCGAAACACGCTCTCCAAATTGACGTCATTGGTTTGATTTCCATCACAAAACCAAAAGGTTTTACAATATATTACACTGTTACTGCAATATCCTACAATATATCCCGAAAGAAATGGCACACGATACTTTCCGATGCTGAACATAACACTGTTTTCTATCTTTAGTCTAGCGAACGAAAACAGGTATTCCTACGTTGAATTTAGTATTTCCATTGTAATGTTATTGTATTTTAGAACAATAGAAAGTGATTTAGAATACTATTAGTCCAGTTTTCTTTAAAATCTGTCATAAAGCACCACATTTGTGCCCCTCGCACATTGAACAATTAGGTTTCAACTATGCTTAATTAGGGGCTATTACGAATATGTGTCAGCGCCTTGCACTGTACGACGCCCTAAATCGTACAAGCCAGTATTAATAATAATGAGAACAGTATTCGCGTGAATATAGATAATATCACATAATATGTGCATACTCCCTACTTTTGTAGATAACAATGATAAGATAGTGTGTTGTCAGTACTTTATGTATCAATCCGTCCTTATAAACCGTGTTGGCTTAATTTAATAATCTTTGAAATTGTTTTAGGTGAGGGGTCCCAAAATGACGACCCAAGTACAAGCTTTGTACGACTTCTCGGGGGAGCCCAATACCACAGAGATGTCAATAACCTGCGGAGAAGTATTAACATTAATTAATACAGAAATTGGTGAAGGTTGGTGGGAAGGAAGGAAGGCTAATGGAGAGACGGGTTTATTTCCGGCAGCTTATGTTCGTAAACTGGCTCCTGAAGAATCAGTTCAGACTAAAACAGCACCTGCAGCACCCCGGTATGACCAAGCCAATGATGACTGGGGTGACCAACAGTTTAGTGCCGGCGACAGTAACTTTCAAAGAGGTGCTTCACATGAAGAGGGCTGGGATGACGATTGGGATGATGACACTTATTCTGAAATAGGACCAGTCCCACAACAAAGTAAAACTCAATATAATCAGCAGCTAACACCCTTACCAGGGATGCCTATTAGTGATTTTAACCAACAAAATGAAGAAACAGCTTCTAACTATGGATCATCAGTGGGAACTGTCAGAAAGAGTAAGTTTGCACCATCATCTAAAGTCAGTGGTGAGAGTTACTTACTTGCCACATTAAATGTAGAAGTAGCAGATTCTGAAAAAGTCTACATAGTACAAGAAGAGGACAGATATGAATGGTGGCCAATAACACAGCCATACAACGTCACTGTGGCCTCTCCAAAGAAAGAATCCAAGTTCAAAGGTATCAAAAGTTTCATTGCTTATCAGTTAACTCCATCTTTCAACAATATTCAGGTTTCTAGAAGATACAAGCATTTTGATTGGCTGCATGAAAGATTACAAGAAAAATTTACACTCATTCCAATCCCACCATTGCCAGATAAACAAATCTCTGGCAGGTATGATGAGCAACTCATAGAACGCAGAAGAGTACAGCTTCAAGAGTTTGTAGACTGGATGTGCAGACACCCAGTGCTATCCAAATGTGAAGTGTGGCAACATTTCCTCACTTGCACTGATGAAAAAAGGTGGAAAGCTGGTAAACGGCAAGCTGAAAGAGATGCCTTATTAGGTCTTAATTATTGCATATCAATAGTAGTACCTGAAAAAGCTTTATTACAGTCTCAAGTGGACCACATAACTGAGCAATGCCATATGTTCATAAACAGCATGGACACTTCTGTCAAGTCAGTCTCAAGCATGTGTGTTGCACACACCAAGAAACTTCAAACAGCATACAGAGCTGATTGTCAGAAAGTTGGTGAATCATTCTGTAGCCTCGCTGCTTCTCTAAGTTTGGATGAAGGATCACTAGCATCCACATCAAAACTAACAACAGCAGTCAAAATGACTGGCAGCGCATACATTGATATAGGCAGAATGTATGGTGACCAGCCGACTTATGATTGGGAGCCTCTAGGTGATAAATTCCATTTGTATAAGGGTGTTGTTGGAGGCTTCCCTGATGTGCTAGGTACCCACAAGAGTGCAGTGCAGAAAAAACGTGAATGTGAGAGACTAACAGCTGAAAACAAGATGGAAATAGCACAACTAAATGAAGTACTGCGGAGAACCGATGTTATATCTTATGCACTTCTTGCCGAAATTAATCACTTCAAAGCCGAGAGAACAAAAGACCTGACCGCAACAATGCAAAAATTCTTGAGGCAGCAAGTAACGTTTTACAAAAGAGTGGTTGAAAAGTTAGAAACTACTCTCAAATACTATGACGAATAAGGAAAAATTGAGCCAAGATTTTGATAATTAACTAAGTAATAGATATACATAACTAGATCCATCACAGAACTCTTCTATGAGAATCATTGTTTTATAAATTTAGTGTTACATAGTGCCAGGGTACGCTTTATACAATTTGACAATGGGCAGGTTGTGATAACTACTTCTCATTGAAAATAATTAAAGTTGTCCAGAATTAAGCTAGCTACTTCGACATAAATAATGAGTAAGGTTTTAGGCGCATTTATTTATCAATTCTGATAAAAATGTTTAAAAGTACTAATACATAATAATCAAACAAAAAATTGAATAATCACCTAAAATGTGTTGGTAAATTATTTTATTAGAGAGGTCACACCATACTCGGCGACAGCTCGTGTCTATCAGGCAGAAATAGAACTGGGAAAATTTAAAACTGTGCCACTGGGCAAACCTGTGGCCAAGTGACTAGTACAGACAGTAATATAAACTCCAATAATAGTGCCAGTAGTTGTCACCAAGGGGTGTTGCTCCTCTTCTACTTTCTTCTTGTCTAATCTAAATTATAAAAACATAGGTATTTATTTATGATAATCAAATATATTATGTATTTGTGTAATCCCAAGGATTATAAAGCAGTATTGAAATAAGGTTGCATTGAATGAATTTACATTGTGATGAAATTAAGGACTGAATGAACCGTAATAATGTTGATCATTATTGCTTAACTTTTACAAACTCAAATCTTCTGTATATATTTTTCGCACTCTTACAAGGTCTTCATAATACAATGTTTTTACTATCTATTTTTTTTTCAATGTACTAACTGTGAATCAATTATTTTGATATGTTTTGTTGTATAATTATTTAGAATTATAAGTGTTGTACTATATTCCACTTTTATAAGCTACTTTAGGAATTTAATTAAATAAACAATGTAATTCGTTTTCATGTCTTTCATTAATAAAATCCTTGATGAGTAAGCTATCGATAAAAATCTCGAAAGAAACCTGTAAGTATTTTAAAGTTGTCTTCTGAACATACTTATATTTATTTTCGTAAAATGACACGGGGTTTCTTTATGATTTCAGAATTGAAAACGAACATGAAAATAAGAGAAGTCAGGTGAAGAAGAAGACTACTGCGTCACTGAGGCTTCCTGACGATGGCTGAAGAGAAGAAGAAGGATGCGAGTGCTCTGCTGGCCAAAAAGAAGAAAGTGAAGCCGCGCAAGTCAAGAGATGCCGACTGCTGTAGCGTCAACTTCTTGAAATGTGTGCTACATATCTTCAATGTGGTTTTTCTGGTAAGTTTTAACATTTTTAGGGTTCCGTAAAAGGAACCCTTATAGCATCACTTTGTTATCCGAAAAAACCCCATTTCCCGTCTCAGGAACGTGTAGAGGTGTCAGCTGAAATTATTATTATTTTTTTTTTTTTAAAAACGTTGCCCCACACTAAGAATTACTCCTGTATCGTGGGTGCGTTCACAAACATGTATACTCACATACACAAGACACCCAGACCCGGAACAAATATCTGCAGGTCATACAAATATTTGTTCCGTGCGGGAATCGAACCCGCGACACGCAGCGCAGCAGCCGAATGCTCAACTACTGCGCCAACCGTGTCGACAAATGTATAGGTCTACAATCCCTTTTTTTTGGATGGGAAATCATCCAGTGACATCTCCTGCTCTGGGTGGAGCGGGAGGGCGTGTCAGACTCTTACTGGCTAAAACCCACTACCTGGAGCAGTGAAAAAGTCAAACATCTAAGTCAACGCAATCAAAAGATACGGCCGTTTATGCCGCATATATTGACACTCAAGGGAGTCAAAACCTAAAGGGCTGTTCCCGTTGCCGGCTGTACCCGTTGACCTACAATCATGAAATTTGACAAGAAGCATTGGCGTAGAGCACAAGAAAAAAATCCGAAAACCGTAAATTTGTGATTACAAACTTATTTGCTGTTGGCAAACTGACCGCGGCCTATGTCGGTGTATGTACAACAGTTTTCCAACGGCAAAATTTAATTTGTTCGAGATACGATTCCCGTGATGGACGAATTATTTACGTACCTACAAGTTGGTACGGAACCCTCGGTGCGCGAATCCGACTCACACTTGCTGTTTTTTTTTTTTGTATGGTGGAATCCTTCAAAAGGCGCCTGGACTTCTGGGGGAACGACCAGTGAGTGTGGGATTTTTACCGCACTAAAACCACTCCGGTGATCACCATCAGCTCATGGAAGGGGTCCCGTGACCTCTTAAAACTATACCGTAACCCCCTCTGTGTGTACCCGTGCCTGCGGACGGCGAGCAGTGGGTAGCTCGCCGTCCGATCAGCACCAGGCTCGTGAGTCGACGGCGCGTAGTGTTCCACGCGCGCCTCAAAGAGATTAGTGTCAGCCACCACTGATGGGGCCCATCGTGGCCGGTGCCTGCATGCCAAGGTGTAGCGGATAAATTCTGAAAATGAGTTACCGCGCCTTTGGGCACTCAGGCAGGGAAGGAACAGGGCTGGGTTTTCGTCAGTAAGAGTCTGACACGCTCTCCCGCTCCACCCTAGAGCGGGAGATGTCATTGGATGATTTCCCACACCACAAAAAAAAACCCTCTGTGTAACACCTATTTCGGCACATCCCTAAGTTTTAACACCTACCTATTTCTTCATTGAGACTGAGCTTGAACCCCCGCCCCTCCCCCCTTATACATATCATCATAGGGTCATCATCATCACACTCTGAAGGATTAGACAGTCTGCTCCCCATTCGAATTTATTATCTTTTAAGTAAGTAGGTCTGCTTTACTGCCAGCCTGCATCATCCCACTGTTGGGCTAAAGTCTCCATCATCTTTTGGTACCGAACTGCCAATACGTAGTTAAACTTCCTATGAATATCTTACGTCTTTATAGTTCCCTTTATATTTTGTACCTATGCTACTAAGAACAAATCCAAGGGCCAACTCAAGCAAATACCAAGGAAGGAAAGGGAAAAAAAACCGGCCAAGTGCGAGTCGGACTCGCGCACGAAGGGTTCCGTACCATTATCTATAAAAACGGCAAAAAAAAACACGTTTTGTATGCCCCCTTAATAACCCCCCCCCCCTCCCCGCCCCATTTTTTTAAAATAAAACTATAAGTAATAAGGTTTTTTTTACTATTGGCAGTTGTCTATGACGGTCATTATTCGATAGAACATCAAGCAATTGATTAATATTTTAATTCATAGAAGTGACGAGGTTCTCTATTTATGAGGAAAAAACCCCATTTTCATAGGTGGGTTGTTATAGCGGAAAATTTCAACTGTCTAACTATCACGGTTCATGAGATACAGCCTGGTGACAGACGGGAAGACAGACAGACGGAGTCAAAAAAGAAAAATTAATTAAAAAAGTCTTAGTAATAGGGTCCCGTTTTACCCTTTGGGTAGAACCCTAAAAAGGAAGAAACCAAAGAAAAGAAGAGAAGGTTTATTAAGGTAAAAGGTTAAAGGTTAGGTTAGGTTTAAGGTTTTTTTTTTTTAAGGTTTTTTTTGGTTTATTTTTTAGGTTTATTTAAATACTTGGGCCATCTGGTTACTGCTGACCTAAAAGATGACATGGATCTAGAGCGGGAGCGCAGAGCATTGTCAGTTAGGGCGAATATGCTGGCCCGCAGATTTTCCCGATGTACAGACGCAATTAAAATAACCCTTTTTAAGGCATACTGCACAGCATTGTACTCGGGGGCCCTGTGGTTCACATATACCCAAAAGGCTTACAATGCTCTGCGTATCCAATATAATAACGCATTCAGGGTATTGCTGCGACTGCCGCGCTTCTGTAGTGCCTCGGCAATGTTTACAGACGCACGCACTGACGGCTTTGATGCACTGTGGCGTAAGAAATCTGCTTCGCTACTCCGCAGGCTACGTGGCAGTCCCAACACTATCCTGCAATCGATTGTTGCCCGGGTAGACAGCCCGCTAGTGTGGGCACTAACAAATAGGACCCGATCGGTTTTAGTTATTAAGTACTAACATAGGATAAGCTATTTTGTTACTAACACTATAGACCACATAGTAGTCTGATTAAATAAAGATTATTATTATTATTATTATTATTTATTGGGGTTTAAAGAAGTACCTACCGCATGACATACGTAAGACCGCTTTCATTTTCGTTACGCATGTGTTTCGTCTCGCCATGTGCTCATGGTGCATATAATCTTGCCCCTACGCTCTGTTATCCAACATTTGCCGTATCGTTTCACTGTAAAGAATGAGTGTGATACGGCCAATTAGTAAATACTTATCGCTCGTTACAGTTATCATGAAATTTATGAATGCTATTCTTAAAGTCTATACCAGTGTACCTATACCTATTTTTATTATGCGTGGGCGATACTAAGGGACTATATACCTATTTTTATTGGATCTGATAAAAAGCAGTGTATGACCGAAGGTTTCGTTTCGATTTCGGCCTGTTTCGACCAAAAAAACCGGTGTCGACTGGAGTTCAGCCAAAAAAGTATTATTAGATACATTAAAAAGTGTATCAATTGTAGATAGGCCAATAGGTAAATAAATAAAAAAAGAAAACAGGCCAAGTGCGTGTCGGATTTCGCACATTTAGGGTTCCGTACCATATAAGGGAATTACCAAAGAAGAAATCTAATTTATTATCATTATATTTGTTATTATTATCACCAAATGTCAAGTTCAGAGGTCAATGGGAAGTTATAAAATGCTTCGGAACAAAATTTTGTGACTGACGACGGACAGACAGACGGACACGTGATTAACAGCAATAGGGCTCCGTTTGGACTTTTCGGATACGGAACCCTAAAAACTCGCCGAATATTCGGATTGAGATCGACCGAAACTAGCGTCTTTGCATTGAAGTTTGTGATAGAGACCTAAAAACTGACTGTACGTCGTATGTTTGTAATCGTTTTAGTGACTAACTAGCGGAGCCGCGCCGGCTTCACATGTGTGCCATATTTTTTTTTCTATATCCCAAAATTTTCTTTCATACTAACCTTGTCTTGGCAATTACAAACACAACAAAAAAAGAATTAGCCAAAAAGGTGCAGCCGTTCTGAAGTGATGCGCTTACATACATTCGGAAATTGATTTTTATTTATTTATATAGATCAACAGCGATGTGTGGTGTTAAGCGCATGGATAGAATTAGGAATGAGAATATAAGAGGAAGTCTGAATGTGGCACCGCTGACTGAAAAGTTGTGTGGAAATCGGTTGTCGTGGTATGGGCATGTGATGCGGAGGAATGAAGAAAATGTCGTGAGGAAAGTCTTGTGTATGGATGTGGATGGCTATAAGAGTAGGGGAAGGCCAAAGAAACGATGGTTGGACTGTGTGAAAGAGGATATAGGTAAAAAGGGGGTGACTACAGAGATGACGACTAATAGAGGAGTATGGATGAAAAAGACATGTTGCGCCGACCGCAAATAAATTGGGATAAGGGCAGGAGAAAGGGTCGCGGATAAATTCGTAACAGAGTTATCGTGCCCCTGGGCACTCAGGCAAGGAAGGAATAGGGGTGGGTTTTAGTCAGTAAATGTCTGACACGCCCTCCCGCTCCACCCAGAGCGGGAGAAGTCATAGGATGATTTCCCACCCCCGAAAAATAAAAAGGTCTCCCTATACAACACTAGTTTTAATGTACACTAATGTTATTCATTGCCTAGTAGTACTAGTGCATTAAAGTTCAATTTCCCAAGAGTCGTCATTATCGGAAACAGTCTGACATTATTATCAACATAACGCCTGGAGATTCACCCGCTTTCTGAAGCACGGAAGAGTCTAACTCTGTAGGTAATTGTAACCCATTCACGAACCGTCTTCGGAAAGCATCGCTTTATCCTGAAGATCTCATGCAGGTCGACTTATGGTGAACCTTGAACTTAAACGGATTACCTCTTAATTCGGCATAAAACGCTTCTTCAAAGAACTACGTCGTTGTGGTAACTCCCTACGTCATAATCTTCTCAAGGTCCAATGACGAACCTATTATTTATTTAGCCTACACAACATGTTTGTATGAAATAAGACTGAACTTGAACTATTTCTGTAAATGGAGCGCGAACAAAACACTTCCTGTTACAGCTAAGTACCTACTTTTTGCGATAAACCCGAGTTATTTAAAAAACGGCAGGCAATTCCAGCAAACTTTTCGTTATCGTTGATCTTAAAAAGTTTTTCAGTATATTTTTATGTGTTTAATGAATGCTATCAAAGTAGGCAAAAAAGTTACTTGGTGGTACTTCTTATTGGTTTTCCTGACATCTTGTAAAGAACTACATTCTGTATTTTTTTTTTGTTTCGGAGATAAGCCACTTATCATGAATAGAGTGGTCATTTTTCTTTCTTAAATAACTTAAATACTATTTTAATATGAAACTTTAAAAAAAAAATTAATCCTTACAATGAGCCCTTTCAATTGATATGTAGATACATAGTCTGCAGATATTTTTTTTTTAATTTTCTGATTTGCACCCCAAAAGTGACCCCCATATCCCAAATTAATTTATTTAACGTTACATGTCCGAGTTTGGGTCACAGATATTCATGTGTGTGCCAAATTACAACTCAATAAGTCAAGTAATCAGCCTCATCAGCCTTTTAATGTCCCCACTGCTGGGGCACAGGCCTCCTCTCTGTAAGAGGGTGTGGGCCGTAATCCACCACGCTGGCTCAATGCGGATTGGTGGATGTCACATGTCTTCGATTTTTTGTTTCTAGGACATGGTTTACTGACTATGTTTTCCTTCACCGTTTTGAGAGCAGTGGCGATGAAATAATTTACACAAAGTGAAGCGCCTGCCTGAGTTTGAACTCACGACCTATAAATTACAAGTCGCGGCCGTTACCACTGGGCCACCACTGCTCTATGCTCTCTCTCTATGTGCTTATTTCTAAATAATATAAGTACAATTAAAAAGAATTACAGAACCTAAACAACAGAATGAATTGTATTTCGATCTATCTAAAAGTGCTAGACAAAGCATTTTTCTTTCGTATCATTCAATTAATACACTCTGCTCCATTTCTTCAACAGGTGTGACTCAGCCATACTTCCACGAACAAAGTAAACAAAAGTGAAATCTAACAAAATTATTTGATAACACTTATCAGTCATATTACTAGATAAACAAAGTTGTGTGACTCAGTTCGCAGGCGCCGGCGTGCTAGGGGTGGGGGCGTGGACTGTGACGTATCGACATCGATACGTTTCGCTGCTGCCGACACCGACCTACCCGGCTATCGCTTACCTGCTGATCATAGCCGGGGCCATGGGCCTCCCCCTGTGCGCGCTTGGGTGCTGCGGGCTCAAGACTGAGAACAGGACCAGCTTGTTATGTGTGAGTATCATTTATAATCAAGACTTGATATTGTGAGGTCA
Source organism: Polia nebulosa (assembly GCA_951329385.1). NCBI lineage: Eukaryota > Metazoa > Arthropoda > Insecta > Lepidoptera > Noctuidae > Polia > Polia nebulosa. Next base: position 9,171,187 of record OX589593.1, on the reverse strand, counting down.
AAGTCCGAAAGTCTAGACCTTTCTTCATCATCTTTCTGCCCCATGCCTCTACAACCAAGTTTAATGAAAAACGTGACGGATCTGAAATCGACTTTTAAGGAAAGAACCATATACGAGCGAACCTGTCTTGACAGCTGGCATGCATGAGTTAATCATCATATAGCTCAACTCCAAAAATCTGATATGAAATCATGTGTCATCATGCTACTATACCTACTAGGGACTTTCCCGTTAATAACTTTTAAATACTAGGAAAACATAAACGAGACAATGTTATATGAATTCCTATCTGGTAGTTATTGTAGGATTTTCCTAACCTTTGACCCTGGTTTAACCAGAACTGTGCCACAAGCTTATCTACGAGTAAATACGTCAGGATAAAACTATTTTAATAATCCGTAATTATTCTCTTATTCCAGTATACATACTTCCTGCTGATTACGTTCATCCTGGAGGTGGGGGCCGGGGGGTTGGCGTATTACTATGAAGTGGCCGTGGAGGACGAGCTGAGAGCCGAGCTTAACAACACGTTCCTGTCTAACTATGCGCTTGACACTACCATCACAAACGCTGTGGATCGAATGCAGACTGAGGTTGGTACTAATATAACGGGATATTGCCATTTTCGAGGACTGGGTCGGGCACATACTTACCTATAGTACGGTACTCCCGATTCCACAAGATTGTATTTAAGTACGAGTTGTTGGTGGATAATCCTGGCTACAAGGTGGTGTCAATGCAAATAGGCTCCGTTAGCTAGACGAGACCAGAAATAATGTGTCGGATTGATTCCCCGGCCCGGAGTCATACTCATACCCGACAGTTGTCAATTGTACCATCTTACAAGATATTATTATTATTTACTGTGAATCTACCTATTATACGTCCGTACTCTGTAACGTACGATTTGTCCAGATTTGCCTACTTGAGATATGATTGTGACGAAAGGTCCATTCAAGTAGTAAGCAAAAGATGGATACGTTATTGGGTTCGGCCGTTAATTAAAATCTTAAATTCACTGTCAGACAAAGCACAGCCTAGGTCTAGAAGCACAAACGTTTATTATAATTTTATGTATGACAAAAGTGAACAACAACAAAGGATTTCTGGATTCATCCCCTAAAGTGGTCTTACAGGGGATGTAAGTTTGTTAATTTTAATTATGCGGAGGCGCATAACTGAAATCGTGGTACGTTAGTGATCACCACCGCCATTGGACATCTGCAATACCAGATGCATCGCAAGGACGGTGCTATACGAGAGATAATAAAGTAAATAAATATTGGACCTCAGTTACGTCGAACGACATCCTCAAAAAAAAATGATATACAACTTATTTTATCTTTGCAATTTAATAGTTTATATTATTTTATCTGTAAGTTAAAAAATGTCTCAAGGGTCTGTAAATACAACCACACCCTTGCCCGTCGAATAACACAGTTACACTGCTTAGTAGTTCTGTGCTGATTTAGATACTAGGCGGAAATATTTTTTACATCAAAATAATTCATTTCCTTTTCTTTTTAAAAAACGTTGCCCCACACTAGGAATTATTCCTGTAACGTGGGTGCGTTCACAAACACTTAAACTCACATACACAAGACACCCAGACCCGGAACAACTATCTGTAGGGCATAAAAATATTTGTTCCGTGCGGGGATCGAACCCGCGACACGCAGCACAGCAGCCGAACGCTCAACCACTGCGCCAACCAAATTATTGTAAATCAAATTGTAAAACTGATTAGACATAAATTAACCAGAGAGTTTACCATTGTGACGTACGTTGTACGGGAACTTAGGGCACCTCGATATGAAAAGGTTAGGTTGCCCTTCGTGTTAGCTTCCTTTAAACCCTACAGACAGAAATAGGAGCCCCGGGCTCCGTCAACTTACCTAACTTACGACTGTCGTGAGCACATTGCCGGCTGAACATTCGGCATTTTATAGAATGCCTAGGCATTTTAACTAGTGATGGGTACAAAATTATTACCTGGCGGTATCGTTTAAATTTATAATACCCACCGTACCACCAGAGGTACGGCGAGGGGTACGATAGGTATGCAGTGATTTTAATAATAATAATATAATATAATAATAATATTCCACAACTATCACACAACGCCATCTAGTCCCAAGCTAAGCAGAGCTTGTGTTATGGGTACTAGAAAACTGATAAACATACTTATATATTTCTAAATACATACATATTATACATAAATTACACCCAGACACAGAACAAATGATCGTGCTCATTACACAAACATTTGTCTTGGTTGGGAACCGAACCCACGACCTCCGGCATAGCAGTCAGGGTCACTAACCACTAGACCAACAGGCCAGTCAGTCAGTAATGTGGAAGCCACCCAAGGTTCTGGAAGCATAATCAACCAAGAGAGTCTTTTTTCACACTAAGGTACTAGAATTATTTTCTGAAGTAGTTAGGCTTAAATGTATGTCAAAATAATTCTGGGCAAACCCATTATAAGAACTTCCCAATGAGAGATAATACTTGACCCTGTGTGGTACATGTAACTGGATTATTGTGAACATATAATTTCAAATACAATCAAATAAATAAATGAATCAGTCCCACCCAAATTCGATACTTTAAAATATATTCGTGTCTCATTTTTGTAAACTTAGGGCCGATTTCACCATTGAAACTCTTTTAGTTTGTAGTGGTGAAACACATAATGAAGCTCTAATCGAGATTATTTTCATTGGTAAAATCCGCCATTAGTGTTTACAATAACCCGGTGACATACTCATAAGCACTTAAACATATTATTTCTTATAATAATCCCATATTATTTTCTTTATTGAGTGACTCAGTCTATAACGATTTTATCTGTATTTGGTCATGTAAACATTGTCACGAGCTGATAGTGTAGGTACTATAAAGAATCTTTACACAGTGTAGGTATGATCAATTCTTGGCTATGCGCCAGGGATTTATAGATAGATCCACAATTACGTGCTACAATGTTAAATGATTTTATCTAAAACTGAATTGAAAAATAATTTTAATTATGTAAAGATTTATATAATGACAGAAAGTTTAGTGATGAAACAGTAACAAATCTGATTGACACAGCATTACATGAAGTAATAGCTTGTACCAGCCGCTTCGCCCTCGTGGTATTAGTATTTATTTATTTATTAAAACTTCATGCAACACAAATGTACAAAGGCGGACTTAATGCCTTAGGCATTCTCTACCAGTCAACCAAGGGTGGTCGAGAGATAACATGGCAGGTGCATAAACTGAAAAATAAAATAATTCTAAGACGAAAATAATTACAAAAGTATATACAAATATAGTTAAAATAAACATACATATATATTTAATATAATATACCTACATATATAATAATAATATATGAAGTTAGAGATAAGGATTTTGAGACGACTCCTTTACATGTTAAGAAGGTAATTCCGCAACTTTCGTTTTTTTGTAGTATGTAGTGTGGTGTCTTAGAACTATGTCTATGTTTATGTGTAAGTAGCCTAAGTCTATATATTAAATGGTTTGCTAATAAAGATCGGTATTGTTACGTCGACCGTATTACACTGGAACGTTCGAGAATGTGGTCGAAGTTTCCAGAAGTTTCCACTAGGTTCGAGAACATTCCATTGTGGTACTGTGTAGAAGTTCATAGATGTTTCTAGAATATTCCACTATAAGATAGTTCGACAATGTTCTGGAAACTTCCATGACCGTATAAATAGGCCGGACGGCGGGCGAGCGAGTCAGTCTGATTTCGACTACGGATGCGAACGGATGCGAATACAAGCGATTACCAAGAGAATAGTGATTATTAGTGAATTAGTGTTTGTTTAAATAAGTTGTTGAGTTAATAAAGGATATTTGGTTAATTAATTGGTGTAAAATAATTTATCCCATACCCAGCTCGTAACAAATTGGTGTCAGAAGTGAGGGATAAATTATGCCAATTTTACCAAAGGACGACACGGAGGGTATTCGTACAAGGAGTCAACGGCAGCAAGACATGGATCAGAGGCGGTTTGGAGATTCCCCGATACAGACGCTGGGTGGTGTTCAGCCTGCGACAGAGCCAGTCGCTGGCCCATGTGGAGTTTCTTCGGCACCAGCGGTGCCAGACTTGTCTGCGCTAATGGTGCTGTTGCAGGAACAGGCTCGTCGTCAAGAGGAGCAGGCCCGCCGCCAAGAAGAGCAGGCCCGCCGCCAAGAAGAGCAGGCCCGTCGGTTGGAAGAGAAGCTTCAACAAGATAAAGAGGAGCAGGCCCGCCGCCAAGAAGAGCAAGTACGTCGGTTGGAAGAGAAGCTTCAACAAGATAAAGAGGAGCAGGCCCGCCGCCAAGAAGAGCAGGCCCGCCGCCAAGAAGAGCAGGCCCGCCGGATGGAAGAGAAGCTTCACCAAGACAAAGAGGAGCAGGCTCGCCGCCAAGAAGAGCAGATGCTCCTCATAAAAGACCTTCATTCAACACTTGGCAAGGAGCTCCAGGTGATGAAGGAGCAGGTTCACCAGCATGAGAATCGTATCTCAGAAGCTGAAGTTCAGATTGCTGGGGTGAAGAAGGCTTTAGGTGAACTTAGGGCTGGAGACGGGGTTGTGCCTTCAGTGGTTGCTGCACCTTCGGCACGTGGATTTAAGGTGCCGCCATTCGACGGAACATCTTCATGGTCGGCCTACAAAATTCAATTTGAAGCCGTTATGAAGGCGAATGGGTGGACCAAAGAGCAAGCTATGACCGCGCTCACCTTAGGCCTCCGAGACCAGGCCCTAACCATACTTGAGGCTCTTGGCAAGGATGTGACCTATGAGCAGCTACTGGAAGCCTTAGAGTCAAGATATGGTGAGGCACACTTGGAGCACGTATTTCGCGCTAAGTTAAGAGATCGTGTGCAACGTAGTGCCGAGAACCTACAGCAGTGGGCCTTGGAAGTTGAAAAGTTGGTTCGGAAGGCATACCAGTCTGCCCCTGCACTCATCAATGGCAATCTGGTACAGGCGTTCATCGACGGAATATGTGACTTGGAAGTTAGAGCCGCTGTAAGACTTGGGCATCATGAGACACTGAAGGATGCCTTGGCCCATGCCTTGGAAGTAGGGCAGTGAGGCAAGACCATCGAACACACCGTATCAGGGAGGTTGTGGCATCACCTGTACGCGATCGTCCGCAAGGATATAGTCCTAGATGTTACACTTGTGGAGAAAGGGGTCATCTTCGGTTAAGCTGTCCAAAGCGAGGCATACTGAGAGAAGATCAATCCCAGCAAGGAAGGGCGGCTCGGCCAGTTCGGTGGAGGAGCGCGAGTGGCGCGACATGGCGCACGACTGTGGCAGAGGCCCCTGAAAGTATTAGTTCAAGTGATGTCGTCAAGGTCGGTGCGGCACCCGACAAGTGCATAAAACAGAAGCACGTGAAGAGTAAAGTGAATGCAGGTGCGAATGGTGTTGCCAGCGACGTGGCCTCCAAGAAGGACAACTGTGTGATAGTGTGCGCGCGCGATACGGACGATAGGTCCGACCCGGGAATGAGCGGAGTGAGGATGCTAAGAATGGATGTCAACAATGAATGGAAGGAAATCCTACAGCTTGCTCAGCAAAATGACCCGGACCTTAAACCGATCTTCGACTGGATTAAAGCTGGTGCTCCTAAACCCAAGTGGAGTGATGTTGCGGCGTTAAGTTCCATCACAAAGAGCTATTGGGCACGATGGAACAGCTTGGTTATCCAGGATGAAGTCTTGTGCCGTAAATGGGAAAACGCTCGAGGAGACAACTGTCATCTACAAATTGTTGTCCCCAAAGCCAAAGTACCTGATGTTTTACGGCTCTACCATGATGGATGTTCAGGAGGACATATGGGGGTAAAAAGAACTCTACTGAAGATACGAGAGCGGTTTTACTGGATTCACTGTCGAGAGGATGTTGAGGACTGGTGCCGCAAATGTACCAGTTGTGGGGCTGTGAAAGGACCCCAGACACGCAGCAGAGGTGCTTTACAATTATACAACGTGGGAGCCCCCTGGGAACGGATAGCACTAGACGTTGCAGGACCATTTCCGGAAAGTGAAAACGGAAACAAGTACTTCATGGTTGTCATGGATTACTTCACAAAGTGGCCAGAAGTCTTCGCCATTCCCAACCAGGAAGCAACAACAGTCGCAGATAAATTGGTTCAGGAAGTCTTCTGTCGTTTTGGAGTACCCTTGGAAATTCACAGCGACCAAGGGAGGAATTTTGAATCACAAGTTTTCCAGGAGACTTGTCGACTGATGGGTACTCACAAGACCAGAACCACTTCTTACCATCCGCAATCTGATGGAATGGTAGAACGTTTCAACCAAACGTTGGAGAGATATCTGGCAAAAGTTGTGGAAAGCAGGCAAAGGGATTGGGACAAGCACATACAGCCATTTCTTCTGTCCTACCGTAGTGCAGTTCACGAAAGTACGACTGTGACACCAGCCTTCGCGAACTTTGGAAGGGAATTACGGTTGCCTGCAGATTTAATCACCGGAACCCCCCCTGATGCCCCACGCAGTGTAACCGATTATGCGAATGACTTGCGTAACAAGTTGAACGATGTATATGAGCATATCAGACAATCCGGCCAACAAATGTCTGATAAGATGAAGACCCGATACGACCGGAAGGCAAACCATAGAGGTTTTGACGAGGGTTTACTGGTGTGGTTGCATAACCCAGTGCGCAGCAAAGGGAAGTCTCCCAAATTGCAAGCAAAATGGGATGGACCATACCGAATCGTGACCAGGATCAACGATGTTACCTACCGAATACAGAAAGGTCCACGAGGTGCGCCTAAGATAGTCCATGTAGACCGATTGGCGCGATACTACGGGACTAATGATGCTCGGGACGAGCATGTCTAAGGAGGGGGCAGTGTTACGTCGACCGTATTACACTGGAACGTTCGAGAATGTGGTCGAAGTTTCCAGAAGTTTCCACTAGGTTCGAGAACATTCCATTGTGGTACTGTGTAGAAGTTCATAGATGTTTCTAGAATATTCCACTATAAGATAGTTCGACAATGTTCTGGAAACTTCCATGACCGTATAAATAGGCCGGACGGCGGGCGAGCGAGTCAGTCTGATTTCGACTACGGATGCGAATACAAGCGATTACCAAGAGAATAGTGATTATTAGTGAATTAGTGTTTGTTTAAATAAGTTGTTGAGTTAATAAAGGATATTTGGTTAATTAATTGGTGTAAAATAATTTATCCCATACCCAGCTCGTAACAGTATTATACATCAATTCGTGTACTCAATTACACCTATCATCCCTACATGGCGACCCTGCCTTCAGGCAAGCCGCGCATAATGGTCGTGTCGCGTTACAATTTATTATTGGGCTTTATTATTAATTAGTGCGAAATTATTCGGCAAAGCAAGATGTGTCAATCTTATCAGACCAAAGAAGAGGTTTTTCTAGCTCAAAACCCAGCCGGTACCAGAAATAGTGCGAATTTGTTAGAAATTGGGACACGTTTGAGCATCCAGACTGTTATGACCACAATAATTATCTGCTTGATGGGTGCAGTGCGTCTCTACTTTGGATTTAAGGCATATAAAAAGTGCCTTACTCGTTGGATAGCCTGCTCGCGCTCGTTTGCGTTGGTTGCCATAGTCGTTGGTTGGTTGGATTATTGGCTCGAATAGCCTATGTGCTATTCGAGCCAATAATCTATCTCTGTGCCAAATTTCATCCAGATCCATTCAGCCATGCTCACGTGATTGAATAACAAACATCCATCCATTGAAACACTGACCTCCAAAATTGTTTGCAATTTTTTTGGAAGTTTATTTATTTATTTATTATATGCTTTATTGTACACCATGATACATTAAATAAAGAAACTTAAAACTAAACAAATACAATGGAATGCGATGGTTTTGTAGAAAAAGGTTTTTATTGATCTCTATAAAAGTTTTAATTTCCTTAGTTCAAATGCTGCGGTGCAGTGAAGTACTCCGACTGGCGCCACAGTCCGTGGCACGAGCACGACCCGCGCCTACTCGTGCCCGATTCGTGCTGCAAGACTGTCACTAACCGCTGCGGCGCCAGAGACCATCCCTCCAACATATACTATCATGTGAGTATTACTTGACCATCGTGAGGCCTAGGATTCTAGACGAAGTAACATTGAAGCCGGCGGTACACGCTCGTCGAAACAGGCCGAGTACGATTGTTTAGATCGTACCCTCTACGCAACGAGAGCCACGCGACGCGAACCAGACGAGCGCCAGCCGGCATGATATTCAAATTCCTGTTAAATATGATGTAAATACACGGCAAGCAAAAACTAAATTATTTCTAGTGCCACGCAAAAATAACTTTTATGAGTTACTTCTAGGCAAGCGTGCTCCATCTTCGACCACATTATCGCTTACCATCAGATGAGATAGTGGTCAAAACGCGTGCATATTAACAATAAAAAAAATGCGTGCGTGTCTTTCACAAAACCCAATTTATTAAACTAACATTAGAGACTCAATCAAAAGTAAAAACATAAAGCTTCATATTTAAACACTTTAATTAATCATAAAACACAATTTAATAGCGCTTTGACTGACTCTCAGGCCATGGCATGCTAGGACAGACACCACAGGTCTAATCTAATATTGTGCTTTGTTCAAGCTTAAGGAAAAACTTAAACTTGTATTGATAAATAAATAAAAAGAATCTGCGATAGAAACGTTTGGGACTGACCACGTGGCAAGAAGGTGGCCATCTATCACACATTTTTGACTTTTCGACAATTGTTACCGCTGATAATTATAATGTCACATTGTCTACACTTCCACAGGCTCAGAGCAGTCTCGACATAGTTAACGATCGCGTAACGACCGAATTAGTTCGCTAAGAAATTAATGTTGCAAGGAGGCTTTGTATGTCCTTTAATATTTTTACAAGTTAATTTAAATTTTCATGAAAAATAGTGCTTGCAAGTTAAAATTTACGCCGTCTTTGTACATATTTCAAGAAAATCAATTATTTTTACAAGTTGTGATCTAAAATGTTTCCTCACAAATGAGGGAGTTTATAACGGCTAGTAATTTAGCGATCGGTAGCTAATAAGTTTCGCTATCAATGTCGAGACAGCAAGGCCTAGATCAACTTTAGCTAACACTCTCTTTCATATGTCTTAATATATACCAGACTAAGGTAAATAATAGAAACATTACGATGCTTTTTCGTTTCACAATCGGTTAAAATAAATTAATTTATCTGGGTGATAAAAATTTGTACACAAATAACCTTTGTTTACAAAAAAGTTTTAAGACATAAGATAATGACATTACGGATTAAGATAATAATATCAGTCATTGTTTATGATAATTGATAAATATTATTTACGTCTAATACAACTAAACGATTCCTCTTTCAATTCCAGGGCTGCATACGACAGTTCACGAACCACATACGGGACCACCTGATCATACTAGCAGCGGTGGGGGTCGGGATGGCGGTGATCCCTATCTTCGGCTTCCTGTTCTCATGCGTGCTGTACGTGAAGATCAAGCACGTGATAGACTGACGCAGGGCCGCGCCGGCCAACGCTAAGAACCGCAAGGTGTTCGACAAGTCGGCGCGGGGAGGGGGGGTGGGTAGGGCGTCCCGGGGGCGGCCACAATTGCGCCCCCCTCAGGCCGCCCCCTGCACCGCGCGCCCCCCTCAGGCCGCCCCCTGCCCCGTGCACCCCTCGCAAGCCAAGCGCGCCCCCATATCCACCATCAGCGACAATGTCAGCATATAAATAAACTTGTGTGAACAAAGTGACAAGTGCAATCTCGATGTAGACTTAGATCATGTGTTCATCGGATGTTAATCATTATACAGAGTTAATGTTCGTGTCTAATTATAGTGAAGTAGAAACTGTGACCGAATTTATATCAGAGTGTATCCGAGCCGGAGCTCGATAGTGACTAATATTGTAAGATGGTGCTATACTATTTTGTTATAGAATCGCGGGTAGCTAGCGCATCAAATGGGAGGGAGTATCTTATTGTTTAATTAATGAGCCATTTGGAATTGCAAATATATTTGTAGTAATTGTGTAATTAAATGTAACTACCAAGTAATGAAACATTCTAAAATGATTTTATTAAAATTATCAGCAAGTCTCAGCACAATGCAAGCGCAACTAAATATCAAAGAAATCTCACGTAATCTCGTAATTGATACACTTTCATAATTTATAACCTTTGCTCGTTTATAATTGCTTACAATGCTATTATTTCTGAAAGCAAACACAATGTCATTGTTACTGCCATGGTGACGACATAATTTGCCATTCTATGCTCACCACGTCAGTAGCACATGCATTGAATCAGCGTATTTATGAATTCCTTGGGTGAACAAGATGAAAAAACCAATGAGTTTATATGTATGTAGTAAGATCAGACCGTATGGCATACAGATCGCACTGCCGGCGTTCTGTTCTATAATTATTATACAGTTTAAACCTAGTCATTAAATTACGAGGAATTGCAATGCAAAACAATATGGAAATCCGTGACTTGGCTCCTAACTAGTCCTTTTATTGTTTTTAATCCATCAATTATAAACCAACTTCGAATTGAAGCTCATAGTCTAATGTTGCAATGTATTTAGATCACAGAACCGTGTTTAATCAATTACACTTAAAAAATATGTGCCTTACTACTTTTAAGATTGTATATAAAATAATGTAACGAATGTAATTTAAAAAAAAAAACAGTTAATCTATAAATAAATTATTCGTTCATATTTTAATAAGTTACAAAAGATTATGTCCAAAGTTTTAATTAATAATCGAAATTATTGGCTGGAGGCCTGCTTTTCAATTTGAGTACCTATCAATAAATAAATCGTCGACTTTTCGTTGTATGAAGTAGAAACATGCAAATTAATGATGGGTGTAATAAAATAAATAATAGAAAAGGTTGTGAAGACAGGGCTAATATCGCTATTAAGATGGAAGCGCCAGGGTAGCCCGCGAAATTCAAATTTTCTTACGTTTTTTGCAATTTGCAGGTCAGTGTCAGGTTGCAAAAAACGTAAGAAAATTTGAATATCGCGGGCTACTCTGGAGCATTCACCTTAAATGACTGGGTTTTAGAAAAGGCATTTACTCCTTTACAAAAGACCAGGATTGACACGAGTTTGGTCTCGTGTGATGTGGGACATAAAAGGGAAAAAGGCGAGTCGTTTTATAATGGAGACGAAAAATGTTACTGTAATCCTGACTAGGCCAAAAATACATGTTCAATACCTAAACAAGACACTGATAAATTTAACTCTAAGAATTTATTTCAAATAAACCATTTACAGGCACTTTTAAATTGTCAATAAGTCGATCAGTCAGAAAGATGAAGTTATTTGCACATTCCAAAGCGTAGATCTCTATGGAGAAGGACGCGCAAGAAACTCATTTGTGCACAAAGGTACAAGGCGGGCTTAATACCTTAGGCTTATTCTACCAATCAACTAAGTATAGTGAAGAGGTAACATGGCAGGTGCATTTTAAATTTATGTACACACAAAACACATACAAATAGAAGAGCACAAAGGTGCTGCTTATTTTTAAAAAAAAAATCTTCCAGCAGACCTGCAACAGAAAAGTTGGATAAGAGACATAGACACGAGTGTGTATAAATAGGTAAGAAAACTTGAAAAACAAAAAAAAAACTATTATAACTAATTCTAACATAATGTAGTAGATCAGCAGTGATCTCGTGAACCTCGTGATCGAAACCTAATTAAAATCTATTGTTTCTGCTATTTTGGACGTGCAACATTACAATACCTAAATAAATAAATTGATAAAAATAAATAAAGTACATTTCTATTAAACGTATATCATTACGGGATGATAAAGAGGTAATGCTCTTTGACCAGTTTCTTGAATTGATGTGTGTCTTAATCTGTAGGAAGCAAAATAATATGAATGAAATACCCATTTATTCAAAACTAGCGCCGTCCCAGCTTCGCACGGGTACAAAATTATACACCTAAGCCTTTCTCATGAATCACTCTATTTGTGAAAACTGCATGAAAAGTTCCGTTCAGTAGTTTTTGAGTACATCGCGAACAGACAGACAGGCAGACGCGCCGAAGGACTGTTTTATAACATGTACTGATGGGTCGCTCCATGGTGAAAGAGCATGCCGTTTCTTCAACCAAAAATGTCCAGTGGATGAGTAGGCCGCCAGCCATTTATACCTGCCACGTTGGCGCTTATGTTAATTGTACAAGAAAATGTTTAAAGCCAAATGTTATGATAAGTCATTGTTTTGTACGGGTACTTAATTGCTGTAACTATGTCTAATGTTTCCACTTGATTTACTAACATTTACACGTTATTATATTTTCTTATATTCTATTTAAACATCATTATTCGCGTTTATTGTAATTGATAAAATGTCATACATTGTTAATTTATGTTTTATATTACTGAATCTTGACCTTTCCAATGAGAAAATATTCTTGTTACACATTATAAGTATTATTTTTGGAATCTCCTAAAACAATTTAAAAGTATGTCAGACTATAGATATTTTTATTTATTACAATAAGCGCCCCCTGTTAACTTTGTCTTCGCATTTTAAAATTCTTGTTAATTAATACAGTTCAACTAAAAATGCAGTTGTTTTACTTAGTAAGGAACCGTTTTATTGTCTTTATCCTTGATTACAAAAAGGTGATACTACATAAACAATGTTTTCAATGACTAGCAAGCAGCAGGTAAATACTAAAACAAAATCTTCTTTTTGTAAATGGTTTTCTGAATCCGAAGAAGTGATCAATGTTGATAATATTTTCAAAACTGTCAGATCGAACCGTTTTGAAAATATTAACAACTAGCTTCTGCCATTGCCTTCGCCTGCATGGAATTAGTACTTCCCCCATTATAAATTATAGTCTTTAAGTACCTAGGTATACTATTCCAGACTATAATCTATCTCTGTGCCAAATTTCATCCAGATCCGTTCAGTCGTCCTGGCGTGATTGAGTAGGTAACAAACTTTCGCATATATGATTGGGAGCAGTAATAAATCGCCTGTGTATCTTCTAACAACAAAAAGTATTGTACAAGTAGGTACAGACTAATGCAAACACTTGCTTCTGTTGAAACCAAATATTCCATCTTTTGTAAATAATAAGCAAAAAAAAACAGCCCATGTACTTAGCCTATGTAAGTATTAAACAAAACTGATATTTTATTCATAATTATGTTCTACGTAACGCACTCGACAGATTTTAAAGTAAATATTAATAAAATATTCAAATAATTTCAATAAAACATGATTGTGATCTTTTTTGCCGTTTGGAAATCCCCGAACACGCTTTATATTCCAACCGAAACCTAATACGAAGCAAATTGATTTTAATGGCCATCTTAATTAGTATCTAATACCTGCCTAGTACCTACTCTATCAGGTTGAATGACTAAATAATCACTTCTTAATTACACTTCAATTAAATGCAACAAAACGCTGACAGTAACAATTTTAAATCCCCTACAACTGGGCGCTTCAATATTTGTAAAATGTTACTCCGTGTGACATTGTTATGTGCAGTCATAACGTCTGTTTTACCTGGCAAACTGATTAATCCAGACCTCGGTTCTATCGACGACGTACTGGATATCATACATAAGACGTCTACCGAACCGCCTGAACACTGGATTCAAGTAACACTACCACATGCAAAAAGACGGAAAGAACAAACAGATTTTCCCTTCATACATCCAAGAACCCATTTCAACATGTTCGGCCAGAATGCGAACTCCTTGTTCAAGAAGATCATGGAAGGCATGAACAAGTTCATCCAATCAAGTTTATTTTCTTCAAAAATGGGCTGGAAAACAAAAGAACTTAATCATTTTCCGCCACCAAGCCCAAATGAAGTGAACTCACGACCGTTTCAACCTCTCACAGTGACCACGAAGCGACCTCAAACACAAAATCAAGGTGAACCGACTGTCCACGGTGGAACGAGTTTGTTGGATCAGCCTGCGAATAATAAACGTATTTATGAACAAGGTACCGCGTCAATGTTTCACGGAACTACTAAACCCAAAGATAAACAGGATATTCATAAAAATAGTAACGACTATGACTACGATTTTGATGCTAGAAAAGATACTTTATAGTAGTTTATTCATGTTAATTGAATCTAAATAAGTTTTGTCACCTTTCGCATTTATATTACTAGCAAATGATTGAATGGACTAAGGGCTAGAACAAAGATAAATACGTCAAGAACCTTAATCTTAAACAAGCTGAAATAAAGTGAAAGTTTTACCTTCAAATAAACTATAAGAATTGGGCTTATTAAGATCGTACCGTTATCCGAACCGTGTAAATCACATAATCGTTGTACAGTGGAAACGAACATTTTGAAGGGGATGTCTAGTTTTTGAATAACTTTATAATTTTTCAAACAAACTTGTCAGTAAAACAGGTTTATAAGAGAATAGCACTCGTATTGTGAAGATGACGCCTTAGTTGTGCACACGTCGTAAACGAACATCGTACTTAGTCAGGCAAGGACGAGCGCATCTCTACTCCACGTTTATATTCTTAATTAAAAATGAAGTCCTATTTGTTAGTGTTTGTAATAGTTGCGAGCTCTCAGTGTAACGCCGGTTTACTTGACGGATTCTTGAATGGAGCACATGATACGGCCCACAATGTTGCCGGTGCGTTTTTGGGAGGAGTGTCGCAAGTTCTGAATCCTCATCGCCAACCAGGATACAGGCCAGGGAAACCCCCGGGTGAGACCGTTGTCGTGGAAGTCGTTGTGAAAGATGATGAACCACCCAGACCTCCCCACGAAGGAGGCAGACCACCAAACCAAAACGGATATGGCCCATCACCCAACAAACACCATCATCATCATCATCACGGTAACCAAAACCCCAACAATTATAACCAATACGGCAATCCTAACCAGTATGGAAATGGAAACCCCAATAATAGTCCGTATAATAAGCCGAACAATCAAAACGAGAATCCCAACAACCATTATGGTAATCCGAACAGGCCGTATGGAAACCCAAACAATCAATATGGGAATCCTAATAACCAATACGGAAACAACCAGAATGGTGGTTATAACAATCAAAATGGGAGACCCGATCAGAATGGAGGTTATAACAACCAAAATGGAAGACCCGACCAGAATGGAGGTTATAACAACCAAAATGGAAGACCCGACCAGAACGGAGGTTACAACAACCAAAATGGAAGACCCGACCAGAATGGAGGTTACAACAACCAAAATGGAAGACCCGAACAGAATGGAGGTTACAACAACCAAAATGGAAGACCCGACCAGAATGGAGGTTACAACAACCAAAATGGAAGACCCAACCAGAATGGAGGTTACAACAACCAAAATGGAAGACCCAACCAGAATGGAGGTTACAACAACCAAAATGGAAGACCCAACCAAAACGGTGGTTACAACAACCAAAATGGAAACCAAAACGAAAACCCCAACAACCAGGAGGGGAATCCCAACAACCAGAACGGAAGCTTGGATGACCTACTCAACAACCAATTTGGAAAACCTAATCAAGATAACAACGGTTATAATAATCTGCCTTCTGAGCAACCAAACCAAGGTGGGTATCAAGACCAAACAACTGAACATGTAACCTCCAAGCCCATCGTAGTCAATCCACCAATCATTGGCACCGTCACTAAACCTAGTACCGGATATATAGACGACACCACGAAAAAACCCAAAAAACCTGAAGATGAGTATCCTCTATTCGTACCTCTCGGACCCAACGATTATGTTTACGGCGGTGACAAGATAGAGGTCAGTGCCCCCAAAAGAGAGACAGATAACAGTAAACCGAAACCAGCCGATGAAGACGAGGATCTGCCACTAGACATAAGGATACAAGATCAATAAACTCAAAAATAGCAACTGTTAGCAATGTACCCATGATAATAACAAAATTATTTGAGAATTCCATCTCTTTAATTAATTTATTAAACTAATAAAACAGATGGAAATCTCAATTAATTTAGTTTGTAAATACTAATAAATAAACGAAATTAATTGAGATTTCCATGTTTAATTTATTTACTTCCATACTTGATACAATCTAAAAATACCTAAATGTCACTTTTTTGCCCAATAACAACCTAAATAGTTGTCTGTCTGATCAAACCTGTTCGTATGATTGTTATTTGTTTGAGGCATTATGATGTAGATCTATGTCTTTAATATAATGTATTTATGGTGTAAAAAAATTAATCCTTGAAAATTTAAAGGAGTGCTTTAGATTATCGAACTGAATAACTTTTAATTTTAAGGGACTAATTTCATAGTCTAAGGGACCAACGTTGAAATCGGGAAAAAAAACCGGTTGTTCCGTGTGTTTTGACGAGATAAACGAACGCAAATGTAGGAAACAGCTGATTTTCGGCACTCAGGCAGGGAAGGAACAGGGGTGGGTTTTTGTTAGTAAGAGTCTGACACGCCCTCCTGCTCCACCCAGAGCGGGAGATGACATAGGATGATTTCGCATCAGGCCAAAAAAAAAAATATTTTTTTGACGAGATGAACGCAAATGTAGGCAACAGCTGATTTTTTTTTTTTTCGATTTCAAAGTTGGTCCCATAGTAAAATTATTCAGTTCGATAGTCTAGGTACAGCACTCCTTAAAGTTTCGAGGGTTAATTTTTTAACACGATAAGTAAAACTACTTCCTAAAAGATTTCTTACTACACTACTCTACCTTCAACGTTAGTTAGGTACTACCTGTTTTGAAGACAATCACTATATCTCGCTCGTCTATAAATAAATATCCATCATTAACTTTTAAGGAGAATACCTCCAGTGTTGGTTAAAAATATTAATTAAAAAATACAGTAGGTAGTCTCTTTATATTAATTTTCATTGGTTTTGTTCAGAAAATCCACCATGCCATTTACCAGGGTTTATAAAGGCATGCAGATGAACTTAGCAGAATATAAAGATCATGCATAGTTTGTAGATTAGTGTATTTAGGTACTTAAGTAATCGTTTTGTAGCCTGTAATTCCTTTCTTGTCTAATAATGGAATTAGGTAGGAAGGCTTTTGCAATAGACGACACAAATAGTTTATGTTGGTAGGTAGACAAACCGGTTATTTCATCATGTAGTTTTTTTCCTTATTATTATTTTACTATTGAGGAAACGATACCTGATAGTTATATTATATGACACATCTAAATACCTACCATAAAGTGTACCTACTTAATTATGCATCAGAAGTACATCATCCTTGTAGGTAAATGAGCCAGCTGACCGCTATTGTGATGATTTTCCATTGTTGTGTTCGCGAAACCATAATTAACTTTGTGATGTCTTGGCCTTAACTGCAAAAAGCGTGAAGTCCAATGAACAACAAACCGATTCCTTATTACGCGTCCAGCTGTTTCCCAACAAACACATTGTTTACTGTTTATTGGTACACATTTAATAAAAGTTATTTTGTTGTGTTAAATTATAACAAAAATCCCTTCATAGTAAAATAACCCTGTCATGAGTGAATTACTAATTGTTTTCGCGTTATTAGCAGTGGGAAAAATCCACGGTCAAGAGGCATTCGTGTCACGAGTTACAAACCTCCGTCCTTTGCACGTGCCTGCGTTTGATCGCAGACCGGTTCCATATCAGGAACGGGAATACAGCGAGCTCCGAACATTGCAGCCTCCTCTGCGGCTGTACACAAATCCGCCCCGACCAGCTGATCGTGATCCGCCGCAAAAACCCAATGGAAGTGGTAACCTCAACCTTCTGCCGCCGACCGTGAGAGAGAACCAACCGAACCAGAAACTGTTTGTGTCATCCAAGATCCCAGACAACATGAAGCGACCTTATAAGGATAGTGAATATAGTGATCCAGTAAATAACACTGAATACTTGAGCAACGATGTGTACGAAGACATTCCTTTCGAGAGTAACAGGCCCTTAGGATACGCCATTAAACCAGCTATTAGGAAGACTAATACCGTTAGTGTGAAAAGTGAAAATGTCACGACAGTGAAACCAGCGTTTGTGAATACGAACATTACGAATAATGGAAGCGTTCCAGGCATAACTTTAGACGAACGGTCGTCTTTCAACGGTGACCCGTGTCCTGCAGGTTACACCAAGGTAAACGAAAAGTGCGTCAAGGCAGACCAGTGAATAAAACTTGTTGACACGCAATGGACATATTTGTGACCCTGGAAAACAACACCCTTTCAGTGCACAAGCGGTAGTTAATTTTAGACCAATGTTTGTTAAGTTAAAGTGGAGGTTATTAATGTTACTGAGGGAAGGGAACTACCGAACTACGTAAACTTACTCCTAAAAATGTGTAAACCTACGTAAATCTGTAGTTTGTAAAGATATTAATCCGTCAGGAACCTACCGGAATAACAGACACAATTAAAAACCAATTGTTGCGTCTCCGTCGTAGGAGCTGACGCGTCATAGATGAAACGATAAATTATTTAATTTTGAATTTAGTGAATTAATGAAAAGTGATTTATAACATTAAAATAAAATTCCTAGACAAAACGATAAATTATTTAATTTGGAATTTAGTTAATGAATGAAAAGTGATTTATAACATTAAAATAAAATTCGTTTGCAATTTACAGATTAGTCGCATGAAGACATTGTTTATTTGAAGTTAAAAACTTTCATTAGTAGATCCAATAAAACGTACTACCACAGCGTACTACTTTTCAACTTGACATTCACAAAAAAAGAATCGGAAATACCCACAGTAAAGTCATTTGTGTAGGTACCGTAAATTAACTTTCTAACTTGAAAAAACCTGAGACGTCAAGAATTGATTATGGCGACAGCAGAAACCAGCGTGACGATGCTGGCTATTCCTAATAGGAATACAAATGGATGATAAGTAGGTAACTAACATATGGAATGTTTTTAACCGACTTCAAATTTTAATATGTATATAAGTAGGTATGTATTTGTGTATGCTTGTTTGTCCGCGATTTTCTCGAAAACTACTGATCCGATTTGGATGGGGTTTTCGTTATTCAAATGCATATTTTTCATGGTTTTAGTATATAATACATTAGGATCTGATTGAAGATCTTCGGAGATAGACAGTAGAACTCTTCAATAACAGCAATGACTCGCGATTACTGCGATCGTTTGTCTATGTAATGTTAACACAATATAATAGAGAACCACAACTGAAAAGTGAAAAATAAAAAACTTTTTTTTTTTAAATTGAACCGACTTCCCAAAAAAAAACAAAAAAAGTGCAAAATAAGTTTAATTTCGGAGGTCGGTGTTGCTGGTTTCGTTTCTTCGTTTTTTGACACCGACTGCCGAAATTAAAGTTATTACTGTATTTTCATACCTAAACGTAAATAAAATCAATGTAAATTGCTATTCTGTTCATAAGGTGTCATGATGACAGGTACCAAACATACAATCCCTGACCATATTATCCGACGCACTAGAAGCATATGCACAGCATAATAATATAGTGTATTCAGCTTTAATTTGTTGTTCTTGTACTCCCACCTTACACACTCACTTACGGCCGCAGTAGTGTTATGGGCGCATGAAAAGTACAGTCACACTCTTCCATCCTTTAACTTGTCGTACAATTTCATATACGACAAGTTAAAGGACCTACTCAGATCTACCAGCGGAACAGTCCCTACGACTATAAACCCTATAGCCCTAACTTATCATATACCTAGTATGTGATAAATAAATATATAAGTTCAGGATGTCTGCACCATGCGACCTAAGGTTACAGACAGATAGTAGGCAGGAATTCCAGGATTCGGGAAGGATACACTCACTGCCAATCCCGCAGACTCACGAGACTGATCAGAATGTGTCTTGGCCACAGTGAGGGGTAATGAGACAAGAATATAAAATTCGAATCTAATTTATTTAGGTACAATATGTTACAGCTTATTTACTACTATTTCTTAACACACACTATTATACAAAATCTTTGTGTCTTATGCGTGTAAGATGCAACCAAATCATTATTTTAACTGGGACGCACGTCCGACGGACTGAGTGCTGATTCAATGCCCAAAGGTAACATTGAACACATTGAACAGTTCTACATACAATTTATATATTTTCTTTATTTTATTTACATAACTACCTAATTATTAATACAAGTAAAACATCACAGTTATAGATAAAATGTTTTTATTAGCTGTTGAAAAAAAAATGGAATTTAAGCAATAAAATGTTTAAAAAAAAATTATAAAGCCACCTATATCTGATAAGAGAGGGTCAATTCTGCGCGGCTTGCTATCAATGCAAGACTGTACTGTCTCCTGCATTTGGGGATGATGATTCAACACATGATTTTTTTCTAAGTGTGTTTTGATTGTGAAAAAAATTCACGTAATTAATGGATAATTATGTCGCAGCCATCTGCTTAAATTCGCCATTCAATTGGACGCCTAGGCCGTTCATTAAGGCGCTATTAACTGCCAATGACCTTGAGTGGTTAGCTTGCGTATTCTGTGCTGAGCTCACGTTACGCGTCGCACGTCCACCCAGTAATAGGACTCGCCCATCAAGTAGCGCTGTCTGAAATTAGACGCATTATTAGTTAATTACACATAAAATAACAGGTATTAAACTAAAACACTGAGACTAAATTATAAATAATTAAATGATCTTTATAATGGTGAAGGTTTCATAAAAATACGCTTTATAGTTTTTGCGTGATTCTCAATTTTTTATCCGCGTTAAGCATAACTTTACAAATTAATTACACTATGTCATAAAAATATAATTTCAAATATTCTCAGATCAAATTACGACGAAAATTGGCTAGAGAAACATATAATTTTTTCAAATAAATAGAACTAGTTGTTTAGACGTGATGTTCAAATAGAAACCAGTAAAAGTCATATAACTGAGTCTTAAAGGCGCCGCATTCAATTAAATGACTGAAGGACAACCAGCCAAGTCGTTGGACGCAACGTTTAACCAGATGGCTGGATGTCGTCTATGTTCACAAATAAAAAATTCTGATTCTGATTCTGTCATTAAGTTAAATTGGATAGTTTGTGATACCACTGATCATGATTATGTGTGTACAAAAGGCAATGTTAGGATGCAAGAGCGAGCGTAGCGAGCTCGAAAGTTGGGTGAGCGAGCGAAGCGAGTGAACTCAGTAATTGAGCCCCGCGAAGCGGCTACGCCTAAATAAATTGAATCACCGAAAACCACCGAACCACCGAATTGAACTTCTTTAGGCGCGTTGGGCATTTTTGATATGGGAAAAAAACTATTGAACTCGCGCGTCACCGGCACCGTCACTGACCGTCGTAGCACTCGTAGCGGATTGTTTTTATGTATGTATGTGTTATAAAGACCATAAGGATCTTTCTACGATGTTTTATAAAGGCAGCCCAAATTTTGGTTATTTTTGCGATTGGACTTACCGTTTTCGAGATATTTATGATTTTATATCTTTAACAACGCCTCCCTCTCCCTTAATAACCCCCATCTTTCATCATTTCCCAGTTTTCATTTAACTTGTAAGCTGAGTCTTGGTCAGTCATCTTCAAAGGGCTGACTTTCAACACGCCAAGTTGTTAAACGTTGAGTGATCCCAGTTGAATTAACTATCGGCCTAGCCATTTAATTGAATTCCGGCGTTTAATGAACGGCCTAGGCGTCCAATTGAATGGCGAATTCAACCAGATGGCTGCGACAGATACATGAATGGACAATAATCCGTCGCCAATTTTTTTATCGCAATTTATTCAATTATGTAAGCAGTGGTTAACATGTTTAAATCATGTTTATTGTTAATGTGTCCGAAGTGGGCGTGCTTGCGCAAGCCACAGTATCCAGTACAGCGTCTAATAATTTAGCCAGGGACTGTAGATGTACCAACACAAACGCCCTGACTGACTGAGACAATTTAAATATAAAATGAAATACCTGTGGACCCTCCAATGTGTTAAAAATAAGGCCTCTAAAAATACCAAATAACCACGAATCAAACTCGTTTAGGGACATATTGTGATAAAAAAACATCAATTATATCAGCCAACAATGGGCCTCATCAGAAGGCTTACAGTCACCCTAGGAGCAATAGAGATGGCAATGCTCGGAGTTTCCTTGCGTGATAGAATCAGAAATGATGATATTCGCAAGAGAATTATGGTTACCGACATAGCCCGAAGAATCGCCAAACTACAGTGGCAGTGGGCAGGGCGCATTGCTCGCAGAACAGATGGTCGATGGGGCCAATAAGTTCTGGAATGGCGACCGCGTACCGGAAGACGCAGCGTTGGAAGGCCTCCCACAACGTGGACCGATGACCTGGTGAGGGTCGCGGGTAGCCGATGGATGCGAGACGCACAGGACCGATCATTGTGACGACACTTGGGGGAGGCCTATGTCCAGCAGTGGACGTCTTTCGGCTGAAATGATGATGATGATGATATCAGCCAAAAGTTTTTTTTTTCTATGGATATTATGCCTCACCAAGCGTCACCACATCGCCCAGTCCTATGCCTCTCACATCCAGCGGATTCTCGTAACTTGACCAAGGATGTGACTCAAGATGGCTGGACAAATCTTCAAAATAGCTCGCATTTAAGTAGGTCCATAGGGCACTTTATGTGACGGCTAAACACCCTTATCTCAGAATTGGTGACGCTACAGAATCTTAGATAATCGATCGAAAACGAGTCCAGCCATCTTGAAAAACCACTTTTCGCTGGTCTCTCAATCTCGGTAACGGAAGTGATTTTGACGACTTTTTGCATATCATCGGGCGTCACATAAATTTGTGACAGGCATCGAGCTAAAAGTTTTGTGATACATACAGCGGTTTAGTAGAAAAATGCAAAAATCTGAGTCCAGCCATCTTGAATTTACGTAAAAAACTTTTGGCTGGCACTTCCGAATCTCAACAATGGGAGCGTTTTCGAATATGGTTCCTTTACTAACATTTAGTGACGCAATTTGTGACAGTAATAACGTTTGATTTATGGCGTCACATTTAAGGGTTTTCGAGAAATTAATAAAAACTTAATGTCCAGCCAACCTGAGTTCAAGATGGCTGGACATCTGTATTTCCGCTGCCTGATGATCTACGGACTTCGAAATGTGTTCAAGATTTTGTGACGGGGACGACAATGATAACCTGATTTGTGACGGAGAAACTTTGAGTAGTTTCAAAGATATTGATCATTTAAATTTTCCCATACAAATATCCATTAATATTGTAAGGTGACCATAATTTTTACATAAAAAAAGGATCTCTTTTTAATCGACTAATCGGACGGTAGCAGCTACGCCGGCTTTGTATTTGATTTTCCCGTAGGAATAAAAGGTTTTCCCGCAGTAAAAAGCGTAAGTATGTGTTATTTCAAAATAATAATTGACTACCAGCGCTGCAAAAGAGAGCCCACTTGTATTTCGCCTTTAGTTCATTATCTTAGGTAACTAAAAATGAGAAGTAAACTCGACAGTTGGCATTGTATGTACCTACTTTTCGAAGTGTAATCAATAATCAGAATGTTAGTTAAATAGAAAACGTAAAATGCCTGGAATAAAATCTAAAAGAAAAATTGGTTGTCTGTAAAGTTGGTTTACGGACGATAGTTTAACGTGACAACGTCATAACAAAACATTGATGAAATGATTGCATACTTTTATGAATAAATAACTCCTCGCATGCATAGGCCAATCGAGTGGAAGAGAGATAGATGCGGCGCAAGCGTCCAATGAGCGTAACGGGACAATGAGTCATCCTTTTTCGTGCATGGAGCTGGCGTTATTAGACGTTGTCACGTCAAAAAAGAAATTTTCATACAAATTCACTCGGCCAGCGGATTAGTTTATATGAAAACTCAATTGATAATTTGATTGAATGACATTTCAGAAAATTTCTTAAAATAAAGTTGCATTGTTTGAGCCAGCAACCGAGAGGTTCTACGTTATTTAAATAACACGTTATAGGTTCATGTTACGCTGGAATATGTTCCTCATTTTTTTAAATCGTGTAAGTAAGTGTTTTTCTATTATATGTTTTTAATAATGAGAATCTATTTAGAAATAAGATTTTATTTATATAACTCACCTAGCTAACTAGGTAGTACGTACTACAACCAAATGTGTGTATCTTGTCATATAAATCAATAAAAGAATACTTTACCAAATACTTAATCAAAAAATGAAGACTGATGCTGTGATTGATTTTGTGTAATATTAATAATAATTCTTTTTACCCGACTTCGCGACGCAAAGGAAGGGTAATCAGCTTAAGTATGTTTGTTCCTTTTTTGTGGCACTCTAGAGACCAAACGCTCGGGGCAATTTTGATCATTATTACGTCAATTGACGGACTGCTTAGAGCAGTCGAGATGAACTGCACTAGAGCAGTCGTGTTGCGGTTGGAAACAACTGCAACCCGACCGCTTCAAACTGTCGGCACTGACTGCTCCAAGCAGTCCGTCTATGGAGGCCCCGACGTAAAGTTCTTGCATGACCTAAGGCTTCATGCCTACTTCGTATGAAGCATTAGGATGAGCGAAGTATCTTAGCCCTCTTCGTCTCATGCATATATCCTTCCACATCATGTTGTTTTCAGAGAGTCCAGTACAACGACCAAGCTTCGAGATGTCTTCGAAGCATCAGCCGCCACAACTTCTTATAAATTGTTTAACGAAATTCAAGGCATAGGACTTCAACAAGACAAGAGAACCTTCCTTAACCCGAACCTTCATTCATCCCACATCCCCCTCCTCCATCCATCTCCTTCATTGTTCCTTCATTTTGAACCTTCATTTATGGCAAGAGAACTTTCGATGTCTGACGATATGACGTATTAATGCTGCCGAAACCTCAACAATACGGATATTAATCCGTATTGTTGACGAATCACAGGTAGACTCATGACCTTACAGAATAAGAAAACAAAAAGAAGAGTTGAATATTTTAAGGTAGCCTAAGGGTAGCGGATAAATTCTTAACAGAGTTACCGCACCCCTGGGCACTCATGCAGGGAAGGAACAGGGTGGGTGGGTTATAGTCAGTAAGAGTCTGACACAGAAAATACAGTGTCAGGTTGTACCTTGGTCAAAATATAATTCGCGGCCGCAGCAAGTATGTATTTATAGAATTATAAGCATCAATACAACTCTTTCAGTTAGAAATGAAATGAAAAAAAAGATGTCAAATGTAGTATTTAATGAAATCATGACATTTGGCATCAATTCTAATTATTGATGATACGTACTTACTACGGCCACGAATCATATTTTGACCAATACAATGACCTGCAAATTGCAAAAAACGTATGAAATTTGAATTTCGCGGGCCACCCTGGCGCAAAGAGTATAATAATAATAATACGGGACCTGGCGCTTACTTTTTTTTTTTTTTTTCTTCGCCCTTTCTCGGGCAGGCTAAGGTCATAAACCATACCGCCTCGTCTTTAGTAGTGTATTTTTACTTTTTTTCCATTAGAATGCAGATGTAACACATTCTAATGTTTTTTGCAGTAATTGGCAACAAATGTGTCGAGTCAGCCTTCTCGGCAAACTTCACTGAGGTAGTCAATACTACAATAAAATTCTCAGCTCTATTTTACCGAGATCGCGCCTGTTTCAATGATTCCACATGGGACCTGGCGCTTACCAAAATGAACCTTGTCATTTCAATCAGCAGTGTTGCCAACAATAGGAATCCTAAATCGGCAGTGTTGCAACTCCTACAAATTCGAGCCGCTAGACAGAATATCAAAAGTCGCTAAAACTGATTCTACCATGAGCGGGCTACACTAGCGCACGACATTCAGCAATCTGGTTAACGTTGCGTTCATTTCAATTACTTGGCTAGTTGTCCTTCAGCTATTTAATTAGATTTCAGCGTTTAATAAACGGCATAGGCGTCCTATTAGCTGGCTTTTTTAACCAGATGGCTGCGACATGTACAAAATCTAAGCATTCAGCATATAATGTATAATGTACAGACTGTTGTCAACATTACCTGACCCACCCTAAAATCAAACGACTTTGGACCCTCTGCTCGTAACATTAAGGTTTATTTAATTTATATGAGCTTATCAGACAACTGCTCGAGGATTTGATGAACAAATACAATTATAATATAGACACGCAAATTTGATCTTTAAAACGTCAGCATTAGGTTATATTTTATAACTATTTGTTATAATATGATAAGTGTAATAGCTTATTTTAATGATTGAGTTCAAGTAATTCTGGTCTCGTGGTCTGTGTGTAAGACTGAGAAAAACAAGGTTCGAGATCAAATCCTGCGACAAAGATATTGTTTTGCTTTCAATATAGAATTTATATTCCAAAAATATTTCTTGTATTATTGTAAAGAACTACAGACTATACATAAACTTTTTAAAATGGTAATATTTTCACATAACTTGTAATAAGTGGGTAGTTGAAAAATAAATATTCGTATTCATTCTAAAGAACTGTGAACTTAAAGTTTTTTAAATTACCCACCCGTTTACAAGATAAGTTATTAGGCAAAAATCATATTGGTCGTTGTTTAATATTGCAAGCAATATTGTAGAAATGAAAACAAATTAAAAAAGAAACTGATGTATAGGTGGACTGTGTTTTCGAACCCACATGCTGTTCGTCGTCAATCCAGCATCAAACCGCTAAGCCACAAGAACTTGTTGGGAATACGCGAAATTAAAGATTGGGTTGTAATTATGTAGTGTGACTTAAAAGCTTTTCAACTTTAATGTTAACGAGATAATGATTAAAATAGCTTAACAAAAACATATATAATGCCGGTGGCTCCGACTATGTTGGGTGGGTTTACCTTAACGTTACATGTTAAAGATCAAATTTGAGTGTCTCTGTTATTATTGTATTTTTGTTCATCGAGTCCTCGTGCACTTGTGTGATAAGCTCATATAAATTAAATAAACCTTAATGTTACAAGCAGAGGGTCCAAAGTCGTTTGATTTTAGGGTGGGTCAGGTAATGTTGACAACAGTCTGTACTACTATGTAGCAGGAATTAAAAGAATAAGTTGACAACACCAAATTGGTTTCTACCTGTGTATTTATACAAATATGGCGTTTTTGGCGGACTTTTCTCGAGTGCAGTTCAGTGGCTGTTTTAATTATTCGTTTATTGATTCCTAGTGGATATTGTGATGTAAATTTGGTGTAGTTTTGTGTCCCAAGTTCTACGCAACTGGACAATATGTGGAATCATTGAAACAGCTGCGATTTCGGTAAAATGGAGCTGAGAATTTATTGTAGTATTGACTACCCCAGTGAAATTTGCAGAGAAGGCTGACTCGACACATTTGTTGCCAATTACTGCAAAAACATTAGAATGTGTTACATCTGCATTCTAATGGAAAAAAAGTAAAAATACACTACTAAAGACAAGGCGGTATGGTTTATGACCTTAGCCTGCCTGAGAAAGAGCGAAGAAAAAAAAATTATACAAATATGGTAACACTAGAGAATTAATTGTCAGTGTCATTTCACTAAGAACGTGGAGTAGCCGGTATAACTTTTTTTGTAAAAGATTTACAATTTTTTCGATAATCTACTTTTTAGAATTTACCCTTTATCACGCCAAGTTTCCGAAGAGAAGCAATTATAAATCTAGTCCCAATAAGGCTACTGTTCAGAACAAGTTTCAAGTTAAAACAAACACCACGTGTGCGACTTTCTTCTACAACACATACGATCCTATATCAAGCTTCAAGTTTCATTTTATGTGAACGAAATACATACAGTGTATAGTATATATTCGTGAAAACTGTATTCAACTGACGCTAAAGGTATCATCCTAACGTCCTCGTGCCGCTAAAATGTCTGCCAAGGTCGAAGTAGATCTTCGCGACGGGCTCTCCGCAGCACAGATCTTCGAGAACCGGGAGGGACTGACGTATAATGATTTCCTGTTGCTACCCGGATACATTGACTTCACCGCTGAGGAAGTAGACCTAACATCGCCTCTTACTAAAAAAATTAACCTGAAATCACCTCTTGTGTCCGCTCCTATGGACACCGTGACCGAAGCTGACATGGCCATAGCGATGGCGCTCTGCGGCGGCATCGGCATCATCCACCATAACTGCACTCCGGAGTACCAGGCCAATGAAGTACACAAAGTGAAGAAATATAAACATGGGTTCATCAGGGATCCTGTATGCATGGGCCCCGACAATATTGTAGTTGATGTGATTGAAGCAAAGAAGAAAAATGGTTTTACTGGATATCCTATTACAGAAAATGGCAAGCTGGGAGGGCGACTAATTGGTATAGTCACTTCTAGAGATATTGACTTCAGGGAGGGAGATCCTCAGTTAAGTCTGAAGGAAGTCATGACACCTATTCATGATATGATTACTGCTCAGTCTGGTGTCACTTTACAGGATGCCAATTACATTCTTGAAAAGAGCAAGAAAGGTAAATTACCTATTATTAATGGAGATGGTGAGCTGGTTGCCCTTATTGCAAGGACTGATTTAAAGAAAGCTCGCAGCTATCCTAATGCTTCCAAGGATTCCAACAAGCAGCTGTTGGTAGGAGCTGCAATTGGAACTCGTGAAACAGACAGAGAACGACTTAAGTTGCTAGTCAATAATGGAGTGGACGTGATTATCCTTGATTCATCTCAGGGTAATTCAATTTATCAGATTGAAATGATAAAATACATTAAAAAGACCTACCCTGACATCCAAGTCGTTGGAGGAAATGTTGTGACAAGATTACAAGCCAAAAACCTTATTGATGCTGGTGCTGATGCCTTGAGAGTTGGCATGGGCAGTGGCTCTATCTGCATCACCCAAGAAGTAATGGCCTGTGGCTGTCCTCAAGCCACTGCAGTGTATCAAGTTTCATCCTATGCTCGTCAGTTCAATGTGCCAGTTATTGCAGATGGTGGAATACAATCTGTGGGTCATATAGTGAAGTCATTAGCATTGGGAGCCACCACTGTCATGATGGGTTCTCTACTGGCTGGAACTTCCGAAGCACCTGGAGAATACTTCTTTTCTGATGGAGTCAGGTTGAAGAAGTATAGAGGAATGGGCAGCTTAGAAGCTATGGAGAACAAGGATGGAAAAGGGGCTGCAATGAGCAGGTACTTCCACAAGGAGACAGACAAGCACCGAGTGGCTCAGGGAGTGAGTGGAAGCATTGTGGACAAGGGCTCAGTGCTGCGGTTCCTGCCATACTTGCAAGCAGGCATGCAACACAGCTGCCAAGACATTGGAGCTCGCTCAGTTGATATTTTACGTGAAATGAGCTACGCTGGAGATCTAAGATTCATGAAGAGGACTTACTCTGCACAATTGGAAGGCAATGTGCACAGCTTGTTCTCTTATGAGAAACGATTATTCTGAAAAAGTGTCACATTGTCCGAGGGACATAAAGACTAAATCAATATATTATGTATATCTGAATGTAAGGAAAGATCTATTTAATTTTTGAAGAAATTAATCAATTTATTTAATAAGACTAAGTTTTGAATGTATTTAGGTGTTAAAAATAAATATATTATAGAAGCGTATGCTAACCATTGCAACAGAGTATTCCATTTTAATATTTTATCATGTTTATTTCTTTGTTTTAAGATGCAATTTGTTGCATTGTGATAAAAAATAAAGTGTGACTATAAATCTTGGTTTTTATTATATTTATACACCAACCAATAGAACACTACCACTACCTTACATAGTTCTCTAACTAAATAATACACAACAGCTAAGTGTTAATAAGATTACTGATTTATCTTGTTAGTAGTCAAGCAAGAGTTCAAGACACAAACCCAGCAGGGTTTCCTTGTAGGTGAATTGGGATTTATCAAAAGCTTATGTATGTACAATTATGTCCACGATAGCGCGAGTCGCAAACTATTAGAATCTTAAATATATAATTGGTAACAAAACAGACAAGTCACAAGGAACCGGAAAATAGGTACAAAAGTATTGCTTATTTCTCATTGACTTCTACATTACTAAAAAAAACTGCAAAGATTTTGTAGAAAAAGTGTAAAAGTTGGTTCCCAAAACCATAAATTTGTCAAAGTTATGGTTAAAAAGTTCTATGGGTTTGAACGTGGCCTCGCCATTGAAACGCGGAGAACATTGCAGAGACCTGTATTTGAAATTTAGGTAAATAACAGATTGAATTTGTAAAAATATAGAAATACTTCTTCGGCGTAACAAGCTAAAAAACCAAACCGAAGACTACAATAATATATAGAACCAAACTGTAGCTAACTTCAGGGTGTCAGTTTTTTGTGACGGTGTGCGCGCGCAACGTAAAAATTTACTCTCATCATTTTTCCCTACCGCGCCAAAAGAAGTATAACTTTAAAAAATCATAAGCTTATATTATATGAGCTGTAAGACTAAAACCCCATGGCCGCGCCATTGAAACGGTGAAAAACACGTTATCCCCGATATCTCACTGCAAAAACATCGCAGGTGTCAGAAGTTTTTTGTAAAACCCAGATTTGAATTTGCCAATTTTTTTACAAATACAACAACAAAATTCTAGGTTTATATTTCAGGAGCTGTACGACTAAAACCCCGTGGCCACGCCATTGAAATGGTGAAAAACACGTTATAGCCGATATCTCGCTGAAAAAGCATCGCAGACGTCTGAACTGAAGTTATTTGTAAAATCCTGATTTGAATTTGTCATTTTTTTTTTTAAATATAATAAATAATCCTAGGTTTATATTTCAGGACTAAAACCCCAGATACGTTGAATAGGTACATTTTAAATTTTTCTATAGTAAACTTTCCACCTATTGCATTAGAAATTATTCGGAACTTCCGATTGATATTACACTTACGATACCGACTTCGGTTCCGGTAAACCCACATCTGTTACATCCCTACCTACTTAGTAGACTACGTTTTGTACTATTTTTTGGTTGGAATAAGAAACGGTTGCGTACCTACCCACGTAGGCCGCTGCAATTATAATTTGGCGAAATAGGGCCCCATCGAAGGTTGTAGTATGTAAAGGCCGCTACATGGCAGGCACAATGGTCCGCCATGGACTGAGTGCGGGAACCAGGTTACCAGATAGATAGAGATAACTCCCATCCAGGCTATTCCATTTGCCCGAGTGTCCTAAAACTCCCAAATGTCCAGTCCACTGTACTACCCTTGATGATTGCACAACGAATATTATGTACCTACACGGCCACAACTGGGCATATTATACCATAGAAATATAAAATTCTTTTATCTATGGCCCAAACCATATTCTATGATTTGATAAACCGTTGACACCCTAAGAAGTAGGTGTGTTGAGGTCTGCCCTGCATTGGAAAAATAGCAGCAGACTGATATTGTTCTTAGGGTCCCAAGAGTCCCAACATCTTCAATGTAACTGATGATAGGTGTAGGTGGTGAGTGATTGATTAATTGATAAATAAAACAACACATTCTAATAATCACAATTTATTGGAATTATAAAATGCACAAGCTGCGCAGGCATGATTACTTATTTTAATTTGACAATAAATATCATAAAAGTGCTAAATAACTTAATAAAAATTATATGTGCTACAATCTATGATTTAGACTGGTGCGTCCAAAAATGTTACGCTTAACATTTTAAAAACTGCATCATAACTAACAATACTACCGCCTGCACGAATATTATCGTCTGATGAATAATAAATAATACTCCTTCGTCATAAAACCAAACTCCTAGGTCGTCAATACTGCCTAATAAAACATAGTAGGTAGATCTCTAGAGAGCATAGCATCCATGTGTTAATACAAATATTTCTTAAATACCTAATAATGATATCAAGTCAGTATTACACTGGTCTTCAACAAGATCTTGGCGTCACGTTGGCTGAATAAGTTATTAGTATCGTTTACAATAACTGTTAGCCTCAAAATGCTTAAAGTTGATCTTGCTGACTATCTCAAGACAACCCAGCTGGTAGTTCTACCCTGACAAACCACAGATAGACGTAAGAACCGACCGGCTAAGTCACACTTGCTAACGCGGTTACAAAAACTACTAATTTCTTAAAAGTTCATTCTACCAAAGCGATAGGTTCGTTTATCAGTTTTAGTGAATTCAAGGCAGAAGCTGACTTAGCTTAGATTTAGATCATAAACCTGCTCAACACTACTCGCGAACTTGGTCGAATTTAAGCGAATACGATAGTGTAGAAGGGCACTTCGGTTCGCTTCGTGCAACCTAAATAAATTTCGATAAGCACTCTCGTAAAATCTGAGTACATGGGCCATGACCACGTCTGTATTTTTTTCTCAAACCTAACGCACCAGTCGGAATGCACAAAGTCAAGCGACCAAAGCGTATAAATCTTACTGAGATTACATCTTAGCTGAATTCAGCACGTTTAAGCGTGTTTGTAATATTTAAACCATCGATTTTTTGATATTGATAAGTTCTCTTTCCTAGGTTCACGAGTTTATTTGCTGTAGTTCCGAAACTATAGTAAAAAATTCGTGAATCTAGGAAAGAGTGGAAGCACCTTTGATACAAAGCTTTATATTGTGGTGCTGTTCGCGTAGCGGTTTTGTCGGTGTTTGCTGAGGCGAATAATGTTGGTGTCGAGTATAAATTGGGTCCATGCACATTTTCTAGGGCCATGGAAGCAGGGAACTCGCTCAAACGTGCTGACGAGACTGAGTCGCGGCACGTCGCGCGCGCGCCTACTCCTTGGGCGCGTCGTCGTCGTCGTGCTCACGCGTGAACTCGGGCCCGTGCGTGACGTCATCCTCGAACACGATCTCCTCTGGGTCGGGGGCGCGCGGCAGGAACTCCTCGCCTGGACAGATCTTCTTGAAGATCTGCTCAGCCTGCGAAGTAAACGTAACATTCATCATTGAAAAGTGTGAATTTGCGCGGGAATTCTTTGATTAAAATAACAAATTATTATTTGTTTGTTATTATTGTTTGTATTTTTTAATAGTGTTGGTTTATAACCGACTTCAAAAAAGGAGGTTCTATATGCGATCCGTATGTACGTATATTTGTTTGTTCGCGATTTTCTCGAAAACTACTGATCCGATTTAGATGGGGTTTTCGTTATTGAAATGCATATTTTTCAAGGAAGGTTTTAGTATAATAAATAAGTTAGAATCTGATGAAGATCAAGATCTTTGGAGTTAGACAGTGGAAATCTTCAACAGATAACAGCAAATAAAGAAAATGTGGGTGTTTTGTTTCTTAGTTATTTGACACAGACTTCCGAAATTAAAGTTATTTTAGATTTTTTTTGTTTTCTTTTTGAAGTCGGTTCTATTTTTTGTAAAAAAGATTTTGTTGATAGCTTTTTGTATTGTCAAATCTACTATATAAAAATAAGTCGGGTTTTCCTTCCTGACGCTATAACTCCAGAACGCACAAACCGATTTCCACGGTTTTGCATTCGTTGGAAAGGTCTCGGGCTCCGTAAGGTTTATAGCAAAGAAAAAATTTTGGGAAATCAAATAAACAAAATTGCACCCGTGCGAAGCCGGGGCGCGTCGCTAGTTATATATATAAATATACCAATGTGTTTCTGTTTCATTAACGAATAAGTAAAAGTAACACGATAAATAAGTATAGAAAATGTAGTTTTTCGGATAATGAACGACGGAGTTTAGCGGACTTAATAAAATAATGTACTAATCAATCAATTTCCTTATACATACACAAAAATAATCATTCTATATTTCGACCGCTATTTAAGAATTGCACCACAATTTCATTGAACCCACCATGTGTTCAGTTTACTTATGTATAAACAATTATAATTATGTTTATATTAGTCTATCGCTAACTGTTTTAAATTAGAAGCACGCAGGGGATAACACATACTTACCTAAAGATAACGGTACAAAAAGATGCCTATATCTACAAAGTAACTGTGATGATTACAGTGCTGGGTTCAGTAGCAACAAAAATCCATTACTGCGGAAAAGTGAAAAGACTATAAATTATTCTACAGGTAGAATCAAAGCTTATGGCGGCTCGGTACACTCCGCGAATCCCTACGCAGAAGCAAATTCTTGTGTCAGCGGAGGTAAGGGCTGGGGAACTGCGCAGCGAAACAAACTTCACAGACGTCATTAACTTTGAATCGATAAAAAAAATACCTGTGGTCTGCCCGTTAAATTTTCAATTACCTACAGAATTTTCTATTAACCTTTCCGTTTCGTACTTCTAGGCCTATGTCATTATAGTCTATACTGGTCAAGTCAGTAAATGCCTAAATTCACTACCGTAATTTATTTACTTCGCTTACCATCGGGTGAGATAGTGGATGATAAGTTGATAACATGGATCACTTCTCCTTTCCTTACACGAACAAAAAGAAAAACTTATGGGCGTACAAAGCATTTGCTTAGGGGTGGGACAAAACTAAGAAAATTCCATATATGTAGTAATTTTAGTGGCGGACGAAGCTGGTCGGGTCTCGGAGCGGCAATTTGTCATGAAGGTCAAATGAAAGAATGAACGAAGCGAGCTCGAAAATTCTAGTTCCCGTTTTCTTTTGTTGTTTCAGACAATTTTACAGAAAAGCGATAATGCAGCCACCGTCTCTTGATAGGTTTTTTCATATGAACTGGGAACACATGATTTTCCTGTTACTTTGTCGACCCATACAGAAAACTTTGACAAACACAATAATATAGGATGCACAAAAAAATTGGCACTCTTCGTTTACATTTTACACAAGTAAGGACCTCAAACTAAAAGCTGCGTTTTACTAAGTGCACGTACATAATTATCATTTTGGAAACAAAACAGTTTAGCTTTCAGGTTAAATACGTAGTTTATATAAAATTAAGAATAGGCAGTTTTTGGTACACTTTTAAACCAATAATAATGTTTTTGGCTAAATATTTCAAAAGTTTATAAACGAAAAAATATTTCGTATAAAATTGCGATTCAATTATGGTACTTACTTTTTTTTATAAATGTTGCCCCACTCTAGGAATTACTCCTGTGTCGTAGGTACGTTCACACACATGTGAACTCATCTACACAAGACACCCAGACCCGGAAAAACTATCTGTAGGCCATACAAATATTTGTTCTTTCCGTGTGGGGATCGAACCCGCAACACAGCGCAGCAGCCGAACGCTCAACCACTGCGCCAACCGTGTACTAGGCGCGTCATTCGTTTTGCGAGAACTTGGGCTATCAGTGCTATCACTTCGTGCACTTAGATAGTAAACGTAGTAATGAACGATTACATTAGATTAAGTTATTGAATACTGAACCATAAATTATACCTACGCTACAATCGCACAATCTGTATTGAGTAATGAAAAACAATAACAGCGGTCATCTGATTGATGAAATGATGACTGACGGAAATAATTCTTTACTTATTATGTTTCGGGTCATCTAATGATAAGTTCAATTCGTGGTATTTTGGTTACAGACGGCAGACTAAATGGATAACTTATACATATAATAATTTAATTTCCTTCATACTAAGGCATTTTTTCTACATACGACACTATTTTTTTCTAAAAAGGGTTTGTTATTTTCTGAGAGAGTGGCCATGAGCTAGAATAAGTATTAAAAAAAAACATATTTTTTATGGAAAAAAATCTTATTTGAAATGCATCACACATTGATTTACTATGCTATTGTTTCTTTCTTTCAAATAAAATTACATATCTATACGAATACTTATTTAATTTAACCGGTACACCTACAAAGCGATATGCGCAATTAATTCGATGTGCTAAATCGCCCAGAAGAAATAAAAATAAAAAAGAAGCAGATATGTTTCTAGCGCGCGCATCGTGGAGACTCGAAAACGTCATAGTAGGGAATATGCATGAAAAAAATATTTGATATCTAACGGGTAAAACGATGAATATACTAAAATAGAATACGAACAGTGAAAGCAGAATCAAAATTGATCGAAAATTAAACGAGATATAACATTAAACAAATATATCTGTCCCTCACTCGAAAACGCTGTTTTCTATGGCAGTTGTATGGGCGTCATGTCCTTTGACGTCAAAGAACACGTCGGACTTCTCTTTCTAATTATCAACTTTAAAGCTTTATAACTTCGTCGCTGATGATGATATTTTAAAAATTCCTTCATATTTGTTCACTATAGTTAATAAGTCTTCAATTGAACAAATAAAAAAATATCATGCATATTCCCTATTGGGCCGCTTTGTCATAATCTGTGTCTCGACGTCTCGACAAAACAATTGAAGCAATCGTTCAAATGATAGCTATCTCTTTCACTCACATGCTTATTATAGGATTTTGGACTATTCATTAGCGCAACTTGTTAACAGGGGTGCAACGCGAACAGTTTTTAAACGTCGGTTACTATGAACGTAACATATTTTGTGCACGTATGATATCATTGGGTATAACTAAAATCTAACCCTTCCTTTGCTTTGCCGTACGTGAAGCTAAAAGTTTCCATCCTATTTTAAGGGTCTACTAACGGTCCAGTGGCGCCCTCATTGAATAAAAAATCGTAGCATAGCACAGAAAATAAATATTAAAAATACAACTTCACGTTTGTTACAAAGATGATAAAGCATTTTTACGTTGTTAAATCAGATCTCAAAATATTTCATATCCAAAGTAGTAGGCAAAAGTACCAAAAACGGCCGTTTCTGATAATTTTGCCTACTACTTTGGGTACCAAACATTTTGAGACCTGTTTTAACAACGTAAAAATGCTTTATCCTCTTTGTAACAAACGTGAAGTTGGATTTTTTAATATTTATTTTCTGTGCTATACAGATCTCAAAATATTTCGTATCCAAAGTAGTAGGCAAAAGTACCAAAAACGGCCGTTTCTGACAATTTTGCCTACTACTTTGGGTACCAAACATTTTGAGACCTGTTTTAACAACGTAAAAATGCTTTATCCTCTTTGTAACAAACGTGAAGTTGGATTTTTTAATATTTATTTTCTGTGCTATACAGATCTCAAAATGTTTCGTATCCAAAGTAGTAGGCAAAAGTACCAAAAACGGCCGTTTCTGACAATTTTGCCTACTACTTTGGGTACCAAACATTTTGAGACCTGTTTTAACAACGTAAAAATGCTTTATCCTCTTTGTAACAAACGTGAAGTTGGATTTTTTAATATTTATTTTCTGTGCTATACAGATCTCAAAATGTTTCGTATCCAAAGTAGTAGGCAAAAGTACCAAAAACGGCCGTTTCTGACAATTTTGCCTACTACTTTGGGTACCAAACATTTTGAGACCTGTTTTAACAACGTAAAAATGCTTTATCCTCTTTGTAACAAACGTGAAGTTGGATTTTTTAATATTTATTTTCTGTGCTATACAGATCTCAAAATGTTTCGTATCCAAAGTAGTAGGCAAAAGTACCAAAAACGGCCGTTTCTGACAATTTTGCCTACTACTTTGGATACGAAACATTTTGAGATCTGTTTTAACAACGTAAAAATGCTTTATCCTCTTTGCAACAAACGTGAAGTTGGATTTTTTAATATTTATTTTCTGTGCTATGCTACGATTTTTTATTCAATGAGGGCGCCACTGGACCGTTAGTAGGGCCTTAAGAAATCACGCGGACGGACGAGTATGCAAGGCACAGTTTTAGTACTCATAGTTTACATGGAGAAGGAGTGCACATACCTAATATTTTATAAAAATTTACAAACATTACCATGTGTATAGCACGTATTTGATTCGTTTCACAGTCATGTTATGTTTATGTTCTTTGACAATAAAACCTTAAAAACGTTCCAACTTATGAGGTCTAATTTCGACCTACTCGTATATGTATGAATTGGAATTGCTACTAAGTACTAGTAATCATTCCTCGAGATGAGACTCCTCCATGCCTCGGAAAGCACGTTAAGCCTTTGGTCCCAGCTGTCGATCGTGGATCTTTGACAGTCGTTATTGGTCGTCAGAAGCCCGAAAGTATGACAACCAGTCTTACCAAGGGGTATCGTATTACCCAGTAACTGGATTGTGGAGGTCAGATAGGCAGTCTCTCCATGTAAAATACTGGTATTCAGCTGCA
The DNA here is from genome assembly GCA_951329385.1 of Polia nebulosa. Taxonomy (NCBI): domain Eukaryota; kingdom Metazoa; phylum Arthropoda; class Insecta; order Lepidoptera; family Noctuidae; genus Polia; species Polia nebulosa. The sequence continues at coordinate 9,133,154 of OX589593.1, read as the reverse complement.
TCCGGTTAGACTGGAAGCCGACTGGAAGCCGACCCCAAGATAGTTGGAAAAAGGCTAGGCAGATTGATTGTGTGCAGATTTTCTTGTCAGTTTTTTGCAGAATATTATTAAATAATTTATTGCATAATCAAGTAATCACAATTAACAATGCAAAATTAAATACAACTCGAGTGAGGCCCTATTTACAAGGCTGAATTGAGTTAATATTTCTTGGCATCGTTTACATTTCTCGGGACCCTCAGGTCCCGGACCTTTGGAAGGCGTACGAGGAGCCGAAACCAACTCGCAGAGGCCCTTTTAGACGCTAAGAGAGTTACTAGAGTTATTAATTTATTATTATTACTAGCTGTGCCCGCGACTTCGTTCGCGTGGTTGTCGAGAACAAAACAACGTCGTTTAGATAAGAGTATATCACCTTTTTGATGATTTAGATAAGAGTCCTGACTTTGGTATAGTTGTGTCACGGTACGGAGGGCGATGTCACGTTGCGGGACCGGAGTGGTGGTGTGACACGCAGAGGAGGACGTAGGAGTGACACGCAGAGGAGGAGTTCAATAAATAATAACACGACGAGTTAACACATTTACAACAGTGGGCTTTAATATAATATTAAGAACACAAACACTGTGACTAGTAATTAAATTGTATAAATGCACAATTCTAGGAAACTGGTAATTGACACTTCAAGAGTCGGAAAATAATAATGAAGAGCTTCTACTAGCTCGGCTGCCGAATTTGAACTGATTTTTCAATATGAAAACAGAGACTTGACAGAGAAAACTAAGTAATTTTGAATTTGAATTTAAAAAAGGTAGCAAAGAACGTAATTTTGGAATAGAGGTCAAAAAATAAACAAGGCTTTAACACTGCCTTGTTACAATACCCGGCTGCCCCGGAAAGAAAAATCGAGCAGCAGGTGAGCGATTTTTCGTTAACAATAAAATAATATAGAAAAATATAAAAATATCTTAAATAGGACGGTTATGAGTGAGGTGAAAATTTAGAAGGCGAGGGTGTTATATACAATGAGTATTTACAAAAGGAACAATCTACCACATCCATATAACCTTCCATAATACCTTTCATACTTCGTTCATTCATAGTTATGTTCGCATATAGGTAAGTGCAGAACATAACACAAAGTCAAAAAGAGTTTATCCTATTATTAGGCATAACTCGTTAGATTGCCCTTCAATAGTGTAGGCTTATTTAATCAGTCACCAACCGCTGATGTTAAATTATATGATGATAAGAAGCTATGATACAAGTTTAATTACCTGCTGTAACAAGTAGTAAATAAGGCGAAGAAGCCTTCGTGCTATGCACGTTAAGTAATTATTAAGGGAATAACCTTAATTATAATATACCTATGGTATATATTTAACGGACCTAAGGCTTATTTAAAGAGTAGCTAGCCGCTCTAAATAATGAAGTGGCAAAAATATTACCATAAGTAGTGTGATTATGGCTTATTTAAGGAGTAATCACCCGCTCCGAAAGATTCTTATGGTTTAAAGCCATAGAATAAATTAATGATCAAGGGGTAGACCATGATCGGTAATGATTTAGGCTTATTTAGGGAGTAATCACCCGCTCCATAGAAATTGAACTAAATAACCACCGATGTAGCAATCGTGGTGAATGTAATTGAAAGGGGTATTAATGGGTTAATGACGTAAACAATAGGTATATAAATAACCTTCTTTTTTGAAGTCGGTTAAAAATAACATAATATCAAAAGAAATAATAATACAAAAGAGTTCCAATTCTGTATTGTGCGGAGGTTGCGTTGTGAAAATTAAAAGAAAGATTTGATATGTTGTCAAAATCTGTCCGACGTTTGAAATATTTTTTTGCAGACAGATTTGATTGAAATAATTATTTAGTTAAATATTCAGTAGCAGGTTTAAATAGTTATGTAATTTATCTTTATGCATACTATTTACGGTGCATAGTGAGAATATGTGAAAACACCATAGTAATGCATGCCTACGGAGTTCTTCAGAGGTTGAGGAGGAAAGAGGGAAATTAATACGTCAAAGCTATAACTCATAGAAGCTTTGATTTATAATAAATATAACGGATTCATCATGGTTTTTAATTGTTAACGGGTTGGTACGTTTATAATAACTATGTAATATGATTAAATAAATTTAAAAGTGAAGTGTACCGTTATTTATTTAAATAGTAATTTGTGTTGTGCGTGTGTAGTAGCCAACTTTGACTATACAGTGACCCCTAGCATGTCGGCAGGATGCCCTAGAAGAGTCACCTTCTAATCAATAGTTGGTATGTAGGATACGCTGAGGATATTCTCCAACAGCACTCCCGTTAGTCAGTACTGGTCACAAACACAAGTGTCTCCGAGGAGTTTAGCACAAGTGAATGCTACCAGCTTATGAGGGTTCAGATGTGAACCTTGGGTAATGTTACTGTCTGTAGGATGGGGTGGTTATGTTTTGTTTTGAGTTTTGTAAGTAAGTATTGCACCATGTACTGATTGGATATGTGTGTTGTAAAATAATAATAAAATAGTATGTCGGGTAAAATCTTGAAAAGTAGTATGGAAATTGGAACCTGTAAGAAATGTTAATAAATTAAAATGCTTTATTTTTATTGGAACGATGGAATTGATGTAGTCAAAAGGGGCCGCAAATTTTTTTGGGAAGACTAGTTCCTTTTGGAATTTTGAGAAATAAAATAACAGTATAACAATAAATAACAAAACAACACAAAATTATAAAAATTTAAAAATTATTTTAGATGGGATGGGCTTCACTCGACAGACGGGGTCGAGACTTATCCAGAACAGCTTCACGACCAGAGCTTATCCTGCTGATGCTGATGGCTCCGGGATGATGAGCTGGGTTCACGATGAGGTGGCTGCTGGACTCTGGTATGGGAGGGGCTGGGTTCGATCACGTTGAGGCGGCTGCTGGGCTCTGAGATGGGACGGGCTGGGTTCGATCACGTTGAGGGCGGCTGCTGGGCTCTGGGATGGGATGGGCTGGGTTCGATCACGTTGAGGGCGCCAGTGTCACGGTACGGAGGGCGATGTCACGTTGCGGGACCGGAGTGGTGGTGTGACACGCAGAGGAGGACGTAGGAGTGACACGCAGAGGAGGAGTTCAATAAATAATAACACGACGAGTTAACACATTTACAACAGTGGGCTTTAATATAATATTAAGAACACAAACACTGTGACTAGTAATTAAATTGTATAAATGCACAATTCTAGGAAACTGGTAATTGACACTTCAAGAGTCGGAAAATAATAATGAAGAGCTTCTACTAGCTCGGCTGCCGAATTTGAACTGATTTTTCAATATGAAAACAGAGACTTGACAGAGAAAACTAAGTAATTTTGAATTTGAATTTAAAAAAGGTAGCAAAGAACGTAATTTTGGAATAGAGGTCAAAAAATAAACAAGGCTTTAACACTGCCTTGTTACAGTTGATTACGTTAATGCTTCTCTATATACTATGTTAGCGGTGGAATTACCCGGAGCATATACAAAAAGGTTGTTTGGGTTGCTAACACGTGATAGAGAAACATAGAGTTGGCCGTGTGAAAAACAATCAAAAGTAAGGTCTACACCCGCAACGGATAACGTCTGGCCTTGGGCTTTATTAATAGTCATAGCGTAACAGAGGCTTACAGGAAATTGCACACGTTTGAAAGTAAACGGAAAATTATTGGGGATAATGGGTATCCTGGGAATGAAAACAACATCACCGGAGCCGCAACCTGTTAAGATTTCGGCTTCGATGACATTTCGTTGGAGATTTGTTACTCTCAACCGAGTTCCATTGCATAGTTTTGGTGGGCTTAAATTTCTGAGTAGAATGATTGGTACTCCGACTTTTAAATAAATTTTGTGTGCTGGAAGACCTGGTGTATTTAGAGAGTCTAAAAACTCTACTGGATAGTGGGTGGCATCTCCTTCTTCTAAAACCGTGTTAATAGATAAATATTCCCTACTTTCTCCAGAAACATGTACCAATATTTGAGAATTTATTGCTGCTGCTTGGTCGTTGCGAGGTGCCAAAATAGCTCGTTGGCATAGCCAAGCAGCGTCATGGTTCGAGATCTCTGATGGATCCCCGTATACAGAGGAAATGAGTTCCTGCTGTGAGGCAACAGAAGAACACAGGCTTTCGACTAAAGTTACTTTACCTCCTTCTTGAGTCGGGTATGTGCCGTTACCAATTTGAAGTAGTAAATTTGAGAAAACCTGCGCGTTTGCGTCACCTCCCAAATATGCTCGCATATTAAAGCTCAAATTAGTTAATATGACACTACGCCATAAAATAGAGCTCTTTAAACAGGCACCTATTTCATCGGCCCTCGTTCCTCTGGGTATTATAGGGAGTGTCTGCCTGAAGTCTCCACAGAATAGCACCGTTAAGCCTCCCATCGGTCGGTCATTTTGTCTTATATCTCGCAACGTTCTATCTACAGCTTCCACAGCTTTACGATTTGCCATCGTACACTCGTCCCAAACGATAAGGGCGCAATCGCGTAAAACCCTTGCTTTATCACTATTGCGAGACACGTTGCAAACAGGGTTTTCTGTGCGGTCCAAGTCGATTGGTATTTTAAATGTTGTATGTGCAGTTTTTCCTCCTGGTAATAAAGTGGCAGCTATTCCTGAGGAAGCGACGGCAAGGGCAATTTTGTTTTGGCTCCTTATTTGAGCCAAGATAACTTTAGTGAGGAAAGTTTTACCTGTTCCACCAGGTGCATCTAAAAACAGCATTTCTCCTAATGAATGTTCTACACTACAGCATACTCTATCAAAGATTTGACGTTGTTCTGTCGTCAAATTTGAACAGCCATTTCGCAATATTTCTGCTAACTCTTCGGGGTTGTAATTTATTTCAGATGTATACTCCCTATTAATTCGTTCCCCACCAACTGTCGGTGTCGGCAAGCCGTATTGACTGAGGGGGTTCCCTCCTATACTTGTAACTATATCTTGTATAGCCAGCAAAGCCCTATTATGGCAGCTTTCACGTACTTGGTCAGAAGTTTCACTATTTATATTTTGCTGTCTCAAAAAATCTTCGGCAAACGCGTCTTTATATTTTTGCCACAACTGCCCAGCGTCCGATAGGCCACAAAATGTCAACAAAATGGCAAATAAATGGCGCAAACGATGTGGACTATCACTGACGCATGCTTCGGCTAAAGCATCATCCCAATGCTGATCGCCATCTAATAAATGCCGTGCGCGGCAAGCAGCTTGAAATGTGGGATATTCTATATCGTCCACTTTGCGGAGCTCAGCAAAAGAAGTAGGTCCTCGCACTGTGTGAAGAAGAAGGCGTAAATAATAACACTCTGCATTATTTGGGTGCACCGTGTATACTCTTCCAATCACGTGTTCTTTAAAAATGCCGGACTCGCCTTCTACAGCAGTTCCACGTCTCCTGCGATTAAAAACACCTTGCTGCTTGTTATAAGTATAATAATGTGGCACTTCATTGTACAACAGAGACTTAGCGAAATTGTCTCTTTCGCAAAGGCGAAAGAATGCGAGCAAGGTGGTTTGTCTTGGGTTGTTCATTCTTTCTGCCACATTTTCTGGCTGAAAGTAAACTCGCTGCCCGCCTTCCAGGTGCACGTCAAGATGGATGACTGGCGGATACCTTTCATGAATAGGGAAACTCAAAATGCGCCAAACTGCCTCCGAAGAGCTTATGTATCGGCCAGATTGATACCTTGTCACTTCATCAAATTGGTTGTTATTTCTTAGTGCTATCATGGCTTGATCACTACCTTTATTAACATATTTACATATATATTTTATAGATTCGACGCTATTACAAATTTCAACATTAATGTGTGCTTGAAAAGCGTTTGACAAAACTGGAGAATACGGTACCACCCAACTATTATTTAGAATTATTTCTTGTCCACGGAATCTGACAGTAGCTGTGAAACCACCTTGTGACGGTGATCTTCGCCGGTATTGCGGATACCCATTTTCCCCAGCCATAGTTAGTTCTTTCAGTGCTCTGGGGTATTTTTTTGAGCATTGACCATCTTTCATGCACGGTGATTCCCTGTTTAAGAGGCCACATGGCCCGTGAACCATATGTGTTTTTACTATGTCATGCAAAATCGGATCTGCATTATAGTCCGGAAATTCTGCACTTATGACACTGTCTATAGCATCGGGACGAATTTTTTCTTCCAGCCACAGAAGAATGTGCGCGTGGGGTAAACCACGCTTTTGCCACTCGACGCTATACATAAAACAAAGAGTTGAACCGAAAACTTTCTCCTTTGTAAGTAGATTAATCAAGACTTTGAGTTTTAAATGAAAAATCCTAGCAATAATGTCATGTCTGTCGTATGACGCCTGTCCTGTGAGAAGTGCCTGGCAAATCTCCGTCCACTTTGGATTTGTTGTAAATGTTATAAAAAGGTCCGGCCGGCCGTATTTACGGACGTAACAAAAAGCATCTTGCGTTCGTTCGTGCATATACCGCGGACCGCCTGTGAAACTGGATGGCAAAATAACCAATCGACCCAAGTTTTCGACGTTATTATCTGATTGCATGGCGTCCCGCAAGTGCACGTATTCTTCAGCGCGTAACCGTCGCTGGTTAGTGCGAATATACACTAAACGTTCAGTTTCTATTTTTGCGTACATGTCCACAATAAATTGGCTGAACAAACCACGAAATCGTTGCAAATATACGAAACTGTTTTGCCTTATTTGTAAAAGGTAGGAATAGTATTGTTGAGCAGATATTTTTTTTTGATAATTAGTGACTCTCGTAGTAGGGTTCACTTGGTACAGCCCAAAATTGTACCCATCTTCACCATGACAATAAATTAGTGGATATTGCAGGGCGTCGTAAGCTCGGCGGGTTTCCAAAATGCGTTGAAGGCGATCGTCGCGTGTACGCAACACGATATCACGTCTCTCACACTCCTGGTCGACTAAAACAACTGCAACTTCATCTGCGACGGGTGCATTGTGTCTTCCACGGTGTTCACCCACAGGACGTCTATCGGCACTTATAACAATTTTGAAATCATTGCTGCCTTGTGGAATTGACTCCAATGCAGCTTTGAATTCACGAACGTACTGGTTAACGTGATGCAGCAATTCTTGAAGTTGACCCAAAAGCTCAGCATTGAGCTGGGGAAAATTGTGATTTCTAACATTGAGCTGTTGCGTGTAATCGGATACAAAATAAATTTGGAGAAATTTGGGTTCATTTTCTGGCAGCAAAGATCCAATAAGGTGATAAACTTGACCTTGTACTTTGAAGGTTGGCATGAACGGTCCTTCCGTTATTTGTTTTGCCCCAAAGGAAGTCATTTGGAAAGCACTGTTATATAAACGAATATTATCCAAAAAACGGTTCGACTGGGGATGATCGCCATTCAGGAGACTTTTAAGTAAGTGTGGTGGATCTTGGAAATTTGGAAGAACAATTTTTCCATTTGAGCAGCACATTCCATCTGTCTCTTTCCTCCATTTCAAAGCATGACAAAAATTACAAATTTCTCTCATGTCACCCACGAAAGTAAAGCCAGCATAATTAATTCTAGACGAATATGTGAACCCTGATTTTTCCCTATTGTCCCAAGGTAATAAAATATTTGCATCGTCATTTTCCATGGACTCATCAGCTCCGCTATTTGTTTCTCTATTCATATGGTATCGAGCTCGTTCTATTTCTAGGCGAGATTGACGTTGTTCTGCTGTTTCTGCTCGTCTTAGTTCATCTATTCTTTCCCTTTCAGATGCAAGATAACTTTCATTGTTTCTTTGTACACCTACATAGTTATGTCTAGCTATTTGTAATCGTTCTTCTCTTTGGGAGAGAGATTCAGACTCGCGCGAGAGAGCGTGTCGCTCTCGGTCAGATGACAGACGTGCTTGGCGTTCCTCGATACTCTCTTGAGAACGCAAAGTCGCGGTCCGAGTTCTTTGCGAACTTAAGCGCGACTCCCTTTCTGTGAAAGTCTCTGACTCGCGTGAGAGAGACTGGCGCTCCCGATCAGCAGACAGCCGAACTTCGCGTTCCTGGATATTCTCTTGAGAACGCAAAGTCGCGGTCCGAGTTCTTTGCGAACTTAAGCGCGACTCCCTTTCTGTGAAAGTCTCTGACTCGCGTGAGAGAGACTGGCGCTCCCGATCAGCAGACAGCCGAACTTCGCGTTCCTGGATATTCTCTTGAGAACGCAAAGTCGCGGTCCGAGTTCTTTGCGAACTTAAGCGCGACTCCCTTTCTGTGAATGTCTCTGACTCACGTGAGAGAGAGTGGCGCTCCCGATCAGCAGACAGCCGGTCTTCGCGTTCCTGGATACTCTCTTGAGACCGCAAAGTCGCGGTCCGTGTTCTTTGTGAACTTAAACGTGACTCCCTTTCGGTGAACGTTTCCGATTCACGTGAAAGAGCGATGTGCTCTCGGTTAGCAGATAACCGTGCTTCACGATCTTCTTCCGATTCCTGAGACCTACAAAGTCTCATCCTTTTCGCATTTCGGCTACGCAGCGAAAGGTTAGTTTTTTTTCTTTGAGGCATTTTCAAGGAAAATTAAAGCAATAAACAAAACTAACAACACTTATGACTGAATAGCCTACAAACTTAAAAGATCGGTGCGTCGAACAGTCTAGTGTGACAACGTATCGTCTGTTCGTGGTCGTGACTCAACGAATTGGCAACACTAACTTACTGTATAACGATTGGCACTATTGGATTCAAACTACGAAGTAAATCAAATACAATCTTTACTTCGTACTTCAAACCAATGACCAAAGTTGACCAAACGAAACCAATAAGATAAGCAAATACTTTTTTTTCGACCAATTTAGAAAATCGATAAACCAAGCAACCAAAGAACTTTTACGACACACGCAAGAACTTTTAAGACACCTAACGAAACCCAATTTGCCTAGTAAACACGGTGGACGTCATCCTCGCGCGGAAAATCTTAACACCGCGATTCAGAAAATGACGTCATTTGCACAACGCCATCTATCGGATTTAGATTTCAACTATCAACATTAGTTCTATTTTTAGTCTTAAGATGTCGTTGCAAGTACTATACTTAATTGCGTAACGTAATATTTTACTTCTTGAACTCACTAAATTAATCATATCTTTTGATAGAGTGAACCGATTTCGATGAAACAAAAACTAAGTTAATCCTCAAGTTGCGTATAATTTTTGTATATAAACATTGTCAGCATTGAATTCGTAGATTTTACGTGATGTGCGCACAAACAAACAGACAAACAGACAAACAGACAAAAATTTCAAAAATGATGGAAATGGGTTCTGTTACTTATCTTTTCACACGCTGGCTATTTTTTGTTTCAATTTCTTCAATGTACAAAAATGACTTTTCTACAGATTTATTATATGTATAGATTGTAATTTAATTAAAAGTAAAATGAATACTATAATACAATAGAAATAACTTAAAAGATATATATACAAACTAACAATAATACCTAACATGTACTGATTTGAATTGAAATAATGAAAATTAAATTCAGATATGATTTGGCAGGGTGTTATCCGCCTTGTTTAATTTTTGAATAATATGATCTAAAAGTAAGTAGAAAAGTAAGTGGTAAAAAAGAAAAAACACTAAAAATTAAAAAATAACTTTAATTTCGGAAGTCGGTGTTTATATTTTATTTCTTCGTTATGCGACACCGACTTTCGAAGTTAAAGTTATTTTTAAATTTTTAGTGTATTTTCTTTTTTGGAAGTCGGCTGTTTTTTTTTTTTTTTGTAAAAAAGTTTTTTATTTTTCACTTTTTAGTTGTTATAAGTACCCCAGAACTAAAAACCCCAGTAACATGGAACGTGGCATTTAAACATAATCGTAATTGGAGAAAACCAATACATCATTTATTTATATCTACGAGTATTTTTCGATTTTTGATAAAATTTATATGGGACCACTTCGGGAGTATATTCTTACGGATAAAAAAATAATTTTGAAAATCGGTCCACAACTGACGGAGAAATCGGTGGACCTACATAAAAAAAAACATACATAGAACCTCCTCCTTTTTCGAAGTCGGTTAAAAATAAGTAAATATGATAGTTTTACCTCAAAAGGCAACGAGCGACAATCTCTCTAGTATATTTCGCAATCGTTTCATAGTTATCAAGTTCCTTACCTAATAACGCTGACATCCGTATAGTTATCACCGAATCATGTTTCACAACGTGACAGTGTCACCGAACAAACTTAGGGGTCACGGCTCCATCACATAATTGAATTGTTTCGTGTTCGTCAACAGTAAATGTCAATAGCATCGCGGATAATTGCGGAAATGGAATGTGAATAGCTTTATTTAAGCCCGTTGCACACCAAGAGAGAGTTTTTTTTAAGGGTAGGACATCATCAGTCCACTTAGGGTAGTCGCTTTACCCGGACCTGCGGACGGCGAGTAGTGGGTAACTCGCCGTCCAATCAGCACCAGGCCCGTGAGTTGACGGCGCGTAGTGTGCCACGCGCTCCTCAAAGAGTTGTCACCAATCATGACGGGGCCCGTCATGGCCGATCCTGCCCAGGGGTTGTGGACAAATTCGAAACAGAGTTACCGCGCTCCTGAGCATTCAGGGCAGGGAAGTAACAGGGGTGGGTTTTAGTCAGTAAGATTCTAACACGCCCTCTTGTTCCACCCTAGAGCGGGAGATGGCATTGGATGATTTCCAACTCCAACAAAAAAAAAGGTAGGCGTTTCAGACTCTTACTGACTCACTTGTGCTCCTTCAGTTGCCTGTGCGTTGGTGCGTTAGCTTAGACCTAGTTTCCGGAAAGATCTATTTCTATCGCAACATTAATGTGACAAATAGTCAAACGTGCGCTAGCTGTTGTTTGTTGAATGGATTTTAAAGAGCCAAAGCCAACAATGTATTACTTGACTTAATCAAAATCAAATCATTTATTCAAACTAGGCTGCAAGTCCTTTTTGAGCGTCAAAGTTCTACATAAAGACTGTCCCCCAAAAACGCCCGCCCGTGACGTTAAGTTTAATTTGTGACGAGTCGATACTGATTTTCCAAAACCGGGGCTTAGTTAGAGCTTAGTTATGAGAGCTAAGCTTAAGGGTCTACTACCGGCCAAGTGGCGCCCTCATGGAATAAAAATCGTAGAATGGCATAGAAAATAAGTAGACAAAAGTACCAAAACCGGCCGTTTTTGACAGTTTTGCCTACTACTTTGGATAAGAAACATTTTGAGACCTGTTTTAACAACGTAAAAATACTTTATCCTCTTTGTAACAAACGTGACGTTGGATTCTTTAATATTTATTTTTATGCTATGCTACGATTTTTTATTCCATGAGGGCGCCACTTGGCCGGTAGTAGGGCCTTAAACTAACTTTGCTAAGCTCTCGAAGCCTTATTTAAAACTCGCTAACCATAATAATTTATGCTTTGTTTAAATACTGATTATATTAGCGGATTCTAAATTCAATTTTTTTCTTTTTAATTCCATAAAAAATTGAATAAAATAATAACGCGTTAATCGGAATTACTTATCACATGCTTTTTTTTTGTTTCTAAATAAAGACCTTAGTGTGCAACCGTCTTAATAGATATCTATCTATGCATGTACTTGCGGGTGTTAACCAAACATTGTTTTGAGAACTTGACAGGTAAATGATGGTCATTATACTTTGACCTAAATAAACTTATTAAGTTATTATTAGTTAAGAATATAGTGAGTTTCATGATGATGGATGTTAGTATTGTTAAATCACTGTTGGCGTCCAAGCAAAAAGGGTCCAGTTCTCGGCATTTAGTTTCATACACGCAATTTTGTAAAGTTGGGTGAAAAAACGCATTTCGCTATTTTAATTGATGCTTAATTATCTACAAGAGTTCGTGGCTAAAGTAATATCAGCCGCACGGGTGGATCCATCAGGTTAAGCTACGCTTGCCGGGGTAGGTCCATGGATGGGTGACCATCTTTACATACCGAGACTTCTCCGTGCCTCGGAAAGCACGTTAAGCCGTTGGTCCCGGCTGTCAATCGTGGATCTTTGACAGTCGTTACGGGTCGTCAGAAGCCCGAAAGTCTGACAACCAGTCTTACCAAGGGGTATCGTATTACGGTAATACTGGGTCATACTATTACCCAGTAACTGGGTTGTGGAGGACGGACAGGCACACTCCATGTTTAAGAGGGAACAGGGGCTGCGATTCTCCATATAAATGTATTCCCTTTTTTTCTTCCTGAATAATGCCTCTAGAGTAATAGTTTTCTGCTATACACACGTCCCCGTCATTTCTTTTTTTCAGAAACTATTAAGTAAAGAAAATATGATCCTCCAAAAATGGCCCATTTTTACCGCCGTGATAAGAGGACTCCCAGACAAATTCGAAGAGTTTTTAACATAAAATATTTAATAGGAACCTAAACATACTCTTCCTTAAAAAAATTTGTGCCAAAAATAATTGAATCGGCTCAGTTTTCGAGGAGAAAAAAGGGCAATACGAAACGTCGATCTCATCAAAAAAAATTGTGATAAAATTGGTCTGAGCTGCAACTGTCTCTATCGCACTTTACGGGGGCAGGCTTGAGGAAGCACGACGGCAATAGTTTCTTCAAATACCTATTTTTCAAATTCCTCGCAGGCCGTGTTCCCTCTTAAATACTGGTATTCAGCTGCATCCGGTTAGACTGGAAGCCGACCCCAAGATAGATGGGAAAAGGCTAGGCAGATTGAATTATCTACAAGTTCATATTTATAGTAAATGACTTTATGATGTTTCTAAGTACCAGAAATTTCTTTTTTTATGCTATTTCTCAAATCAAGCTTTTTCAGAATGTCAACTTCAAATGTCTGATAAAAAAAAAATGTGCCAGTTTTTGAATATTTTTTTGAATACTTGTTATCAATTGACTATTCTAGATACCAGACCCTTTTTGATTGGACGCCCACATATTGTTACGTCGTCCGTATTACGAGACCATTCGAGAATCTGTTCGAAGTTTCCTGACGGTTCCACTTCGTTCGAGAACATTCCACAATGGTACTGCGTAGAAGTTCAAGCACGTTTGTAGAACATTGCATTATAGGCCATTTGGCAATGTTCTGGAAACTTCTTTATGACTGGTCGGTGTATAACTGGCCGGGCGGCCCGTGAGTAAGTTCCTCAGTGGGGAGCGCCTTGCATCTTCGTCACTGGTCGTCTCTCGCTGGGCCTCCTCCAGGCAACCGGGGGTCTCACCTGGCGGGGACTGACCGCCGAAGTATCGTGAAGAAAGCGGTACTGTAAAACAGTGCCGTGGCGCTCTCACTGACACAAATTGCATTCACACATAGACAGGCTGCGTGTACGCGCCTGTCAGTGGCCATAATATGGCTTAGGTATATCGGCCACCACGACGCAGTGCCCGTATTACGAGCACATTATCGACGACGCCGCGGTAAGAGGCAGTGCCTACACCGCCCGCCGCGCCCCCTTGCGGGGACGTAGTACTGCTCATTATAAGTGAAACAGTCTGTTTTTGACTACAGCTGCGAAGGCAAGTGATTACGAAGAAAATAGTGAATCATTAGAGAATTAAATAATGTTTGTGTAAATAAATTGTTTGAGTTAATAAAGGTTTGACGACTTTCAGTCTCCCGAGCAAGCCGGATTTCGAAAAGGCTTCAGCACCGTAGATCACATACATACGCTGCGGCAGGTTATACAGAAGACCGAAGAGTATAACCTGCCCCTTTGTTTAGCGTTTGTAGACTACGAGAAAGCCTTCGATTCGATCGAGACTTGGGCTGTACTACAGTCTCTCCAACGGTGCCAGATCGACTATCGGTACATCGAGGTTTTGAAGTGTTTGTACGAGAACGCTACCATGTCAGTTCGACTTCAGGACCAGACCTGGAAACCTGTCCTCCTGCAGCGGGGTGTGAGGCAGGAAGACGTTATTTCTCCGAAATTGTTCACGGCCGCAATGGAGGATGTCTTCAAGGTTCTGGACTGGAGAGGGCTAGGCATTAATATCAATGGCGAGTACATCACTCACCTTCGATTTGCCGACGATATAGTGGTCATGGCTGAGACTATGGAGGACCTCAGTACAATGCTCGATGACCTCATTAGAGCTTTCGACAGAGTGGGTCTTAAAATGAACATGGACAAAACCAAGATCATGGTAAATACCCATGTAGCTCACTCCTATCAAGATCGGAGACTCTGCACTCGAAGACGTAGACGAGTACGTTTACCTAAGACAAACGGTCCAGTTAGGTAAGACTAACTTCGAGAAAGAGGTCAATCGTCGAATCCGACTCGGCTGGGCGGCATTCGGGAGGCTACGCGGTATCTTCTCATCCCACATAGCGCAGTGTCTCAAGACGAAAGTCTATGACCAGTGCGTGTTGCCAGTGATGACATATGGCACCGAAACGTAGTCGCTCACAATGGGCCTCATCAGAAGGCTTAAAGTCACCCAAAGGGCAATGGAGAGGGCTATGCTCGGAGTTTCCTTGCGTGATCGAATCAGGAATGATGAGATCCGCAAGAGAACCAAGGTTACCGACATAGCCCGAAGAATTGCCAATCTGAAGTGGCAGTGGGATGGGCACATTGCCCGCAGAACGGACGGTCGGTGGGGCCGAAAGGTTCTGGAGTGGCGACCGCGTACCGGAAGACGCAGCGTTGGAAGGCCTCCAACAAGGTGGACAGATGACCTGGTGAGGGTCGCGAGTAGCCGATGGATGCGAGACGCACAGGACCGGTCATTGTGGCGACACCTGGGGGAGGCCTATGTCCAGCAGTGGACGTCTTTCGGCTGAAATGATGATGATGATGAATAAAGGTTATTTGGTTAATCAATGGGTGTAAATGAATTTATCCCATATCCAGCTCGTAACAATATATTATGAAATAAACTCCCCCGCCATTTTTGTCAGTCTGCCTGTCGCGATAAACTCAAAAACTACTGAACGAATTTTCATGCGGTTTTCACCAACAGACAGTGATTCATGAGGAAAGTTTAGGTGTCTAATTTGTGCCCTTAGGAAGCTAGGGCGGGTCGAACGAATTTTCATGCGGTTTTCACCAACAGACAGTGATTCATGAGGAAAGTTTAGGTGTCTAATTTGTGCCCTTAGGAAGCTAGGGCGGGTCGCTAGAGTTAACTAAAAATGTTCCGGGCTGCTAAAGTTAATCAAACAACAAGAAAACTACACTGTATATGTACGTACTGTGTATAAAAAACTTTTTTATAAAAAAAACAACCGACTTCCAAAAATGAAAATTTCGGCAGTCGGTGTTTGTATTTTATTTCTTCGTTATTTGACACCGACTTCCGAAATTAAAGTTATTTTTTAATTTTTAGTGTACTTAAGTATTTTCTTTTTTGGAAGTCGGTTGTTTTTTTTTTTGTAAAAATGTTTTTTTATTTTTCACTTTTTAGTTGTTATATCCCAGAACTAAAAAACCCAGTAACGTGGAACGTGGAATTTAAACATACTCGTAATTGGAGGAAACCAATACGTCATATTATCGTATTTTTCGTTTTTGTTCAGTTTTTCAAAAAGCACTGAAGCAATTTCGATAAAATTCATATGCGGAACCTCGGGAGTATATTTTTTCGGATAAAAAAAGAATTTTGAAAATCGGTCCACAACTGACGGAGAAATCGGTGGGCATACATAAATAATTTAAAAAAAAAAATTAAAAAACATACAGTCGAACATAGAACCTCCTCCTTTTTCGTCGTCGAAGTCGGTTAAAAAGGTGGAGACAAGAATACAGCATTAATGAGAACACTGGCAATACTCATTCAATTATGAACAACTTGCAGATGCAGCTAATTTTTTTACGCGATTTCCTATTGTAAAAGTTGTTTATTGTTGTATTATTGTCGTCTCCAAGCGCCCTGCGATTTGTACGCAGTTTCCAGTGACTATAAAAATTACAGGGCACGCAGTCGACGCGCCAAAAGCGACTCCGTATATCCGTGTTCTGTGCATATCTTTCATCATGATCGTTACGGCGGTGAAGTATAACTTACCAGTTAACCAGCGATGACACAACTTAGTGTATGCCATACAATATAATGTACTGGATTCAATTATTTTGCCTAAAAAACCTATATTTGTGTTAGTATCTGTTCTACTGCGCGGTCGAAGTCTAATCCAGCATCGGGTCCTGAGCACACATGCACGCTGTCCACGACGCTTGTCACTGTGTATCACATAACGTGGACTATGTGTGCACTAGTTTTTTTGGGTGTGTTAGTTAGTACCTGTTCTATGGCGCGCGGTCGAAGTCTAGTCTGGCGTCAGGTTCCGAGCACACATGCACGCTGTCCACGACGCTCTTCACTGTGTATCACGTACCGTGCACTACGTGTGCGTTAGTGTGTATGGGTGAGTGTTACGATCTCTTCTACGGCGCGGTCTAAGTTTAGTCCAGCGTCGGGTCCCAAGCACACATGCACGCTGTCCACAACGCTCGTCACTGTGTATCACGTGGCGTGCACTACGTGTGCGTTAGTGTGTATGGGTGAGTGTTACGATCTCTTCTACGGCGCGGTCTAAGTTTAGTCCAGCGTCGGGTCCCGAGCACACATGCACGCTGTCCACGACGCTCGTCACTGTGTATCACGTAGCGTGCACTAGTGTTGATGTGTGAGTGTTAGTACCTGTTCTACGGCGCGGTCGAAGTCCAATCCGGCGTCGGGTCCCGAGCACACGTGCATGTTGGTCACGACGCTCGTCACTGGAGCGCTCGTGTCTTTCACGTTGTAGAAAAGCGACCACAAGCACTGCAACAATAAAACACATTATCATCAATTACGTCTTCTTAACCAAGTCTAAGCTTCTAAGAGGTGAAATTTCACCTCTGGAAGTACTGTTCCGACTTAAAAGCATCTTTTGCTGATAGCATACTAGAATATTGCCGAGTTCCTGAAATTTTTATGACATAGATGACTTTGCGGACGAAGTCGCAGTCAGAACCTAGTAATTATTCGGTTTGCAAGATGTTTACTAAATCTTCGAATTCTCTTAAAACCCTCTTATAACCAGCTTGTGGATTATATGTGACAAAATTATTTGCGAGGCCTAAGAACAAAATCAAAATCAAAAGTCATTTATTCAAACTAGGCTGAGAGACAGCACTTTTTGAACGTCAAAGTTCTACATAAAGACAGTCCCCCAAAAACGCCCGCCCGTCACCACTTCCTAGTGTTTTAGCTGTGAAGAAGAAGTGGCCAACAAACTCCCCAGCAACACATCTGTCTGTTAAGTTTGAAGAACTTGAATCTATATAATTATATATATGCAACAATCTTAACATATGTGTATGTAACGTATGTAAAGTAAAACAGAAAAAGAAAGATATATCATCTAAAACATAATCATAAAATTAAATTATCCGCCACTTGTTAGCTAGCACACTCAATTATGTAATTAAAAACGAACTCAAGCATAAACACTAAACCAAATTAAATAAGCCTCCATACATAACTGGTGTGCCTGCTTACACGTGCAACGATACAATCTATCGAATGGCTGTGATTCGAAGCCACAGGTGATAAACTAGGGCCATCGCACTAAATTGGTAAACAATTATTATACGAACTCATATAATCTGTCATAACCATAAGCTAATATGGAGAAAGAACATCAAGTGTAACATTGTCTTGCGGTTAACACAGCGACCAACTATTCTTATCTTCTTAATAGTCGTTGATGGAATAGTATGCCTTCGAACAGAGACTAGATTTAACTTTAGTTTTAAAAGCATTAAAAGGCAGGTCAAGAAAAGAACTGGGTAGCTTATTGTAAAAGTGGATACCGAGACCCTCAAACAAACCATGAACCTTACGAAGACGGTGGGAAGGAACATGAAGTTTAAATGCTTATTTCTGCTGTTAAAATTGAGGATATCACTGGTCTTTTTGTATAAATGTATATTTTGTCTAATGTATAATAAGTTTGCAAAAATGAATTGAGATGCCATCATGAGAATTCCAATCTCTTTGAAAATTTCTCTTAAGGAAACTCTTGACCCTAACCTGTATTTTGCTCGTACAGCACGTTTTTGTAAAACAAATATATTTTGTACGTCCGAGCTTTACCCCACAAAAGAATACCGTAAGACATAACACTATGGAAATAACTAAAATAGACTAACCGTGCTGTGTCAACGTTAGTATATTGTCTAACTTTTCTGACGGCGTAGGCGGCAGAGCTGAGCCTTTCCGATAGACTTGATATATGTGCGCCCCATTGAAGTTTGGAATCAACAGTTACCTATACCCAAAAAAACTGCCGAGTCCACAGTTTCAAGCACTTCTTTATTTAAGATGACATTAGGTCCTTGATTTATAACATTAGGCAAGGCAAACTTTATACATTTAGTTTTCTTAGCACTAAGAACTAAGTTATTTATCGTAAACCAATGCGTAACCATTGAGAGAGCGCTATCTACGTTATCAAAATCTTGTCTATTCCTACTTTAAAGATAAGGGAGGTATCATCCGCAAACAGTACTACGTCACAGATACCCTTTAAAAATGTGGTAAATCATTAATATACACCAAAAACAAGAATGGTCCCAATATCGAGCCTTGAGGCACACCTAAATGAACTGGTAGCCCGGAAGACTTTACACCATTGATATCTACACATTGGAACCTATTACATAAATATGAATCAATTACATTTAGAGCTTCGTTTTGCAGACCATAATGCCGCAGCTTACGCAAAAGCGTGTCATGGTGTACGCAATCAAAAGCTTTGGAGAGATCACAGAAAACTCCGAATGCATTTTGCGAGTTCTCCCATGCGTTGTATATGTGTTTTAGGAGAGCAACACCCGCATCTGTAGTCGATCGACCTTTTGTAAAACCATATTGATCATTATGAAGGAGGCTATTTACATCAAAATATCTTAGCAACTGCTTCAGTATTAACTTTTCAAAAATTTTGCTAAATGCAGGCAGGATGGAAATAGGCCTGAAGTTGCCTATGTCATTTTTATTGCCTGATTTAAATAGAGGTATGACTTTACTACACTTCATGAGATCAGGAAAAGTTCCTGAGTCCACGCATTTATTAAAAGTTACAACAAGATAGGGCGCTAAGATGTCTATTATATTACTCAAAAGTTTGATTGAGATGCCCCAGTAATCACCTGTGGTTTTTGATTTTAGAGAGTTGAAAACGTTAACTACGTCAAGTGGTGTTACGTGCTCAAAACTAAATGATTGATTGCACTTAGGCACACTTCCGTTCAAAAGACTTTCAGCTTTAGACGGGGATGAATTTAAGGAGCGAGTTATAGGTATGTTGGCAAAAAACTCATTAAATGTCTGAGCTACGTCAGGTGATTTACTAACTAATTTGTTGTCGAATAGAATCTCTAGCTGATTTACTTTTTTAACCGACTTTCTCGTTTCATTATTTATTATTTTCCAAGTGGTTTTTACTTTATTATTAGAATTTTTTATTGTCTCGCTTAAAATTTTTGATTTAGCAGCAACACAAATCTTCTTAAACAATTTAGAATATTTTTTAACATACTCTAGAAAAGGAGTATCGAACCTATATTTTTTAAACCATATAACTCGTATAGTCTCGCTCTACTTTTATATATATACCAACAGTGAGTTGTTGTTGTGAGTTTTATTATTATTTTCTATTTGTACCCACATTGTGTGTATCTGTGTGTGCCAAATAAACTCGTTTTCTTTCTTTCTTTCTTTCAGTGGCCCATTGGTTGAAGCCAATGGAGGTACCCGTAACGTCTGTAGTTTTAGACTTAAAAATGGCTCGGTACTCTTTTTGCTCAACATCAAAAAGGGCTCCATAGATTTCATTAGGATTATCGTTTTCTACTAAAGATGGTGTAAGTTTATTTGCTATATTATTTTTAAACTTATTGCAACGGCTTACCGTATAAGGCCTGCATTCTATTTTAAGCGGCTTTTTGTTTTCTGGCATAGGAAAGCTAACTAATAGTCCACAGTGGTCAGACGTTAAGTCACTTAACACTAAATTTTGTGCCGAATTACAATTACTAAAAAAGTTATCAAGGCAAGTCGATGAGGATGCCGTGATCCTAGTAGGTTCATAAAACAAGTTGTTTAAATTATAAGACCTAAACAGATTGAGTAACCTGACACTTAATGAAGTAGCATCTAAAATACTAACATTAAAATCTCCACATCACACACACCACTCACCCACTCACACTCATCACACTTTCACTCATCACTGTGTCATCTCACTTTTATTACTTGATTTTATCTTATTAAGTAAATCGTCCATTACCGATTCGAAAGGGTCAAAATCGCCAGAAGGGGGAGGGGGGGCGGTCACATCACATCATCATTTCAACCGAAAGACGACCACTGCTGGACATAGGCCTGCCCAGTGTCGCCACAACGACCGGTCCTGTGCGTCTCGCATCCATCGGCTACCCGCGACCCTCACCAGGTCATCGGTCCACCTTGTGGGAGGCCTTCTAATGCTGCCTCTTCCGGTACGCGGTCGCCAGTCCAGATCTTTTCAGCCCCATCGACCGCCACATATGCACAAGCAAGTGCATGTCTTTCTTTTTTTTTGTGGGTTGGGAAATCATTCAATGACATCTCCCGCTCTAGGGTGGAGCGGGAGGGCGTGTCAGACTCTTACTGACTAAAACCCACCCCTGTTCCTTCCCTGCCCTGAGTGCCCAGGGGCGCGGTAACTCTGTTTCAAATCTATCCACAACCCCTGGGCCCCAGGCATCGGCCATGACGGGCCCCGTCATTATTGCTGACAACTCTTTGAGGCGCGCGTGGAACACTACGCGCCGTCGACTCTCGGGCCTGGTGCTGATCGGACGGCGAGCTACCCATTACTCGCCGTCCGCAGGCCCGGGTCTACGGTGGCCGGCGATCGTCTCGCGGCGCCGGAAGCCCCTGGCGTCTCCTGCAGCGGCTGCTGCTGAGGGCGTGAGGGCGACTCTGTTGTTGAGTCTCCTTCACTCATGCCGCCTCCCTCTTCGCGAGCATTACTGCTTCGCAGAAGGAGGAGACAGCTTCCCATTCCCTCTCGCCCAGTACCATGGCCTGAACCAGGGCCGGGCGCGAGAGGTCGCCGCCACCTATCGCATCCACGAAGACACGGCGGTGCTCCGCCCAAGCGGAGCAGACCTCCACCGTATGCTCCACCGAAGTCCATATGTCTAGGCTCTATCTCAACATGCCATTGCATTTTAGCGGCTTGTATTAAATTTTTTAAATCATAACATAACATCACGGCTGTTCATCCCGATCGGTTACGTTATATAGGGGTGTATCTAGTACTAGCTGACGTCACTTTTGCTTAAAACAGCAGTTTGGGTAACTGCTGTTTTAAGCAAAAGTGCTGTTAGCTGACATTTGGTGGGTTTTTGTTTTTAGGGTTCCGTAAGTCCGAATGACAAAACGGAACCCTTATAGCATCACTCGTGTGTCTGTCTGTCTGGCCGTCTGTCACAGCCAATTTGCTCCGAATCTGCTGGACCGATAGAGTTGAAATTTGGTACACACATGAATATCTGTGTCTCAAACACGGACGTGTACCCTAAATAAATTAATTTGGAATATGGGGGTTCCTTTTGGGGTGAAAATCGAAACACTAAAAATCAAAGTTTTTCAAACTGTGTCGTACGACATATCAAATGAAAGGGCACATTGTGATGGTCTCGAATACATTATTTTCATAATTTTAAAATATATAATTTAAAAAAACCTGAAAAAAATATGATTTGTTCGGAACCCTTTACGCGCGAGTCCAACTCGCTCTTAATCAGCCAAAAATCCTCTATTGATCTGTCATAGCAGTATTATTCTTCTATCTAGATAGATCTACATTTATTTATTTGGATATATATATTATAGATTCCAAGATAAATAAATAAAATCACCATTAAGTTCTATTGATTTCTATGTAATTCAACACTGCTTTTTTGTGCGTAACTTAAAATGTGATTTTATCAGATAACGGCATTACATTTCTCCTGTTATCCTACTATCACTACATAGTATAAAACAAAGTCGCTTTCTCTGTCCCTATGCCCCTATGTATGCTTAAATCTTTAAAACCACGCAACGGATTTTGATGCGGTTTTTTTTAATAGATAGAGTGATTGCAGAAGAAGGTTTATATGTATAATTTGTACCCGAGCGAAGCTGGGGTGAGTCGCTAGTAATATTATAAATTCAAACTTTTGATGGACCAATGTTTGTTACTCAATCACGCCTGTAGAGCTGAACAGATCTGGATGAATTTGGCACAAACATAGATTATGGTCTGGAATAGCACACAGGCTATAATTTACAGCGGGGGAAGTAATAATATCGTGCTAGCGGAGCCGCTGGCAGAAACTAGTTTTATTTAAATTAGATATTAAAATGAATACCTTAGGTTTCTCAGTCTCTTCAGTTTGATCACCGCCAGACATGTCGAAGATCTTCTCTGCGATGCCCATGAGGTCAGACTCGGCATCCTTCACCTTTTTGGTTATAAAGTACACCACAACTGCAATGTACAAGACATAATACATTACTTTGTAATGATTCCATATTTTCTGAGCCTGGTAAATCAACAAAGAAAATTTGTTCAAACAAAATAATAATTAAATATCCTAAAACTGGTATGGTATGTATAATCAGCATTATAATATTCCCACTGCTGGGACTCAGGTCTCTTCTCTAGGAGAGACAATGAGCCATAACATGGCGGTTTCCTCACGATGTTTTCCTTCACCGTTTTAAGAGCAGTGGTCTGGTACTGTACTGGGAGTGTAATATAGCAATAGACTTGCTTGAATTTCTTTCTCTGCCTTTAAAAAGTATTCAAGGAGTAAAGGACCTACTAATTCGAAAAGATACCTATTTCATTCAAGTTAAAACTTTTGAAATTTTAAGTTAAAAACTGAAAACGCTTTCAATGAAACAATTTTGCTGTAACCAATTAATACTAATTGGTTCATCTAATAATATTTTTTGCTTATCAATATGCAGTTACTTAATTGTTAAAACAAGCGTAACATCGCTCTATTTTTTTTTTATCGACATTTATAATTTAATCCATAATTGCATTCAAGTATAAACGATTACCACGCCCATTGAATATAATCGTTAGTTAAATTAGCCGCTGGGCACATACAGTTTAGGGATCCCTGATGCTAATTAAAAACCAATTACACTGGACCGACGAAGTGGTTTACAATGACTCACGTACCTATTACTCAACCAAAAAAACTGAACTAGTACGTGTAACCTCGCGGCGGAATTGTACAAAAAAAAAATGCAGTAAAAAGTTAAATGAGCTTGTGACCCTGGACGAATTTTTGTGGGTAAGTACTTGGCTGGCTAGTTGGAAGTTTTCTCCCAAGCCAGTTTAAATATCGTCAGTGACGCGGACATGATTTATCTGGTCGTAAAGAAAAGTACCAGCGATGATTCATGCGTGTCCAATTAGCAGATGTTTTTTGGAACGCTTTGAATGAAACGGTAGCGCGTTCGAAAAAAGTGCGTTCTGATACCGTAAAGTATGCGTAATTGTACAATTCAAATGATACGGTTCTATGGATTCTTAAAGGAGGTTGCTAATAGACACGTGACAAAAATGCCGATTAACAAATCTGATCAAACTATGAACAACAAACCATGTTGCTTATTAACCGTCCAAATTAATTAACCTAGTGATGTTTACAACCAGATCCACAATGTGGAAATAAAAAGTTGAAATAGAAAACATTTCAGAAACAATTCATTAATTTGTTTCACCGCATCTAGCAGTCTTAGTTGGAATTTTTCACAAATTAAGGTCAAGAGAGAATGTTCAAAATAATGACTGTTTGCGGTAACAAACCGCAATGCACAAATGCACATTGCATTCTATACTTACACAGTCCTTTGGGGCAGGAGCCGGTGGCCGGGCCAACTTCCAATACGGTCACAGAGTGGTCTCCGTCATTAAGGGGGGGGAAGCGTAGCAGCGTCAGTGGTTCCTTATCACTCTTCATGATGGAGCCATTCGTTATAAACACGGCTTTAGATATGTCGCTACTCTCAGCGGGCTCCGGTGAGATCAAATCCTTAGGACATTCGTTGATGCCCATCACCAAGTGGTCGCAGGACAGAGTTTTAGACTTGCTGGTGATGGTCACCACCCTCCTGGCTTCAGACACAGTGTTCGTCTCAACTTTGTCGATCGGCCGGTTCAAACAATACACGCCACCGAAAACAGCGCACAATCTAAAAATATAACATACAATTTATTGAAGAATGCTAAACTTTTAACTAGTGGAATATTTTGAAGCAAAATATAGACGTTCGCCGAAGTAAAGTAGGATTCCGCTATTGAAACTTTATGGCCAACATGATACATTCAAAGAACATCAATCTGGAATATTTCATTTTATAATGATTAAACCGAGACTAGCAATTGCCGAATTTTAATTGTAAACTTCCTCAGTGAATAACCTTGCGGGAAACGCAAATAAACCGGTTCAATAGTTCTATGAACATAAAAGTTTCAGCGTGTCTATAAAAGTCTGTTTATTTTTGACCCGACCCACGTGTTTTGTTGTCTTTGTTTCTCTACCTACGACCTAAACTCCTGAAATAACAAGAAATAAAAACTATAGTTAACCACCACGTTAAGTATAGGAATAGATTGAAATAATTATGCTGGTTTATTATTTTTTCCAAATATAGAATGTATAATCTGTCCCATTCCATTAAATGTTTTCGCATAAATATTGAGACCTGTTATTAGCTAATGGGAAACGTGTGTGCCAAACCCTCCACATTCTTAGGTTGATACATTTGTGACCGTCGATGATTCAGCGACCTTTTTTATAGATATAAAGTTAAAAATAGTTGCTACACGCAAATATGTTAACAATTTAGAACACCTCGCCTGCATCGGTTAACTATGTAACAAAACTGATCGATTTGGAATCCCTATAGCATAAATTAAATAAGAAAGTAATAAACGAAAAGTTAGTTTTTAAAATTACGATATCTTAAATCGTGCTGCATGCAACATTAGAAAGTTGCTTCATTTTTGTTTGCGTAGTCGAGGTGTGCACATTTGGGTCATTGTACGCGACTATCGAGCCGGCACTTTCATGGTGCACTTTTTTTTGCAATAACAATTGATAATGTAACAACATCAATCTCTTTGCTACAAAGTGAGATGGTCTTACGTTTTGAAATAATCATTCCAATTGACATGAATTGGTTTGCTAATGAGGTTTCATCTCATAAAAACAAAATAAAACGTTTAGCGTGTCGAATTCTGTTTTGAAGACTATTCTACAGCAAATTATACACACAGGTGTTGACTTTAAACGATGCTATAAAAACCTAGTAGCATCGAACCTCGTGGAAAAACAAATGATGAAGATGAATGGTGATGTGAATGATGTGTGATTCATCTGCTTGTTTTTACCCGACTGCCCTAGAAGGAGGGTAGTATTCTCAGATTTGTCGTACACACCTGCAGAAGCACTGAGGAAGCTCTCCGCTGCCGTACATGGGCCAGAGAAAGGGTGTGTTGCCGTAGCGACCGAGACTCATCAGGAACTTCTTGCACTCCTTTACGCCCTCCAGACAGGGCATGGTGTTGGTGCCACCGGCGATCGCGTACAACACGTAGTGGATGAGGTTAGGTGTCAGACCCTTGTGTGCTAGGTACTCTTTGAAGGTCTTGTCGTTCCAATCTATAGGAGGAAATGTGGAATAAGTCTTCTGATGCAAGGACATGCCGCCATCTTCTAATGTTTTATCAAGGAATTTAAAATGAAATTTGAATTTGTACCTAAATGAAATAGAAACCACTACCTACCCCAGGTTCTAGAATTCCCCACAGTCTGATATTTTAATGTTAACTGTATATGAAAACTGTAAGGAATTAACCCCAATGAGAAATACAGACATTGAAAAGAAAGCCTTTAGAACTCACCTTTAAATTCATTATTCATCTCCTCCTCATTGTATCCAACAATTGACGTCAGCATTTTCATGAGCTGACGCTTCTCGACGATGCCGACGGCTTCGGTGGCGAACACGTCAGCTCGGGAGCAAGGTACGGGCATCAGCCGGTCGCTGAGCCACGTCAGCACTCGTGTGACGCAGCGGAACTCCGCGTAGCGAGCGATGTTCGAAGAGATGAGGAGCTCCACCAGGGGACCGCGGGAGAACAGCAGCTATTTGATAGAAGGAACGAAATCTGGCGTAATATTGAATCAATCGGGAATAATATTGTTGGATTTGCATGGTATCTGTTATTGTTAATTCCAACAACAATCATTTAAAATTATTGATACTGGTTGATGTCTTGACAAGTTATATTTTCGACTTTGCCTGTAGCTATATTTTGGCTAAAATGTTGTCTTTAATATATAGTTACTCACAGTTGCATGTAGTAATGACAACATAATAATGGCCCTGTCAGTTATAGTTCCATACCTTAGGTGACATGTCAATGTTGAACTTCCTATACTCTGACGCAAAGTTGGCCTGGGTCCACACTTTCTTGCCTGGCTCTGGTTTGGCATCTTCGGGCTTTTCCTCTCCTTCTTCTTTTTTCTCATCTTGTGCCGATTCCCTTTTAAATCAATTAAATAAGATTTTCATTTTGTCAGCAACTTTTAAAATTTGTAATAAATAATAACACACTTTTGTTTACAATAGATAGGCACGCCTTTGACCACTATCTCACCTGATGGTAAGCGATGATGTGGTCGAAGATAGAGCACGCTTGCCAAGAAGTAACCTATTCACTCTTGACTTAAAAACGCCCAGGTTGTAGCTATCAAGAAACAGACTCTGGCAGGGAATTCCACTCCCTAGCTGTACGCACAATGTATGTGTTCTCAAAACGTTTTGTGCGTGTGGGTGGGATGTCCACGATGTACCGGTGGCGCAACGCCTTACGTCTTGTGGTCCGATGATGGAACTGGCTTGGCGGGATTAAATTATGCAACTCCGTAGCACGGTCCTCAAAATGCAACCGATAGAAAACCAACAGGCTAGCTACTCGGCATCTATGCTCAAGACTTTGCCGCTTCTACTCGACGAGCATATCATTAACGATGATCCTCTTGGCTCGTTTCTCAATTGTCTCAAGGCCAAGGGGCATCGAGCTGGTATCTGGCAGATCCGTCACAAAGATGAGAGCAATTTTCCACACACGATCGAACTTGCGCTTGATAAAGTTTGAGCAGCTGTTCCGGCGTGAACTAATACCGTTTCACCTTTGCTAGGATCTCCAACTTTTTGGCAGCCACTTATGAGTCTTTGCCTCTATGAAAGGACCAAAATTGAGGGTAGATGTCAACATAACACCAAGAAACTCAAGTTGATCTGTTATCGGCATGTTTATACCTCGGAAAGATGGAGCTGGGTGAAATTGGCTACTTTTAGCGCCAACACATACGCCCACGCACCCCTGGGTCTTATCTGGGACCAGATTGGCATCGCCCCATTCAGAGACAGCCTGTAAGGACAAGTTCGAGCGCTCAACCATAGCCTCTCGGAGAGAACGGATCTGAGACCCACCAGCTCGTGCGTTGGAAACGAATCTCTCGACAACAGTGATGTCGTCTGCATAACCTAAGGTACCGGATTTTAGCAGATCGTTAATATGCAGCAAAATGTTGCAATGCAATGTTGCCGCGAGCACCGACCCCTGCTTAACCCCGGCATTAATATTCAGCAGTCCGGACGAGCAGCCATCTATGACCACTCGGATAGACCGATCCCTCAGGAAATTTCCAATCTAATCACACAATCCGGCGGGTAGACCGAAGGAAGGAAGCTTGCCAATAAAGCTATCGAGCCAGACCCTGTCGAAGGCCTTCGAGATGTCAAGGGAGACCGCAAGTGCATCCGAGTGTTTCTCGATGGCCTCACTCGAGATATGAATCGAATCGAATCGGTCACTTGGCCCCAGGTGACCGATTTCGGCGAAAGCCGTATCATCGGTCACTAAAACACACATTTGAAAACTTTTCACTAATGTTATCCAGACAATTCTGATAATTTTAATTGTTTAAATCATTTTGCAATGATTTATCAAGATCCAAATTTTAATGCATGCAAATATAAAGGGGCTATGGACTCAATTAATATAAGTCTGTGAGACAACAAAAGAAAATACACAAAACTGTATGGGTATGTAGATAAAATCTTACTCACTTTTCAATATACCATTTTTCAGCTAAATTGTAGACCTGTAGTTGTCTTTTTGGGTCAGAGTTGACTTCTTTGATAAACTTCTGCAGACCATCAAAGTTGTAGGAAGCCCATAGTCCTCCATAATGGTCACTGGAGTCTAAATGTAAGACATTTTGGCCTATCCTGCTGCAGGCGGCAGCCACTATGGACTCCACCATTCCTAGACAAAGGGAACACTTTACATATTTATGGAGAATGAGTAAAGTTGAAATATAGTATAGTTGTTGTTTTGTTGTTGTTGTTTGTTGTTTTGTTGTTGTATTGTGTCCTAGCACTGTTACACACCGTGTCTACTTCTCTTTTTTTTCCATCTCTCCTTTCGCAGGTTTGCTGTAAGAGATTTCTATAGAAATAAGCATAACCTTTGTACATATTTCTCTGTTTCCTTCTTCTGGTCTGTTTTTTTTTTTTTTGTATGTGTGTGTACATTAATTGTTAAATAAATAAATAAATATACCAAACTCATGTAACAACACTGATCTAGAAGCAGAGGAATAAAGAAAAAGGCCAAGAGGAAAAATGTTATTTATTTTATACTACTTTCCTATTAATATTATAAAAGCGAAATTTTGAATGGATGGATGTTTGTTACTCAATCACACCAGAACGACTGAACGGATTTGGATGAAATTTGGAACACAGATAGATGTATAGTCTGGAATAGCACGTAGGCTAGAATAGACACATATTTATAGTCGGGGAGAAGCTAGTAATATTGTAAGCAATTTTTTGCTGTCTAAAACAAAAATATGTTGTAGTAAACACTAAACTTTCGAAAATCTCTAAGATTCTAGTTTATTTCTCAATAAATCTTCAACAGACAATTAGTATGGTTCTTGTGTTCAGGACTTTTGTTGTTTAATTTAAATTTTCACATAGTGATACTGAGTCTTCTTGTACAACCAATCTAGTCCTACAGTGAAATCTGTACACTCATACGCACACACACACACACTCACTACACCAACTTACTCACACCACACACGTCACAACACACCCACACCTTTTAAA
Source organism: Polia nebulosa (assembly GCA_951329385.1). Taxonomy (NCBI): domain Eukaryota; kingdom Metazoa; phylum Arthropoda; class Insecta; order Lepidoptera; family Noctuidae; genus Polia; species Polia nebulosa. The sequence goes on along the minus strand of OX589593.1, from coordinate 9,103,895 downwards.
TTTTAATTTTTTTTAATTATTCCTTTTAATTACCAACTTGCTCCTACTTTGTCATGTATCCTTTCATTACCCAATAGCTTTTTCCAACAAACATCGGCTATAAATGCGCTGACTCTTTTTAAACGGAAGGCCCTATCTCCTGTCATACAGTTTTTTAACTAGTACAGGATACAAGAGATCTTTTTAACGAATAAATTCTCAACATGAGTTACCGCACCCCTGGACACTCAGGCAGGGAAGGAACAGGGGTGGGTTCTAGTCAGTAAGAGTCTGACACACCCTCCCGCTCCACCCAGAGCCGGAGATGTCATTGAATCATTCAATGACATCTCCGGCTCTCCCACCCCACCAAACAAAAAAAAAACCACATCCTACATGATCCCTTATCGTCACTGCGCCTGACAAGTTCCCTATATAATTGTTGTATGGTTATTAAATTAGGGTACATTACAAAAATCACATACGGAACTTGTCAGGCGCAGTGACATTATTCAATTAGGATATTCTAAAATGTTTATTATTATAATTATCTTGATTTATTCTATATAATCCAGTAACCCAACATTCTTCATTCCAATTTTGAATACTACCGGATTAGTGAGACTCTACTGTATGTAATTAGTTGATGTAAAAAATATGTCTCGAGGATTGAATATTATACTACCTATAATCTTACTTTGGTTTCTTATATTTCATTTAAATCTTTCTGTACTCAGTGTCTCACTTTCATGAAATTAGTATATTATGTCAGCCTTTCAGCATCCAATGTATTAGATTTGTATTATAGCAGTTTATATTGGAGTTAAATTCAAAGTAATTTACATCCCAATCAACTAAATTGCTTCTAAAGTTATAACTGAAAACCATTCAGCTGCTAATTATGAAAGCCTTGCCTAGATAATACTATTATTGTAGTGATGGAGAGCAATGCTCCTTGTTATCTTGATACTATTAAGTAGGTGCCAAGTAGTCAATATTTGATATAATCAATTGCTAGGCAAAAAGCATGGATTCTGCAATGGTGACTAGATAGACATTTATTTTACTGCAGATAGGATTAAATCTGACTGAAAAAAAATCAAGGTCTTCAAACTATATTTTAATTTATTGTACTAAGAATGTATCATATTAGAAAATTATGATAAAACCATTCATTAGCATCCCCTGGTAAAAAAAAAAAACAGTTTCTTAATTTTCAACCCATAATTTGGTAATATTTCTCTTACATTCTGAAGCGGTTGAACGTATTCACAAATTCTATGTAGGAAGACAATGACAGCAGCTCAACTGTCTGTACAAATATTTAATTACTGATAATGACTAAGCTGCAGTATTGAGGCGGTAGTTTACATTTTTTAGCTACTATTATTACTTAATAATATGTAGTAGCAATAAAAAGGCCAATTCTTTCTCAAAATAGGCCACATTGTTGCTTTTTCAGACGTAAAATTGATGACTAGACAGCTATGAAAAAAAAGGATCGATAAGTAGGCTGCTATCGCCATCATGACCGGTGCAGTATTACAAGGATAATATAGCTTACCTGTCCCCACAACGATGACCTGGAAATCGGTCGGTAAATCGTCGTCCATGATTTCTGCTTATTTTCTATCCACAAAAATGAAAAATTATGAAATTAACAATTACAAAATTGAACAATCTCAGTACTCTAGATTTGCCACTTCACACTTTGACAGTGTCTGTCAAGCGGACGATGACGTTTGACAACCAAGCAATCGCGTTCGAAAACTTTCCACTAAACTACGAAAGTTACAAAATGTTGTACCACGATAGCCCGTGTTTAGTAGGTAGTGGTATTTATGAGTTGAAAACCCACGCAAATACAACCCGGAAGTTCCCGTATACACCAAAGGTGGATGCTCCAGGGTAGCCCGCGAAATTCAAATTTTCTTACGTTTTTTGCAATTTGCTGGTTAGTGTCAGGTTGTATCTTGGTCAAAATTTGATTCGCGGCCGTAGTATGTATTTATAGAATTATAATCATTAAAATCATCAAGAAAACTCTCTCAGTTAGAATTGATGCTAAATGTCATGATTTCATGAAACACTTACATTTGGAATTCCACCTGGTGGAAGCTCCAGGGTAGCCCGCGAAATTCAAATTTTCTTACGTTTTTTGCAATTTGCAGGTCAATGTCAGGTTGTATCTTGGTCAAAAATTAATTCGCGGCCAAAGCAAGTATGCATTGTTACGTGCTGGGTATGGGATAAATTATTTTACACCTATTAATTAACCAAATATCATAAAATAATTTGAAAAATTTATTTACACAAACACTAATTCGCTAATAATCACTATTCTCTTCGTAATCGCTTCCGTTCGCCTCCGTAGTTGAAAGAAGACTGACCCATTCGCCGCCCGACCGGCCTATTTATGCAGTCATAGAAGTTTCCAGAACATTGTCGAACTATCCTATACTGGAATATTCCAGAAACATCTATGAACTTCTACACAGTACCACAATGAAATGTTTTCGAACGTAGTGGAAACTTCAGGCAACTTCGACCACATTCTCGAACGTTCCAGTGTAATACAGTCCACATAACACTGCCCCCTCCTTAGAAATGCTCATCCCGAGCATCACTAGTCCCGTAGTATCGCGCCAATCGATCTACATGGACAATCTTAGGCGCACCTCGTGGACCCTTCTGTATTCGGTAGGTAACATAGTTGATCCTGGAGACGATTCGGTATAGTCCATTCCATTTTGCTTTCAATTTAGGAGTCTTCCCTTTGCTGCGCACTGGGTTATGCAGCCACACCAGTAAACCCTTGTCAAAACCTAGATTGTCTGCCTTCCGGTCGTATCGGGTCTTCATCTTATCAGACAATTGTTGGCCGGATTGTCTGATATGCTCATAATTATACATCATTCAACTTGTTACGCAAGTCAAGAGGGGTTCCCGTGATTAAATCTGCAGGCAACCGTAATACCCTTCCAAAGTTCGCGAAGGCTGGTGTCACAGTCGTACTTTCGTGAACTACACTACGGTAGGACAGAAGAAATGACTGTATGTGCTTGTCCCAATCCCTTTGCCTGTTTTGCACAATTTTTTCTAGATATCTCCAACGTTTGATTGAAACGTTCTACCATTCCATCAGATTGTGGATGGTAAGAAGTGGTTCTGTTCTTGTGAGTACCCATCAGTCGACAAGTTTCCTGGAATACTTGTGATTCTAAATTCCTCCCTTGGTCGCTGTGAATTTCCAAGGGTACTCCAAAACGACAGAAGACTTCCTGAACCAATTTATCTGCGACTGTTGTAGCTTCTTGGTTGGGAATGGCGAAGACTTCTGGCCAGTTTGTGAAGTAATCCATGACAACCATGAAGTACTTGTTTCCGTTTTCTTTTTCCAGAAATGGTCTTGCAACGTCTAGTGCTATCCGTTCCCAGGGAGCTCCCACGTTGTATAATTTTAAAGTACCTCTGCTGCGTGTCTCGGGTTCTTTCACAGCCGCACAACTGGTACATTTGCGTCACCAGTCCTCAACATCCTCTTGACAGTGGATCCAGTAAAATCGCTCTTGTATCTTCAGTACAGTTCTCTTTACCTCCATATTTCCTTCTGAACATCCATCATGGTAGAGCCGTAAAACATCCGGTATTTTAGCTTTAGGGACAACAATTTGTAGATGACAGTTGTCTCCTCGAGCGTTTTCCCATTTACGGCACAAGACTCCATCCTGGATAACCAAGCTGTTCCATTGTGCCCAATAACTCTTCGTAATGGAACTCAACGCCGCAACATCACTCCACTTGGCTTTAGGAGCACCAGCTTTAATCCAGTCGAAGATCGATTTGAGGTCCTCACTCCGCTCATTCCTGGGTCGAACCTATCGTCCGCATCGCGCGAGTACACGATCACACAGTCGACCTTCTCGGAGGCCAAGGTGCTGGCAACACCATCCGTGCCTGCACTCACTTCACTCTTCACTTGATCCCGTTTCACGCACTTGTCGGGTGCCGCACCGACCTCGATGACATCACTTGAACTCACACCTTCAGGGGCCTTCGCCACGGTCGTGGGCCATTTCGCGCCACTCGTGCTCCTCCACCGAACTGGTCGAGCCGCCCTTCCTGCTGGGATTGATCTTCTTTCAGTATGCGTCGCTTTGGACAGCTTAACCGAAGATGACCCCTTTCTCCACAAGTGTAACACCTTAGGGCTATACACTTGCGGACGATCGCGTACAGGTGATGCCACAACCTCCCTGATACCGTGTGTTCGATGGTCTTGCTTCACTGCCTCTACTTCCAAGGCATGGGCCAAGGCGTCATTCAGAGTCTCATGATGCCCAACTCTTACAGCGGCTCTAACTTCCAAGTAACGTATTCCGTCGATGAACGCCTGTACCAGATTGCCATTGATGAGTGCAGGGGCGGACTGGTATGCTTTCCGAACAAACTTATCAACTTCCAAGGCCCACTGCTGTAGGTTCTCGGCACTACGTTGAACACGACCCCTTAACTTAGCACGAAACACGTGCTCCAAGTGCGCGCCACCATATCTGGACTCTAAGGCAGCACAGCACAGCAGCTGCTCGTACGTCACAACCTTGCCAAGAGCCTCAAGTATAGTTAGGGCCTGGTCTCGGAGGTCTAAGGTGAGTGTGGTCATAGCTTGTTCTTTGGTCCACCCATGCGCCTTCATAACGACCTCAAATTGAATTTTGTAGGCCGACCATGAAGATGTGCCGTCGAATGGCTGCACCTTAAATCCACGTGCCGAAGGTGCAGCTACCACTGAAGGCACAACCGTCTCCAGCCCTAAGTTCATCTAAAGCCTTCTTCACCCCAGCAATCTGAACTTCAGCTTCTGAGATGCGATTCTCATGCTGGGGAACCTGCTCCTTCATCATCTAGAGCTCTTTGCCAAGTGTTGAGTGAAGGTCTTTAATGAGGAGAATTTGCTCTTCTTGGCGGCGAGCCTGTAACTCTTCTTGGCGGCGAGCCTGTAACTCTTCTTGGAGGCGAGCCTGCTCTTCTTGGCGGCGGACCTGCACTTCTTGGCGGCGGGCCTGCTCCTCTTTATCTTGTTGAAGCTTCTCTTCCAACCGACGGGCCTACTCTTCTTGGCGGCGGGCCTGCTCCTCTTTATCTTGTTGTAGCTTCTCTTCCAACCAACGGGCCTGTTCTTCTTGACGGCGAGCCTGTTCCTGCAGCAGCACCATTAGCGTAGACAAGTCTGGCACCGCTGGTACTGAAGAAACTCCACATGGGCCAGCGACTGGCACTGTCGTAGGCTGAACACCACCCGGTCTGTATCGGGGAATCTCGAAACCGCCTCTGGTCCATGTCTTGTTGCCATTGACTCCTTGTACGAATACCGTCCGTGTCGTCCTTTGGTAAAATTGGCATAATTTATGCCTCACTTCATTTTCCTGCCCTTATCCCAATTTATTTGGAGTCGGCGCAACATGTTTTTTTTTCCATACTCCTCTATCAGTCGTCATCTCTGTAGTCACCTCCTTTTTACCCATATCATCTTTTACACAGTCTAACCATCGTTTCTTTGGCCTTTCTCTACTCTTATAGCCATCCAAATCCATATACAAGCCTTTCCTCAAGACTTTGTTACGAGCTGAGTATGGGATAAATTATTTTACACCTATTAATTAACCAAATATATTATCCTTTATTAACTTGAAAAATTTATTTACACAAACAATAATTCGCTAATAATCACTATTCTCTTCGTAATCGCTTGTATTCGCATTTGTTCGCCTCCGTAGTTGAAAACAGACCGACCCCATTCGCCGGTTTCCAGAACATTGTCGAACTATCCTATAGTGGAATATTCTAGAAACATCTATGAACTTCTACACAGTACCACAATGGAATGTTCTGGAACATAGTGGCAACTTCTGGAAACTTCGACCACATTCTCAAACGTTCTAGTGTAAAACGCTCGACATAACAGTATTTATAGAATATAATCATTAAAATAATCAATACAACTCTTTCAGTTAGAATTGATGTCAAATGTATTTCATGAAATCATGACCTGTAAATTGCAAAAAACGTAAGAAAATTTGTATTTCGCGGGCTACCCTGGAGCCTAAGAAGCTGAAACAATATTTTTGGTTCAATAAATAGTCGCAATTTTGACTAAGCTAATACATATTATTATATTGTGAACTCCCCTTTACTACAACATAAATTCAAATCATTTACAGGCACTTTTGAATTGTCAATAAGTCGGTCAGTCAGAAGGGCGTTATTTACGTCGTCAAGATTTGTGGAACGTCTGTTAATCTTAAAAATTAAGGAAGTATCGTCAGCAAACAATACTATTTGTGGTTGATTTTTTAATAGATGGGGGAGATCATTATATATATACTAAATAGAGGACAGGACCCAATATTGAGCCTTGTGGTACCCCCATTTTGACTTTAAACCCCGTGAATCGACACCATTTATTTGAACTTGCTGCTGTCTGTCATTTAAATAAGACTTCACTAAACTGAGTGCAAGTTTACCTAGTCCGTAATGTTCTAGTTTCAAGAGTAAGATTTACTTTCATAACTTGGAATACAAGTTCGATCCAAACTTAGAATATTATAGAATAGGTATTTATTTGCTTGGATTGTAGGTACATAAAAATAAGTTGTTAAATTAAATAATATGACGACCCCAGGCAGGCATCGGCCCTGACGAGCCCCGTCAGGTATTGCTGACATCTCTACGAGGCGCGCATGTAACACTGCGCGCCGTCGACTCTTGGGCCTGGTCCTTATCGGACGGCAAGCTACCCACTACTCGCCGTTCGCAGTCCCGCGCATAGGGGGGCCGGAGATCGGCTTGCGACCCCCGACGCCCAGGGCGTCTCCTGCGGCGGCTGCTGTTGAGGACGTGAGGGCGACTCTGTTGAGTCTCCCTCTCCCGTTCCGCCTCCTCCTTCGCGAGCATTACTGCTTCGCAGAAGGAGGTGACTGCTTCCCATTCCCTCTCGCTCCTTACCATGGCCTGGACCGGGCCGGGCGCGAGACGTCGCTGCCGCCGATCGCCTGCACGAGCTAACGTCGGTGCCCCGCCCAAGCGGGGCAGAACTCTACCGTATGCTCCATCATGTCCTCTGGGCGATCCGCACAGTGGTGACACCCTATCATCTACAAACCGATTCCTTCTTGAAACAAATAGTAAATTAAAATTTACAAGGGGTTGGAACGACAACGCGACGAAATGCACTTACTTCTGCAGCTGTACTCAACAAACCAGAAGCCCCCAGAGGGAACTATAAATAAAACCGGATAGAATATCCGATCATAAAAAAACTCTTGAATCGATGATGTTTCGATAGCCTCACTCCGGATGTGAATGGCATACGCTAGAAGATCACCAGTTGACGGATCGGTAGGCATTGGCAATTTTGACATAAAACCATTATGACAAAATTGCCAATGCCTACCCGCTTTAATTAAACGACAATACGGCTTCCGCCAAAATCGGTCAACTGGGGATCTTCTAGCGTATGCCATTCACATCTGAAGTGAGGGCATCGAGAAACACGGGGAAGCACTTGCGGTCTTCCTTAACATCTCGAAGGCATTCGACAGCGTCTGGCACGATAGCCTTATTGCCAAGCTTCCTTCCTTCGGTCTACCCGTCGGATTGTGTGATTGGATTGCAGATTTCCCGAGGGAACGGTCTACCCGAGTGGTCATAGATGATGATGATAAGCTGCTCGTCCGGACTGCTGGCTATTAATGCCAGGGTTCCTCAGGGGTCGGTGCTCTCGGCAACATTGCTTTTGCTGCATATTAACGATCTGCTAAAACCCGGTACCTTTGGGCATGCAGACGACACTACTGTTGCCGAGAGATACGTGTCCAACGCACGAGCTGGTGGGCCTCAGATCCTGTCTCTCCGAGAGGCTATGGTTGAGTGCTTGGACTTGTCCTTACAGGCTGTCTTTGAATGGGGCGATGCCAATCTGGTCAAGTTCAATGCTGCTAAGACCCAGGCGTGTCTATTTTGCGCTAAAAAGATCCTATTTCACCCAGCTCCATCTTTCCGAGGTGTAACCGAGCCGATAACCGACCAACTTGAGCTTCTTGGTGTTAAGTTGACATCTGCCATCAATTTTGATCCCTTCATAGAGGCAAAGGCAATACAAAAACAAAAATGATAATTTAACATTTTTCATACAGTGTGAAGTTCTCCTTTATTTTATTAATTCTCTTCCTTTTCAGTTTTTGGCGGGCGGGCATTTTCAACCACTATAATGCGTGTACTGGGCACGTTTGATGAATGTGTCTTTCATTTACTGCCAGTACCCGTAGTAGCTGAATATTTATTTATAAGGTAAAAATATTTTTTTTGTTCATACAATATTAAGGCATTGCTAATAAGGCTATATATGCACTAGTGGAGTAAAAAGCCCTCAATCCTTGGTCTTTTTTCCCAAAAGTCCAGGCGCCTTTTAAAGGTTTGCCCCAATAGCAGATAAAACAGGTCTATATATTTAATTAAATATAATTTTTATAACTACCCTCGCGTTACAAACTAAAAAGTGTTTATTTTTTTCTCCTCATTAGCCTAAAAGTTTTCTGTCTTAAAAAAAAATCAAAAAAACTTTTTCTTTTTTGTCTTATAGCAGGTGTATTCGCTAACTCAGTTGACATCAATTTGATAAGCACTATGCAGTACATTGCTCGGTGGACATCGTTTATAATGGGCACTACGGTTTTCCTATACGTCAAAGCAGCAATGTACAGCAAAGTGCCTATCAAATTGATGTCACCTGAGTTAGCGAATACGCCTGCAGGGCTAATAAGGCGAAATAAATTGATATAATTTATTGTTTTGTTATTACACCATCAAATAGTAAAGTTATCGCCATACTACGTTTGTGTGAAAGAATGACCGACCAGTGTTGTTTACGGTTGAATTGACAATCCGCGCCACTGGAAAAAACCGGCCAAGTGCGAGTCGTACTCGAGCGCAAAGGGTTGGAACGTTGTTTTTTTTTTTAAATTTTCATAAATTAAATAAATATTAATTTTAAAATTATGAAAAAATACACATGATATCAATTCCTCACAAGTCCTTTCATTATTTTGATATATCCCACGTCACAGATTGAAATACTTTTTTGTTCGGGTCATAGATATTCATGTGTGTACCAAATTTCAACTCAATCGGTATGTACAGTAGATTCGGAGCAAATTATTGGCTGTGACAGACAGACAGACACGAGTGATCGTATGGTTTCTGTTTTTTTATTCGGACTTTCGGAACTCTTTAAACAGTTGATCAATATGATAATGAGCTATTCATGAGGATGTTTTATGTAAATCTATATGAAATCTTCCAACTCTTTTTTCATCCCTTTTTACGATTTTTATGTAATTTCACCAGACATTTGAGTATTTCTTTGATTGATACCTGAACGTTGGTCGTAAAGCTTTACGACTATGTAGTCTCCATGACATAGGTAATACTAAACACTAGAGATAGAAGTGAGCAGTACCTACTTTATTTGCGTAGGTTTTCCACTTTGATATTTGTTTATTGTAGCTACGATATCAAACCTATTCACATAAGATTGGGATTCATTTGTCGTTCTATTCTATTCCGAAAAAATCATGAGATCCCTAACACATGCAGTCCGTCATACGTACCAGTATTACTTAAAGTACAACAAAAAACGACTTTTTGAATCATGAAAATGAAACAATAAATGAGTTGTGTTTTATATTTACAATTTTTTACATACATTTCAACATTTTACAGACTACAGGGAGCTCTTTTTAATTCGAGCAACGAACATTACATAAACTAACACGTAAATCTAAATCGTAATAAAAACGACTTATGCGTAATCAATCTACTGGGCCCGCGTGTGGCTGTGGCGGGATCGAAACACCCAGAATCAATAAAACCCCGGTGTCCGCGTAACATTGTTACTAACAAGAACTTACAGTGGCAGTTTACTTGAAAAATGACATTGGTACGAGCAACATCTTAGGCCGCTTCCAACTTCAAATTTTATTGTTCAAAGGACGTATTGGTCTTCTGTGCCCTTGATTTCTAAGTAAAACTGTAGTTTACAAAACTAAGTAAGTATAATACAAATACACATTCTCAATTGACTTCACTGACGATTATCTACCCTAACAAGTTAATATCTACATGTACAAACACCATGTGAGTCGGCAATGCTTTGGTTAGATCATCAACCGCACTTTCAGTGGGGTTGGCAGTTAGCCCGGTAGAGTTGAAAACTTTGTAAAAAGAGTGGCGATTTACAGAAGTTAAAAATTCGTCGAAAACTATTATATTAAATAATTACATTAATTTAATGTAACTACAAATGACTAATTCGGCAAATTTTTACATTTTACTTTTACATCGAATCGAACACTATGGTGAATACCAGCGGAATTTGATAAGTATGCGTGGGTAATTATGTTTATTGTTCTGATCAGCCATTAGCAAAATAAATACACATGAGCAAAATTTTAACTAATTTGCTACCTATGTATACACATACGCAACATATATAAGTAATTAGTACATTGTTTACAATTTATCCGTGGGCTGGGAACATCAACATTATGAAACATCAATTTATCAACAAAAACAATCTATTTACATATGATTATCACATATTAAAATATCGACTCATTTCACTCCAATTGTTATTCAAAATATTATTTTTAGCGCAAGTACAAGCGATAAATTACATAAAATCATGCTTGTCAAGAAGCAATAGCAGTTTCATAAATTATTTTACAGAGCGTTAGTTAAATAGAGAGTATGAATAAAATTTCAATTTGGTAGAAACCAAATGATATGTCGAATATTATGATATGTTAAAATACAAATAAATAGTTTTGGAAATGGAAAATGTCGATATTTTAATGTGTTAACTAACATTAATTATACCAACGGTTATATACTACCGTTCGGCATAGACTAGAACAACGTTTCTCGTGAATGTGAAGCACGGTCCAGCCGCAATGGCAGTGTTGTGGGACGACTAGAAAGCTCCGTGCACTCGCCTACTAACGTGGCCTCGCCACCTCCACTATCCGTAGAAAACTGCTCCACTTCATCATCTGTGGATTCTGCATCGTCCTCTGCAAATACTGAATCCGCACCCACTGACGCTAACTCACACTCTACCGCATAGGACGGGCCTACACTGCCCACTGACGCGAGAGGGGCAAGTCGCTCACTAGGGCACGGCGATAAACGGCGTTCTGGCAAAGCACACACTACTGATGAACCGCGTCTCTCCAAATAAGAGCTACCTGAGCTGGAACAAGTAGCAGAGCTCAATCGTCGGTCGCGAGGACCAGCTGATGATCGGCGCTCTGCGAAACGTAAGGCTGAACCAGGAAGCGAATCACCGCGTACGGTCGACAGCCGACGAGGCGGAGTTAGTAAGCTTCCATATCCACCTCCATATGACGCAAAACGCGCTGTTCGAGGCCAAGGGGGCTCCTCACCTATTGATGGACGAGAACGCGCACGCTCTGATAGCGCTTCCTCTATCGCTGCCGTGAGTTGCCTCTCCTCTTCGACTGCCTGCTCTTCGGCGACAACAGCTTCAGCCATTTCCACTAGTTTTGGATCGTTTAAAGCCTTCACAGATTTGCTGCGGCTTTTATAGACGATCAGAAAAACCATTAATGCAAAGAAGCCCCCAAGAGTGGCGGCTATTCGTACGCCCGTCATGACGTCATAAGTGGCATAGAACTCGATGCGCACCCGGTCACGTTCGGCGGCCCGGGCATTATTAACAGTAGAGTTCTCGGTCGCCACCGGCTCGATGCCAGTCCATCCATCTCGGTGATCCATCGCGTGGTCAAACGTTCATCGCCTGGGAACAATGAAACCAACTATTACTCGTTTGATTCAGATAACGTGTATGCATGAAACCTTTTCTCTACTCCTTTTAATGCCCTAAAACCTATATGATTGAAAGTGGTTTATCAAACAAAGGTAAAAATATTAATTTGTCCGGATTAATTTATCTCTGTGGACTAAGTGACCGGATATGTGCTTAAATGATAATGCTAAATGATGTTTATTCAGTAAATAGGTTACAAGGGACACTTTTACACGTCAATGTTTTTTGTCAGTGTAAGCTAGATGAGGCCGGTGTTTCATAGCTGACTACCCTGCGAAGAAACACCGAAATAAACTCAAGAGGTCAAAAAGAACTCAACGAACCGACGAACAAAACCAAAGTCAGGACATTTGGGTAGGGCGCAAAAGTACTCTAAACTGCCAGACAATCATGAAATCTACGTGAATATAACGACCTACATAGTTCTCAGCTCACATTCACAATATGCTGAAGACCATGCAGATTAGTGTCTGTAATGGTCTTTTGAAGAAAGAACCACACATATTTGAGTGGGCCTGTCCAGTCAGTGCAAGCATCGGTCAGTAGTCGAATACCTAGCTCAACTTAGAACTACTAAGGAGCTCAATGACTCGACGAACAATACCAAAGACAGGACATTTGTGTAGGCCACAAAAGTACTCAGACTGTCAGACAACGTTAATAAATTATTGGAAAAGGAAAAAAATAACCCATATAGTCCCCACATTTACAATAATAAAGTAATTAGAAAAAATGTAATACTTAAGGTGAAAGCTTCAAGATAACCCGCGAAATTCAAATTTTCTTACGTTTTTTGGAATTTGCCGGTCAGTGTCGGGTTGTATCTAAGTCAAAATTTTATTCACGGCCGTAGCTAGTACGTATTTAAGGAATTATAATCATTAAAATCACCAATCACAACCGTTTCAGTTAGAATTGATATCAAATGTAAGTTTTTCATGAAATCATGACATTTGGCATCAATTCTAACTGAGAGAGTTGTATTGATGATTTTAATGATTACAAATCTGTAAAACGTACTTGCTACGGCCGCGAATCATATTTTGACCAACATACAACCGGATACTGACCTGCAAATTGCAAAAAACGTAAGAAAATTTTAATTTCGCGGGCTAACCTGGAGCTTTCACCTTAACAAAGTAAATATTCATGTCAAAACCTATCGGATAGATGCAACAATATAGCAAATAGTAGCATGCAAAATATTTCACAAAAACGTTAATGATAACGAAAACAAGAGCAAAAGAATATGAATGTGGACTTAATATATTGATTTGAACACGGTGAATCAGAATATGTAGTCATAATTTATCTAGCACGTCAAATTTCGAAGCGATTCGCACGTGTAAAGCCAAATTAAAAGCTATATTTCTTGATACTCAAAAAAAAAAAACTAAGAGATCTCAATTCGTTTTTCAAATTCAAATATACGTTTCGACATCACGAAATCACAGCAGACAGGATTGGCCCACACTGATGCAAAATAGAAAGGTTTGCAAGGAATAAGAGAAGCTTTTGCTAAGCTGAAATAAATATCCAAATTATATTGTAAAATACCCTTATACTTTCTTGTCCACCTATTCTTTATGTCATCATATTCCTCCTTCAAAACCAACCTATATATTTTAAGTTTCAATATTAATTAAATAGCGATTAATTTACTAACAACATGACACTTCTTAAAAAAGTTCAAAGTCTCGGCTACTACGAGTATTACAGGAGTAGGTAAGAATAAGACTAAACATGCTAACTATCGCTAGCAGTTCATGAAAAAATGATGACGGAGAAATGTTCAAAAAATTATCACGCTTAGTAGATTAGGTAATTAAGAAATTCAACGGCAGATATTTTGCATCAAATCGATCATGTGGATGAGGTTTATGTTGGTACCGAGTACCTACTTCATAAGTCGAACAAGTGAGACCGCACAACAATGTTGTCGCTAGGCGATTTCCGTTCGCCAGTCGCATCGGACTACACTCCGACATATCTGGGACACGGCGTGCATACTGTGGCATGGTTCCTACATTTCACATTTTCATTTAAATATTTATTATCAATACCTAGAAAAAAGAAATAGAAATATCTAGATATTTCTACAAAGTTTGACCATACTTCTAATATTCTGTCCAACAGAGCGTTAACACGAAATCCATAAACACGATTAAATCATAAAAAAATTATCCGTTGAATGACGAGGTAGGTTCAGTGGATACAGATTTAATAAGATGGAGAGTCTAACAGTGACAAAAAACTAAGCAAATACTTGCATCTTTAAAACACTATTGGCATTACAATCGTACGAGCTATTAGTTGAAATAAGTTAATAGTAAAAACACATTTTTTTAACAAACATATCCATACCCATACACAAACTTTCGTGTCTGTGCTCTTGACCGTTCAAGAAATCTGGAGTTAATACTGAATGTCGATTCAGGTAATGCCTATCATAAAAAAAAAACTTTTTTACAAAAAAAACAACCGATTTCCAAAAAAAAAAATAACTTTAATTTCGGAAGTCGGTGTTTGTATTTTACTTCTTCGTTATTTGACACCGACTGCCGAAATTAAGGTTATTTTTTCATTTTTAGTGTATTTTTTTTTTGGAAGTCGGTTGTTTTTTTTGTAAAAAAGTTTCTTACTTTTCACTTTTTAGTTGTTATACCCCAGAACTAAAAACCCCAATAACATGGAACGTGGAATTTAAACATTTGGAGAACACCAAAACGTCATCGAGGTACACGTATTTTTCGTTTTTGTTCAGTTTCTCAAAAAGCGCTGAAGCAATGTCGATAAAATTTATATGGGACCACCTCGGGAGTCTATTCTTTCGTATAAAAAAAAGAATTTTGAAAATCGGTCCACAACTGACGGAGAAACCGGGGGACATACAAAAAAAAAAAACATACATACAGTCGAACATAGAACCTCCTCTTTTTTCGAAAGTCGGTTAAAAATGCATTGTCATCGAAACTGAACCAACATGTAAAAATTCAACTACGTAAGAAAAGAGGCAGTGGTTTTAATTCAGCTTGCAAGATATGACACGAACAAACAATAATTGCAAAGTTAAACAATCTTTTTCTTTTTACAAAAAGAAAAAGATTGACAACCACACGGCATAAATGACAAGAATAAATGCACATACGAAATGCGATGTGTTAGGTACAGACGAACTCTACTGATCTTCCGGGCACAAAATACAATAGTACAAACACATACGTAACGAAATATGTGTCATGTCATGTCATTTTCAAACGTTTCGTGGAATAAACATCCACCATTGAGCGATTTTGAGCCAAAAACATCAATCTCCCATGAAAATATACTATGAAGGACATTGAAGGCATAGGTTTTATCACGTTTCTAGCTAGACGCAGCCAACACAAAATTCAATATTGAATTCCGTTTGATCCTTCAATCAAGTACTCGAAAAGGCACGCAGGTGTGATGGTACCAAGTAATGAATTTTCTTCTCGACAGTTTATAGGGCTTCTATTCTATTATATTTCATAAAAGCAAATGTCCAAGGCAAGATGAAAAATGAAGTTACCAGTTCACCACACTAATCTTAGAATACTGAAAAATACTAACTGAAATGTTTATGCCATAGATACGATTATATTTATGAGCGAGAAAGAAAAAATCCAAGAGCGCGTTACCTGTTGTTATGTAGGACAAAGCTCTCATAACATCGGTTGTCTAAAACAATGAACGGATATTCACGAAAGAGGCTAATACCGACAAGGGTGCCTGTCCTAATTACGAAGCTACCTACTCAATCCAGATACTTAGCTCAGAAATAGCCGGGAAAATAACGAAAATGTCTGTATCAGTTCAGTGTTTTAATTAAAAATTCTTTTATCAATTTTCCTATATCGTTAAACATTGTATGTGTTTGATTTGAGAGGTACAGATGTTTCATAATACAATAAAAGACTTTCATCCAATCAGGTTTCATTCGATGAAACCAGTAAACGAACCGTACAAGCTGTCCTGTACCTACATAATAACTTTATTAACGTAGATATAGATAGGTACGCACCACAGTTCTAAATTGCACGGCAGATCGATGTATTACACCCAACACACAATGAAACTAAATATAGCGACGCAGGTGGAGCACTCGGTCACTCATGAAGGAGTAACAGCTCAAATCACCTACAATATGGGCGATGTTTGTTTCGTTAAGATCGGAGCTTATAATGCATCCACGTAACAAAGGAAGTCCACAATTTTATTTTATAACGCAAAACTGCCGGACCTAAATATACATTTTACGGACGAAAGCACCAGAAAATATGAACAGAAACGTGAATTATGTTTTACGTAATATGGAATTTTATAAAAATGGAGAGCGGCTGTGCTTCAATATTAAGACTACATACGATTTAATAAGAAACTGTTTGTAAGATAAATTGTTTATGCCTAGGGGTAGCGGATAAATGCGTAACTGAGTTACCGCTCCCCTGGGCACGCAGGCAGGGAAGGAACAGGGGTGGGTTTTAGTCAGTAAGAGTCTGACACGCCCTCCCGCTCCACCCAGAGCGGGAGATGTCATTGGATGATTTCCCACCCCACAATAAAAAAAAAGATAAATTGTTTATTTGAGCACAAAGAGTCGTGTTCTGTGTCGAATTAATATGAAAATTAATACAAAAATTGATATTTGCTTTCAATCAACTATCAATCTCCAGAGAACTAGAGAAAATTCTTATTTTGGATAGTTTTTGATGATTTCTGTGCTTGTTGCAAACATAACACACTATAATTAATGTAACATGGAACACTATCCTACTAATCCTACTTCATAATTAATTAATTTATCAGTTCTTTACCTATGAAGTTGCCGTTTTGTATGGAAAAATCAAAACATTTTTTTTTACAAAAAATAACTTTAATTAATCAAAATATTTATACTATCAACATATTCTCGCCATTTTATGGGTATCTAGTTTGTTGATGCCTCTGCAGTTGAAGTCCGCTGCACGGGAATCGATGAAATCTTTAAAGGCATCCTAAACTGCTTCTTCGGAAATGAATTTTTTCCCCATCAAAAAGTTATCCAAACTTCCAAAAACGTGGAAATCTGCTGGGATAAGGTCTGTAGGATATGGTGGATAAGAAAGTCTCTAGCTTCAGCTCAGTTAATTTTGACAACATCTGTTGTACGGTATGAAGCCGAGCGTGGTCGTGAAGCAGCAACGGCCATGAGTAATTGACCAATCTGGGTTGTTTGAGTGCCAGCTTTTCCATTATTGTTTGCAAATCTTGACGATAATGGTCAGCAGTAGCTGTGGCACCAGATGACATGAAGTTAAAGTGAATAACGCTTACAGAATACCACCGAACTTTCACCATAAGCTTCAGCTGGCTTATCTTCCGTTTCGGGTAATGTAAAGCTAGGGAACCTGGATCTAACCACTGTGATGATCGCTTACGATTGTCGTATAGGATCTACTTCTCATCTCAGGATACAATCCGACTCAAAATTCCCTCGATTTTATGCCGATTCAGTAACATGACGCAAGCTTGGACGCGAGCTTCTCGTTCTAGAACGAGAAGCTCGCGTCCAAGATTTTCATATTGTTTTCACACTTACATGAAAACCCGACGACACTAGCTCAGCCGTAGTTTGTGATGGATCTGCTTTTAGTATCGCATTCTGTTTGTCATTTTCAGCTTTCTTCTCCAGGCGGCCAAAGGGTTCTTTGGTAACATTATAATTTTCTGAACAGATTTTTTTTGTGGGTGGTAAATCATCCAATGACTTCTCCCGCGCGATTAATTCAATACCCTACAGTTCGTTCGTTGGTAGTGTTAGGTCTGTATACAGTATTGATATTGCGTGCCTTTTAAAACGCATTGTATCCACGTTGGAACTCATATTATGAAAAACATTTTTTTTTTTTTGAAACAAATGCATAATTAATTTTGAAAAAGGAATAAAATGTTTTAAAGTTTATTTGAACTTATAATTATTCTTGGCCAATTCGAAGTTATCACAGGTCAAAATGATCCGTTTCATAAACGATCGTCACTGTGTATCACATAGCGTGCACTAGTGTGTATGGGTCGTGTTAGTATCTGTTCTACGGCGCGGTCGAAGTCTAGTCCAACGTCGGGTCCTGAGCACACGCACGCTGTCCACGAAGCTCGTCACTGTGTATCACATAGCGTGCACTACGTGTGCACTAGTGTGTATGGGTGAGTGTTAGTATCTGTTCTACGGCGCGGTCGAAGTCTAGTCCAACGTCGGGTCCTGAGCACACATGCACGCTGTCCACGAAGCTCGTCACTGTGTATCACATAGCGTGCACTACGTGTGCACTAGTGTGTATGGGTGAGTGTTAGTATCTAATCTACGGCGCGGTCGAAGTCTAGTCCAGCGTCGGGTCCTGAGCACACGTGCACGCTGTCCACGACGCTCGTCACTGTGTATCACATAGCTTGCACTACGTGTGCACTAGTGTGTATGGGTGCGTGTTAGTATCTATTCTACGGCGCGGTCGAAGTCTAGTCCAGCGTCGGGTCCTGAGCACACATGCACGCTGTCCACGACGCTCATCAAACTTCTTAGGTTATTATTAAATTTGAAAGTTTGTATGTTTGTTACTCTTTCACGCATCTGAAACGATTTTGATGAAACTTTACAGTAATATTACTTATACATCAGAATAACAACTATAATTTATAATGGGGGGAGGTAGGTACTAATACCACGCGGGCGAAGCCACTGTCAGAAGAGTCTTTAATAAAAATGGAGTAATTTACTTGACGCTATAATATCTTTAGATGACAGAAACTTAATGATCGATGGGAGGCACCAATGACAGCATGGCCAATTTCATAAATCTAAACAAGAGAACACATTCTTTTCACCATCGAATCAAGAAAATGGAAAACATAATATCGTTCAATAAAGATAAGGTGAATCGTGAAAAGGCGACAAGTGACCAGGTTATAGATAAGAAGCTCGTGGATTTTTTTCCACGCTTGCAATTTTTCTACTTATCATCTAAATGAATAAAATCATAAGTTTGCCTATTTACAGGTCTCCCAAAGTGATAATGCGCATAGAAATCTTCGTCACTGTTCGGCAACCGCCTCGTATTCCCCGAGCGTCGGAAGATGATATGTATATAGTGGTTAGGTGCATTTACAAGTGCATTGTTTAGGGCTTACGATTCAATGATTCGGGTGTTTCCGGGAATACGACAATTAGCGAAGATCTGCATGCGCATTATTAATTTGGGAGACCTGTACTGAATTTGGGTAATCATATCGTTTTGTTGGTGGCTGTACAATAGTAACATTCAGTGAGACTTGGCAAGCGTACAAGAAAATATTAACATAGTGCATACCATGAGCATGGCAAGGAATTACAAACGTGAGTCATAAGGTCTAAAGCCTGGCTTTGTCGTGCAATCCTTCAGGAATCTGCCACAATAGATATTTTCATCATTTCTGATCTGAAATGTTATAATACGTACTTCATGTTCGCAAACTAGCTTACAAATTATTATTATTCGCTCAGGGGTTTTTAAAGCTATTACAGAACACCAAGATTGAAAAACAACCCTTAACCACCTACCACCGGTCTCAGAGACCGTAGCGAATTTTTTAATCATCATTTTTCTGTGTGCATGTCGTGCGGCTGCACGCGTCCGTGTTACCGTGTACCTTTTCTAGTTTCTACATATCACTCAGTATCGCGCGCGCGTGCGCTCGACGAGTGAAAACGTGCGAGCGTTTGCTCTGGGCACAGATAATATAAAACTAGCGTACAGATACCTCATCCCATACAAAGAAACGGTACCGCCGTAACTACAGGTTATCGACTGGCACAAGCAACTTTTGTTCTTCGTTCGGGCCCGTCCTCTACACCTCGCTAGATGGTGTTAGCAGCGACGGCATGCAAGTTGGAATGAATTTACTTAAAGTATCACCAATATTTTCTCACACATTGAGGCATTATTTTATAGTATTTTTGGCACTTCCTATCAGTTTTACTGTATCAAAATTTGCCACAAATTTTAAAGAGGCGAATGGATAAACTCTAAAACTTCAAACAGCACCATCTATTGATACAAGAAATATAGATGTCTAAGGATTCGTTCCAATAATCATCTAAATTTGAATTAGGAGCCAATTATTCCATAATTTTATGTGGCAGTTTATTAAATAAGAAAATACAGTTTTTACCATATTTTTTTTTTAAATATAAATTTTACTTAATCTTCAAAAAGAAATCGATGCATGTTACGCCATCTATTGAAATTTATTTCAACTAAATTTTCTTTGTTCGAGATGAGACCCCGTGCTCGCCTCTGGGTAAGTAAAAATATTTCGCCAGCGGTCTCCGTGACCGCACGTAGGTGGTTGTGTGTCTAAAGTCTACACTGCAAAGCAGAAGTCTTAAGGCCCTTCTCGCGGTCCAGTGGCGCCCTCATTGAATAAAAAATCGTAGCATAGCACAGAAAATAAATATTAAAAAATCCAACCCAGAGGATAAAGAATTTTTATGTTGTTAAAACAGGTCTCAAAATGTTTCGTATCCAAAGTAGTAGGCAAAAGTGTCAGAAACGGCCGTTTTTGGCACTTTTGCCTACTACTTTGGATACGAAACATTTTGAGACCGCGAGAAGGGCCTTAAGTTATCAGCTGGACCAGTGATCTGTTTGGTTTTGACGATCGTTTGTCACACGTACGCGAATTTTATGAACTTGAATGAAGGAGATTCACGCGGCATATGAGACGCGCATTGATGAGACATGCTCGTCAGCTAAAAACGCTCAGGGCGTTACTGATAATATTGAACCGGACTTTTAGTTCTTCTATTTCGACAACATTAACACGAAAGAAAACCGATTTAAAAATGCAGTAGCTACACGCTTTAGAAGTTTTCTCCTCCTTCTTTCTGCTATCCCTGTTGTGCGAAACGTTCATTTGTACTGCGAAACCACGGCGGTATGAAAGAATGATGACGTCGGTTGTCTGTAGTGAAAATTGATTATAACTAAACCATTTTTAGGGTCCGTTCCCAAGGGATCCAAACGAATCCTATTGCTGTCACTCACGTGTCCGTCTGTCTGTCTGTCCGTCGTCTGTCACAATTTTTTTTTCCGAATAATTTTTTAACTTCCTACTTCCGTACTTCAAATGTGGTGATGAAGGTTATTATTACGTATATTTTACTAACAAAATACCAAAATATTAATTTTCCTAATATGGTACGGAACCCTAAATGTGCAAAGTCCGACACGCACTTGGCCTGTTTTTTTTTAGATTTGACACTACTTCTTTACTGTTGCGTATCTTTTTACTTACTGCATCGAGATTACTAATAAAAAAACATAACAATACCCAAAATTTCACTGTTATCCTGGCTTGTTTTCCCGATATTCTATGAGTGCTAGAATCCATCAATTCATTTGACTGCATTGGAATCATTTGAAAACAATATAAAGGATCTGGGTAGGGTTGAATTAGCTAGACATAGTTCCCTAGACACTAGCAAACGTTGAGCGGTCTACGTGTCAAGCAGTAGGCAAGTAGGAACTCTAGATTTATTACTTACAGGGTCCCTGGGGGACTCCCTGGGCCAGTGAAGTAGATTTTTATGGATGGTTTTATGGAAAATAAACTTTACTGTTTACATTACTTCAAACAATTATTTTTGTGTAGATATTTTAATTTTTGCTTAGTATCAGGATGGACAGACGGACACGTGAGTGACAGCAATAGGGCTCCGTTTGGACCCTTCGGGTATGGAACCCTAAAAATGAAAATTCTAAAATTACTAATATTATTTCCGACTATAGCCCTGAGTACCTACCACAGCTAAGTGTTTTGATCCAGCCTGATAGAAGTCATAGCCATGTGCAACACTAATGTATTATACTTTAGATAGCAACCAACACTAAGTGTATTCAAGTATCTATGTAATTACAGTGTCCTTATTTAATTGAATTTCATATAAAGATAATATCATGCAAAGTTTGTTATGTCTATTACCCAAAATGTAGGTAAAAAATGAATAACTAAAGAAAAATTGAAAATGTAGGTGGATATGTTAGTGTTTATTGTACCTTCAGAGGAAAAAAAGCTAAAAAAAAACATAAGTAACAATAAAAATAATTATAAATATGATTTTTTATATAGATAGCTGTTCCTTCTACAAATTAAATTCTACTTCCTACTAATATTATGAATTAACTTCTACCCATAGTTCACCCACATAGAAAGCATTTCAGTATTCCAAGGGAACATAGTACCAGAATTAAAAGTATCCTTTAATTGTTGGGGTAATATATGGAAATATAATATTTTAATTTATTATTGGAGGTAAACATGTAACCCAGACTATTGTCGATGGAATAGTAAAAGAGAATGAAGGAGGAAGTTTCATATGGGAGACATTGCGGGCGGGCAGAAGCAAGTTTGTAATAATATAGTACTATATGAAGACCTACTGAATAGAAAACAGTATTTTGGAATAGTTTTGCTGTTATAGTTTTAAAAATTAAGTAACTACATGAACTAACTTATGTCATGCACAAGTGAGGAATCACTTCTGCATGACTTGTTATAGTTCATGTTTTTTGAAAAAAGAAACCTGTCAGTTACCTATATTGGAGTCTGAAATTGTTAAATCAGACTGGCAGACATTAGACCCACTGCAACAGAATTAGTATGTACATAATTATAATAACTATGCCAGCAATAAGTTACAAAAATTATGACTGTATATATTTGTAATACATTTTATGATTCTACTCAAAATTTAAGCATTTGTTTAGCTTAAACAGCGCAGATCAGGTTTTTAACTTAAAATTTTCTATGGAAAATTTGAATTTAGAATCGGCTAATCAGTATTTAAGCATATGGTTAGCGAGTTTATTAAATAAGGCTGATTGTTTCAGGCTGGGTGTTTCAGGGTTGTTGAAGGGTGGGGTTGGGGGTTTTGTATCATTAAGTACAGCAAAACAGCAGACTTCATACACAAAAGCAAGAAATACCTTGTATAACTAAGTGGGATTAGATCAGATGTTATATCTAAGGAAAAATTCACCGTGTTATAATTTTCATTCATTATTAGTATCTTGAAGAAAATGGTAAAATCTTAATATAATGTGCATGTTGATTGCTTAAAAGTTGCATAGAACCAATGCTGATTTAACAATTATGTTAAAAATACTTAATGTTGTAGTGCCAGGATAAAAATTTTGAAATAAACCAAATGATGATGATTTATAAGAAGACTGGTCGTCATGGATAGTGGATCAGATGTGACCAAATAAATAACCAAATCTTTTCAAGACAAAAGGGAATGACAAGTGATGAAATCAATATTGATGGTTCAGGATCCAACAGAGAGAAAAGGTAAGATATTAAAAATATGTACAACTCAAAATGTAAGAAAGGACAAAATAGATATCCCAATGTAAGTACAGAAATCTTATCAGCTGATGCTCCTTTTACATGAATCAAAAAATGCAACAACAAAAATGATAGCACATTTCATGAAAATAATTATTAGTACTACTGAAATAAATAGATTTTATTAAAGCCACATCATTCAACTACACCTATAGGACCCCACACCATAAAGATGGTGAAAAATGTGAGAAAACTACAAATAAAAAAATAATTTTTAAAGAGCACATTCAAACACTCCACAGGTCAAAGGAAATCAAGAATAAGAAAATATTTTTATTTACCAGCCGAATAGCATGATTCGTCGCCCGCAGAAATTGAAGAACGTCGTGAGTAACGATGATTTATTATGTACATGTCCTTGGTAAATTATTGAAAAATTCTATACACTCATTCATTGAAAACACTTAAAATAATAATAACTACATTGTGCACCGATTTAAAAACGTTAACATTTAAGAAATTTATCGCACCAATGAATTTGAAAATTATGACTACACTATGTAAATCACGTTCCAGACATTATTTCCATTAGAGTAAATAAAACACCAATTTCTCATCTGCTGGTTGGATTTTATCGGATACTATTGAATCTTAGAGAATATTTAGTAATTTAATAAAAAATGGTAATTCACTCTAACTCCTCCTCCAATCATACGAATCAACGAATGACACAAAAAAATTAGTGAAAAAATGTTAAAAAAATCACGATTTTTGCAGGACTGTTCATTTTACGATTCACTACGTTAGTGTCGCCACTCGGTATTGCAAAATTATCAAATTATTCAAACATATGAGTTGGCCACCACACTAGCCACACCTTTCAGGTAAATTATAATAAAAGTCTACTTCACAGACTGAGGTTTTTATTAAATTGACTGGCTGAAATTGTTAAAATGAAAATGTTTCACATTTTGAACATTCACTGCAAACTCTTTGACTGCAAATGAAATAGTTACGAGTAGATTTTTTTTTATGTGGGAGGTCTGTTCCAGGCTTAATGTTTGTATGGCAACATAAGCACCAGCCTCAGATTCAAAACAAGGTTTCTCTAGGATTATTCTCAAGGATTTGGCTAGGCCATGTTCGTCACTATTTTAAAAGCCGGTCAAAATTATCAGAATTTTAAAGTTTTGGACTAAAAGAGGTAAAATGCGTACTAGGTCTTATAAGTACGCGTCCGCCTAAATACTTATTCCAAAAACTAGGTCCACGAGTATTTAGGCGTGTCTAGTTTATTGACGATTCCATAGTTTAGCTAGCGAGTCTTCGTAACATCGAGATCGAGTAATCGGAGTAATGGAGTATTTTCGGTTTATAAAACGTTACACTACGCGTTGGTATTGTATCTTTTCTACATTTTAGAATTAGAATATTGTTTTGCTTACACACTGGACAGCAAATAAACCGAGCCACCCGCTACCTAGGCACTCTAATTCGATTTTCTCAAAAACTAAAAAACCTACAATTATCAAAGTTGTACCTACAGAAAGTGCGTTTCATGGTGATTAAAATGAAAGGAAACTCATTGGGTTTAATCAATATTTCAGTGTTTATTAAGGATTTTACAAAGAAGAGTCGTTTTCCAGTCGTGACAATCGTTAGTAATGATAAAGTGAAAAAAAAATAACAGCCAAAAACAAAGATAAAATAAAAAAAAAAGTTTTTGATCAATATTCCGTATTCCCTCCCCTTGCTCGGATAACTGCCAGCATCCTTGTATTCATCGACCTTACGAGCCTGACGATAAAATCTTGAGGAATTGTATTCCACTCCTCTTCAATTGCGATTCGCAGCTCTGGAAGCCTTATTGGAGTAGGTACCCGGGCTCGAACCCGACGTTTCAGCTCATCCCATAAGTGTTCTATCGGATTCAAGTCCGGGCTTCGAGCTGTCCAGTCCATCGTACGAATGCTGACGTCGCGTAGATACTGGGTCACCACATGAGCAACATGAGGCCGTGCATTATCATGCATCAATTGCATATCCTGTCCGATATATCCTGCGTAAGGTACCACATGGTCTGCGAGGATTTCAGTAATGTAGTGATGAGAAGTCAGTCCACGTGTACGGCCCGTCGGTTCGATGAAAACTAACGCTGTATGTGCTGTTAACGAGATGCCGCCCCAGACCATTACAGATCCTCCTCCATAAGCAACAGTTTCCTCGATGCAACACTGAGAATAACGTTCTCCAGGGCGACGATATACTCTCTGACGTCGATCACTTCCATGTAGACTCACCCTGGTCTCATCAGTGAAGAGTACATTACTCCACTGCTCTAATGTCCAATCCCTATGCTCTCGAGCAAATTCAAGTGGTGCTCGTCGGTGTGCTACCGTTAATGCTGGGCCTGTTGCAGCTCTTTTTGGGGTCAGGTTCTGTTCAGCATGTAACAAGGCAGTGTTAAAGCCTTGTTTATTTTTTGACCTCTATTCCAAAATTACGTTCTTTGCTACCTTTTTTAATTTCAAATTCAAAATTACATAGTTTTCTCTGTCATATCTCTGTTTTTATATGAAAAATGAGTTCTAATTCTGCAGCCGAGCTAGTAGAAGCTCCTCATTGTCCTTTTTCGACTCTTCAAGTGTCAGTTACCAGTTTAGAATTGTGCATTAATACAATTTAATTATGTAACTAGTCACAGTGTATGTGTTCGTAATATTATAATAAAGCCCACTGTTGTAAATAACAAATATAATGTGTTAACTCGTGTGTTATTATTCATTCAACTCCTCATCTACGGTCCTCCTACTTTACGTCCTCCTCTGCGTATCACTCCTACGTCCTCCTGTGCGTGTCACTCCTATGTCCTCCTCTACGAGTCACCAATACTCCGGTCCTGCAACGTGACACTCCTCCGTACCGTGACAAGCAAGTCTCCTTCTGACGGTATCTGAACTTATGACCACTTGGCGTTCGTCACGCAGACTTTGTTGGACTTGAACTGCGTTGAGGTGGCGATTTCGCAGAACAGTAAGGTGGATATAACGATCATCTGCTGCTGATGTAGCCATAGGTCTGCCCGTACCTGGACGGCGATCGAATGCTCCAGTCTCTAGGTATCGTCTGTAAACTCGTTGCACCGAAGATCTGCTGATTCGAAGCCTTCGCGCGACTTCACGTTGCGCAATGCCTGCTTGAAGTAATGCTACAGCTTGAGCTGCTTTCTGAGGTTTTGTATCCATTATTAATCGAAAAAAGTAGCAAAAACACACGCGTCAGAGCAAACAATGGACAAAAACTAAAGAAATGATAAGAAATATCCGACTACCCTCATTGTAGAGAAAAAGAACGCTAATTTCAAACTCTGGTGAAAACAGAGCAAATCGTTAGCGTTGTGTTTGTTGCTTGATTACAATGTGAGTTGACGGTACTTTCGAATTAATTTGTAATCATTTTAATCACCATGAAACGCACTTTTTGTAGGTATAACTTTGATAGTTGTAAGTTTTATACTTTTTGAGAAAATCGAGTCAGAGTTCCTGGGTAGCGGGTGGCTCGGTTTATTTGCTGACCAGTGTACAAACGCTTGCATGATGTTTACCAAAGTAAACTTCGAGTGCCGAACCGAACGACTCCGGAAGCGTTGAAGCGACCGGAACTGGACCGAGCTTACGTACGACCCACAGAGTACATTATAATTTAGAGAAATTACGACCCATAAGCTCGGTCCAGTTTCACAGTCACAACACTCGTAACAGATGCGAGTCAAGTATGGTGTCAAACCTTCTAAACTCGATACACGTTTAAATGTGGTGCGCACGGAATAGGTCTTTACGCGTCCAGCCAAAAACCTATTTCAGTACCTGTATCCACTCAGCAGTCCAGCCATTTTCCGCGAAATCGCTCAACTGTCAAGGGCCATCTGGGTGACGTCACGCGATGACGGCGCATGTGATTGAAACGCCGTTCTTTAAAGTTTTCTAAGGGAGCTCTATATCTTCATGGCTACGTTGTGTTGTTTTGACAGGGAGTTTTTGGCGGGATTTTCTCGAGTGTAGTATAGTGGCTGTTTTAATTATTCGCTTATTGATTCCTAGAGGATATTGTGATGTAAAATTGGTGTAGTTTTGTGTCTTAAGTGTCTACGCAACTGGACAATATGTGGAATCATTGAAACAGGCGCAATCTCGGTAAAATGGAGCTGAGAATTTTATTGTAGTATTGACTACCTCAGCGAAGTTTTCCAGGAAGGCTAACTGGACACATTTGTCGCCAAATACTGCAATAAACACTAGAATGTGTTACATCCGCATTCTAATGGAAAAAAAATTAAAGTACACTACTGATGACTAGGCAGCATGGTCTCTGACCATAGCCTATTCCAAAAGGAATAAAAAAAAGGAAAAAAGTTGTTTTGACATTTGTCATGTCACATTTCTATTTCTACATTTTCAAAGTACATTTTCTACTGTGATTTCTACTCAACAAATCACTGAAATGAAAATTGAAATCACATTGGCCAGTAAATAAATTAAAATTATATACACGCGAACGGCAGAACATAACTTTTTGAAATTTCCATTGTCTCAAGTGTTGTTGACTCTAAAATGGCAGATGAATGGAAAGAATATGTCAAAGATCCCAGAAATGTTTGTAAATACGCAACTAAATGTTATCAAAAGAATCCGGAACATCATCAAAAATTCAAACATCCACCTCAAAATACAAGAAAAGATGTTCATCGCAACAAAAAACGGTTCTCACCGTATACTAGAGACTCCCCTCGCCATTCACCAAACCCTCGTAGCAGGGATGGATCACCTAGTGCCGAAAGTAAAGAAAAGGCGGCAAATGAAGACTGCACTACTAATAAAGAAAAACCGGCAAACGATGGGCCCGCGGGTAACAGTAAAGATAACAGTGATGATAAATCTGAAGAACCTGAAGCACCCAAATCTGAAAGTGTTGAACTTAAAACTAAAGAACTTCCAGAGAATATAACATTTTATGATAAAAGTGCAGACAACAGCCTCCTTAAAGAACTATTTTTGGTAGAAATGCCTGAGGACTTTTTCAAATTTTTTGAATGTATCAGTGATTGTGGAAAACCAGTGGAAGACACGCTGGGAAGTGTGAATTTGATGCCAATCGGCCCATATGAGTTACTGTTAGGGAAACTGCCTAAGGTGGACAATAAGGAGTTATACTTAACTCATTGGAGATTCTTTTATGATCCGCCAGAATTTCAGGTAATAATCAGATTGATTTCACATTATTCAAATCATATTCTTATGCCATAAAAAATGCCCGTCTCCATGCCCAGGACGCTAAGTTAGATCCAGGGCTTCCTTCTATTCTTAGCTTAAATTTCTTCCTATCCATCACAGGAGATCCCACAGATATCTCTGAATCCCCTTTACTATTACGACCCATCCTTTTTTTTTTTTTGGTGGCGTGGGAAATCGTCCAATGACTTCTCCCGCTCTGGGTGGAGCTGGAGGGCGCGTCAGACTCTTACTGACTAAAACCCACCCCTGTTCCTTCCCTGCCTGAGTGCCCAGGGGTGCGGATTATGAGCCATCCTTAAGCTCCTGATATTTAAAACAATATTTCAAAGTGTTGGACAATTCTCACACTCTTAACCTTCTAGCATCCAAAAACTACCTCTTCATATTTCTTCTCACGGCACCGGGTTTATGTAGACATAAGAGTAAGAGTTAGAACTCTTAATCTGTTTCTACCTTGAAACTGCGCAGCACGAACAGAGCGGGAGGGTGTGTCAGACTTTTACTGACTTGCTTGACTGCCCAGGGGCGCCGTAACTCTGTTTCGAAGTAATCTGCGACCCAAGGAACGTGCTACCCTGTGACATAAAAAAGTTTGACAGTAGTTTTTTATTCTAGCATAAAATCAAGAGCTACTACTTATGTCCTCTCAAACTTAGTTTGGTCTCCGTCGTAATGTTTTATATTTTGAGTTTGGTATTTATCATAATATTTATTAGTTTATTTATATTTCCGTACCTGGCGTGAATAAGTTGATATGTCATTTATGCATACTTTTCAGGGCAGCCAATTTAAAGTTTACGATCTTCTGGTAAATCGAAAATAATGATGATTACTTCTTTAATAGTTGAATTTAGGTTCTTTAAGGAGCTGTTTTAAGTCTACGTTACAAAATAAATGTAATATTTGTTAATGCATTTAAAAACAGACTTATCCAATTGTTCACCGACGACTTATCAACTTATTCCCTGAAGGAAGATAAAAATTCTAACTGTCATAATTGAATGTAAATAAAAACCAAATGAAGTAATAACAAAGTTTAATCGCAGAAACAAATTAAGATCCTTTATTCTTTTTTAAATTTATGAAATTTAACCAAATGACAAGAAAAAACACTTTAAATTACTTATTCTTCTGTGTTTTCTTCTTTATCAGGATCTTCTTCGTCAGGATCGGGGTCGATATTTTCTGTATCATTATCCGTTTTTATATTTCTATAAAATTCATGAAATACTGGATCTATTAGAGGTAATAGATCCAGCAAATCTTTTTTCTTCTCTCGACTTACTGGCAATTGCTCTCTGGACACTGGTTCTAACTTTATATTATCTATAATGTATTTGCCTCTTTTCTTGAAGTTTATTGCTTTAAATGGAGTGTCACTGTCAAGGTTTGTCTTGAAGTATATTTCTCCAATGGGTTTTCTATATTGCAACCACTTCACAGGTTGCCATAGGAATTTGCTTCCAGAGACGTCTTTCTTTTTAATTGTGAACGGCCCTTTTTTTGAACTTAATTCAGAGAAGTTTAGAAACTGTTCTTGCTTCATAGGTATCACTTCAAAGGGGTTTTTAACTTTGGAAGACCGAACCAGTTGTATCCAATCATTAAGATGGTTAATTTTAATCTGTGTCTTCTTTTTAGTTCTCTCAATAATAGCATGGTCCGAGTCACATTCCATATGACTATGTCCGCTGATAAGAAACTTATGGTTGATCACTTCCAACAAAAGATACTTGCCATAATTGTGATTTACTTAATACAAAGATTTCGTTAGCTCAAGGACAGGAAATCCAGGCTTTAAAAGCTGAACTTGCTGCACATCATACATTAGCTGAAAAAGCTTATTCCGAAAAGAGGAAAGACAAAGACGATGCAAAACACGACTCATCAATTCGTGCCTACACGTTCGATCTTCAGCAATGCTTACCTACTCCTTACCTCAAAACTTCTGTTTCTTTTTATAAAAGGCAATTGTGGTCCTTCAACCTAACAATTCATAACTTAGCTAATGATCAAGCTATTTGTTATATGTGGGACGAAACGATTGGCGCACGAGGTGCTAACCAAATCGCTTCTTGTTTATGGGATTTGCTTCATAATTTACCTGCAAATGTAAAACAGGTCACATTTTATTCGGACACATGTGGGGGGCAAAATAAAAACAACACAGTTGCTATGATGTTCATGTTTCTATTGCATCAACATCCAACATTGGAAGTGATCAACCATAAGTTTCTTATCAGCGGACATAGTCATATGGAATGTGACTCGGACCATGCTATTATTGAGAGAACTAAAAAGAAGACACAGATTAAAATTAACCATCTTAATGATTGGATACAACTGGTTCGGTCTTCCAAAGTTAAAAACCCCTTTGAAGTGATACCTATGAAGCAAGAACAGTTTCTAAACTTCTCTGAATTAAGTTCAAAAAAAGGGCCGTTCACAATTAAAAAGAAAGACGTCTCTGGAAGCAAATTCCTATGGCAACCTGTGAAGTGGTTGCAATATAGAAAACCCATTGGAGAAATATACTTCAAGACAAACCTTGACAGTGACACTCCATTTAAAGCAATAAACTTCAAGAAAAGAGGCAAATACATTATAGATAACATACAGTTAGAACCAGTGTCCAGAGAGCAATTGCCAGTAAGTCGAGAGAAGAAAAAAGATTTGCTGGATCTATTACCTCTAATAGATCCAGTATTTCATGAATTTTATAGAAATATAAAAACGGATAATGATACAGAAAATATCGACCCCGATCTTGACGAAGAAGATCCTGATAAAGAAGAAAACACAGAAGAATAAGTAATTTAAAGTGTTTTTTCTTGTCATTTGGTTAAATTTCATAAATTTAAAAAAGAATAAAGGATCTTAATTTGTTTCTGCTATTAAACTTTGTTATTACTTCATTTGGTTTTTATTTACATTCAATTATGACAGTTAGAATTTTTATCTTCCTTCAGGGAATAAGTTGATAAGTCGTCGATGAACAATTGGATAAGTCTGTTTTTAAATGCATTAACAAATATTACATTTATTTTGTAACGTAGACTTAAAACAGCTCCTTAAAGAACCTAAATTCAACTATTAAAGAAGTAATCATCATTATTTTCGATTTACCAGAAGATCGTAAACTTTAAATTGGCAGCCCTGAAAAGTATGCATAAATGACATATCAACTTATTCACGCCAGGTACGGAAATTATATGCGTATTTTAAGTATTCTCAAAGTAAGTAAACGTAACAATTCACGCTTTGTTATTATAAACAATAATTATAATGTCCATTTTAAAGAGTTTCATAAATGACTCGTGTGATTTTATAATGATAAAACTAGACAATTCGAAATGTTCTAAAATATCACAACTTTTGATAGCGTGCTTATCTAGACAATTCGAAATGTTCTAAAATATCACAACTTTTGATAGCGTGCATAACTAGACAATTCGAAATGTTCTAAAATATCACAACTTTTGATAGCGTGCATAACTAGATAACTCGATATATATGTGTGTGTTTCGTACTCAAAGACGTTCATAACTTGATAACTGAATTTGTCATATTACACTTGCAAATCCACAAACGTATATGTTGATATATTAACTAATGCATGTTCTGACTTATGTTGATAAATCGAAATGCAATAATATAAACGCTGTCAGTTAAGTATTATTAATTTGACATGTCGTTTTATCAAATATTTATTGCCATAATTGTAGATACTCACTTATGTACGAAAGCAATAATTTGATTTTGTTTGAGTATTTCGAGTTGAGTTTTTAATACCGGTAGGGTATAAGGTCACAGAAGCGTTTAAGCTAAAAAAAAAAAAAAACGACATCTCGAGTTGTCAACGTATTCACGCGTGGTACGGATTTAGCTTAAAGGTATAAATTTATTTTACTATAGTATACATCATCTTTAAGATAGTTATTTCGATTATGAATATTTACTATTTATGTTTTTATTGTACTCCTACCACAGAGTAGTCTCTTTAACCCAAAGGTTTGCTGGTAGAGAATGCCTTGTTAGATTAAGGGGCCTTTTACAGTCCACTAGCGCCGCCAATCGAAAAAATGTCATAACTCGTAAATAGAATCAAAAATACAAAATGTGGTCTATTATTAGTGTAGAAAAGGCAATAACGTAATTTTATAACACATTGTCAACACTTGAAATATAGCTGTTTAGCTAAATCGTGCATTTGTAACAAAAACGGCCGTTTATGTTTTGAATGCACGATTTAGCTAAACAGCTAAGGTGTTATACAATTACGTTATTGCCTTTTCCACACTAATAATAGAACATATTTTGTATTTTTGTTTCTATTTACGAGTTATGACATTTTTTCGATTGGCGGCGCTAGTGGACTGTAAGAGGCCGCTTAAGTCTGCCTATGAACGACTATTGTACATCCTACTATCCTTTCCAACTAATATTATAAACTAGCGACACGCCCCAGGCTCGCACGGGTAAACGCAAACCTTCCTCATGAGTTACTCTGTCTATTAGAGAAAACCGCATGAAAATCCGTTCAGTAGTTTTGGAGTTTATCACATAAAGACGCGGTGGAAGACTTTGTTTTGATGTGAAAGTTGGTGAGGATGGATGTATTCTTTCTTTTCATGCAAAAACTACCAAACAGATTTTGATGAAACTTTACAGTAATATAGGTAAAATAGTAATATAGCTATAAATCAGAGGATGAAGGTCACTGGTGATGCGGCCAGCTGCTGCTAATACTTACAAAAACATGTTTATGCTTGTCGCGCGGGGAATTATTTTGCGCCGATTATTGTTCCGCATTTTATGTGTTCATGCTTCAACTTATTCGAATTTTTAACCGACTTTCGAAAAAGGAGGAGAAAAAAAAAACATACATACAGTCGAACATAGAGCATGTTCGACTGTATGTATGTTTTTTTTTTTTTTTTTTTTTATGTATGTCCGCCGATTTCTCCGTCAGTTGTAGACCGATTTTCAAAATTCTTTTTTATCCCTAAGAATATACTCCCGAGGTAGTCCCATATAAATTTTATCGAAATTGCTTCAGCCCTTTTTGAGAAACTGCACAAAAACGAAAAATACGCGTACCTCGATGACGTTTTGGTGTTCTCCAAATGGAACGTGGAATTTAAAATTCCACGTTCCATTTTATTGGGGTTTTTAGTTTTGGGGTATAACAACTAAATGGTGAAAAATAAAAAACTTTTTACAAAAAAAAGAACCGACTTCCACAAAAAAAAAAAATACTCTAAAAATTAAAAAATAACTTTAATTTCGGCAGTCGGTGTCAAATAACGAAGAACTAAAATACAAACACCGACTTCCGAAATTAAAGTTAATTTTTAGAGTAATTTTTTATTTGGAAGTCGGTTGTTTTTTTTTTGTAATGAGTTTTTTTTAATAGTGTTAACGTTGCCCGCGTCTAGCGGACACGCGGCGGGCGAGACATAATTAAAATCTATTGTGTGTGCTAATTGTCTGTCAAAATTCTTTTACGGGGTACTGTGTAAAATTTTATAACAAAATACCACTAGACATTCTCCAACTAAATGAGACAAAATTTAAGACATGCATAAAACACACACTATGTAGACAATGCTTGGCTTAAGGCGCAGTTATACGACTTTTAATAGCTTTTAATTGAACATCACGTCTAAACGACTAGTCTTATTTCTTTGAAAAAAATATATGTTACCCTAGACAATTTGCGTCGTAATTTGAAAATAGTCGTCGTCGAAATCTGAGTATATTTGAAAATATATTTTTATAACATAGTGTAATTAATTTGTAAAGTTATGTCTAACACGGATTAAAAATTGACAATCACGAAAAAACTATAAAGCGTATTTTTATGAAACCTTTACCATTTTATAGATCCTTTAATTATTTATAATTTAATCTCAGAGTTTTAGTCAAAATCGGACAGCGCTCCTTGATGTTTTCATATTACTGGGTGGGCATACGACGCATTACCTACGTGAGCTCAGCGCAGAACACGCAAGCTAACCACTCAAGGTCATTGGCAGCTAATAGCGCCTTAAGGCAGTTGTCCTATCGCCGGCGAGTAAGCGACTAACTCTCGGCTATTTTGACGCTCAAGAAACGTACAATAGATATACATTCCGTGTAAACAAAAGAGATGCATATATTAATAGTTGATCGCTGACTCATCCCGATCTCAGTCCTCATTGGCGGTGTGAACCACCGCCAATGAGGACTCGCTCCACGAGGTTGTCGCTGAGCGACCAGAGCTATCAAAGCTTACTTGCTCACTGGATGGGTTTTAGTCAGTAAGAGCCTGACACGCCCTCCCGCTCCACCCAGAGTGGGAGATGTCATTGGATGATTTCCCAACCCGCCAAAAAAAAAAACAAAAAAAAAAGCGGGTCGTCAGAAGCCCGAAAGTCTGACATCCAGTTTTACTAACGGGTATCGTATTACTCAGTTACTGGATTGTGGAGGTCAGACAGGTAGTCGCACCATGTAATATACTGGTATTCAGCTGCATTCGGTTAGACTGAAAGCCGACCCCAAGATAGCTAGGAAAAGGCTAGGCAGATTGATTGTGTCTGCTAATTGGACGCGGGCAAGGTTAATTAATTAAAACACATCTCTCTTCTGCCTTCGGCTCCACCTCCGGTTTCGATTCCGATAAACCTTTAAAAACTCCGTTTTCGACCTCAGTTACGGTAAACCCATCTCCGTTACATCCCTAATATAGGCTATAAATTTATAATTAGGGGAAGTACTAATTCCATACAGGCAAAGCCACTGGTTTTTGAGAGCAGTGGTATTGGCCGCGACTTACAAGTTGTAGGTCGTGAGTTCAAACCCAGGCAGGCGCTTTACTTTGTGTAAATTATTTAATCACCACTGCTCTCAAAACGGTGAAGGAAAACATCGTGAGGAAACTGGCATGTCTTAGAACCAAAAATTCGAAGACATCGATCCGCATTGGGCCCGCGTGGTGGATTACGGCCCACACCCTCTCACAGAGAGGAGGCCTGTGCCCCAGCAGTGGGGACATTAAAAGGCTGATGATGATAATGATGAAAGCCACTGGCAGAAGCTATTCACTAGCTATTTAATAAATAAATGCTTACTTTTAACTCTGTTTTTTCCTTTACGTCTCCTTCTACAATCTGCTGTCTTAGCAATAATTAGGTTACCTGTACTTTTAAACTCTCTGGTATCTCTCTTATTGTTTGAAACAGCTACCTGGGTAGTTTGTCTATGTGATTTGTAAGCCTTTCTTTATATATTTTTTTGTATTATTCCTTAACTTTCGATTTCTGACTTGATTTCTCTAATTATTACATCTTACACAGGCTGTTATCAAGAAGAAAAAGAATAGTGAATACCACATAGGATACTTTCGAGATGACCCGGAGCAGAAACCAGTATTTGTAGCCAGTAATGATAGTGACAAAGGTTACCACATCACTCCTATGGCTCTGAACATATTTGGAGCTGTTTAGTAAGTATCTAACAACATCAAATGCCAAAGAACAATAAAAATACCTATCACCCAGAACATTCCAGCTAAATTCTAAAAGTTATCAATTTAAGCATGCTGGCGTCAGTCAGCATACTATAATTGCGTCATGATATGTTTTGAGCTTGAGGCTTTTTTTTTCTTTTTTTTGTGGGTTGGTAAATCATCCAGTGACTTCTTCCGCTCTGGGTGG
Source organism: Polia nebulosa (assembly GCA_951329385.1). Taxonomy (NCBI): domain Eukaryota; kingdom Metazoa; phylum Arthropoda; class Insecta; order Lepidoptera; family Noctuidae; genus Polia; species Polia nebulosa. The sequence continues at coordinate 9,067,638 of OX589593.1, read as the reverse complement.
AGCGGGAGGGCGTGTCAGACTTTTACTAACTAAACCCTGTTCCTTCAATTGCCTCTCTCTGTTCCAAGGGCCGCGGTAACTCTATTTTGAGTTTATCCACGACCCCAGGCAGGCATCAACCCTGACCGGCTCCGTCAGGTACTGCTGACATCTCTTTGAGGCACGCGTGGAACACTACGCGCTGTCGACTCTCGGGCCTGGTCCTATACTCGCCGTCCGCAAGCCCACGCCTACGGTGGCCGGAGATCAGCTTGCGATCCCCGACGCCCAGGGCGTCTCGTGCGGCGGCTGCTGCGGGGGGCGTGATGGGGACTCTGCCTCACCCGTTCCGCCTCCTCCTTCGCGAGCATTACTGCTTCGCAGGAGGCGACTGCTTCCCATTCCCTCTCGCTCCGTATCATGGCCTGGACCAGAGCCGGGCGCGAGAGTTCACTGCCGCCGATCGCCTCCACGAGGACACGGCGCGGTGTTCCGCCCAAACAGGGAGCCTATGAGGCTAGCTTAGTCACGGGGAGCCTATGAGGCTAGCATAGTCACCCAGAGTAGTGCACTCTGGGTGTATGCTATAGAAAGCCTAAAAAAGAAGAACAAAAAAAGCACAAATAGTACATACAGTACCCTAATATTATTAATTCTTTTTTCAGTATGTATTTGCAAAATGAAAAGAAGCACTCGCCTTTTACTGCTATGTCATGTCAAAAATTAATGGATAATATTAAAACCTATGCTGAGAAGAACAACATTTCTCTAGAAGAATTCAATATGAAGAAAAGATTGGCTCTTATGGTAACAAGATCCTTCCATGGTGCAGGTATTGTGGTGCCTTATAATAAGAAGACTCAATTAGGATACAGGCACTTAGTGGAAACAGATGGTAAGATACTTTTTCTACATACATATTTATTTCGACAGACAGATTTCGTTAATTTACTAGTGTTGAGTAAAAGAAGTTTTGTGTTAGAGGCTTTAATTCAGCTGTGTTGAGTTAGTGCCATTTATTTACTAACGTGGAATTAGATGTGTTAATTCAGCAGTATTCAATTAATGGTGTCAATTCACCAGTGTGTAATAAGTGATGTTAATTCACTTATGTTGAATTAGTGGTGTCAATTCACTAGTGTTGAATTAGTAGTGTTCATTCACCAGTGTAGAATGCGGCGTAATCATTTTACAGGGTTTTTTCTTTAATAAATAATTCAGTTTGTCTTTATATCAACAGCCAACCTGAGAAAACTGTTTGCTAGTCTAGAAAAGGCAAATAGTCAAAATGAAAAAGATAAGTTACTGTCAGAACTTCAGCCTGTAATAACCTATGCTAGTATAGCTTTAGACGAATGTGACTTTGGAACTGGCATTGAAGTTGGCATAGCTCTGTTCTGTTCTGGCCTCAAGGAACTTGAACCCAGTGCAATGAGCAGCTTAACTGCAGCATACTCTGTATTGAACAGATCACCATTCGGCGAGATAATAAAGGTAATTTTGTCCTGCTTATACAGGCTGTAGCGAAAATGGGTGGTCATATTTTAGATAGGTACTGGTTTTGCCCATGTAAATGAATAACTTTCTAATAAGTCATAGAAAACTCCCAAAAACAAAAATCTTTCCATACAAAATTATCATCAGCTGTATGTAACATCGCATTTCTTTTTGTCGCAATTGACTGTGAATTCCTTGAAGAAAGTTGTTGTATGATATCTGAATTATGTCAATCCATCCAGCGTTTTAGAAGATAAATAAAAATGCCCTTTATTCCACTACTTTTACATATTTTGTAATATCTAATTAGTTAGAACCACACTTCTAAAAGAAATCTTTGGCTCTTTTCCACAAAACATGACTTCCTTCGTTTCCTTTCTTTTATTAATTTTTGTCGTCGCTATTCGTAGCGGCCGCCTCTACGGCGTAGGCGTCCCCTAAATCGCTCCACACGTTTCTATCACGCGCTTTTTGCATCCAGTTCGGTCCACAACGTTGGGTAAATATGTCTCTCCATCTCTTTTTTTGTCTTCCCTGCTTCCTTTTACCGTCTAATGGGATCCATTCGGTTACCCTTTTTGTCCATCTAGTACATTCTAATCTACACAGATTTGCATGCCCAGTTCCATTTAAGTAATCTTATTCTATGCTTTACATCTGTTAGTTTAGTTTTTTTCCGTATTGATTGATTTTTTACTGTCTGATTTTTTTATGCATAGCTTACTTCTTTCCATTTTCCTCTGGCAATTTTCTCTTCGTCTTCCTTCCTCAACGACCATGTTTGACATCCATATGTGAGACACGGTAATATAACTGTTTCATACACTTGTTTTTAATGGTTAGGCTAATTTCATTATTTTTCAGGAACTCTTTTAACCCCCAGTACTTTTCCAAGTTAACGCTATTCTTCTTTGTACCTCTTTTTCATTGCAGTTTTCAAACGACACCAATTGTTCTAGGTAGACATAGTCCTTGACATATTCTATCTTTGCGTTCTCTATTATGACGTGCTGATCTCTCCATTAGTAATTATTTTTGTTTTTGATGCATTTAGCGATAGGCCGACGAATTTCTTACTTTCTCTCGCTAAGTCACTTATCATTGATGCTAATTCGATTGCACTTTCAGCAAATACAACAATATCGTCCGCGAAGCGCAGATGACTCAGAAACTCTCCATCCACTTTTATGCCCTTGTTGTCCCACTCAAGGTGTCTAAAAACTGATTCGAGTACCGCTGAAAACAATTTTGGTGATAAAGGGTCCCCTTGTCGGACACCCTTTACAGGAAACTCTATTCCTTCTTTTTCTAGTCGCATTAGCCCAACATTTAGAGTAAACGCTCTTGATTAAATTTATATACTGTTACGAGCTGGGTATGGGATAAATTATTTTACACCTATTAATTAACCAAATATCCTTTATTAACTCAACAACTTATTTACACAAACACTAATTCGCTGATAATCACAATTCTCTTCGTAATCGCTTGTATTCGCTTCCGTTCGCATCTGTAGTCGAAAACAGACTGACTCACTCGCTTTTTTTTTTTTTTTTTTTTTTTTTTTTTTTTTTTTTTTTTTGTGGGGCGTCTTGCAGGTCAGCCTCTGAGGCTGTCGTCTGCTTAACCGGGCTTGCCTGTGTAGGCTTTAATATATTAAAGCCTCCAGCCAGGACTTATTAACTTACAAAACTAAGTGACCACGCTAAGGGCACTCCCTGCGGAGTACGAGCCTCGGCTTAGGGCGTCACTGAGGGGCAGCAAGGGAAGGCTGGATCTGGTTACCATTAATTGGGGAGTTTACTGGCTCAGCGGCACGTGCTGGCGAGAGACGGGGAGGGCAATGACTTAGATTTCGCGACGGGCCTCGCCGGCGAGGTCGGAAAATCGGCGGTCTGTAGTGATTTTTGATAGTGCTGGTTTCCCTACGGCTCTCTTGGCGCAGGGTTGTGGCGTCATCAGGGACTTGGAGGGTATGCCGGGGGCGGCGAATCCTAGAAATTTGGGAGGGAACGTATCGAGTAGCCGATGCGATAAGGGGGTTACGATGTTTAGCAGCAGTTTCTAGGAAGCGCTTGGTGGAGCGCTTCATGAACTGCTGCAGGGTGGGGATTTTGAGGTCAACATGCAGCTCCTCGTTCCTCACAAAGTAGGGGGCATCCACCACCTTGCGGAGAAAGCGGTGCTGCAGTGTCGACATCTTGTGGAGGTGACGGGGCTTGGCATGTGCGAACACTGGGCAAGCATAGGTCATGATTGGTCGGATGACCGCGGTGTAGGTACGCAATTTGCACTTGAGTGACAATTTGCTTTTACCATTTAGGAGGAAGTGGAGTCTACCTTGAGCAAAGGCGGCCCGCGAGCGAGCTTGCTTTATGTGCTCGACGAAGGTGAGATGCTGGTCTAGGATTACGCCTAGGTACTTGGCCTGCTTCTCCCAGGGGATCGGCCTGCCGTACATGGTGATCGGACGAGGGGGTCTGACCGTATGTCGCGGTCTAGAGTAGAGGACTGCCTGACTTTTCTCAGGGTTGACCTCAATTCTCCATTTCCGGAACCACTGGCCCAGCTGGGTAGTGTAGGTTTGGAGATTGAGGCCTATCTGGGCGGGTGAACGACCCGAGTAGAAGATGGCCGTGTCGTCAGCGAATAATGCTAACTGGGCCTTTTTGGGTTTAGGGATGTCGCTAGTGAACAGCGTGAAGGCTAGGGGGGATACCACAGAGCCCTGGGGGACACCAGACTTTATAGGATGGGGGGAGGATAGAGCGCCCTCTACGCGATAGCGAAAGGTGCGATCCGACAGGTAGTCTCGCAAGATGAGTACGAGACGATCTGGCACACCTAGTTGATACAGCTTATAAATTAAGCCATTGTGCCAGACTTTGTCGAACGCTTTCGCTATATCGAAGTACAAGACACCGGTCGTGCATTTACGCTGGAACCCAGCGCTCATATGCTCGACCATTCGGTATACTTGTTGGACGCACGAGTGTTCGGAGCGGAATCCGAATTGCTCGTTGGGAATGAGACTCTTAGCTTCAGCAAAATCTTTGAGTCGCTTATGAATAAGCTTCTCGTAAATCTTGCCGAGAACATTGAGTAAACTAATGGGGCGGTAGCTAGTGGGGTCGGATTTTGGCTTGCCTGGCTTTGGAATACCAATGACAGTGGCCTGTTTCCACGCTTGAGGGAACATATTATTACTTAAGGCGCCATTGAAGATGGCGGTCAAAAGCATAATAAGTTGGGCTGGGAATAGTTTTATAGCTCTGTTGGATATTCCATCAGAGCCTGGGGCTTTTCTGGGTTGAAGTTTCCTGATGACATCCTCCACCTCTTCGGGTGTGACGGGGGGTAGCGGGTCATCAGGATCTTCGACCGGAGGGAGGGAAGCTCTCCTTTCGACCTCAGCATCTACCATGTCTAGGTGGGCCTGGTCTACTGGTTGAGAGCTGGGAGAGCATTGGGACTCTAGACTGTCGGCCAGGCATTCCGCCTTTTCGTCATTATCAAACGCGACACTCTTGTCAGGACGAATGAGAGGAGGCATTGAGGCCTCAGACTTGGAACGTAGCTTTCTTTGGAGGTTCCAGAAAGCCAGGTGGTTAGGCTCGAGTTCACTCAGCGTCTTTTCCCAGTTCGCAGAACGATGCTCAGCAGTACGTCTCTTTACAGCACGCTGCAAGCGACGCATGTGAACCTTGTTTGCGTGACAGGGAAAATTGCTGTATGCACGAATGGCAGTGTTCTTCTCAGTTATCAGACTCCGTACATCCGCTGGGAGTTTCCAGCGACGGTCCTCCGTCACTGGCACCTCTCTTGAACAGTCGTTCAAGACGGTTCGCACGTGATCCGTAAGCGAGTCGATCGCCGCTGACGTGTCAGCGACTGAGCTTATATGATCAGGGATAGAGTCCAAGTGAACCGACGTGGTAGATTTCAGACTTTCGCTTACTTTCTTCCAGTCGGTGATTACTTGGGTAGGGGGAGGGAGATTTGGGTCGGTCTCACCTGAGCGGGAGCCCAGGTGCAGGAACACCGGCCGGTGGTCAGAGTCCAGTTCATGCAACACTTCCACCGAATGCAAACGTAAGTTTATATTCTTTAGAAGTGCCACATCTAGGACACTGGGAGTATAACTAACGGTGTGGGGGTAATAAGTGGGGCTCATCGGTACGATGACGTCGAAGTTGAGGGTAGAGCTCAGATTATGTATGAGCCTACCCTTGGAATTGGAGTAATTGTGGCCCCATATAGGGTGCTTGGCATTGAGATCACCTGCTAAGATGACGGAACTACTCATGCCGAAGAGTTTAGTGAGGTCGCTGGAGATGGCATCAATCTCATCAGGAGAGGATGCTGAGTCAGGTGGGATATAGGCAGAGATGACTGTGATTGGCTGATGGCCAGTCATGCCTAGCCGACAGGCAGAGTACTCAAGAAGAGATTGGGGGGCGGGAGGGGCGAGAGGAATACAGTGAAGTTCCTTCCTGTAGTAAATTAGTGTGCCTCCCTTGTGTTTTTGCAGTCTATCATTGCGAACTAGTCGATAGTTGGCAATTCTAGGGTCACTGCGGTAGGGCTTCAGGAAGGTTTCCTGTATGAGGAGAATGTCTATTTGATGGTCGCGAAGAAATTTCGCGATCTCATCACGTTGGCTTTTATATCCGTTAGCATTGAATGTAGCTAACCTAAGGGATCGGGGTTTGATGGAACATGTTTTTGCGTGCTTATCCATTACGGTGCGCAATTCATATTATCTAAGGACTTGGCAATACCAGCAAAGTCGGACCATATTTTATGGGCCGACATCAGATTGTAGTTGCCTGACGCGAAGGCTTGTTTAAGCACTGCGTCAAGTGCTTTCGCCTCGGGGGTGAGGAAGATGGAGTAAGCCCTTAAGATGGTACAGGCTACACTCTCATCTGGGGAGTATGTGAAGGGGGTATTGGGGGAAGCTGCATTGGCAGCGGGGGCCTTAGGCCTCATTGCAGCAGCTGCTGAAGTAGCAGGTCTTGGTGCTGCAGCTTGGGGGGCGACTGTAGCCGCCGTCGTGGGGGCTACTGTTGTGGGAGCATCCATCAGCGCGGGGGTAGCGGCTTTCGTGGAGGGTGCTAGGGTGGAGGGGGCCGCTAGGGCTGGGAAGGCTTTTAAATGAGTAAGCCTATTCCATGGAGAAGGTCTCTGTGGCGCGAGACGGTTGGGGAGTTGGGAGGAGGGAGCTTTCCCAGATGGGCACTCCCTCTTTTGGCGGGCCTCAGCCCGCTTGGCCAGTTTAGGGGCGATTTTAGGCGCTTTGGGGCAGCCCCGGTAGTTAGCCGGGTGCCCTGTTTGGCCGCACAGCACACAGCTGGGGGGCTCTGTGCATAGCGTGCGGTCTTTGGGACGGGGGCAGTCCTCTGTGCCATGCTCGCCTAGACACTTGACGCATCTAGGCTTGGCGAAACAATTGGATTTTGAGTGACCATATAGTTGGCAACGATGACATTGTCCAACTATGGTTGGCTTGTGCGGCTTCTCGATCGAGATGCCGGAAAGCGAACATATAGTTTTTACCCCGAAGATGGGGTGATGGCCCTCCGTGGGTTCGCATACGACACTTACCATGTCGTATACTTCCCCACCTCGGGCTCTGTGGAGGCGGTGGACAGAGATCACTGGGACCTTCTGAAGAAGCAGGTCCTCTTTGATCTCCTCGGGGGAGATTTCTTTGGGCACACGCCTGATCACCACTCTGGTGGGCGTGTCCTCGGGGAGGGTGTACGTATGGAAGGATACGTTACGTTCTTTGAGTGCGCGGGTCAGGTTACGGTAATCGTCTGACGAATTTACCTTCACCTTAATGCCGATCGGACTGGCCGTGGCTTTCGTGTACTGGATCTTGCGATCCACACACATTTTGGACACTTCGGTCCAACGGGCTTTCTCCTGTATGTACAGGGGGGGAGGGGCACGCTGCTTCCTCGAGGCAAGGAAGGCAGCTGACTTAGGGGGCGGGGTGCTGTTTGTCTGAGAGACAGGGGCAGCTGAAGCGGGCTGTCTAGACGAGGGGATTGGTGAGGGGGTGGGGGAGGGGGCAGTGGCCTTCTTGGCCTTGGTTGCTTTGGAGGGCCTGGAGGCCTTCCCTTTCTTCTTCCTCTTCCCTCCGGTAACCGGAATAAAGTCATCGTCCTCTGAGGAGGAGGTGACCTGGGACGAATCCGAGTCGGAGGTAGAGGGGGAAGGGGCGGGGGCGGACGTGTCCATCACTTCCTCCATCACTGGAGCGAGGACACGTTTCACGTTTGCGGCTAGGCTAACGCACGGTGGGTTTGACGCTAGGCTAACGCACGGTGAGTGCGTCACCCCAGTGTCGGACGAGTTGTTAGACGACTCGTCGTCGTCTAGAGGGGAAGAGGGGCTGACTAGAGCGTCAGTAAATAGCTCGGTTTGCAGAGTTGCAAACCGTTGGCCATATTTGGCCTGAAAATCGGGGTCCTTTAGGAGGACCTCCGTAAAAAACGCAATAATTGCGTCGGACATTTTTATGTTAGGTGGGACGGGACCTAACCTAGGTAAAATTCGGCAATTCCTAAGACTCACCCTGAGAAGAATTTGCCGGAACAAACTCAGGGGTCACGGTCTTTAGAAGGATGGGAGTTAACTCCAATGAGAAAATACAAAAGAAATCAAAATCTTGATTAAGAAAATCAAAGATTTATGTTTTAAAATAATCTAAGTACGTGAGCGTACAACTAGAGCTAAGTACCTAACTCCCCAGGTGGGCAAGCCTGGGGATGTGTAAACCCTCCCAGCCGGGATCAGCTGGGAGGTTGAGTGCCTACTGTGTGACCCTAAGCTTGGCTTTTGCCGGCTGCCAGTCTCAATGTGCAAGCCGGGTCCTATTGGGTCTGGTGCGAAGGGGTAGAAACACCCAACCAACACCAGGTGTGTTAGCTGAAAAAGATGTAGCGGCTAACCGGTTGGCTAGGGGAGCCCCCAAGGCCAAGCCCCGGCGCCCGAATCCAAGTTACTGCCTTACCCTGAAGGGGCTCGGCAGGGTGTCTTGGGTCAACACCCACTTAGCTTCGTTGGCACCGTGAGGTATCCCGCTAAGTACCACGAAACTGTGGATTTTCCCTGAGGGGGCACGGGTGTTTTGACAAAAACTGACAAAGAAATAATATCGTCCGCTACCTTTAAAAAGGCCGCTTCGGATAATAAGTGGCGCGGCGGCCAAGAAACAGGATATACCTCCGCTACCTTGAAAAAGGCCGCTTCGGTTGTGACGTCACACGGCGGGCGACTCGGCGACACGAGCGACAATCCCTTCCGCTACCTTAATACAGGCCGCTTTAGGTGATTGTTGGCGCGGCGACACGACGACACACGCAGATGAAGCTCGGTGACTCGGCGGCTCGATGAACGTACGCAACTAACCTTAGCCCGCCGTCAGGCCTATTTATACAGTCATGGAAGTGTATGGGGAAATTTAAATGATTAATATCTTTGAAACTACTCAAAGTTTCTCCGTCACAAATTCAGGTTATCATTATCGTCCCCGTCACAAAATTTTTAACACATTTCGAAGGTCGTGTATCAGCAGGCAGCGGAGATACATGTGTCCAGCCATCTTGAACTCAGGCTGGCTGGACATTAAGTTTTTATTGATTTCTCGAAAACCCTTACATGTGACGCCATACATCAAACGTTATTACTGTCACAAATGGCGTCACTAAATATTAGTTAAGGAACCATATTCGAAAACGCTCCCGTTATTGAGATTCGGAAGTGCCAGCCAGAAGTTTTATACGTAAATTCAAGATGGCTGGACAGATTTTTGCATTTTTCTACTAAACCGCTGTACGTATCACAAAACTTTTAGCTCGATGCCTGTCACAAATTTATGTGACGCCCGTTGATATGCAAAAAGTCGTCAAAATCACTTCCGTTACCGAGATTGAGAGACCAGCGAAAAGTGTTTTTTAAAGATGGCTGGACACGTTTTCGATCGATTATCTAAGATTCTGTAGCGTCACAAATTCTGAAATAAGGGTGTTTAGCCGTCACATAAAGTGCCCTATTGACCTACTTAAATGCGAGCTATTTTGAAGATTTGTCCAGCCTACTGAGTCACATGAAACTTCGACTACATTCTCGTACGTTCCAGTGTAATACGGTCGACGTAACAATACTTAAAGTCCATTCCTTGCTGTGAAAGTGCTGTCCAGATCGCATCATAACGTAGGGAGTCAAAGGCCATCTTAGTCTATAAAACACATATAGATAGTTTTCCCGTACTCGTTGGCTTTCTCTATTTTTTGCGTAACAACCTGTATATGGTCCGTCGTTGAGTATTTTTTACGAAACCCAGCTTCTCATCTAGGATTTTGGTAACTAAAATGACCTTCGAAAATATTTTGTATAGGTTCGTCATAAGACTGATCGGCCTATAATTTCCAAGGTCACTACGATCTCCCTTTTTGTGAAGCAGTGTGATTGTGGACTTTGACCACTGCTCTGGTGTTGTTTGTTTCTGCACTGAGAACGTTATTGAAGAGCAATTGTAGAGGTTTGAGCAGTGGGATGCATAGGGATTTCAGAACTTCGTTTCCAATATTGTCGCTGCCAGGAGTTTTGTCGTTTTTCTGAGTAATTATTGCGTCTTCAATTTCAGATTGAAGAAAGCTTTCCGTTTTGAGTAAGTTTGAGACTTCAGAGGTATCGTGCTTGTAGAGGTTTTTTTGTGAAATGTGCTCGTTGATGTTGTTTTTTTGATCGTTAGTGTAGAGTTCTCTGTAAAAACGTGTTGCTTCGTCAATTATGTCTGGACGTCTTGTTAATATGTTTCCACACTTGTTTTTCAACTTCGCAGTCCACTCAGTTCTGTCACTCAATTCTTTATATGCCACGCAAACCTGTTTGCTTTATTAATTTTTCAAATGTATTTTGCCTATGTTTTTTCATCTTAAGTGATATGTTTCTGTTGATTTCCTTGCTATTTTTTGTTATTTTTGACGTAATTTCTTTGGTTCGTTTCTCTTTATACAATTGTTTTCTTTGGTCTAGTAGGTGTTTTGATTCTTGGCTTACAATTTTTATTTTATTTTTATGTTTTCCTGGCAATAGTTGCAATAAGTTCTTCATTACCGTTTCGAACTTGTTATATTGGTCTTGAATTCCTATTGTTGTACATATTGCTTCCATAAATTTATTTTCACAAGATCTTGTACTTTCTCCTGACACTAAAGGTAGGTTTCTAGTATAGTCGACAAGTTTTATTCTAGTATAGTCGCGGTTTTATATTCTGTCTCTTACGTTTCAACTGTACGGAGAGCTTGTATCTTATAATTCTGTGATCTGTATTAAAGTTTAAATTTTTTATTATATCAAACTTATGTACATTTTTATGTTTGTTTGTGAGTATGAAGTCTATTTCGTTGTAGTGCCTTCCGTCTGGTGACCGCCATGTCCATTTTTGGTGCGGCTTGCGATTAAACATGGTATTTACTATTTTACAGTGGTTTTCGAGTGCAAATTCAACCAATTTTTGACCGTGCGGAGATCGATTTCCGTTAGAGAAGTTTCCAATCACTGTATCCTCTCCTTTTTGTCTTTTACCGAGTTTTGCGTTGAAGTCGCCTAGTATTACAAAGTTTTTGGAGTTCACGGAGTCCATGGCGGAATCTACTGTGTCGTAGAACAAGTCTATGTCTTCGTTTGTATATGATTCCGTGGGAGCGTATACCTGAATAAACGACCAAATGGTATCTTCCGATGTTTGGATTTGTAGTGTCGCTTCGCGTTTTAGAAGATATGAGGTAATAAGTAATATAATTACATACATACAAGATACGCGCGAAAAACATAACCCTTTCCATGAAGTCAGGTTAAAATGACCACCCATTTTTGTTACACTATGTATAACAGAAATGTAGTTGCCTTTTAGGTTTTGAGTTTAAAAACATAAAATTTATGATTTCTTGTTTTTTTTTCAGGCACATCTGAAGTACCGTCGCAAAGGTCCAAATGTTTCGCTGTTGCATGTAAAATAGTACATTCAGTATGAATTCATAAGCTTGTAATGAAAGATAAGGACATATTATTTTCTTAGCTATTTTTAGTATAATAGAACCATACAACTATGAGTTTGCTTTGTAGTATGTCAGTAGATGTTTATATGTAAGAATATTTAAATCTTGAATCAGTTTGGTAGAAATATGCTGGCATTATGCAGTGTCATTATAATGGTAGGCTGGTTACTGCTGCCGCATGTCAGAGGAGCATTGCGCGAAGATTACCACTCAGTGGATTCCAAACGCAAGGCAACGACAACGCGGCAGGTCCAGAAAGAGATGACGGAATGAGTTGGACTCCTCAAAGGACGGGCCCAAAATTACAGTACCTACACTGGGGAAAGTGGATAGAGGGAAGGAAGGCCTTTGCCCTGCGCTGGGACAGCACAGGCACATAATAAATAATTATTATTATAATGATGATATAGGAAATTATGATGAGTCCACTAGGGCGAATCTCCAGGCGTTAGGCTGATAATAACGACAGACTGTTGCCGACAATGACGAATCGTGGGAAATTCAACTTTAATACGCTAGTTTTAAAGTACACTAATATTATTCATTGCCTAGTAGTACTAGTGTACCTACTTTAATACTAGTGCATTAAAGTTCAATTTACCAAGATTCGTCATTGTCGGCAACAGTCTGTCATTATTATTAGCCTAACGCCTGGAGATTCACCCACTATGTTGTTGACGTCACTTCTATTTTGGAACTGTATCACGCTCTAACGCAGGGGCGTGGCTTAGCTTTGCGCCCCATCGGGACACTTCGCAGAGATTATGTTTCTGCTGGCTAGATACTATTTAACCAGCTCGTTTTGATCAACTACTGGGCAAAGGCCTCCCTACTCACATTCCACCCCTCTGGTCGGCGCTGCTAAAGACAAATCTTTGTTAAAGGAGTCCAGCTCACCCTGCCATTTCCAACTGGGCCTGCCGCGATTTCGCCTGGCGCTACTTGAATTCATAATTCGAGATCATTTCAATATATCGACAGCAACTAAAGTTTTGACTGGTATAGTCTATAGGTATCATACCTACTTGAATTCAGAATTCGATATAATTATAAAATTTTGTAACAGCAAACTTTACGTCATAGATGACGAAGTTGGAATTCCATGGCAACAGTTACTTTTTTTTTACACAGCCGATAAGTCGAGACTTAAGTTGCTGGCGTTGGATTGAAATTATCTCGAATTATGTTTATACCGTGTATAGGGTGACTAGTAATTAGTGACCGATACTTAAACACGTGATTGTACTCATGATAACAAACAACTTTCCCAAAGAAACATTTTTTTTTACAGTCATTCTCTTTTATCACAATAACACAACAGCCATACGAAATTCCAAGGCGCGCGCGCTTTGCCCTATCAGCTGTTAGTCGCGTAACGCCGTTCTGTTTCACTATGTTTCTTTGGGAAAGTTGTTTGTTATCATGAGTACAATCACGTGTTTAAGTATCGGTCACTAATTACCAGTCACCCTAATATATATTTAATATTGACGATGGCAACATTAACCATTACAACTAGTTGAGCGCCGAAATTGGGTATTTTAAGTGAGCATTTGAATTAGGATACAATTCTATTAAATCAAATATTGCAAGACTCAAAAATGCTTAGTAAAACTTACAACTGTGTTAGCAAGCACTGACTCTATACATATAAAAACAAACAACACTACAATTGACAGTTAACAGTGGATCACCGCTGCGACAACCCATGGGAGATTGCACAACAGCATAAAATAAGTATGGGTTGCAATGGAATTTGAACTTCCTGATGTATGTTTGTTCTAAAATTTCATAATTAATTTCTCAATAGGGTCGTTCGATTATCAAAAAATACTGGACATGTATTTTTTGCTTTATCAAATCAATAAAAAATGAATATAAAACGCATCAAAGTTCAGGAGTGGGGGGCTTGTTACGTCACTTTTGAGTAAGAAGTTGTATAATTTCAACTCGAAGTGTGACGTCATGGGAAATTTCAACGCACTGTCTTCATTTTTTGTTTACGTGGCAAAAGAAAAAATACGTGCCCAAAATTTTCTTTGGTAATCTGGACCAATTACATTTCAGTCATTTATCCAATTCAAATAAGTGGATTATAATCGAAAATGTAAATGTATTTGTTGGAACCAATAGTGCCTTTATTAAGAGAACCAAATTCAGAATAGATATGTCTGTATTAACTTGTTTATTTTGACATTGAATTTAATTCAATTTCTTTTTAGCGCTTTGAAAGTTGCTGAAATTCATGTACTTACTTACTATGTTGTTAAAAATAATTTCTTTTTTAATAAACTTTTTAATAACTTTTGGCGTGTATTATATTCATGTCCTACTAAGGTGGAAGCGCCATGGTAGCCCGCGAAATTCAAATTTTCTTACGTTTTTTGCAATTTGCAGGTCAGTATGTATTTATAGAATTATAATCATTAAAATCATCAATACAACTCTTTCAGTTAGAATTTATGTCAAATGTGTTTCTAACTGAGAGAGTTGTATTGATGATTTTAATTATTACATTTCTGTAAATACGTAATTGCTACGGCCGCGAATCATATTTTGACCAACATACAAATTGCATAAAATGTAAGAAAATTTTAATTTCGCGGCTACCCTGTCGCTTTCACCTTAATATTATGTTTTCAAAAAATGTGTCCGTGTCGCGTCCAATATTACAGCATGTAACAAAAACCCTGACCGATCCTGAAGGGTATTATTTGGTATCGTACTGTGTACACATATAGTACATCATCTTCCTGTCCTTATCCCATGTTACTTGGGGTCGGCGCAACACGTTTTTTTCTTCCATTCTGTCCTGTCAGCCGTCACGCCATCGCTAACTCCCTTATCACTCACACAATCCATCCGTCCTTTTTTTGGCCTCTCTCTCCATCCATCCACATTTATATTCATATCTCTTTTGGTTACATGTGTTTCATCCCTCCTCTTCACATGACCATACCAAGATAAGCGGTTCCCTTTCAACTTTTCTGTGACTGGCGCCACTTTTAAACTACCTCTAATGTACTCATTTCTCACTTTATCCATTCTCGTTACTCCACACATCCATCTCAACATTCTCATCTCCGCCACATGCAGTCTTTTTTCATCCGTCTTTTTCACAGCCCAACATTCTGATCCATACAGTACGACAGGTCTAATCACGGACTTATAGATTTTCCCCTTTAACTTACGGGGCATCCGTCGGTCGCAAGTTGTTCCAGTGACCTGTCGCCATTTCACCCATCCTGAGTTGATCCTGTGCGTTACGTCTCGGTCTATATCGCAATCCCCCTGGACAAGCGACCCGAGGTACCGAAAGTCGGAGCAGTGTGTACACATATACGTAATCATTTAATAGATACGAGATTATTATTTTCCCCCGGTGAAAATAATTAATTTAAAAAAATAGAAAAACTTATCAAAGGCAACACTAATTACGAAGGCTGTAGCCGGAGGATTTAAAAAAATACAAAATTTATTAATTAAATTTATTTCATAAAGAATTACATTAATTACTCATTAGCTAAAATCGTTGACGGTTGACCGATGCTGTGTCAAAAGTGACGATTCCACGCGGGTCGCGATGTCCGGTGTCGAACTGCACCGCGTTGTGCTGCGTCGGCACTCGTGTTCATAGCTTATGCGCCACGTGATAATGAGGTAAACGCTTGTCAGCGATTTAGGTGCTATGCGAGTATGTAACACACTGAGCGCTTGACAAAGTTCACCTACAGTTGTTATCTAAGTGCCTACATCGCGGTTAGTGCAGGGCGGTATCGTTTGAAATAAAAATAGGTAAAAATGAACTTACGATAAAAAACTTTTTTACAAAAAAAAACAACCGACTTTCAAAAAAAAATACTCTAAAAATTAAAAAATAACTTTTATTTCGGAAGTCGGTGTCAAATAACTTATTAATTTATAACGTTTGTAATTTATTTCTTCGTTATTTGACACCGACTTCCGAAATAAGTTATTTTTTAATTTTTAGAGTATTTTTTTTTTGAAAGTCGGTTGTGTTTTTTGTAAAAAAGTTTTTAATTTTTCACTTTTTTGTTGTTATACCCCACAACTAAAACCCCAATAACATGGAACGTGGAATTTAAACATTTGGAGTACACCAAAACGTCATCGAGGTAAACGTATTTTTCGTTTTTGTTCAGTTTCTCAAAAAGCGCTTAAGCAATTTCGATAAAATTTATATGGGACCACCTCGGGAGTATACTCTTTCGGATAAAAAAAGAATTTTGAAAATCGGTCCACAACTGACGGAGAAATCGGCAGACATACATGAAACATACATACAGTCGAACATAGAACCTCCTCCTTTTTCGAAAGTCGGTTAAAAATTTGCCATATTTAGTGTTAAATTTCGCATATTTTATAAAAATAAAAAATCTATATCTTATGGTTTTTATGAGTTAAGTACATTTTTTTTTACTATTTTATCTACTACGTATGTTAAACCAGGAATACGCCTTTATTGGATCGGACAGGGTTTTTGTTACATGATGTATTTTAATTGTGTCTCGCTCACCATGTGTGTCCGCTAGACGCGCAAAGAGTTAATACAATCTTAACAAAGAAGTGGCTGTGGGAAGAGTAAGCTTTATAATGATGTTGGAGGAATTCTGGAGTGGCGACCGCGTACCGGAAGACGCAGCGTTGGAAGGCCTCCCACAAGGTGGACCGATGACCTGGTGAGGGTCGCGGGTAGCCGATGGATGCAAGACGCACACGACTGGTGATTGTGGCGACACTTGGGGGAGGCCTATGCCTGTGGACGTCTTATGGCTGAAATGATGATGATGAGGAAGAGAAAAAAAAATACAACTAAGTTTTACAACTTGTGCTGGCTGCACATACAATTGACAAACATTGAATTCTCATGTTATTTTATGGTCATAAAGTAGGTAAAGAATTCCCCTTAAACTTAAGGGGAAGATTTATAAAACAATAGTCAGACTTGCTGTCTTGTATGGTTCAGAATGTTGGGCCACAAAAGTGAGGAATGACAAGCAATTGCATGCGGCTGAGATGAGAATGCTAAGAGCGATGTGTGGTGTTACGCGCATGGATAGAATTAGGAATGAGTATATAAGAGGAAGTCTGAAAGTGGCACCGCTGACTGAAAAGTTGTGTGGAAATCGGTTGTCGTGGTATGAGCATGTGATGCGGAGGAATGAGGAAAATGTCGTGAGGAAAGTCTTTTGTATGGACGTGGATGGCTATAAGAGTAGGGGAAAGCCAAAGAAACGATGGTTGGACTGTGTGAAAGAGGATATGGGTAAAAAGGGGGTGACTACAGAGATGACGACTAATAGAGGAGTATGGAAGAAAAAGACAAGTTGCGCCGACCCCAAATAAATTGGGATAAGGGCAGGAGAATGATGAAAGTAGGTAAAGAATAATTTATTAATTAAAACATTATTTGCTGCTTTGTTTTCAGTTGGGACTGCCGCATTAATGTAGAGCGTCCAGTGCCGTAGCACCTAAGGTGCAGAGTAGTTCAAAGCACCAGTTTCCAGCGTCGAGAATATGGATGATTTTAGATTCAGGGTAAAACAATTATAATTCTATTTAGTCCGTAAGTTCAAAAAATATTGGACACGTAGGTACTTTTTACTTTATCAAATTAATGAAAAATTACAAAGATAAAACGCATGTAACTTCAGGAGTGGGGGCTTGTTACGTCACTTTTGAGTACAAAAAAACTTTTTACAAAAAAAATACAACCGACTTCCATAAATAATACTAAAAAAGGCAAAATAACTTTAATTTCTGAAGTCGGTGTTTCTAGTTTGGTTTCTTCGTTATTTGACACCGACTTCCGAAATTAAAGTTATTTTGCATTTTTTAGTATTATTTAAGGAAGTCGGTTGTATTTTTTTTGTAAAAAGTTTTTATTTTTCACTTTTTAGTTGTTGTACCCCATTCTAAAACTAAATTAATAGTACAGTTATGCCCGAATTGATAACCCCAAAAATAGGGAATTTGAACATATCAGAATGAACTGTACAAATCTGTATACCCTTCAGAGCGTATCAGCGTGATGTAATGTTGTGAAGTGGTGAAAACAATATACAGACATGCGATTGCAGCAATTCTGGAAGGTTTGCTATCATTTATTGAAGATTTCCATTGTGTATCTCCGAAGTTCTTCATCAGATCTTCACCAAATTAAAATGGGACCACATGTGAAGCAACAGCTTTCAAATAAAAAAATCTCCAAAATCGGTTCACGTAGTAAAAAGTTATGAGGTAACACACATAAAAAAAATACAGTCGAATTGAGAACCTCCTCCTTTTTTTGAAGTCGGTTAAAAAGTGGCACAATTTCAACTCAAATGTATTGTGTCGTCATGCGAAATTTCAACGCAGTATATCGTTTTCAAATATGTGTGTCCAATATTTTTCGGTAATCCTAAATGATGGACTAATTGGATTTTCAACCCAATTGTTATTCATGTCACTGGGCCGAGAGAACTCTGGTCTCGGCCCCAGTCGCCAAGAGGGGTTTATAATATTTTTTTCTATTTTCTAAAGAAAATTTTCGCTTTAGTAGCGCTTAAGGCGCAATTATACGACTTTTAATGGTTTTTAATTGCACATCACGTCTAAACGACTAGTCTTATTTCTTTGAAAAAAAAAATATGTTACTCTAGACAATTTCCGTCGTAATTTGATCTCAGAATATTTAATATTATATTTTTTTAGCATAGTGTAATTAATTTGTAAAGTTATATCGAACGCGGATAAAAAATTGAGAATCACGCAAAAACTATAAAGCGTATTTTAATGAAACCTTCGCCATTTTAAAGATCATTTAATTATTTATAATTTAGTCTCAGTTTTTAGTTTAATACCTGTTGTTTTATGTGTAATAAATTAATATTGAGTCTAATTTCGGACAGCGCTCCTTGATGGGCGAGTCCTATTACTGGGTGGACATACGACGCGTTACGTGAGCTCAGCGCAGAACACGTAAGCTAACCACTCAAGGTCATTGGCAGCTAATACCGCCTTAAGTAGTGTTATAGTTCACTATAATGCGTAAAGTAACGAGTCCATCGCGACCTGGTTCATCAACAGCATCCTAATATTTCATAAACAGTATCATAAGCGTGTTAGTGGAGGAGCTCGTGGCTAAAGTACAGCCGCACGGGTCGATCCATCAGGTTACGCTACGATTGCCGGGGTTGGTCCATGGAAGGACCATCTTTACATACCGAGACTCCTTCCGTGCGTCGGAAAGCACGTTAAACCGTTGGTCCCGGCTGTCAATCGTGGATCTTTGACAGTCGTTACGGGTTGTTAGAAGCCCGAAAGTCTGACATCCAGTCTTACCAAGGGGTATCGTATTACCGAGTAACAGGGTTGTGGAGGTCAGATAAGGTCAGTCGCTACATGTATAAAAAACTTTTTTACAAAAAAAACAACCGACTTCCAAAAAAAGAAATTATAGTCAGTAAGAGTCTGACACGCCCTCCCGCTCCACCCAGAGCGGGAGAAGTCATTGGATGACTTCCCACCCCCCAAAAAAAAAAATAGATAAAATATGGGACCACCTCGTATATACCTACTCCATATATGTATATTCTATCGGATAAAAAAAGAATTTTGAAAATCGGTCCTCAATTGACAGAGAAATCGGTGGACATACATAAAAAAAAACGAGTACATACAGTCGAACATAGGAACTTCCTCCTTTTTCAAAATCGGTTAAAAATACCGGTATTCAGCTACATCCGGTTAGACTGGAAGCCGACCCCAAGATAATTGGGAAAAGGCTAGGCAGATTGAAGCGTGTTAGTGGAGAGGTTCAATTTAAAGGCTAAAACCTAAACCTGATTAAGTATTTTGTCTATTTGATTAAGTATTTTTGTCTTTATCATTATAATTTACCCGATTGCCCCAGAAAGAGAGTAATGTTTATTTCACTAAAATATTTTCATGAACACTTACTGACAATAGCAATGAAAAATATACAAGTTAGGGTCAGGTTTCCTTAAGAGAAATTTTCAAAGAGATTGGAATTCTCACGGTGGCATCTTAATTCATTTTTGCAAACATATTATACATTAGACAAAATATAGGTACATTTATACAAAAAGACCAGTGATATCCACAATTTTAACACCAGAAATAAGCATAAACTTCATGTTCCTTCCCACCGTTTTCGTAAGGTTCATGGTTCATTTGAGGGTCTCGGTATCCACTTTTACAATAAGCTACCCCTTTCTTTTCTTGACCTGCCTTTTAATGCATATAAAACTAAAGTTAAATCTAGTCTCTGTTCGAAGGCATACTATTCCATCAACGACTATTTAGAAGATAAGAATGATTGGTCGCTGTGTTGAACGCAAGACAAAGTTACACTTGATGTTCTTTCTCCATATTTAGCTTATGGTTATGACAGATTATATGTGTTCATATAACAATTGTTTACTAATTTTAGTGTGATGGCCCTAGTTTATCACTTGTAGCTTCGAATCACAGCCCTTTGATAGATTCTATCGTTGCACGTGGAAGCAGGCACACCAGTTATGTATGGAGGCTTATTTAATTTGGTTTAGTGTTTATGCTTGAGTTCGTTTTTAATGGAATAATTGAGTGTGCTAGCTAACAAGTGGCGGATAATTTAATTTTATGATTGGGACTGTCTTTAAGTAGAACTTTGACGTTCAAAAAGTGCTGGCTTTCAGCCTAGTTTGAATAAATGACTTGATTTGAATTGACAAGGGCAAACAAATATTTTAATTATTCATCAGCAATGAAATCTGCCTTACGATAAGTATTCAATAACACCTCTGATACTCCATAGTCCATAGAGCACGCGAGACGCAATTACAATGGGTCTACTCAGGTCCTAAAATGTAGTTGATTACTTATGTATTTTATCTTGTTGATATTATGTTTTATGATTGAACATTAATTGATATACGCGATATTGAAAAAATCTAGTGTGAAAATCGATTATGCGAATGCTAAAATTTAACGAACTTAGAGCATGCAAGGCTATTTAATCTTAATAGGTTTGCAGCGCTACAGTAAAATTCGTGATTGTCAAGTTTTAAAAATAATAATATTAATCACAAAATCCTGAAAAGACCAGGGTCCTGTTCTGTCATGTTTAAGATACTCTTATTAATTGCAATATTAAATATTGGAGAAATCTTCAGCGATGAATCGGACGAGTTCCATGTGCACGTACGACATCGTCCAAAATCATCATACCATCACAAATCACACAGCGGTACCAAGAGTCGTGAATATCAAAATCCACCATTGGGACTGCGGAGCTATGACGAAATAGTGCCGGAAATGCTTACCCGAAGTGCCTCATATAAATTTTCACCGATTGTCGTCCGAAAACTTATACCTGATAAAGATTTTTATGCAGCGTCACCGTATGATGTGAATTTTGATTCGTTTAGGTAATATAAACACGTATTAATATATTAATGAAATAATGGATCGGTGGACTTTAAAAGGAAGTGGAAATAAATGATAAGGAACTGAGTGAATTTATCTGTGCGTTATTGTTTTGATTCAGTCATGTTAGCCAAGCGTAATTTTATCGAAGATCGTTATTATACCGTTTGTTATTTCTGTAAATAACCATTTAACTGATGTGTATTAGCCTGGAGTACTTGACAGCAGTGGTTACCGGACCGCGCCGGCACAGAACTACGGCGTACCCGCCGACAGGCTCAGTGGCTGCTATGTAGTGCTGCTTAGCATATCATCTTTCACGGAGATCTCGTCTTGAGGACACATTAATGAGGAAAGGCTTCCAGATTTAAAAACAATCTGGATGGGGAACTCAAGAGCTTGATTATAATAATGTCCTAGATAACTAAATGGCTGAAAAAAGGTTTTTCAATTGTCAGATAACTGATGAGTAAAGGCTGATTCACGTTACACCGTGTCGCCACCGGGCCGTGCCCCGGCCGGGCCTCGGCCCGGTGTAACATGAACGTGTGCACCGGGCCCGGATGAGCCCCGGCCGGGAACCAATTGCACGGTCAAATATCTATAGTATACTTTTTGTATGAACTGATCCATGCTTGGCCGTGCTCCGGACGTGTCCCGACCGGGGCCCGGTGGCTGCACGGTGACAGCCCGGTGTAGCATGAATGACTAGCCCCGTGGACGTGCCCCAGCCGGGGCACGGTGGCGACACGTTGTAACGTGAATCATCCTTGAAAATCGCAGTTTGACAGATTTTTAGTGAAAAAAATATGTCGAACCACCATATTTATTCTTCAAATAAAAGTTATCTGACTATTGAAAAACCTGGCCTTAGTATTTTAAGTTCTACTAACCTTGGGCATAAGAATATTCTTTTTAATCGACGAAAAATAAAGGAGGTTCGCAATTCGACCTTTTTAACCGACTTCAAAAAAAGGAGGAGGTTCTCAATTCGACTGTATTGTGTGTTACCTCAACAATAAAAACAAACTTTTTACTACGTGAAACGTTACGATTTTGAAGATTTTTTTTTATTTGAAAGCTGTTGCTTCACATGTGGTCCCATTTTAATTTGGTGAAGATCTGATAAAGAACTTCGGAGATACACAATGGAACTCTTCAACAAATGATAGCAAACCTTCCAGAATTGCTGCAATCGCATGTCTGTATATTGTTTTCACCACTTCACAACATTACATCACGCTGATACGCTGTGAAGGGGTATACAGATTTGTAGTTCACCCTGATACACCATAGTTTCACCAACTATGTTCAAATTCCCTATTTTTGGGGCTATCAATTCGGGTATAACTTTACTATTCATTTAGTTTTAGAATGGGGTACAACTAAAAAGTGAAAAATAAAAAACTTTTTACAAAAAAAAAAAACAACCGACTTCAAAAAAGAAGATACACTAAAAATTAAAAAAATAATTTTAATTTTGGAAGTCGGTGTCAAATAACGAAGAAACCAAACTAGAAACACCGACTTCCGAAATTAAAGTTATTTTTTTAATTTGTAGTGTATTTTCTTTTTTGAAGTCGGTTGTTTTTTTTGTAAAAAGTTTTTATTTTTTTTATCAACATTTTATGCTTCGGGTGACAATGCTATCATTCATCAATCATCTTAGGGTCTACAACCCTATAACTATGTACTTATATCTCATCACTACATATTATAAAAAAAAACTTTTTTACAAAAATTACAACACTTACAAAAAAGAAAATGCAATATTTTTAAACTTTATGTGTATTTTCTTTTTTGGAAGTCTATTGTATTTTTTGTAAAAAGTTTTTTATTTTTCACTATTTAGTTGTTATACCCCAGAACTAAAAGTAAATATTAAAGTTACGTCCGAATTGATAACCCCAATAGCATGGAACATGTAATTTGAACATACTCGTTATTGGAAGAGACCAAAACGTCATCTACGTATACACATTTTTTGTTTTTGTTGATTTTTTGAAAAAGGGCTAAAGAAATTTCGATAAAATTTTGGACCACCTCTGGAACTTATTCTTTCGGATAAAAAAATATTTTTGAAAATTGGTCCACAACTGACAGAGAAATCAGTGGACACATACATAGGTACATACAGTCGAACATAGAACCTCCTTCTTTTTGCGAAGTCGGTTAAAAACAGTCCCAAGAATTGATTCTCGCACTGATCTATAGATATAGATTAGTGCGAGAATCAATTCTTTCCTACTATAAAATGTGACTCAGGATACTCGTAGCTGTACAAATCTTCAAAATAGCTCGCATTTAAGTAGATCAAATAGGGCACTTTATGTGACGGCTAAACACCCTTATTTCAGAATTTGTGACGCTACAGAATCTTAGATAATCGATTGAAAACGTAAATAATATATTTATAATGAAAATCCGTGTATTGGTGATACTAATACGAACAACTGGGCCGTATATCATCAGGCAACGGAGATACATGTGTCCAGCCATCTTGAACTCAGGCTGGCTGGACATTAAGTTTTTATTGATTTCTCGAAAACCCTTACATGTGACGCCATAAATCAAACATTATAACTGTCACTAAATATTAGTAAAGAAACTATATTCGAAAACGTTCCCGTTATTGAGATTCGGAAGTGCCAGCCAGAAGTTTTATTCGTAAATTCAAGATGGCTGGACACAGATTTTTGCATTTTCCTACTAAACTACTATACGTATCACAAAACTTTTAGCTCGATGCCTGTCACAAATTTATGTGACGCCCGTTGATATGCAAAAAGTCGTCAAAATCACTTCCGTTACCATGATTGAGAGACCAGCGAAAAGTGGTATTTCAAGATGGCTGGACACGTTTTCGTTCGATTATCTAAGATTCTGTAGCGTCACAAATTCTGAGATAAGGGTGTTTAGCCGTCACATAGTGCCCTATTGACCTACTTAAATGCGAGCTATTTTGAAGATTTGTCCAGCCATCCTGTCACATGAAAAAAGCGCTGCTCACTATTTTGACCACACTCCCAGTGTCCACAGCAACCCCAAAAAGATGTGAAAGCTATAAATACGGCCGTGGTCGCCAGTATGGTTAAATATGCTTTAATGAACACAGTTATATGTTCCTGCTTACATCTATTATTTATGATAGACTAGCAGCATCTTCCAGCGGCTCCGCCCGCGTAGTGTAAGTACTTCCCCCCATTATAAAATATAGCATAAAAATTATGTTACTTCTAAATAGGCTATATTGTAGTTTCATTGTAGTGTTTGCGTGAAAGAGTAACAAACATACATCCTCACAAACTTTCACATTTTTAATATTAGTAGGATGTCGATATCGAGTCGCGCGGATGCCCGCGGCGCCGCGGGAATTCCGGCGAATTCCGCGACTCGTTCCGATAATAAGTATTGTAGTAATGAAAATAAAGCTAAAATTCATATGACATTGAAACTGCGCTGCGCTTCGACGCTCTTTTGGTGGGAGTTGACCCTAAGCAGGTAGATACCAATCTGCCTTAGTTATTTTATCAGTACTTAAATAAAACAGGAACATTGAGTAACGTCTTTATTTTAGAGTGACTTTCACAAACAATACAAACATATTCAGAAAAAAATTGTTGATGATCGCAAAATGCGTTACAGAAACTAAATTAAATTTGTAATCAGATAAGTATATCGAAATTATTCTTTAGGTTTGTCAGCAGTGCTCAAATGTAGAAATAGAGATAATGGACAATGGTCGCTACCATACACACTGTCTCTTATAACATTGTCACACAAAGCTGGTAGCAGTCTTTCTGAGATAATGAAGTAATCCAAACGCCTGAAACAATAATATAAAAAAATTAAATACGAGGAATTAACACCCGATTTCTGAATAAAAAATTTGACTTAAGAGGCCGTACCCGAAATTTTTAATTCACTGATTTACGTGATTTTACAGTTAAAATAATGTATTTCTAAAAGTTTTAACGCACAAGATAAAAGATCATTTCAATTATGATCTAATGTATGAGCTAGTTTTTTTTTATTTTTTAAGTATTATAATTACGATTAATCGACCACAAACCGACGATGGTTTTGTGAATTTTGCTGTAAGGGGTTTAGAATATCACATAATTACGAATCGTTTTGACGTGTAAACGATATGAAAAAAAAAACTTTTTTACAAAAAAAATAGGTACACTAAAAATTTAAAAATAACTTAATTTCGGAAGTCGGTGTTTGTATTTTATTTCTTCGATATTTGACACCGACTTCCGAAATTAAAGTTATTTTAAATTTTTAGTGTATTTTTTTTTTAAAGTCGGTTGTTTTTTTTGTAAAAAAGTTTTTTATTTTTCGCTTTTTAGTTGTTATACCCCAGAACTAAAAACCCCAATAACATGGAACGTAGAATTTAAACATTTCGAGAACACAAAAACGTCATCAAGATATGCGTATTTTTCGTTTTTGTTCAGTTTCTCAAAAAGCGGTAAAGCAATTTCGATAAAATTTATATGGGACCACCTCGGGATTATGATATTCGTTCGGATGAAAAAAGAATTTTGAAAATCGGTCCACAACTGACGGAGAAATGCGCGGACATACATATAGAAAAAAAAAAAAAAAAAAAAAAACATACATACAGTCGAACATAGAACCTTCTCCTTTTTCGAAAGTCGGTTAAAAATTAGAATGTATTGTTGCTAAACTCGTCTACATAATCTATGAATCACTTTTTACCACTTTCATAAAAATATTTAGTAAAAAAATATTGAACTTAGTCAAATTTTAGAGAAAATGGGCAAAGAATTGCTTTTTATTTTGGCTATTTAGTACTCTCATTTATAAAATTAAAACAGCAAAAACTAAACTTTAGTTCACCGTCAATCCATTTCTTGCGAAAAAAATGTAAAAATGACAAAAATTTGGCAATAAAAAATCTTTTAAAACAACCCAAATCTCGACTTATAATACGCAACGGAAGCTTCGAATCTAACTCATTAATTAGATCATAATTGAAATTATCTTTCATGTTGTGCATTAAAACTTATAGAAATGCATTATTTTAACTGTAAAATCACATCTGTAAAATAACGTAAATTAGTGAAATCGGCCAAAGTTTCGTTTTTTTTTCTCTCTCTCTTAAGCCTGAGATCTAAACTCAATTCCGAAACCGGTTCTTAATCGCCCATACAGCAATACAACTTGGCATAATGGGGTTTTACTCGTCTGATCACAAGCCTATGTGAGTGCGGTGTTCCTGTCCAGAACATGATTCACATATTGGAATGCCCCAATTGCCTATAGCCATACCTGCACGATGGAGAACCTGATGAACGCTACTGATGCTGCAATTAATGTGGTAAGCTTCTGGGTCCAAAGTATTTAAAAAGTTAGGAAAACACCAACCAACCCACAATTTGAAAGAAGAATTCGCCCATACTTTTTACACTTAAGTATATCCTCAAATTGTTTCTGATTGTTCTATATGAAATTTTAATTAGGTATTTGTAGACAAGGTTGTATCTGCTAAAAATAAATATGTATTCATGAAATACACGTTTTTGAATTTACAAGGTCAAGGTTGTGGTTTAACTTTTATTTCTTGTAGAACTACAATCTTTCCACGTTAACTGCATCTACATAGCCAAGACAGTTTTTACAGATAGTAAGAAGCTCGAAGTCTGAAAACTCGTTTTACCAAGGCGTATCTTGTTTCCCAGTAACTGGGTTGTGGAGGACAGCTAGGCAACACAGCTCCATGTCAGCTGCATCGGGTTAAATTGTAAGTTGAGTCCAAAATAGGTAGGAAAAGGCTAGACAGACAATGACTTTCAAAGAACTGAAACAGTCTTACTTACCATCCTACGTTTTTCGCTCGGCTATTCATCATGTAAGTCCAGAATGTGTAAGCTCCAGTCTTGTCTGGGTACAAATGGCGGTACGTATCTACGAAGCCGTCTCCGAGCAACTCTGTCATCCCGGCACGCTCCTCGTCAGTAAAGCCAGCATTTTTTCTATTTGTTTTAGGGTTGGCTAAATCTGCAAGTGATTACGTTAGTAAAATTTTAGGAATAGAAAAAAATGCATTTCTTATTATCATCTTTTATGAAAAGCAGAAATAATATCGAAACTAACTACAGCTTACCTTATAAGAGAAAAACAAAACTATGATCCAGCACGTTATACCATACAAATTAGTTTGATTAAATTATAATAAAATATGTACCTATTTCTTGATGTGAAACATTCATGTCACCACAAATGATCACAGGCTTCTTCTTATCTAATTCCTTAACGTGTCTACGAAACTCTTCATTCCATTGCAGTCTTTTAGGAAGTGTGACTAGTTTCCGGCCCGAGTTCGGCACATATGTACAAACTAAATAAAATTGCTCATACTCCGCTGTTATAATGCGACCCTCGCTGTCCAACTCCTCGTTTTGTAACCCATAAACCACGTTCATTGCAAGTTTTGCTGTATAAATGCCTACGCCAGCGTAGCCATCTTTCTCGCCAGCCACCCAATATGCATGATAGCCTGGTATGTTTGCTATTTCAGTTGGAAGTTTATCTTGTGAACATTTTGTTTCTTGAATACACAAAATGTCTGGTTTCTCATATTTGAAGTAGTCAAGACAACCCTTAGTTGCCCATGCCCTGATACCATCCACATTCCAACTTGATATTTTAAAATTCCATTCTTTGCCCTGACTATTGTTGGAAGAATTCGAGAAGTCAATAGATTCGAAATCTGTTGCGGATTTATTTTTGGCGGGTGCTTTCGTTTTCAGTTCTCCTGCAGACGCTGAAATACATTACATTATGAAACTGAACTTATGACAATTATTGAACAAGCTCTTTACATTGTTTTGTCATATGTTGTTTCATTGAGTAAAGATTGTGTGTGAAGTGTGCATTATCGCCATCCTCTTATACTACAGCAATGGAAGCCCAATGTCACATGCACATGTTTGTACTTTTTCTAAATAAAGAAGTTAATATTTGGATATAATTTCTGTGGATTGCATAGCATACCTAGGACTTATTGAATTGCACAACAGAAAAAATAACCACTTATGCACTGCAATGCGTTATAAATAGGACCCACTAAATAACCATACATAAGATAATCATGCGAAAAAATAAGTGCTTAGATTTAGTTTAAACCTGTCTTATTACAATAAATTAGTCACCACATTGGAAACCCAATATTAATGTTTGTTACTCATTAACTACTTTTTATTGTCTTAATACCACATAGTACGCTTGATTATTAGCCTGTCCCTTACTTATCCAAATAATTTATGAAGCAGACCGATTTTTTTATGTATATACTAGAGATTGAGAGTACAATAAGGTAGAAAAAATAATAAAGCATTGAACATATATATTTGGAAAAGTTTTATTATGAATAATATTTAATGATAAAACACACTTAATAGTAACTCAAAACAATATTTTGTCAAATATTTAAATTATTATCAATAGTACTAGTTACCCTTTTCCGCAGCTCCCTTGCGCTTGCGTTTTGATGAGGGCTCACTTTCTTGTGGTTTCTCTTCAGGAACATCTTCATCTTCATCATCATTTTTCACCTCGGCTGAAAAGAGTAAAATATTCTTTATTGCAACTGAATTTGCTATGATAGATATAATTTATGATGTAATTAGGAATACTAATTACAGTAAAAACCGTTTAAGACAACATCGGTTATAATAGACCAAAACAATAAGTACCAGCTGAATATTACTAAGTAGCTTTTTTGAAACATAAATATTCTTATTTGAAAGAATATTTATTATTCTTATTTGAAAGAACATTTATTATTCTTATTTGAAAGAATATTTATTATTTGATAGAAATAAGTATTAAAATAACTAAATGCAAAATTTACCTTTTTTGGTCACCTTTCTCTTCTTAGAGGATGGCGTTTCATCATCATCTACATCATCTTCAACATCCTCTTTAGGTTGTGCTTTCTTTCCCTGGTTCTTCCTGCCTCTTGGTTCTTTCTTCTTAGGCTCAGGTTTGTCTTCTTCCCTCTCATCCTCATCTTCATCTAAATCAATTTCTTTTTCTTGAGCTTTGGCAGGAGCTCTTTTCCTGCCCTTTGGTGCAGGCTTTTCTTTGATCTCTGGATCTTCAATTTCAGGTGCTTCTTGTTTTGCTTTCCTGCTTCTACCAGTTCTTGGTTCCGATTTCTTGGCTGCAGGTTCCTTCTTTGCCGGTTTCTTCCTCCCTCTACCTGAAGATGGTGCTTCCTCTGTGTGACCATTGGCATCTACATTTTCGTCACTCTGTTCATTCTCTTCAGTTTGAGCAGATATCTCCTCTTCTCCTGATTGATCACCATTTGATGGCTCTTTGTCTAGAGAATTTTCATCATCCACATTCTTCTTACGACCCTTCTTGGCAGGTGCTATATCATTTTGTGGTTCACCTGAATCACTGGCAGCTTTCTTTCCACGTTTTGGCTTCTTGTCAGCAACAGGGGCAACTTCCTCATTTAATTCTATGTCTGCAATAAGATCTGGCTCAGGTGCAACTTTTCCTTTCCCTCTCCCTTTTTTGGGGGCATCATTTTCTGTTACTTTAACGTCAGCAGCTTTCTGTAAAAATTAGCTATGTATGTATTAATCTTATACAATTTACAACAGTTCAATTACCTATGAATAGGCTTAAGTTAGGATTCAAAGCTTATGCCTACCTGTAAAAGATATAGGTACTGGTTGTAATTTGTAAGGAGTTTAACAAAAGATAGCATAAAATACCATAGATTCTGCCTAATTTTTAAACTACGTCTGCATCATAAAACAATGGCAGAGCTTAGTGATGTTATCAAATTTTCTACAAAATAAATGCTTTGTAGTTTAAATAAGCAGTATCCAACGGCCACGACGAGGGTCAGAGGCTCATGTTAGGGGCGGGAAACAGTACCTACGGCATACGCTTCAACAAAAGTGGCGCCAACGCCAAATTGCCGCCTGACTTACATTATGCCTAAACATGAGTTTGTATAACCGCGACGTAGTGCTAACGGGAAAAAGTCGGTTAAAAAGACGAATATATTCACATTATAATTTGACCAAACCACTAACATATCATCGCAATGATTTCCCATAAATTGAAGTTGAAATACGTCTGACACAAGCACAGTTTAAGTGCCATTGATAACAATGCTAAACCCGTTAGTAAATTCAATGCAAATACTCGAAATTACAAGTGGTTTAAAGCAATTATAGCATACCTTAGCTTTAGCAGACCTAGGCGCCATTGTCACAAGGCAAGTATATCAGGAAATAACACCGATTTCACAATAATTTAAAACAAATCTTTGCTTCACCACCCGTGTGAAAACGCGTTGTTGAGAGCAGGGGTTGCGGGCGAAGTTTCCGGCAAAATGACAGATATCGTGTACCGCCACTGCCGCCAAATTTTTGCTATTTTTTTTTAAACGTACTTTTCTAAAATGGCGGATCATTAGAACTGGCCTTGGGCACAAACTATTGTCTATGGAAAACTAATTTAAAAAAAATGACAAGTAACGTTTTTAGAATAGGTACAAAAATGTCGTAGGTAGCAACTTATAATATAACTATATTTTAGTTTTGGGTAGTCTAGAGTCCTCTTCTCACCGTACTTCTTGCCATGGCACCGAACCCATGTGAGAAACAAAACATTCTTTGAATTTTTCTCTAATGCTTTAAGCTGTGTTCCTTTTATGGCCATCCATTTAAAAATAGTAAACTCAATCAATCATCCTCAAACGCACCATCAGAATCAGAAAACATGACTTACAGGCGCACTATTGCACCTTCTGAGAAATTACAACAGTGTCTGATGCTAATTTACGTTGTCTAAATGGGACAAGTGGGCACACCCATTCTCTCACGTTGCATCGTATAAGTTGGTCAATATATAAATAATTTCAAGGGAGCCGAAATCTGGAGTATTTAGTGAGATTGGAAGGTCCCGATTTTCGACTTCCTAAATTGTCTGTAGTGTAATCGCATCGCTACAATTTGGAGCTAAGTGTCGCCAATTTAGCGACTTTGTCGCTAGAAATGACGACTTTTGTATAAGATTTGACGACAAAAATGGCTTAGCGACTTATCTGACGAGTTTTGGGAGTACAAATCAAAACAATTTTAGGGCTAGTAGGTAATATATAAGTTAAGGTGAAAGCGCCAGGGCAGCCCGCGAAATTCAAATTTTCTTTCATTTTTTGCAATTTGCAGGTTGTATGTTGGTCAAATTATAATTCGCGGCCGTAGCACGTACGTATTCACAGAACTGTAATCATTAAAATCATCAATACAACTCTCTTAGTTAGAATTTCATGAAATACTACATTTGGCATCAATTGTACATCGCAGGTCGATGTTGCGTGGATGATGTGTGATTGCGTTGCATACGTTACGTACGTGGGATCAGTTTGTCTCTAGCATATAGGTTGTGTAAATACCTTATTTTTTGTGGGTTGGGAAATTAGTCAGACTCTTACTGACCCACCCCTGTTCCTTCCCTGCCTGAGTGCTTAAGATCATATTTTTAGTTTTGAAACTTTCAAACTACTTACACCAATATTTACTGTTCTATAAGTTTTGTTACAACTTATAGCCTACTAACGTATTTTGTGTTTGTTTTTGTATTTAATTTAGTACACTATATATACTAAACTAATAATAACTTAATAAATAAAATATGTACAAGTGGCATAAATGATCCGGTCTCCTACAGCTCATTGGGCATAAAAAAATTCGTCCACATCGCTGTCAATGGGAAAAGTGCCCAGAACGCTGGCAGCATTGTCATTGCCACGTTGAATGGCAATGCTGATTCGTTGGCCGAAAAAAAGGCCAGCCCTCTGGTCACGTGAAGAGTCGACTAAAAGTTTGCTGATGTCACGGACAACTCGATGAGCACTCGGACCCCATGGCCCTAGTGTTTCAACCCCAAACGGCTCAAACATATAACTCCCAATAAGATTGTTATATTTGCGCCGTTTGAATTTTTCTGTACCTGTAGCCGCCGCCCCAGCATAGCCCACCGTGCTAAGAATATGAGATGGCGCAAGGGTGTCGACACATGTTGCATCCCACACCAAAGGCCATCTTCCAAAGCATTATGGTCATCCCGTCGGGCCTCTTTCCATCGTAATGAATCATTCTATTTTAGTTGAAAATTTTTAATAAAAATATTTATTATGAAGAGAAAGACTGCCGTTTAAAAAAAAATAGGACGTTATCACCTTAGAGCATTTCTATAAGATTATCACCATCTTGTTTTTGAAATCGCTAATGAGTCGCTGCGAGTGTGTACACACCTTCTTGGAGTGGTTCATGGGTTCTTTTGTTTATTGTGCACGGAGGTTTATAATGTGACTTTGACAAAAATTTACACTGACAGACCGACGCTGCCGACGCAGCTGTTTCAGAATTGTCGACATCGGCACGATTGCCAAAGAGAAAAATAGAATAGAATAGAGTTTGACATGTGACAGCGGCTGGCTGTCAGTGTCGTGGCAACGTGCATTCGTTTCCTTTTATGAGGAGGACGAAGAATTTCTGCATTATTAAAATTGCTGACTAAACCCTTGGTGTAATGGTAAGATTTCTGTAGCTTTATAATATACTAAGACCTTTTCAGGTATATTTATTTAGTTCGGCAAGGGTAAACTGCTTCACTGAACCATTGGCAATTTTCCTCTATTTGGGAATATCCGGGAGTAATATTATGAGTAACATAGCATATGTTGTATAGAATACTAATTTATATTTCAGGCTACATTAGATCGTAAAGGCACCTTCAAGGTGGAATATTTGCAAAACATCGAGAAGAAAGTGCAGATGAAATGGGACAGTGAGAAAATATTCGAAATGGAAGCACCGGACGATGGTAAACCTCATGAAAAATTCATGTGTACATTTCCCTATCCTTACATGAACGGACGCTTGCATCTTGGTCATACATTCTCACTATCAAAATGTGAGGTGAGTTCAAACATTTTTATAAGCCAAGCTTACAACTATCAAGATAAACAAAGTGTGTAGCTAACCTAAATGCAATGTAATAATAATGAAAATATCCCCATATTTTAGGCTGTAAATTGCATTTCTTGCAGCAATTTTTTTTTTTTTTTTTCAGTCTGGATTCTGTGTACAATTGCTGTGAAAATTATTATTATTTTTTAGTTTGCTGTAAGATACTACAGACTGAAAGGTAGAAAGGTGCTTTTTCCGTTTGGATTCCACTGTACTGGTATGCCGATTAAAGCTTGTGCTGATAAGTTGAAAAGAGAAATGGCTCTCTATGGTTGCCCTCCAGTATTCCCTGAAGAAGACGAGATTGTAGTAAAGGAGGAAGGTGATATTGTCCCCAAAGACAAAAGTAAAGGAAAGAAAAGTAAGGCAGTGGCCAAGACTGGAGCGGCCAAGTTCCAGTGGCAGATCATGCAAAGTCTTGGAGTACCTGAAGAGGATATCAAACTGTTTGCTAATGAGAGTCACTGGCTGGAGTACTTCCCTCCACTGGCTGTAGCTGACTTGAAAAGAATGGGTATTCATGTAAGTACTTGCTTAGTGAAAGTGCCTTATAAAATAATAATATAACATTTATTTCAACTATTCCATCAATAAAAAATTAACTAACATATCCAACTGTTGTTTTCCAGGTAGATTGGCGTCGCAAATTCATAACTACTGATGCAAATCCTTTCTATGATTCCTTCATTAGGTGGCAATTCTATCATCTCAAAGAACGTAACAAGATCATGTATGGGAAACGTTTTACTATTTTCTCTCCTCTGGACAAACAACCTTGCATGGACCATGACCGAAGCACAGGAGAGGGTGCTGGTCCTCAAGAGTATACTCTTCTCAAAATGGAAGTGGTTGAACCAATCCCAGAAGCACTCAAGTAAGTCACAATAATAATAAGCTCTAAGTTAACTATCTATGAGTCAGGTTAAACCTCATAGTGATTCTTTAGTGTCTAAAGAAAGTGCAAATACAATTATTACAATAGGACACCAGTATAATAACAATAATCTTTATCTTCTATTTTAGGCCTCTTAAAAGCAAAAAGCTGAGTTTAGTTGCAGCCACATTAAGACCAGAAACAATGTATGGACAAACAAACTGCTGGGTGCATCCTGATATCAAATACATTGCCTTTGAAACAGTTAATGATGGAATATTTATCTGTACAAGAAGGGCAGCTAGAAATATGGCATACCAAGGTTTCACAGAAAAGGATGGGGAGTTCAAAGTATTACTAGAAGTTGTAGGAGAAGACTTAATAGGGACTGTTTTAAAATCTCCATTCACTTGTTACCCTAAAATTTATGCTCTTCCTATGCTGACCATCAAGGAAGATAAAGGCACTGGTATTGTAACCAGTGTTCCATCAGACTCTCCTGATGACTATGCGGCACTTGTGGACTTACAGAAGAAACCAGCATTCAGGGAAAAGTATGGCATCCAAGATGACATGGTCCTCCCATTCAAACCAGTTTCTGTCCTCGAAATTCCTGAATATGGCAACATGTCTGCTGTATACTTATATGATAAGCTTAAAATTCAAAGCCAAAATGACAAGGAGAAGCTAACGCAAGCCAAAGAGATGGTTTACCTTAAAGGATTCTATGATGGTGTGTTGCTGGTTGGAGAATATAAAGGGAAGAAAATCCAGGATGTCAAAAAGAACTTGCAAGCAAAACTGATTGAGGAGAATGGTGCTGTGATTTACTATGAGCCTGAAAAGACAATCATGTCAAGATCTGGGGATGAATGTGTAGTGGCTCTTTGTAATCAGTGGTATTTGGACTATGGTAATGAGGAGTGGAAAAGTCAGGTCGAGAAGGCTCTCTCTGCCATGAATACTTACCATGACGAAGTCAGGAAGAACTTCCAAGCCACCCTGAAGTGGCTACATGAGTATGCATGCTCTAGGACTTATGGGTTAGGTAGGTAGCCTATAGATTGAAAAAATCATTCTCTTTATTTGAGATCCAATATTCATTTATATCTTTTTCTTCAGGAACAAAGCTGCCCTGGGACCAGCAGTGGTTGATCGAATCTCTGTCAGACTCAACTATTTACAACGCGTATTACACAATCGCGCACTTCTTACAAGGAGACACGTTCAGAGGGAATAAGGAGAATGCTCTTAAAATTAAAGCAGAAGACATGACCATGGCAGTTTGGGATTACATCTTTTTCAAAGAAGCACCTTTCCCGAAAAATACTAAAATCCCCAAAGCCTCTTTAGATCGCATGAAGAAGTCTTTCCAATTTTGGTAATTCACCTTTCAAACATTATTGCCATCAACCCATTCAATGTCACCAAAAGTACTATTTTAGCGAGGGGCTACGCCTATCGGCGTTGGTTTCAAGAGCACTTTAATACTTGAAACACGATATTTGTTTTAAGGCAATCAGTCTCTCTGATAAGGAATTGAAAACACGCCGATTGTCATAATCTGTGTCAAATACATTAATACATGTAATTTTAATCTTGTTCTTCTCATCCAATTTGTTTGCTTAATATTTGGCGTTGACCAGGCGCGGATCCAGGATTTCGCTCAGGGTTATATAAAAAAAAAAATGCGGCAGGAGAATTTTAGAGCAAAAGCACCTACAATTTTATTCTTACAGCGTGTTGCACTTTAGACGCTTTCAAAGTACCTAGTTCAACGGTTTTTTTTTACAAAAAGAACCTATACATAAGACAATAACAGCAAGCGAAGCGCACGCAAACATTTCTGGATTTAGTTCTAGACAGTTTGGTCGAAGCCCAGAGGGGTGGGGCAATTGCGCCCGTTGCGCCCCCTGTATCCGCGCCTGGAGTTGACGTTGCATACGACTTTTTCTTCTAATAAATTTCTTTTCTTTTATCTTCGTTAAGGTATCCCGTCGATCTCAGAGTGTCAGGAAAAGATCTGATCCAAAACCATTTAACATTCTACATCTACAATCACTGCGCTTTATGGCCTAAAGAGGAAGATAAATGGCCGAAAGGCATCAGGGCTAATGGTCACTTAATGTTGAACTCCGCTAAGATGTCAAAGTCTGATGGAAACTTCTTGACGTTAACGGAATCTATCGATAAGTTTAGCGCGGACGGAATGCGTCTTACTTTAGCGGATGCAGGAGATTCGGTGGAAGATGCTAACTTCGTCGAGAATACTGCTGACGCTGCGATCTTGAGGCTGTACACTTTCATTGAGTGGGTGAAGGAAATTATTGCGACCAAGTCTAGTCTGCGCACAGGTAAAATATTTATGCTTCCCGATACGCTTATAAAGAGATTCAAATACCTTGTATAAAGTGAGAGGATCAAAGTTCAAATACATTTTGGAAGAAAATCCAAGGGAAGAAGTTGTTGCCTTTTATTTTAGGCAGAAAATGCATGGGAATGCCCCTTGCTTAGCGCCTACAGAGCCAAGCGCGCAGTGCGGCCAGTTAGGAATATTTAAGAACATTGGTACTTTGTTGCTAGTTTGCTATTCGCCAGGTGACTAGCTTGGCACTCGAGCCCGTGCGGTTCCGGCCTGATCGGGCTAAAACGTGCGCCAACCCGCCAATATGCGCCGCGGTTACGTTTGTTTGTGCGAACAGTACGGTAGCATTAAAATGGAGTACACAAGTTGCCGCGTAAAAAGCCTTAGAATTATTATTTTAATAAAAAATACATTTTTTTTTTTAGGAGAGCACAACTTCCACGACAAAGTATTCGTAAGCGAGATGAACACTAAGATCAATCAGACTGATGACAACTACAACAAGATGCTGTTCAAAGAGGCGTTAAAGTCAGGTTTCTTCGAGCTCCAGGCGACTCGGGACAAGTACAGGGAGCTGTGTTCCGAAGGGGGCATGCACGCGGACTTGGTGACACGGTATATTGAGACACAGGCCAAGTTGGTGTCGCCGATCTGTCCGCATGTCGCTGAGCATGTGTGGGAACTGCTGGGCAATGTGAGTGTTTTTGAATTGAAGTGTGTTAAAAATCTTGGTGTTAAATTTTTAAACTAGTTGTTTAACTGCCTGGCAAAGACGCCACCTCCTTGGTCCTTCCAGAAACTTTTTTCATGGCCTCATGGGTTTATTGGAAAAAAAAAGTAAGTGTTGTTTTCAAAACAACAGATCAAATAAAAAAAATATGATCAACAGCAGTAATAGATTGACTCACTGCAGTTTCGACTGTGCTTATCGCAATCTGCGTATAGTATATGGGAATTGCACGTGTCCAGGTTTAGTTATTTCAGTTCCTTAGAATGAAGGCAGTAGCGGTCGGTGAAATTAACAATGTTTTCCAATTCCCTTTTATCCGTAGACTCACAAATGGCCCAAAAGCTTGGAAATACTGTGATGTCTAAGGATGGTTGCATGATTATAAACCTTATTAGCAGACAAGCTGATTGAGCAAATATCATTTGTTCCGGTTTCGCCTCGATTTTTGGACATTTAAAAAAAAAAATACTTCCTTTTTCGCCTCTTTCTAAATCAAGTTCTTTTTCGCCCACTTTTCATTTGTTTTGCAAAGTAGGTACCACAGAGTACTTTTTATATAGGGGAGTAGGTACGTAGGTAGGTAGTCGGAATACATGTTTTAAAAACTTATCATGGTCTAGTGATTAGATAGGTACATAATTGCCAAAAAAGGAGTGTTAAGTTATTCGGGTCATATTTATTGTGAATGTGTGTGCTTCTTGCACCATAAATTCTAAACACCCGAACCGATTATGAGACTTAAGTGTAGTATTGTAGTATCGTTAAGAATACTAAGACTTAATGAATCAATCTGCCTAGTCTTTTCCCTTCTTTGTTAGGGGCGGCTTACAATCTAACAGTCCGAATCATCTGAATCCTCACCGTACGAGTATTTTACATGGAGCGACAGCCTATCTGACCTCCACAACCCAGTAACTGGATAACACGATACTCCTGGCAAGGCTGGTGACTTTCTAGCACGTCACGACTGTTAAAGATCTACATATGACTGGGACCAACAGCCTAAAGAGCTTTCCGAGGCACGAAAGAATCTCGGTGTTTTAAGATGGTCACCCATCTACGGACTCACCTCGGCAAGCGTAGCTTAATCTTGAAGATCGACCTGTGCAGCTGTCGGTGTGCAGTGTAATCGGAATTTTATTAAGTTCTATCGAGTAGAATCTAGGAGAACAAATCTAGAATGACAGATAGGACCACTTATTGTTTTTTTTTCAATAATAACAATACGCAAATGTAAGTTTGGAGAATATCGAAATTCTTAGACCATGTAATATCTTAATAAAATATTAGGCAAAATCCATTCAAGATTCCGTTTTTCGTACTCAGCATTTCATTTTCATTTGTATAGATGTCCGACCGTCCAAATGCAACAACGGTATCAAAAAACATCGATACGTTAACTACGAGTACTTAACGCTATGTATGCAGTCGGGTAGTCAAAGTTATTTTGATTTGACTGTACATTTTATGCATGAAACATACAACATAAAGGTAGGCAAAAAGGTACGAAACTGGGGCGAAACAGAACTAAAGTAATCAAAAAAATGAAACAAGTTAAGTAAGTTAAGTTAAATATTTTAGTGATCGTTATATTTCTACCCTAGATGAAAACAAACTTAAGATTTTTTTCATTAGACATATTTTATTCTAAATATAATTAAGGACTATTAGTAGTTTTTATCCATTTCAGGCATTTTTTTGGCTTTTCCCTTTGCGGGGCGATTCTGGAAGAAACCGCAAATATACTTTTAAAGGGATATGCAAAAATTAAGATTTTTTTTTAGTAACACATATTTATTTAGTTTTGAGGCCATTCAATAGGGAACCCCCGATGTACCCACTCACTTGTATCAATATAATACGTCAAGTATTTCAAGACTGGTGTTTCCTTTACCGCACTCCTCAACACACACACACACACACACACCACCACACACTAGGAGTACCTAAGTCCCGCTGAGCTACACACACCTCCAGTCTTTATAATACTGTTTCATAATTGATTTCTTTCCACCAGAAAACTAGCATCCTTCACGACCGCTGGCCGGTAGCAGGTGAAATCGACGAGATTTCCATCAAAGCCAGCAACTACTTGATGGACGCAGCGCATTCCTTCCGTATCTACTTGAAGAACCATTGTGCGGTGAAGAAGCCAAAGAAGGGAGAGGCACCAAAGCCTGAGAAGAAACCGAATAAGGCTGTTATTTGGGTCGCTAAGGAGTATCCTAAGTGGCAACATATTATTTTGACTACACTGAAGGAAGCTAATGGGGTAAGGAAATTTATGGTTAAACACTCGTCTTGTCTAATTACGCACTGTTGCCTGATTTCTTTAACACTAGAGGACATTTAAATAAAAGCGCAATGCTTATTACTGTGCAACAAACATTAGAAAAAAAATATTTAGGGAAATATTTCAATGTCGCATAGTTTTAGTGAAAACGAGCATGCGTCTAATGTTTACCACTTATAGAGTAGTCTTTACTAAATTTTTCCTTGTATGAATAATCATGATGACCTCCAAAAGTGGTTATTTTTTTTGCATCTATATTTCATCCAATGCAGTTAGTCTTTTTCTTTGTGTGCTATAAATCCAAAATCCTATTCTTTTGCAGCCAGCAGGACTTCCGGACAACAAAGTGATTTCCACAAAACTAGGTGCTATCCCCGAACTAAAGAAGTACATGAAGAGGGTAATGCCGTTTGTGCAAGCGACCAGAGAGAATATGGAGCGCATTGGTATCGAGGCATTGTCTGTGGGGCTACCGTTCGATGAGGCCGCCATTCTGCTGGAGAATAAACCGTATTTACTTAATACTTTAGATGTGAGTCGATTATATTTCTTTTTATTTCCTGATATTTTACAACAACGTTTGTGTTTTCTTTTCCCAGAGAGATTTAGTGTATCTAAACAGTAAAATGTGATCTAAATAGTAAATGAAAATAATGACCTACAGCAAGTGGGATAATTATTAGGTCATTATTTTCATTTACTTCGTTCAATAAGAATAAATTAAAGATAAAAAAAATCTGGGACAATGAAAATAAAAAAAAAATAAAACAACAAGTTGAAAATAAATTCTAGTAAGTATTTGGCGGGTAGGTACTTTCCTATATTCAATCCAATGTGGAATGAAACAGAATGGCTATCGAGCCCAAAATCGGTGGGGTTATGTTGTTTTATCACACAGATGCTGTGGCCACCATCCAGCTTCATCATCAGACCCTGGATATCGTACAGGTGTAAAGTGCTCCTCAAAACGAATCAATCGAGCCCAAACGCAGTGGGGTTATGTTGTTTTATCACAGAGATGCCGTGGCCACCTTCCAGCTTCATCATCAGACCCTGTATATCGTCTAGGTGTAAAGTGCTCATCAAGACGAATTAATCGAGCCCAAACTCTGTAAGGTTATTTTGTTAACCGACTTCAAAAAAGAGGAGGTTCTCAATTCGTCTGTATGTTTTTTTTTTTTTAGTATGTTTGTTACGCGATATCTCCGCAATTTGTGAATAGATTTTGATGATTCTTTTTTGTATGATAAGTCATACTTCAGAGGTGGTCCCATATAAATTTTATCGAAAATGATTCAGCACTTTAAAAAAAAAACAACATAAACAAAAAATATGTATACACAGATGACGTTTTGGTTGTCTCCAAATGTTATTGGTGTTATCTATTCGGGCGTAACTTTAATAGTTTTACTTCTGGTGTACAAAAACAATAAAAAAAAATAAAAAACTTTTTTCAAAAATACAAACGACTTCTAAAAATTGCAAAATAACTTTAATTTCGGAAGTCGGTGTCAAATAACGAAGAAGCAAAAAAAAATATGTACACCGACTTCCGAAATTAAAGTTATTTTGCAATTTTTAGTAGTCGGTTGTATTTTTTGAAAATAGTTTTTTATTTTATCACAGAGATGCCATGGCCACCTTCCAGCTTCATCATCAGACCCTGGATATCGTCTAGACGTAAAATACTCCTCAAGACGAGTCAATCGAGCCCAGATTCGATGGCTTTTTTCTTGTTTAGTTCAGAAGTTCCTATGACCATCTTCCGTCTCCATCATCAGACCAGCTCTATGGTACCATATTATTGTATTGTCACCGAAGTTACATAAGTATACCGAATTTGAGTCCAATCGGACATCGGGAAGTGGGTCTAATTTGAGTTGCAAGATTCCACCCGAACAAACATAGTTACATACGTCCGTCCGCTGTCTGGCAGCGGGCTGCATCTCATGATTCGTAACAGGTAGACAGTTTAAATTTTCATAGAATGTGCATTTCTGTTAATAAAAAAAAAAATAACCGACGAAAAAGAACTAAAAAGCAAAAAATAAATAAACCTTTTAAGTCTTGAGTATTGAGCTTATTTACCTACATAAAATATCAAATTTTATATAATTTTGAGTCGGCGCCAAACAACAATCTGATTATTAAATATCTAAATTTTATATGTACTTACAAATGAAGAAGGTTGTATGAAGGTAATTAATCATTTTATTAATTGGCGCCGACTCAAAATTAGTTTATATAAGATTTGATATTTGTGTAGGTAAATAAGCTCTAAAGTACTCAAGATTTAAAAGGTTTATTTATTTTTTGCTTTTTAGTTCTTTTTCGTCGGTTAATTTTTTTGTTAAAAAGTTTTTTATTTTATGATTTTCTGTGACTCACATCATCTTTTAACACTTTGAGGCTAATTTCTAATCCTTCATCATTCCTCTTGCCACTGAGCTGATGATGTAACCATCCTTATATGAAGTTCCCAGGATATTGACCAGTTGAGGTTAGCTCCAATATTGTAAAGACGTCTTTTCTTCAAAGCATATTAAGGCGCTATTAGCTGCCAATGACCGTGAGTGGTTAGCTTGCGTGTTCTGTGTTGAGCTCACGTAACGCGTCGTACGTCCACCCAGTAATAGGACTCGCCCATAAAGGAGCGCTGTCCGAAATTAGACGCATTATTAATTTATTACACATAAAACAACAGGTATTAAAATAAAACACTAAGACTAAATTATAAATAATAAAATGATATTTAAAATGGTGAAGGTTTCATAAAAATACGCTTTATAGTTTTTTCGTGATTCTCAATTTTTTATCCGCGTTAGACATAACTTTACAAATTAATTACACTATGTTATAAAAATATAATTTAAATATTCTCAGATCAAATTACGACGGAAATTATCTAGAGTAACATATATTTTTTTTAAAGAAATAAGACTAGTCGTTTAGACGTGATTTTCAATTAAAAACCATTAAAAGTCGTATAACAGCAATTTAAGTGGTATTTGTCACTAAAACCAGTTTTTATATCTAATTTCTATTGTTTAAGAAAGGTATGGTTTGCATAACTTAATCAGGTAATTGCAATGCAAATCCCTGATTAAGTTATGAAAAGTAAACAGAAACAATATTCGTGCCCAATTTTTGAGGTTTTCTTTCAATTTTATCAGGTTTCCATGATCAGATCCTAATGTGCTTAACATGGGACCACTCTTGAGGTATAACCTATCTAACAAAAAGAGAATCATCAAAATCGGTTCATAAATAACGGTGTGAAGGCCGAACATATATACAGAAACGCTAAACGTGCCCACAATTTTCGAGGTTTTCTCCCAATTTTATCAGGATCCCATTATCAGATCCTGATTTCCTTGACATGGGACCACCCTTAAGGTATGCCCTGTCTAGCAAAAAAAGAATTATCAAGATCGGTTCATAAATGACGGAGTGAGGGCTAAACATACACAAAAAAAAAAAAAACAAAAAAAAAATATATATACGGTCGAATTGAGAACTTCCTCCTTTTTTTCGTCGGTTAAAAATTAAAAATTAAAGGTGGTTTTTTTTGCTCGATCTTAATAATGGCAACAAGAAGACGCATATAATCTTGTACAATATGGTATGGAACCCTTCATGCGCGAGTCCGACTTGCACTTGGCCGACTTTTTAGGGTTACTTACCCGAAGGGTCCAAACGGAGCCCTATTGCTGTCATTCACGTGTCCGTCTGTCTGCCACAAAATTTTGTTCCGAAGTATTTTTTAACTTTCTATGGACCTATGAACTTGAAATTTGGTGATAATGTTTATTATTAGATATATTTTACAACCAATACTAAAATATTGATTTCCCTCATATGGTACGGAACCCAAAATGTGCGTAGTCCGACAAGCACTTGGCCGGTTTTTTTTTCTTCTTTAAGTCGCGTAACGCTCGTTATTTGCAACGACTAGATGATCCTATAAACCAAATATCAACATTACTATCCTTTGCAGCTGGACTCAATAAAAGTAAAATTCACGGATGACGCAGAAGCGCCCGAGAAAACAAAAGAAGACTGCGCGCCGGGCCAGCCACACGTGTCCTTCAGCGTCGAGTCGGGGGTCGACGCCACGTTCGTCAATCCCACGGCTTTGAACGGGCTGTTCACGGTGACGGCGACCCTGGCTGATGGGGATACTGTCGAGAGAGTGAAGGTCAAGATCGCTAAGGAGGTTAAGGCGATTAAAGGTTAGAATCAGTCAGTCTTTGGGAGAAAGTAGTGTGGAGGTGGAGCTCGGCGGTACACCAAAGAATAAGTATACAAATTAATTTCGACTAGCTAAGTGTTCTTGAGAAAGTTGACTTCTTGGGTTTTTGCTGGACTGCAGTCACTTTCAGCATAAAAATATCTGTCCTATTTCGTACATCCCACTTATACCTGTTAAAGATGTATAGCCTGGTAAGGTCGATCACCCAGTCGTAGAAGTCCCGACTGAGTTTGCCAAAGAACGATGGAACGCAACATCCTGGGCGCAAAAAGACAAGACAGAGTTCTAATCACAACACTGCCAAAACTGCAATCAATAATGTTCCAAAGCAATTGTACAATGATACTCTATTCAAAACCTGAATGTTCTCATTTGTTTCAGACTTGAGCAGCCTAAAACTGTGGAGGTACAAAGATCCCGTCTTAGGTCCCCGAACAATTCCCGTTCCTGGCGATCACGAGAGCAAATGTGTAGTTTTAGACAACGCATCGGTATTAAAAGTAGACTTAACTGCAGCCACTGTGGAGCTAGTCTCTAATGGAACCAATCTGCCTGTGGGCACACAAATGGTTTACACATATGAAAAATAATTATGTTCTTATTTTAGGAATAAATTATTTATTGTAATTCGTTGTTTTATTTGAATTTAGTGCCTGATATTCCATTAGGGCTGGTGCATATCTGGCGAGGCGCAGCGCAGTGCGGCAAAAAACCAGTCTACCGAGACACCTTTTTTTGTTTTGGTTGTGGGAAATCATCCAATGACATCTCCCGCTCTAGGTGGAGCGGGAGGGCGTGTCAGACTTACTGTCTAAAACCCACCCCTCTTCCTTCCCTGCCCTGAGTGCCCAGGGGCGCGGTTACTCTGTTTCGAATTTGTCCACAACCCCTGGGCAGGCATGGGCCCCGTCATGATTGCTGACA
Organism: Polia nebulosa; assembly: GCA_951329385.1. Lineage (NCBI taxonomy): Eukaryota > Metazoa > Arthropoda > Insecta > Lepidoptera > Noctuidae > Polia > Polia nebulosa. The sequence goes on along the minus strand of OX589593.1, from coordinate 9,023,178 downwards.
ACTCTGTGAGGCACGCGTGTGACTTTACGCGCCGTCGACTCTCGGGCCTGGTGCTGATCGGACGGCGAGCTACCCAATACTCGCCGTCCGCAGGCCCGGGTCTACGGTGTCCAGAGACCGTCTCTCGACGTCCTACGCCCAGGGCGTCTCCTGCGGCGGCTGCTGCTGAGGGCGTGAGGGCGACTCTGTTGTTGAGCCTCCCTCACCCGTTCCGCCTCCTCCTTCGCGAGCATTATTGCTTCGCAGAAGGAGGAGACTGATTCCCTCTTGTTCCATACGATGGCCTGGACCAGGGCCGGGCGCGAGAGGTCGCTGCCGCCGATCGCCTTCACGAGGACACGGCGGGGCTCCGCCCAAGCGGGGCAGATCTCCACCGTATGTTCCACCGTGTCCTCTGGGCGATCCTCACAGTGGGGACACCCGGGCGTTTCCTTCCGCCTTATCCTGCACAGGAACCTCCCGAAACTTCCGTGTCCGGTGAGGACCCGCGTCAGTCGGAAGGTGAGGACGCCGTGGCGCCTCTCCAGCCACTCCTCAAAGAGGGGCAACTACCGCTGCAATGGTGGCGTTCCCAGCGCTGGGTTGCGACAGTCACTCTCTCCATGTCGCCATGAGATCCTACCGGAGCTCTGTCCGCCGAGCCGCGAAGTGTCGCGGCAGCGGAGTTTCGCCACCTCGCGCCACTCATAGAGGTGCGCGAGGATCTTTGCCTCCAGATGCCATGGCGACAGTCCGGCAAGGAGGCTCGCCGCCTCACCGGAGACCGTGCGGTATCCTCGGATCGGTAAAGGGCTATGGACCGCACGATCCCCGCGTAGAGCCTCCGGTAGGAGGCGTTTGAACCCCGTCTCGGTAGGCCGAGACACCTGAGACCTTAACATCCGCTTTGATAAGCTCACGGGCTGCTGAAAGTTTATTTTCAACTTTATGTCAATGCAGTGCGGTTATCACTGCCAAACAAATAATGTAGGTACCTACGTGACTACCCGGAGGTAGTCGCTTCCATAATTCGAGAAAGTCGACTGAAGGTGGTATTGACGCCCCCGTCAGCAGGACCACCTTGAATAACGAAAAAGAGCGGCATGCTAAAGCTATTCTACGTGTACAAATAAGTACCACTACCTTAATCTCCGCATATAACCCGATCAAATTAAGTTGTCGCTGGAATGTGTGTAGTGTGAAAAAGTAATGAAAGCTACAACACAGCTGCAGACACGAAGTCAGCGGGCGCAGCAACGCACCGGGCATAGATGATACACTTTATAGGCCAGTTCCATATCCAAATCTATGAATTGAATCGCGCCGCCGCCGCCCGCTGACTTCGTGTTCGCGGCCTTAGGTTTCTGAATTATTGGTCACTATAAACTTGGAAAAAATCAAAGAGTTTTTAATAGGGAAATCTTGAAATGAAAATTTAACACCGTGACTACCGCCACCTCACCAATAGCATAGTATTATAAACTACTGGAGCACAAATTTTGGGTAGGTACAAATTTTCTGTGTAGGTTTGAACAAGGCGACAAAGCTCCTCAATCTTAGAATTTTTAGAAAGGCAATAACGTGGTCCTAGTTATCATCGCTGATTCCTCGGTGAGTACCTACAAATGTCACAGTTATGATTTTTTCAGGAAATGAATCACACATCAATATCAATCAATCTGCCTAGCCTTTTCCCAACTACTGCCTATCAGACCCCCACAACCCAGTTGTGAAAATTTCAACTGTCCTCCTCCTTGAACCTATTATGGATCATGAGATACAGTCCAAAAAACAACACGTTTCGAGAAACGCGTTATTTTTTCAGTTTATGGTACGAAACCCTTCGTGTGGACTTGGCAGTTTTTTTTTAGAAAATACACTTTTTGAATAAAAACAAAATCTTATATTTCGGTATAAATAGATTAATCCATAATAATTAATTATGTATAATGACGTAGTATATCAACAGGGGCTAGGCTAAGTGGGCGCGCTGGGGGCGAACAGTCGATCTAGCCCGGCGCCCTCGGGCGCGTCAATGGCACTGCGCGGCTTGTCCTTCACCACGTGCATGGTTGGCAGGTCGAGGATATACACTTCTTTCTTGAATAGTTGCCCCACGTTGCGGCCGATCAACTGTAATTGAGAAAAAAAGTTATGTCTAAATAGGAGAGCCTAGTTAGGACACAGCCAGTTTTTGAGATGGGATTTCTGGGTCAAAACTCAAATCAAGAGAATTAAAAAGATCATAGTATTATTTGTGAGTTGAATTTCTTAGAAAATTAATATGTACTGCATTAGGCAGCTAATAAACAAAAACTTGACAAATAAAACGATTTTATAATTTATTTTTTGTTAAGTTCGATACCTATATCGTATGTTTGTCATCGTACTCTCAAACGAATCGACCGATTTAAATGCGGTTTGCCATTTCCACCCAACATTTAATAATGCAGGTATACATAAAAATATCAAAATATCTTCTACATACCCTAGAAGTGATCTTCTTGAACAAGTCTCGTTTGCTCTTGTCTATCTTGGAAGGTTTGATGTTGTGCGAAGCGAGCTTCTCGTCCAGACGCTGCAGGTCATGCGCGTCCACGTCGGGGATGGAGCGCAGCACCGCCACGATGCCCGGGAATAGGGGACGCAGGACCTCGTAGGTCTGGAATTGAAAAAAAAAAATGTGGTGACACTTATTTTATGGCTACCTTTGTTCCTTCAGTAAAAAGTATCACTACGTCGCAACATAGGTACGAACTCAACACACTAATCCTGCATCGCACAATCAAAGTGCTTACCGCGATTTAAACCTAAATAATAAAATAAATAAAAATTGTTGTTATTGTTGTGTTATTGTTAAATTGTTTACTGTTTATTATTGTTAATTCAATCTAATACTAACATTAGGCTAAGTTATACCAATAATAACACATGGAATTTAAAAATGAAATAAAGAATTGAACTTGAAAATCAACTATCGGGCAGTTACCCAGACCAGATACAAACATCCGCTTGGTCGGAGGATCCTCCCTTTTCAATGGAGGTTTGCGGGACTGAATATCTTGTTCCGCATACCTCTATAGTCTACACTGTAATCAACTGTCGGGCAGAGATCCCCCTAGCAAAAAATAAAATATTCGTACACGAAAACACACACAAACAATAGCGAGTCTGTATGCCGGCCTCCGCGGCGCCCACGCGGCCCGCCGCCAGCGATATAATATAATAATGTTACCTGCACAGCCAGTGCCAACAAGGCAGCCTGGTTGGCGTCGTGCTGGCCGTGCACTCGCAGCGCCTGCAGCACCGCGGTGAGCGCTCCGCCGGCCTCCGCGGCGCCCACGCGGCCCGCCGCCAGCGATATAATATAATAATGTTACCTGCACAGCCAGTGCCAACAAGGCAGCCTGGTTGGCGTCGTGCTGGCCGTGCACTCGCAGCGCCTGCAGCACCGCGGTGAGCGCTCCGCCGGCCTCCGCGGCGCCCACGCGGCCCGCCGCCAGCGATATAATATAATAATGTTACCTGCACAGCCAGTGCCAACAAGGCAGCCTGGTTGGCGTCGTGCTGGCCGTGCACTCGCAGCGCCTGCAGCACCGCGGTGAGCGCTCCGCCGGCCTCCGCGGCGCCCACGCGGCCCGCCGCCAGCGATATAATATAATAATGTTACCTGCACAGCCAGTGCCAACAAGGCAGCCTGGTTGGCGTCGTGCTGGCCGTGCACTCGCAGCGCCTGCAGCACCGCGGTGAGCGCTCCGCCGGCCTCCGCGGCGCCCACGCGGCCCGCCGCCAGCGATATAATATAATAATGTTACCTGCACAGCCAGTGCCAACAAGGCAGCCTGGTTGGCGTCGTGCTGGCCGTGCACTCGCAGCGCCTGCAGCACCGCGGTGAGCGCTCCGCCGGCCTCCGAGCCCACGCGGCCCGCCGCCAGCGATATAAACTACTCAAAACAAAATAGGGCCCACATCGAATCAGTCACTATTTTGGTCTAAATAAAGTTATCTGTGTAGTTGTGGACAAAGTTATGGTTTGAACCGTCAAGGTGACATGTTTAAGAGCCCTTATCAATATTTATTCCGACAACATTCATATTGATTTCAAGAGGGTAGCTAAAAAAGTGAAGTACTCGAAAAAAACATCGAATGCACAAATTCTCAGTCACTTAAGTTTTCAGTCTACACCAAACGCTGTTGTGGAACACTCACGTTTTTAACCATTTTGTTTGTTTCCTGTGTTAGTTGTGATCACTATGCCTGGTTCTCGACGACATATGGACATGGAAACCGCTGCAAGAGCAGTATCTTTGCTACAAAAGGGACAGTCTCAGAGATCTGTGGCTATACACCTCGCTGTATCGCGACGAGCGATCCGAAACGTTTGGGAACGGTATCAGGAGACCGGAAGTGTAGTTAGGAGACCTGGCACAGGAAGAGTTAGGGCTAAAACTGCCCAGGAAGACCGATACCTAAGGTTAACCGCACGTCGGGAGCGTACTGTAACCGCTCGGACCTTACAAACTCGACTTCGGCAATCTACAGGGACGAGAGTCAGCGATCAAACCATTCGGAATCGGCTTCACGAAGGTGGACAACACTCCAGAGTACGTGCTATTCGACTAAAACTAACGAGGGCTCATCGTGCAGCACGCTTAAGGTACGCCCGGGAACATTTGGAATGGACTATGGATAACTGGAGGAATGTGCCTTTACGGACGAGTGTAAAGTGAAGTTTTACAGTGACGACAGACGGATACGCGTGTGGAGAAGAGAAGGGGAACGTTTTTCTGAACCATGCGTGCATGGAACAGACCGATTTGGGGGTCCCAGTGTTATGGTATGGGGTGGAATTAGCTTACACGGCAAAACAGAGCTGGTAATTCTGAATGAAGGTACCGTAACCGCCGCCAGTTACATCGAGCAAGTAATCCGGCCACATGTCATCCCATTTTCACAAAGAGTGGGCAATAACTTTGTCTTTATGCATGACAATGCTCGCGCACACACAGCCCGCACTACACAAAGAGCACTCTCTGAAGCCAATATCACCGTTTTGCCATGGCCAGCAATGAGTCCCGACCTCAACCCCATCGAACATTTATGGGATCAGCTCAAAAGACGCCTGAAAGAACGTTACAGTGATGTGAACAGCCAGCAGGAGCTCATTAACGCTTTGAAAGTCTGTTGGGAACAAATACCGGAACTAAACGTAACTCACTTGATTGAAAGTGTCCCAGATAGGCTCAGAGAGTGCATACGGAGCAGAGGAGGACCCACTCGTTATTAAAAAATAACAAGCACCATATTTTTTTCCAGAATAGTTGTGCTTTACAAGTTTATGTTTTTCCTTTATTTGTGTAATTTTTCCTAAAAACTGTTATTTTGTGTTTTTATTAAACAAAATAAACAAATGTTTCTATTGTTCATGTTTACACTATTCCTAAATGCTCACTTGAAACTTGTGTATTCATAAAAACTGAATGTTTTGGTTCAATTTTAAGTTGCAGCAAAAAAACATGGTGGGCCCTATTTAGTTTTGAGTAGTTTAATATAATAATGTTACCTGCACAGCCAGTGCCAACAAGGCAGCCTGGTTGGCGTCGTGCTGGCCGTGCACTCGCAGCGCCTGCAGCACCGCGGTGAGCGCTCCGCCGGCCTCCGCGGCGCCCACGCGGCCCGCCGCCAGCGATATAATATAATAATGTTACCTGCACAGCCAGTGCCAACAAGGCAGCCTGGTTGGCGTCGTGCTGGCCGTGCACTCGCAGCGCCTGCAGCACCGCGGTGAGCGCTCCGCCGGCCTCCGCGGCGCCCACGCGGCCCGCCGCCAGCGATATAATATAATAATGTTACCTGCACAGCCAGTGCCAACAAGGCAGCCTGGTTGGCGTCGTGCTGGCCGTGCACTCGCAGCGCCTGCAGCACCGCGGTGAGCGCTCCGCCGGCCTCCGCGGCGCCCACGCGGCCCGCCGCCAGCGATATAATATAATAATGTTACCTGCACAGCCAGTGCCAACAAGGCAGCCTGGTTGGCGTCGTGCTGGCCGTGCACTCGCAGCGCCTGCAGCACCGCGGTGAGCGCTCCGCCGGCCTCCGCGGCGCCCACGCGGCCCGCCGCCAGCGATATAATATAATAATGTTACCTGCACAGCCAGTGCCAACAAGGCAGCCTGGTTGGCGTCGTGCTGGCCGTGCACTCGCAGCGCCTGCAGCACCGCGGTGAGCGCTCCGCCGGCCTCCGCGGCGCCCACGCGGCCCGCCGCCAGCGATATAATATAATAATGTTACCTGCACAGCCAGTGCCAACAAGGCAGCCTGGTTGGCGTCGTGCTGGCCGTGCACTCGCAGCGCCTGCAGCACCGCGGTGAGCGCTCCGCCGGCCTCCGCGGCGCCCACGCGGCCCGCCGCCAGCGATATAATATAATAATGTTACCTGCACAGCCAGTGCCAACAAGGCAGCCTGGTTGGCGTCGTGCTGGCCGTGCACTCGCAGCGCCTGCAGCACCGCGGTGAGCGCTCCGCCGGCCTCCGCGGCGCCCACGCGGCCCGCCGCCAGCGATATAATATAATAATGTTACCTGCACAGCCAGTGCCAACAAGGCAGCCTGGTTGGCGTCGTGCTGGCCGTGCACTCGCAGCGCCTGCAGCACCGCGGTGAGCGCTCCGCCGGCCTCCGCGGCGCCCACGCGGCCCGCCGCCAGCGATATAATATAATAATGTTACCTGCACAGCCAGTGCCAACAAGGCAGCCTGGTTGGCGTCGTGCTGGCCGTGCACTCGCAGCGCCTGCAGCACCGCGGTGAGCGCTCCGCCGGCCTCCGCGGCGCCCACGCGGCCCGCCGCCAGCGATATAATATAATAATGTTACCTGCACAGCCAGTGCCAACAAGGCAGCCTGGTTGGCGTCGTGCTGGCCGTGCACTCGCAGCGCCTGCAGCACCGCGGTGAGCGCTCCGCCGGCCTCCGCGGCGCCCACGCGGCCCGCCGCCAGCGATATAATATAATAATGTTACCTGCACAGCCAGTGCCAACAAGGCAGCCTGGTTGGCGTCGTGCTGGCCGTGCACTCGCAGCGCCTGCAGCACCGCGGTGAGCGCTCCGCCGGCCTCCGCGGCGCCCACGCGGCCCGCCGCCAGCGATATAATATAATAATGTTACCTGCACAGCCAGTGCCAACAAGGCAGCCTGGTTGGCGTCGTGCTGGCCGTGCACTCGCAGCGCCTGCAGCACCGCGGTGAGCGCTCCGCCGGCCTCCGCGGCGCCCACGCGGCCCGCCGCCAGCGCCGCACGCAGGGCCGGCGTGGCCAGCGCACCGGCGCGCAGGGACGACGGAGAGTCGTTCCATGTTAGAGCTCGTATCACCTGGGATCATAGGGGTACTGGTTTTATTTGTTTATACAGTCACGAGCAAATATATTGTTACGAGCTGAGTATGGGATAAATTATTTTACACCGATTAATTAAACAAATATCCTTTATTAACTCAACAACTTGTTTATACAAACACTAATTCGCTAATAATCACTATTCTCTTCGTAATCGCTTGTATTCGCTTCCGTTCGCATCCGTAGTCGAAAACAGACTGACCCACTCGCCCGCCGTCCGGCCTATTTATACAGTCATGGAAGTTTCCAGAACATTGTCGAACTATCCCGTAATGGAATATTTTAGAAACATCTATGAACTTCTACACAGTACCACAATGGAATGTTCTCGAACGTAGTGGAAACTTCTGGAAAGTTCGACCACATTCTCGAACGTTCCAGTGTAATACGGTCGACGTAACAGTGCTCCCTCTTTAGATATGCTCGTCTCGAGCTTTAGATATGCTCGCTCTTAGCATCATTAGTCCCGTAGTATCGCGCCAATCGGTCTACATGGACGATCTTAGGCGCACCACGTGGACCCTTCTGTATTCGGTAGGTAAGATCGTTGATCCTGGTCACGATTTAGTATGGTACATCCCATTTTGCTTGCAATTTAGGAAACTACCCTTTGCTGCCGCACGGGGTTATGCAACCACACCAATGAACCCTCGTCAAAACCTCTATTGTTTGCCTTCTGGTCGTATCGGGCCTTCATCTTATCAGATATTTGTTGGCAGGATTGTCTGATATGCTCATATACATTGTAACGTAGTGTCGTTACAATCTCATTTAAAATTAAACAAAAGGAAAAAACAATAATGACCAAAAGCCACTAATTCAATTTAAGAAAACATAAACCATATTAGTTTGTTGACAACATTCATTGTATGTGGATTCGTTGTCATCTGTCAATGGCTACGGATTATAAAAAAAACTTTTTACAAAAAAAATACAACCGACTTCCATAAATAATACTAAAAAATGCAAAATAACTTTAATTTCGGAAGTCGGTGTTTCTAGTTTGGTTTCATCGTTATTTGACACCGACTTCCGAAATTAAAGCTATTTTGCATTTTTTAGTATTATTTATGGCAGTCGGTTATATTTTTTTTGTAAAAAGTTTTTTATTTTTCACTTTTTAGTTTTTTTACCCCATTCTAAAACTAAATTAATAGTAAAGTTATGCCCGAATTGATAGTCCCAAAAATAGGGAATTTGAACGTAGTTGGTGAAATTAGGGTGTATCAGGGTGAACTATACAAATCTGTATACCCCTTCAGAGCCCATCAGCGTGATGTAATGTTGTGAAGTGGTGAAAACAATATACAGACAGGCGATTGCAGCAATTCTGGAAGGTTTGCTATCATTTATTGAAGAGTTTCGTTGTGTATCTCCGAAGTTCTTCATCAGATGTTCACCAAATTAAAATGGGACCAAATGTGAAGCAACAGCTTTCAAATAAAAAAAAAATCTTCAAAATCGGTTCACGTAGTAAGAAGTTATGAGGTAACACACATAAAAAAAAAATACAGTCGAATTGAGAACCTCCTCCTTTTTTTGAAGTCGGTTAAAAAGGGCCGCACAGGCGGCGTTCTTTCTTGCTACTTTCTTCCTTTATTCGGGCTGCCGGCGGAAAATTCACGTTCTCTTTGTTCTGTTGAACACGTCTGAGACTTCACCCGTGATCTCTGCCAATTATGGCAGCTGCAGTTTACATTGGCAAATACTTACCAATCTAACTCACCCCGTTCTTGGGGTCCCAGATTCCGAGTCCCAGGTCCAGGCTCCCAGATCTGAAAGCCCGAATATGGAGGGGAAAATTTGGAGCCCTACGCTCCGAGGCACGCATCTACATCGTCCTCCATCGCGGCCATCCTGCCGCAGTGCCTCGTGCCGTCACCACTAGGCCACTTACCGCAACGGCGGGCTCCACGCCGGGTACTGATTTACCCGCGTGGCTTCTGCTAGCCGTCTGTCTCCAAGCCGGCTCGACCACCTGCCAGTCGATTCTTCCTGGCTCCTGTCGACCCTACGAGCCGGCGCTACCACCTGCCGGCCGACATCTCCGGGGCGAACGCAACTTGGCTTCCCCGAGTCATCCGTCTCCAGGCTGAGCCAGGATAGTACCGTGCCATCTCCCAGGGAGTGCTGAATACTGTGACTACAAACTTTCCCACGCCCTTTCTCCATACAATATTTTTTTTATGTTGACCGAGGTACGTGTTGTCTTTTTTACTTCCCACGTAACCTCCCTACGTCGCAACATCATTCAACTTGTTACGTAAGTCATTCGCATAATCGGTTACACTGCGTGGGGCATCAGGGGGGGTTCCGATGATTAAATCTGCAGGCAACCGTAATTCCCTTCCAAAGTTCGCGAAGTCTGGTATCACAGTCGTACTTTCATGAATTGCACTACGATAGGACAGAAGAAATGGCTGTATGTGCTTGTCCCAATTCCTTTGCCTGCTTTCCACAAATTTTGCCAGATATCTCCAACGTTTGGTTGAAACGTTCTACCATTCCATCAGATTGTGGATGATAAGAAGTAGTTCTGCTCTTGTAAGTACCCATCATTCGAAAAGTCTCCTGGAATACTTGCAATTCAAAATTCCTCCCTTGGTCGCTGTGAATTTCCAAGGGTACTCCAAAACGACAGAAGACTTCCTGAACCAATTTATCTGCGACTGTTGTAGCTTCTTGGTTAGGAATGGCGATGACTTCTGGCCACTTTGTGAAGTAATCCATGACAAACGTGAAGTACTTGTTTCCGTTTTCACTTTCCGGAAATGGTCCTGCAACGTCTAGTGCTATCCGTTCTCAGGGGGCTCCCACGTTGTATACTTTTAAAGCACCTCTGCAACGTGTCTGGGGTCCTTTCACAGCAGCACGACTGGTACATTTACGACACCAGTCCTCAACATCCTCTCGACAGTGAATCCAGTAAAATCGCTCTCGTATCTTCAGTAGAGTTCTTTTTACCCCCATATGTCCTCCTGAACATCCTCATGGTAGAGCCGTAAAACATCCGGTACTTTGGCTTTGGGGACAACAATTTGTAGATAACAGTTGTCTCCTCGAGCGTTTTCCCATTTACGGCACAAGACTTCATCATGGATAACCAAGCTGTTCCATTGTGCGCAATAACTTTTCGTGATGGAACTCAACGCCGCAACATCACTCCACTTGGGTTTAGGAGCACCAGCTTTAATCCACTCGAAGATCGGTTTAAGGTCCGTGTCATTTTGCTGAGCAAGCTGTAGGATGTCCTCCATTCATTGATGACATCCATTCTTAGTATCCTCACTCCGCTCATTTCCGAGTTGGACCATCGTCCGCATCGCGTGCGCACACTATCACACAGTCGTCCTTCTCGGAGGCCACGGCACTGGCAACAACATCCGCACCCGAACTCACTTCACTCTTCACTTGCTCCTGTTTCGCGTACTTGTCGGATTCCGCACTGACCTCGACGACATCAATTGCACTCACACTTTCTGGGGCCTTCGCCGCAACCGTGCGCCATGACGCGTCACTCGCGCTCCTAGACCGAACTGGCCGAGCCGCTCTTCCTTGCTGGGATTAATCTTCTCTCAGTATGCCTCGCTTTGGAAAGCTTAACTGAAGATGACCCCTTTCTCCACAAGTGTAACACCTAAGGCTATGAACCACCTCCACCTCCACCTCCTCTCCTGGTGATGTACCTTATCCGAATTAAATAAATTGAATTGAATTGAATTTATACCCTTGCGGACGATCGCGTACAGGTGATGCCGCAACCTCCCTGATACGGTGTGTTCGATGGTCTTGCCTCACTGCCTCTACTTCCAAGGCATGGGCGAAGGCGTCCTCAAGTCTTACAGCGGCTCTAACTTCCAAGTCACGTATTCCGTCGATGAACACCTGTACCAGATTGCCATTGATGAGTGCAGGGCGGACTAGTATGCTTTCCGAATCAACTTTTCAACTTCCAAGGCCCACTGCTGTAGGTTCTCGGCACTACGTTCAAAACGATCCCTTAACTTAGCGCGAAATACTTGCTCCAAATGTGTGTCGCCGTATTTAGACTCTAACGCTTCCAGCAGCTGTTCGTAGATCACATCCTTGCCAAGAGCCTCAAGTATGGTTAGGGCCTGGTCTCTGAGGCCTAAGGTGAGCGCGGTCATAGCTTGCTCTTTAGTCCACCCATTTGCCTTCATAACGGCCTCTTATTGAATTTTGTAGGCCGACCAGGAAGATGTTCCGTCGAATGGCGGCACCTTAAATCCACGTGCCGAAGATGCAGCAACTACTGAATGCACAACCCCATCTCCAGCCCTAAGTTCACCTAAATCCTTCTTCACCCCAGCAATCCGAACTTCAGCTTCTGAGATACGATTCTCATGCTGGTGAACCTGGTCCTTTATTACCTTGAGCTCCTTGCCAAATGTTGAGTGAAGGTCTTTTATGAGGAGCATTTGCTCTTCTTGGCGGCGGGCCTGCTCCTCTTTATCTTGTTGAAGCTTCTCTTCCAACCGACGGGCCTGTTCTTCTAGGCGGCGAGCCTGCTCCTCTTTATCTTGTTGAAGCTTATCTTCCAACCGACGGGCCTGTTCTTCTAGGCGGCGAGCCTGCTCCTCTTTATCTTGTTGAAGCTTATCTTCCAACCGACGGGCCTGTTCTTCTAGGCGGTGAGCCTGCTCCTCTTTATTCTGTTGAAGCTTCTCTTCGAACCGACGGGCCTGTTCTTCTTGGCGGCGGGCCTGCTCCACTTTATCTTGTTAAAGCTTATCTTCCAACCGACAGGCCTGTTCTTCTTGGCGGCGGGCCTGTTCCTCTTTATCTTGCTGAAGCTTCTCTTCCAACCGACGGGCCTGTTCTTTTTGGCGGCGGGCCTGCTCCTCTTTATCTTGTTGAAGCTTATCTTCCAACCGACGGGCCTGTTCTTCTTGGCGGCGGGCCTATTCCTCTTTATCTTGTTGAAGCTTCTCTTCCAACCGACGGGCCTGTTCTTCTTGGCGGCGGGCCTGCTCCTCTTTATCTTGTTGGAGCTTATCTTCCAACCGACGGGCCTGTTCTTCTTGGCGACGGGCCTGTTCTTCTTGGCGGCGGGCCTGTTCCTCTTTATCTTATTGAAGCTTATCTTCCAACCGACGGGCCTGTTCTTCTTGGCGGCGGGCCTGTTCCTCTTTATCTTGTTGAAGCTTCTCTCCCAACCGACGGGCCTGCTCTTCTTAACGGCGAGCCTGTTCCTCTTTATCTTGCTGAAGCTTCTCTTCCAACCGACGAGCCTGCTCTTCTTGACGGCGAGCCTGTTCCTGCAGCAGCATCATTAGCGCAGCCAAGTCTGGCACCGCTGGTGCTGAAGAAACTCCACATGGGCCAGCGGCTGGCTCGGTCGAAGGCTGAACACCACCGCCGCCGGCCGCCGGCTGTCTGTATCGGGGAATCTCCAAACCACCTCTGATCCATGTCTTGCTGCCGTTGACTCCTTGTACGAATACCTTCCGTGTCGTCCTTTGGTAAAATTGGCATAATTTATCCCTTACTTCTGACACCAATTTGTTACGAGCTGGGTATGGGATAAATTATTTTACACCGATTAATTAACCAAATATCCTTTATTAACTCAACAACTTATTTACACAAACACTAATTCGCTAATAATCACTATTCTCTTCGTAATCGCTTGTATTCGCATCCGTAGTCGAAAACAGACTGACTCACTCGCCGGCCGCCCGGCCTATTTATAAAGTCATAGAAGTTGCCAGAAATTTGTCGAACTATCCTTAAAGCCTCGTATTCATGGTAAACATTTGTTAAGCAACATGGTTGCATAAACATGTTGCCGAGTTGCTGTCAACATATTGCGGGCAACACTTGTATTGCGGAGTTGATCACGCCATGTTGCAGAGTTGACGCCCGGCGAGCGAAAACATGAGTTTATCAACAAATGTTGACGTGTGTGGACTGTTTGCACCTGATTATAAACATGCCAGTCGCGTCATCACATCAGATACAGAGAACACAACAACACTACTTCCTCGGGCAACATTTTAATGCAGACTGGCGTGTGTAGACAACCCATATTGATTTAAACAAAGTTTCCAGCAGCATTCTCGCCGTTCATCAACAACGTTGATCAACTGTTGCTAAACAAATGTTTATCATGAATACGAGGCTTTAATGGAATATTCTAGAAACATCTATGAACTTCTACACAGTACCACAATGGAATGTTCTCGAACGTAGTGGAAACTTCTGGAAAGTTCGAACGTTCCAGTGTAATACGGTCGACGTAACAATATGTACACAAGCAAATTTTACTTGTAAACTCGAGTGTCTTAAAACCGTCCATTTAATATACTCGAGCTTACAAGTAAAGTTTGCTTGTGCACATATTTTTGCTCTCTATGCACTTGCCCCACCGCCGACGATGAGCGGGTAGCGAGTAGAGCTTCAAAACAAAAACAAGTCGGCGAGCTGCGAGTAGCGAGTGGTAGTTCCGATAGTTTTGACGCTGGGCTTCAAGCGGGTGTTCGAGTGCGACGGGCGATTACTCCACTCGCTCGGGTGTCTCTCGGCATGAATTTTGACCGAGCGACCTTCGCTGAGCGAGTAAGCTTTGATAGCTCTTGTCGCCCAGCGACAATACTTGTGGAGCGAGTACTCGCCGGCGGTGTAAACAGTTGGCGATAAACTATTAACATATGCATCTCTTTTGCTTACATGGAATGTATATCTATCGTACGTTTCTTGAGCGTCAAAATAGCCGAGGGTTACTAGCTTCCTCGCCGGCGGTGGGACAACTGCCTAACTGTACGTGATTTATTTAGATCGCTGATTTAAACCATCGCAAAACAAAGCATGCAGGATGATGTTTAGAGGTCCGAGACGGATATTACGACGGTTATTTTTATCACCAGGGATTTGTTCGATATCTGCCGCAGCCTAACGCGTCACATAAGAGCAATCGAACGTCGCCTACCGAAGCGAGTAGTCTGCCCTGGCCCTTAGAAAGATTAGGACTATTTAAAATTGAGGTAAGTATTTACCGTGTACAACACGGCAGGCCCGGCACACGGCTGCGTCAGCACTAGCGCTCCGAGCTCGGACACAGTGTCTGGGGACCTTTGTTGAGCACTGCCGGTCGTTGTAGTGTCGTCTTCCATTTCATCCGCGTTGGTTTCCACGCTTAGTCCGCCGTCGACGAGAGATATCTGGAAAAGGATGACACTTTATTAAAATGAAAATGACATATTATGTAATTCTAAGATGTCAACTTCAGTAAATGACATATTATGTAATTCTAAGATGTCAACTTCAGTAAATGACATATTATGTAATTCTAAGATGTCAACTTCAGTAAATGACATATTATGTAATTCTAAGATGTCAACTTCAGTAAATGCTTGCATCACACCCCTGAGAATCTCAGCCTCGAAATGCAGGTTACCATCGAAAAATGCAGGTTACCATCGAAAAATGCAGGTTACCATCGAAAAATGCAGGTTACCATCGAAAAATGCAGGTTACCATCGAAAAATGCAGGTTACCATCGAAAAATGCAGGTTACCATCGAAAAATCTTTGATAGTACACCCAGTTGAAGGTCACATATTTGCGCTATAGCACGGGGTCTCATCTCGAACAAAGAAAATTTAGTTGAAACAAACAAACAATAGATGGCGTAATATGCACCGATTTCTCAATGAAGTTTATGTAACATTAATATTATGAAAAAAAAAAAAAAAATGGTAAAAACTGTTACTTTCTTATTTAATAAAATACCCTAAGCATAAAATTGTGGAATAATTGGCTCCTAATTCTAATTTAGATGTTTAATGGAACAAATCCTCAGGCATTTATATTTCTTGTACCAATAGATGGCGCTGTTTGAAGTTTTAGAGTTTATCGATTCACCTCTTTAAAATTTGTATAGTGAAACATTTTGAAACAGTAAAACTGTTATGAAGTGCCAAAAATACTATGTAGTAATTCCTCAATGTGTGAGAAAATATTGGTAAGACTTTATATAAATTCATTCGCTTGCAAGCCGTCGCTGCTAACACCATCTAGCGAGGTGTAGAGGACGGGCCCCGAACGAAGAACAAAAGTCGCTTTTGCAAGTCGAAAACCCGTAGTTACGGCGGTACCGTTTCTTTGTATGGGATGAGGCATCTGTACGCTAGTATTATGTTATATGTGGCCATAGATTAATTTGGGAGAATTCAGCAACGTGTTTGGATGGTTATTTGGTGTACAGACCTTCAAAACCTCAAGATGTTCTCTCGTCAGATTCCTGACGAGGATATCTTCGAGCACCTCCTGCGATTCGCTTCCTCCTTCTTCTTCCAGCTTGCCGGATTCGTAGAGAGACGATATGTAGTCCCAACGTAATGAGAGATGGGTCAACACTGTAACAAAAACAGCTGTTAAATATAGGATATTTCTGTAGAAAAGGGAGATTTCTCCAGTACATAAATTCAGACAAGCAAGATAGCATATATTGGTGGGTCACTTGTCCAGCGATAAATGTGGGTTTGTTGTGTATGTTTTGCTATTTTCTTGACACGGCTTATTTGAAGTCGGACAAATAGTGGATCAATGTACATTTTTTTTCTTTCTGCGCTGAGGCTCTGTCTCGCATAGGGTCGCAGCATTATGCTGAGCGATGACCGTTTTGCGTGGATGTGACGCATGATTTCCCCCAGCTTTTTCTTTTTTTGTTGTTTGGTCTTACTTTCAACATATTTTCTTCCTTTCATTTTAAGGCATCTCAAGTTAGTTGCCAACCCATGAATAAAGTTAAAAAAAAAATCGAGTGTGCCTGTTATTTTCGGCAGCCTTTTCCTTCCTACAAGAAATCTACAACACTTACACACCGGCAGGAATAAGAATGCTGGTAGTTGTTGCAGCACCGCATCCAATGTGAGTGTAGTGCCTGTCTAGGACATAAATCACTTGGAATGCCCCAAGTGCCCATACTAGGTCAATGAGAAGTTAAAAATTCTTTGGAACAAAATTTCGTGACAGACGACGGACAGACAGACGGACACGTAAATGACAGCAATAGGGCTCCTTTTGGACCCTTCGGGCACGGAACCCTAAAAAGTTAGGAAACCATCGATTCGTAAGAAGTTGTTCCTAGAACCTTCAAAGAGAGCTACTACGTCACTGTTTTGTTAATGACTTACTGAAAGGCGCGAAATGCTCCAAGAGCGGTAACGCAACATCAGCATAATGCGCGGGAGGGCAGTGATGCAGGAGCGGCTTCAGCGCGTTCCTCACGATGGGCCGCAGCCAGTGGTCGGGCAGGTGCGGCAGGCCGTGCAGCAGCGAGTCGGCCAGGAAGCCGGCCAGGCCGGGCGCGGCGTACAGCTCGCGGCCCAGGGTGGCCGCCGCAGCGCCCACCAGGTGGCACACGTTCTCGTGCAGCGTGTGCAGGAAGCTCTGCATGCGGTCCTGTGGAGGAAATTATGTGGGTTTAAGGCGTATATAGCCGCGAAGTGGCACCCTCATTAAATAAAAAATCGTAGCAGAGCGTAGAAAACAAAGATTAAAGAATCCTATGTTGCGTTTCTTACAAAGAGAATAAAGTATTTTTACGTTGTTAAAACAGGACTCAAAGTGTTTCGTATCCAAAGTAGTAAGCAAAAGTACCAAAAACGGCCGTTTTGACACTTTTGCTTACTACTTTAGAGGATGCTTCGAGGGTTGTTATAAATGAAAGGCGAATGCGATACTGGTCAATAGGAATATATTGTCATGAACATCTAGTCTCTTAAATACAAAATGGTAACATAAGAGTAGTGGTGGTTAGGTGACGTAAGTAGACCAATAGCCGTGGTCCAAGTCGTATGCCGCCAAGAATGACGTAGGAAGCGCGCGCGCGCCGCGGTACGGCGATGCAGAGCGAGCGGCGCAACACGTAAATACAGCGCCGCGGCACTTCGTGAGTCAGTACACGATGGACTCCGACGCAGGGATGTTGTCGCTCCTCGTACGGTCGCCAGCGGTGGCGCATTCGTTCGGAGCGATGGCTTGGCTCACGAGTTGCGCGCCCTGGCGGCCGCGCAGTGCGCTGCGCGCTGTAGCGGCGGTCGGGCGTGTTGATGTTCACGAAAGTTTGTTGTGTATGTAGGTAGGTCACTACACTACTTTGGATACGAAACACTGAGTTCTGTTTCAACAACGTAAAAATACTTTATCCTATTAGTAACAAACGCAACATAGGATTCTTTAATCTTTATTTTCTATGCTAAGATACGAATTTTTATTCAATGAGGGTGCCACTTATGGGGAGGTAGGCCCTTAAGCGAATTCTTGAAGCCAGGTTTGATTTGTAACTAAAATTTATTAATAATAGTAGATTAGTAAACGGGTTACTCGTCGCCAAAAGTATTGATTGGTCTAAGTAAATGCTTGAGATGGAATTCCGCCCGCATGGAATTTTATTGGCCTAAGTTACTCTTAGTTTATAATTTTATCAGAATCGGTCCAGCCGTTTCGAAGATTACCAGGAACAAACCAACAGACAGACAATAATTAAAAAATACTGATTTTTAGGCATAGGTATCGTCGTGCAAATAACTGTATGAACTGTGTAACTATTATTTTGACATTACAAACAGACACATTGATTAGTGTTATCAACTGTGGCAGTGTGTTAAAAATCCGTCATAAAATTATAATAATTGTGCCTATTTGTGATTTATTTACTTCGTTTATCTGATAAAAAATTTGATTATAGAATAATTTTTGTTCATAGTTCCTTGTTTTTTAATACATTTATTAGCTTCATCTGTAACTAACTATATAAACAAATCTTAGAAGTTAAGTTTCTTTAGACCCACTTTCTGGTTTCCAATTAAGATCAAATTTTCCATACATGTTTAGTTTGGATGGCAATGCATGGTTAGCTAAGTGACGTCATTCTAAATCCAATATGGCGGACTAGTTATTTTGAATGCATCCCCATGATAAGGGTATCAAATGAAAGAGTTTGCTGAGAAAAACACGAAAAATTAAAAATAAAATTACGGTGTTTTTTAAACTACAGAAAACTATTTTTAACCGACTTCCAAAAGGAGGAGGTTCTCAATTCGTCTGAATGTTTTTTTTTTTTTGTATGTATGTTACGCGATGTCTCCGCCATTTGTGAATCGATTTTGATGATTCTTTTTTTGTTTGGTAGGTCATGAGGTGGTCCCATATAAATTTTATCGAACTCGATTCAGGACTTTAAAAAAAAATCAACATAAACAAATGACGTTTTGGTTGTGTACAAAAATGTTAAAATTCCATGTTATCCACTCGGACATAACTTAAATATTTACTTTTACTTCTGGTGTACAACAATAATAAAAAAGTGAAAAATAAAAAACTTTTTTCAAAAAATACAATGACTTCTAAAAATTGTATAACTAAAAAGTGGTACAGTCTTTTATTCATATTCACAGTTTTGTACAGTTTTTTTAGAGGTTACTTGTATGAAGTTTTACTTGGGTTGGCAACAGTGTAGGAACTGTTGCTGATATGTTCAACAGCAACAGTATACAGATCTCAGTGCAGTTTGTTTACACCTGTAGACGAGTAGAAATGGGTTGGTCATGGTCCCTTTATTCCAAGAGGTTCCGTCTCTCAGCTGCGGATAGTGTTGGCACCCTGGTATGTGCTGGATGCACGTGGGTCGTGCAACTAATATGACGTTCTATTGATAGCAAAGTAAGGACATCGTTATTACCTGAGGACGTGTAGAAATGGGCAGGTCGTGGTCCCTCTGTCCCAAAAGGTTCCTCCTCTCAGCCGCGGGCGGCGTCAAGGCTCTGGCATGCGCGGGGTGGCGTAGGGCCTGCGCCCTGGGGTCGTGCAGCTGGTGCAGAGCCCTGTTGAGCGCGAGGGCGGCGGGGAACAGCGGCAGCACGTGAGCGGCGCAGGGGTTGCGCCACACGGGGTGGCCGGCGGCCGTGACGCCGCCGCCGAAGCCGCCGCGACTGGCCTTGTCGGGGTCCGAGGGCACACACGTGCGCTTTACTACGCCTGGAAGTAGTTATACAATAATTAGCTTAGAGTAAATGTATGTTATCAAAATCATCATTGGTCCAAGCGGAGCCCTATTGTTGTCACTCACTTGTCCGTCTGTCTTCTGTCACAAAATTTTGTTACGAAGAATTTTTTAACTTCCGATAGACCTATGACCTTGAAATTTGGTGATAATGTTTATTATTACGTATACTTTACTAACAAATACCAATATATGGTTCGGAACCCTTAATGTACGAAATCCTACACGCTTTTGGACAGTTTGTTTTTTACACATTAATATTTGTTAGTTGAACATCTTTTGTTTGGAGGTCCTTAATAAATAAATATGATTAAATCCTAAATAATAAGAGGGCAGATCTATTACCAAAGTAACAAACCTAGAGTCCGGATACCAGTACCATAGTAACGAGAAAGATTTAGAAAAAAAAAAAAATATTACGACCTGAGAAACAATTTCCGAACCCCATTATTAACTAGGCCTCCACTAGAGCAACAAGGCTGTCGTAATTTTCACCAAAACATTTTTTTTTTAAAGTTTAAACTATTTAAATGTGTCACAAAAATAATTTCACAAAGAGCAAACATATATTATAACAATACACATGTAACAAAATAAAAATCTTACCGAGTAACAACGTAAGCGCATGTAAAAGTGTGCGTCTCGCTCGTCCACATTCATCCTCCTCTTCTGTAGGCGGAGCATCGAGACCCACTAGTCGAGCCAACCCTTCTGCACTGGATAAGTGTGGGCTTAGACTGGCCCAGCGCTCGCTACAATCGCCTAGAACCTGGGGACAAAATATCAATCATTATAATAGTTATGATAAAGGGCCGGCTTAAAACATTATGTTCTGACATGGATCTAAATGAACGTGGCAAAACAATAAACTAACATGATGTGTTCTGGAAGTCCACAGGTGTTGCCATTTATGTTCATTTAGTCATATTAGATTGTAGTAGATAACAGGCCGAACCATCTTCAAGTTGAAAATGGAGCGACCTGCCCAATCATATCACCTGTCTGGCTGGAGGATCTTCTAATTTCAATTTTCAGAAATAAGCTACTGTTAGCAAGCTCCCCCACTCAGCAACAGACGTATTTTAGAGTCGTTATAATGCTAGTCAAACACCGTGTTTATAATGTTGTAGAAGTAGGAACGTACTTGTTATTGTAAAACGTTTTTAAGGAATAAAACTTTCTTGGTTGATGAGTCATTTATTTTCATTTAAATAATAACCGCTTCTGGTCCTTAAGACTACGAAAATCAAAGCGATCCTATTGGTTGATATCATACTTACACATGGACTTCACTATATACATATTGTTACGAGCTGGGTATGGGATAAATTATTTTACACCAATTAATTAACCAAATATCTTTTATTAACTCAACAACTTATTTACACAAACACTAATTCACTATTAATCACTATTCTCTTCGTAATCGCTTGTATTCGCATCCGTAGTCGAAAACAGTCTGACCCACTCGCCGCCCGTCCGGCCTATTTATACAGCCATAGAAGTTTCCAGAACATTGTGGAACTATCCTATAGTGGAATATTCTAGAAACATCTATGAACTTCTACACAGTACCACAATGGAATATTCTCGAACGTAGTGGAACCTTCTGGAAACTTCGACCACATTCTCGAACGTTCCAGTGTAATACGGTCGACGTAACAATATTATAAAACAAAGTCACCCGCCGCGTCTGTTCACGATAAACTCAAAAACTACTGAACGGATTTTCATGCGGTTTTCACCAATAGACAGTGATCCATGAGGAAGGTTTATGTGTATAATTTGTACCCGGGCGAAGCTGGGGTGGGTAGCTAGTGTACAATAAATTCAACTTTAAGGTTACCTGAGCCACCAAGGCGCTCTGCCGCTCATAGCAACAGAAGTGGTTGGACACGAGCAGCAGTGCCTCTTGCAGAGTGACGCTCTCCACTGCGCTGAGGTCAGGCCGCGCTAGTGCTGCGCGACACAACTCGTGTAGACGACCAAACACTGGCAGCAATAATAGAGGGTACTGAAAAAAAATAAACAACACATGAATTTGTAAAACAAGGGCCCAATTCTGTAAAATTACTAACTTGTCAATAGTGTGTCGGTAGTGTGTCAGTGGTGTCTCAAAAGAATAGTCATTGACATTTGGTATTCTACAAATTATTTATGGTCATTGACTTGCCACTGTTACTTGCTCCTATAATACAGGACTATCCTAGCATAGGGGACATTATTCATAAAATAAAATAAAATGAAATGTAAAAGAAGTTTTCCTAGATGTAACACGTCATGTATTTTCTTTTGGCAATAAAAACTTATTATTAATATTATTATTACTGTAGTGCCATTGAAACGCCATAGTAAGACTATTGTAACGTGTCTATCGTGTTTCAATAGTGTTTTGGCGATCAAACCGCCATTGTGAAGCCATCGAACAACGACACCTCTTTCCCCTATTACCACCACTGAAGTTTTTGCAGAATACCAAATTTGCAACAGTGGCAAAATAATGTCTGTAGTGTGTCGATGGATTGTTGCTTAACTCAAAGTTACAGAATTGGGCCCCTGGCCATACGATAATTAAATAAGCAAGAAAAGGAAGTTCGCAACCGTGAAATGCAGCCAGTATAATAACCGGTTATAGAAACCGAATTAAATTACCACTTGTTCATTCATCAAATTTAATCAAAGACAAGATAAAGATTACCTACACATGTCGAGATTAGCATTTAGACAACTCTTTACTGCATTCTATCCACGCTGCATATTAACATTTTGTATACCAACCTTCGATCCCAATTTGACCAGCAGTCCAGCGGCATGTCGCCGCACATTCTTGACGGACCGCGAGCGTCGGTCGTCGGGCGGAGTGCCCTCGTACACAAGAGCTGCGAAGATCTTGTCCAACACGCGCGGGAGTAGGTCCGCACCAGCATTACCTACACCTGGACCTGGTTTACAGTGGGAAACACGTGTTAGCAGACTAAACATACTGATCTGGAATTTGAGTTTAGTAGAGCTCCATGGTTACATTCAAATGTGTTCAGAGGAAAACCGAGCTAATGTGAACTATGTTATGGTCTCTTACTCAGGAGAAGCTTGGTAGAAAATAAGAATATTGTGCAGTAACGGTAATGGAGATATTTTTTTTAGCGGCTGGACATTTATGAGGATTGTGAAGCTGTGAATATTCATACAAAAAGCGATAATGTTGTTCCCCCAGTAAAAATAGTCCAATTTTCATAATTTTTGAAAATGTTGGTAATGTGTAAGTTTTTATTTGCGTACGATATAGGTAAGTTATAACTTATTAGCACTATATCTATATTTTTGACTTACAGATGAACATAGGGGGGATACCTTGCATCCTGATGACTACCTCCACTATATATAAGCCTTATATATAGGCCCATGCGTCTACTCTAGGGCAACCTATCAGATTAGTAAAAAAAAAATCGATAGTCAGAAATACTGAAGCGCGTCAGATTAAGGTAAGGTCTATAACTTGACATTCTCGAGCGCGGTTGGATTTTTATTTTTGTTTTGAATGAAATAATGTAAAAAATCACGAAAAAAATATAATCTGCCGATTTCTAAAGTCGAAGTAATTAAAATCGTCTATGAAGAGAGCGTGCGGCTGGAATACAGCTTAGTACAAAATGTATGGCAGTGACATTACCTGCGTTTGGCGTGAACGCTAACAGAAAAAGTTATTACTCTGGCTGTTTGTGTTTTAAAAAATTAGTTTAAAAACAGTTTAAAATATAAAAATCTAGTTGTCGGATTAATAAAACCCCTCAAAATAATTGTCAGATTTTAAGCTACCATGACTGGAACATCAAGCTGAACCTTGTGAGTATATCAATAAGGCTATATTTTTTTGCATTTTCAAAAATTTGTTACGAGCTTGTGTCACTTCTGAATCGTCAGTCTTTTGAATAGGAGCATTTTTAGGGTTCACTTAACATCCCCTCTGAATATCTAACGCGCTTGAAAAATATTTTTCTATTTCGTTTTTTTGCCCTCACCACGCAAGTCGAATGAATATACCTTTGATATCAGAGATACGTTGGGGCATCTAAATCTGACACGCTCGAGTATTTCCATGTAAATGATTTTTTTTTAAAAATCTGTAGACGCTTTCTCCACCACTAAAAGTGGAAATTTGATAAAACCTTTTATTCTTCCTATAATCTAATCTACAAAATCCAATACGTCCCCACGACGCTAAAGTAAATCCCCGTTTAGCATCATGGGCTCGGGCTACTGTAAACTGAATTTAATGAGACCAAAATTTATCTCATTTCGTAAAGGTTTAGGGGGGTGAAAACGTTATCACCCGAAACAATATTTCAAAAAGGAAATGTAGGTTCCAAGACTTGCAACAACTTCCAAGACTTGCAACAACTTCTCGCCGCGTATCGGCGCTTCACAATCTTCTTAAGATGCCTCTCTGATTACAGACCACTGAACTTAGCTACTAACATTCCGACTTCCCATGAAAATCGCGTCATCACCTAGGCCAAGTGTCATTCCTTTTTCTTGGAGGGAGGGTGGGAAATCATCCAATGACTTCTCCCGCTCTGGGTGGAGCGGGAGGGCGTGTCAGACTCTTAATGACTAAAACCCACCCCTGTTCCTTCCCTGCCTGTGCCCAGGGGTGCGGTAACTGATTTTCAGAATTTATCCCCCCGGGCCCCGTCAGTGGTGGCTGACACTAATCTCTTTGAGGCGCGCATGGAACACTACGCGCCGTCGACTCACGGGCCTGGTGCTGATCGGACGGCGAGCCACCCACTGCTCGCCGTCCGCAGGCCCGGGTAAGTGTCATAGCTTATGTTCTATTCCAAACTATAATCTGTATGTGCTAAATTTCATCCAGATCCGTTCAGTCGTTCTGGCATGATTGAATAACAAACATTCATCCATCCATCCAAACTTTCGCATTTGTAATAATGGTCCCATCAGCGTTTTGTATGGAGAATTTTGAAGAAGTTACATTTTTCATACTAACATTTTCTTAATTTATTTAACAACTATGAACACTAATGTTTTAAAACTTTTATAATAATGTTTAAAAACTAAGATAAAGTATGCCACTTAACTTTTTGAAAACTGAAACCACCATTAGTTTTAATTTAGCAACAAAAATAAGTTTTGGCTAAATTAAAACAAATGGTGGTTTCATTTCTGCTAACAAAAAGAGGAGTAATTTTTAAAGTATTTTTTTTTTTGTCTACAACTATAAGTTTTTTTACTATTGGCAGTTGTCTATGACGGTCACTATTCGATAGAATATCAAGCAATTGATGAATATTTTAATTCATAGAAGTGCCGCTGTTCTCTATTTGTGAGAAAAAAAACGCCAATTTCATAGGTGGGAACCCAATATGTATATACACTCACCAGCCAGCTGACTGTAGGCACAGCTCAGGAACACAAAGAGCGCGGAGATGAAGGAAAGTAACAGTGACAGTATGAGCGGCGCGCTCGGAGAACACACCACGCAGCGCTGCAGTAGCTGCAGACCTTCGACCACTGAGGGACGAGGATCAGCCTGGAGCAGTCGTGATAGTACCATGTCTAGTACCTGGAAAATAAAAAGTCATTTGAGCTAAACCTTCGCCAAACAGAAGAGCTTTGTTAAGACAAGTTTGTATGAAAGGAACTGCTCACTGCATAAATGACTCACTTTAATAAGCAATTTGGAGATCGCCATGGGAAAATCGTGGATAGCAGAGGTATCAATTTCGTAAAAATGGTATCAGCAGAATACCAGCGCTCCGTTATTTATTGAGCTTAAATATCGCAGTTGTGTTGTGTTTTAGTTTTTATTAGAGCGTTTACTCCTCACGGTATTTCATACAAACTGTAAAGTCCTTATTCTTGGAAATTAATGAACCGATTTTAATGAAACTTGGTATGTAGACGCAATGTAACCAGGGGGCTACTCCCTGACTAGCCCTTCTCTGAGAGCTTCTTCCACCTTTAACATACGTAATGCCATTTCGCTACAATTTTAGGTATGGCACATTCACTTTAAAACTTCACACAAATATGTCCGAACATTCGGCCGATACTTCGTAAAAACACTTCGGAGTAGACCCCCAGGTCTAAAAAGTTAGTTACAAAAATTTTAGAAAAAGATTTCAGAGAGACATTGAGAGCAATTTTAAGTTTCCTATAGAATGTGAAAAATCACTCTCTCTTCCTCTCCAAACCTTTTTTATTCGAAAATCTACTCTTCATTAATTTTCTATATAATAAGGAGTTGACAATTTGTATAAAATACCGTGAGGAGTAAAGTTCTTGTGTGAGGCACAAATTCATATTTTTTTTTTTTCAATATCTATTGGAAAAAAACGAAGAATGCTGGTAAAGTATATTTCATCAATCAGGTGATGAGGCAATCCTGTTTCCTTTTTTTTTTTTTTTTTTGGGGTTGGTAAATCATCCTATGACTTCTCCCGCTCTGGAATCCTGTTTCCTTGACGGGCTTTTTATAAACAAAAACATAAGTATAACTCTCAACGTGTTTTGAACGATGATCAAATCAAAACGCATACTATCATTGTATTATCTGCAATTAGAAACTTACTTGAGATAGAGCCTCCCATTCGATATACATAGGATGATGCGTGTCCATCTGTTGCGGACAAGTGTCCACTTTGTCGAGAGCGGCGCGCGTCCATTGTTCTACGTAACCCCATGTTACAAGCGGGGCCGCTATCATGCAAAACCTGCAAGTTTTAGTTACAAATTTAATTTTGAACCATAAGATTTCGTATTGGTAAGATTGATAAAACTTATGCTTTGAAGCAAGAAAAAATGCCACGGTTAGCTGGTTAAAGGGACCGAGATGTTGTTAAGATATGTGAAGAGCATGAAACAAGCATATTGATGGTTGAGAGATATTATGGAATTATAAATGATATTCACTCTGAGCAAGCCTCTGTTGTTAGATACGTACCGGAACAAACTTATGTGAATAGTGCAATACTATGATGCCTTAAATGATTAAAATCTAGGCTAGAGTCAATTAATCTGACGACACGGTTGGCGCAGTGGTTGAGCGTTCGGCTGCTGCGCTGCGTGTCGCGGGTTCGATCCCCGCTCGGAACAAATATTTGTATGACCTACAGATAGTTGTTCCGGGTCTGGGTGTCTCGTGTATGTGAGTATACATGTTTGTGAACGCACCTACGATACAGGAATAATTCCTAGTGTGGGGCAACGTTTTTTTAATTAAAAATTATTTTCTTCATCATCCATCACCATCAGGTGAGATAGTGGTCAAACGCGAGCTTATTAATGATAAAAAAAAGTGTGTGTGTACTTATGTACGCACGTAAGAAGTTTTACTTTTTTTGGCGTAACAAGATAAAAACCAAACTCATAAAGTTTACAAAAGGAAAACAATCATTCTCCATGAACCACAGACCATAGCTAACTTCAGGGTAGATCGGTTCTAGCTAACTTCAACCTGTGAATTTTGTGTGACAGTGATGCGCGCGCATCTTAAAATTTCACTCTCATCATTTTTTCATAACGCGCCTAAAGAAGTATAACTTCAAAAAACTTACTTAAAACTTTCTAATATTTCGGTGCGGCACCGCGCGAAGAATATGGCGAATTCCTGTTCACTGTCGTAGTCCATGCAGGCGTACGTCACGGCGTCGTTGGCACTGCTCACTCGGGATGAAGGGTATGACACCTGGGGAAAACAATTAGTAAGTTAATGGAAACATTATCAGATTAATTACAAACTGAGTTTTTGGCGGGATTTTCTTTTCAGTGAAGTTCAGTGTCTGTTTTAATTATTCGCTTATTGATTCCTAGTGGATACTGTGATGTAAAATTGGTGTAGTTTTGTGTCTCAAGTGTCTACGCAACTGGACAATATGTGGAATCATTGAAACAGGCGCGATCTCGGTAAAATGGAGCTGAGAATTTTATTGTAGTAAAGACTGCCTCAGCGAAGTTTGCCGTGAAGGCTGACTCGACACATTTGTTGCCAAATACTGTAAAAAGCATTAGAATGTGTTACATCTTAGCTTAAAGGCCTTGTAACCAAGCCAGTGGCATAGCCATAATTGTAAAATAAAAAAATATTACAAACTTCGATGCACCATATATATATTTTTTTTTTTGGTAGGTCCTCTTTTTTACCCGCTGTCTGGGGAGAACGGAGGTTAGAGCCATGAGTCGAAGGCCCAGAATATAAGTAAATTCGCGTCAGACCTTTCCATGAGGCCGTGAGAAGGTAGGTAGGTAAGGTGCGGTAAGTTAAGTAGACCTACTACTAACTACTACGTATACTAGACTAGTAACTACTTAGAAATAAGGAACTGACTCGAATCACTTATTATGCACGATTTAATTATCGATTTGCATATTATTTTATATTTACATGTAGTAGGTAATCATTATCAAATTGAGTGGTTCACTATGACTGTCCCACACAGGTAGATCGAATTTAGCAATTGCTTGTTTCGTAGCCAAAACATAGCAAGACCTTTGTAGGTGATGCATGATTTGATATTTTTAACCGACTTCAAAAAAGGAGGAGGTTCTATGTTCGACTGTATGTATTTTTTTATTTTTTATGTATGTCCACCGATTTCTCTGTCATTTATGGACCGATTTTCAAAATTCTTTATTGATCCGAAAGAATATACTCCCGAGGTGGTCCCATATAAATTAGATAGAAATTGCTTCAGCACTCTTTGAAAAACTGAACAAAAACGAAAAATACGTATCAGATAGATGACGTATAGGTTTTTTTCCAATTACGAGTATGTTTAAATTCCACGTTATTAGGGTTTTTAGTTCTTGGGTATAACAACTAAAAAGAGAAAAATAAGAAACATTTTTACAAAAAAAAACAACCGACTTCCACAAAAATATCGAAATTAAAGTTATTTTTTAATTTTTTAGTGTATTTTCTTTTTTGGAAGTCGGTTGTTTTGTTTTGTTTTTTAAATAGTTTCCACGCACTAAGAAATAATCCATGTATCGTGGGTGCATCCACAAATATGTTTTTTTTTAAATCATGAACTTAAACACAAATTGTTACAAACATAAGTCTTCTGCCAAACTGCAGTACAGTTTGTCGGCAGTGTTCTCGTGGATACATACTCGTACATACTTCATACTACATCATGATTGCTATAAAAACATAAAAATGTAAGTGCGCGGCCACTGGCCCGCCAGGCCAGCGTGAGCAGCGCACGCACACAATCTAATCGTCCCGACGACCGCCGCCGCATCTCGTCAGAGGGAGACAACCCAGCGCAAGCGAGACACAGTCAGTCAGTCGGTATGTCAGAAACGGTCGTTTTTGGTTCTTTTGCCTACTACTTTGAATACGAAACATTCTGAGACCTGTTTTAACAACGTAAAAATAATTTATCCTCTTTGTAACAAACGTGACGTTGGATTCTTTAATATTTATTTTCTATGCTATGCTACGATTTTTTATTCAATGAGGACGCCACTTGGGCGGTAGTAGGGCCTTAAGGCGCAGTTATATGCCAACTACCTTGAGTAGTTAGCTTGCGCGCTCCACGCCGAGCCCACTTAACACGTTTCACGTCCACCCAGTAATAGGACTCGCCCATCAATGAGCGCTTTCTCAAATTAGAAGCATTATTCATCCATTATACACAAAACAACAGGTATCATACCAAAACACGAAGGTACACCAAAAGATAAACAATTAATTACCCTTAAAATGGTGAAGGTTCCATAAAAACACGCTCAACAGATTCTGCACGACTCTCAACCCCTCATCCGCGTCAGACATAACTTTACAAATTAATTACATTAATAAATAAATAATTTAAAATATTCACACAAATCACGAAGAAAATTTCCTAGAGTAACATGATATAATATGTTACTTTGTACCTTTCAAAGAAATAAAACTAGTCGCTTAGACGTGACGTTCAATTCAAAATCATTAAAAGTCTTGAATCCTAACGCTATGGACACAAACCTAGATAAACTCACATACACAAGAAACCTAGACCCGGTACAACTAGATTTATAGGCCATACAAATATTTGCGCCGGGCGGGAATCGAACCCGTATCACGCAGCGCAGCAGCCGAACGCTACTGCGCCAACCGTATCGTCTTATTTATTCTGAGGTCTATTCGGACATCCTACTCAAATTCAAAACTCCATGCACTTTTGTACGTATTTTTCTGTTTCCTTCTTGTCTGTTTGTTATTAAAATTGTTAAATAAATAAACAGTAAATTCTTACCTTAAGTACTTTAGGAGCAGACGCCTGCAGCCACCTTGGAACTATAGCCAACACATAGGGCAGCTTCGATATTTGCTCGTGCTTCAAGAACGCGAGCCACACAGAGTTAGCGGTGTGCGCGAGAGTTAGCGACGGATGTGACGTCAGTAGTAACATCGTCTCTAGGAGCAACGGCAGCCAGGACTCGGCGTTCGTCGCGTAAGTCCAGAGAGAGGTGAGTTGTTGAGCTAGACCGGCTAGGACCTGGGAGAAAAATAATGATTTAACATACAAATTGTTTTTTCGGAAAGTCACGGCTGTTACAACTGGCCACGGGTCTTTTAATAAGCACTTCTCTGTCATAGGAGTGGCAGACCCTATCTGCAGAAGCTGCATGGCGGAGGACGAGACAGCAGTTCATCTGCTACTAAGCTGCCCAGTGGTCGCTACATACAGGGCAAATACTTCGGGACACCCAGGTAACCTAACTAACCTAAGCGAGAAAGTCAGTAACAACAGGGCGCTGCTGGCCTTAAGGATTTGGAGTGGATCGAATGACAAACCACGACAAGGTGCGTATTTTTTAGGTGGGACAGCCCACCTAAATATACGCGCCTTGGCGTGGAGTTGCGGCGGAAACCAGCCCGACGTACATACATATAACATACTAATTTGAATGTAGAAATTTAAAAGAAAATATTTATTCCACTAATAATATAAATGCGAATGTGAGTTTGTTTGTTACGCTTTCACGCCTTTACTCGACCGATCATCAAGAAATGAAAAAAATAGAAAAAAAAATAGGATACATTTCATCAAGAAAAAAGTGAAAATAACTTTAATTTCGAAAGTCGGTTGTATATTTTTGTAAAAAGTTTTATTTTACACATTTTAGTCGTGGTACCCCCTATTGATGTTTGTTTGTTACTCTATAACGCCAGAAAGTGGAGGATAAATTCGAAAGAGTTACCTCGCCCCTGGGCACTCAAGGCAGGGAGGAACAGGGGTGGGTTTTATTCAGTAAGAGTCTGATACGCCCTTCCGCTCCAACCTAGAGCGGAAGAAGTCATAGGATGATTTCCCACCCCCAAAAAAAAAATAAAAAAATAAAAAAGGCCGAACGGATCTGGATAAAATTTGGCACAGAGATAGATTATAGGCTGGAATAGCACATAGTCTTTCATTTACAGTGGGGGACATACTAATCCCACGCGAAGCCGCTGCCAGAAACTAGTACAGTATAAAAAGTTGATGATGTTATCATAGTTACCTGTGAGAATTTCTTTAGGAACAAATAATGAGCTTCATCAACATTGTTGATGCTAGCGACTGCGGCGCGATGCATGCACGAAATCGCATCTTTACTAAACAATATCACAAGCGGTTTCTTCTCTTTTGTCTGAAATAAATACAAACACATTATTTAAAATTACGAACATTAATATTTCACAAATGTCTTAACTGCCTACTCGGCTGTTAATATGCCACATCGATTTATAAAGAAAAATCTTATTATTAGTAGGAAGTGTTTAGATATTCATTTATAAGTAGTTATTACATCGTGTTAGATAAATATTTGGATGAAATAACATTATTATAATACGTTTTCGATCCAGAAAATTTAAGGAGTCTAAATTTTTATTCAAATGTTTTGCAAAAGCTGTTTAGGGCCTATTTGTGTGTATATTTATCGATTTGTGGGTATGTTTTTATTTGTTAGTAGATATTAGATTAGACAATTTTTTCACGAAATAACTTCATAAATATACTTATTTGGACAAGAAATTTTACGTCTAAATCCGTTACTTTGTTTTGGTTTCGTACTATGAAGTTTGAGTATGAATATTATGAAAACATTATATAGGACTCTCAAAAAAAAAAACAATGTTACTAGATTACTTATCCATTCATAGTGTAACATGCAAAATTTCGTGTAAATTGATACAGTAGTTTTATCAGAAATCAACCTAACAAAGGAACAGACACTATTTTAACCAGTTGTCAGATAACATCATTTGTATATAATTCAAGTCTCGTAACACAAGTATTATTTAATGTATTTTTTTATTTTTTTTTTTATTTCTAATGCATATTTTATAAAAATATTAACTGTCAATTACATTTCATACTGTTCCATCCGCGTAATTTTCGTAAGGGGTCGAAAGTTATTCATTCACGTATTAATATATGTATAGAGAAATAAATGTTACTTACAGATCCCTTTCTATTAACTATTTGTAATAAACACTCAGCGGCGGGAAGCTGGAAGACATCGTCTTGCAGTAGAATGCAGAGAATTTGTAGCATGCGCCCGTTGTTCATCACTACGTGGTTGATGGACACCCATTCCACGTAACCCGTCAGAGTCAGTAACACAACCTGGAAATTGAATGGTATTTATTAATGAGTTGCTTTCACGTGACGAAACACTATAGTAAATATTTTAGCATGTTGAGTACAGTTATACCCTGAATTAGGACACTTTAGCGCAACTAAAGCTGACTTTATGCATAATAACCTTCTTGAACGAGAGCCCAGATGACATTTTGACATTTCAAGTAAGACACAGTCGGAGGCATACATGACTGACAGTATCCATCATCCCATTTTGGCAATGGAATCATGATGATATACTTCATAATACGGCCCCAGAATGATTTGAATTCGGAAAATATTGCGTTTGCAATTTTTTCCGTGGGCTCATTTAAACCGTTTCTCACATTTCACGAAGGTTCCAATTATTGTCAAAAGTATGTATTTTGAAGGCGGGGTTTGTGTTCAAACAAAGTGTTCTTCCGCAAGCTTGGCTAGTAGGCGTTAATAAGTTACTGAGGGTAACTTTTCCTTGGGTATCTTGAATAATGAGAATGACGCTGGGAAGTTTGTTGCGTTACTTCTTCTTCCCAGCTCAAACACTAGGAAGTAGTGACGGGCGGGCGTTTTTGGTGAACTATTTTTATGTAAAACTTTGACGTTGAAAAAGTGCTGGCTCTCAGCCTAATTTGAATAAATGACTTTTGATTTTATTGAATTGACGTTGATATTTACCCGAACCACCTGACCGTGGCTAGCAGCGGCAGCGTAGTCCCCCGCGGTAGTCTTCTCTCTAAACTCCTGGACATGCATCTCAATGAGACGCATGAAGAACGCGAATATCTCCGACATGTTGCTGGTTAGGCCTTGGTTTATATCCTTCCGTCGTTGGTTGTTTTCTAAGGTCTGGAAAAAAGAGTTTTTATTCGAATGTGTTTTTTTATTATGTTGGTGTTGAGCACATACCTATTTGGAATGACCACATAGAACCTAATAAGTTTTAAAGCATTTAATCACATGACTATGGCTATTGGCATGGTAATAATCTTCTCAACCGAATTTCGATCACGGTGGCTAATCCCAACGGAGATTAGCAAAGTGCGCAAGAGGTATCATAGTGCACAAGCGTGTGCGCAGATACAGTTGCACTCTCTGTTCCTTTACTCTCATAGTCCGATGGGACGACAATCCGACACTCGCGGGGAGAGATCAGGCGCAGGACTAACGGCTTTACGTGCTTTCCGAGGCACGCGGGTGTCACAACTTCCAAACTCCGGGCTACTACTGAGTAATTCCTAATGGAAAAACTCAATAGCACTTTTTGCCCGACACGGGAATCGAACCCAAGATCTCACGCTCAGCCGTCACGCTTGTGATCACGAGACCAACATGGCAAGGCATGGCATTGGGTACTTACATATGAAATTGGTGTTTTTTTTCTCACAAATAAGAGAACCTCGTTACTTCTATGAATTAAAATATTCATCAATTGCTTGATATTATATCGAATAATGACCGTCATAGACAACTGACAATAGTAAAAAAACCTTATTACTTTTAGTTTTATAAACAAAAAAAATACCTTAAAATTTACTCCTCTTTTTGTTAGCAGAAATGACCACTAAATTTGTTTTAACTTAGTCAAAACTTATTTTTGTTGCTTAATCTAAGTGGTATACATTATCTTAGTTTTTAAACATTATTGCATAAAAGTTTTAAAACATATTCATAGTTGTTAAATAAATTAAGAAAATGTTAGTATGAAAAATGCAACTTCTTTAAAATTTCTCCATACAAAACGCTTGTTTCATAGGTGGGACCTAATATTTAGATACTGTACAATAGGTATAACCCAGCCGATTGTTTCGGCGAATACAGGCATCATGTTATATATTTTAAGTTCTATAAATTCAGTTCGATCCATCAGGTTAAGCTACGCTTGCCGGGGTTGGTCTATGGATGGGTGACCATCTTTACATATCGAGACTCCTCCGTGCCTCAGAAAACATGTTAAGCCGTTGGTCCCGGCTATCAATCGTGGATCTTTGACAGTCGTTACGGGTCATCAGAAGCCCGAAAGTCTGACAACCAGTCTTACCAAGGGGTATCGTATTACTCAGTAACTGGGTTGTGGAGGTCAGATAGGCAGTCGCTCCATGTAAAATACTGGTATTCAGCTGCATCCGGTTTTTTTTTTTTTTGGGGTGTGGGAAATCATCCTATGACTTCTTCCGCTCTAGGGGGGAGCGGAAGGGCGTGTCAGACTCTTACTGACTAAAACCCACCCCTGTTCCTCCCTGTCCTGAATGCCCAGGGGCGAGGTAACTCTTTCGAATTTATCCTCAACCCTCGGGCAGGCATCGGCCGTGGCAGGCCCCGTCCTTTTGCTGACAAATCTTTGAGGCGCGCGTGGAACACTACGCGCCGTCGACTCTCGGGCCTGGTGCTGATCGGGCGGCGAGTTACCCACTACTCGCCGTCCGCAGGCCCGGGTCTACGGTGGCCGGAGATCGTCTCGCGGCGCCCGAATCCCCTGGCGTCTCCTGCGGCGGCTGCTGCTGAGGGCGTTAGGGCGACTCTGCTGTTGTTGAGTCTCCCTAACGTATGCCGCCTCCCTTTTCGCGAGCATTACTGCTTCGCACAAGGAGGAGACGGCTTCCCATTCCCTCTCGCTCCGTACCATGTCCTGAACCATGGCACGGCGCGAGAGGTCGCTGCCGCCTATCGCATCCACGAGGACACGGCGGTGCTCTGCCCAAGCGGGGCAAACCTCCACCGTGTCCTCTGGGCGATCCTCGCAGTGGAAACACCCGGGGGTCACCTCCGCCTTGATCCGAAACATGAACCTCCCGAAACAGCCATGTCCGGTGAGGACCAGCTGCATCCGGTTAGACTGGAAGCTGACCCCAAGATAGTTGGGAAATGACTAGGTCATGGATTGATTGAAATTCTGTTTCTTTGGCTGAATCAGTTTGAAAGTAAAATAGGTTTTTGTAAGGTTCAGTTGTGACAAAATGGCCTGTAAGTAACAACAACAACATAAGAATTTCTGGTTTAGGCGCATTAGGGCTAATTCTCATTTTGGCAACCGACTCGCTAATGGACTACTTCTCATTATGGCCACTTCTCATTTTGGCTACTTCTCACTTGGACTACTTGTCACTCGGGCTACTTGTCACTCGGGCTACTTGTCACTCGGGCTACTTGTCACTCGGGCTACTTCTCACTAGGGCTACTTCTCATTAGGGCTATTACTCATTAGGGCTACTTCTCAAAATTTGGGAATGTTTATTGAAATAAGTACTGTCTTTATGTATATAAAAATGTTTATTCATTCATAAGGGATCAATTACATTATTTTAAGAATAAATCAACATTAATTGAACCAATGTAATAGATAAGTATACAACATTATAAGTATTACTTCTTGTATACTTTAGTCGGGTTTGAAATTAACATTTTTTTTTTTTGGGGGGTGGGAAATCATCCTATGACTTCTTCCGCTCTAGGGTGGAGCGGAAGGGCGTGTCAGACTCTTACTGACTAAAACCCACCCCTGTTCCTCCCTGCCTCGAGTGCCCAGGGGCGAGGTAGCTCTTTCGAATTTATCCTCTACCCCCGGGCAGGCATCGGCCGTGGCAGGCCCCGTCCTTTGCTGACAACTCTTTGAGGCGCGCGTGGAACACTACGCGCCGTCGACTCTCGGGCCTGGTGCTGATCGGACGGCGAGTTACCCACTACTAGCCGTCCGCAGGCCCGGGTCTACGGTGGCCGGAGATCGTCTCGCAAATTAGCGTTTGAAATTAACATTTATTTATTTATAACATACACAAATCAATATGACGGCGCGTAGTGCCATCTGTTATTTCTTATCCATCCGATTTTCTAGTAAGGGCACAATACTGCCATCCATCTTATACGTCCACAATAAATATAAGTTATAGATACTAAAGTATATGCACCAGGAAACCATTGATTTATGTTCTAATTCCAAAAGCACACAAATAGTACCTGTAGTGTATGCGTTACTCCCAAATAAAAATCAAGAGACGTATATAAGGCTTTTCAACATAATGAAAAGTGTATTGAAAATAAATATTACCTACTTTAAATGTGACTATGAATTAGGTATAATGAACGCGGTAAAAAACGTGTACCCTGATGCGCAAATAACCGGGTGTTATTTTCGCTATCAAAAAGCTATCTGGAAGAAGGCGAAAGAATTAAATTTGACTAAAAGAAAAGAAACAAGACAGATTATAAGAAAAATAGCTGTTTTACCACTTTTACCCGCAGAAAATATTCCAGAAGGTTGCCAAAAACTAACAGAGATTATTGAAAATGAATCGTTGTTACCATTGTTTCAAACTTTTTTAAAATACTTTGCAAAACAGTGGTATCCAAGAATGAACCCTGCGCTTCTTAGTTGCTCTGGACAACGCCACCGCACTAACAACGCTCTTGAGGGGTGGCACCATCGGATAAATGTTAAAATTCCCAAGCATCCAAGTTTATTTTCATTCTTACAGAAGCTCCGAAAAGAAGCCAAGCATTTTGACTCCAAAATCAAGAACAACCATATTCAAACAAAAAAAAAACGCCATAACAAGTACATTCATTTCGACAAAAAGTATGAAAAAGTACTTAGGAAACTAAAAAATGGTCAAATAACAGTTATTACATTTTTAAAGAAAATGACTTATTACCAGCTTCTTATATAAAGGAATCTAATTAATACTGATTGTTAATATTATTGTGTTCATTTATGCTTATATAAAGATATACCTAATTATTATTGTTTGTTTATTATTGTGTGGATTTATGTTGATATTATTG
This sequence comes from Polia nebulosa, assembly GCA_951329385.1. Classification (NCBI taxonomy): domain Eukaryota; kingdom Metazoa; phylum Arthropoda; class Insecta; order Lepidoptera; family Noctuidae; genus Polia; species Polia nebulosa. Next base: position 8,986,400 of record OX589593.1, on the reverse strand, counting down.
AAATTAAAGTAATTAAAAGAAGTGACACCTAGTAATGTTTACCTATCCTTTAACTATTGATTTTGTGTGTATGTTATAAATAAATAAATAAATGTTAATTTCAAACCAGACTAAAGTAATTACAAGAAGTAATACTTATAATATTGTATACTTATCTATTACATTGGTTCAATTAATGTTGATTTATTCTTAAAATAATGTAATTGATCTCTTATGAATGAATAAACATGTTTATATACATAAAGACAGTACTTATTTCAATAAACATTCCCAAATTTTGAGAAGTAGCCCTAATGAGTAATAGCCCTAATGAGAAGTAGCCCTAGTGAGAAGTAGCCCGAGTGACAAGTAGCCCGAGTGAGAAGTAGCCCAAGTGAGAAGTAGCCCAAGTGAGAAGTAGCCAAAATGAGAAGTGGCCATAATGAGAAGTAGTCCATTAGCGAGTCGGTTGCCAAAATGAGAATTAGCCCTAATGCGCCTAAACCGAATTTCTTATTATAGAGAATTTAAGTCGTTTGATCATAAATGCTACGGGTACAAAAGTAGGTATTTTAAATCCGTACACGCATGGATTCAACTGCGCGGAACGATAAGCCGCTAAAACATTACACGTTAGTTTAGTAATCACAGGTAATTTGAAATGGTTGAGGTCTTTCCTAAATGATCAAGCTTTGGAATTTGAAGAAAATAGAATTAGTTCTTCAGCAATTACTTTTGGAGGTAGGCGGAACAGGTCCCGCAAACCTCCATTGAAAAGGGAAGATCCTCCGACCAGATGTTGTGTCTGGCCCGATAGTTAATTACAGACTGTTGTATATGTTCAAATCGCGCGGAGAACTCTGCTTGCGCGATGTTGGATATTATGTTGTTTTTTAGTTCGTTTGTGGTGTCATAGATGTCGCTACATATTTTTGTTCCTAGTGTGAAAAGCAGACGCGACGGCGACCCGCGCAAACTTAGTGACAGTTTATCAACGCGTTCCCGACCTGACGGAAGTTCGTTTCCGACCGCAGTCTAACATGCCAGGAATTTCAACATTGTTTTCTTTTCTAGCCTACTGCTGGGCAAAGCCTCATCCTCATAGAAAAGTCCTTCATAAACCTGCATATATGCCTGTTTATCCTATCCTACTAATATTATAAGTGCAAAAGTTTGAATGGATGTTTGTTAGCCAATCACGCCAGAACGGCTAAGCCGCAGTTATACGACTTTTGATGGTTTTTAATTTAACATCACGTCTAATCGACCTGTCTTATTTCTTTGAAAAAAAAAAAATATGTTACTCTAGACAATTTCCGTCGTAATTTGAGCGCAGAATATTTGATATTATATTTTTATAACATAGTGTAATTAATTTGTAAAGTTATGTCTAACTCGGATAAAAAAATGAGAATCACGCAAAAACTATAAAGCGTATTTTTATGAACCCTACACCATTTTAAAGATCATTTAATTATTTATAATTTAGTCTCAGTGTTTTAGTTTAATACCTGTTGGTTTATGTGTTTAAATTGATAATGCGTCTAATTTCGGACAGCGCGCCTTGATGGGCGAGTCCAATTACTGGGTGGACATACGACGCGTTACGTGAGCTCAGCGTAGAACACGCAAGCACTCAAGGTCGTTGGCAGCTAATAGCGCCTTAAACGGATCTGGATGAAATTTGGCACAAATATAGATTAGGTAGAATAGAATAGAATACTCTTTATTATGTACACCATATAAGTTAGGCTGGAATAGCACATAGGTTATAATTTATAATGGGGGAAGCACTAATTCCACGCGGGCTAAGCCGCTGGCAGAAGCTAGTATTATAAATGCGAAAGTTTGGTTGGATGATGGATGTTTGTTACTCAATCACGTCAGAACTGAAAGGATTTGCGTGAAACTGGGCACATTAGTAGACCATGTCCTGAAATAGTGCATAGGCTACGTTTTATCCCGGGAGTATGTTACTTTGGGATAACTTCCCACTTTCACACGAGTGATGGCGATGGCAGAATAATCTATAATCAATCGGATTACGCTACATGTGATTACAACCTACGTCTTATTTGCATACCGTATTAAATAATTAAACAGGATGCTTCCTCTCTTAAATAATGCTTTAGAATTTTCTCACTCCAGCATAATAATAATAATAATAATAATAAAGTTTTTTTATTTCTCACCACAACATAAGGTACATTTAACATGGTATCAAGAATACATAACAACTACAATTTAATAATTATATTGTGGGAGACTGGTGCCTAAGCTAGACGTAAAGCCTGTATTTCAGGACACCAGGACTCCCCCCCATTCGGAGATAGTTACATTTTGTAGATGATTATTTACTCACACATTATTAAATGCGGTAGGTTATTTATATATGTGTTTACAATTTTATTATCCATTGCAGTGTTAGTATTTGAGTGAATATGTGTTATGTATGGGTGTGTGGGTGTGTGTGTGTATGTGTGTGTAGGAGGGAATCTAACTGAGATTAGAAAAAGTGTGCTAATAATAGGTTGTATGAACAGGAGGTAAGTGTTTAAATTGGTTTAAAATAATAATAAATAATTGAAAAATTGTTACATTCCTTTAACAACATGTGGTAATTTCACGAGTAAGTAAGTTATATCGGGGTAGCAAGAAGTTTTTCCGTATCGTCATAGTTTAACTCCTGGAGCCAATTCCTTACCTTCATTTTGCACTTATTACTGGTAAGACTATAAACAGACAGTTTTCTATTTATGTTATTATATAGAAAGCGACCCAGGTAGCAAAAGAAGCGTTTAGAGAAAATAGTAGTGAGCCGATTATGATGGCGGTTTACGGGATCAAATCGTCTTTTACCATGTGATAGTAAGGGGTTGAAAGTAAGGAGTCGGTGCTGTTTTAGGACCGTTTGTAATATAAACAGCTGACGTACAGTTAAAACTTTAGTCTCTTTGTATAAGAGTTCTGTGGGATATCGGAATGGTAGGAAGGAAGACACCTTCAAGATAGCTCTCTGCGTTCTTTCCAGTTCCAAGATTGTGTATTTAGGTGCACCCCCCCAAGATGTTATGCAGTAGGTCAATATCGATTGGACGAGGGCAAAGTAGATTAGTTTCCGCAGCTTTTCGTCTGCCACCTGTCTCAGGGTCTTGAAGACATATATTAATTTGCGCAATCTATTGCTAAGGGTGTTGATGTGTTCCTGAAATCTTAGGTTGCAGTCTATAATAATACCTAAGTACTTTACACTGTTTTCTTTTTTTAAGTGAGTGCAGGTACACGTGTTGTCATTTTGGTTGGAACAGGAGTGGGCTACGATGGAGTGTAACGGTATCGTTGGAGTTGTTCGCGTGTAGTTTTTTAGGGAAAAAGTAATGTATTTCGTTTTGTCAGCGTTTAGTGTGAGAACGTTACTATGCAACCACTCCATTACAACGTTAAAGCCTGCCTGAGCATGCGCATATACTTCATGCCATGTGCCAGCGCTAAAGAGAAGGACAGTGTCATCTGCAAAAGTTATAATTTTACCTTTAGGGAGAGTGAGCATACCCAGCCCGTTGATGTATATAAGAAAGAGGGTTGGACCAAGTACGCTACCTTGTGGCACGCCATAGGAGACAGTTCGTTCCCCGCTAACAACGTCATCAATCTTAACGCACTGAGTACGCCCACTCAGATAATTCTCAAATAGTTTAAGTTGTACCCCCCTCAATCCCAGTCGTTCCATCTTCTGAATTAGAATGGGTACAGAAACCGTGTCAAAAGCTTTGGCAAGGTCTAAAAAAATGCCCAATACCTTTTGCCCACTATCCATGTTTTTGACAACATAGTTTGTCAGATCATGAACCGCATCAGACGTGGACTTTCCAGCCCGAAAACCATATTGTGAGGGCGACAGTATTTTAAATGTTTCTAGGTAGTCCACGAGCCTGTTGTTCATGATCCGCTCCAGTATTTTGGATAGGGCAGGAAGAACTGCAATAGGTCTATAGTTGTTGACACGGCCTCTGTCCCCACCCTTAAAGATAGGATGTATTATAGATCTCTTAAAGGCTTTGGGAAATTGACCAGTAGTGAGAGCGAGGTTGCAAATGTATGTAAGAGGTGGTACAACTATATCCAAGTGTTTTTTTAGGAGGCCACTTGAAATTCGATCCCATCCCGCAGCACAGTCGTTACGCAGAGACATTATTAGTTTAGAAACTTCATTTTCGTCTGTCGGTAACAGTGCCATAGATTGCAAGTGTCCATTGTTTACAGTGTAGGATGCATCTGTAGTTGACCTACTGACTAAGTTTTCTGCGAGATTTTTGCCAATTTCCGCAAAGAATTTGTTGACGAGGTTAGCAGATTGTAGCGGAGTAGCTGTCATATGTAGTAGATGCGATGTGTCGTCCCTTTTTTTAGTTCGATTTGTAATAGCATTTATAGCTGTCCAGATTTGTTTGGTGTTGTTACCAGCTTCACTTAATTCTTTTCTTTCAAATTCTATTTTAGTCTTTTTAAGTAGCTTGTTGCAGTAGTTTCTGTACCTAATAAAGGATGTTCTTAGAATTTCATTTTCGGGTGACTCTTTCACTTTTTTGTGTAGATTGTCTCTATGCCGGATACATCGAAGAAGGCCTGGGGTGAGCCAGGGTTTCGTGATTTTTTTCCGATTAGGTACTTTAACGGTTTTAGAATTGGATGCAATCGCCTGTGTAATAAGGCCGATCATTTGCTCTGCCGCTATATGAGGGTTTTGAGTGCGGTAAACTGGTCCGAAATCAAGTTGTTTTAATTCAGCGTCTAGGTGATCGTAATTGATGCGAACAGCGGTTTTTTTTGCAGTTATTTTTTGGTTTTTCTTGACTAGGAACAATAAGACAGTTTCATGGTCAGTTAATGCAGAGTGGGCAACCAAAGTTGACGCCGGTAGGATGGTTTTTAAAATGAAGTGATCAAGGCAGGTTTGAAGTCGCGTGGGTAATGTATGTGCAGGGAGTAGACCATGTGAGGCTAATAGATTTAAGTAACTATGTTTTGTTGAGTCAAGACATCGATCATGGATGTTTATGTTTATGTCACCGGTGATAATTATGTTTTTACAGTGTGCGATACTCAACAAGATTGTGTTTAGTGAATTAAGAAAATTACTAATATCTCTATAGCCTGGTGGGCGATATATAGCTAATAGGATAGTGTTCACATCAATTTTTATAAGGAGACAGTTTGCATCCACGATTGAAGGTTCTTCCACGGATACTCTAAGATTTTTATGGACATAAACAACTACACCTTCATTTTGTGTCAGATTGTTATCGGTTTTGAAATAATTATATCCTTGGAGGTCTGGGATAAAATGAGTATTAGGAAGCCAACATTCAGTCAACGTTATTATATCCCATTCAACCTTCGTTCTAGCAAGAATGGTATGTAACCCTGTCATATTTTTTGATATACTTCTAATATTTTGGTTAAGGATTTTAAGTGATTGGTTAGGATTAAAATTAGGTGGTATACAGTTATCTAAGTCACAGGTGGATGAGTCCGACACAGAGACAGCATCTATGTTGATTATATTATTTTGTGTGTTATCGAATTATATTTTATAGCTATCATTATTTGCTTTTTTTGTGTTCTACAGACTTTTGGGCGAGTGAAATTGATGTTCAGCCGAGTTAAGCTATTAATACCGCAATGACGAATTATGGAGTGAAAAAAAAGTGATACTGGATCAAACTACTACTGGAGCATACTATTCTATTTTAGTCGAACCACGACACTGTGTGACATCATCCATGCATTTTGTGTACAAACATTGCACAGCTCCAAGTGTCGAAAGTAAATCAAATATTCACGTTTTAGTGAAGGTTGATCGTGACCACATTTCCACAAAGTGACGTTACGTATTCACTAGCGCCGACTGATAATACTGCTGTTATCTAACTTGAGGACTTCCTCATAAATCATTTATTGTGAAGATTATTTAATTACTAGCTGACAAACGTTGTTCTGTGATTAAATAATGGAGGGGTGAGGAGGGTGAAAAATACTTAACGACCTATTCTCATACTTATAAAATATACAAAAAGAATAAAAAATTGGTCTAGCCGTTTCTGAGGATTTCAACCACAAACACCGTGACACGAAATTTTTTGATAATAGATTATTTCTATTTACACAACAATCCCTTGTCAGTATAGATAACAAAGGATTGTTGTGTATTGTAATATTATAAAGAGAAGATTTGTTTGTATGTATTTGTGGGTGTTAGGCTATAATTTATACAGGGTGTAACGGAATGGTGTGGTCATATTTCAAGAACCGGTTCTGCTCATGGCAATGAACAAATTTCTCTAAAAAAAACTAGAAAATTCCCAAAAAAAATTGGACTTTCCATACAGTTATCATCATCTGATCAATATTTGTAGGGAGGGTAAAATTTTTTTTTGATTATTTCATCAGGTTTTCTTGATTAAAGTTGTTCATATCAATGGGCAGATGCAGTTCTTAAAATATGAGCACACCTTTCCGTTACACCCTGTATTTATTACTAGCGTCCCCCACCATAAATTATAGCCTGTTATTGTATTAGGTAGCATTATTATTACTGTAGTTTCACCAAAATCTGTTCAGTAGTTTTTGCGTGAAAGAGTACCAAACATACATCCTCACAAACTTTCACATTTATAATATTAGTGGGATAGGCTGTATTTTCGAAATCCACGCGGACAAAGCCGCTGGCGACTAGTCTTATTTCTTTGTTAAAAATATATGTTACTCTAGACAATTTCCGTCGTAATTTGATCTGAGAATATTTGAAATCATATTTTTATAACATAGTGTAATTAATTTGTAAGGTTATGTCTAACGCAGATAAAAAATTCAAAATCACGCAAAAACTATAAAGCGTATTTTTATGAAACCTTCACCATTCCAAGATAATTTAATTATTTATAATTTAGTCTAAGTGTTTTAGTTTAATACCTGTTGTATAATGCGTCTAATTTCGGACAGCGCTCCCTGATGGGCGAGTCCTATTACTGGGTGGACGTACGACGCGTTACGTGAGCTCAGCACAGAACACGCAAGCTAACCACTCAAGGTCATTGGCAGTTAATAGCGCCTTAAAAGGACCGCACAACGTAGCGGTGTGCGGTGCCGGACAATTAATCGTGTGAAAACAATGAAAAGAAAGAAAGAAAAATATTTATTTGGCTACATTACGTAAGGAAGCGAAAACGTTTAGAATGGTCCTTTGTTACGTCGTAGTATGCGTCAGTGGAGAGGAAAATTATCCGTCGGGTACCGCATACCGCAGCGTTTTGCGTCTCGAACAAGGGACCAAAGCTTTAGTAGTTGCAACACTTGGAACAGATCAAATATCATTGATTTATTTTACTACATACCAGCACAAAGTAAATTGCATAAATTATCTTTTTTTTTTTTTTTACAATGTCAATAATAACTATAAGTAAATTTATTTTCAACAGACTATAACTACAATACATATTATACTAAACTAATAATAACTAAGATCAAGTAGGAGTAAAGCTCATTGGGCATCAAAAAATTCGTCCACATCGCTGTCAATGGGAAAAGTGCCCAGAACGCTGGCAGCATTGCCACGTTGAATGGCAATGCTGATTCGTTGCCCGAAAAAAAGGCCAGCCCTCTGGTCACGTGAAGAGTCGACTATTATTATGATAATTATCTAAGATTCTCCTTCGTATTATATAAGCATCTACTTGAATTTAATCTATCCTAGTGAGAGTATTGTCATTATCATCAAGAAATTAGTACAAAAATTTCCACTGAATACTGTACTCATGACTGGACTTGGAATTCTGCTCATAGTCCAAGGACTGATTGCAGAACCAAGAGAAGAATAAAACCGGTCAAGTGCGTGTCGGGGCACGCGCAAGGTAGAGTTCCGTAGACCGTACTTCACCCAAGTTTTTTTTTGTATTTTGTACGAAATTTAACAAGTAGAAACATTTTATAAGTTGGGCTACTAACTTAGCCGTGATAGTTATCCTTTTAATTTCTTTATTGATACTACTGCCGCAACTTTTTTATATATATTAAAAAGCAACCATTTAGCTGGGGGGGATACTGTTTTTTCCTTGACTTAAAAAAATTGCAATTTAAAGTTTAAAATTACGCAAACGTAAACAAAAAAATCCGTGAATCGAAAAATTATTTTCACAGACCCGTAATATTTTTGAATGGCCTGTCCAACGATACCCCACACCATGGGAAAGACTAGAAAAAAAAAAACTTGAGAGGTGTCAAGGGACACCCGGATGGAACGAAGTTCCTTTCGATTAATTAGTGAAGTAATGGTAATAAAATTAATTATTATTATTATTAATTTTAATATTTATTTTCGAAATAGAAATGAAAATATCTGGCTTGCTTTCTATAAGAGAGAGAGAGACAGACAGAGAAACATGCGACGCCGCACAGCTTACAATAGCTTACTATAGCAAAAAGTGTCGTGACAACTTTTCGTAAGAATTTTTTCCGTCTAGCCCCCTTTCACAACGCGCGATAAGGAACTTCGTTCCAAAAACCTTCCCTACTTTGCGTGTGGTGACATTTTTTTTTCATGATTTTATCACTTTGACGGCATGATTAATATGTATCTCCATTCCAATTTATAGCTTTCTAGTACTTAAGTCTCCGAGCTAAGCTGCGGACGGACGAACGTGGCGAAACTATAAGGGTTCCTTGTTGATTATGGAAACCTAAAAACGTTGATTCTTGCCTTACCACATGCAGTGAATGCATGTCATCATCATTCTTCCGCCCTTATCCCAATTTATTTGGGGTCGGCGCAACATGTCTTTTTCTTTCATACTCCTCTATTAGTCGTCATCTTTGTAGTCACCCCCTTTTTACCCATATCCTCTTTCACACAGTCCAACCATCGTTTCTTTGGCCTTCCCCTACTCTTATAGCCATCCACATCCATACACAAGACTTTCCTCACGACATTTTCTTCATTCCTCCACATCACATGCCCATACCACGACAACCGATTTCCACACAACTTTTCAGTCAGGCGGTGCCACTTTCAGACTTCCTCTTACGAGGGTCATTCAATAAATACTTAGCCTACAAAAAGTAAACGAAAATTTTGGAAAAGTGGCAATTTATTTTTCAACATAGTCTCCTTTTAGTTCGATACACTTAGCCCAGCGATGCTCCAACTTTTTTAACCCGTCCGAAAAATAGTTTTTGTCAAACTCTGCAAAATAGGCCTCCGTGGCGGCGATAACCTCCTCATTCGATCCATATCTATTCCCGGCGAGTGATTTTTTCAGATTAGGAAACAGAAAGAAGTCACAAGGGGCCAAATCTGGAGAATACGGTGGATGGGGCAGCAATTCGTAGCGTAATTCGACCAATTTGGCCATGGCAACGGCAGACGTGTGAACTGGTGCGTTGTCGTGGTGAAACAGCACTTTTTTCTTCGCCAGATGGGGTCGTTTTTTCTTTAATTCGGCGTCGAATCGGCCCAATAAATCGGCATAGTAAAGCCCTGTAATTGTTTTACCCTTCTCGAGGTAATCGATGTAGATCACACCTTGTGAATCCCAGAAAACGGTGGCCATAACTTTTCCGGCCGATTTTACAGTTTTCGCCTTCTTTGGAGCACGTTCCCCGGTCTGGATCCATTGTTTTGATTGCTCCTTGGTCTCTGGTGTGTACCAGTGGATCCAGGTTTCATCGACGGTCACAAAACGACGCAAAAACTCCGCTGGATTCCGCTTAAACAGCGCCAAACACGTCTCCGATGTGGTCTCACGGTTGCGCTTGTTTTCTGGTGTGAGTAAACGCGGCACCCATCGCGCCGACAGCTTTCTCATGCCGAGTTCCTCGTGAAGAATATGATGCACTGTTCCTTCTGAAATGCCTACAGTCTCAGCTAGCTTCCGAACCTTCAATCGGCGATCTGTCAATACGAGATCATGGATTTTTTTAATGTTTTCCTCCGTAGCAGCTGTTTTCGGTGCACCTGGACGTGGTTCATCAAAAACCGACGTACGGCCACGTGCAAACTCGTTGAACCAATTCTTGACGGTGGCCATCGATGGAGAAGAGTCACCGTACACAGCATCCAAGCGCTCTTTGATTTCGATGCGCGTTTTCCCTTCCAAAAATAGGAATCGAATCACCGAACGATATTGCTCTTTTTCCATTTTTGTAAAACCGATCGACACGTTCGCTTCCATAAGTTGTCAAATTAAAACAAATGAAGGGATTGGAATGAAAATTTGAAAAAAGAATTAAAAAAGAATGTGCTACACTGTGGTAAAACTCTTTTGAAACTACAGCGCCCTCTGGCGATGAGGCTAGGTACTTATTGAATGCACCTCGTATATACTAATTCCTAATTCTATACATGCGCGTAACACCACACATCGCTCTTAGCATTCTCATCTCAGCATGCAATTGCTTTTCATTCATCCCTTTTGTGGCCTAACATTCTGAACCATACAAGACAGCAGGTCTGACCATTGTTTTATAAATCTTCCCCTTAAGTTTAAGGGGAATGCGGGAGTCGCAGATAGTCCCGGTGACCTGCCGCCATTTGGTGGCCATGCAGTGAATGCATGTATATGTATGATATATATGGTATATGATAAGAGAGTAAAAGATTAACCTAAGGGCTGACTCTTCAATGGTCAGACAACTTTTACCTGAAGAATAAATATGGCGGTTTGACATATTATCCTATCCTAATTATACAGGCTGTAAAAAGACACATCACAGAGCCGTTAACTACGCATACTGTACGTCTAACAAAGTAGTTTTGCGCAAAAAATATTGCTGGGAAACGACTTTTATTTTTAGGTATGAAAAAAAAAAAACTATTTTTTATTGCGCGCAATGTAACGCAAACCCAGGCAAGTGAAGTAAGGGAATGGGACGCAGTCTCCGCCTTCTGCGAAGCAGTACTGCTCGCGAAGGCGGAGGCGAGACGCGTGAGGGAAGCTCAACGGAGTGGCCCTCACGGCCCCGCCCGCCACCACCGCAGGAGAGGTACTGGGCGTACTGGGCGTAGAACGTCGCGAGACGATCTCCGGTCACCGTAGACCCGGGCCTGCGGACGGCGAGCAGTGGGTAGCTCGCCGTCCGATCAGCACCAGGCCCGTGAGTCGACGGCGCGTAGTGTTCCACGCGCGCCTCAAAGAGATTAGTGTCAGCCACCACTGACGGGACTCATCGTGGCCGGTGCCTGCATGCCTAGGGGTAGCGGATAAATTCTGAAAATGAGTTACCGCACCCCTGGGCACTCAGGCAGGGAAGGAACAGGGGTGGGTTTTAGTCAGTAAGAGTTTGAGAGAAGAGTCACGCTCCACCCAGAGCGGGAGAAGTCATTGGATGACTTCCCACCCCAAAAAAAAAAAAAGGCAAGTGTAGTTAAACCCTGCCGTTTCGCTCTTAGCCACATACGTACTTGTCAGATACGTTTGATATTCATTGCGTTTTCGTAACTGCAAATTCGTAATTTCGAAAAAAAAAATCGAAAATTCAGGTAATGTTTGTTTGGAAAAAAGTTTAGTAATAACACTTAGAATTCATTTGCGAATTTGACCTTCAATATCTCCAGATCCAGTGGTTTCACAGGTATGGACTAGTGGAAAAAAAAACCAAATAATGGGTAGAATATGTGGCTTTCGGCTTCGGAAACTGTCTAACATATAAATATAAGAACTACTAACACTATCAATAAGGGTTAAGTTAGCAAAATCATATTGTTGTGTATGTCGTTAATTTGTGGCAAATAAATACTTTTTCTTTCTTGTCTTTTTACACCTGATATATGTGAAAGATTGAGAGGATGTATGGATGTTTGTTACTCTTTCACGCAAAAACTGCTGAATGGATTTTGATGAAACTTTACAGTAATATTGCTCATACATTAGAATAGCGCATAGGCTATAATTTATAATGGAGGGAAGTACTAATACCACGCGGGCGAAGCCACCGGCAGAAGCTAGTTTTCTATACAAAAGCTAACATTTTTATTTAATTGAAAATTGTACAGTGGACCTTAAGCCAAGGAGGGTATTACCTGCTGAATAAAGCAGAGAATATGATGTGCAATCTGTGCAAGCAATCAATCATTCAAACAATTAATTAATTTACTCCATCCAATGCTGAAAGGTTTACTAGTCTGCCAGTAACTGTATCAATAAATTGTACTTACTTGTAATATAGCTACATCTTCAGCCAGTCTCAAGAATACATGCAGCACAATCTGTGTATGCCGGTGTCCTCTAGAACACGCGTCACTCAGCTCGGCCAGCAGAGTGGGCCACTGTTGAGGCCACTCTCGCTTGATCATCTCTACAATGACGCGAGCCAATGCGTCGTTCAGATGGCTGGTCTCCCAACCACCCATGTAAAGGAGCTTCATTGCATTCTCCTGTAGGAAAAGTTTGGGTTAGTGAATAGGTGGCAATAGAAGACAAGTGATCTATTTATTGATATTCATTTTTAGGTCACTGGGGGACAATACAGGGTAGAGACAACAATACAATATTAATGGAAAACACTGCCAATACATATAAATTTCCTGCAGGGCGTGATGGTGACCTATTTAGAACAAAGAAGCCAAGACAGGAGTCCATTGTGTTTCGAGAAAATACAAATTTTTAACTAGCAGATTCAAAGAGAAATGAAGTTTCGTATCGAATTCAGATTCAAAAAAAAAAAAAAAACCGGCCAAGTGCGTGTCGGACTTCGCACATTTATGGTTCCGTACCAAATGTATTTTACACTATTTGTATGGCTTTGGGCCAACTAGATGCTTATACTGTGAAAATTGGAAGACTTGTTCCAACCATTTGGCTGTAAAACCTTGACAGACGACAGACAGACGGACTGACAGACGGACAAGTGAGTGACAGCAATAGGGCTCCTTTTGGACCCTTTGGGTAAGGAAGCTTAAAAAACATAGAAAGTGCTTATTGTTCCAAATAGGTCACAGTCTACAAATGAGTAATATTATTCATAGTTCACAGTACATCCTACCGGGAATATTTCGATTTACCAATAACCAATTTATGTACAATTTTCAAATTCAATATTACTTCTTATCAACAGGAATTCTCATGGATTACTCTAATAAATGATCCCTACAAAAACAGAACAGAGTTTTGGTCAGCAAAGATCTATAAAGTTGTATGATGCAAAACCTGTATCACAGTGTCATTATTGACAAACATTGAGCAATACTAAGTATTATGAATTAGAGGAAAATGCTACATGTAGATTTAATTGACTTGTTTATCTTAGGGTGTGTCCAGATCTGGCGAATGCGCCGCTAACGAGAGCTGGGCGCGTGCATTTCTAGTTCGCGCGCCTGCTACACGCCACACGCACTTCATGCAACTGCATGCGCATGAGCGGCTCCCGCACCAATCGCGCCCACTGTGCAAGCCTTTTTTTTGTGGGGTGGGAAATCATCCAATGACATCTCCCGCTCTAGGGTGGAGCGGAAGGGTGTGTCAGACTCTTTCTGACCAAAACCCACCCCTGTTCCTTCCCTGCCCTAAGTGCCCAGGGGCGAAGTAAATCTTTCGAAACTGTGCAAGCCTTGCGTGAGTTGCGCTAAAGAGGGGCACTAAATAATTGCAACAGCACGCATGCAGCTCGCGAGCGGCGTATTCATCAGATTTGGACACTCCCTTATGTGTAGGTCATTTACCTTAATAAATATTTTCTCAGCTTGAGTAATCTGAGTCCATCTGTACTTCACTGTATGTTCCATGAGCTGAAGTCCAAAGTGTTTCACTCCAGGAGAGTATTGATTGCCACTGGCCAGTAAGAGGCCAGCCTGGGCACACCATGGCGAGTTTTCTTTGAAGCTACAAACAAGAAATTAATTTATAGTAGAGTTTTGGTGTCTAATTTTTTTTTTTTTAATTATAGCATCTTTCTTCATATTTAATTGAAGGTTACACAGTAAAACTTGGTAAACCATAATGAAACTGGTATTAGTTCTATATTTTTATAATAAAAGAATATGTAATGTTACCTTTCACATGCATTATAGGCCTGGCTTCGTTCTTCATGAGAGACAGTGGGGATTAAAGTGAGCTCAACAGCCCGACTGAGCTCATCAACTAGGAGAGCCACGTCCCCGGTAGGCTCGCTACCTACTCCCACCACATTCATTGCTGCTCAGTACTTCACCTGACACAAAACAAAATAATATTCCATGTTACATTTACTAACAAGAGGAGCTTGTGGCTAAAGTAATAAGAGCCGCACGGGTCGACCCATCAGGTTAAGCTACGCTTGCCGGGGTTGGCCCATGGATGGTTGACCATCTTTACATACTGAGACTCCTCCGTGCTTTGGAAAGCATGTTGAGCCGTTGGTCTCGGCTGTCAATTGTGGATCTTTGACAGTTGTTACGGGTCATCAGAAGCCTGAAAGTCTGACATCTAGTCTTACCAAGGGTTATCGTATTACCCAGTAACTAGGTTGTGGAGCTCAGATAGGCAGTCGCTCCATGTAAAATACTGATATTCAGTTGCATCCGGTTAGACTGGAAGCCAACCACAAGAGAGTTGGGAAAAGGCTAGGCAGTTTGACATTTACTAACAAAAAAAAAAAAAGATAAACAAAGGAGTCAATACTTAGTGACACTGAATCACTTAAAATCTATTAAGGCATAATTACTTTGTAAAATAAAATAAATGTGAAAAATTGGTTGCAGTTTGTTTATGTTTTGGTTGGTAAACTCTGACTCTGACACATTTGCCTTTGTTGATTCAAGAATGACAAAGAAAATGATTTACACTTAGCATCTAAAATTAATGTAGCTTTTTTGTCTATGTGATTTATCGTAAGAAATTCGCTCTACCACATTTACAAAGTGATTTCATAATGAAAATATAAGAAAACTGATGCAACATGGAAAAACTTTAAACAAACTTACCAACAGCAGTCAAGAAAATAATCCCCATAGAATATTTTTCACTTCATGTTTCCTTTCACGAGTCTGTAAATTAATTAAAATTAAATCGACGTTCGTACTATTATTAAATTTTTAACTACATACATTTTTTCCGTAAAACATTATACGAATGCAACCGGCAGGGCATTTTAATAAATATTAACAAAAACAAATTGGTCAGAACGATCTTGCAATTCTATTTTCATTTTGTAATTAGGAACTAAATCAGCATAAATTTTACCTAATTTTATTGAAGGAATTTGTTTTAATTTCAGAAATAAAATTCAAAACATTGGAAACACCTCGTGTCCACTGAAAAGGAATCGAATATTGGTCACAGACTAAACTTGGACTAAAGTAAAAAGACAAAAGTGATTACGAAATTATATTCTCTTTGGTTATTACTACTGGCCATTGACATGTCATATAAATTATATGGACTGGGCATACTACAAGAAAAACGTGCCATACCTACACTTCACTGAGAGGATAAAATGGCGGATAATAGAGTAGCCCAGATCGATATCTCTTTATTAAAAACATCGATAAAAGATTGTGAGAATGTTTTCATATTGTTACGGGACAATATCAACGGGTATTTTTACCAGTGGCATTGAGGTATTTTTTTTTTTTGGGGGGTGGGAAATCATCTGATGACTTCTTCCGCTCTAGGGTGGAGCGGAAGGGCGTGTCAGACTCTTACTGACTAAAACCCACCCCTATTCCTCCCTGCCCTACGCGCCCGGGGGCGAGGTAACTCTTTCGAATTTATCCTCCACCCCCGGGCAGAGTGGCATTGAGATAATATGTTACTACGTAATAGAGAGGCTATCATAAAAGCAAAGGAAATGCTACATTTTGACAAGAGTAACTAATCTTCGCGCTGAAACAATAATTAGTCTTCTTAACAAAACAGTATAGACACGCAGCGCTAGAACGCTACTAAGGTTTAGTTTTCTCGCGACCAGAAGGTCAGAAGCGCCATGATAAATGATAAATGATAAATGATGTTTATTCAGTAAATAGGTTACAAGGAACACTTTTACACGTCAATGTTTTTTTGTCAGTTTAAGCTAGATGAGGCCGGTGTTTCCTAGCTGACTACCCTGAGAAGAAACACCGAAACAAACTCAGAGGTCAAAGTCTCTTTTAGTGTTCAAATCCATACAATGTGGACTGGTTAGATCCTATGAGAACCATGTACGTTTATGTCTGGGATGAGCTTTATGAAGAAAGCAACACACGAATAAGAGTGGACCTGTCCAGACAGTGCAAGCATTTGTCAGTCATCGCGAAGCTCAACTCAGAACCCTGAGGTGCTCAACGAACCGACGAACAATACCAAAGTAAGGACATTTGAGTAGGCCGCAAAAAATACTCAAACTGCCAGACAATCATAAAATCTACATGAATATAACGACATACATAGTTCTCGCATTCACATTATTCTATATGAGGACCATGCAGCTTAGTGTCTGTAGTGGTCTTTTGAAGAAAGAACCAAACATATTTGAGTGGACCTGTCCAGTCAGTGCAAGCATTTGTCAATAGTCGAATAGCTCAACTTTTAAACCACTAAGGAGCTCAATGACATGACGAACAATACCAAAGAAAAGACATTTGGGTAGGCCGCAAAAGTACTCAAACTGTCAGACAACGTTGAAAATTACTGTAAAAAGGAGGATAAAATAATAATAATAACCCACATAGTCCTCACATTTACAATAATTAAGTAATCAAAAAAAAAAAAAAAATATAATACTTTACAAAGTAAATATTTGTGTCAAACAAAATAGTAATCATAATATGTCAATCAAAAAATAAAAATAAATATAATACTTAACAAAGTATTCAAGTCAAAAAAAATAATAAATATAAAATGTCAATAAAAAAATAAAATAAAAAATATAATACAATACTATACAAGTATTCATGTCAAAAACGAATATTAAAAAAAAAAATATATATATATAAAAAAATTTATGAACATGATTTTCCAGAACCCCGCAATACGTAGTTTCCTTTTTACCCGACTGCGCGACGCAAGGGAGGGTAATGTGTTTATCAGCCTATGTATGTATTTATGATTAAATGTATGTATATTTGTTCCTTTGAGGTGTTTTAGAGACCGAAAGCGTGGGCCGATTTTGATAATTTTTACGTCAATCGATTTATTTCAATCTTGCGAGTGCTACTAATGACATGACAGTAATCAAAATAAACTAGGGCGACCACCAGACGCCATAAAATGTGAAAAAGAAAAAAAATGAAAGACGACTAACTATATAAAGTGGGGTATCAAAATAAAGGGTTCGAGGAGGCTATCCCAAAAATCCAACTTACTGAAGTGTATAAAATAAAAATAAAAAACATTTTCAAAAACCCGACTTAAAAAATCTAATGAAAAGTTCCATACAAGTCACTTTTCAAGCAGTATGATGTAGTTGGTTGCATGAAATCAATAATTAAACTAAAATAACTCCCACCAACTTGTTTTTCAGCCAGGTTTTTAAAAAAAAAAAATTATTTATTTGAAGTCAGTTTTGTTTTAGTGTCTTGGAATATACGCTTTTAGCTATTACAAGAAACGAAATGCAGTAAGTAGATACATCGAATATTTTGCCTCAATTAAAATGAAATGTAAAAGTAACAGTGTTAGTGTTATTCTAGAAGACCTTCGAGACGGAGGTAACAAGTTCAAAGAAAACAAATGACGCTGAATCCGCAGTGGGCTCCCAGGCACGGACATCTCAACATATATCTTTTCTAACATGCAGATGATTTTTGGGTTTTAATTAAAAGTCAACAATAATTATAATAGTCTTTATATTAAACAAATCAATCTCATTCATATCTGAACAATACAATTTTGTTCTGGTAATTTCTGTGTGATATTCTTTCAGTAGAGTAGTAGTAGTTCTTCCCACAGTATTTGTATCTCAAATTCATGTATACGTCTATTACACTTTTAATTAATAAACAAAGCGTGGGGTTTTGAATTTAATAAATTTCTTTCCTTTTTAAATCTATCAAAGATTTAAAAGGGAAAGAAATTATTACTGAAGATTTTTTTATTCGTTTGTTTTCTAACTTTTTCATTAAGTCTCTTTTTAGACTTTTCTTCTTGGGCTGTTTTTGACATTTGTCCTTTAATTTCTTAATCATTTTAAATGTGTACCTGAAATCAAATAAAATAAAAGTAAGCTTTAATAGATATTGAAGACAAGCGAAAGATATCTCCCACACAGTCTTAATTCAGTCGATGACATAATATCATTGAGATCAAATTCGCAAATAATGATGGCAAGAAAAACTGAAGCTAGTCATACCGATAAATCTGGCGCAGCAGAGGTGCTAGCGGCTAAACCTAATGCAGTGGAGGTGCTAACAGCCAAATCTGGTGCAGCGGAGACGTTAGCGACTAAACCTGGCGCAGCGGACGTGCTGGAGACTAAATACCATATTCAGAGCACCATATCCAGATGTTGAGAGTTCGTCTTGATTTTGATCACTTTCAATTAAAATGCCAGACATATTTGATGGAATTGCAGGCTGTAAACAAGCAATAAAATTATTAATATGTTTGATGTTTATCAATTTTATTATTAGGATTGTTACTTATTATTTTAAATGGCCTCATTTAATTTGCAATTTGTAGGTTGAGAAGGGTTCTCGTTCGGTCATTGAGTGCACTTCTCACTCACTGACTCAATAGCTCACTAGCTCTCGAGTGGATAATGAGCTAAATAATCGTACATAAGCTCACTTAATGTTCACCTCACCCAAGTTTTCACAGGGAGATTTTTACAGAATAACTCTGCTAATATACTTAAAAGTCCATTGACACAAAAAGCAGACTACTGGTGACCGCGCCGCCACCACCGACTACGACTGTAAGTACAAACCTTGCTAATTGTACGGCGAGATTCAATGGTGCTGGCGATGTTGTGGCATTCGTGGATGCTGTACAGATCTATAAAGACTGTGTTGGTGTTCAAGACGATATGGCTTTGAGAGGCCTGCCAATGCTGCTCACTGATTTTGCGGCTACCTGGTGCCAAGGCGTTAAGCATTCTGTCGCGAGTTGGCAAGAAGCCTGTCAATTACTTCGCCAAACATTTGGTCCACGCCTGCCACCTCATAGAATTTATAGGCACATGTTTAGTCGAGAGAAAGATGAAGAGCGAACAGATGTCTTAGTGTGTAGGGTATGAGACCTAATCGCCCAGCTGCCACTACAGACGCTACCTGAGAATCCAGTTCAGCTGGATATGGTGTATGGCCTGCTCCATAGGAGAATCCGGGAGAGGACTACAAGGAGTGCCTTCACTTCGTTCGTCGAGCTGCTACAACAGACTCGAGTAGTGGAGAACGTGCTCGAAGACTGGCACTGCTGCGCCACTAAAAAAACAGACTCCTACTTCTTCCGCTCCGCTGCCACCTCAGGTCAATGGACGAGATTTGACGTCTTCACCAGTTTATGTTTCTGCGCCAGATCCTAAAATCAGGTAATCCATCGTTCGATCTGACGTCAGCGGCTTGCGGACACCGACCGGCGCGCGAGCAGAGTGACGCGCCTCAGTCTTCATTCGTCTACCTACCTCACCGTTCGATTCGCGCCGCGCTCATAATAATTGTTACTTATTTTTCATATCGTTTGCTATCATGCTAGTACCAGTTCTGTATTCTTACTTCACCTTTAAATATATTCATTTCATCCAATTCTAATAACATTCTTCATTTATTCGTCTTTCGTACTCATTATTCCTGCTAAGCTTCGCTTGCCATTATAGCGCTTAATGACCTTACTATACGGGTTAGATTCCCGTGTAGCGTAGTAGTAGTATCTCACTTATATACTACCTACCAAGTTCATACGTCGACCATTAAAGAAGAGAAAACACCTATGAGTAAGACTAGACCTAGGTGCTCATTTTGCAAGATGTTCGGACATATGAAAGATGGCTGCCGTAAACTTGAAAGTAAGAAGAAGTCAGCTGTGGAACCAATAAAAAGCGAACCGGTCGCAGCCCAATCCGAGCTGCGCCCATCCGTAACGAGCTTCGGATGTGGTGCGCCCGGTGTGATACGGTCGAATTGTTCAGTTTGTAGAGACAAGCGCAATTCACCGTCGACCACGACGACCGCGTTCCAATCTGTGTCCGTAAGACAAGTGTTAAACCCGCGAGTGCGTCCTATTTTTCATGTGCAAGTGTTAGGTGACGTAGGTACCAAGTTATTAGATACGGGTGCAAACAATGCGTTGCTAGTGATAGCCTACATTTGCGGGCTAATGGACAAATATTTAATAGTTGTGAAACAGAGTTGAGATTTGCAGACGGAACCCAACGTTTCCAAATCGTTGATATCGCTGTAGTCAATGTAAAGGTGCAGGGAGTGGAAGTTAACACTCTTTTTATGGTCTTGCCCGGCGCAACCGATTCCTTATTGGGTATGAACTTCATACAGGACGCTGGGATGATACTCGATTTTGAGAGAAATCGTTTCTCTTTACGTGATACAAGTTTTTACGAGCTGCAATATGAACGCGATGACCGAGTTGCGGTCAGTTCCACGGTTGGCCTTCGAGAGTACGAGGACATTCTCCTACCAACAGCCGATAATGTAAAATTGTCTGCACTGTTAGAAGATAACGAGGATATCTTCAGTGCAGGGGGAGGGCCTACACCTTTTGCCTTGCACAGGTTAGATACGGGAAACATCGCGTCTATCGCAACACCACCTTATCGACTGACTCCCACTAAGGAGAAGATGAGAGCTAATGTGGTGGCGGACATACTTAGTCGTCCCGTGTGCGAACCGTGAATGGACGAAATTCCCGACTCTGTTTGTGATCTGTGTCCAATCTCAGTAGACCTTCCTCACCGTAGCTCCAAAGAGTTACGAGCAGCTCAGCTCGGAGATCCTGAAATTAGGAAAATACTAACGGGTTTTAAAGACGATGATACTAATATTCGATGGACAGATCGTAGGTATTATGTTTCAAACGGAGGGCTCTTCCGTTTTGAACCGGATGGAGAATCCGAGGAGCCCCAGCTGGTAGTACCAAACTCTATGCGCATCGAGGTCATGAAGGAACTCCATGACGCGCCCACGGCTGGTCATTTGGGCCTAGAGCGTACTCTGACAAAAATCAAGAAAAGATTTTACTTTCCGAATATGCATCGGAGAGCTCCTCCTTTTAAAGAAGGAGATTTGGTTCTCGTGGAGGCCCACTTAACGAGCAAAGTAGCTAAGGGTTTCACGAGCAAGTTTGCTCCAAGACGAGAGGGTCCATATCGCGTTAGTAAAGTTGTTTCGGCTACCACTTACGAAGTGGTAGATAAAGAAAATGAGCCACGGGGTATCATGCCAGCCACCTAACACCATATGTAGGTGATTCCGACATTATCGTTCATATCAGGAAGAACGGCAGACCCCGTAAGCTATCGGTTGCCAAGCCAGCTCCAGAGCCTTCCGCTGACTTGGAGGGGGAGGATATAGCACGACCCCTGTTAGAATCTTCCCGCACCTCTAGGACGCGTCGTTTACTGGCTTTGATTACGTGACTAGTTAAGGTACAGCACAGCACTAGCCGAGTAGTGCGTATCCGAGTTCAGTGGTGGTACTCTGTAAAATCTCTCCGTGAAAACTTAGGTGAAGTGAACATGAAGTGAGCTGTCAATACATACAATTAAGGTGGAATGACAGTTCACTTCACACTCACTCCACCTAAGTTTTCACGGTGAGATGTTAACAGAATCGACCGGCTGGTAGCGATTGGAATATAGTTTGTTACCGCCACTCGTAAGGAGTGCCCGCGCGATCTCTGGCGCACCCGCGAGTTGGCATTTTGTAACTGCTCTCAACTAAAAGTCTAGTAAATGTAATCCGCACTGCATTTTTTGTACAAACACACAATAAACACATTTTACACGTAATTTAGTTGGAGTTTTCTTTGTGTGCAAAGTACCCTGACTAAAAAGATAAATAAAAAAAAATGTGTAATACATTTTTAATTTATTGTTATTCACAACTGAGGTATCTACACATTAATATCAGTTTTTTTTACGTATTATATAGCCAATTATCATAATACTTATCACTTCTTAATAGGTAGTACTAGCTGTGCCCGTGGTTTCATCCGCGTTTATTGTTACTGTGTCGAAGCGTGATGTTATAAAGTTTATAATCTTCCTCAATAAATAGGCTATATGGTTTCGTGTATCCTTTTTCTGTCTCATAAAAATCGTCATTTCTAAAATGAATCGAGCATTTCCTTGTCTTTTTACTTGGGGTCCATTCACTTTCTTGTCTTTCCGAACGAACAGCTTTCGTCCATAGTTTTCTTTGACATTGATCTTGTGGGAATCTAAAAGAAAATATAGTAAATTAAAGAAACATAAAAAAACGTATGCGGTCGGGGATCATCGTCGGAATTTTCTTCTCACGAATGATTTTAAACAAAATTTTTGCGATGTCTGTAATCTTCGATTTACATTTTAACATCGCTATCGGTTTTAACCCTCGAAAACTTGGAAGTGGTAATTATTTTTTTCTTACTCCTCCGCTGTCTTTTCTGATTAATTTCGTTGCGGGACCCAAGACAGTTTAATCGTTTCTCTGGGACTTGTAGAGCTTTATTGCTTCGGCGTTTTTTCTGGTGGTCGCCACTGTTGGTTCTGGCTTACAGAAGTTACAGTGGTTTGGGAATAGTGTGGCGGGCTTGTCCCAAAAAAAACCCTCTAAAATTATGAAAACGACACCCAAGGCGATAAAATTTTAATTTTTCGCAGCCACCATCTTGGATATTCATTTGACCAAATTCACACTTTCTCTGTATCTTTATCGAGAGAGTAGCAATGTACTTACACGTGAAAACTAATTCCAGCACTATTTTATGCAAATTTATTTATATACCTCTTCACTGCACAAGAAGGCATTGTTTTTAAATATTTAACACTCAAAAAACCTGTAAACAGTAGTCGACCGCCGCTGTTGCTTACTGCGGCCGAATCAGTATGCATATTATTATACTCTTTGCAGTATGCTATAGTGCCTATAGTAGTCTTTGTGCCGAACTAACTAAATACGTGCGCGGCGCAATCGGTAAGCCCCGCCTATCGCGGCGCAATCTGCGTTGTCATTTGTCATTTTTTTCAGCTAGGAATGCAAAGTGTACAATAATAATACGGTAGGAATGCTTCCATGTTTTATTTGCGTTCACTGATAACAGCCCTCACTCCGTTATTTATGAACCGATTTTGATAATTCTTTTTTGTTAGATAGGGTAATAGGGTATCCTTAAGGGTAGTCCCATGTCAAAGAAGTCAGGATCTGATGTTGAAATCCTGATAAAATTGAGAAAAACCCTCGAAAATTGTGGACACAAATAGTGTGTCTGTTTACTTTTCATAACTTAATCAGGTATTTGCGTTTAGGAATCATTACATCATGAAGCTTAGCTGATGATGGGCAAAGGTATGGTTCCCACCATACCTTTGCTAACCAATTAAGAACTGTGGTTTTAGTGACAGAAACCCATGCTTTGAAGAAAAGACATCTTTACAATATTGGAGGTAACCTCAATTGGTAAATTATCCTGGAAACCTCAAGGAAGGATGGTTACATTATCAGCTCAGTGGCAAGAGGAATGATAAAAGATTAGAATTTAGCCTCTGAATATTCAGAGTATTAGAAGATGACAAAGCCACAAAAAGTCGTAAAATAAAAAGTTTTTAACAAAAAAATTAACCAACGAAAAAGAACTAAAAAGCAAGAAATAAATAAACCTCTTATTGAGCTTATTTACATAAAATATCAAATATTTTAATATAAAAAACTTCAAGATAAATATGTTCTGTGCTCACACGGAGGTGAGGTATATTAAATGGGGGTTTTTGGCGGGCTTTTCTCGACTGAAGTTCAGTGGCTGTTTTAATTATTCGTTTATTGATTCCTACTGGATATTGTGATGTAAAATTGGTGTAGATTTGTGTCTCAAGTGTCTAAGCAACTGGACAATATGTGAAATCATTGAAACAGGCGCTATCTCCGTAAAATGGAGCTGAGAAATTTATTGTAGTATTGACTACCTCAGCGAAGTTTGCCGAGAAGGCTGACTCGTCATATTTAATGCCAAATACTCCAAAAAACATTACACTGTGTTACATCTGCATTCTAATGGAAAAAAAAGCTTTGGGGGCCGAGTCACCCGCGTTCGTAGGAGTATACCCACTGAGTCCCTACACGTGGTCCCCGGGTGGTGATAATCAGGTGACACTAACTGGTGGTAGGTTTCGACCGATGGCTTGCGACCACCACTGGGCAAA
Organism: Polia nebulosa; assembly: GCA_951329385.1. Classification (NCBI taxonomy): domain Eukaryota; kingdom Metazoa; phylum Arthropoda; class Insecta; order Lepidoptera; family Noctuidae; genus Polia; species Polia nebulosa. The sequence continues at coordinate 8,962,121 of OX589593.1, read as the reverse complement.
GGCGTACCGCCAAGCGGCCTGGTCGTGTTCCGGTACGATGCTCAGTGTAGCCTATCCAGAGTAGTTGAGTCGAAATAGTTGTTCCATTGCAGGCAGACCAACCGGGCTCGCGCTGATGTGGGTGTGTCGGGAGACTAGTCGCGGAGGGTAGCAGGATCCAAGGCACGGTGCGCCGCTGGCTGACTGCAGGTAGTTGAGGGCCCAAGTAGTGTGCTAGCCACACATGAAAGGCTGCCACGCCAACTGTCGAAAAATCCCAGAATGCACCATCGTGCTGGTTGGCGACCAGACGAGAGGGCCCGATGGACATTCCCGAGGGGGCTCGGGCATCCCCGCAGTCTCCAGACTAGTCCCCCAATGATACCGTCCTGTCAGTGCGCGCCTGAAGGTTAGCGGCGTGGAACCTTACTTCCTCCTCCTCTCCCTCCTTTATTCTTAACAATAATGATGAAAAAAGGAACAAAAAGGAAAAAAGCTGAACAGCGTCAGCACTCCCCCTCCCACAAAGTGCACATGACGCAACATACGAGGTCTACACTCAAATCTCGCCGCAGTCCACCACCACCTAGAGACTGAGAAACCAGCTCTCTTGTTCGTTTCGAAAACGCAGATCGGATGTGCGTCAGACGTGGCGTACCTATCTTACCCAGGATTTACCCTGGAGCACAACTTTAAGCCACACACTGGTGGGGACACCTGCTATCGGCGTCTCCGCAACCTTGAGGACTCCAGGTTCTCAACTCTTTGGGTCCTAGTGGACACAGGCCTAGATAAAATGGACTACACCTGTGTCTATCGTTCGCACAGCGGCGATTTAGAGACATCTAGGCTCACACAACACCTCAGTGAGGCAGCGGATGCGGCTCAGCAGCGGTACCCCTCTGCCCAATTGGTGTTACTGGGTGAATTCAACGCCCACCATCAATAGTAGCTCTTCCCATACCAGTGCACAGACCATGCTGGGCAAGAGACGCGTAAACTAGCGCTAGCGTTAAATCTCACCCAGCTGGTCCAGGGAGCAACGAGGGTGCGCAATGTTGATTCGCACACGGCCAATTGCTTGGACCTTCTGCAACAGATCCAGACCGTTACTCGGTGTCGATTTCTTCATCATTAGGTACTTCCGACCACTGTCTGGTGAAGTCTGTATCCGTCTACTCCCCGCCCGATCCTAGCCCTAGAGGCACCAGGCGGGTTTGGCGATACAGGTCAGCAGTTTGGGATGGCATGCGGTCTTTTTTCGCTTGTTATCCTTGGCAGCCCACTTGCTTTTCTTTGACTGATGTTTTGTCGTGCGCGGACGCCATGACGGATGTCTTGTGGCAGGGAATGGAGTACTACATTCCATTCTCTGACGTAACAATGTCTGGCGAAGCTCGACCATGGTTTGGTGCCGAGTGTAATCGGGCTGATGCGCTTAAACACGCGGCCATGCGTCCGAGCCTCGACCCGCAAAGCAAATGACGTGAGTCAGAAGAAGAGAGCCTTCAACAGGGCTGCCAAGTCCTACAAGAAGGTGTTGTGGAGGGCTCGGTTTGACCACATTAGCCGAATTGGGAACAAACTTGCTTCTTATCCAGCTGGTAGTAAGGCGTTTTGGTTCCTGGCTAAGTCGGTTGAATCGTACTTCTGCCGCCGGTGCCGCCCCTCACCACCTTCACTGCTGAAGCCCGACCGGTCGCTGGCCCACTCCGCTGAGGAGAAAGCAAACTTGTTTGCGGAATCTTCGCGTCTAGATCCTGGTGGCGCGAGGCCCCCTAGTCCTCTTGGTGGATGCGAGTCGATTATGTCAGATATTCGCATTCACCAGAAGGATGTCCGAAGGGTACTGTGTAACCTAGACATGAACAATGCTAGTGGCCCCGACGGGATACTGGCAATTGTACTGAGGACTTGTGTGCCTGAGATGTCTCTGATCTTGACACGCCTATTTCGCCTTTCGTTTGAGACTGGAAAAGTGCCGATGGCTTGGAAGCAAGCTACCGTGCAACCCGTGCCTAAGAAGGGTAGTCGAGCTGACCCAGCAAATTATAGGCCCATCTCGGTAACTTCCGTACTCTGTAAGAGTATGGAACGTATACTGAATGGCAAGCTCCTGGCATACCTAGAAGCTAACGATATCCTCAGTGACCGACAATACGGCTTCCGCCGAAATCGGTCAACTGGGGACTTCTAGCGTATGCCATTCACATCTGGAGTGAGGCCATCGAGATACAAGGGGAAGCCCTGGCGGTCTCCCTTGACATCTCAAAGGCCTTCGACAGGGTCTGGCACGACAGCCTAATTGGTAAGCTTCCTTCCTTCGGTTTGCCCGCCGGTTTGTGTGATTGGATTGCAGATTTCCTGAGGGATCGGTCTATCCGAGTAGTCATAGATGGCTGCTCGTCCGGGCTGCTGGCTATTAATGCCGGTGTTCCTCAGGGGTCGGTGCTCTCGGCAACATTATTTTTGCTGCACATTAATGATCTGCTAAAATCCGGTACCTTTGGGTATGCAGACGACAGCATCATTGCCGATAGATACGTGCCCGACGAACGAGCTAGTGGGTCTCAGGTCCGGTCTCTTCGAGAGGCTATGGTTGGGCGCTTGAACTGCCCTTATAGGCTGTCTCAGAATAGGGCGATGCCAATCTGGTCAAGTTCAATGCTACTTAGACCCAGGCGTGTCTTTTTTCCGCTAAGAAGAGCCAATTTTACCCGGCTCCATCTTTCCGAGGTGTAACCGTGCCGATAACCGACCAACTTGATCTTCTTGGTGTTACTTTAACATCTACCCTGAATTTTGGTCCCTTCATAGAGGCAAAGGCTCAAGTGGCTGCCAGAAAATTGAGGATCCTCGCAAAGGTGAGACGGTACTTCACGCCCACGCTCCAACTCCATCAAGCGCAAGTTCGATCGTATATGGGGAACTGCTCTCATCTTTGGGACGGATCTGCCAGATACCAGCTTGATGGCCTTGAGTTAATTGAGAAACGAACCAAGAGGATCATTGGCAATGATAGGCTCGTTGAATCGAAGCTCCAAAGTCTTGAGCATAGACGCCGAGTTGCTAGCCTGTCGGTTTTCTATCGATTACGTTTTGGGGAGTGTGCGACGGAATTGCATAATTTGATTCCGCCAAGCCCGTTTCAGCACGTACGACAAAGTGCCACCGGTTCATGGTGGACATCCCATCCATACGCACAAAGCGTTTTGAGAACACATTAATTGTGCGTACAGCTAGGGAGTGGAATTCCCTACCGGAGTCTGTGTTTCCTGATAGCTACAACCTGGGAGTCTTTAAGTCAAGAGTGAATAGGTTACTTCTAGGCAAGCGTGCTCTATCTTCGACCACATCATCGCTTACCATCAGGTGAGATAGTGGTCAAAGGCGTGCCTATGAACAATAAAAAAATAAAAAGAAGTAAAAATACACTACGTAAGATTAGGCAATATAGTCAACAGACTATAGCTTTCCCTTCGGGGTAAATAAAAAAAAAAGAAACAAAAAAAAGGTACATTAGAAATTATATTCTCTTTGGTACATTAAATGTCACAGAATTTGACAGCAGTTTGATTTGAATTCTGTTGGTATTGGAAACTTGTTTTGCAATAATTTCCTAATAAAAGTCGATTGTTTTATTATTTTCCGCTATGGAAAACAAATTTACTTACCTTGAACCATCTTTGGAAAAACAACTCAAGGGGCACCGTAATGGGATAACTGCGTTATATTTCAGTCCCAATGAACAACAAATTGCTAGCAGCTCACTGGATAACAGTGTTTTGGTATAATATCTTGTATTAAAACTAGAAATACCGAAATAACGTCCATACATACTGCTGGTATAATTAATGAAATGGTATATTTGATTGACTTGTTATTTATGTTTGTGTCTTAGTTATGGGATCTACGCGGTACTATGAGAAGTTATAGGTTTCAAGGCCACGATGAAGCCGTTATGGACGTAACGTTCTCGCCTTCAGGCAAGTATATGGCGTCCGCATCGCGAGATAAAACCGTTAGGCTGTGGGTGCCTACGGTGACAGGCAGCACTGGCATGTTTAAGGCGCACTCACAGACTGTGCGCTCAGTGCAGTTCAGCCCTGATGGGACGAAGGTGAGAACGATCTATAAGTTTCCAATAAAATTGACTCCATAGTTACTCATTACATATACACACAAACCTTCTTCGATTATAAATAAAAATAATATTTTTCAGATAATCACTGCCTCTGATGACAAAATAGTGAAGCTCTGGTCAACTGATAAACACAAGTTCTTATCTTCATTTGTTGGCCACACCAACTGGGTGAGGTGTGCCCGCATGTCCAGTGATGGTTCTGTTATAGCCTCTTGTTCAGATGACAAGTCTACGAAGCTCTGGAACCAGGATAACGGAGAATGTATTCACACTTATAAAGACCAGAAAGGCCATGGACTATGTCTAGCATGGCACCCATCTGGGTGCTATATTGCTGTTGGCACTTCACATGGGAATGTGAAGTTATATGATGTGAGGACACATAATCTTGTGCAATATTATAGGTAAATTAAAAACCTTATCTTTAAATATATATAATTTAACTCGTCAGGCCCCTGCGTCACTACCAACAATAGGTTTTTAATTGTGTCTGCTAATGAGGGACTTGATGCGTTAAACATTTACCTAACTAATAAAATTCTGTATGGTTTCAGTATTCATAATGATGCCATAACTTCATTAGCATTTCACCCTAGTGGAAGTTACATCCTAACTTCAAGCAAAGATGGGAAAATGAAGGTATAGACAAGTTCAATTACTTACAGTTTTGAAGCAAGCCTTTCTTAAAACACTTAAAATATAAATTTATTTTCAGATATTAGATCTTTTAGAAGGTCATCCAATATTTACCCTAAGTGGGCATACTGGTGCCGTCAATGCTGTCAACTTTTCACCTGGGGGTGATACCTTTGCCTCTGCAGGAGAAGATAAACTGGTAAATATTTCAATATAATTATACTAATTAAGATAATATTTTCTGAAATATGTGTTTTTGTATCACTTGAAGGTAATACTGCGTTGTAGTATTACATAAGAACTGCTGTGTAGATAGTATACACTAAATGGAGTTAATATAAATCATATTTGCACATATGTTATGTACATTCTTGTTTGCAGGTTTTCATATGGAAAACGAACTTCACAGAACTAGCTGGTGATTTAAAGGAAAACATCGAAGACAATGGATCAAACATACCTAAGGGCACCTCTCAATCTTCCAAAATAACATCCACATCAAAAGACTCGAAAGATAGGAATCAGGTTGCTCATAAAAGATACTTTTTGTAGTACACAGTAGCACATAGTCACTAGTTAATTGTAATTAATTTGTATATACTAATTATTTTATTTAATATCTAGGGTTATGGTATTACTAAATTAATGATAAAATTCTAAAATATATTACTTTCCCCATTCAGGACTATTCCTTGAGATCCATTACAAACAAGTATACGGTAGCCTTTCAGAAAATTGAATTCAGAGAGAACTGCAGTAATTACTATGCATTAAAACGTTCCTCTTCATATTAAGTTTACAATATGAGTCCAAGTATTAATACAGTTTTCATCATCCATATAATAGGGCTCAAAAGCTTGGTATCAATGCTATCACACTAATAAGATTCCTGTGACTACATTCGTCCACCTGGATGATGTCAGCCCATGTTACCAATCCCCAAGACTGAATTGTTCTCAAGAACCAAATGCTAACAGCACTATGGTAGAACCAAGATTGTACAGTCAAACAGCACCTTGTTTACTTGGCCAAAATTCTAATACAGTTGTAACTCCAGTGCAAATAAACACACCTAAGAGTTGTGGATGTCCATCAAAAATTCCACCAGGTCAGTCTGAGTCTTCCCCTTTATCTGTTAATTGTTCACTAAACAGTGTTGGAGATATGAGTCATATTCCCCGGATCCCACCCAGCCCTACAACTTACACACTACCTTCTGTTTTGGAAAAGTCCATGGGGTCTGCAACAACTATGTTGAGAGGTGGATATGGAGAAGGAAAAGCAGGTGATGTCTTATTTGGTATGATTAAACTCAAGGAAAATGATGTTTGTTACACTAGTGGTACTATAGAGTGGGTGGGTAGAAAGAGAAGCTTCCCTATAAACAGTGGATTTAAATTAATTAGTGAGCAATTTGATACACAAATAAAGAAAGTGAAAAAGTTGAATAGTACATATACCTGTGAGATGCACAAAGATACAGACTGTAATTGCCCTGATGTATTGCCCACTGTTAATGCTATGGTGGACCATCTGAATGCTCTCCATGAAGCTGTAGATCTTGTTGACTTAAGACTCAACACTCTGGAAGATGTTTTGAGCAAGAAAAAAGAAACATGTAGAAGTGGTCAATTTTAATTTGAACTAGTAAATGTAAATTTTAATTTTAACTAGTCAATGTGGATTATGATTTTAACTAATAAAGTCTAATATTATTAATAAACTTTTTATAGCAAAAATGATTTATTAAAATACTGTAATAGTTACATTCTCTAAACTTAGCGAAATAACATCAATTTTAAATTAATATATAAAATACAACCATAATATTAATAAAATATATCTCGAAAACATTATAATGTAAATTTTGGCTCAAGGCATTTTCACTTTTCAGCCATTCAGTTTGGAGAGACATCAGATATACTATATTATAATAGACTGATAGTATAAATTATGCTGCTCTTTTCTTCTGATCCTTTCTATTACTATTTTAAAGTTATCTTACAATAACACAACTATTGTGTGCCCACATATGTTGTTTTCTTGCCAGTTTTCTTGATCACTTCCAGTAGATGGTCAGCACTGAGTGTGGATGTGACTGAAACCTTCTGGTCTGTCAAGCTTATTGCTATGTCATCAACACCCTGACCCTTTAGCCTGTTGAGTACTCTCTCTACAGCACCTGAGCAACCCTCGCACGTCATTTCAACGTTGAAAACATGTGTCTGTAAATACAATATTGTAGGACTTTAAAATGGACTCAATATTTATCAGCAAACGAACGACGGTACTAGATAATAGGGTTTACTCACCGATGACATTATTACTCTTCTCCTTTAGTAGACGTGTGATTTCTTAATTGATTACAAGTAGAGAAAGTCCACGATACGAATGATTGTAGATTTTATGGATTTATGCTTATCTATCAGTAGGTAAGCAAGCAGCTCAGTGACGTTGTCAAAATTATTTAAGCAAGTTCATTGAACTGTTTCTCTACCGTTATTTAGTTCAAAATTAACACATATTGCAAGGGAATATGATTCAATATTCCTTCAACCTTGCTTTACAAAATGAAATATTTTATTCCCTTGACAACTAAGCTATCACCTGTCATCGATGACAGTGTGGAATGTTTTTTTCCTTTTGGTCCTTGTAAGACAGGCTAAGGTCAGACCATGCTGCCTAGTCATCAGTTAGTTTCATATCGTATTTTTCGCATTAGAATGCAGATGTAACACATTATAGTATTTTATCAGTATTTGGCAGCACATATATCGAGTCAGCCATCACGGCAAGTTTCACTGAGGTAGTCAATACTACAATAAAACTCAGCTTCATTTTACCGAGATCGCGCCTGTTTCAATGATTCCACATATTTTTACATCCACCAGGAATCAATTTGCGAATAATAAAAACAGCCACTGAACTTCACTCGGGGAAAGCCCGCCAAAAAAACCCAAGTTGGCAATGCCAATGAGAAATTGAGATTTTTCTTGATCCGTTTGGAACAGGCTAAAGTCAGAGACCATGCTGCCTAGTCATCAGTAGTATATATTTTTTTTTCAGTAGAGATTGTGATTGGGTATTGTGAATGATATTTTTTAACAGGTATATGATATCACAGGAACATCTGTTATCTAGTATCTACGAATACCTGTGGTTTCTATCTGTTACGATAAATACGTCTCACTCCTATTGAGAAACAGTATGACCAGTATATTTCATGCAACATGCTGTAACAACGACTACAAATTAATTTTTATGAGTGTCCATTGCGAAAACTGCTTGCAAAATATCATAATTTCCTCTGATAAATATTCGCGGCAGATATATCTTTCTGATTATAATTTTGTCAGTTTCACGAGGTTTGGCCCTATGAAAAACGTTAGAAAAAATACTCGTTTCTCTAGATTTTCATAGATAAAACCAAACGGTAATAATGATTGCGTTTGCGTATAATCTGTTGTACACATTACCGTAATACCGTGGCTGTCATTTCATTGATGGTGGTGCCGTATGTCTCCGAGTTTTATTTATAATTTATTTCTTGAAGTCATGTTACTTTAACCACTAATCAAAACATGTCACTAAGGGAAAATTTAAGTGAACTAGGCTGGTAAATATATGTTTTCATATGACGTTGTTTTACTGGAGAATACTCTAATGTTCACAGTCTAACTAATATCTGATTTTTTCAGGCACCTAAGTGAAGAGGGTCTAGATATTGTTAGTGAAAATGGTCAAATAGAGGATATAGATATTCTTACTAAAAAGGCATTAGATGTGAGTGGTTGGCGCAGCTACATTTTATTATTGTCAAGGTCTACTGCTCAATTGGTTCTGTTTGTGTTAATTCTCAATTCTTATTGTTTTCCAGTATGATTTAAGAGATATAGGAGATGCAGCGCTTCCTGAAGACTTTATTAAAGAACCATCTAAGTTGGAGAAACCTGTGATACTCCAAATACAAAAGATTAGAAATGTGTCAGCTCCAAAGGCAAATGAGGAGTCTACGGCTGCTCCTCGAATGCTAAAGTTGACGTTACATGATGGGAAAATCACATGTACAGGCCTAGAAACAAGTCCTATCTCCAGTATAAATATTAACACTCCCCCAGGAACCAAGGTGTTGTTGAACAATGAAGGCCTCGAGGTCTGTCACGGCGTGGTGTGGTTGGTTCCCGATGTGATAACAGTGCTAGGTGGTAAAGTCACACATATGATTGAAAAATGGGAACTAAACAGGAGTCTTGCTAAGCATACTCGAGGTGAGTTGGTTCTGCTAGTCGGACTAATTCCTAAATATAAGATTTGATTTTATTTGATACAGACTCTGCTCTGCCACGTAACTTACAATACATTATTTTATAGTTCTTCATTATATAGTGTGGTATTGGTAAGAAAATGTGGTTTTTAATTTGTATTGTTTTGATGTACTGAGATTTGATTAAACCAATTTAATATAGTAAATGCTGCACTGCAATTTTAATCAATTGATCTCAAAGTATTATCCCACATTCAGATCATAGTATTATTTGTACATGAACCAAGGGGTTTTCATCCATTTTAATACAGCCATCTGATCAGGGTTGATTTTATCAGTTTGTAGGGATATTACTAAGTATCAATGATTTTTTAGGGTTTTTTCTTCTTCTTAAAAACATGCATCAATGTAGTGTATTAAGATGCCTTTTTGTGTTTTGCAGTTTGTGTAACAAGAATGTAAATTCAAAATAGGCTGCAAAACAACATGTTTTGAATGTCAAAAGTTGGATGTCAGAAAGTCAAACACAGCCGCCTTATGTGTATTACCAAGTGTCTAACATCGAGTAACATTCATTTTTAGGGGGCCCTGGTGTGGATGGAGGACCTCCCCCATGGATACCATTCGGACAAAGACTAGAAGCTCTCACACTGGATAAGCAGTTCAAGAGTTTAACAGAAGCTGCCAAGCAAGATAATGCTGAGTTTGAAGCCCAGAGGAAAGGTGCTATTGCTGAAGCACAGAAGTTGGCCTCGGGTGTTAGAAAAGTAATGTGTTTTTATAATTTGTGGTTATAAGCTGAAAACAGATATTATAGTTTCAAACTATAATAATTTTGTTGGTCGTCCATCGGTGAGATGAGCAGACGACACTGTTGTGGATAAAACATGGATGAGACTGGTACAGGAACACAGAGATTGGCACGAGATAGGGGGCGGGCATATGTTCAGCAGTGGGTGAAGTCGAGCTGTGGATGATGATGACGATACTGAAAACACTGATAGAAGACCCATGTCGCAGTGCCAGTATTTTTGCTAAGTATGACAATGAAGCCTAAAAAAATTATAACTGTTGATAAATATTCAGCATACTGCTAGTTTAACCAATTAGATAGTATGACCTGCCTAATTGTGTTACATGCTCCAGTTGCTTTCATACTAACAACTCAATGAAATACTTGGCTGAATACATAAAACAGTTGTGAAATTATAGATTTTTGAAACACTTATGTTTTAATTAACTGTTGAAGAATTGTTGCAAAGATTGGATTATGCAAATAGAGTGTTGATTAGGGAGAGGTCTGAGTCTAAGGATTGTATTTTAATAAGATGTAAAGGTTCAATCAGAAGCTCGCCTACTGTCATTTAAATATTCTTATGAAAACAATACAGTTACTAATGCATTATTATTTTACATTTCAGGTCTTTGGTGGAGGCACAAAACCTCTGTTAGATGCAAATGTACAGAAAATTGTTGATGCTGGTTTCTCAGAAGAGCAAGCTGAAAATGCTCTCAAATATACTAAGAATAATGTTGATAGGGCTCTTAAGATTCTGCAGAAGAGAGATAACTCAGAGAGCAGAAGTAAAGAGAAGCAAAAAGACCAAGACCCACCCAAACGTAAGGGAAGGAACAAGGATATGAATGATGACGACATACAAGTCAAACCATCAGGAAAAGTGTCCTTATTTGACTTCTTAGAAGATAAACTGCCTAATGTACCTGATAAGGATAAGAGCCACCGCCAGAACAGCACCTCACAAGAGGACAGGAATGATCGGAATAATTATAATTATAGGGAGAGGAATAGTGGGAGAAATAACCCTCGTCATCAAGGATCTAGATTTGACGGTGCCAATAGACAAAGATCTGATACTAGAGGACATTATTCTCATGATAATAATCATTCACATCGAGATGATAGGAAATATCAAACACAGAGTGAAAAGCCGCCGAGGTTTCAGAGGAAGTTAGAAGAGAAGAACAAGCAACAAATGCAGTTTCAACAACAACATCAGAATCTGAATCAGAACCAGTTCCAAGATAATTTGAACATGCATTACAATAATTCTTACCACACACTACCGCCGCCGCCTCAGACACAGAGCCACTATAATGATAAGAATATGAGGAGTGACAGGAATTATAATAATGAGAATAATATTCAGCAGCAGCAACAGCAACAACAACAGCAGCAACAACATCAACAGCAACAACAACAACAACAACAGCAACAGCAACAACAAAATTATCGTAATGCTGCAAGTGCGATGGACAGTTTAGTGGATGCTACGGGCAGCTTGAACTTATTGGCGACTCAACGCGCGGTGGAAGAGCTACAACAGCCACGGAACTACCCGCCCCTGGATCAAGTTTACGCTAAGCAAGCCTACCTTGCCGCGCAGGGCATGCCCGACATACCGCCGTTCAGGAGAGGCAGTGATCTGCAGAAGTATCAAGAACAGTCGTACCAGCGACAGCGGCAGCAGCCGAACGGTTATGTTGACAATGCGCGGCAGAGTGGATTATATGGCAATGTGGCGAGTTATATGGGGAATGCAGCGGCGGCTGCGGCTGCGGCGGCTAGCGGGTACGCCGGCCGGCAGTACGGCTACGGCGCCCGGCCCCAGGAGTACGCCAACGTGCGAGGCGCTCCCTTCCTCGCGAACTCATTGCTGGGCTTCCAGAATGCAGCGGTGAACGAACAGGCACGGGCTATGCTCGGCGTCGCTGACATCAACTGGAAGGTGGGCGACCGCTGCCTCGCGCTGTATTGGGAGGATAATAATGTAAGTAGACCCATGACGACGTAAGTAGAGCTCTATTTTGACCCAGAGCCATACAAATAGTCAAAAATACATTTGGTACGGAACCCTAAATGTGCGAGTCCCGACACGCACTTAGCCGGTTTTTTAACAGTCTGAAACAAAAAGTTTGCTGACATAAAAAATTTAAAATTTCAGTTCTACGAGGCCGAGATCACGGGCATGTCGGCCAACACTGTAGTTGTCAAGTTCTGTGCCTATGGTAACCACGAGGAGATACTCAAGACCAATTGCCTGCCGTTCCCCAACCAAGGTTCGTGAGATTTAATGTGGTAGTATTTTTGACCTGGAAATACATACCAAGTACATAGTAGATATTTTGAAAGTTGTTAACGGAGTATATCACAGCACGGGGTCTCATCTCGAATAAAGAAAGTTTAGTTCAAATAAATTGCAATAGATGGCGTAATATGCATCGATTTCTTATTGAAGTTTATGTAATATTTATATTTTGAAAAAAAATATGGTAATAACTGTATTTGTTTTTATTTAATAAACTGCCCAACTGCCCTAAGCATAAAATTGTGGAATAATTGGCTCCTAATTTAAATTTAGATGATTATTGGAACGAATTATTAGACATATATATTTCTTGTACCAATAGATGGCGCTATTTGAAGTTTCAAAGTTTATCCATTTGCCTCTTTAAAATTTGTATAGTGACACATTTGATACAGTAAACCTGTTATGAAGTGCCAAAAATTCTATAAAATCCTCAATGTGTGAGAAATTATTGGTAAGATTTTAAATAAATTCATTCAACTTGCAAGTGTTGCAAACCGTTGCTGCTAACACCATCTAGCGAGGTGTAGAGGACGGGCCCGAACGAAGAACAAAAGTTACTTGTGCCAGTCGAAAACCCGTAGTTACGGCGGTACCGTTTCTTTGTATGGGATGAGACATCTGAACGCTGGATTATATTATCTGTGGTCACGGTTACATTTCATCCAAATTGTCTTGGAAATTTAAAAACTGGATTCGCGTACGCAAGTTTTAATGGCTGTAAAAAATGCATTCAGGGAGTTTTTTCCAAAATGAGTACACAGAGAAAGACAGCGATTATAAGTTTTATGTAATTATTATTAATTAATATCGAGCCGTCCCGTCTTCGCAATGATTCGCAAGACACGTAGCGCCATCTAGCGTCTAGCAATAGTGACCGTTGGGAGTTATTGTTCTTTCCCTCGGGAACAGAACTTTTTTTTTGGATGAAAGGTACCATATGTCTTTTTCTGTACCCTGACAATGTATAAGCATAATTTAATGATGATCGATTCTGTGGTTTAGGCGTCAAAATGTAATGTGTGTAACAAACAAACAAAAATACTTTATTAGATTACTTGATTATGATTATGATTAGGCAAAAGTAATATTATTCCGTTTATTTATTAGTATAATTATACATAATTTATATAATTTTAAATATTAATTCTTAAACCAGATAAAAAAAACCTTTAAAAATATAAAAAATAGTATTCTACCGGTATCGGGAACAGGGTCCAAGCTACCGGCGGTCGAAATGCAGTCAGCAGTGTACGGACACACCTATCCAGGGCGTCAAGTTCTGTTTGAGTCTATTTGAGTACGCCGAAAGAGTACATCAAGACCGGAACGACCCAACCGTTGAAGGCACGCACCTTGTTTCCGCCCGATAGAAGGCTATTAAATACCTTCTTCAAAGAAGCGCTCCTTCAACGATTGCTTCATGTCAGTAACATTGATACCTAACGCTTCCGACATACCCAAATACTTATAGGTTTCGGTTGGAGAGAGGGATCTCAGGTTTATGGAATCCAAGAGTTGTGTTCCCACGGATTCCTCAATCTCCCCTCGCTTTACATGCATCACCGCACATTTGTCTACACCAAACTCCATCCTGATGGCACTACTGAAGGTTTCAGTTACCTTCAGTAGCAGTTCATCAGTTACAGATTGCTGGGGGCAAAAAGTTTCAAGTCATCCATGTAAAGGAGGTGAGATATAACCTGACCACCTTTCTTCAACCTATAGCCTAGCCCTGAATTCTCCAGCAGTGTGCTTAGAGGATTCAAGGCTAGGCAAAACCAAAGTGAACTCAAAATGACACCCTGGAATATACCCCGCTCGATCTTTATCGGTTCGCTATTCCTCTGGATTTGTCGAGATCCTGGATAGCGAAGGACTGTCCTCCATTGCCCCATACATGACATCAGGAAGGTGCGTAGTGTTGCATGAACTTTATACAATTCTAGCACCCTCATGAGCCATGTATGAAGAACTGAGTCATAGGCCTTCTTATACAGGGTGTAACGGAAAGGTGTGGCCATATTTTAAGAGCCGGTTCTGACCATGGAAATGAACAACTTTCTCGAGAAAAAAATTGAAAATTCCCAAAAAAAAAATTGGACTTTCAGTACAAAGTTATCATAAGCTGATCAATATTTGTATGGGAAGTAAAAAAAAATTTTTGGAATTTCCTCGGATTTTCTTGAGGAAAGTTGTTCATATCGATGGGCAGATGCAGTTCTTAAAATATGACCACACCTTTCCGTTACATCCTGTATAAGCTATCTAAAATGTCGACAGATCCTTTCGGGAACGCCGAACCTGTTGGCTAATGGTCATATCTATGAGGAGAAGCTCCTTAGTAACGCGGGACCCATTCCTACATCCATTTTGAGAGGCAGACATGATGGAATTGCTATCTATATGATTGTTAATCTTAGCTCTCAAAATGCATGTAAGAACCTTATAGACCGTCGGAAGGCATGTGATGGGTCCATAGTTTTTGGGTTCCGCGGTGCTACCAGACTTGTGGAGCAGGTGGGTAACGCCTGTTGTACAGAACCCGAGTAGTGAGCCAGGTTCCAAGGCTACTTGGTACTGAGATGCCAAACGAGCATGCGACCTTTGTAGCCATTTTATCCAAAAATTGTGCAGCCCGTCCGGCCCTGGAGATTTCCAATTAGGCAACAGACGGACTGCACGGGCTACATCTTGGGGGCTGATAGTGATTTCCCCCATTAAAGGTATTGGATCGCACGCTCGCTCAACCTCCTGAGTCTAGTCACCTTCGGCGTGACTGACAGGCACCGACCAGATGCTGCGCTAGAATGAGCACATGGCGTCATCATCCGGCAGACACGTGTCAGTCACACCTTGGTCCGGTCGTTCCCAAGCCCTATATACCCACCTTTCATTACTCCGGAATGTGCGATTTTGGGTGTAACGCTCCACCCGCCGCTTATACCTACGGATGCGGTTTGCCCATGCATACATCTTTTGCTTCAGGAAGTCAATGCGCTCTGTGACATGGGACATATAGTCTCGGGGGCTGACATCAGTCCCCGAAAATGCTCGTCTCACTAAGCGCATCACTCTTGGGCAAGTGTTGCTCTCCTTTAAGCAAATTAGTTTGCCGATGAGTGCTCTGGCTCCACCAATACGACGCTCGATCCTGCACTGCCAAGCTGGCACGTTTGGTTTCAGTCGTGTAGCTCTGTCATTCGGGAATAAAAAAAAAAGATATTAATATTATTTTTTAAGTAGTATTATTATTGATTTTTTATTTATTTGTAATTTTATTATTTTTGGTAGTACCTAGTAATATTATAATATTAGTAAAGAGTTAGGATTAGGATATCAGTCCATACAGGCCCATTACTGTGCAAGGTATCTAGGAGTGCAGATCGACGACTGTTTAACCTTTAGTTCTCACATTGAAACACTTACTTCACGGTTGCGCAGGTTAATCTATGTTTTTAAGAACCTCCGTTACGTTGCTGACTCAAAGGTAATTAAACTTGTGTATCTAGCACTCTGCCAATCCCTCATCCAATACTGTATAGTTGCTTGGGGTGGTTCAGGAAGGTCCCATATGTTGAAAGTAGAACGCGCCCAAAGGGCACTGTTGAAAGTTGGTTGGATGTTACCCTATCGCTTTCCTACCACAGACCTTTACAAAACTTGTAAGGTTCTAACTGTTCGTAAATTATATATATTAAATCTTTTAATGACAACTCATGGCCACACTCCCTACGATCCTTCTTTGATCTCCCAACGACGTAAGCATTCGGTCTGTCCCTCGATTCGTACAAATTGTGATTCGACCCAACGCTTCTTCCGCTTCCTTAGCAGTCATGTGTACAATAAGACTAACAAAATTTTAAACATATACCCCTTGTGCAAATCCAAATGTAAAGCAAAAATAACAAATTGGCTTCTCGACTTGGATTATTCTGAGACAGAAAATATTTTAGCTGTTTTAAAATAAATTAGATAGTAAATTTGTAGACCTCATTTTAATACACACACCTACACTCACTCTTACAAATATACTTTCACACACACGCACACACACAACACGCACAATACACTACACACTCACAGACACACCATTTTTAGTTTTAACATTTTTCCTATTTTAGTTTTTAAATATTCCTCTCTGTACGTGAAGGCTTGGATGTGTACAAATTAGTGCTTAATAGTATTGTTTTAAGAGGGTGAGAGCCTGGAGATCTGTCATACAGGTCCTGAACCCACTACAGACTCCAGCTCTCACAAAGGTTACAAAGATTGAAATAATATGTCACGAACCAATGTCGGTACCTTTTGAGAGAAATAAATTATTATTATTATTAAGGATCTGCCTGTGATCTGTCTGCCTCAAGGTGTTGGAAATTTTATATACAAATCGAAAAATCACCAAGAGCTAGGAAGTTTGTATGAAGTATGAAGGCCCTACGGCCTTAACTGGCCACGATACTTCCAACGTTACCTTTCACAGAATCCAACGCCACGTTTGTTACAAAGAGGATAAAGTATTTTTAGGCAAAAGTACTAAAAACGGCCGTTTTTAACACTTTTGCTTACTACTTTGGATACGAAACATTTTGAGTCCAGTTTTAATAACGTAAAAATACTTTATCTTCTTTGTAACAAACGACCTTGGATTCTTTAATATTTATTTTCTATGCTATGCTACGATTTTTACTCAATGAGGGCGCCACTTGGCGGGTAGTAGACCCTTAACGCTGTTGCGTACAAACTAACGTGGTGTTGTGTACGGCAGGGTCGCACCCCGACAACGCCGCGTACCTGGCGCAGCGCGGCGTGTTCGCGGCGCGGCGCCCCTAGTGCACGCCCGCGGTGCCCCCAGCGCACCCCGCGCGCCCCGCGCCCCTGGCGCCCGGACTCCTCGCGCGCCAGGACAGCTGACCGCACCGCGACCGACTTACTATGACATCTGTACAGCGAACTACCACTTTACTAGTACGAAAATTAACCTTGTATGTCAAGTTAATGTGTAAATCTTATGATGAATATGCACGTTAACATGATCGGTCTAAATTAAATTAGCTAGCGAAACTTAAATGAGGGAATTATCACAGAAAAAATTAGATTTATCAATATATTGGTATTTGTTAGTAAAAATATACGTAATAATAAACGTTATCACCAAATTTCAAGTTCTTAGGAAGGGAAAAAAGGGGAGGGGGAGGGGGGGGGGGTTGGTTTGGGAAGTCAAAAAATTCTTTCAAATTTTTGTGACAGACGACGAACAGACGGACACGTGAGTGACAGCAATAGGGCTCCATTTGGATGATGGGTACGGAACCCTAAAACGATTTTCAAACATTATAAAGTTGAGTATGGGGTCTACGAGATTGATAGTATGTATTAGAAAATCAGTTATTTCTTATCATGTTTACATATTTGATACTCATCAAGTTTGTGAAGTCAACAAACTATATAGGGTGTGACGGAAATGCCTAGGCATATTTTAAATACAACTTCTGCCCATATAAATGAACAACTTTCTTCAAGTAAATAATAAGTAGTAAATTACGAAAAAAAAAGTGTGTACTTATGTACGCACGTAAGAAGTTATACTTCTTTGGCGTAACAAGATAAAAAACCAAACTGTCACAAAGTTTACTAAAGGAAAACAATCATTCTTCATAAACCACAGAGAATAGCTAACTTCAGGGTGTCTGTTCTAGCTAACTTCAGGGTGTCGGTTTTTTGTGACGGTGTGCGCGCGCATCGTAAAAATTTACTCATCTTTTTTCCCTAACGCGCCAAAAGAAGTATAACTTCAAAAAATGTTTGGCCATCCATGATAATTTTGATCACCTGATGATATTTTTTTATGATAAGTCCATTTTATTTTGGGTATTGACTATAGCGTCCTTGAAAAAACTTACTCATTTTCATGGGCAGAAACAGTATCTTAAATAAAACCACCCATTTCAGGTTAAGTGTGAGTTTGACTCGCATACGAAGGGTTCCGTACGATTTTTATTATTTTTTGTTAGAGCGGCAACTGAAAAATTTCAACTGTCTACCTATTACGGATCATGAGATACAGGCCGCTGACAGACAGACAGACAGCAGAGCCTTAGTAATAGGGTCCCGTTGGTTACCCTTTGGGTACGGAAACTTTTTTTTTTGGGTTTGCGAAATCGTCCTAAGGCTTCTCCAGCTCTGGGTAGAGCAGGAGGGCTTGTCAGACTTTTACTGACTAAAACCCACCCCTGTCTCATCCTTGCCTGAGTGCCCAGGGGCGCGGTAACTCTGTTTCGAATTTATCCGCGATGCGGGTACGGAACCCTAACAACTGTTTATGTATCGATGCTCATCATAATTACGAAGTTACTCTAGCTAATTTAAATTGACCCTGTACAGCGTACACGTATCAGGTTCATTTTCGTATGAAACGTCATTGTATTAAACTTGAGTAAAGTCAAAAGTTCGCTCTATAGATCTCAGCCTAACTCACTAAGCTGAACATACAGTCCGACACACCAGATACAGGCAGCTACTATCTGCAAAGTTGCACAACATTGTTTTCAACATGTTTAAATATGACACAGTGATAGTCCCATGTTCATGGTAAACAAAAGTTGCAAAACATCGTTTAGCATCCGTTTCTAAACTTTGTTTTCCGTGGATATGGGACTTAATTTGCAGTACAGGAATTGAGGAGTGTCTGATCAAAAACGAATAAAATCTTTCCATGATACTTATTTCGAAAATTAATCAAATTGATAACTTCCAAGTTAAGGCAATCATTGCCTTTTAGGCTCGGTTTCTGAATTGAGTATTTGCAGATAAGAACGTATCTATCTATCCTAGTTTAATGCAAAAGTACAGTTTGACGAATACTATACTTCAAATTCTTAATGCAGAAATCGAGGATTAATCCAGATTAATTTTAAATGTTGGGATGAAAAGGTTTGGTTTTAAGGCGGCTTTTTTCGAGTGAAATTAGCAGTTTTTTTTAAATTATTCACAAATTTATTCTTAGTGGATATTTTGATGTAAATTTGGTGTATTTAGTTTTGTGTCAAGTGTAAGCAACTGGGCAATATGTGGAATCATTGAAACAGGCGCGATCTCGGTAAAATGGAGCTGAGAATTTTATTGTAGTATTGACTACCTCAGCGAAGGTTGCCGACATAGATAATTCGACACATTTTCTACCAAATACTGCAAAAATATTAGAATGTGTTACATCCGCAGTCTAATAGAAAAAAGTGACAGTATTCTGTATTTTAAAACTAATTACTTTCTAAACTTGACACTGGCTAAATGCACAAACCGTGGGAAGCCAAAATAAAAAAAAAGAAAAGTCTGAAGTTCTGTTTTTAATTTTACTTTTGCATCCCAGAAGAAAACAGTTTTCAATTGTGGACTTATTGGTTTTAGGTTAATCACTCCTCAATTAAATTCTCGGATCGGATTTATAGTGAACATTTTCAAAGTTTGCAACTGTTGTTTTGTGACTATGTGGCATTGTATAGAATGACTAGCTTCTTCTAGCATTTCGAAAAACTCTTTCTTAGTGGTTACCTCCTCTTCACAAAGAACACACCCTCCAAATTCCATGTCTCTAGGACCAGCGGTTTAGGCTGTGCGTTGATATATCAGTCAGTCAGGACTTTGAATTTTATATAATTAATATACAGATGTTGATGCTCAGAGATTTTCTATACAGTGCCACAATTTCTGGTATACACAGACTGATCTCACGTAGGTATTCGTGGATCTTCGTGTGTGCGCAATAAGTAAGCTTGCAGAATGAGATTTTGACGAGTATACAGAGTGTACTAACTTCCATTTAAATTGTTAGAAGTCCATGCATTGATAAGCTGCGGGAAATCAGTCTGCCGAATACTTTTTACGGTACGGTGATCGAATCAATACTGCTCAAGGTACTCCGCTATGTCGATATTACCTGTGGCATAACAATAAAGTATTTTATTCTTGCGAAGTATTGTTACGGCGCCAGGCCTACGAGATAAAGCGATTGCGAAATATGACTTCTAGCGTCTTATTTATACAGATAACCATGTGAATAATTTAAACACTGATTAGAAGGGTAGATATGGGTGGTAAAGTACTGACTAATAATTTAAAGGAGGTTTTGTTCTGTTAAGTTGAATTTGATGGATTAAACGTATGTTATCTTGAATTCAGAAACCGCTAATCAGTATTTCAACAAAGTATATGGTTAGCGATTTTTGATAAGGCTCCTAATGTTTATTCGAAAATTAAACTTATCAGTACCGATTTGCCATTTTACATCGAGAAAGACTAATCGTGTATGCTTTGTTTTCTCCTTACACCTTCAGCTAAAACAATCTTCAAGATTCACTGAGAAGACTGAAATACAATAGAATTTCACAGCTTGAAATTATAAATTCGGTTGCATTTATGCGTTTGGGTTAGTTTATTCTAGCTCACATGTAATGCTAACAAGTACGTTCGTCACGCAAAATGAAATATTTTACCTGCGAATCGGCATTGATAAGAGTGAATGAGCCGACCACGCTCTGTCGAATGGCCCAAGATGGCTCGGTTGGATGTTCAGCTACATTTCTAGTTCGGAATGAGTGAATAAAGTTGAAATATACTTGCGATCGAAGCGTTTGGTAATAGTATCTAAACTTTAGTTCGATTCAAAGTTAAGGCGTATATAGCCGCCAAGTGGCGCCCTCATTGAATAAAAAATCGTAGCAAAGCGTAGAAAATAAAGATTAAAAAATCGTATGTTGCGTTTGTTACAAAGAGCTTAAGGTATTTTTACGTTGTTGAAACAGGACTCAGTGTTTCGTATCACAAGTAATAAGCAAAAGTACCAAAAACGGCCGTATTTGACACTTTTGCTTACTACTTTGGATACGAAACACTGAGTCCTATTTTAACAACGTAATAATACCTTATCCCATTTATAACAAACGCAACATAGGATTCTTTAATCTTTATTTTCTATGCTAAGATACGATTTTTTATTCAATGAGGGCGCCACTTACGGGGAGGTAGGCCCTTAATGTGTGAAGGTCGCGTTTCGCTGCGCAGTACCCAACCCCGCTGTCACATGAATTTGCTACTGCGCAGCAACCCGCGGCGTGTTCCGATCCGCCCTAACTTTTGATTCTACCTGTACACATAAGGATTTCGCTTACAGTCAACATTTTAAAATACCGCCTTACGATGTATGTAATAATAAAGTACGTGTGAAATGTTCATATTCAGTTCCGTATGACACGCGGAAGTATGTGAGTTTTCAACTTTCTTCACTTCATGTATAAAAGGGAAATGAAAGGGCTCACGCGCCACTGCGTAGCTTCTTGTTTGATACTTGTAATATTCGTTTACAGAGGATTTGAACAAGCGTTTATTTGCTTGCATTTATTTGTTGCCTACTATTTTGAAATAATTATATATTTTTGTTTGAATCGATTCGAAGATTGCATATGTTTTATATTACACGCTCTTTATGACGTAAAAGTATCTAATATACGATAGATTTTTAATAAAATTTTATGCAGAAGACAGTATTAATGTTATGTCTATAAACTAAGTCAAATTGCGTTATTAGAACAGTTATAGACCGAAATTATAATAATAAAATTACTTATAGACCGAAATTATAAAGTTACTTATTGCATGGTTACGTATGTCAGAACACTTCTTGTGCCTACACAGAAGTGAATCACTTTGTATCAATCCTTCTGTTGTCAGTCGTATCGCATAATACAATTTTGGACCACAAGAGATGTGCTCACAATGGTTATCTTGTCTCTTCTACGTTTTTCTTTGTTCTAAGTTAAGGATCGGAAATACACGACAGAAAATAAAATATTATTTATCGCTATTAGGCCATGTTTGAAATTAAATATTATTTATTGTGTTGAAGTTTTTTCTTAATGCAAGATGTATATTTTAACTTGAAAGAGCATGTCGTTCCGGGCCCAAAACAGTACCCTGCGTGAACCTTGATCGCGCTTCTAGTTTTCCCTGTTTTTGTATTCGTTTATCGGGGCCTGGATACCCGATTAGGGTTACTTTTCTATTGTTTTTAGTTCAGAATTGAGTCCTCAATTAATTTTCATAACATAGCATAATCAGCTTTTTAATATCCCCACTGCTGGGGCACAGGCCTCCTCTCTGTGAGAGGGTGTGGGCCGTAACCACGCGGGCCCAATGCGGGGTTGCCATTTAATATTACTTTGATTGAAATATACAACTTGTATATAAGTTTTATCTTTGTCAATTAATTTATAAGAGAAGCTACGCAGGTCGTGTTGTGTATCTAAGTCTAATTAAAGCGTTCTTAATGTTTAAATACTAGATAATATAATGTTAAAAAGATGTAACTCTCATGCGTTAATTTATTGTCAGTCCGTATGTAACCAACAGCAGTAGCGAGTTGCTTGTATAAGTGTATTTCGTTGTATTTTTAGCGCAAAATATGTAATATATCATTATAATTTCAGTTAAAATATTATTTGAAATGTATTTGTTTTATTTTATATCCGTGTCTAAATAGATATAAATAATTATTGTACCTACGAAATCACCTACCGTTGACTGCTTGTTAAAATTAAGTTTACGACAGATGAGATGTATAATCTATAATTTTTTTAGCATTGATTTATACGCGATCACTAATAGTTCGCACTTGCTACTTATTTTTTTAACGAAAGTTTTCTAACTCATATTAGTGACGGAAATCAGAGCCAGTAGCAGGTGAGGATATAATATATTGTGGAATCAAATAGGACCTGCCGTGAGAGGGATTCACGCCACTTTACTATCCACTTCTATTCGATATCATGTTATATTTCACAAGTTCAAAGCACTGGATGGTCTATTTATTACATAGTTTCACTTTATTATGAGTGATCTGCGCGCGATTGGCTTAGATCACTTGAGACTTTAAGCCTTAGGTTTTGTTTAGAGTTATTCAAAGATTTGTATAAGACGGGTATTTTTGGTCATATTATATAGTTTTAATAAGTGTAGATAAAGATCATCTAAATACTCGCTGAAGAAGTTATAACAATATAAAGATTTATCCACATAGAAACAGTGATGTCTGTGTGCTCTGCCTAAATATGTAATCTTTACGGACGGCCTTATGTTCCTATCTTTTTAGATGTTTATAACTTTTAACAAATAAGTAGAATTAAAACCAATTTGGTACCAGTTTTATTCATCGGATCTTTGCTTGGTTGCGCGTAGGTCATACATTTTCTTGAGTTTTTAATCTAAAACGTTATTTACTAATCTGATTGCGATATCAGAGTATGATTACATGTAAACCAAAGCTCAATGACATCCTAGTTGGTAGTAGACGCAGTAATGCTCATATTGATGTAAAACCGCGTTGATTACATTTATACCACCAGTATATAATTATGTTGAGTTGAGGTGAACGTTTAATAACAAAAAGCTAATAAAAGAAACTGTGACAAATTGTTGTTTTATTTGAAAACTCGCCTATTTTGCTGTTCCTATAGATATGCTATTTCACGAAGGCGGTATGGTTTTGGATGTGTGTCTAGATTCACGTGTACAGTGTTTCTGTGTACGTAAACTATTTTCTATGAGCACTCCGAGCTTACGCACACAGAAAAAATAAGAAAAGCACTCCGGGAGTGCCGACAGAAGTGAAAACTTGAACAAAAAGGCCCAACACGCCTTTATTTATTTTTTTCGGGGTTGGGAAATCATCCAATGACATCTCCCGCTCTGGGTGGAGCGGGAGGGCGTGTCAGACTCTTACTGGCTAAAACCTAGCCCTGTTCCTTCCCTGCCTGAGTGCCCAGGGGAGCGGTAACTCTATTACGAATTTATCTGCTACCCCTAGGCATGCAGGCACCAGCCATGGTGGGCCCCGTCATCGCTGACAAATTCTCTTTGAGTCGCGCGAGGACACGGCGGGGCTCCGCGCAAGGGTCGGGGCAGATCTCCACCGTATGCTCCACCGTATCCTCTGGGCGATCCTCACAGTGGGGACACCCGGGCGTTTCCCTCCGCCTTATCCTACACAGGAACCTCCCGAAACTTCAGTGTCCGGTGAGGACCTGCGTCAGGCGGAAGGTGAGGACGCCGTGACGCCTCTCCAGCCACTCCTCAAAGAGGGGCACTACCGCCGCAATGGTGACGTGCCCACCGCTGGGTTGCGACAGTCGCTGTCTCCATGTCGCCATGAGATCCTGCCGGAGCTCCGTCCGCCGAGCCGCGAGGTGTCGCGGCAGCGGAGTTTCGCCCCGGCGTTTGACCTCCTCGCGCCACTCCCAGAGCAGCGCAAGGACCTTTGCCTCCAGATCCCATGGCGAGCCCAACGCGCCTAAAGAAGTTTTCACTTTAATCCGCTACGCGATGCGCACGAGTGCTACTGTCGGTGTCGCGCGAATTCAATAGTTTTTTTTCCTATCTTAAAAATGCCCAACCCGCCTAAAGAAGTTTTTACTTCAAAAATGTACGTGAACCAACACACCCGCCTTCGTGAAATAGAATATCTATATCTCAATTTGTACCGTCACAAACTGGCAATCCAAAGATCTGGGAATTGAACCTTAGGCACTTGTCCCACCGCCAACGATGAGTGAGCAGCGAGTAGAGCTTCAAACTAAAAACGAGTTGGTGAGCAGCGAGTAGCGAGTATGTAGTTCCGATAGTTATGTCGCTGGGCTTTAAGCGAGTATGCGAGTGCGACGGGCGATTACTCGCACCACTCGCTCGGGGCGGCTAGTCCTCTCGGCGTGAGTTCTGACCGCCAAGCAAGCATCGCTGAGCGAGAAACTTGTGGCGCGAGTCATCGCCGGCAGTGTGAACAGTCAGCGATCAACTATTAATACTGTGAGAGGGTGTGGGCCGTAATCCACCACGCCGCCGGCCCAATGCGGGTTGGTGGATGTTACATATCTTCGAATTTTTGGTTCTAGGACATGCCGGTTTCCTCACGATGTTTTCCTTCACCGTTTTGAGAGCAGTCGTGATGAAATAATTTACACAAAGTAAAGCGACTGCCTGGGTTTAAACTCACGACCTACAACTTGTAAGTCGCAGCCGTTACCATTGGGCCACCACTGCTCTACTCTCTTGTTTACACGGAATGTATTGCTATTGTAGGTAGGTAGCGTGTTTTGAGCGTCAAAATAGCCGATAGTTAGTCGTTTCCTCGCCGGCGACAACTGCCACAACCAGGACTTAACGTTCAACTTGGAGTTGTAACCACTAGGCCATCTGAGCAGCTGATGCAAACCATAATTAGTTATTTATCTCGACACTACCTCATGCTTATTGCATAGGTATAGCATCGTACGTTAAAACGTTCGTTTATTTCAAACATTGTAAGCAGAATGACGTCAACTTTATTCAAGTTTTGTGGTTGTATTTTGGAAAAAAGGAAATTAATAAGTTAATCATTATCTTTTCTTTCCGATCTTTCATTGTAAACAATTAATCACTACGTTACACGCTATACAACCTGACCTACATTGTAGTTGCGAACACATAGGTAAACTAGTTGTAGGACCCTACGAAGGCTGTTCCATTCCTCCTACAGCTTGGTTGGTGGGGCGTCGCCGCGTGCTTGACTCGACAAACCAGTTGAGTGTGCACAACCGGCCACGACGCACTTGTCGCTTTCAAAACAAACAATTCGTCAATGAACTATTCAAATTAACGTAGTACCTAACTGTAGTGAGAAGTAAGAGTGATGGTAAAGTGAAACTGTCTCGGCTAACGGTTCTGACAAGACGATATCGGATTTCGTGACAAAATGTAAGTACCTAGACGCCACGATGTGAACGCAACTTACCTATATTGATGTTGACATCAATCCCGAGTTTTTAAACTTTAAAACTGCTTGTTGTACGTTTCCTATGTTATTGTTTTACCTGCTCGTGTTAATGAAGCGTCATACAATGGTACTTTCACTTGTAAACATCGCTAAGAGAATGGATTAGATGGACCTTGTGTTATCCGGAGTATCACCTTGAGTGTTTGCGTCCGCGCAAGTCGCGTCGCTCCTCTCTGCAAGTGGTCGTAATGCTTCTTGCACGCATGACATACATAGCATTACATATTATGACCCGTAATGATATAGGTACCCAGTTACCTACGTAATACGCACTATTTTACAAAAATATACAGTATTTAAGCTACATTTATTTCATTGCTCGAAAGGGTTGGGTTGGTAGTCCGATAGCTAAGTATTTCATAAGCAGCCTAATTGCTATTGGAGTGGTATTTGTGGCAGATCAGCTCAAGGTACCTACTATTTCTAAAACAGTCATCTCAAGTGAAGGCACCACACCACAACTAAGTTATCGACCTAAGACATCGGGTCCCGGCTCCAACCTTCTAACGGGCCACGGCTTTTTGGTTTACCTTGATCATTAGGTACCAAGTAATTACAAAATGTTAGCTTATGAACTACCAACAACCAGCAACTGTGTAGCTATATGTACATATATGTAGGCAACTACTTAGGTACCTATCTAAGTAGGAAGGTGGATCATGAATCTATTATCTTTTTTTATTTTAGATGGGTTTACTCTTAACTCTAGTCTAGGTCAGAGGTGACAGAGACAAAGTCGACGATGGAGCGAGCTTATCCAGAAGAAGCCTGTTCACTCTGACTTTGAAGAGATTAGGGTTGTATGTATTCGGCAACACAGATGCAGGTAGAGAGTTCCACTCCTTTGCTGTGCGCATTATGAAAGACGCTTGGAAACGCTTAGTGCGAATTCGTGAAATAGCAACAAAGTAGGGATGGTAACTTGCAGTGCGTCTAGATGTCCGATGGTAGATGGGGGCCGGGGTGGGTTGAGATCGTGGAGTTCTTGGGCACACTCTCCGAAGTACATTCTGTAGGAGACCGACAAGCAGGCAACTTTGCGGCGATGAGCTAAGCTGTGAAGATTGGCATCCACCAATTTTACATCGCTAATGAGCCTCTTAGTTCTGCGTTCCTCTGAGTCAAGTGCAGCAATTTGGTATTTAGTTAAACCATCCCAGAGGTGGCTACAATACTCCATGCAGCATCGGACTTGTGCTTTATAAAGGGTTAAAAGCTGTCACGGCGTGAAGTATCGCTAAAAGTCGCTAACCATGTGCTTAGCTGCTGATAAACGGATTCTAAATTTAAGATATATGTAGGAGAAGACCGGGCAATGGGGATCAGCTGGCAATGGGGTTCACCCACACGTCTACAAAACTAAACATCGGAGAGTCTCGTAAAGGACCTCTGCACCCAGCCCTGTGCTCCCCGCCGTCTAATTTACTATTGTTTTTTAATAAGACTTAAGTGTGTTCCTGAACTAGACATTGTATCAACGTCACAAACCAAAGTTACTACAATCCACGATTTTATTAAGATGTCGGGGAAAGAACCTACCCTCAACACAAGACAGGGCCAAAAGAAGCAGCACGCTACAATTTTAACTTCAACGCCAATTAAAGATGACCTGGTAGAAAAATTAACTTTTTCTACCAGGTCATCTTTAATTGGCAAGAAAGTTAAAAAATCCCAACAAGACAAAGGGAAAGATAAAAAGAAAGGGAAAGTTAAGGCACAAGGAAAGAAGACTAAGGTACAGAAGGAGGGTCCCGAAAGAGCAAAGAGGCAATTTCTACAGGAATCGAACGATTCTTCGGTATCAGATGTAAACACTATTGACTTATGCTAGGATAATGAGAACGATGATGCCGAAGACGCAGGAAACAAATGTCTAATATGTGGCGAATTTGGCAGAAACAACGAAATGTGGTACAGATGTACTTCATGTGGGCTGTGGGCTCACGCAGAATGCACCGGGTGGGTCTCGCCAATGGCTATGTCTGCGATATGTGTCAGTTTTCATTTGATCCTGATTTCCCCACTCGGTGCAATGGGGATTAAAACTGTTTTTTTAAACTTCTATTTAATACCAAAGTGTGTATACAAAGTGATTAAAAATGATCTCAGTTGATAGATGAATAAGTAAATTATGTAATTAGGCGGTTGCAATAAAGATTTTATTTTTAAATAAGCTTTTATTTGAATTCTCCCTTAAGTGGGGCCCATTTCCCCGTTTTACCATACATCTCATAGTCTCGTCCATCACATTCAGTACCTATAGGAAGCAAGAAGCAACGTCCTTTACATGATTAGTCAGTCTTTACTACTCACATCTATCGGGCTTATTCCTTCGGGCAGATAATGTTGTATTAAAAATCTGCTAATCAGTGTTTAAACTAATCATTTAGTATGTTTAGGGTTCTGAAAGTCCTCAAAGATAAACGATTCTGAAACAATTCTTCGAAACACGATTCTCCGATGAACGGTTCGCTTTTTTTTTGGTGGGGTGGGAAATCATCCAATGACTTCTCCCGCTCTGGGTGGAGCGGGAGGGTGTGTCAGACTCTTGCTGACTAAAACCCACCCTTGTTCCTCCATGCCCTGAATGCCCAAGGGCGAGGTAACTCTTTCGAATTTATCCTCAACCCCCGGGCAGGCATCGGCCATGACGGGCAACGTCCTGTTTGCTGACAACTCTTTGAGGCGCGCGTGGCGCCGTCGACTCTCGGGCCTGGTGCTGATCGGACGGCGAGCTACCCATTACTCGCCGTCCGCAGGCCCGGGATGAACGGTTCGCTGACAGAACGTTTCACTTTTCAGTTTTTCGCCGATTGAACTTTTCCCCGACGCACGATTCGCCGACAGAATTATTCACTTTTCAGTGTTTCGAAAATAAATTTTTCACCAACTTGCCGACAATTGTTCGTCAATCGCCGAGCATAAACATGTAGATAGCTATTCTATGTGGTGTCTTCTGTATCGTTCGTTTCTTATTATTAATTTATGAAAACTTAAAGTATAACTGAAAACAAAAATTAAAGTTCAGTTTACTCAGTGGTTGATAATCGGTACCTATGTTTTGGCCTGTCGACTTGACCAGCCTACGTTGAATTGTTTCAGAATCGAAAAAATAAAATCCTTATAGGATCACTC
This sequence comes from Polia nebulosa, assembly GCA_951329385.1. NCBI lineage: Eukaryota > Metazoa > Arthropoda > Insecta > Lepidoptera > Noctuidae > Polia > Polia nebulosa. The sequence goes on along the minus strand of OX589593.1, from coordinate 8,932,998 downwards.
GTAATGTGTGTCTGTCTGTCTGTCCGTCTGTCACAGCTAATTTGCTCCGAATCTGCTGGACCCACATGTGACCCAAACACAAATGTGTACCCTAAATACTTAATAAATAAATTAGTCATTTGGAATACTGGGGCTTTTGGGGTGAAAATCGGAAAATTAAAACAACAAAGTTTTTCAAACTGTGCCGTCCGACATATCAAATGAAATGCCATATTGTGAGGGCCTTGAATGTATTTTTTCCATAGTTTAAAAAATAATATAGTTATAAAGTTATTTATAATAATAGATTAAAAATGACAATCCTCCCGGGATCTCCGAAACCACCCTACAATTTTGTTTTTTTTTTGATAAAAATACAGAAAGTAGTTCTTTACATAGATTACAGGAAAACTTATAGGGAGGAAGTAGTTTAAAAAAAAACCTGAAAAATATATGATTTGTTCGGAGCTCTTTGTGCGTGATTCTGACTCGTTATTGACTGGTTTTTTTATAAAGAGGCCTCAAAATCTTAACGTAACTTGAGCTAACCATAGGCCCATAGTGTCCTTTTATTTCGACTTATCAACTTTGTTTAGCAATTGTGCACCATGGAAATGCAATGCATGTGGCTAAAGTAATAACAGCCGCACGGGTCGGTCCATCAGGTTAAGCTTCGCTTGCCGGGGCTGGTCCATAGATCGGTGACCATCTTTACATACCGAGTCTCCTCCGTGCCTAGGAAAGCACGTTAAGCCTGTGGTCCCGACTGTCAATCGTGGATCTTTGACAATCGTTACGGGTATTCAGAAGCTCGAAAGTCTGACAACCAGTCTTACCAAGGGGTATCGTACTACCCAGTAACTGGGTTGTGGAGGTCAGATAGGCAGTCACTCCATGATATTCCCGTGCGTTCAAGCGTTTTTGCCATACCTATTATTGGAATCAAGTGTAACAGCTCACAATTTTAGGACCCATTAATATTAGTGTTTTTAACCAGTGGTGCTTGGCAACTGGGCTTACCCCAGTTGTAAAAACCCCCTCTGTGCCTAATGGCCTAGTTTTGTTCTGTCTCCCGCTTGATTAGGAGGGAAGTGGAAATTATGTTTTTCTTACTCCTCCGCTGTCTTTTCTGATTAATTTCGTTACGGGACCCAAGACAGTTTAATCGTTTCTCTGGGACTCGTCGAGCTTCATTGCCTCGGCGTTTTTTCTGGTGGTCGCCACTGTTGATTCTGGCTTACAGAAGTTACAGTGGTTTGGGAATAGACCGCCACACTATTCCCAAACCACTGTAACTTCTGTAAGCTTGTCCCAATAAAAAAAAAAAAGTCACTCCATGATAGTTGGGAAAAGGGTAGGCAGATTGGATTGGAAATGCATTCAATCCACAATTCTATTTATTTAATTCGTTACTATATCTATGTTTATGTAGGTAGGAAGTAAAGGCATGTACCTATTTGTTTTCATAAGCCATGTGAGATCACGCACGTAGGTAGGTAACTATTAGGTATAGAATAATAGATAGATACAAGTGGGTACAAGGAAAATTTAATCGCCAATAATTAAATGAAATGTCATTCCGAGCCCAACGTGAAACAACTTCAGTAACATGATAAATATTAAAAATCGTTTTAAAATCCGTTTGAAGTGGCGAAGAAAAAGGAAATCGACTTATTGGAGGTAAACTTTTTGCTATTTATTTATCTACTTATCTTTTGTACCCACCGTGACATTATAGGTACCAACTAGATCACCTTATACAGTGCACAATGTCGACTACATATATACTGTCATGACCAAAGATACACGCCTTATAATAATAACACCTAATAACAGGTACAGAGACTCGATTAATTAGATTCAAGTTTTTATGTCAGGCTTATATTGATTACAAGGATGTACTTAATTACATTGTGTGCATCATTTGAATATACTCATGATAGTTCGTTTGTCATTTTGATGTGTAGATTAGGTTATGAATTGTGATCAGTTCTTATTTGTATCTTGTAAATTAAAAGGTTTACGTAGGCCCGCGTGGACTTAGTATTTCGGGCCACTATAGTATATTATAATTATAGCTGCGCCCCGCGGTTTCACCCGCGTAGACCGGGATAAAAATGTAGTAAGTGCCATAGTAATAGCCTATGTGTTAATCCAGGATATAAGCTATCTACATACCAAATTTCATCCAAATCGGTCCAGCCGTTTGAGCGTGAAGAAGTAACAAACATACAAATACACACACTCCCAAACTTTCGCCTTTTTAATATAAGTGTGATATTATGTGCTATTCCAGACTATAATCTATTTCTGTGTCAAATTTCATCCATATCCATTCAGCCGTTCTGGCGTGATTGAGTAACAAACATTCATTCATCCTTCTAAATTTTTGCGTTTATAATAGGATATAAATGATACCTACCTTTTATAATTGGAACGTGGTACTATGATCAATTGAAGGTCAAGCTGTCTATTAAACCCATATCGTTTAAGATACCATCATTATCTGCCTAGATCCGCAATCCGGAATTAATCTCTGGCTCCTGTTTCTAAATTCTTAGATAGAGATATCTGATCTCTGTCGTCATAAAACCCGAGATTACCAATTATGTGTATGTGAAGACAGTTTGACAAAGATTTTTGAAGACTCAAATGATTAAAGTCAGTTGGGTAAAAGTCTTAGAAATAATCTATCCAAATGGGGTTATATCCTTGACCAGTCTCAAACTCAGTAGGTACCAGTGAGGAGTCCCTTCACAGGACATACGTCACCTCCTTGTCTGCTCAACATGCACGACCACCTGCACCTTGAATGATTTATACGCAGACATATATATTTTTTTATTAATTATAGTCCTGTGTTTGACCACTATCTCACCTGATGGTATGATGTGATAAAGTTATCCAGGTGGCTACATACCTATGTAGCCACCTGGATAACCAGTACCTACTGGTCAGACACAATTTGAGTTAAAATCGACGCTATAAGAAGATGAAGAAGTTAAAAGAACACACACACAAACCTTCAGAACATCGGGTATCTACCTATGGCCACTGTGATAATTCTCCTGCCCTTATCCCAATTTATTTGGGGTCGGCGCAACATATTTTTTTTCTTCCATACTTCTCTATAAGTCGTCATCTCTGTAGTCACCACCTTTTTGCCCATATCCTCTTTCACACAGTCCATCCATCGTTTCTTTGGCCTTCCTCTACTCTTATAGCCATCCACATCCATACACAAGACTTTCGTCACGATATTTTCTTTATTCCTCCGCACCACATGCCCTTACCACGACAACCGATTTCCACACAACTTTTCAGTCAGCGGTGCCACTTTCAGACTTTCTCTTATATACTCATTCCTAATTCTATCAATGGCCACTGTCTCAAGATATAAGTCTTCCCTAGATGCCTTAAAGTACCCAGGTTATGGGATTGGTAGTCTAGTCGCTCTGAGACCACACGCACTAAACTTTTACTCTCATTAAAAGATGCCAAAGTGTGCCATAGGTAACCGTCTTGTGCACGTGAATGGCTTACAAACAACCGAATATATTGTAGTCTACTTTCACTGTTTAGTACCCAAGGTTGTCGTTGATATGTAGCTACTATGATACTCAGATTCACTCATTGCACCAGTGATTGCATAGGTATTAAATCTAACCATTTACAAATTGTATACTTAGTCAGTACCCCGTATTATCACCCTAATTAGAATGAAGATGAGGTTAATAGGGGTCAGGTGATGCTGGCCACTTGACTGAGTATATCTACAATATGTAGTTACATAGACCTGAATCTTCTCAAAATCAAACTAGACAAAACGCAAAGCGAAAGTTCCAGGTTTACGAGTAACTGTCGAAATGATCAAACCGTCATGTCCTTCTTGCCAAGGGTTTAAAAAGTTTCTTGCATGCATTCGTGGTCTTGTTTTTTGCCTCAGAAGACATATCAACGAATTTTCTCATAACAAGCCAGTATCTGAGAATAAACAAGCTCAACAGAAACGTGGGAGTCGGAAACTCGGAACAGATCACAAAAATATAACCGAAGCTGATTGGATCCATCTGTCGTTATACATAGTTCAGTCAACATTTCACCTGCACCCATGGTTGATAAAGTTAAGATGTGTGTAGGCGCATCACCCGTTGTAAGACACAAGCATGGGTTAAACAAGTTTGGGGATCTTTTGGAAAGTGCGTGTTTTAGGTCTGTGACAATTTGAAATAAGGAAGTGTCTCAACCGTATGTTTCAATAACGTTTGATAAAAAACTTTTTTACAAAAAATACAACCGACTTCTAAAAATTGCAAAATAACTTACGGAAGTCGGTGTTTATATTTTGTTTCTTTGTTATTTGACACCGACTGCCGAAAATAAAGTTATTTTGTAATTTTTAGAAGTCGGTTGTATTTTTTGTAAAAAAGTTTTTTATTTTTCACTTTTTAGTTGTTTTACCCCAGAAGTAAAATTAAATATTAAAGTTATGCCCGAATGGATAACCCCAATAACATGGAATTTGAACATTTGGAGAAAACCAAAACGTCATCTGTGTATACTAATTTTTTCTTTATGTTGATATTTTCAAAAAGTTCTGAATCGATTTTGATGAAATTTATATGGGACCACCTCTGAAGTATGACCTACCAAAAAGAAAAAGAATCATCAAAATCGATTCACAAATGGCAGAGAAATCGCGTAAAAAACATACACAAAAATAAACATACACATGAATTGAGAACCTCCTCTTTTTTGAAGTCGGTTAAAAAAATTACATTGCTAATATTTTCTTGTTCACGTGTCCACAGATTCGCCATGGGTATGGGAGGAGCAATGGACAGTTGCGGGAGATGTATGAAGTTCTCATTAATATGCATTAATGTTGTCACCTTCGTAAGTACGCTTAATAAGTTTACTTCTCATAAAAGGCATTTAGATCTTTACGACATCCGTCCATCAGATCGTGTCTATGCATGGTACATACGTAACAGGATACGAAAGATATATGAATACATTCTCAGGTAAAGGTATTAACGTCTTAATGGGGGTAACCTCAGATGTTATCATAAATTACTCCTTTTAACTTCAAACCTCATGGAACATCCTGGCGATTTAATGAAGCAATATTTCTAGAGAACGCATTAAGATAACAACGTGAAGCTATTTAGATTGTATCTAAACATTAGACGGACGTTCACTTGCGTTCATCAGTGGCAAAAAATGGTCGAATTCAAAATAATAAAACTTGAGTTCCATTTTATTGATGAGGTATAATGTATGCACGAATTAGGAAGTTATCATGTTTTGTCAGCAAGTGGGTGGCCTAATGTTCAGATGAAGGCCGCGCGCATACGCTGGATGTGAGGAACACAGGTCGATGCGGTGACGCTTGGAGGAGGCCTTTGTCCAGGAGTGGACGTATTTCGAAAAATAATGATGATAACGACCAGTCAGCAAAATCATTGTCCATTACAGATGTTGGTAATTCAAAAAATAGGATGTCCGGTGACCTTATATGCAGGTGGTAATGTTACATTCATTGCGTGTCGTCAATGTCATATTTGAGTGCATACGTGACCTTTAATAATCTTTAATGTTTGATGCCACTTACATCAATGATCAATCAAGTACAACCGGTAGATTACTGCTCATCACGCAAGCATAAATCAGACATTTCAATTTATAGATTTATCGCTCATGTGTTATGAATGAATGAGTGTTTGTAAAGTTGCTCTGTGGTTTTCTACGTTTTTTATTTAATATATTTCTGGTTGGTTCAAGTCTCTAGCCATTTTATTGAGTGGTCTAGCTTTTTCTCTTTTGTTTATTCAATGCAACCTCTTCAGTTCAAATATGCGACAAGTGAGACTCACTGGCCACATATCGTCAAAAGAATTTTTAGATGCCATTAAGTCTTACTTTTAATGTTTTAGTTTTTCATGGAATATGGCTGCCTTTATTTATTTATATCTAAATTGGCCAGTCTTATTCCATTAGTAATCGATAACAACCTCTTTTATATAAAATTCTAGTTTAAAATGAACGGACATATTTAGCTACTGTCTCTTTTTCAAGTGGATAACAATTATCCTGTTTTCGGCTTTTCGCCTAGTTTCACCTATAATAATATCGCCTTGACTTTTATTTTGATTGTTTTTAATATTATAGTGTTGTCGAAGAAATTAATTCGATTTTCCTAACAATATTTCAAATCATAATTAATTAACAGTCAACCGTTGCAACTTTGTATCTATTCATAACTGAGAATAATTCTAACTCAACAAATTCTCGCATTCCAGATAGGCGGTGCGATCGCACTGGCCGTAGGCCTGTGGATATGGATCTCCCGTTCCTTCTCCAGCACGCTGATGAGCAACAACATGTTCATAGCATCGGTGGCAGTGGTAGTGGCCATGGGAGCTGCCCTGATGCTGCTGTCACTGCTCGGGTGCTGCGGCGCCGCTAAGGAGGTCAAATGTATGCTGCTTACGGTGCGTTTATAATAGGACTGACCAAGTGTTCACCACACGTTAATTTTAACTCTTGAATTACGAAAAGTACTGAACAAAGGTTTTAGCTTTCAGGGAGAAACTTACCACTGACGTGCGGTTGTCTGTAGCTACAACGTTTAAGGATCTGCCCCCTTAGCCAAATAACTTTTATAATAGCGCTAACGCTTCGTACAAAATGTATGGCAAGAATATTACCTGCGGAGAGAACTGTCACGTGACTCACGCCCAGTAATGTCGTTGCCATACATTTTGCACGAAGCGTTAGCGTTAACGTTAACAGAAAAGTATTTTGTCTAAAGGCTCTGTTACGAGTATTGTGCTGTAGGTGTATAAAAAAGGAACGCGCTGTTATTATGATTACGTATATTTAATCCTTTCTTGGTAATTATTTATAAAAAAAATAACCATGTCATTAGTTCAGACACTGATAAATATTTTCTTATTTTAAGATTTCCTACGTGGAAGAAGGGTATTATATGGTGGGTGGTAAGGTGCTGCTAAATCATTTAAAAGAGGTTTTGTTCTATGGGTACTACGAATAAGTAACTTATTAACTAACTAACGAAGTAACGTGCCTGTGTGCTCAGGGGAGCGGTAACTCTGTTACGAATGTATCCGCTACCCCTTGGCATGCAGGCACAGGCCATGATGGGCCCCGTCAGTGGTGGCTGACATCTCTGAGGCGCGCGTGGAACACTACTCGCCATCGACTCACGGGCCTGGTGCTCGGACATCGGACGGCGAGCTACCCATTACTCGCCGTCCGCAGGCCCGCGTAAGTATGGGTATACCTACAGTTAAACTTGATGGATGAAACACATGTTATCTGGAATTTAGAATCCGCTAATCAGTGTTCAAACTAAGAATTAGTGAATTTTATAAATAGGGCTGATTATTTTTAATAATAATCCATGAAAATTATCCGTATATTCATTCCTGAATCAGGAAAACAAATTTACAAAATGTGAATTAAATCACAGTCTAAAATTAAATATTTGGCGATTGTTAAAAACAGGAAAACCTAATAAATTCCTATGCCTACTTACTTTTGATATTTATCCGCTATCGAATCTATTATTCGCGTAAACAATCCTAAAAATATTATTATTGATGTGTGAACATGGTGAGGAGTTCGTTGGGGGAAGTAGTAGTTAGGAGGAGCTCATGGCTAAAGTAATAACAGCCGCACGGGTCGATCCATTAGGTTAAGCTACGCTTGCCGGGGTTGGTCCATAGATGGGTTTTTTTTTTTGGGGGGGTGGGAAATCATCTTATGACTTCTTCCGCTCTAGGGTGGAGCGGAAGGGCGTGTCAGACTCTTACTGACTAAAACCCACCCCTGTTCCTCCCTGCCCTACATGCCCAGGGGCGAGGTAACTCTTTCGAATTTATCCTCAACCCCCGGGCAGGCATTGGCCGTGGTAGGCCCCGTCCTTTGCTGACAACTCTTTGAGGCGCGCGTGGAACACTACGCGCCGTCGACTCTCGGGCCTGGTGCTGATCGGACGGCGAGTTACCCACTACTCGCTGTCCGCAGGCCCGGGTGTCCATGGATGGGTGACCATCTTTACATACCGAGACTCCTCCGTGCCTCGGAAAGCACGTTAAGCCGTTGGTCCCGGCTGTCAATCGTGGATCTTTGACAGTCGTTACGGGTCGTCAGAAGCCCGAAAGTCTGACATCCAGGCTTACCAAGGGGTATCGTATTACCCAGTGGGTTGTGGAGGTCAGATAGGCAGTCGCTCCATGTAGAATACTTGTATACAGCTGCATTCGGTTAGACTGGAAGCCGACCCCAAGATAGTTAGGCAAAGGCTAGGCAGAGAAAGAGAGAATGTGTGAACATGACCTGAAATAAATTTTGGAGTTAATTATTATTCTCTTCTATAACAGCTAAGTCGAATTATATTACATTTCAGTACTACATCCTGGTCTTCATAATCTTCGTGGTAATGCTGGTCGGCGGGATCCTCCAGTTTGTCTTCAGAGAGAAGGTGGTCACGACCTTAGACCGGGAGCTGTATGCCGCCATCCCCTACTACGGGGTCCGGCATGAGTTCACCAAGTCCTGGGACGACACCCAGACGTATCTGAAGTGTTGCGGGGTTAAAGGGTACAAGGATTGGAATGACAACGTGCCTGAAAGTTGCTGTCGGGAAGTTTATCCGGGGAAGGTGAGTTCTTAGATGTTTTTGATTGTGGCAACTTCAAAGTGATCTCATTGGGGTTCGCTCGTTCTTCATGGACATCATCCATCGCTTAGCATCAGGCGAGATCAAGGTCAAAAGCTGGTTCATCACGAAAAAAATAAAGCCGGCAAGTGACTCGCACACGAAGGGTTCCGTACCGTCGTAATTTATGAGGAAAATGCTGACGTTGTCGACGTGGATAAATTTTGTAAAAAAGAGATTTAATTTCGGAATCATTGAGACAAAGAAGAAGAAGAGCTTTACTGTTATTTTTTTAAAAAGAGCAAGTTGAAAGAGTTGCAGTACCATCTACATTAAAATTCTGATTTTCAGAGGATGGATTGCAAGGGGTCTCCGAATCCTACCACGATGTACGTGGAGGGATGCCTCAGTAAGGTGATAGACTTTTTGCGAGAGGACGCTGTGTATGTCGGCACGGTGGCTGTCATCATAGCGCTGATAATGGTAAGCTTGTAACACAAATCATAATAATATAATTGCCTTTTTTGGCCGGTCGTAGTGAACTCTGACGAGGAACAGAGCTCCCAACTCTCTCTTGTCTTTATTAGCTGGCTTGAATGGACATTCGCGAGAGCAATCGTGCTCGGGAGAAGGATGCATAATCCAGAAAGATGTTGCTCGGTTAGTCCCCCTATGCTCGACTCGTTAAATACCTACTGAATAGTTTCGCTATGCATGAAATTACATTCGCGGGCAGTGATGAAGAAAACTGTTACAGTGTAATATATTATTGATAAAAAAAGTGTGTGTGTACTTATGTACGCACGTAAGAAGTTATACTTCTTTGGCGTAACAAGATAAATACCAAACTGTCACAAAGTTTACAAAAGGAAAACAATAATTCTTCATGAACCATTGACCATAGCTAACTTCAGGGTGTCGGTTCTAGCTAACTCCAACCTGTGAATTTTGTGTGACAGTGATGCGCGCGCATCTTAAAATTTCACTTTCATCATTTTTCATAACGCGCCTAAAGAAGTATAACTTCAAAAATCAAGCATTGCCATCGACAACTAAATTAAAAATTTGTCAAGATCCTACGAAAAGAAAGATAATTATCTTTTTTTTTGTGTACAATAAAAAATTAAAGATATCTGCTTGAAAATCTTTTTGGACGTCATCTCCCATATAACTATGTTTTGGAAAGATAAAGCAAAGAACAATTGAACCAAAACCTAATTATCGAGAAAGAAATGTTAATTTTGTATTAGTACTAATTATTTGATTCGCATTAAAGGCTGTGGTTTAAATGGTAAGAGTCATATCTAATTCTGTGATGTAAATAATAATACTTACTTATATCTCATTATTTTTTATTTGTTTTTTAACAATTATTTTTTAAATAGTTGAATAATTTTATTTTATTTGTGTAATTAATAAGACTGAAATATTATGAATACAGGATTTGACTTTGAGAACGATTTTTTTTTTTTTTTAGATACACCCTTTTATATTTTACTGTTTTCTGCCCGCGGCTTCATCTTTATGTTTTTGTTGATTCAGGATTTGAACTATCTGTGTATATATAGGCGGCAGCGACCTATATAGGCGGCAGCGACCTCTATAGGCGGCAGCGACCTCATGGGCCGTGCCCTGGTTCAGGCCATGGTACGGAGCGAGAGGGAATGGGAAGCCGTCACCTCCTTCTGCGAAGCAGTAATGCTCGCGAAGAGGGAGGCGGCATACGTTAGGGAGACTCAACAACAGCAGAGTCGCCCTAGCGCCCTCAGCCGCAGCCGCCGCAGGAGACGCCAGGGGCCGCGAGACGATCTCCGGCCACCGTAGACCCGGGCCTGCGGACGGCGAGTAGTGGGTAACTCGCCATCCGATCAGCACCAGGCCCGAGAGTCGACGGCGCGTAGTGTTCCACGCGCGCCTCAAAGAGTTGTCTGCAAAGGACGGGGCCTGCCACGGCCGATGCCTGCCCGGGGGTTGAGGATAAATTCGAAAGAGTTACCTCGCCCCTGGACACTCAGGGCAGGGAGGAACAGGGGTGGGTTTTAGTCAGTAAGAGTCTGACACACCCTTCCGCTCCACCCTAGAGCGGAAGAAGTCATAGGATGATTTCCCAGCCAAAAAAAAAAAAACTATCTGTGTATCGTAACAAATTTCATCCCGATCCGTCCAGCCGTTGAAGCTTGAGTGCCTAACAAACATTCAAACATCGTAACTTTCGGGACTTGACGGGAAATGTGAAATATTAGTAAGATAGGATTTGTAATGAAGTCTACACACTTCGTTAAATATTAGTAAGATAGGATTTGTAATGAAGTCTACACACTTCGTTAAATCTTGTGGGTCCAGTATTAGCTTACAGCTCTATTCATAAACATTTCTTAACTTAAAATTGCTCTGCAATTCGTTTGTCCCTATCTGTCATTTTGACTTTTTTTGACAAATTTTAACTTACAGACGCTTACGCATATACGAATAGCGCTATACATTTGTTTAACTTGAATTCAAACACTTTTCTTTCCAACTGTACCTTCCATTGTTTTAAGTAGAATCGAAGAATTTCATGCATAGCGAAACTTTTTAGGTATTTTTCGAGTCGAGCATAGGGGGACTAGAACATAGGGGTACTAACCGGTTACGTGAGCTCAGAACAGAACAGGCAAGCTAGGTCACTCAGTCGCAGTAGGTTTCTCGGTTAGTCCACTTTAGCTCATTTGCAGTTAATAGCGCCTTAATAGCGCCTTAAGACTCAAGAGGACCAAAAATCCTATCCTATTAATATTGTTACGAGCTGGGATTTGATGAACACTCTCGAACTAGCCTATAGTGGAATGTTCTAGAAACATCTTTGAGCTTCTACGCAGTTCCATGAAGGAATGTTCTCGAACGTAGTGGAATCGTCTGGAAACTTCGACACATTCTCGAACATTCTTGTAAAAATACGGTCGATGTAACAATATTATAAATGCGAAAGTTTGTATGGATGGGATATGTGTTACTCAATCACGCCAGAACGCAGAACGGCTGAACGAATCTGGATAAAATTTGGCACAGAGATAGTTTATAGTCTGGAATAGCACATAGGCTATAAAATTAATAGTGGGGGAAGTAGTAGTTAGGAGGAGCTCATGGCTAGTGTAATAACAGCCGCACGGGTCGATCCAACAGGTTAAGCTACGCTTGCCGGGGTTGGTCCATGGATGGGTGACCATCTTTATATACCGAGACTCCTCCGTGCCTCGGAAAGCACGTTAAGCCGTTGGTCCCGGCTATCAATCGTGAATCTTTAACAGTCGTTACGAGTCCTCGGAAGCCCGAAAGTCTGACAACCAGTCTTACCAAGGGGTATCGTATTGCCCAGTAACTGGGTTGTAGAGGTCAGATAGGCAGTCGCTCCATGTAAAATACAGGTATTCAGCTGCATTCGGTTAGACTGGAAGCCGACCCCAAGAAAGTTGGGTAAAGGCTAGGCAGATTGTAGTAGCTAGTACCACTTATTTTAATACACTTATTCCTCTATTTCAGATGCTGGCTCTGATACTATCGTGCGGGTTATTTGTGAAGATAGAATGATGACCACACAATGACTACATCAATGGTTCCGGAGTACAGGCGTGACTAGTAAAGTAAATCGAGTATTAAATGATTGTATTAATTGTACGATTACGAATGTGTACTTGTGATGTGTTTGATTCGTGCCGTGTGCCTTCAGACTTTTCTATTTATTTATAAAATATAATTAATTTTTTTGCAATAAAAATGTGATTGCGGTTATATGGTGTTTGAAATGGTTTGTTTGATTATGTGAGCTGGAACAGACTCATGCCCATGTTTCTGCTTTTGATAGGGTAATCGGTAATTCAGGTAAAATGAAGGATAAACACCTAAAATATTGCTTTTCAGAACTAATATAATCATTATTACAAAAACCCAATAAACCAAGAACAAAACCAATAAGTATTGACTTTAACATTAAAAAAAAAAATCTTTTATAAATCCAGCAAAAAGAAAGAAAAACTCAAAAATATTGCCTTATTTCTTCTGTTTTCGTCGTGGTGGAAACTTGATGGTGTTTGGGTTACCCTCGCGGTACTGGCCGGCGCGCGTGAACCAGCCGCAGGAGCGTATGATGCAGTCCGAGGTGGGGGTGCCGAGGGGCAGCCCTAGCGCGCTGATACGCTCCAGCGTTAGTGGCGGCCCTTCTGTTATCTGTGGTCAAACGTTACAGTTCAGGTTATTTTATTCCAATTTCAAATTCGAAATTCCATTTAATTCACATTTTCCCACTTAAAAACAACTATATTATATCGGTAACAGCAGATTTAAAAAAAAAACTGACTTTGCTTGGTAGCCCGCGAAATTCAAATTTTCTTACGTTTTTTGCAATTTGCAGGTCAGTATCAGGTTGTATGTTGGTCAAAATATGATTCGCGGCCGTAGAAAGTATGTAACTATAACCATTAAAATCATCAATACAACTCTCTCAGTTAGAATTGATGCCAAATGTTTTCATGAAATACTTACATTTGACAGTAATTCTAACTGAAACAGTTTTATTGATGATTTTAATGATTATAATTATATAAATACATTGCGAATCAAATTTTGACCAAGTTACATCCTGACACTGACCAGCAAATTGCAAAAGACGTTAGATAATTTGAATTTGGCGGGGTACTCTAACTGTCTCCGTACCTTCATTAAAATAAGTTCGGCTAGTTTCACTGTTTTTACCTTGAAAACAGGCAAAATCAAAACAGTTTATTTTTACGTTACTGTGTTAAGTATTACGCATAATTATATGCTGTCTCAAAATTGCTTGGCGGAATAGACATTGGGATTTCTACAGCTGCTACCCGTCAAGTGGCGCCCTCATTGAATAAAAAACCGTAGCATAGCATAGAAAATAAATATTGGTATGCTGTAAGAGATTTCTTTAGAAATAAGCATAACCTTTGTACATATTTCTCTGTTTCCTTCTTCTTGTCTGTTTTTGTGTACATTAATTGTTAAATAAATAAATAAAGAATCTTACGTCACGTTTGTTACAAAGAGGATAAAGTATTTTAACGTTATTAAAAAGGACTCAAAATGTTTCGTATCCAAAGTACTTAGTAAGCAAAAGTACCAGAAACGGCCGTTTTTGACACTTTTGCTTACTAATTTGATTTTTTATTTAATGAGGGCGCCACTTGGCAGGTAGTAGGGCCTTAAAAGTATGAGCTTTCCGTATATGAGCGTTTTATGGGATTTATACTACCAACCACGCTTGAAAGGACGATTACATGACTTACCCTACCGAACACCACGTGTTTTCCATCGAACTGCGGCAACGGCTTGAATATAATGTTGAATTGGCCGCTAACCTCGCCGCTAGACGTCACCACCATGGACACTACCCCTTAAAGTAAATGTGTTAATAGTAAAATAGAAGATTGCACTGCACACATTCATCTCACAACTCTCGGTGAGATAATTCGAATATATTTGAATTTTCAATTATACATTTCGCAGGGTGTATTCGAATTTTCTTACTGAAGTGTGTAATTAACCATGTAAAAAAAATCTAAGGAGTTAAATTTGACCCACTTCCCGGATTCTGATTGGGCAAAAAATCTGCATACATGTTTAGTTTGGATGACAATGGTGTTGATTCTGTTGTGCACAGACTAAACTTAATTTAGGCTATTGCTATCTTTCTCTCTAATAAAACAAGAAAGAGACGGACGGATTAGAGCTGTCAAATTTAGTTTGAACTAATATTTCCATACAAATTAAGGGTACAAGTAAAAACATGCTGTCTACAAACACGGCGAAGCGCAAGGCGTAAACTAGTTTGACATCTCTAACTTAGTGCATAGCTATAGCCGTCCTTTTCTCGCACTGCCTTTTAGTAAAAGATAGCAATTCTCTCATTTTAGTTTAGTTATTGAACAAGAGAATCCGCACCAATGCATGGTTAGCTAAGTGACGTCATGCTTAATCCAATATGACGGACTCCCAAAGATGGACTAGTTATTTTTTATGCATTCCCATGTTATGGGTATTAAATGAAAGGGTTTGCTGAGAAAAATATGAAAAAGCGTGTTTTGTAGTTTTTTTATACAAAAATATTTTATTGTGTATTATATAAAGTTCTATCACTATTTCAGCGCTGGGGCTCTGTCTTGTATAGGGTCATAGCACTTATTATTCATATTCATATTCATATCTTTATTTGCGTACCATAATGTCATTAAAGATGTTACAATAATGGCTTAAAGCTAAGACACAATTATGGACCCTGTAGGGCACAGCAAAACATAAAACTAATTAAAAAATATATGTTATAACAATGTCACTAAGCTGATTAAATAATTACAATTTCGGATATAAAATAGGTAGTCAAATTACTTATAATTAACATGTCTTACTTAAAATAAATCATAATAAATTGAGATCATTTTCTATACTACTCATTATTTAATTATTATGTCAATTTATATTATTGTCATTCAAATATTCATCTAGTGTATAATATGCTTTTTCAGATAATATTTGCTTGAGTCGATTTATAAATGATATTTCACTAGTTTCATTCTTTACGACATTTGGGAGTTTATTATATATTTTTATTGACATGACATAAGGACTGTTTGAATGCAGATTCATGCGCGAGAGAGAGGTTAATATTAACATATCCTTGTATCTAACCGATCGGTCGCGATGTTTATCACCACGGGTTTAAAAAAAGTCATGTATTTCCTAACAAATTTACATATTTCTACAATATAAATAGATGGTAAAGTAAGTATTCTATGTTTTATGAAAAAAGGTTTACAGGTTTCGGTTTGATCAATATTAACAATGATTCTAATTAATTTCTTTTGGAGAATGAAAAGCGTAGGCGCGTCAGTGCTATTTCCCCACATTATTATACCATAGCTGAGCCATGAATGAGCATAGGCGTAGTAGGTCGTAAGTGCAGTTTGGAGGTCGGTAGTTTTTTTCACTTCTCGAAGTGCATATGTGAATTTCGATAATTTAGATATTACTTTTACTATATGAGGTTTCCAGGTAATGTGTGTGTCTATAGTGAGTCCTAATAATGTAAACTCATCATTTACTTCTTCGATTTCCGTGCCGTTCATTTTGAAGTTGACTGGTAGTGGGGATTTTTGCTGAGGGTAGAAAGTCATAAGCTTGGTTTTTTTATAATTAATTTCTAGATTATGATCTTCCATCCATTTTTTTATTTTATTTAGCATTAAATTGAGTTTTTCGGTAATATTGCTATTGGTTTGGCATGTGGTGAGCAGGGATATATCGTCTGCGAATAGCACGCATGGGTCTTTCATGATTTTGGGAAGGTCATTGATGTAGATTATAAAAAGGAGACATCCAATAACACCACCCTGGGGAATTGATGAATTAAGAATACTTTAGTCGGATCTAACATGTACTATGCGTTTTTGTTCGTTATTGAAGTGTTCTATTTCCACGTATTGTTCTCTATCCTTCAAATATGATGCAAACCACTTATGAGTAGTTCCTCGAATTCCTATTCCGTAGAGTTTGTCCAGCAGAATATTAAACTGTACTTTGTCGTATGCCTTGGTCATATCTAAAAATATTCCTACTGCATATTTTTTATCATTTATAATATTAATTACTTCTTGCATATATTTATAGACAGCTAGAGTTGTTGAA
Organism: Polia nebulosa; assembly: GCA_951329385.1. NCBI lineage: Eukaryota > Metazoa > Arthropoda > Insecta > Lepidoptera > Noctuidae > Polia > Polia nebulosa. Next base: position 8,916,650 of record OX589593.1, on the reverse strand, counting down.
CGATTTTTACGGAATCCGTTTTGGCTTTCGTCAAAGATTTTATATCTTTCGCAAAAACTGTACACCCGCTCACACATAGCCTTTTCGTAAATTTTTGAAGCCGTGGGTAGAAGTGCTATGGGCCGGTAATTATTGGGATCAGTTCTAGAGTTTTTCTTGTGCAATGGTTTTACAATAGCTTTCTTAAGTAGATCAGGAAAAATACCTTCATCAAAGGACTGATTTATAAGAACACAAAAAGGTACAGCAAGCTCTTCTGCACATTGTCTAATCAAGGAGGGCGGTAATTCATCTATTCCGTGACTTTTTTATTTTTTAGATTTTGTATGATCCTAAGAGTTTCAAGACAGTCTAAGGGTCTGAGAAATAGGGTATTTTCCGAGAAGTCTAGTACAGGTTGGCCTTTTGCCTCACTACCGGCTGGACGGGAGGTTTCCTTGCCAATTGATACGAAAAAGTTGTTGAAATGGTTTACTATTTGGTTTGGATCTGATATTAAATTATTGTTGATTTGCAGTTGAATGTTGTATTTATCTTTTAGAGTTTTTTTGTTAGTACGTTCGTTTACTATATTCCACATAGCTTTAACTTTGTTTTGAGACGTTTTCATCTTTTTAATGTAATGCTGTTTTTTAGATGTTATCACCAAGTGCTTTAATATTTTTTCGTATTGCCTGTAGTATTTCTTTATAATTGGGTTGTTAGACTTAATACTTAAATTTTTTAACAGTCTTTTGTTTTTGCACGAGATCTTTAGGTATGCCTTTAGTTAGCCAATATTTTGTATACTTTGTTTTTAATATAGTTTTTATTCTGGGTATAGTTTTGTTAAGTATATTAGTTAGTAAATTGTTAAAAGCAATATAATTTTGATTTGCATCATTACTTTCTATAATAATATCTCTCCAATTAACTGATTGTAATGCGGATTTGAAGCTTTTAGAATTATTTAAGCTATATAATCGTTTTTCAATATACCAAGTGGTCTGCGCAGGTAACCGCGGTATTTTAAATTTAATAATTGTGCCACAATGATCCGAAAAACCTAAGTCTTCTACATATGTATATAAATCTCTATTCATAACGTTTGAAAATATTAGGTCCAGACACGTTGACCCTGTTTGCGTAATATGTGTGGGGTGTTTTATGTGTTGTGAGTATTTATATTCGGACATTAGGTCTATAAAAGTGTTAACTTTATCGTTATTTCTCAAAATATCTATATTGAAGTCACCACCAATGACTGTGTTTAATTTTTTGTATTTATTGTTTATGTAGGCTAGTATTTGATTCAGTTGGCTGAAGAATATATTTTCCTCTTTTCTGTTCCAATACATAGTAACTAATAGTAGATTTACGCTAGGTATTTCAATCGCACAAACTTCTAAAATATACTCAAGTGACATTTCTGCTATGTCGCATCGTTCTATGTATTCTTTATGTTCTTCTAGTAGTATGCAGACTCCACCGCCTCCCCGATGTTCCCGACAGAAGGATGCTGCAACTTTGTAGCCACTGAAGTTAATAATGCTTAGTTTATCTCGTGATAGCCATGTTGTGTAATACATATAGCCAGGTATGATTGGTCTTCGCTAACAAATGCTTCCATTATGTGCTGTTTATTATAAAGACTTTGCATGTTTTGAAATAAGACATTAAAATGTTGTTCTTGGTTTCTGAAATCTATTGCTTTCCTCGTTTTCTCGAAATGTACAGTCGATGCATGGTCCACTTTGTCTGTTTTTATTGTTGTATAGTTCATTTCCAGTTGTGGATGGTGGGCATGTTTGCCTTTTATAACTTGTGAGTTTTCCTTCGATATATAGCTGATTATTCCTGATAATAGCTTGCTGTCCTTTTTTTCGCGCTGCAAGCATTTTATCCCGTAAACTTTTCCTCTCGTTCCTTGCTTCTTCGTCTAGAAATTCAGAAGTGTACAGTCCGGTTCCTTGGAAATATCGGCTATTTTCTATAATATATTTAGTCATCCTTTTGCTCATGAGTTCAATAACCATAGGTCGATTTCGGTTTTTGAAATATCTTCCGATCCTATATGTATCTTCAACGTAACCAAGTAGGTCTACTCCCGGAATTTCCTAAAAGATAGCTCTGATTCTTTCGTGTAGGTTTTCTTCAGGCTCTTTGTAGATTTCCGTAAGTCCATATAGTACGATTTTCTTATTACTATGTATCATATGTGAATGATGCGTTAAAGAGGGGGTCTCGTATTTTAGTCTTTTTATTTCGTTTCGTAATGTTTCAGTTTGCACATTCAGTTTTTCTATCTGGTTATTAATTTTAGCAATATCAGTTTTCCGTTGCTCATTTTGTAAAGATAAAGCAACGGTTTCTTGTTTAATGTCTTCCCTTAATTTTAAAATAGCTTTATTAATTTCTGTTTGAATAGTAGCTTTTATTTCCAGTATTATTGATGTATTATTTTCTTTTAATTTTAAGGTTATCATTTCGCTTAGATTGTGTAATGTCAGTTCAGGTTGATTATTTTTCTCTAGACTTGTGTTATTATATAATGTATCTCCCAATATACTAGTATCTTCCGAACATAAAGTATCATTAATGTTTTTTTGTTTATGACGCAGAGTAACGTTTGCCTCGGGTGATGTGCTTAAATAGGCTTCTTTGTTGCGATCTTACGGGGGTGTTTGAGTTGATACTTTTGGGTTTTTTACACCTGCATTCTTGGCACTCCCATGTCAATCTACACTTGCAGTTCATACGCAAATCATTGCCCTTCGAAATATTAGAACATTCGAGGTCAAAGTGTTTCTTACAGATGGAACAGGTACGATATTGGCTACTTGGTATTTTCTGCTCACAACCCGCACATTGCGTCATTTTGCAGTATAAATAATAAGTTGTTAACAACCAAGTAATTAATTTTTAGTTGTAATGCTTTTGATATTGTGAAGTTTTAAATGGAACGCTTTTCAATAATTCCGCTACTCAGCACTAGGTGGCGTAACTGCGGCAGTTCATGTTTAGAATAACGAAAATCACTGCATTAGTAGCTGGAACGCGCCCGTCAGTTTTTGTGAGGGTAGGGGCGTTTGCTATTTTTAAATGCTAACGTTCACTTTGATACTTTTACTCACTTTTGCACGATTTGAGCACTATATTGTAGATTCTGAGTTCGAAATAATCTTCCTAGTTTAGAGTGTTAGTGTTTTCTATAGTTTTAGCACTCACTTTATTATTAGTTTACGTTTTTGTTGACAAACACTGAGTCACAACTTAATTAGGTTTTAAATCTTTACTGTTCTAATATTTCACTCTGCAAACGATATCACTTGACAATCAGATAATTACTAATTGGTTTTTAATGCTTTTTAACGGATCACTGTGATGCTAGCATTTATTTACTGTGATTTAAGCTAGAAGACGAACTTGTTTACTTTGCGATCACCCTACTTTTTCCTTACTTAAGCTGAGCGATGGCCGTTTTGCGTGGATGTGACGCATTTTTCCCCCAGTTTTTCTTTTTCTTTTGTGTTTCTCTGTTTTTTGCGTCATGTTTACCGTAAATAAACGTATTATCTTTCTTTTTTTTTTCTTTTTCATTTTAAAAACGTGCGCGGACCTCGACAAAAGTCTCTTGCAGGCAGCTGGATCATGGGCCTTCGGAAGGCAAGTAGTGGGTAGCTCGCCGTCCGATCAGCACCAGGCCCGTGAGTCGACGTCGTCGCGTAGTGTTCCACGCGCGCCTCAATGAGATGTTTTTCAGCCACCACTGACGTTCTCCCGCTCCACCCAGAGCGGGAGAAGTCATTGGATGATATCCCACCCCAAAAAAAAATGGCAGCTGGATCATGGACTTGATTTAGAAATCGTATCATATCGTTTGGAGATTCCTCTCTCTGGAATACGCGCAGTGACTTGGGCCCTGTTCCTGATACTGCTGTCTTTGTTACTAGATCTACATAATTATGCGCTTATGTCGAAAATGCATTATGAAATCGCTAGCTGTTCACCTGGTACAGTGTGACGTAAGTCACAGGTTTCAGCAGCCATGGCTTCAACGAACTCTCCTTCTTCCTTGATTGGTGGAATGTACAAGCCGAACCCATTGTCTTTCTCGACGTCACCACCGCAGCAGAACAGCTCAGGTACTATTCTGAACCAACGCAAAAGTGATTACCAGCACAAAAAAAAAAGATTTCTTCGTTATATGGAGTGTTTGCACTCTTAAAAAATTGTATGCTGCGGGTTGATATTGCTCTGGAATCGACTTAAGGGTCTACCTCTGCTTTAGTGGCGCCCACATTGAATAAAAAGTCGAATCATAACATACCAAAAACTGCCGTTTTTGACACTTTTGCTTAGGTACTTACTTTGCATACGAAACATTTTGAGTCCTGTTTTAACAACGTAAAAATACCTTATCCTCTTCGTAACAAACGCAACGTAGGCTTCTTTAATCTTTATTTTCTATGCTTTGCTACGATTTTTATTCATGAGCGCCACTTGGTGACTATATACGCCTTAAGCTACTTCTAGGAAAACAACCAACCTGAAAAATCTGGTGCCACAATAAGCATGGCCAGTAGAAAGTCCTTTGACAAGGTTCAAGAATAATTTACAACTTTCCGGAGCAATATCACTGAAGAGCTCTATCATCACTTTACCAATCTTCGATCCACCTAGAACCCAAATGTCCATGGACACCCTGTAATAATAAATATTTCTTTTAAAAGTATAATATATTAATAAATTACTCTACCGATTATGAACCTTATTGTGGGCGGCGTCCAAGCTAAAAGGGTCCAGTTCTCGGCATTCAGTTTCCGAAATATACTTACGCAGTTCCGTAAAGTTGGGTGAAAAAATTGCATTACGCGATTGTAATTGATTATTAAATAATTAATAGATGTAGTAAATAATTAATATTATTTATTAGAATACTTAAACTAACTATAACATGCATTCGGCCATCACTTTGATTCGTTACTGCTGTTTCGGCCCTAAATTAACATATTTCCTTCGCGCTTGCCACTTATGAAAACACCCTCATCTTTTGGAAAAAATGGACCAAATTATTCGTCATATTCTTAAGTGAATTTTTAATGTGGCCATGGACGACCGAGCCTGGGCTCAGGCTACTCTTCCCATCCGTATGGGAGGTCTCGGCGTCCGCAAAATTACTAGTATTAGTTTACTGGCTTTCATATCCTCGGTTCACGGCACTGAGAAATTAATCAGGAATATCTTAGCTTCCTTACTGATTGATTTTGATGTGCCGTGCTTCACCGAGGCTATGGATGCCTGGAGACTCGCTTGCTTGAATACAAATCCGCCCGACTACCAATCTTCCCAGAGACGGTGGGATGAGCCGCTCTGCAGAGTAGTTCAGGAAAACCTAATTGCTACATCTGCTACTACGAGCGTGCGCGCCTGCTGGCTGTGGGAGAGTGGGAGTCGGGTCTCTGGCTTCACGCACTACCGTCGTCGAACATAGGCACCTTGTTCGACGATACTACTTTTCGCCTCGCTGTTGCTCAGTTGCCCTACGTCTAGGCGCTCCCTGTTGTCCTCCTCATCAGCCATAGCGCGTCACGCGAATATCTAGATAACAAATCTAGTCTTAACTTAATACACACCACTGGAACTTTTTTGCTTGGACTGCACATTATGATCAGTTACGGAGGTGCGATGTGTGTTGCATTTTCAGTTTACTTCGTTGACTAGTAAAGAATGCCTAAGGCTAATTCCACTTTTGTACCATTATGCATGAAGTCTAAATAAATAAATTTAGATTTTCAAGAGGTTTTTCTTTAAAAAATTTTAGCCAGTTACATGTTAAAATTTAAGGTTGACGAATGTTACCATCGTACCCAATTAAATCCGATAAATCTAAGACTAGTAGCTGTAGATCAAGCGAAAAGTCATCACAAAATAACTAGGTACTTAAGCATAATGTGTGAAACTAAATACTCCAACATAATTACAACAAAACTCACTCACTTTGGTCTGACGACGTGTATTGGTTTATCAAACGCTGGGTCTTTTATGTCACGATCAAGTTTACCAGTCTTGAATAAAATAAATGGTAATCTGAAAATTAGCATCAAAATGCAGGAGAAAGTATCGTCAACGTCAACGGTGTACGAAAAGAAAGGTACTTACGAGGCGCCTAAAATGAGTTTGTGTTTTGTTGCCCGCCATTCTTCATCCAATTCTTTTGTGAGTAGTTGCTCCGATCTCTGTTATAACATTTGTAATAGGTATCTAAGAATATGATATGCCCAAACATTACGTGTTTCGCCAATATAGAAGATGACGATCTACCTACAAGGGCTTCAGTGAATCATTGAGTCGGTACATTACATGATAACAGTTATAAACATTTAATCAGTAAACATTCAGACAAAAGACGCCTTCTGATGGACAAGTGTCGCCACAAAGACCGGTCCTTTGCTTCTCGCACCTAAGGAATTACCACGACCCTCACAAGGGCATCGGTCCACCTTGAATCGGGTGGAAGTACCTAAATGCAGGATGCTTCAAATGAATTAAGGATATCCACGGACAATACAAGAAGAAAAAAAAACTAACAGCAATGAGTAGTCTGGAGTAGAAGTATAAATTAGCCTTCCGTATGGTGTTCAGTAATCGTTGGCGTTGTTTACAGAGCAGTTTGTTGTACTTGTTGTTAGGTTCGGGTGACCAGCAGTCGACGTACCCCTGGAAACATACGTTGAGTCTTAAATACTTGCATGTCCTGATCCCTGTAACTTTTCAGTCTCAGTGAAGCTTCCATGTAAGTATGTCTAATGGACGTGTATCGAAAATCAGGCAATATTTGAAAGACCGCCTCCTGTAATGGAAAATATACCAAAGCCATAATTTTGACTGTTGCATTTCAAGTAATTTTGAATTTTACATGTTGCATATTCATGAAAATATCATAGAACATTGCTTTACAGAGCTAGAAAAAACTAACTCCAGTTCTCTGTATAAGATTGATCCTCTTCAGCAGATCCTTGTTAACATTCATGTTCTCCTCCAGCTGTCGTGCATAGTAGTCCAATCGTCGAGGCTTCAAGTACAGCTCTGGGAAAAGCTCCGGCGGGTTGTCGTCCACTTTATGTTTCGCCATTTGTAACTAGATCATGAAGCAATAGTTAATGCAAGTTATGGCTAAATATCTACGTGAACAAAATTGGCTTCTTACGATTTACCTCTTTCAAATGATTGCACCAGCATTGATACCGGCCTATCGTAATCAACGGGAATCTTGGCGGCTGTGAAGTAACACGATTCAGATTTAGTCTCTATTTAAAAAGGTGTTAATACTATCTGGATATGAATAAATAGTTACAAGGTTACCAGTTTGAAAACGCGTGGCTTGCGCACGCGCGGCGGCTTGGGTTTCTCCGGTTCGGGCGGTGGAGTCGCCAAGAGCGGGTTTTCCAACAACTCGTCGCATGCTCTTTCGCGTAGGGGATGCATGGTTCACCGCTATGCAAGCTGCTTGATACTAGTAAAATATTCCTTCCGAGCTAGAAGAAAATAATATTCAGCGTCAACTACGTGAATTGGTACAGCAGCCATTTAAACTACAATGTGTTATACTCGTACCTTTGTGCTGGGTATGGAATTCGCCTGCTATTAGAACATAGGTAGGTATGTATCAAGCAACTCTACTTAAACTTAATTTAATTATTGTAATGACATGTTACATTCACAGTTATAATTTGTATTTGATGAGCATTTATTCCATTTCATGTTCATGAAACTTTAACATCTATGGGTTAAAAGAAGATGTCATAAATGATTTCTTTTTATTTTCGTGACAGAATATTCCTCAGAATAGTCTTTATTCTTCCTATGGTTCGTATTAAAAGGTTTAATATAAATGTCAACTCGTGGAAGCTGATTTTTTGGTATCATCTAGAAATCTCGACAAAAAAAAAAAAAACTAGTTCTGCATAATAAATGTACATGAACTCATGCCTTTTTCCTTTAAAACAGAAACCACAGAATGCTACCTGCTACGATCCTATTTTTGGTTCTAATGGTAAGGATATCATTATATACTATTTTTTATTGTATCATTCTGCACTATTCTTCTTTTTGCCTTTGTTGCTGTTGTGTTATTTCTGTGTCGAATAAATGTTGAGACTGGACAATAAAATTCAACTTCTGTATGTGGACTTTTTAATTTATCTTTATCTATACGAAAGCTTTATTTCCCATACACTAGCTGCAGTGTGTCCGTTTTCGCGGGTGCATGTGCTCCCACGCATGTTTCTTTCGGCTTGGCTTTGGCAACTACATCGTACGTCGACATGCTGATCTGCAGCGGTTTGTATGAGATGGTCACAATTTGCGTCAATTTGTCGTAATATACAGCAGGATTTGATAACACGTTGTTCACATTCACCCTGACGTAATCTATCTCGTGACATTCTGGCACCTGAAAAAAGATCATTATCAGAGAGTCAGTAGACTTGTTTTGTTTTATTTAATTAAGAAAATATAATTTATGAAATAAAAAAACAGTTTTTATGTTATGAACGTTTAAACAATTATATTGTTGAAACTTGCTCACTGGAAGCAAATTTTGCCTGATGGCCGCGCGGCCTCCTATGTACCAGTTACGTTTCTCAAATTTACGATACCAGCTAAGGGTTAAATTTCAATTCAATCAAAACCAAAAAAAGGCCCACATAATGTATATTGTGTATTAGGTATTGTAATTGCGAAAACTTAAAGACTACGCCGTGTAACTACTCGTATCTGTTCTTGTACTTACTGTTAAGAGTACAGTCCTTGTTTTTTCCATAAGCGAAATATCACCTTGATTGTGAAATACAACACTACTGCTCGGCACATTCTCACCGAACTCCCACAGCTCGCCAAACACAAACTGTGTAGATGTTGCGATACAAAGAATAAAAGTTGTCTGAAATCTCATTGCATTAATATTAAGACCTGCTTATATAACGACTATTCGATAACCTGATGTTCAAAATGTACAAGCGTTTAATAAAATACAAGCTCTTAACTTAGATCATGTAGTATCTACATTAAATTTGAGAGATTCAATTATTACACTCGCGAAAAAGCATTGTAATATGCAAAGAAAATAAAATTGATTCGTTCAAGTTGTTTGCTCCATATAATTTCTTATATTTTTCTAGTGTAATTAGTTGGGCATGTTATGAAAATATGCGTAACTTCATAGAATATTATTCTACGCTAATAAAACAAACTTACAGTTTGTCTTACCTAATATCAAATTCTATGTTATCCGGTATGTCACCAGAAAACATTATTGCTTATTATCCATTACATACACGTTTTTAAACGTACACACTCTATTCTGAATGTGGTTTGCGATAATCACTGATAAATATCCACACACACACTACACACTACACACACACACACACACACACACACATACACTGATATAGAAAATATTAAAAAAAAACTGTATTGCGGTTTCCGATGACACAGCTGGGCTCTGTAACGCATCCGTAAAAGAAGTACTAGGATTTTAAGCATTAAGTCCCCTTCTTCTAAGCTAAATATTATAGTCAGCCACAATAAACCAGATATATATATTATGTTACAGAATACGATGGGCCCAATGTTATGTCCCTAAGGTACACCTCCCTTATAATGATATAAGGCCGAATGTAATTCCTCTGTTTATCTACAATAGCTACATAATAGCAGATATGAGTCTAATTGTGGAAATTCAGAGTGTAATAATCTAAACTCTTTCATTGTTTGAAACAGGAGTTTTTAAGTTACACTTGATTGAAAGGTTATTAAATGGGTTCGGTTTTGCTTAATTGATTCTTTCTATATCCGAAACCCATCTTATAGCTTTCTTATTTCCATCTCTGGCAAATGGTCTACGTTAACCAACAGTTGTAGCATACGCTCTTCTTTTCCTTTAAACTCATCTTCTATGAATCTCTTCTAGGAATGATTTACGATTTTAACTCATAATTTTTGTGAAACAGATCCAAAAAGTAAAAAGTTCGTATCGTTTTAAATTTATATATTTTTGAAAGACGCAGTTGGTTAGTGCAATCATAAAGCCGATGTTGCAGCTCATACTGTGAAATTATGATTTGTTAGCTAGAGATTTACGTGAAAATATAAACTTGGAATGTATTAATTAAAAAATAAAAATTAGTAATGGTGCATTATTTTTACTCTTCATCCTGAAGTCAGGGGACTTAGATATTATTAGAAAGAAAACCAGTGCAACGTAAGTTTCTTAATATTTATTATTATGTAAAAAATAATTGTACTTGAGCTTTTCGAAATAGTCTATTTTAATTTTGCCAATAGCAAAATTACTAAAAATTACTGCTGTGTTGCTGTTGAAATGGTGTTATGATGCAGCCCTGCTTCCACACAGCTTTTGCCTCTATATCATAAGTCGAGCGGCTGTGTTGCCATAACTTGTAGGCTATGGTGACTATACTCGTATGTGGATTAAATTCCACTTTTGGGCTTGATATTAAGTTTTTGATTTCAACCTTTACGTAAGTTATTATATAACACTCTGGAACCTGTAAGAAATCGGTTGTTTATAGGTATGTCATTAAAACATTACAGATTTTTGTAGTTTCATATTGCTACTGAATGCTGCTGAGTGGCAAAGTGATCATTTGTCATTTCCATCAGTCAACTCAAATTGACAAATTAATTTTGTTATTTTTTGACATTTGTCGTAGATTTTATATTCACAATTCAAGCAACGCGACTCGACCTCGTTCATCATCAAATTGACAGTTATAGCTTTCCGGTGTCATGGTGACTGATTCGAGTGAAGGTCCTTAAAACTGACTGAGAATATGGGCCTTATATTTAACTATTTACTGATTCACTTACCGCTAAGTTAATTATCTTAGTACGCTCAAATAATCCGATTTCTCCTTCATTATGCGCGATTACGACGCTGCCCGCAATATCAGAAACACCAAATTCCCAATGTTCGCTTTTTGAACTGTGTGCAACCGACATTGACAGAAAGAGGCTGAGTATACTTATACTCAGCCTCACACTTGTTGTGTAGGATCCCATCGAACTTACTACAATCAACCGATTACTCACCTACATCAGCAATAACAACTCGACTTGCTTACACTTTTTAAAACCTGGTAATCTTTAACTTTACAAGCAGTTTTGGTGTATCGCGTAAATTAATTATATTTGTACGTATTATGCGTATGTTACATTCTTCAATTGAAAAGAAAATTGATTCGTTCTATTCGTTTGTGCAATGAAGCATTTTATTATTTTTACTGTGGATTTAGTCCGGCTCATAGCCATTTCAGCTTGCGTTCTCTACAGATTATACTAACTTCCCTATTTTTCTGCTAGAATACCTCATTTTGGATTCGATCTTCCACAGAGGCTTCAAAGATTTTCATAGCCCTTGCTAGGTTGGAAAGACGAGCAGCGCTTGATCCCTGGCAGCTGATTGAGAGAGACTGTGGCGTGCCTGTGTTCAGAAATGGGCTTCTATATATTTATGATGAACAAATAATTCTACTAGATCATATTAAATCCAATGTCTGTGATATTATAAACGTGAAAGTAGCTCTGTCTGTCTTTTAGTTACCTTTTCACATCTTAATGGCTGAATGGATTTCGGATGAAACTTGGCACATGGGTAGACCATATCCTGAATTAGGACATAAATAATACTTCTAATCCGGGAAACACACACATACCTAATGTTCCATTCACGTTGGCGAAGCGGCTGGCAGAAGCTAGTCTTTTATTATAGAAACGAAATAGTTAAATGTGTATACCGCTTTTTATTTTAAAACGTTCTTATTTAAAAAAAAATTGGTTTTCAAGGGTCACTGGCTGGCAACTCTAATTATTTTTTTGAATTCTTGGTTCGTTTTCTATCATCCATGATGCGTCCGTTCAGGGGTGGTACATCCCGGTATCCACACCGCCTTCCCGACTATATCAAATGATGAAAGGCTGCTTGACAACGCGGCGTAGTGAATGTTCACGACATTCGTCTTCGTGTTGAATTGCACCTCTGGGGTTGAAATGAGATTTTTGACTTCGACTTTCACGTAAGTCAATACGTAACACGGTGGTATCTGTAATTAATGATAGATGAATAGATTAGTTAAGTTGATAGAGAGCTTCAGGGTTTTTTTTTAACTAGCCTACACTGTCCCCATTCTGGGCAAAGGCCTCTCCCAAGTCCTTCCAGGAACTCTTTTACTATGCTTCCTCAAACCCACTCACGCGGTACGCGTCCAGGTGGTCTTGCCCCCGGGCCTGCGGACGGCGAGTAATGGGTAGCTCGCCGTCCGATCAGCACCAGGCCCGAGAGTCCACGGCGCGTAGTGTTCCACGCGCGCCTTAAAGAGTTGTCGGCAATAATGACGGGACCCGTCATGGCCGATGCCTACCCAGGATAAACTCGAAACAGAGTTACCTCGCTCCTGGGCACTCAGGGCAGGGAAGGAACAGGGGTGGGTTTTAGTCAGTAAGAGTCTGAAACGCCCTCCCGCTCCACCCAAAGCGGGAAATGTCATTGGATGATTTCCCACCCCACAAAAAAAAAACAAAAAGGTGGTATTGCCACCTCTTTCATGGCCGACCCCGGCGGCGCCGTCTAATTTCTGGCATAATGGATGCCAGAAATTAGACGAAATGGGCGTGGAGACTTTTGCCCAGGGTTACTGTATTGAAATCAAATGATTAGTTACTATTGTATCCGAACTGATAAAATTAAGTAATAGTTTTATTTGTGTAATTCAGTAACGTCTTCGGCTCACAAGTAAAATAATGAGGATTTAGGGAATAATAAGAATAAGGGTTTTTCGTCCTTCCATTTTACTGTACCCACCCAACTAAAATCGGAAATATAATTAGGTCTTAGGGGTTTCTTTGGTTAAAATTCTAGATTCGGGGTTCATTACCAGGAAGTATTCTTGGGTAATTTAAAATTTTTCTGGATTTCCGGTTATTTAGAAATTTTCGTAGAAAATCTTTTTTTTATTTCGTAGACGAAATTTTCGTAGATTTTAACCGACTTCAAAAAGAAGGAGGTTTTCAATTCGGATGTTTGTATTTTTTTTTAATGTATGTTCGGGCATAACTCCGTCATATAATAATATAATATATATTTATTTCTCACCACAATATTACATTAAACATTACATGCCATCAGAGTCAGACAATTTTTTAATATTGTGGGAGACTGGTGCCTAAACTAAGCTCAACGCCTGTATTTCAGGACACCAGGTCTCCGCCCTGTTACAAAAAGATATATTTTATATTGTTTACAGTACTTGTACACTGACAACCTAAAAGATAACAAATCAGCATTATAATTATGTAAATTTGTGACTCGAGTGGAAATTTTAGCCATAGATTTTTGTTAGTTAGTTAGTTTTTTTTTTTTAGTTTTTTTTATGATGGTGTGTGTTGTGGTGTGTGTATGTGTGGAGTGGTGTTGGTCCGTGCGAGCGACGAGTGGGTGTGTGTATGTGTGTTAGGCGCTTTATTGGGTGTGTGTGACTGTATGATAGTGTTATAAATTATTATGTTACTTTGTTGTGATAGAAGAACGGGACTTTGTTAAGTAATACACTATTTGTACTTTTAACTTTAAGACTTTACTAAAATTGTAAATAGGTTTGCATTTTGTAAGGTTATTGTTACAGCCGCGATATTACACCATAGAGGTAAGTAAGTTTTCCGTATCTTCATAATTCAGTTGTTGTAGTAAGGCAGTAACTTTCTTTTTGCACATAGTTTTAGTGAGGTTAACTATAGGCGCCATCCTGTTAATTTTGTTATATAGAAAACCACCTAGGTGGCAGAAGAACCGCTTTGAAAATTGGGTAGTACAGTGGTGTTTGAGACGGCGGTCTACCGGGTTGTACCGTCTTTTGCGATGTGAGGCCGTGGGATGATAGGTAAGTAATGAGTGCTGTTTCATTATGATGTTCAGGATAAAAAGTTGACGCACTGTCAAAACTTTCGCCTCCTTGTATAGGAGCACTGTGGGATAGCGGTAAGGCAGGAATGAGGACACTTTTAAGATAGCTCTCTGGGCTCTCTCCAGTTCAATAATTGTAGTTTTCGGAGCACCTCCCCAGACCGAGATACAGTATGTTAACAGTGACTGAGCGAGGGCAAAGTATACTGATTTCTTTAACTTGTCATCAGCTACTTGTCTCAAGGTTTTGAAAATATAAATAAGCTTGCGTAACCTGGTTTTAAGTGTATCAATATGTTCCTGGAACCTAAGGGTACTATCAATTATAACTCCCAGGTACTTAACATGTTTAGTGCCACGAAGGTGAGTGCAGGTACACATATTGTTATTGTGTGGCTCTGGACAGGTGTGTGTTAATATTGAGTTTGGGACATTATCATTTGCTCTAAGAGATAAGGTGATATAATTAGTTTTCTCCGCGTTGAGTGTTAGCACATTACTGCGCAACCAATTTGACACAGTATTAAAGCCCGATTGCGCGTATGAAAATACTTTGTCCCATGTATCAGCACTAAAGAGAAGCGCCGTGTCGTCCGCAAATGTTATGATCTTACCTTTGGGGAGTGTGAGCAGACTATATAGAGATGGATTTGCAAAATTCTTTTTTTGTTCGAAAGGGCTTTCTCATTTACATTTAAATTTCGTATAAGTAGATCTGATGATGAGTTTCGGCGAAAGACAACGGTACTCTTCAAAAAATGACAGCAAATCAACTGCGATTGCTGCGATCGTATGTCTTTGTTTATGTAGTGTTAACACAATTTAATGAGGAACCACAACTAAAAAGTAATAATTTTTTTTTTACAAAAAATAGAACCGACTTGCAATATTTACTTTTTGTAAAAAAGTTTTTGTTAACAAGCCACTTATCTTTATTAAACAGCCATTTTTACATAAAATTTGATTTGATTTAATGTTTTTACGATCTAGAGTTGAGAACAATGCGGAGATGCAGCATCTTATTGTTAGAATAAGTATCTTATTGTTAGAATAAGTGAGTAAAAAGAAACCATGGAAGACGTAGTAACATAGATATCTTTGACTAAATGCAGTTCACTGGAAAACTTGTTGATAACAGATTCTACCAACAAATGTTATAAGAACTTATGCTGCCTGAAACCTCGTTAAAAACTGTCGAAGAATATAAACGATACTCCTTTTTTTTGTTTTGTGGGGTGGGAAATCATCCAATGACTTCTCTCGCTTTGGGTGGAGCGGGAGGGCGTGTCAGACTCTTACTGACTAAAACCCATCCGCCGTTCCTTCCCTGCCCTTAGTGCCCAGGGGCGAGGTAACTTTGTTTCGAATTTATCCTCAACCCCTGGGCAGGCATCGGCCGTCTTTATTGCTGACAACTCTTTGAGGCGTGCGTGGAACACTACGCGCCGTCGACTCTCGGGCCTGGTGCTGATCGGATGGCGAGCTACCCATTACTCGCCGTCCGCAGGCCCGGGTCTACGGTGGCCGGATCCGGATAGGTGGTCCCTCTTCGCAAGCATTACTGCTTCGCAGATGGAGGAGACAGCTTCCCATTCCCTCTCGCTCCTTACCATGGCCTGAACCAGATCAAGGCGCGAGAGGTCGCAGCCGCCTATCGCATCCACGAGGACACGGTGGGGCTCCGCCCAAGCGGGGCAGACCTCCACCGTATGCTCCACCGTGTCCTCTGGACGATCCGCGCAGTGGAAACACCCGGGCGTTGAGGTAAACTTTGCTAACTGTGTATGTATTTATATTACTTACAGCTAGTTTAATTTTCTTATTGTGTTCAAATAATCCCATGTGACCTTCCTTATGAACAACTTTTAAGCTTCCCGGAGTGTTTAGCTTTCCGAATTCCCAGACTTCGCCAAATGCAACCTGTGCTGCCGACAGGACTAAACAAAGAACATATATCGTGTGGGATCCCATTGCACTAAGATTTACCGACTATATTATATACAAGTAAACCCGATTCAACGAGCCCACACTTTTTATAATTTTCACGTTGATGTTTGACTTTGTAATCCCAATGTTATACATTAATTAAATTTAATCATACATAGCACTACACGATGTCAGTTACCTACCAAGGTCGGGTCCTAGGAAAATTGATTAGCTCAGTTTTTTGTTTATGTAATGTTTAGTATTTTTTAAACCGATTTCAAAAAAGGAGGAGGTTCTCAATTCATCCGGCATCTTTTGTATTTTATATGTATGTTCCCCGATTACTCGAAGACTTCTGAACCGATTGGGAAAATTATTTATTTTTGTTTGAAAGGGTGTAACTTCCCAGGTGGTTCCATTTGAATTTGGTGAAGATCTGATGAAGAACTTCGGAGATAGACAATGGAGCTCTTTAATAAATGCTAGCAAACCTTCTGGAATTACTCCAATCGCATGTTTGTTTATTGTTTATACCACTTCATAACATAACATCACGCTGAAATGCTGTGAAGGGGTACACAGATTTGTCTAGTTCACCCTGATACACCCTAATTTCATCAATTATGTTCAAATTCCATGTTTTTGGAGCTATCAATTCAGGAATAACTTTACTATTTAGTTGTAGTTTTGTGAGGTACAACAACTAAAAAGCGAAAAATAAAAAACTTTTTTACAAAAAAATACAACCGACTTCCAAAACAAAACACTAAAAATTGCAAAATATCTTTAATTTCAGAAGTTGAGTTTTTTGGAAGTCGGTTGTACTTTTTAACTGACGAAAAAAAAGGAGGAGGTTCTCAATTCGACCGTATATATTTTTTTTTGTAAAAAAAGTTTTATCGACATCATAAAATGAGGAGGTTCTGTGCTCGAGTGTATGTTTGTTTTTTAACCGAGGAAAAAAAAGGAGGAGGTTCTCAATTCGACCGTATATATAGGTACATTTTTTTTGTGTTTGTTTAGCTCTCACTCCGTCATTTATGATTCTTTTTTTGTTAGATAGTGTATATCTCAAGGGTGGTCCCATGACTAGGAAATCAGGATGTGATGATGGAATCCTCATAAAATTGAGAGAATACCTCGAAAATTGTGGATACGAATAGTGTTTCTGTATGTATGTTCGGCCCTCACTCCGTTATTTATGAACCGATTTTGATGATTCTTTTTTTGTTAGATAGGGTATACCTCAAGAGTACCATATCAAGGAAGACAGGATCTGATGATGGAATCCTGATAAAATTGAGAGAAACCCTCGAAAATTGGGCACGAATATTGTTTCTGTTTACTTTTCATAACTTAATCAGGTATCTATTAATTAGGAATCATCATATCATGAAACTGAGCCGATTATGGAAACCATACCTTTCCTAAACAATATAAGTTAGATATAAAAACTGGTTTTAGTGACAGAAACCACTTAATATGCTTTGAAGAAAAGACGTCTTTACAATGTTGGAGGGAATCTCAACTGGTCAATATCCTGGGAACCTCAAGGAAGGATGGTTACATCATCAGCTCAGTAGCAAGAGGAATGATGAAGAATTAGAAATTAGCCTCAGAGTATTAAAAGATGACGCGAGCCACAAAAAATCATAAAATAAAAAACTTTTTAACAAAAAATTGAGCCGACTTCCAAAAAGCAAAGCAAAGCAAAAAATAAATAAACCTTTTAAGTCTTGAGTATTGAGCTTATTTACATAAAATCTCAAATTTTATATAACTAATTTTGAGTCAGCTCCAAATAATAAAATGATTAATTACCTACGTAGAGTCTTCTTTATTTCTACGTACATATAAAATTTAGATACCTATTTAATAATCAGATTGTTGTTTGGCGCCGACTCAAAATTAGTATACATAAAATTTGATATTTTATGTAAATAAGCTCAATACTCAAGACTTATAGGTATACGAGTATAAAGCAAAAAATAAATTAAAGGTTTACTTATTTTTTGCTTTTTAGTTCTTTGTCGTCGGTTAAAGGTTATGTTAAAAAGTTTTCTCTATGTATGTTCTCCGATTTCTCCGTCAATTGTGAACAGTTTTGATTTGTTTGAAAACATTTTCCAAGGTGGTCCCGTCTAAATTTTTAGAAGATCTGATGAAGAATTTAGAATGTAGACAATGGTACTCTTCAATAATACCTATAGCAAATCATGTCTGTTTATTGTTTACATTTCATAACATACTCGTAACATCACTATTATAATATTTTTTTATATATTTGTATGTCATATATCTATTTACAGTATTAGGTATATATATTTATGTAAGTATATATATATATTTACAATATATGTGTAGGTTTATTTGATACCTTAGTAAGTATAGGACATCTCGTATTCTTTTTTCTGTTTCTTACACACTTTTGTCTACATTAATTTCTTTCTCACTTCTCCTATCGCAGGTCTGCTGGTAGAAATTTCTTAAGAAATAAGCAGTTCCTTTATACTGTATTTATAATTATGTTTATTGTTACTGTGTCTCTGTGTGTATAAATGTGTGTATAAATAAATCACGTGGGTACATCATCACATCCTCATTTCACAAACAGCACCAATGTGTACATTGAGTCGTTATGGGCATTTTGCCATTCCTATAGGTACCTCACCATAGAATTTGCTCACTGAACTCAATCACTTGTAACTAAAAACTGAATAAATAAAGAACTATTTAACTTACAAAAAAATACAGCAGATAACTTTAATTTCGGAAGCCGATCTTTCTTCGTTTTTAGGGTTCCGTACCCGAAGGGTCCGAACGGAGCCCGTCCGTCTGTCCGTCTGTCTGTCCGTCGTCTGTCACACAGGTTTTACAGCCAAACGGCTGGAGCTACAGTCTTCAAATTTTCACAGTGTAAGCATCTTGTTGACCCAAAGCCATACAAATAGTCAAAAATACATTTGGTACGGAACCCTAAATGTGCGAAGTCCGATACGCACTTAGCCGGTTTTTTTTGCTACAGACTTCCCTAAAATTTGCGAAATAGCTTGGTTTGTTATTTGGAAGTCGGTTGTCCCTATTTTTTTTGTTGTTGAATTTGTCACGCTTGCGTATTTTTAATTTGTTTAGCAAAATCGATCTAATTGAGTAGGTACACCTTTAAGATATTAAATTAAAAGTGAAAAATAAAAAACTTTTTTACAAAAAAATAGAACCGACTTCCAAAAAAAGTGCAAAATAACTTTAATTTCGGAAGTCGGTGTTCCTGTTTTGTGTCTTCGTTTTTTGACACCGATTTCCGAAATTAAAGTTATTTTGCACTTTTTTTGGAAGTCGGTTCTATTTTTTTGTAAAAAAGTTTTTTATTTTTCACTTTTTATTTGTGGTTCGCCATTGAACTGTGTTAACAATTCATAGACATACGATAGCAGCAATCGCGGTGATTTGCTGTCAATTTTTGCAGAGTTCCGTTGTCTGTCTCCGAAACCCATCATCAGATCTTTTTGAAATTTAAATGGGACCATTTCGGAATAAACCCCTTTCGAATAAAAAAAGAATTTTGCAAACCCGTCAACATATGACGGAGTTATGCCCGAACATACCCGATACATAAAAAAAAAAAAGAATACAAACATCCGAATTGATAACCTCCTCCTTTTTCGAAGTCGGTTAAAAATGTCAACTTACGTAACGTTTTAAATTGTTTTCATGTGTGTTTTATGTGTTTGGTAGAATCAAATATTTAAACAGTGTCTACCTATGTACTGTTTCTGCCCGGGGGTGGAGGATAAACTGCCCGGGGGTGGAGGATAAATTCGAAAGAGTTACCTCGCCCCCGGGCGCGTACGGCAGGGGGGAACAGGGGTGGGTTTTAGTCAGTAAGAGTCTGACACGCCCTTCCGCTCCACCCCAGAGCGGAAAGAGTCATTAGATGATTTCCCACCACCCCCAAAAAAAAAAAAAAAACCTATGTACTGTTTAAAGCCTCGCTAAACTCATGTGACAGTGGACAGAGCACATTGCTTCCAGAACAGATGGTCGATGAGGCCGATAGTTTCTGAAGTGGCGACCGCGTACCGGAAGATGCAGCGTTGGAATGCCTCCCTCGAGGTGACCGATGAGTTGGTGAAGAACGCAGGAATTCGGTGGATGCGAGACGCCCTGGGCGTGCAGTCTTGACATTGATAGCGAAATTTACGTTAACTACCGATCGCTAAACTACTAGCCGTTACAGAACTCCGTCATTTGTTAGGAAAAAAATTAGATTATAACCTGAAAATGTAAAGTAATGGTGAAGGATAACAAATGATGAAGGAAAACATCGTGAGGAAACCGGCATATCCTAGAATCAAAAATTCGAAGACATGTGACATCCACCAACCCGCATTAGGCCCGCGTGGTGGTTTACGACCCACACCCTCTCACCCTCTCACATAGAGGAGGCCTGTGCCCCAGTAGTGGGGACATTAAAAGGCTGATGCTGACCTGAAAAAAGTATTGATTTTCTTGAAATACGAGTATGTACAGAGCACTACTTTTCGTGAAAAAGTTTTTTAAATTTTAATGAATAACTTTTACCACTTGTAACAATTAAATTAACTTGTCAAAATATTAGAGGACATAAAATTTTGCCTCCTTGCAACATTAATTTCTTAGCGAACGAATTCGGTCGTTACGCAATCGTTAACAATGTCATGTATGACATTGATAGCGAAACTTACGTTAGCTAGCGATCGCTAAATTAGTAGCCGTTAAAAAACTCCCTCATATCGTGAGGAAACATTTTAGATCATAGCCTGAAAAAATAATTGATTTTCTTGAAATATGTACAGAGACGGCGTAAAATTTAACTTGCAAGCACAATTTTTGATGAAAACTTATAATTTATATAATTTTAATGAATCTGGGGTGAACTGAAGTGCGGGGCCAAGTCGAGCAAAACAAAGACACGGCCGCCGTACCATCCTTTTCTCGAAGCCATTCGGGCCATTTTCGACCCTCTGTAACTTTGTTGTGGAAAAAAATGGAAGCTTTATTTTTCAGTTACCGAGAGGGCATTACATCTATAGACATATTTCCAAATTACATTAAATTTGAACTAGTAGTTTAAGAATTAGCAAGTCAAAGTTCCCCTAATTTTGTCACTGACTCACTGAATTACCGATCATTAAAAATCTAAGGTACTTCTAGCAGACCCACAAGCTCAAAATTTTGAACAGTTTAGTCTATAAAGCAAGGAAAAAATCTGACATTCCGAATTTTTAGTCCGGTTTTCTAGATTTACAATCTGATTAACGCGTCAAGCCAATTAGCAGATACAATTAAAAACCTATTGTTGCGTTACCTTATGGTAACGCGAAGGGCCTGCCGCGAAATAACTTTGTAATCTATACTAATATTATAAAGAGGTAAAGTTTGTGAGGATGTAGGGGGTAATCTCTGGATTTACTGAACCAATTTTGAAAATTGTTTTACCAATAGAAAACCACGTTATTTGTGAGTGAGCTGCTCCCATGACCCATAGATAGGTTGGTACTGAATTAACCGACTTGGTTTATATTCGATTTCACAATTTTTAAGGCAGATAAACTGCGTTGCGAGACTTGTGCATATTTGTACATGTTAAGTTTTTGATGGGATAACTTTTACCGCTTGTAACAATTAAATTAACTTGTCAAAATATTAATGGCCATAAAAGTTTGCCACCTTGCAATATTATTTTTTTAGTGAACGAATTCGGTCGTTATTCGATCGTTAACTATGTCGAGACTGCAAGTCCGGCCCTCTCCAGTCTATGGTAAGGAGCGAGAGAAAATGGGAAGCAGTATCCCCCTACTGCAAAGCAGTAATGCTCACGAAGGAGGAGGCGGAACGGGTGAGGGAGGCTCAACAGAGTCGCTCTCACGCCCCCAGCAGCAGCCGCCGCAGGAGACGCCCTGGGTGTAGGACTGTAGGACGTTGCGAAACAATCTCCGGCCACCGTAGACCCGGGCCTGCGGACGGCGAGTAGTGGGTAGCTCGCCGTCCGATCAGCACTAGGACCGAGAGTCGACGGCGCGTAGTGTTCCACGTGCGCCCCAAAGTGTTGTCAGCAATACATGACGGGGCCCGTCATGGCCGATGGCTGCCCAGGGGTTGTGGATAAATTCGAAACAGAGTTACCGCGCCCCTGGGCACTCAGGGCAGGGAAGGAACAGGGGTGGGTTTTAGTCAGTAAGAGTCTGACACGCCCTCCTGCTCCATCCAGAGCGGGAGAAGTCATAGGATGATTTCCCGCCCAAAAAAAAAGGCCCAGGACCGATCGATGTGGCGACACTAGGGGAAGGCTTATTTCCAGCAGTGAACGTCTTTCGGCTGAAATGATAATGCTGATGAAGTATTGTTTATGTCAACTACCTTGTCGTTCACAGCAAAGGTTGGTACTTAACTATTCAAATCTCTTTTGTGCTCATTGGTCTAAAACTTGTTGAACTCCTTTTAAAAGGGGTGCCAAAGCTTTTCCTAAACTTTTTTGGTTTGTTTCTTAACAACTCTAATATAACCTATACTTCTTTTAGAACGAACAAAGTCAAATGTTTTTGGTAAGTCGAGTTACATATTTACACTAGGATTTGTGATATCACCAAAATACCAAATACATGACCGTACCGTCTCAGCCTGGATTTAATTAGCTTTTCGGCGATAGGTGCAACTTTGAAACTACCTCGTAATTTTGTAATCTGTGCAAAATAAATATTTTTTCTTTCTTTCTTTCTTTCCTCGTACATACTCATTTCAAATTTTATCCTCTACCTGAGAGTACCTGCTTATGCCTAGGGATAGCGGATAGATTCTGAAAATGAGTTACCGCACCCCTGGGCACTCAGGCAGAGAAGGAACAGGGGTGGGTTTTAGTCAGTAAGAGTCTGACACGCCCTCCCGCTCAACCCAGAGCGGGAGAAGTCATTGGACGATTTCAAACCCCACAAAAAAAAGAGTAGGTACCTGCTTGGAAAGTTGTGTCTCTCAAGGATCTACTCGCAGCATGTTTAAAATGTGAAAGTGTTGAGTGTTTGCTTAAATATGACGAAATCAGGATGTGGTTATGCCTGCCTGGGGTCGCAGATAAATTCGAAAGAGAGTTACCGCGGCCACAGCGGGAACAGGGGTGGGTTTTAGTCAGTAAAAGTCTGACACGCCCTTCTGCTCCACCCAGAGCTGTAAAAGTCATTGGATGATTTCCCAACCAAAAAAAAAAAGTGGTTATGCAATAAAACAAGCAATTTGTAATACAAAACCATTATAATTTCTTGAAGCATTTGATAATCTTTACCTACTTTCATCATCTTCCGTCTTCGTTATCTCGTCTGCTTGGGGTTCGTCTTCTGGCGACTGCTCGACCTGAGGATCAGGGTCCTGCTGGTAACGATCGTTTAGTTGGGAACCCCACATCTGACTGGGTTGTTGTACCACCGGTGCTGGACCACGTGACATCGGTGTTGGTCCTGGACGAGCTGGTGCTGGCTGATTGTTACAACCCTGCCGCCATACACCCTTTGCTGTTATGGTATATGTGGATGGACTATATTGCCATATTCTGTAAGTTAACGCTATTATGCCCGTCACGTAGTTGTAATATACTTTAGGACTTGATATGTGATTCTGTACTTGCACATTTACGTATGTTACTATATGGCATGGAGGTACCTGTAAAGCAAAATTTATTTAAATGCTCTGTAAATGTGGTAGACAAATTTTTGCTTAGCAGGCAATGGCGTCGTTAAGCGTCTTCTTGCACCAGTTATTTAAAAGAGAAGTGTGTGTACTTACTCGTATGTACGCTCGTAAGAAGTTATACTTCTTTGGCGTAACAAAAAAAAAAACCAAACTGTCATAAAGTTTACAAAAGTAGTCTGTGGTGCATGATGATTGTTTTCAATCATCCTTCATGAACCACAGACTATAGCTAACTTCTGGGTGTCGGTTCTAGCTAACTTCAGGGTGTCTATTTTTGTGACGGTGTGCGCGCGCATCATAAAAATTTACTCTCATCATTTTTCCCTAACGCGCCAAAACAAGTATAACTTCAAAAGGTATCATCGCCCTTTATGCCTAGAGATAGCGGATAAATTCTTAACACGAGTTACCGCACCTCTGGGCACTCAGGCAGGGAAGGAACAGGGGTGGGTTTAGTCAGTAAGAGTCTGACACACCCTCCCGCTCCACCCAGAGCGGGCGATGTCATTGGATGATTTCCCAAAAAAAAAAAAAAACATCGCCTTTTAAAACACAATTGAGATCAGGATAAAGGTTTTTCCGTTTTTATTCATATTACAGTGGTTATAAAATAGCCTGTCAGTAAAGGTGATAGAGGTCATTCATTATATTTATAACCATTGTTATTTTGAAAAGGGACTGCAGTGCCTTTTGATTGTTGCATTCTTTAGAAACGATTAATTGAATTTCTACAAACTCATCGGTAAATGTTGATAAAGAAAATCTTATCTGTTATCTGAACTGGGACCACACTACATAAATTGATGAGAATGTTTAAGTTCAGTTCGATAGTAAAACAAATAAATGTGTCATAGAGTGATACAGTTCAATTATACTTACAATTAGTTGTATATTTTGTTCTTTTTGAAAAAATGTAAATTGTCCATCATATTTTGTTATAATTACGGCCGTTGGTATATTATCCGCACCGAATTCCCAAAGCTGGCCGGACACTATCTGTATAGCTGAGAGGCCTATACAAATTAGGAGAATCACTTGGAACCCCATTGTACTTAAAGTGATGACAATTTGACCAATCCTTAGTTTTATATCGACTGCTTTCTTATATAGAGACTTTGTTTGCAATAATACATGTCCAATATATTTCAATTGTAAGTTAAATTGATTCGTTCGGTCGTTTGCACAATAATAGATGTATTTTGTTTATTTTATAAACTGTAATTTGTTACACATAAAATAAATTGATATAATATTGCCAAGTTAAGATATAGTTTATTTGTAGATATAAATGATGTCCTTTTAAATTGATTTATCGTTACAGATGATGAATACTTACAAAGTTTTCTATTAACACTCACATAGGTGCGTTTAAAATTAAAACATCGATCCCTTTCGCTCTGAATCGTCTTCATCATGTGTGTACTAACATTGACCACAACGTGGCTATCTAAAGACAGTCGATACCAAACCCTTTGCTATTTTTTGATTCCACGAGGACTTTTATGGGCATCATAACTCCCTCTAGTGTGATCTTTCTCTATCGAAAGTTTTGAAAGAGGAAGATAAAACTATATTATAAAACTCAGAGAGAGACTCGGAGAGAGGCAGAGAGACTTTGAGCTGCATAAAATCAATGTTTTGTGTAAAAAAAATAATAAGGAATTACCTATTGTGAAAGTAATACTAGTTGTTCGGAAATCGTAAGTAATCACAGTGAGAGTCTGTCACGAATCTAAGTGTAATGATTATTTATATTTATGTGCATTTTTTCTTCACTCCACCTATACATATTGGTGACTTGCCACCTGGAAAACGTGTAAGATTAATACAACCGTATTGAATGTAGCCTCCACCTTGTACAAAAGGTGCTAGCTGTATAAGTGTGGCAAATTATATAAACACGTGTCATGCGTTTGTTTATGTACCTACAGTCATGGAACAATATATGGAGAAAAAAATTATTTAACTTTGAAAAAACTTTTTTACAAAAAAATAGAACCGACTTCCAAAAAAGTGCAAAATAACTTTAATTTCGGAAGTCGGTGTTCCTGTTTTGCGTCTTTGTTTTTTGACACCGACTTCCGAAATTAAAGTTATTTTGCACTTTTTTTGGAAGTCGGTTCTATTTTTTTGTAAAAAAGTTTTTTATTTTTCACTTTTTAGTTGTGGCTCCCCATTAAACTGTGTTAACAATTCATTGACATACGATAGCAGCAATCGCGGTTGATTTGCTGTCAATTTTTGAAGAGTTCCGTTGTCTGTCTCCGAAACCCATCATCAGATCTTTTTGAAATTTAAATGGGACCATTTCGGAATAAACCCCTTTCGAACAAAAAAAGAATTTTGCAAATCCGTCAATATATGACGGAGTTATGCCCGAACAAACATAAAAAAAAAAAAATACAAACATCCGAATTGATAACCTCCTCCTTTTTCGAAGTCGGTTATTAACTAATCCTTATTAATAACTGTTAACTATAGAGATGTACCGACTAGTGGTCGTCGTCGACTAATCGGGAAGGCCGACTACTAGGCCATATTTATAGTCGGCGACTAGTTGACAAAAAGCACTGACTAGTCGGGCATTACTTTGTTCATATTACTATTCTTAAAATAGGGTGATTGAAATGAAATATTAATAGGCTAGTTGGCCATGATGGTGTAAAGATTATATCGTTGCCATGGCGTCAACGTTATAGAAAACAAAAACTTTCCTAAGACAAAACCTTTGCAACGGTAAGACATCGACGTAAATCATGGCGGATACCGTTTTTTTGTATAGAAATATATACCATGTTTTCGGGGATTCCAATAAAATTACAGATGAAAAAAAAATAGATACCTGCAGCTATATTTTACTTGTCTAAATTAAAATAGTTGAAATTATGTCCCTTAGGTGAAATTATACATTAAAAAAGCACTTATTTAATAGTACCTTCTGGGTGAAAGAGGTAAACACTGTACCTTTCATCATTCAAATGCAATGCATGCTTTCATGTCCAATACAAATCTCTGCTATACGGAAGTATAAACAAAACTCTACACTCGATAAAAAACAAATGAAGATCGGATTGCCGCTTTCCCGCGTAGTTTTTTTTTTCTTTGGCCGGCTACTAGCTAATCAGCCATTATTTTTAAGTTCCATAATTGAAAAAATGGCAAATATTTTGCCCAAATCTATGTTATTTTAAAAATAAATTCTTTAATTAATACTTAACTTTATGTTATTTCAATTTTACATCACGCTGTAATTGAGTGGCTTTATAGGAAGTTGGAACATGGTTCGATAGAAATGTGAAAATAGAACTAGTTTTTTTAAATAATTTCACAGCTGTCAGTTGAAAACGATTCTCCCTAGGGCTGAAAAGTATTACTTTCAACCCGCTCCTCAGGCAACTTCAGACCTACTTTCCGAGTATGAGTAATGTAAAATTAATTTTTATATAATTATAAGAGTCACCTAGCTTAGCCGACTAATTATTATAAAGGCGAAAGTTTATGGTGACGTGTGTGTATGTATGTTTGTTACTCCGTCACGTTTAAACGACTGACCGGACTCGAATGAAATTTGGTACCAGGGTAGCTTAAATCCTGGATTAACCACATAGGCTGTCGCGGGCGGCAACTAGCTTTATTTATGTTTTAGTATCAGTCTTACAAATGTAAATATAATCTAGAAATAGGAACGAAAGAAGGAATCGAAAATTTAGTAGGTACTGGATATGTACAGACTTGACCAATTAGATGGGAATGCCGACTATCCGCTCATATAAATTATAGTCTGCGACTAGTTGACCTTTTTCCAATCGACTAGTCGGTTAGTCGGCCTTACTCATAATCGACCCATCTCTACTGTTAAGTACTCCGCAATTTTCAGCTGTTATTGACACACAAATGGGTATGTTTTGTTACTTGTATCGGATATAAGTAGCTGGTGATGACGATACTCCGAAGGCTTTTTTTTTTGTGGGGTGGGACATCTTCCAATGACATTTCCCGCTCTGGGTGGAGCGGGAGGGCGTGTCAGACTCTTACTGACTAAAACCCACCCCTGTTCCTTCCCTGCCTGAGTGCCCAGGGGTGCGGTAACTCATGTTAACAATTTATCCGCTACCCCTAGGCATGCCGGCACCGGCCACGATGGGCCCCATCAGTGGTGGCGGACAGTCATCTCTTTGAGGCGCGCATGGAACACTACGTCGACTACGCCGTCGACTCACGGGCCTGGTGCTGATCGGACGGCAAGCTCCACGCTCGCCGTCCGCAAGCCCGGGTCTACGGTGGCCGGAGATCGTCTCGCGCCGTCCTACGCCCAGATACTCTAAGGTTGGGTATAGTAAGTCAGCTCAGCGCCTACACCTATACTCGTACAGTGTGCAGATAAGACCAAGAGATCGTTTATGTTGCCAATTCTTTTTTAGCTGTATTATTAGTAGAAACATCATGAAAAGTTTCTTGGCACTAAATAAGGTATATTTAATTATTTCTTTTGGCGATTTACAAAACCCAATATCTCTATCGGTTTAGTTAAGGGTGGATGTTGATGAAAACTATAATGTAGGTACCTCCCCATGTTACCAACACGCCCGATACAGGGGCAGTACACACGAGTGGCTCGCATCGGGAGCGAAAAAACCAACACCGCGCGCACTGAATACTGAAAATGTAACTAATTTAACTCGTGACTTGTATCGAAGGGAGGCGAGCTGTAGCTGAGCTTTGGAGGTGGCATAAACAACGACAACGATAACATTTAGGTAGGGAGTGCTAACAAAAATATCATTGATTTCCATGTAGTCTTCTAATAGAATAAGATCCGAGCGCCACTAGACATTAATTATTTTCTGATATCAACATTAATTATTTTCTGATTAGAAAAATTTGAGTAGTGTTCGTAAGTACTTTGAACATACGCATACCTGCTAACTTGGATCTATGACCCACACTACTCAATCCCATAAATCGAACTACAAGTTCTATAAGATCTAATTACCAACTATAATTTATACAAATTGCATTTTAAACGGTCAATTTATTTGCAAATCTTCAAACATTTATCAAGAAGATAAAGTTTTACAAAATTCTCTAAATTAAAAAAAGAAAATGACATGATAGATAACGTTGCCCTTCTTCTGCTTTCATAAATTAAGAGCTAGAGTTATATTCTTTTTGTGTTATTTTGACAAAGCGTCATAATAAGATTAATTCTAGACGTATGCAGGTCCGGACAGCAAATAAAATCATTGAAATTATTCTCGAAATGAAGTCTTTAAAATGATGGTACGGACAATGCCACATCCACAGTCCGTTCCCTTAGCAGCTCCATACAATTGATGCACGTATGGTCAGTAAACGGCGTGTGTTTGCTCCGAGGCTGGCTTTTTGTCCGTCCGTGCGTCTCACGGCACCTACCCGCTGTTTAAGGCAAAGAACAAAACAATGTCAATATTCTTAGTAGCGTAGGGGACTATGTGGTTTGGGTCAATATGCTGTACAGTGGGCATAAATTACTATGAAAGTTTATCCTGATGATTCTCTAGATCAAAATATTTTCTATGTCATTTAAAATAAAACCAGTTTCATCTAAAATATATTAATATCATATTTTCATATATTTATTCGCTTTCATTTTCAAATACATAGTCAGGTGTGAAGTATGTACTCTTTTTAAAAGGTATATTTATATATTTACTCTGTTATTAACCCACTGCACGGTAAAGGTACGTACTCTTCTTCCACTTACCGTAGGAGTCTAGCTCATCCCACATTCTACATTTGGTCACGTAGCGAAAACGCGTAAAAAAAATTAAAACTTTACTCGAACAAAAAAAAAACTTAATAAATTCTTGTGACAGGTAGTTTTATTAAATTAAATATTACAGTTTGAAAAATAAATAAAAAAAAAACTTTTTTACAAAAAAATAGAACCGACTTCCAAAAAAAGTGCAAAATAACTTTAATTTCGGCAGTCGGTGTTCCTGTTTTGTGTCTTTGTTTTTTGACACCGACTTCCGAAATTAAAGTTAATTTGCACTTTTTTTGGAAGTCGGTTCTATTTTTTTGTAAAAAAGTTTTTTATTTTTCACTTTTTAGTTGTGGTTCCCCATTAAACTGTGTTAACAGTTCATAGACATACGATAGCAGCAATCGCGGTTGATTTGCTGTCAATTTTTGAAGAGTTCCGTTGTCTGTCTCCGAAACCCATCATCAGATCTTTTTGAAATTTAAATGGGACCATTTCGGAATAAACCCCTTTCTAACAAAAAAATAATTTTGCAAATCCGTCAACATATGACGGAGTTATGCCCGAACATACATAAAAAAAAAAAAAAAAAAATACAAACATCCGAATTGATAACCTCCTCCTTTTTCGAAGTCGGTTAAAAAGATGCTATTTCCTATTCATCTCACCATACCCATCATTCCTATGGTACCTATGCATAAGAATGCATATCATATCGAAAAAAAACTTTTTTTACAAAAAAATAGAACCGACTTCCAAAAAAAGTGCAAAATAACTTTAATTTCGGAAGTTGGTGTTCCTGTTTTGTGTCTTTGTTTTTTGACACCGACTTCCGAAATTAAAGTTATTTTGCACTGTTTTTGGAAGTCGGTTCTATTTTTTTGTAAAAAAGTTTTTTATTTTTACTTTTTTAGTTGTGGCTCCTCATTAAACTGTGTTATCAATTCATAGACATACGATAGCAGCAATCGCGGTTGATTTGCTGTCAATTTTTGAAGAGTTCCGTTGTCTGTCTCCGAAACCCATCATCAGATCTTTTTGAAATTTAAATGGGACCATTTCGGAATAAACCCCTTTCGAACAAAAAAAGAATTTTGCAAATCCGTCAATATATGACGGAGTTATGCCCGAACATACATAAAAAAAAAAATACAAACATCCGAATTGATAACCTCCTCCTTTTTCGAAGTCGGTTAAAAAGGTAACGCAGTGGGCTATTTTGTTAACAGCATGACTCAAAAAAACTCAAAAACTACTCAACGGATTTTCATGCGGTTTTCACCAAAATACAGAGTGATTCATGAAGAAGGTTTTAATGTATAATTTGTACCCGTGCCACAAAATAACTAATAGTACTCCCGTGCAAAGCTGAGCGGCTCGCTGCTATATAATATATAAAAATGAATCCCTATTTCCCTTGGTCACGGCATCACGCGTGAACGGTTGGACCGATTTCGCTAATTCTTTTTTTGTATTGTCAAGAGTAGGTTCCCATGAAAGAAAAAATTAAGAAAGTTGCGCGGAAAATTAGAAAATTTCAGAAAACTTAAAGACTATTTAAACTTCGCGCGTTTGACAGTTCGCGTGTCAGGACAACGTCTGTCGGGTCAGCTAGTAATCACATAGGTACTAGCTTTTGGTAGTACATAAGTGCACGCTGTTATCTAGCGTGACTCGTACTTACTTATGACTACCGTCTCCTCAGGAGTTTTTGTAACTAACAGAAGGTAACGAAAAACATATAACTTTTTTACAAAAAAAACAACGGACTTCCAAAAAAGAAAAACTCGTACCTACACTAAAAATTAAAACTATTCGGTGTTTGTATTATTTTCTTCGTTATTTGACACCGACTTCCGAAATAAAAGTTAATTTTTAGTGTAGGTATTTTCTTTTTGGAAGTCGGTTGTTTATTTTCTAAAAAAAGTTTTTCTTTTTAGTTGTCATACCCCAGAACTAAAAACACCAATAACATGGAACGTGGATTTAAAATATACTCGTAAATGGAGCAAACAAAAACGTCATCTAGGTATACGTATTTTTCGTTTTTGTTCAGTTTCTCAAAAAACGCTGAAGCAATTTCGATAAAATTTATATGACCACCACGGGAGTATATTCTTTCAGATAAAAAAAGAGTTTTGAAAATCGGTCCACAACTGACGGAGAAATCGGCGGACATACATAAAAAAAACATACATACAATCGAACATAAAACCTCCTCCTTTTTCGAAAGTCGGTTAAAAATAAATGACGACAGAAAATAATGTAATGGTCGAGCGCCAGTGTTGAAAGAGTTTCGGTTACAATACCTTGTAAACCTCAACCCAGTATGAACGAATTAGCTGCCACTGAATTAGAATTAACAGATTTATGCAGCAACACGACAAGTCGACGTGAGGCATCGTTGCGGAACGTCTGCCGGCGTCAATGTTGCTCGCGTCAAGAGTCACGCGACAATGAAATTGTGGCAGCGAATTCGCTTTTGTTGCAATGTATGAGTAATTGCGTGAGTTTATTGCTGTGGGTGTTCGCTCTTGTTAGAAGTATATTACATATGGTATTATATTAAGTATTAGGATATGGTGTGCTTTCTTTTTAGACGTGTTCTGGACGAGGATTTAGGCTTTTGTTTTCTACCCATAGGCGTTCTGTAAGGCGACTGATTGAATAAATTGCGGTAAACTTTTGCGCATTTGCGTAAAATAGGTACATTGTCAAACACGGTGATTGTTATTCTCCTAGTATCCAACTATACCATGGTTGAGTACTCAACTACGGGTGGACGGCTATTTGTGTAATAAAACAAGAAATACACACCGTTTACAATTTTCTCCAATGCATTGATACAGCTTTCTTTCGTTTGAAATAGTTTGCCCTCCAAGCCTCCAATAAATTGAAAAGAAAGAAATCTAGCTTAACCTCAGGCCTTAAGGCTCAGGTCCCACTATGAACTGACTCCATCTGAAATCCTGTAAGTAAATAGTAGTAAAACGTCATGATTGAAAAAATGGACTGTGTAAAAATCATTATCAATCTAGAATTTTCCTTACGCCGTTAACTTACAATCTCACCAACTATATGTTAAGGGGTATTTGACACTAACCCCATCATCACCACGTAATTTAAATACTATTTATAATAATACTAATATTGTAGTAATAATATTTTAAAATTATTATTATTATTATTTGTGGTTATTTTTTTATAAATAAGGCCCCAAGTGTATGTACTTACTCACCTTTATTTCCACTGTAGTTATCAGCTTTCTTGCACCCAGCAGATGGTAAATGAATAAATGCAAGACAATTAGCAGCATCTGAAACATGATCACTAAAATGAGGCTGATTTCTTGTTGTATGTTAACCTTTTTAGCGTTTTTATCGCAAAAAAATTCTTAACTTGTGATAAGAGCAATAGTAAGAATTGTTACACAGCTGCTGTTGTTTATTGTTAATACAGCTTGGGTGCTGCTTTTAGTCAGTGGACAACATTCTGAAATCCGCCAAAATTCCAGTGTCTAAAAACCCGCCTCGATAACCAGTGTGTTCTACCCACCATGACTTAGTGCCACACCAACACCACCAATCGATCGACATTGGTAAACAAATAATAGAACTCAAATGGCTAGGCAGGACACCTGGCTAGGCGCGGCGATAGGTGGAGAAAGGCGGTGACCGAGTGGCGTTCAAGGTCCGTAAGAAAGAATGTTGGTTTGGCGGCGAGATGAGCAAACAACATCGTTACCATCGCGGGTAAAACATTGATGAAACTGGCATAGGAGCGTGGCGATTGGCAAGAGAAAGGAGAGGCCTATGCTTGGCAGTGAGCAAAGTCAGGCTGTGGACGATGATGGTGATCAAGCATTGCGTTTTCCATAACACTGTTCTATACATTTTATAATTATTTTACTCACATAGGTTCGAAATGCTCTCTGTCAACCGTATAGCTTCAATAACGCCATCGAACGCCTGCCACATGTTTTGGTACATCTGAATATTTAAAAGCTTTTCTTGCCATTTTACTTCTGTACCAAAATTTCTATCATCTTCTTGATACATGTTAGTCTTTCGTGTAAGATCAGCAATATTGTTAGAAATAAAACAGTTTCATAATCTTCTACACTGAATAAAGATAACATTGGTGGTAGAATCCACACAAGACTCGGGTCGTAATTTAAAGAATCCAATACCATATGGTGGCCATGGTAAAATATGAGTAGGTAAAACTACGCTTAAAACATTAAAGACGTATATTTTTCTAGTATGCCTTCCTTTCCCTATCAATTTTAGGTCCCTGTCGATCCTTTGCAATGTTAGGAAAAGCTTTATGGTAGAGTTTCTGTTCATAAAATTGTTGGTGACAATGATTGCAGCATTGAGAATTATTCCCATGCTAGTTTGAAATATTATCAAAATTAATTCAAGGTATTTTGTGTTAAAATCTACTCCATATCTGTCAAAATAAAAGTTAAAACAAAAACAGCAAAACGAGATATAAATTAAGGAATATGCACTTTGGATCCACGTCGGCGGAGAAATAGCCTTACGTCGTATGTTCACTCTCACAGAACCTAAAATTGTCTGTACATAAATGATTGGTTTAAACAACTGTATAAAATTTTCAGCTAAAATATATTTATTTGATTCCTCGAGAGTAGACGCCATTATTTAGTTCTAGGATAGTTACTAAGCACTGTCGTTTTGTCATTTAAATATTATATTTAAAAATTGTTAGTCGTTTAATCAGTAAAATGGAAAGCATTTGCCTGAGTAGTTTTATATTGCGTTTATTACAGTCATTATAAAACCATTTCCTGGGTGTACGGAAGCTAACCTAACCTACTCATAATTATCAGCTTAATAATAATCATTAGACTATTGAAAATTCATAATTGATGACATAATGAATAAAAAGCCGGCCACGTGCGTGTTGGGCCACGCGCAGTGTAGCGTTCCGTAGTCGCCCGTTATAACATGCGGACTTAGAAGGGAAGCCCACTTCTCTTCTCTTTATTACTATGAACATATTAATTGAGTTCACGCTTTTACGTTTAAATTAAAATCGGTCAACTGTGTGTCAGACATCGCATATTTAGGGATCTGTACCAAATGTATTTTTGACTATTTGTATATCTTTGGGTCAACAAGATGCTTAAACTATGAAAATTTGAAGACGCTCCAGCTCCAACAGTTGGCTGCAAAACCTGTGTGACAGACGACGGACAGACGGACACGTGAGACAGCAATAGGGCTCCGTGTGGACCCTTTGGGAATGGAACCCTAAAAACGAAAACAATGGTTCTATTTTTCCTAAATTTTACATTTTTACTATTCGTTTAAATACTAAATAAGTAACAACTTTACCTAAGTAGTTTTTCTTCGGATTTTGTGTACGAAATTTTCCAAGTAGGTACACTTTATAAGTTGGTCGACTATTACTTTTAAACTCGTTGTTTGCACCACTTCATAACATAACATCACGCTGATACGTTCTGAAGGGGTACACAAATTTGTACAGTTCACCCTGATAGACACTTTTTTTTTTTTTTTTGGTGGGTAGGAAATCATCCAATGACATCTCTCGCTCTGGGTGGAGCGGGAGGGCGTGCCAGACTCTTACTGACTAAAACTGCCGATCAGCACCAGGCCCGGGAGTCGACGGCGCGTAGTGGTCCACGTGCGCCTCAAAGAGATTATTGTCAGCCACCATTGACAGGGCCCATCGTGGCCAGTGCCTGCATGCCTAGGGGTAGCGGATAAATTCTGAAAATGAGTTACCGCACCCCTGGGCACTCAGGCAAGAAAGGAACAGGGGTGGGTTTTAGTCAGTAAGAGTCTGACACGCCCTCCCGCTCCGCCCACAGCGGGAGAAGTCATTGGATGATTTCCCAACCCCCCCAAAAAGAAAAAAACCCTAGGCATGCAGGCACCGCCCACGATGGGCTCCGTCAGTGGTGGCTGACAATCATCTCTTTGAGGCGCGCGTGGAACACTACGCGCCGTCGACTCACGGGCCTGGTGCTGATTGGACGGCTAGCTACCCACTGCTCGCCGTCCGCAGGCCCGGGTCTACGGTGGTCGGAGATCATCTCGCGACGTCCTAGGCCCAGTGCCTCTCCTGCGGTGGTAGCGGCCGGGGCCGTGAGGGCCACTCCGGTGAGCTTCCCTCATGCGTCCCGCCTCCGCCTTCGCGAGCATTACTGCTTCGCAGAAGGAGGAGACTGCTTCCCATTCCCTCTCGCTCCGTACCATGGCCTGAACCAGGGTTGGGCGCGAGAGGTCGCCGCCACCTATCGCGTTTACGGGGACACGGCGGGCCCTGATACACTCTAATTTCTCCATTTATTTTCAAATTCCAGATTTTTGGGGCCACCAATTCGGGCATATCTTTTAAGATAGATAAAAAAACTTTATTGTTTAAAAATAAAAATAAACTTTTTACAACGAAATCAAACCTTTTTTATTAAATGATAAATGATTTTATTTTTGTAAGTAGATTTTAACAACACTTTTACACGTCAACACTATTTTTTTGTCAGTTTTAGTCAGATGAGGATGGTGTTTCCTAGCTGACTACCCTGAGAAGAAGCACCAAAACAAACTCTTTTAAAGTATTCAAATCCATACAATATGTACTGGTCAAATCATATGAGAACCATGTACGTTAATTTCTGGGATGAGCTTTGGAGGAAAGCAACACGCAAATTTGAGTAGACCTGTCCAGACAGTGCAAGCATTTGTCAGTTATCGTGAAGCTCAACTCAGAACTTTGAGGAGCTCAACGAACCGACGAACAATACCAAAGTAAGACATTTGGGTAGGCCACAAAAGTACTCAAACTGCCAGACAATTATAGAATCTACGTTAATATAACGACCTAAAATTAAAGCGTCACTTTGCTCTGTGGTGACCGCTTTTTTTTTTCATTGTAAGACACATTTAATAATATCAACAAACTAAATACCAAAAAAGTGGTGCCGATTCTCTTATTCAATAACTAAACTTAGAGAATCGCTGTTTTTTATTAAAAGGCAGTGCGAGAAAAGGACGGCTATAGCTATGAATTAAGTTAGAGATGTCAAACTAGTTTACACCTTGCGCTTTACCGTGTTTTTAGTCGACATGTTTTTACGTGTACCCTTAATTTATATGTAAATATTAGTTCAACTAAATTTGATAGCTCTAATTTACGTCAGTCTCTTTCTTGTTATATTAGAGAGAAAAAGATACCAATAGCCTCAATTAAGTTTAGTTTGTGCACAACAGAATCGGCACCACTGTCAGAGTATTTTACTATTATAATATATATAATAATAATTTATTGCAATAACACTCAGGGTGATGATGAAAATATCGTCTTGGTTTAGTTTTTAAACTTTATCTTACTTAAAGCAAACTGTAATAAGAGTACAGAGTATTCCAAGCTCATTGATATAGACTGTATAGCCGTGGTGTTAATGGCAAGCAAATTGTAGACACTCATATGTTCCATTTGTGTGGTTATAAGCCGGATGATGTTCTTCATGTAGCCACGCGAGGAAGCTGAAACAAAACAGATGGTAGGTATTTAGTAATTAGAAAGCCAATAACGCTGGATGCTAAAAGTACAGAGGCCTGAGACCGAATTCTTTTCTGTTAGCGTTCACGCTAACGCTTAGTACAAAATGTATGATAATGACATTACCAGGACGTGAGTCATGTGACAATTCTCTCCGCAGCTAATGTCAATGCCTTACATTTTGTACCTAATCGTTAGCGTGAACGCCCGAAAGTCTGACAACCAGTCTTACCAAGGGGTATCGTATTACCCAGTAACTGGGTTGTGGAGGTCAGATGGAGTTACTCCATGTAAAATACTGGTATTCAGCCGCATCCGGTTAGGCTGGAAGCCGATTTCAAGATAGTTGGGAAAAGGCTAGGCAGATTGATTGTTAGCGTGAACGCTAACAGAAAAGTATTTTGTCTCAGTTCCCAGGACCGGTCGATGTGATTAAACTTGGGGAGGCCTGTGTCTAGCAGTGACAGTCGGCTGATGAAATAATGATGATGATGATGATGAAGCTTGAGAAATCTCTGAAAACTTATTCAATCAATCGATAGTTACAAAGAAAGGGCATATTTTTTTAAAATCAGCACTGTTATTAAAGAAGAACCTACAAAAGGACTGTAGGTAAGAGTTGAATGAGATCCTAGAGGCCAACAAAACATAGCACAATAGGAAGAAGTCATATACACAACTTTTGGTGGAACAAGGCTGCCAATGATAATTATAGTGATGATTTTTACAAAACAGATTTTTAGCATCTACAGGGTGTAAGGGGAACGCTTCCGAAGCCAGAACGTAGATTATATACAACCTAAATGCAAACGGATTCCAGTAACCTTTCGCTTTACGTCGGCGTCGCGTGGACGTGGGTTCGTTGGCCACGAGTACTACTACGATCACAGATAACGTTTTCATTTAACTGTTCTCACAGCATAGTGAACGCAAAATGCTAAAAAAATGTAAAAAAAAACAGATTTTTTGATGGTATCGTCTCGAGAATCACTAGCCTTATCACCTGTCTTTGTTTTCGGAAGCGTTTTCCTTACACCCTGTGTGATTTGTATGATGTATTTAAAAAAATATACTAACAATTTACTAAAAAATTTAAAGCCCAAAAACAGCTGTCTTTAGTTTGAAGCACACTAGCCTCTAATCGCTGTACAAGAATGCTAATTATGCAGATCCTTGATACGAATTTGACAGAAAGGGCATCTGGTACGACCGCCATGGAAGCCCACTCGAACTTCTGCAACAAGAATACAGTATTAAAATACTAGCGACCCGCCCCAACTTCGCACGGGGACAAATTATACACCTAAACCTTCCTTCTCAATCACTCTGTATATTGGTGAAAACTGCATGAAAATCCGCTCAGTAGTTTTTTAGTTTATCGCGTACAGACAGACAGATGCGGAGGGGGACTTTGTTTTATAATGTGTGGTGATTACACTAGGTATATAACTCGCGCAGTTAGTTTACGGTGAAGGTACCTGATAATTGAAATTGAACCTGTAAGGCGAACTTGTGAGGAGGGTGAGGCAATATCTATTACTGACTAGCTGACCCGACAGACGTTATCCTGTCTTAGCAGCAGCACTATGAATTGTCAAACACGCGAAATTTAAATAGTCGTTAAGTTTTCTGAAATTTTCCGCGCAACTTTCTCATTTTTTTCTTTCATAAGAACCTTCTCCTGACAACAACAAACAGAACAAAAAAAAAGAATTAGCGAAATCTTTCCAACCGTTCACTCGTGATGCCGTACCAAGTGTAATAGGGATTCATTTTTAGCGGGTATATTGATTGTTGTTTATTTTTCAAGTGAAATATTCAATATTCAAGGAAAATTTGTATTTGCAGCTAAAATACATTTAGCTTACCTTCTTCGTCAATTCTGGTATGACTATCGTCTTCTCTACGTTCAACAATTGATAGATGAAAGAATGTATGACCACGGATAAAATCTGAAATAAGGACAATATATCCAACATCATTCATTTTTATTAATTCTATTATAAAGATCTCTTCAGAGATAATCATTTTGGAAATAGTTTGATAGATGATATGTATTGTATGAAGATGTGGAGCTCGTGGCTAAAGTAATAACAGCCGCACGGGTCGATCCATCAGGTTAACTACGCTTGCCGGGGTTGGTCCATGGGTGGATGACCATCTTTACATACCGAGACTCCTCCGTGCCTCGGAAAGCACGTTAAGCCGTTGGTCCCGGCTGTCAATCGTGGATCATTGACAGTCGTTACGGTTGTGGGGATCAGATAGGCATTCGCTCCATGTAAAATACTGGTATTCAGCTGCATCCGGTTAGACTGGAAGCCGACCCCAAGATAGTTCGGAAAAGGCTACGCAGACTACATAATATGTATTGTAAATTTTAAGAAGCAAAACAACGGATAAAGGATGATTCACGTTACACCGTGTCGCCACCGGGCCGTGCCCCGGCCGTGTCACGGACGGGGCACGGTCAAAGATTGTTGCATACATTTTATATGAAGTGATTCATGCTAGACCGGGCCGCGGCCGTGCCCCGGCCGAGGCACGGCCGAGGCACGGACGGGGCACGGCCAGGGCTCGGCCCGGTGGCGACACGGTGTAACATGAACGTGTGCACCGGGCTCGGACGTGCCCCGGCCGTGCCCCGGCCGGGAAACAATTGCCGGTCAAACAATTGCATGGTCAAATATGTATAGTATACTTTTTGTATGAACTGATCCATGCTTGGCCGTGCCCCGGACGTGCCCCGGCCGTGCCTCGGCCGTGCCCCGGCCGGGGCCCGGTGGCGGCACGGTGACAGCTCGGTGTAGCATGAATGACTAGCCCGGTGGACGTGCCCCGGCCGTGCCCCGGCCGGGGCACGGCCGAGGCTCGGTGGCCGCACGGTGTAACGTGAATCATCCTTAAAGGAACGGAAATTTATAGCGGGTGGAAGAGGTAACTAATACGCTACTTACAAAAATGCGATAGAGCTTTTCAACTAATCTTAGTGCTCGCACAACAGCAACGAAAGATCGCCATATTCTTTCATATAGTTGGGTGTCCAGCTGTGCCTGCTGCCAACGCACTTGACTGCTAATATCTATCAACTTATTTATGTAGCAGACTCTTTTATTCAAGACTATCATTATGATCATAAATAGAAGCATTTCGGCATCTTCTACTATAAAAATCGAAGCAGAAAAAATATAAAGCCATAATTTAGATGGATCAATATATGAGATTATTTGCCCTATGTGCAAAATGAGTATAGTATGTGATATTATCATACTTAGTATCATAAAACGATATATTTTTCGGCTGTGGCTCTCTTTACCGATTACTTTAAGTTCTCTGTCAATGGTCTGCAATGTGAGGAATAGGTTTACCATGGAATCTCGGTTGACAGTATTGTTGACTACAATGACGGATATGTTTAAACCCAATCCTATAAACATTTGCAATATATTCAAAACATTTAGTTTATTTTCGAGATAATGAGTACTTCCAGATAAATAACATAACACAATATTTGTTATAATAAACACTAAACTGTATCCAGTTTGTATCCACAACGGTGGAGAAATTAATTTGTTTCGTATGTTTACTCTAACAGAACCCAGAATCGTTTGCATGTAGATCAGAGGCTTATATAGTTTTATGAAATCATCTTCTAATATATTTTTGTTTGGATCTTCTATGTAAGACATCATGTTGTACTGAAGTAATTTTTATCTATCTACTTTGTAATTGAATTAACTAAATAACAATATTATTCGGTGATGTAATCTAAGATCTTTATCACTAAAAGTAATTTTATTAAGGGGGAAATAAGGTGTGGTGGTTGTTATAGACATAATTCAGTAGTAAAATCAATAAATTAGTTACTTTTTATTAGTTACTTGGTAATTATATTTTCGAGCCGTTTGGGGTTGAAACTCTCGGATCGTGGGGTCCGAGTGCTCACAAATTATTTAAAGATATATCTAAACACCTTGTTGACACTTCGCGTGACCCAAGGCTCAGTATAAATATGGACAGTAGGGAAACTACGTACAAACGTTCGAAACGGCACACTCACACAGACGCGCGCATCTACGCTAGCCCTAAGCGATAGTCGCGATGCGCGTTTCGTTTTTTAAACCCCCTGCTGATCTTGAAAGGTAAT
Source organism: Polia nebulosa (assembly GCA_951329385.1). Lineage (NCBI taxonomy): Eukaryota > Metazoa > Arthropoda > Insecta > Lepidoptera > Noctuidae > Polia > Polia nebulosa. Next base: position 8,875,595 of record OX589593.1, on the reverse strand, counting down.
AATGATTTAATTATGAAAAATACAGACGTTTTTTAAAATTTTAATGGTTTTTCATTTACATCACACGCATTTTCGGGTTGAAACGCGGTAAGGTGCACTGCCGCAGGGTTAACTAAGGGTACGGGCCTTTGTGGGATATCTTAATGTTTTTCAAATTGCGCGGCAACTTTTAAGTTTTTTTTTTTAATATTGATCTTTATGTAGTATATTTTATTATAATTAGAATTTTTTTCCAAACATTAACAGTGACAACCCTGGCTCTCTAATGGAGCGTAGGTAATTATCTCAACAAGTAGGCTTAGTTTCCATACTGTCCATATTTATACTGTGCCCAAGGGCTGGCTTTTTCCTTGGACAGAGAATAAGCATTGCCATACAACGTGGTAATGCCGCCAGCCTTTTGGGCACATTACCAGCCGACAGCGATGTGGAGGAATTTTTCGACGCCATATTATAGATTACTTTTAGTTTTAGTTACGTATTTTTTTGTGTTTATATGGTTAAAGTTAGATAATAATAATAATAATAATAAACAAACACTAACGATCGCAGAGAAGTATGGCAGAGTAAGGAACTTCACGGACGCTTTTTTCGGGCCCTACATGGGCCCGATGTAGACCAACTAGCGTACGTAGCCTGGCTGCGTGTCGGTGACCTCTTTGGGGAAACCGCAAGTTTTTGTCTGTGCAATTATGGACGAAGTTATCATGACGAAAAACTACCGGAGATTTATTGTGAAGGACGGCACGGTTGACATATGTCGGGCATGTCATCGTCCGGGAGAATCAATCCGCCACATAATCTCTGGTTGTTCTCGTCTGGCTAACGGTGAGTACTTGCATAGGCACAACCTTGTAGCCAGGATTATCCATCAGCAACTTGCTCTGAAATACTCTCTTGTGGAATCGGAAGTGCCGTACTACAGATATGCGCCCGACCCAGTTCTCGATAATGGTCATATCTCATTGTACTGGGATCGGTCCATCATCACTGACAGGACTATTGTAGCCAATAAGCCTGATATAGTGGTGGTGGACCGAATCGAGAGGCGTGCAATGATTGTTGACATTACCGTCCCACATGACGAGAACCTCGTGAAAGCCGAGAAAGATAAACAAATCAAGTATATTGACTTGACTCGCGAGGTTGTCGACATGTGGGATGTGGACTCAGCGATCATTGTACCGATAGTCGTGTCAGCCAATGGCTTAATAGCCACGAGCCTCGACCAACATCTCAGGAGGCTCTCGTTAGGCGGTTGGATCAAGGGCTTGATTCAGAAAGCAGTACTTCTGGACACGGCTCGCATTGTCAGGCGGTTCCTCTCTCTGGAGCCCTGACCGCCGGTAGCTTGGACCCTGTTCCCGATACCGGTGGGATACTATTTTTTATATTTTTAAATGGTTTTTTTTTACTTTTTTTAATTGAAATATTTAAAAATATAATGTAATACGAAAGAAATGAATAAACGAAATAATAATAATAAAGATAAACAAATCAAGTATATTGACTTGGCTCGCGAGGTTGTCGACATGTGGGATGTGGACTCAGCGATCATTGTACCGATAGTCGTGTCAGCCAATGGCTTAATAGCCACGAGCCTCGACAAACACCTCAGGAGGCTCTCGTTAGGCGGCTGGATCAAGGGCTTGATTCAGAAAGCAGTACTTCTGGACACGGCTCGCATTGTCAGGCGGTTCCTCTCTCTGGAGCCCTGACCGCCGGTAGCTTGGACCCTATTCCCGATACCGGTGGGATACTATTTTTTATATTTTTAAATGTTTTTTTTTATCCTATATATTTAAATATTTAAAAATGTAATTAATATGTCTATAAAAATGAATAAACGGAATAATAATAATAATAATTTATAATAATAATTTATTTTCTTACACAAAAAAGTACTTACTTAGATAGGTATATTTTTGTTTTATTTCTTAGTGTTCATAATTTTGAAATAAATTACTAAGTATACATGTTAAATTACATACATCTTTTTTGAGTTACTTTTTCTGAAGAACACTATGTTAATCTTTATTTTTCTTGAAAACATGTTGATGAACTGTTTCTTTTTTTTTCTCTCTCTCTCTGTTAGTCCTATCAATTTATGTTTTGTTTGTTAGATGTGCCAAGGGCTATTGCCAAGGGCCGCACGTATTATAAATAATATGCCATCGGAAGATGTGCTTGATAGCATGCCGAAATTTGTATCAGGAGCACAAAGATGCATTGAAGGAGGGGAAAAAAAATTGAAACTAGCACTAAGCGTTTCCAAACGTCTTTCATAATGCGCACAGCAAACGAGTGGAACTCTCTACCGGCGTCTGTGTTTCTGAATGCATACAAACCTAATCTCTTCAAAGTTAGAGTGAACAGGCTTCTTCTGGGTAACCTAGATTCGCAAACACACAAAAAAAAAAACAGTTTTATTATTTAAGTTTTATTTTTAATATTGATCTTTATGTAGTATATTTTATTATATATAGATAGTTAATAGGTGTGTATAACATCGTCTTGAAATACTGTAAGCTTTTGTAAATAAATAAAAATGTTAGTACTGATAATAGTTAGAAATTTTTTGATTTATACCTGTAGTTATACATTTTTACTACGCCGCTAAAATTTTGAAACGTATTCGATTTACCAACACTCCAGGTAAATTATTTGGAAGGTAACAATTTAATATATTTCACACCATACGCCGGGCGTAGCAGCGTACCGGCGGCGTAGTGGCGTAGTACTCGCAGTACGCGGCTTGTCATTGTTCCCACAGAGGCTCATCAAGTATGCGCCTCTGAATTTTGAGCGGCGTATTCAAACATGTCCCCGTAAGCCTCTACAATACGTATTTTATTGGCACTTCACACGATATTCCCCTGATAAATGATTTAACCAGAATTGTTTTGGGATAGCTAGAATCGAGCAAATCTGGCGTGCTTCGATTTTGTTAAATAATAATAAAAAAAATTGCAACTAATATACTTACAAACTAGGTTAGTTTGTTAGTATATTGTTACTAGCATTGAGTCATACTGCTAGTTGCAATTTACTTACCAACTATGTTAGTACAAATTTTACAAAAACAGTTCGTGGCATCGCAAATGTAAGGTCACAGGCCAAGCCGAAACCTTGTAGCATTGTTGACATTCAGACAGTCTAGCCTGCTCCCAACTAACAAGTCAGGATGCTGATGGCGCTGGCATCTTCTTCTTCGTGTCGCTGGCACGACAGTACTTTTAAATTGTTTTGGCCCAAAACGTTGCCACTGCCGCTTCCGCATGTAGAAGTAATCTAAGCGAGTTTCTACGAACAAACCTGAGGCACTGCAGTAACAGGGTAACCACCATCAACACCCTGAATTAAATTCGCCGTATTTAGGAAACAACCAACGATTTTATAGAAATTTCGTCAAACTATAAAACCAGTGGTTATCGCAACCTTAACCTGAATTGTATAATTGGATTTTCAATCAATAAATTGAATATTGATTAATTGAATATTTGGGACTATGATTGATGTTTTTTTTTGAGGGGTGGGAAATCATCCAATGACATCTCCCGCTCTAGGGTGGAGCGGGAGGGCGTGTCAGACTCATACTGACTAAAACCCACCATTGTTTTTCCCTGCCCTGAGTGCCCAAGGGCGCGGTAACTCTGTTTCGAATTTATCGACAACCCCTTTTTTTTTCTTGGGGGGGTAGGAAATCATCCAATGACATCTCCCGCTCTACGGTGGAGCGGGGGGTGCGTGTGAGACTCTTATTGACTAAAACCCACCCCTGTTCCTTCCCTGCCCTGAGTGCCCAGGGGCGTGGTAACTCTGTTTCGAATTTATCCTCAACCCCTGGGCAGGCATCGGCCATGACGGGCCCCGTCATGAATGCTGACAACTCTTTGAGGCGCGCGTGGAACAAACACTACGCGCCATCGACTCTTGGGCCTGGTACTGATCGAACGGCGACAGCTGACATTGAACAGGAGTTTTTTTTCCTGTTTGATCAAAATGCCATAAATTAATAATCTCTCCCCCACCCTCTCATCCTTTTTTGTTTTTTGATAAGCGTGCAATTTCTATCATTCATAATTATTAAAAAAAAAACAAGTTAGACATCTCTTTGTTATGAAAGCCAAAAGAAGACTAAATAATTAAAACAATCGGATCGGTATTTTGACGAAGTGCAGCAAAAAACACAGCATAAAACGTTGCAACTTTTTGTCGTATTGAAAAACTAAGCACTAAGTTCTCGTGACTTTTCCATTTACGAGCGCGGCTAGAATCGTATTTTAAAATATAATACACTTTTATTTTGGAAAATTCCGCCAGTGGCTCTGGGGAGAGAAAGCTAATTTCAATTTCATTTAGTTCTGGCGCGATTCCATGTGCCGACCAGAGAGTACGGCACGGCTGTACCGCCAGATCTGGTTTTTACTTACCCGCAAGGATATACTGACGAGTTACTTTCTTGATTGTTTACATGAATTATTATTTAGGTAGGTTTACATAAGTATTCGCAGCTGAAACTTACTGAATAAGACGAGTCTTTATGTGAATCATGCATTTGAAATCACAATTATTAAATTTGTTTCTAGAATTTATGGAAAGTCCTTGCTTGTGTTTTTAGAAATTTTAAATACTCTGCCTCAGTACTCTGCCTGGTTTCATCTACAAATTCTACCCCTTTACACACGGGCTGAAACAGGTGATTTTAATAACCATCTTCCACCGCCCACAGGACATATAAACTGACGAAGCTTACGAGATGATGACGGAGGAGGTAGGATGACGATGTTCTGGCGCAGATTGGGCATGGCATTGAGTAAAATAATTTAGTATTTTACGAACTTTATAAAATATGTTTCGATAAAAGAGGAAGTAGAGGCGTTGTTCGTTTGACAACTACGATGACACGAAAACGCTCTAAAAGCGAATATTTTTCTAAATCTCCTCAGCCAAGTGGCAAGGTACTTTATACCCTTATTATCAAAATATAAAAACCCCGTATATAATATTCGAAATAGGCACGCTTTACAGAAAAGCGTATCTAATCTATGGTGGCGAGTGCATCTCCACGGAACCCTTGGGAGCGTTTGGGTACCGTAGGCAGATTACACCCTGTCTGAGCCCCAATACGCAATTTCATTGCAGGAGGATTCCGCATTTTTATCGGCGAATCTATCCGGTGTCTTTGCTATTAGAGTGGATCACTTGAGAGGGTTTTAAGGTCTTTATTGTTTGTCAATATAAGGGGTTGTGTTTGTATCGTGGTGGAATAGAGAACTGATCGTTATTTTGCCATATTTCAGAGAATTTAAAACATAATTCACTCCAGTGTACCTAATTCGGAAGCGAATGCTCCGCTTGACTGTCTATTAGAACTTTTTCTTTGCTGTATTATTTAGTACAGTTGAATCGGCACGTGATCAAACTGTCATACAAGCCATGAAAAACGACAAACGAATTCCAGTAAACAAACAAGAATCAAATAAATAAACCATATTTTTGTTTTAACCCCGAAAAAGAACCGTATTTCTTAATCCTATCAAGCACAAAAGTAATAAACGCTGACAAATAGAGTAGATACATAAATAACTTTTAAACTAAGGTTCTAACTTTATCCGTACCTACGTCTGAGTGACGAGGGGACAATTTAAACAGTGGAACATTCCTGCCAAGATATCAAACCGCCCTAACTGTAGATGATTCATATTATTCTCCTTCAAGACTTGATTACGTCGGCGATACTGTAAGGGAGTGAGCACACGACTCAGACGGCTATATTGTACCGGTTAATTTTGGTAAGGAGATGTCGGGTGTATTTTCTTGAAATTAAATGAAGCACTTGTGTAGAGAGATTTTGTATCTTTAAACTTTCGAAAGGATTTAACATTTTTCATATGAGCTCTTTTTTTTTGGGTTTGAAAATCATCTATTAACTTCTCTCTCTCTGGGTGGATTGGGAGGGCGTGTCAGACTCTTAATGACTAAAACTCACCTGTATTTCTTCAATTGCCTGTGCCAGGACCGCGGTGACTCATAAAAACACTCCCGCAACCTTTTTTTTTTTTTGGGGGTGGGAAGTCATCCTATGACTTCTCCCTATGCCCATTTTTGTAGGTCCTCCCTGTCCTACCTCTGTCAAAGTATATGCAAAATTTCATGATGATCGGTTTAGTGGTTGAGAGTGAAGTGGGAGGGCGTGTCAAACTTTTACTGACTAAAACCCACCCCTGTTCCTTCCTTACCTGAGTGCCCAGGGGCGCGCTCTTACGAATTTATCCGCAACCCACTCCCGCGACCCTGGTAATTCATATATGACCTCTACCAGTAAATTTTTGTCATGTGTACAAAACGGATAATATGGAGAATTTCGATGTTAATGAGTCATTATTAAAAGTGACAAAGATACAGCATACCTGTCAGAAAATAACCTAGGTAATGTAATTTACAAGGACCTTGTTCAAGAAAAGGGTGCATATGAAAAATTCGAGCAGAGCTGTTATTACGAAATGACGTGTTAAATGAAAACACGTCTTATTTGCATAATAAGGAGCCCGACAGCTCCCCTAGGAAATAATGACAAGGAAGTTTTGAGAACGCAATGGGCGAGAAATGAAATGCTACGCTGAAAGAAAAGTACAATATTTTGTAGATATTTACTTTTGTTGTGTAGAGAATAGGTAAGTCCTCTAAAATAAAATAAAATAAATTAATTGGATTCGATGAAAACTAAACTATATTGCTTAAAACCAACTTACCTGTGATTAAGTTAAAAATTCAGTGCCTAAAATTTTCAGACACTGAATTTTTATAGATTTTTCAGGCTGAAAAGTCCATAAGGAAACCTCCTCGACTCCCATCGACTCAGTCACCGATGCAAAGGAAAAAAGCCCTTGCTTAGTGTCAATAAATAAGGGTAGTTCCTGGGTACAAAATATAATAATTCTATTTAGGCCGTACCTTTTTTTTTTAAGATTCAAAATAATTTGGACACTTGGAATATCGTTTTTTCTTTGATTTGGTAATTATATCAATAAAAAATGACAAAGATAAAACGCATCAAAGTTCAGGAGTGGGGGCTAGTAAATGTATCACTTATAAGTAAAAAAAACTTTTTACAAAAAAAAAATACAACCGACTTCAATAATAATGCAAAATAACTTTAATTTCGGAAGTTGGTGTTTCTAGTTTGGTTTCTTCGTTATTTGACACCGACTTCCGAAATTAAAGTTATTTTGCATTTTTTAGTATTATTTATGAAAGTCGTTGTATGTTTTTTTGTATTTTTTTTTTTTTAAGTTTTTTATTTTTCACTTTTTAGTTGTTGTACCCCATTCTAAATTAAATTAATAGTAAAGTTATGTCCGAATTGATAGCCCCAAAAATAGGAAAGTTGAACATAGTTGGTGAAATTAGGGTGTATCAGGGTGAACTGTACAAATCAGTATACCCCTTCAGAGCGTATCAGCGTGATGTAATGTTGTGAAGTGGTGAAAACAATATACAGACATGCGATTGCAGCAATTCTGGAAGGTTTGCTATTATTTATTGAAGAGTTCCATTGTGTATCTCCGAAGTCTTTTATCAGATCTTCACCAAATTAAAATTGGGTCCACATGTGAAGCAACAGCTTTCAAATAAAAAAAAAATCTTCGAAATCGGTTCTCGAAGTAAAAAGTTATGAGGTAACGAATTGAGAACCTCCTCATTTTTTTTGTAGTCGGTTAAAAAGTGATACATTTTTTGTAGCGTAGGTGTGACGTCATGTTTTATTTTAACAATGTGTCGTCCTCAATTTTTTATTTCGTGACAGAAGAAAAAATACATATCCAATAGTTTTTGGTTATCTAACTGAAAGACCAAATATATATTTTTTGTCATATAACCTATTAGAAGCTATTGGTAACTAGGGTTGCCAACCGTATTATAATCTATAGTATTGTACTATATTTCGGGTCTGCGTACTATATAGTGTTGAACAAATATATAGTACGCTAAAATACTATAATAATAATAATATTCCACAACTATCACACAACGCCATCTAGTCCCAAGCTAAGCAGAGTTGTGTTATGGGTACTAGACAACTGATAAACATACTATATTTCTAAATACATACATATTATAGATAAATTACACCCAGACACAGAACAAATCGTACTATATTTTCAACACCGAAATCTAACAAATAAATACTTAATTAAAAAAAAAAAAAATTATGAACGCGTCTTTTCATTAACTTTTGACTTATGCCTTGAGGCCCTACTAACGGCCAAGTGGCGCCCTCATTGAATAAAAAATCGTAGCATAGCATAGAAAATAAGTTAAATTTAAAAAAATTAAGTTAATTAGTAGGCAAAAGTACCAAAAACGGCCGTTTCTGACACTTTTGCCTACTACTTTGGATACGAAACATTCTGAGACCTGTTTTAACAACGTAAAAATACTTTATCCTCTTTGTAACAAACGTGACGTTGGATTCTTTAATATTTATTTTCTGTGTTAAGCTACGATTTTTTATTCAATGAGGGTGCCACTTGGCCGGTAGTAGACCCTTAAGCCGAAGTATATCATAATGCATTCCGAACTTGTCCGTAACGTCAATAAAATCAAATTAACAACATCAAGTTTTATACAAATAAGACCAATCTACCTTTGTAATGTAGTTGGACTAAAATAACCGCCACGAACTACATCAGACTGCTTCAAAAGTGACTTGTTTGAGACTTTTAAGAAGTCGGGTTTTTTGAAAATATTCAATTCTTTTTCTTTATAAAATACTATATTTTTTTGAAGTGTATTTTATCTTTTATTGCTTATTTTGAAAAATACTATATTTCGCCGAAACGTCGGCAACCCTATTGGTAACTATCAATTTGATTGAGTGGAGTGGAGGTAATCACGTAGAATTTAGAAATTTCCACAACTTAATATCCAACACCGCTTGATCCAACTACCGAATCACACAAACAGTGTGCAAGCCTCCCATTCAAAACCACCTCGTTAGAACTTGATTAGAGAGGCCACAATGCGATAACAAGCCCGGTTATAAGCCAAAACTTCTGATTATCTCCGTTATGGGTTCTGCAACTTTTTAAAGAAATGTCTTCGTGAATTAGCTGTATATCAGGAAATAATGCCGCGGGGTGGCGGTTCGGGGCGCGGAGCGGTGTCTGGGGGAACAAATTGTCAATTTATACCGTATTAACAGACTGTTGCTGGGAATTGCTTGCGTTTGAGTGGACGGGTTTTTAAAGTAATAGGGTGAGCACGAGCAGATTTGTAAGTTCGTAAGAAGTGAACAGTCTGCTTCGTCACGCATGGATGATATGTAGTCGAGAGTTATTGCGTATTTTTTTTTCAACGAGTTCTGCTCTTGCCACACAGAACTAGTATTTTGCAATATGTTAAAACTGGTGGCGATACAAAATAAGATCGACCTCGATGTTGTAGTTACAAAGATTTACTGTAGAAAATTACAGTGAATTTCGTGATCGCGACAAAATATGGCGATCCGTGGCGTGCGAAGTGACGTTAGTGCGGTTCCTCCGCCATGAAGCGCGCAGCGAGCGACGTTCTTAAGGTTCTTAGGGTGCGTTCGTAATTTCGTAGAATATGAAGAAGGGCAGCGTTCAGGCATAGACAAAAACAATAAACTGTTTTTTTTCTGATGGTGGTAAATCATCAGATGACTATTCCCGCTCTGGGTGGAGCAAGAGGGCGTGTCAGACTCTTACTGACTAAACCACTCGTGTTCTTTCAGTTGGCCTTTCCGTTCCAGGACACCGGTAACTCTTTCGAATGATCCCAACCCACTTGGGACATAGTTTACAAGTTGTTCTAATGAACATAAGACTACAGACTGCTTTCAATTCTTAAACCACTTTATTGGAGTCTATTCCTTCTACATACATGTAAAACACATTCACCACCATTCCGCCGTTCCATAGACTATATCTCAAGAGCGAACTCTAAGTAGATAGTTGAAAATTGGCATATTACCCGACAATGGCTCCCCACCGAGTGTTTCCACGTTGCCGTCGTGGTGGGGCTTATGGGTCTCCATGATCCTGGGGTCTCCCGGCATGAGTGACTAACTTGTGCCGGAAGGCTCCAGGGGAGAGGCCCGACTAAGAGGAACACACCGGGGGTCGCGTCCATTGTCAGTCGATCATCGTCGACTGCCAGTGGATGCGACCTCCACCCAATCCTAAGCTTGGAGGCGTGGCTATGGGATGCGTACCGGAGGGATGTCCGGATGCTAGCGCCTCACAAGAGGGCCGCGCCGTTGGGAGACCTGAGCAAGCTGTTCGAGCCTCCTAACGGCGTGGAAACTGGGGGAATCTTCGTCGCTGCTCTCTGGTACGCATCTGTTCATCAGAAGCGACTTAGAGAGTGGCGCCGAAACTGGGGGGGAACAGAGTGTGTGAATGAGTGAGTGAATGAGAGAGAGTGAATGCGGTTATACGAAATGTTAGAGGAAAGATAGGGAGGTTGAGTTAGGGGAGATAGGGACCTTACCCTCCAAAGGAAAACAAAACTATGGACACAAAGACAAAAGTAATATATACCCAGTCACGCCCCCATTCGTATGCTGGGGGGGGCGGCTCGAGTCTTTCGCTACATAACGACGACCTGGATCCGTCTGTCGGGAACAATCCCGACAACAAGAGCCGAGGAGGCTCCAGATCATCTCCTACATTCGAGGAGATGATCAACTTTAGCTATAAGACGCCCGACAAGCCGCGGTCGGGCGATGATAGCCACATGGAAGTCGGCAAGGAGGTGGAGCGTGGTGCTGCGTCGGAGTCCGGCGCAGCACTGGCAGCAGCTCCGGGCTCTGGGAGTCCGGAGAATGAGGAGGAAGTGGGTGCTTCCGGGGGAGTCGTGGGTGAATGCTCGCGGTTCTTCCGGAACCAAAAGCGCTCCAAGTCGGGGGATGGCGGGGAGTCGTCCTCTGATGTAGAGGTGATGGCCCCGCCTCCCAAGATCCCCACCGGTCGGAGGGGAGGAGGAGCGATCCGGAGGCCCAGCAAGGCCACCAAGGCGGGCAGGAGAGCCGCAAGGCTCGCCAAGGAGGCGCGCCACCCCGCTGCGTTGGGGTCTTGTGCCTCGGCCTCTGGGTCCTCGGGTGGAGAGCCGGACGCCGTTAGCTCCAACTCGGAGCGAGCGGCCAGGCTTGCGGAGGTCGTGGAGGCCGCCATCAAGGGTGTGGTGCAGAAGAGGCTGCCCACATCCAGAAACAGGGCCACTTCTGAAGCCACGGCCTCCATAGTGGCGGCGGCAGAGGCGAGTTTCGGCGGGCCTCCGTCTGCATTGGACGAGACGTCCAAACTGCGGGCGGAGGTCGCCCGTCTGACCGCCACTACGGAGCTTCTGGTTAAGGAGAACCAGAAGCTCCGGGCAGACCTGGCCGAACTCCGAGGAGGTCACCGGAGGGACGCGCAGGAGGAGCTCCAGCACGGGCCGAGTCAGCCCCTGCCCGCCGCGGAGAACCAAGTTCTCGACCTGGTGCGGCAGGAGCTGGCTGCCTTCAACAGGCGGTTCTCCGTGCTGGAGGGCATTGTGTTGCGCCCTCCGCTAGCGGCGAGCCAGCCGGCCTCGGGCCAGCGGCAGACGCGCTCGTTTGCCGCCGCCGCGGCTGCTGCGCCCAAGGGTGCGGCGGGACGGGCCGACCGCGGGGCAGTGCTGAAGCCCGCGGGGCCGGCCCCGTCTAAGGCGACGAAGGCGCCAAAGGCGCCGCCAAAGCCACCTGGGAGGGTCCCAGCAAAGGCGACAAGGCGGCCGCCCCAGACTGCCCCGCCTTCTGAACCTCCTGCGACCGGGGCTGCCGAATGGCAAGTGGTCGGGGAGAAGAAGAAGGCGGGCAAGGCGGCAAGGGCGGCCAAGCGAAGGGAGAGGCGCAAGCGGCAGAAGGAGCGAGCCGCCGCGGCTAGGCTCCGCGCCCCGAAGTCCGCAGCTGTAGTGATCACACTACAGCCGGAGGCGGTTAAGAGGGGCGTGACCTACCGCAGCGTGCTCGCAAAGACGAAGGCGGCGGTGAGCCTCGAAGAGGTGGGGTGCGCCGACGGCGTCCGGGTGAAGGTCACCAAGACCGGAGCCCGGATGCTGGAGGTCCCCGGTGCCTCCAGCGGCCCAGCCGCTGACGCCCTGGCCGAAAGGATCAGGGCGTTGCTGGTGGACGAGGCCCGGGTGTCCAGGCCCACGAAATGCGCTGACATCCGCATTATGGGCCTGGATGACTCCGTGACGGAGGGTGAGGTGGTGGCCGCTGTTGCCAGGACTGGAGGGTGCCCTGCTGAGCAGGTGAGGGCGGGCACCATCCATCCTGACACTGCGGGGTTGCAAACCATTACGGTGAGCTGCCCCGTGTCAGCGGCCCGAGCCATCACCGCGGGGGGCCGGAGACTTTTGGTGGGCTGGGTTTCAGCGCAGGTCAAGCTGCTGGAGCCCAGGCCTCTGAGGTGTTTCCGCTGCCATGTGGGCGACCATGTGGCGGCTAAGTGCACCTCGGAGGTGGACCGCAGTGACCACTGCTTCCGATGTGGTCAGCCCGGTCACAAGGCCGGCTCGTGCAACGCCGCGCCGCACTGCATTGTATGTGCGGCAGCAGGCAAGCCGGCCGATCACCGGGCTGGGAGCAACCACTGCGCTCCACCCGCCAAGGCCAAGGCCAAGCCCAGAGGCAGGGCCACGCCCTCCGCCACCGCCGTCACCGTCACCGCCGCAGCAGCCGTCACCACCGCTTCCGCCGCTGCCGCCCCCATAGCCGTCGTCGTCGCCGCCGCAAGCGCCGCGGCGGCGGGACCCTCACAGGGGGCTCAGGGGGAGGCTGTAATGGAATGCCAATAACGGCCCCATTACGCCTCCTCCAGACGAATCTCAACCACTGTGCCACTGCTCAGGACCTGTTGTTCCAGAGCATGGCGCAGTGGTCGATTAACGTCGCTGTGGTCGCCGAGCCGTACTATGTCCCGCCCAGGGATGACTGGGTGGAGGACCTGGACGGCTCGGTGGCCATCATTTCGTCGGCCGCCGCCGGTACCCCGACCCTTGAGGATGTCAAGAGAGGTCGGGGTTGCGTAGCAGCACGGTTCGGGGATATAGTAGTGGTAGGGGTGTACTTCTCCCCGAACCGATCTCTCGCCGAGTTCCAAATCTCTCTCGCGGAGTTGAGAGACGTCGTTGTCGTCGGGTACCGTTCCCTCCCTGTGCTCGTCCTCGGGGACTTCAATGCCAAGAACTTGGCTTGGGGTTCCCGGTACACGGACACACGGGGGAGGATGGCGGAGGACTGGGCCCTAGAAACGGGCCTGGTCAACCTGAACCGGGGTTCTGTCCCCACGTGCGTGCGGTGGCAGGGCGAATCGGTGGTGGATATCTCATTCGCCAGCCCCGCCCTGTCACCGTGCGTAGTTGACTGGCACGTCATGGAGGAGGTGGAGACGTATTCCGATCATCGGTATATCCGGTTTGACGTCTCCGCCCAGACCTCCAGCGCGCCGGTCCGACAGACCCCGAGTGGTCCGCGTTGGTCGCTGAAGCAGCTGGACCGGGAGCTACTCCTGGAAGCCTCGATCGTGCAGGCCTGGGTGACATCACCGGACAGGCCTGCCGACATAAACGACGAGGCAGAGTGGTTCCAGGAGGCCATGTCCGAGATCTGTGACGTGGCAATGCCCCGGGTCCGGCCTTGTGCTCGGCGCCAAGTGTACTGGTGGTCGCCGGCGCTTACGGCTTTACGCCAAGCGTGTATTGCCGCGCGACGCCGGTACACCAGGTATCGCAGGCGGCTCCGTAACCGCACGCCGGAAACGGAAGCCGTCGAGGCGGAGCTATACGAGGGGTACAGAGCGGCGAGGACCGCCCTCCGAGCGGAGATCTTGCGGGCCAAGAAATCGGCCCGCGAGGAGTCGCTGGAGGCTCTCAACAGAGACCCGTGGGGGCGCCCGTACAAAGCGGTGCGGCAGAAACTCCGCCCATGGGCCCCCCCGCTGACGCAGAGTCTCCGGCCGCAGCTCGTGGAGGGCGTGGTGAGCGCTCTGTTCCCCTCGCGAGGGGAACATACCCCTCCGCCTATGGCTCCGCCTCCTGCGGTACCTGACGCGGACCAACCCGACGACGACGACGTTCCCGAAGTGACCGAGGTAGAGCTGAGAGCGGCGGTGCGTAGGCTGAACGCCAAAAGCACCGCCCCAGGACCCGACGGCTTTCATGGGAAAGCCTGGGTCCTGGCCTTGCAAGAGGCTCTCGGGCCTCGACTCAGAGGGCTTTTAAGCGCATGCTTGGAGAGGGGCCAGTTTCCACGTCGGTGGAAGACGGGGAAGCTGGTCCTGATCAAGAAGGTGGGGCGCCCTGCGGACTCTCCGTCCGCTTACCGGCCCATTGTGCTGCTCGACGAGGTGGGCAAGCTCTTTGAAAGAGTAATTGCAGACCGCCTCGTCGGGCAGATGGTGCGGGTGGGGCCGGATCTGGCGGAGAGCCAGTACGGCTTCCGCAGGGGGCGCTCCACGGTGGACGCCATCATGCGCGTACGAGCCCTCACGACGGGGGAGGCAGTTGCCCGGGGCAGGGTCGTCTTGGCGGTGTCTTTGGACATCTCCAACGCCTTCAACACCCTGCCCTGGAGTTGCATAGTGGAGGCACTCCGGTATCACCGGGTGCCGCCCTACCTCCGTCGCGTAGTCGAGGCGTATTTGACGGACAGAGCCGTCATCTACCCCGGTCATCAGGGAGAATGGAACCGGCGAGAGATGTCGTGCGGTGTTCCACAGGGATCGGTCCTGGGGCCGCCTTTGTGGAACATCGGATACGACTGGGTGCTGCGCTGCGACCTCCCCATTGGCGTCAGCGTAGTGTGCTACGCTGACGACACGCTAGTCTTAGCGCAGGGGTGGTCGCACGAGGCGGCGGCCGACCGTATGACACGCGGGGTTGCGACAGTCATAGGGAGGATCCGGCAACTGGGACTCGAGGTGGCTTTGCACAAGTCCGAAGCCATGTGCTTTCATGGCTATCGGAACGAGCCACCGGAGGGTTCCCAGATCACGGTAGGAGGGGTTCGCATCGGCGTCGAGGGTACGATGAAGTACCTGGGACTCGTCCTCGACAGCCGGTGGAACTTCGTCGAGCATTTTCGACGTTTGGCTCCCAGATTGGACAGGGCCGGGGCCGCCTTGAAGCGGCTCCTACCCAATCTGAAGGGGCCAAACGCCTCCTGCCGGAGGCTCTACGCGGGGATCGTGCGGTCCATGGCCCTCTACGGGGCACCGGTGTGGGCGCGTTCATTGACGCAGCGTTCAACGCGCCAGATGAACGCGGCCCAGAGGGTCATGGCCATCCGCATCATCCGCGGATACTGCACGATCTCCCGTGAGGCGGCGAGCCTCCTTGCCGGACTGTCACCGTGGGATCTGGAGGCAAAAATCCTCGCGCACCTGTACGAGTGGCGCGAGGAGGCTAAACGCCGGGGCGAAACTCCGCTGCCGCGACAACTCGCGGCTCGGCGGACAGAGCTCCGGCAGGATCTCATGGTGACATGGAGAGAGCGACTGTCGCAACCCAGCGCTGGGCACGCCACCATCGAGGCGGTAGTGCCCCTCTTTGAGGAGTGGCTGGAGAGGCGCCATGGCGCCCTCACCTTCCGCCTGACGCAGGTGCTCACCGGACATGGCTGTTTCGGGAAGTACCTGTGTCGTATCAAGGCGGAGGTGACCCCTGCGTGTTTCCACTGCGAGGATCGCCCCGTGGACACGGTGGAGCATACGGTGGAGGTTTGCCCCGCCTGGGCAGAACACCGCCGTGTCCTCGTGGATGCGATAGGCGGCAGCGACCTCTCGCGCCGTGCCCTGGTTCAGGCCATGGTACGGAGTGAGAGGGAATGGGGGGCCGTCTCCAACTTCTGCGAAGCAGTAATGCTCGCGAAGAGGGAGGCGGCACACGTTAGGGAGATTCAACAGAGACCGAATCGCCCTAGCGCCCCCAGCAGCAGCCGTCGCAGGAGACGCCGGGGGCTGCGAGACGATCTCCGGCCACCGTAGACCCGGGCCTGCGGACGGCGAGTAGCGGGTAACTCGCCGTCCGATCAGCACCAGGCCCGAGAGTCGACGGCGCGTAGTGTTCCACGCGCGCCTCAAAGAGTTGTCAGCAAAGGAAGGGGCCTGCCACGGCCAGTGCCTGCCCGGGGGTGAAGGATAAATTCGAAAGAGTTACCTCGCCCCCGGGCGCGTAGGGCAGGGAGGAACAGGGGTGGGTTTTAGTCAGTAAGAGTCTGACACGCCCTTCCGCTCCACCCCAGAGCGGAAAGAGTCATTGGATGATTTCCCACCCCCCAAAAAAAAAAAAAAAAAAAAAAAAAAAAAAAACCCGACAATGGCTATGCAATCGCAAATGCATTAGTCCAAGAGTGCCGGAGTCACTCGGCTTCCAGTCCTCGGCTGACCGTATGCAAACCTACTTGGTAATCGAACCGACGTACCGTCTCAAGTGATTCTATATACCCACTGGCTCAATATAGTCGAGAAGGAATGGCTTGAGATCGATTTTGTCTATTAATTTTCTTTTAAAAACTGATGATGACAAGATATTTACTATTTACGAGCCATACCCAGTTTTCTAACTAATCACTAACAGCCTTATCTTCATTCTCTCATCTAAAAGAAAGAAAATAAACTGTTTTGACACTAACTTAATTGCATACAATGAGCCATATTTATAAAAAAACCGGCCAAGTGCGAGTCGAACTCGCACACAAAGGAATCCGTACCATAACCTGAAAAAAAAAACAAAAAACATTTGCACTGTAGGTATCTCATGATCCGTAATAAGTAGACAGTTGAAATTTTCACAGAGCACGTATTTCTATAGCCGCTATAACAACAAATAAAAAAAAAAATAAGAGGGCAACAGATATCAACATTCTGTGAAAATTTCAACTGTACAGCGGAGGCATAGTAATAGGGTCCCGTTGGTTACCCTTCGGGTACGGGACCCTAAAAAACTCGCTAACTATATGCTTAGTTTAAATACTGATTAGCGGATTCTAAATTCAAATTCTCCATAGAAAATTTTGAATCAAGAACTTGCTAATCAGTATTTAAACTAATAGAAAGAAAGAAAGAAAAATTGTTTATTCTGCACAAACATAATGCACATTAGAGAAAAATAAGACTAAATAATATAGGTAAAAAACATACAACGAAGCCAAAAGCCTCGTATACAACCATGAAAATCTTTTTGTTCATTGCCTGATGTTATCACTACATCACTACATAGTATAAAACAAAGTCGCTTTCTCTGTCCCTATATCCCTATGTATGCTCAATTCTTTAAAACTACGCAACGGATTTTGATGCGGTTTTTTTTAATAGATAGAGTGATTCAAGTGGAAGGTTTATATGTATAATTTGTACCCGAGCGAAGCTGGGGCGGGTCGCTAGTTTTTTATAAATAAGGACCTACTAATGTAACTGTCGGCAAGTAGGTGTCGAAAAAAAACTTTTTACAAAAAAAATACAACCGACTTCCATAAAATAATACTAAAAAATGCAAAATAACTTTAATTTCGGAAGTCGGTGTTTCTAGTTTGGTTTCTTCGTTATTTGACACCGACTTCCGAAATTAAAGTTATTTTGCATTTTTTAGTATTATTTTATGGAAGTCGGTTGTATTTTTTTTGTAAAAAGTTTTTTATTTTTCACTTTTTAGTTGTTTTACCCCATTCTAAAACTAAATGAATAGTAAAGTTATGCCCGAATTGATAGCCCCAAAAATAGGGAATTTGAACGTAGTTGGTGAAATTAGGGTGTATCAGGGTGAACTGTACAAATCTGTATACCCCTTCAGAGCGCATCAGCGTGATGTAATGTTGTGGAGTGGTGAAAACAATATACAGACATGCGATTGCAGCAATTCTGGAAGGTTTGCTATCATTTATTGAAGAGTTCCATTGTGTATCTCCGAAGTCCTTCATCAGATCTTCACCAAATTAAAATGGGTCCACATGTGAAGCAACAGCTTTCAAATAAAAAAAAAATCTTCGAAATCGGTTCTCGTAGTAAAAAGTTATGAGCCAACACACATAAAAAAAAAAAAAAAATACAGTCGAATTGAGAACCTCCTCCTTTTTTTGAAGTCTAACCGACTTCAAAAAAAGGAGGAGGTTCTCAATTCGACTGTATTTTTTTTTTTAAAAGAAAGAATTAACACCATTTTACGTGTGTTGTTAAATGATTTTATTTTTGCAAGTAAGTTTTAGCAACACTTTTACACGTCCCCTGAGAAGAAACACCGAAACCAACTCAGAAGTCAAAGTCTCTTTTAAAGTGTTAAGATCCATACAATATGTACTGGTCAATTCATATGAGAACCATGTACGTTTATGTCTGGGATGAGCTTTTGAGGAAAGCAACACGCAAATTCGAGTGGACCTGTCCAGACAGTGCAGGCATTTGTCAGTTATCGTAAAGCTCAACTCAGAACTTTGAGGAGCTCAACGAACCGACGAACAATACCAAAGTAAGGACATTTAGGTAGGCCGCAAAAATACTCAAACTGCCAGACAACCGTAGAATCTACATGCATATAACGCCATACATAGTTCTTGCATGTTAAAGAGCTATCGCTAATAGTGCTATTGGCACAAAACCTCAACAACTAGGTTGGTCATTTCAACAATCTTACTGGTGTTATCCGTCAGGTCCTGGAATAACTAAGAGACACAATTAAAAACCTATTGTTACGTCCCACATGTGGGGCGCGCGGGGCCTGGACTGTGGATGAGCTTTCCTCCGCAATTACCGAAAGCAATGTGACCGTCGAAAGTTATTCTTCTTTCCCTCGGCAACAGTGCTCTTTCGGGATAAAAGTAAGTAAGTAACCATGTAAGTAGTTTATTTCACAAAAAAGATTAGCCTGCAGGTAAGATTAGTGTTGAAATTACATGGTAGTGACTATTTCACATAAATAAGAACCCTGTCCTTCAAACTAGGATATTATCCTGTATCTTGAAGAACAGTGTAGGTACTTTTAATGGGTTGATAAAGAACATTTATTCTGATGTTAACTATACAATCTTATTTATATTAGGGACCCAATTCTGTAAAATAACTAACTTGTCAATAGTGTGGCGGTAGTGTGTCAGTGGTGTCTCAATAGAATAGTCATTGACATTTGGTATTCTATAAATTATTTATGGTCTTTGACTTGCCACTGTAGTGCCATTGAAACGCCATAATAAGACTATTGTAATAATAGGTAGTCTGGTCTACTATAATATGTCAATATCATTTTGAAGTTTTTGCAGAATATCTTATTTGCAACAGTGGCAAAATAATGTCTGTTGTGTGTCGATAGAGTGTCGATGGCGTGTTGCTTAACTCAAAGTTACAGAATTGGGCCCCAGGTAGGTAGAGGTTTATAGTGAGGAGTGTTTATGAAAGTGTGTTGTAGGTATGGGATTAGTCTGAAAGTGGTTCTGTGTGAGTGTGTAATTGTTTGGAAAACCAGACAAGTAAGTGAAAAGGTACCCTATTGTCCTTTTCTGTACCTACCTCTGTCAAAGTATGTGCAAAATTTCATGATGCTCGATTTAGTGGTTTAAGCGTGAAAAGATTACAAACAAACTTAATTTCGCATTTATAATGTTACGATTAGAATTTAAAACTTCACTCATGTCATTCAAAACCCACCTCTTTATACACGCATACAAAGTCCACAAATTCACAGCCCGTATCTGTGCCTCGTAAACTGTAAATACCAGTTAAGAGCCGAAAGACAAATGAAGCACCTTATCCGTACGGCACGAAATCAAGACTAATATGCTCATGCTTGCAATTTAAAAGGGTAAGGCAGGAGTTCAGGACGGAACTCTTTAAGACTTTGATGAAGATATCCTTGTTAGGGAATTAGTTCGGGGAGATAAGGAGGTAAATGATCGCTAGTTAGGTCCTAGGTAAATAATGGCACTGTGTTTTGTTTCAGGTTTAATTACAGATTTCGCAGGGAATTAGAAGAGCGGCCAACCTGTCAAACTTTTCATACAAACACTCGTACGTGATAATGCCGTTGTAACACATCGAGACGAAATAAAAGTTGTCGAAGTTTTAAATAAGTAGTATACAACGTGTAACAGAATAAACGCAATACCTCTTCTGGGGTCATTGTACTCATCATTACGAACAACTTGTACTATGGTTCGATTTTTTTTCGCGATTTTGGTGTTGGTACCCCGAAATCACGAAAAAAAATCAGCTGTTCAGTACATTTTGTCGAGTTATTCGCAAATAACAGTTCACAGTAAACCGTCATCCTATGGCAACTGATTTAATTATAAGGAATTAAAGCAAGCACCGAACTTTATGTCTGTCATCGACGATAAAAATTAAAAAGTAATAAATATGCAAACGAACAAACTTCCCAACTGAGACGATTGCCGCAAAAATCTTCGTTTAATAACCCTTTTCATGAGCTAGGTGAATTGACGATGTCTCGCGGGAATATTTCAGTAGGAAAGTAATCGAAGTTGATTTCGTTAATTTAAAATCTAAAATCTTATAAAGATTAAATTATTTCTTAGTATGTTTGTTTCTGTAGGTATGCCTTATATAGGTAAGGTTTTCTTTTGAACATTCAAACAGAACCTTTCTAGACTCACGCAGAAAAGTTTCAGAAACTGAAGTACATAGGTCGCAAGTTGGGAGCTTGAAATTTTAAGCAGCTTCCAACATCAAACTTAAGCTTAGATAGTTAGAGTTCACAGATGTATTCGTTTCTCCTATCAAAATGATCTAAATAAAGTACAGACTGAAGAGGTTGGTGAAATACAGGACATTTGGCGTCCCGGTCAAGGGCGAATCAGTACGCGTCCCTTGAAAATAGGAACATCCCACGAAAAATGAGAACCTCGTAACTCTAGAGGTATTCTTGCATAGAGTAGAGTATTCTGTAAAAATCTCACCGTGAAAACTAAGCGGAAGCGAGTTTGAAGCGAGCTGTCAACTGCCCTGGCTTTAGGAGACAGATCATTGAGACAGCCATTGCATACACCTTAGACTATGAAAGGTTATAGACAGAGTGTCAAAAGCCAGCAATCTGAAGTACCAGAATGAGAAGCCGGCTTGTAACTGTACACGCGAAATAAGCTCACACAGACAAAATGAGGAGCCAAAACGTCATCGTTATGTTCGTCGAGGTCACTCACACATTTTAACGATCCTGCTTCGTTTAATGTCCAATGACGTTGCGTCTATAACCTTTCATAGTCTAAGGCATACACATAGCATGTAGGTAAACAATGCAACGCAAGGCCGCTAAGAGCCTTATACACTCTATCAAACACTAAACATACCCCTCAGACCCGTACCTAACCCTCCAAAAAAAAATTGACCAAAACTTCCTAACACATAATAAATTCGCAAACTTAAAACATATTCAAATGAAACCCGCTGAAACACACATAAAACGTGTCGAAATCTTTAGGGTCACATCCGTGAGGATACCGTTGGGATCGAAAATATCGTCGTAGACATTAGCATATGAATTCTGAGAGAGTAATAAAGGAATAATATGCAAATAAAGCTGAGTGTTGAATGCCGGCGGGCAATGAAACGCGTGTTGTGTTCCGCTTATGATTATCGTGTGTTCACATAAATCTAGACCTCAGCTTTATAGGCGCGTGGGGTGCAATGACGGAGCTCAATGTGGAACTTCATTAATACTGTTTTACATTTACGGGTTCAACTGCTGGGTTGAAAGATGTGGGCTGTAAAAATTAAATGAATGTTTTATTTGTTAATTATTGCTGGAATTTTAAGAATTGAGTGTTTTCTTTTCATTTTATTACATTTGATATTGACGTAAGTAGCTCAGTCAAAGCAAGCTCACAATCACCATTTCTTCAGTTTGTGCATTTGTGGAAATAATAAGTTTATTGCGTCTAGTCCACCTGAAAAAAATTAAAAATTCATATTTTTTGTATAAACAAAAAATATGAATTTAGAATTTTTTTGAGAGACTTTTTGTTTACGAGGGTATAATTAAAAATCACCTTTCCCAATTTATTCGGTAAAATTCACAGTCCATTCTAACATAGCTACCTATCATTTAACTTCGTCCGCATATTTGGAAATACTTATCCAGTACTGGTGCGTGTATATAGCGGGTGTTGGTGCGTGAAATTGGGCAGCGCCGGGCGACGCCGCTTCATAAAATATAGCTGACACGTAATGATGAATCACATAATAACTACATACTGTATATTGACGGGCATAAACACTGCCCGGTACAGATTATATGGATGTATTTTTATTATGACATTTAGTACAAGGGTGATAGTGAATAGTTATTTCGCCGGGAGTAGAACTGAAGGTGTTCACGTACAGTATTGATCGAAGGTGATATTAGGGTTATATGAATATTTCTGATTCAAAAGTTTATAAACCCCGTTTTTAGGGTTTCGTTGTCTTGTCCGGGGTTAAAAAGATTATTTTTTGATTCAGTGATTCAAACACACCGAAATCCAAAATTGAAGTTATTTTTAAATTTTTAGCGTATTTTCTTTTTAGTATTTAGGTATGTTACGCTCAAAGACCGAAATCGTGCAATGAGAGAAAAAAATAAAATTTTCAAAAAACCCGACTGAAAAAAAATGAAAATAAAAAGATCCAAACAAGTCACTTTTCAAGCAGTCTGATGGCCATGACGCGTAGATTCAAAACTCCACATGACAAAATTCGTACCGTGGCTTTCAAATTTAATATTTGACCACAACGCGTTATGGCAATGTAGGAAAGCCATGAAGGGTCTGTGTCTGTATGGATTATAAATTATTTATTATTATTTGTAGTCTTTCACATTGTCGGGACGCTGCGCTGCACGCTGGGCCCTGGACGTTTAGTAGGCTGCCTTTTTGTATTAATCATATTTTTTTTATTTTATTTGTAATGAAACTTATTTATTAAAAAGATATATACAAACTAATAATAATACCTAACATATACAAATGCGTATGAAAACAACTCATTGGGCATCAAAAAATTCATCCACATCGCTGTCAATGGAAAAAGTGCCCAGAACGCTAGCAGCATTGCCACGTTGAATAGCAATGCTGATTCGTTGGCCAAAGAAAAGCCCAGTTATTTGTATACTCTTATGGATACAATATAACATCAGTTGTCAATGCAAACTTCAGCCAAATCAAACAACCGTAAAATGTATGGTAGGTAACAATGAAATACTGGTACAATTAATAATTTTTTTTTTTTTTTTTTTTAATTTAATGCCTGCTTCATACGTTTTAATTAGGAAATCCTATTTAAATAACCCGATTTAAATACAAACTTCTGACTTCATGAAAACTCACATTTTTTCCGTCCATTCCCAGGGCATAAGGCCCGTGAAAACGCAACAAAGTACAGATAATGTACGGGGCCCAGCCACCCATGTAATGGTTTTATTCCGAGCAGGGCCCCTTGCCACCTTGCCGTCTTGTTCAAAGCACCTGCGATGTCCCGGCCTTATTTCTAACCCGCTAATAGCTAAGAGGATTTCGGAATTAACGAGAACAGATCACGTTTTTGCGTTGAATACCTAATTTAGAATTGAGATGGATCGTCTTTTGTTCACTGTTAAATGTTTATCGGCTGAAGTACTTAAGTGTTTTAGCAATTTTTAGGCCGCTTGGTTTTGTACCCTTTTTTGTTACACAAGAAATTGCGTCTTATTTTGTTTAATTAATCTGGGCAGACTTGTAAAAGGTTTAAGTGATTTAATTACAGTTTTCGAAACTAAGCTAGGTACTCTCAACATAACCTTAGACATTTAAAAAAAAAAGACATTTCAGTGAAGAACGAGGAGAATGTTTCTATCAAGACATAGAACGGTGGAAGCCAGGGGGATGCGCTGTCCAAATGTGTGTAGATTACCTGGGTATGCGCAACATACTACGCCAATTTTACCGAAGAACATCGTTAAAAGGCCCAATTAATTCTATAGATTGTCAAAAATTGCTATATTTTTGGAAATCAATCGTTCTCTTTGTCTAGCTCGTAAACGATAGCTAATACAAAAAAAAACACAGGTTTCAGCATTGCTATAATAGATATACGACACGGTTGGCGCAGTGGTGGAGCGTTCGGCTGCTGCGCTGCGTGTTGCGGGTTCGATCCCCGCACGGAACAAATATTTGTAAGGCCTACAGATAGTTGTGCCGGGTCTGGGTGTCCTGTGTATGTGAGTATACATGTTTGTGAACGCACCCACGATACAGGAGTAATTCCTAGTGTGGGGCAACGTTTTGTCTTAAGATATACAGGGTGTAACAGAAAGGTGTAGTCATATTTAAGAACCGGTTCTGCCCATGGAAATGAACATTTTTCTGTAAGAAAGATAGAGAATTCCCAAAATGAAAATTGGACTTTCCTTACAAAGTTATCATCAGCTGATCAATATTTGTATGGGGGGTAATTTTTTTTGAGAATACCCTCATGTTTTCTTGAATAAAGTTGAGATCATATCGATGGGCGGATGCAATTCTTAAAATATGACCACACCTTTCCGTTACACCCTGTATATGTAAGTACCTACTTAAAAACAGGTCTTAAATCTAACGCACCGAATCGGCCTGTGTTATTTATTTAGTAATTACTTCATCTGATGTGTTATTATGAATGAGATGGGGTAAAAGAGTTCATAATTGGATATATGCATCTTTATTAAAAAATCATTACAATCAATCCAAAAATAATAAACAAGTAGCAGGCATTTTGTATAAATGCCCAGTGTCCAGTACACAAACACCGGACGACAATTGTGACCAACCGGGCGATTTTAATTTGTAATCCAGTGCGGCGATTAAACGTCGACCGGTAAATACGATTGCCGGATTAAAAGTCCACAGTTCATTTAACAGCTGCCTCAGTAATACCGTGAAAGCTTATTTTAATTCAGCTAATTAACGTTCAATTGTTTCGTGTATCGAGTTGCCATAGTCAATTGTTTTTATAATAACACTCTTTTCATTTTTTACAAGGTTTTATTATTTGGTTGTATGTAATCAAATCTTGCAAGCTAAATTAGACCTAGTACCCGATGTCCGATTGGACTCAAATTTGGTGTACTTATGTATCTTTGGTGACAATACAATGATATGGTACCATGGAGCTGGTCTGATGATATAGACGGAAGATGGACACAGGAACTTCTGAATTAAGGTGCAGTTATACGACTTTTAATGGTTTTTAATTGAACATCACGCCTAAACGACTTGTCTTATTTCTCTAAAAAAAATATACGTTACTCTAGACAATTTCCGTCGTAATTTGATCTCAGAATATTTGAAATTATATTTTTTTAACATAGACATATACATTAATTTGTAAAGTTATGTCTAACTCGGATAAAAAAGTGAGAATCACGCAAGAACTGTAAAGCGTATTTTTATGAAACCTTCACCATTTTAAAGATCATTTAATTATTTATAATTTAGTCTCAGTGTTTTAGTTTAATACTTGTTGTTTTATGTGTAATAAATTAATAGTGCGTCTTATTTCGGACAGCGCTCCTTGATGGGCGAGTCCTATTACTGGGTGAACATACGATATGCGTTACGTGAAGTCAGTGCAGAACACGCAAGCTAACCACTCAAGGTCGTTGGCAGCTAATAGCGCCTTAAACAAGATAAACAAAGTTTGAGGCACTACCCGTTACCGGTTAGGTACTTACTATACTTCTGTGCCTCAAGATTTTAAGAATTTAAGTAAGCACCTACACGCCAATTAATTTCTAGAATTTATTTTAAACTTTTTAATTCATTGTTCCAGATAAAAGCGTGTTTTTTTATTTTTAAAAACTGCAGAAAATTTGTGTACGCATTTAATTATGATAGTCGGTATAAAAGCTTGATTTAGAGAAGCTCGTGGCTAAAGTAATAGCAGCCGCACGGGTCGAGCCGTCAGGTTAAGCTACGCTTGCCAGGGTTGGTCCATGGATTGGTGACCATCTTTACATACCGA
This sequence comes from Polia nebulosa, assembly GCA_951329385.1. Classification (NCBI taxonomy): domain Eukaryota; kingdom Metazoa; phylum Arthropoda; class Insecta; order Lepidoptera; family Noctuidae; genus Polia; species Polia nebulosa. The sequence continues at coordinate 8,849,589 of OX589593.1, read as the reverse complement.
GACTCCTCCGTGCCTCGGAAGGCACGTTACGCCGTTGGTCCCGGCTGTCAATCGTAGATCTTTGACAGTCATTACGGGTCGTCAGAAACCCGAAAGTTTGACAACCAGTCTTACCAAGGGGTATCGTATTACCCAGTAACTGGGCGGTGGAGGTCAGATAGGCAGTCGCTCCATGTAAAATACTGGTATTCAGCTGCATGCGGTTAGACTGGCAATCGACCTCAAGATAGTTGGGAAAAGGCTAGGCAGATTGGGTATAAAAGGCTAGGCAGATTGGATATAAAAGGCTAGGCAGATTGGATATAAAAGGCTAGGCAGATTGGGTATAAAAGGCTAGGCAGATTGGAAATAAAAGGCTAGGCAGATTGGGTATAAAAGGCTAGGCAGATTGGATATAAAAGGCTAGGCAAATTGGATATAAAAGGCTAGGCAGATTGGGTATAAAAGGCTAGGCAGATTGGGTATAAAAGTCTAGGCAGATTGGATATAAAAGGCTAGGCAGATTGGGTATAAAAGGCTAGGCAGGTTGGATATAAAAGGCTAGGCAGATTGGGTATAAAAGCTTGTTTTAATACAATGTTTTTGTAATGTTCTTAATTTATGCTACTGTTTGTTGTGTTTGCCTTTTGTGGGAATGAGGTCATGTTTTGTGTACGAATGTTTGATGAGAAAACAAAAATGGGTCATAGATACGTTGGCATTTGAGTAGTGCATAAGTCTCGCGACACAGTTTTGATGACTGAAAATAAAAATACTAGGTCATGGTTTTCGCAGAAATAAATTGAAAAGATAGTGATGATGGTGGTGGTTTATAAACTGTCTATGCTTTTACCTGTGCTGCTTAAAAATCACTAAGACACTTACTTATAAAAAAGGCCTTGCATATAAAAAACCGGCCAAGTGCGAGTCGGACTCGCACACGAAGGGTTCTGTACCATAAAACTGAAAAAAAAACCTAAAAAAAAAACTCGATTCTAGAAACGTGTTCTCTTTGGTTTTTTTTTGGGCTGTATCTCATGATCCGTAACAGGTAGACAGTTCAAATTTTCATACAGCGTGTATTTCTATAGCCGCTATAACAAAAAATAATAAAAATAAAAATAGGGAGCCCAAAAAACATCTATTTTGTGCTCCCTATTTTTTATTTTTGTTACAACGGCATAATCACGTACAGACGCCAGCAAAAGTCGATAAGAACTCTCACAACGTATTAGTTTGACGTTTAGTTTGACTTACGACCTTCTATTTTCAAGGTTTCAACAAATGATAGAAATACACAATTTCGTCAACTTAGCATAAGTCAAGATGGCCCAGTGGTATAGAGCACACAGATTGAAGCGCAAATCAGTGTGCCGCAAGTTCAAATCCCACGCAATTGTTGTCTTTTTGTAAGTTCTTACCCGATTTACCTAAATGTTTAGTAGTCCATTTTATTTTAACATATCCGTGATTATTCGTTAACAAACACTGTATTATATTGTGTTTACTTTCGTTTAAAACAGCTATATCTTTTAACTTGTGCTATCACCTTATCTTAAGAATGCAGTGAACTCGCTATCAATTTTATTGACAATAATCATGATTCTATTTTGTTTTTTATTCTTCTACCAGCACTGTTCTAACATAAAAGTTCAATTTATTTTTCTCATCTAATTGACGATTATCTTGTGAGAACTAAAGTTCTTTTAACAGAAGTTGAGGTTTAGTTTCAATCTTCTTTTCGTCAAAAAAATGAACAATTAAGTTACAAGATAACTTTTTTGTCTGGGTAACAATTCGACGTCACAATTCTCATAAATGTTTAATTTGTAAATATATAGAATAAACATTTTTGTTAAACACGTCTTTTTATTTCCACATTACAACATCGAAAACACAGAGTACATTATACTCGTAATATATAAAAAATCGAAAAGATGTAACAACTGAATAATTGCAAATTACGAATGTGATTCTTCTTGTGGTTAATAGATCATATTCGTAATTTGCAACTATTTAGTGCAAAAAATGCAACAGTATTTTTCATAGAAATATAAAAAAACAACTATATTAATATAGATTGGGAATTTTCAAAGTAAGAAATAACTGCAACGGACCGACCATGATTTGAACTCGGGCTACGTTATTGGCGAATCCAACACTTAGTTCATACGGCTACCAGCACATAATATATTTGCGCGAATTTTATCAATGCAATAGTAAAATCAAGTCGCCTCTGTGACTGTGTGATGCGTATTCAATGGCACAGAAAAATAATAATGATGTTTTTAAGCTCAGTGCAACGACAGTTCAGTGTGTGTTATCTGTGGAATGTGGTACTTATACACGCGCACACATACGCACGGAAGTATCGTGCTCGCTCGGTTCGTAGCAATGTAATCTTTAGCGTTCTTATGGACTTTTGCGGCCTGACTGTACGCGCGTGGCTCTTAAGGTGGAAGCTCCAGGGATAGCCCGCGAAATTCAAATTTTCTTACGTTTTGTGCAATTTGCAGGTCAGTGACAGATTGTATCTTGGTCAAAATTTGATTCGGGGCCGTAGCAAGTATGTATTTATAGAATTAGAATCATTAAAATCATCAATACAACTATTTCAGTTAGAATTGATGTCAAATGTCATGATTTCATAAAATACTTAATTTTATGAAATCATGACATTTGGCATCAATTCTATCTGAGAGAATTGTATTGATGATTAACCGACTTCTAAAAAAGGAGGAGGTTCTCAATTCGACTGTATTTTTTATTTTTTTTTTATTTTTTTATTTTTTTATTTTTTATGTGTGTTACCTCATAACTCTTTACTCCGTGAACCGATTTTGAAGATTTTTTTTTTATTTGAAAGCTGTTGCTTCACATGTGGTCCCATTTTAGTTTGGTGAAGATCTGATAAAGAACTTCGGAGATACACCATGGAACTCTTCAATAAATGATAGCAAACCTTCCAGAATTGCTGCAATCGCATGTCTGTGTATTGTTTTCACCACTTCACAACATTACATCACGCTGATACGCTCTGAAGGGGTATACAGATTTCTACAGTTCATCCTGATACACCCTAATTTCACCAACTATGTTCAAATTCCCTATTTTTGGTGTTATACATTCGGGTATAACTTTACTATTAATTTAGTTGTAGAATGGGGTACAACAACTAAAAAGTGAAAAATAAAAAACTTTTTTACAAAAAAAAACAACCGACTTCCAAAAAAAAAATACACTAAAAATGAAAAAATAACTTTAATTTCGGAAGTCGGTGTCAAATTTCGAAGAAGTAAAATACAAACACCGACTTCCGAAATTAAAGTTATTTTTTCATTTTTAGTGTATTTTTTTTTTGGAAGTCGGTTGTTTTTTTTTTGTGATTATAGATAAAACGTTGCGCTGAGCGCCATAGGCATACTTAGTATGCCTATGGGGCTCAGTGGTAGCGTAACTGCCTATAAATAAAAAAAATATTCGCAATTGGATCAAAACTTCTAGATCATCTTTAACACATAACCAAACATGCAAAGAAACAAACAATTTTCCCTTCTAATAACATAAGTTTAGCTTAAACTTTGAAATAAAGAGATTGTAGACGCACAAGCTTCCTTCATACCTCAACCAACCAGCCAAACACTATCAACCTACCTACCAAGAAAGGTATCATGATCTACTCGATGTATTCGTAGACACTGAACTTTGGCTCTCGAGGTCAGGCCGACGGAGCAAGGAGGTTCTATTTACAGCAAATATCGATGCTCTATGGTAGACCCACAGATTCTAGCTTCAGTCTACACCTCGTGTATTTCTGAAGAGTGCCTATTGTTATTTTGAGGTGAACTCGGTGAACTTTATTAAATAAAAAACTTAAGGCGCTATCATATCACAGTTTCGACGTTTGATGTTTTGGCCACAACTAGACGACGTGGTTATCTCCGATAAACTATCACTAGACATAAATTGGCGCGAAACAACACTCACATTCACATAAGGCCCACCAAAACGAACTCTTCCAATGATTTTTACAAAAATCATTACAATAGAAGTTCTTATTTATACTTTGCATTGACAACAGACGGCCATGGTGATGATCTGACATATGTAGGTAGGTACTGTATTCTTACGTAATTATACCTAGAAACTATAGTTTCTAGAATAGGTACAGCAAGTGTATTTTTTTCAAAAATTGTTTTTTAACTATGTAGGTAATCTTTACTTTTATAAAAGGAAGATCCCGTCCAATTGTAAAATACCAAAAAATGACAAATTTTCAGAAATATGGGGGTATGGGTATAGGGTCTATGGGGCTATCTATTCAGGCATAATACACTATAGTTTGCATATAGTTTTAGTTATAGGATACAACAATTAAAAAGTGAAAAATAATTTTTTTTTTACAAAAAAATGCAACCGACTTCCCAAAAAAAGTTTTTTTCTCCGATAATTTCCAAATTTCATGTTATTGAGGTTATAAATTCAGGAATAACTTTACAAAGTAATTAGTTTTAGTAATGAGCTACAGTAAAAAGTTTTTTAATTACAGAGTTGCAATTTTCTTAAAACGCTGGATTTTTATATGAAAATTAGTTAAAAATACAAGATTATGCATCAAATCTGTATAAAATAACATGCCATGCGTAGCTGGTCCAGCTAGCAACATGTCAAGAGAGGCTCTTGCTGTTTGTGTTGCCTGTTCAAACAGTGCGGCTAGTCACTTGTTTATTTAAATAAAATTGACATTATATTCTGTACTAGTGGCAAATTAAGAGGTTCTGACAGGCACGACTTGACATGACAACTGGGGTATCTAGCCATAGATAACTATATTGGTAGCAAGCTATATCTAGCCGTGTTAAAATCTGTCAGGTTTTGGATAGGTTTGATGTTACATTATTCAGTTCAGTTAGTCAAATATAGCCAAATAAAATTATCGTACCCAAACTTTTAATTAAGTCATAATTTCTTAAGAATCCTCATCATCTTAAGAGGCCTCTTACAGTCCACTAGCGCCGCCAATCGAAAAAATGTCATAACTCGTAAATAGAATCAAAAATACAAAAAATGTTCTATTATTAGTGTGGAAAAGGCAATAACGTAATTGTATAACACCTTATCATCACTTGAAATATAGCTGTTTAGCTAAATCGTGCAATCAAAACATAAACGGCCGTTTTTGTTACAAATGCACGATTTAGCTAAACAGCTATATTTCAAGTGTTGACAATGTGTTATAAAATTACGTTATTGCCTTTTTAACCGACGAAAAAAAGGAGGAGGTTCTCAATTCGACCTTATATATGTTTTTTTTTTTTTTTTTTTGTGTATGTTCAGCTCTCACTCCGTCATTTATGAACCGATTTTAATTATTCTTTTTTTGTTAGATAGGGTATACCTCAAGGGTGGTCCCATGTCAAGGAAATCAGGATCTGATAATGGAATCCTGATAAAATTGAGAGAAAACCTTGAAAATTGTTGGCACGTTTAGCGTTTCTGTACGTATGTTCGGCCTTCACTCCGTTGTTTATGAACCGATTTCGATGATTCTTTTTTTTATAGATAGTGTATACCTCAAGGGTGGTCCCATGTCAAGGAAATTCGAATTTGATTATGGAATCCTGATAAAATTGAGAGAAAACCTCGAAATTTGTAGGCACGTTTAACGCTTCTGTACGTATGTTCGGCCCTCACTCCGTTGTTTATGAACCGATTTTGACGATTCTTTTTTCCATTAATAGGGTATACCTCAAGGGTGGTCCCATGTCAAGGACATTGGGATCTGATCATGGAAACCTGATAAAATTGAGAGAAAACCTCGAAAATTGGGCACGAATATTGTTTCTGTTTACTTTTCATAACTTTATCAGGTATTTGCATTTAGGAATCATCACATCATGAAATTAAGCTGATGATGGCAACCATACCTTTCCTTAACAATAGAAGTTGGATATAAAAAACTGGTTTTAGTGACAGATACCACTGAATATACTTTGAAGAAAAGACGTCTTTGGAATATTGGAGGTAACCTCAACTGGTCAATATCCTGGGAACCTTATAAAAGGATGGTTCAGTGCCAAGACGAATGATGAAGGATTAGAAATTAGCCTCAGAGTATTAAAAGATGATGCGAGTCACAAAAAATCATAAAATAAAAAGCTTTTTAACAAAAAATTCAACCGACGAAAAAGAACTAAAAAGCAAAAAATAAATTAACCTTTAAAGTCTTAAGCATTGAGCTTAGTTACCTACATAAAATCTCAAATTTTATATAAACTAATTTTGAGTCGGCGCCAAATAATAAAATATAATACATCTAGTCTTCTTCATTTCTACGTACATATAAAATTTTGATATTTAATAATTAGATTGTTGTTTGGCGCCGAATCAAAATTAGTTTATATAAAATTTGAGATTTTATGTAGGTAACTAAGCTCAATGCTCAAGACTTTAAAGGTTAATTTATTTTTTCTACACTAATAATAGACCACATTTTGTATTTTTGATTCTATTTACGAGTTATGACATTTTATCCATTGGCGGCGCTAGTGGACTGTAAAAGGCCCCTTAAGACAAGACTTCCTTATTTGCTTTTAGTTGACTATTTTAGAAGTCGGTTGTATTTTTTGTAAAAAAGTTTTTTATCTTTCACTTTTTAGTTGTTGTATCCCAGAACTAAAACTAAATAATAAAGTTATGCCCAAATGGATAACCCCAATAACATGGAATTTGAACATAATTGGAGACAGCCAAAACGTCATCTGTGTATACATTTAGATTGTTTATGTTGTTTTTTTTTCAAAAAGTGATAAATCAATTTCGATAAAAAAGTATGGCCCACTAAACAAAAAAAAACATCAAAATCTATTCACAAGTGGCGGAGAAATCGCGTAACAAACATAGAAAAAGAAAAAAAAAACATACAGACGAATTGAGAACCTCCTCCTTTTGGTAGTCGGTTAAAAGGTAATCCACATCAAATGTTTATAGCATAGATAAAATATGTCAAGCAGAACCTAAAATAAGGTATATTTCATGCAGAAATAACCTAAACCATTTCTAAAAATAACTCTTCGTATCACTGCTTAAGCCGCGCTATGAGCACAGAGAGCAAATCTCAAGTGTACCGGTTACGTAGCAAACGAGGCTCCTACGTAATTGGTTGGAAAATTCAGAAGGCTTACCTAACCATGGCCGGCCTGTATCGACATGCTTGTGCCGCGGAAATATTTTGACTACACGCTTCTCTGATACTATTAGCGCAAATTGTAAGGAAAATTTTTGTGAGAAATTGCCGAAAATTCCGTATATACTTCTCCGGCGGTTTCTGAGATGGGATTAGAAGGACGTGTCAAGCTCTACCTATACTTTAATGATGAGACAAGTGCTCATGCTAAAGCAGTGATTGACAAATTTTCATGCTAAAGTAGACTTTGAGAAATTTTCAACTACGAATTCTTAATTCAGGAACCAGGTTAGTTGAAACTCTAAAAATTATTAAAAAAAATTAATACCTTATTAATTATCAAGCGAAGCAATACACTAAAAATGTACTACGCTCAGTATCTGCTCAATGCTGAGTAAGGGACTATATATAAGATAAATGGAGAAATGTGAGCTTCACCGGGGTTAGTGAAAAACAGGCTTGATATTATGTGTTTTTAACAGCTGTACTATTTTGATCATGACTTAAGCCGCCAACTGTATCTGCATAGCCTTTTCCCAACTTTATTAGGGGCCGGCTTCCAGTCTAACCGGATGCAGCTGAATACCAGTATTTTACATGGAGCGACTGCCTATCTGACCTCCAAAACCCAGTTACTGGGTAATACGATACCCCTAACATAAGACTTAATAACTTTCTTACTGACTTAAGACTTATTATGTTGTCAAACATGGATTTAACGGTTTTTGATTTGTTACTGCTCAGCTGTATGTTATTAAATATACTTAAAATAATGTGGGCGGCTTTGTTTCAGAAAATGATAAAAACCTTCTAACTTATTGTCGGATTTTTATCAAACCGTCGACTTTCAACATTTTTTTTCGAGTAGGAATTACTGTAGTATTGGGATGTGTACTTCAACTTTGAGAACCGAAAAAAAAAAATTCAACAAAATTAAAAGAAAACCCTGGTTATTAACTGGTTTTGTTCCGTCATTCCTCAACTGTTACATTTGATAAACTGCAAAGCAGTTTGTCGGCAGTAGGTTCTCGTGGATTTTGCGCGAGGTCATATTAAACAAAATAGTTATATAAATAATATTTAAAAAATGCTATCTAAGTTCATAGTAAGGCTTTTGGTTCATAATAAAGAAATAATCAGACATAAAAAATACGGCTCTGCAAGCAACAACTTCGCATCTAGATACAGAGTAATATTAGTATAGCTAACACATAGTTCAAAATAAGTATAAATTATCCTAGCTTACAGACCATAAAACAAGTAAGCTACCAGCTAACAAACACCTACATCCATTTAACTTTAAAGCCCTTAACAACCCTGAAAGCCTTAAAACTAATACCCTGCCATAATTAGCTAAAATTACTATCAAACGAGAATAAAACAATATATGTACAACTAAAAGTTAGTTATCTACGGCGCGGCGTCGTTTGTCAAAGCTCTTGCGTCCAAAAGTTTGGCTATTAAGCGAACCTATCGGCTTCAGCTTAGCTCACACTTACCGTGACGGGATCATAATTGATGCGCTTAACTTGCTTTTGGCATATTTTGGATTAATTTTAATTAATTAAGTATTGATTGTGATTAGGGTTTGTATTAGTTGTGATCTGTAATTGATGTAATTTATCTGTCTGCTGCAAGTTCTAATCAAACAGAGTCGAATTTAACCATTTTCTAAGTAATGTATTGGTTTTTAGTTTACAAATAAAATGGGTCTAATATAGGGTATTTTACAGAGTTCATGCGGGTTGATCTATAGTTAAAATCAACGCGAATGTCAAGCCTGATCGTAACAAGTTTTTTTTGTTGTTTAAATATGTCATTCCTGCCACACTATTCCCAACCGCTGCAACTCCTCAAAAACAGGATCAACGGTGCAACAAGAATATTCTTCCATGACAATTCTATTAGAGGGTTCATGTTTAGCAATTATGATTTTGACGGTTTTTATGACGAAGAGAACCCGCCCCCACCCAAGCAATTTTCAGCAGCACCATAACCCTAAAAAAAGGTGCTAAGCAAGATGTAAAAACTCCCTTTAATCCACGACCAATTCGCGGTACAAATACTTTTATCGGTTTAGGTCCACATTAAAAAAGAAGGATACCGATATAAAATTAAGTCAACAAGTTCCTCCGAAAAATTATTCATAGAAAAAGATCGCGAGGTGAAAACTGTGGGGTGGGTTTGGGTAAGGGATGAAGAAAGGGAAAAAGTTGGATAACATGAATAGCCTTCATGAATTGGAAATGTAATTTGGCGGGTAGGTGTGTGTGCGGCAATTGTTTTCGTTCTATTGCCGGATTACGACGTTTCTGATTGACGACGCGTGAGGCGTGCGGCGGCGGCGCTTCGATGGCGCTAGTGTCGCTCGGAATGGGACGGCGGTATCAGTTGCGTGTCGCCGTTTCAGCTGATGGAATATTGAGTGATGGGGAGTTGTCTGTGACACTTCTACGCCTGATCCCTTGGAACACATTTATAACCCCGGTGGCGCTCATGTGTGCCGCTAGTTTTCCGCTAGTTTGCCTTGCCAAAATATTGCCAAAAACCCGATTCACGCGTTTTAAACCGCTGTTATCACTATTAGCCAAGGTCTTTAGACCTGTGACAAGGTTCATACACCCGGATCCTGACAAAGTCTGTAGTTACATGATGGCCTCCTGTCAACGGGGACTGACAGATGTCGAAACGTGACGCGTCCGGGGCCTTCGGTTGATTCTTTTTCTAGTATTCCCTTGATACATTTTCCGGTAGCCCTCATCTCATCATTATTACCAGCATTTAAGTATTACCTTTGTACCTATTTTTTTTTTCTTGACTGTTTATTATTGTATTACACATAATGTGTACATAAATTTTTAAATAAATAAATATTTTTTATTGGATCGAATTAAATGAGTGCCAAAATACAATACCTTGTACATTATTTAGCTTCTCGCCTCCTCCACTCAAAAAACTGCAATCACAATAGCGCAGTTGAAACAAACTCAATTCCTCGGAATAGCCCCGTTACACGTAAGCTCCACATAATAGAAAGTATCCCCACATTCCATCTGCCATCTCATCTGCAGCTCGGCAGACAATCTTGTGACAGACACGCAGACAACAGAGGGTCTGTCTAGCCTCGTAAAACACACGTTTTACCGACTTATTATACGACAACGTTTTGTAAAAACGACTTTCTCCGAGTAAAGGGAATCTAAATTGGCGTAAATTTTACGAGCACTATTTGAAGTGAGATGTAATTTTGTGAGAAGCTGATGGTAGTTTTTTCTCGTGGACGTGAGGCCGTCATAAAATGCTTGAAGGGCAGTTTAGCTGCCGTTAGTCAACGCCAGTGATAAACACGGCGGCCATTAAAGTTCACTGTTATCAGATATCGCTGCTAAGTTTGTTGTTGGGCGCGGAATGAAATAGTGTCTCAGACGTTTGTCGAGGAGATCGACGAAAATAGATCATTGTGGTGTCGGTGAGTGGTTGGTACCTAATTGTTTCGTAGTAGACAGTAAATTATATTATTATTAATTGTTAAGCGTTGTATCATCCTATACGTAATAATACTTAACTAACTATAATATACAGCATGTAACAAAAACCCTGTCCAATCCTGAAGGATATTACTTGGTATCGTACAAAATAAAAACTTGTCAAAAGCAACACTGAGCGCTCGACAAAGTTCACCTACTGTTTCGTTTGAAAGATGCCGCCTGAGCGAGACAGAGTGCCTACAGCGCGCCGGCCGGTGGAGTGTTGTCAACTTATAAAAAATTGTCTGCTATTCCGGGGCCTGGCGGGTATATATATAAAAAAAAAATTAACTGAAACCAAAAATATCTAATCTAAAATATGGCATCGAAAAACTCTTCCGCATCGCTGTCGACTGGTAATGTGCCTAAAAGACTGGCTGCGTTGCCACGCTGTATGGCATTGTTTATTATCTTTCCCAGGTAAAAACTACGTTATGATTAAAATAAAATATGTTGCTACAATGAGACAAGAGCCCTGAGATATCCATCTATTCCTAAAGCAAGGGTATAACCGCATACCCGGGCTTGCGGACGGCGAGTAGTGGGTAACTCGCCGTCCGATCAGCACCAAGCCGGAGACTCGACGGCGCGTAGTGTTCCACGCGCGCCTCAAAGAGTTGTCAGCAAATCATGACGGGGCCCGTCATAGCTGATGCTTGCTCAGGGGTTGAGGATAAATTCGAAATAGATTTACCTCGCCCCTGGGCATTCACGGCAGGGAAGGAACAGGGGTGGGTTTTAGTCAGTAAGAGTCTGACGCGCCCTCCCGCTCCACCCTAGAGCGGGAGATGTCATTGGATGATTTCCCACCCCACAAAAAAAAAAAAACGGTATAACAGCATGAAACCGACCAGAAATAGCCCAAACAGACACCAAACTTAGTTCCCATGTTTCCATGTCAATATACGTGTGTAGTCTACTTGCCTATAGATATGGCTAGCCAATAGTGTCATCTATCTTAGGTAACGCAGTAACAAAGACAGATGACCCACGGCCGTGCTGGCTAAGGGGCATGAAAGGTTAGCCTAAGGACATAATACAAAATGTAATTTACAGAAAAAGTGGCTGTAAAGGTACCTTTATCGCTATGTTTATAGGCAGTGAATAGTTTATAAGTACATATTTTATATGGGACCTTTAGTTATGGACTTGGGAGCAAAAATAATAATAAGAATGTTGGGCAAGGCAATGAGTTTTTTAACCGACTTCGAAAAAGGAGGAGGTTCTATGTTCGACTGTATGGATTTTTTTTTATGTATGTCCACCGATTTCTTTGTCAGTTGTGGACCGATTTTCAAAATTCTTTTTTTTATTCGAAAGAATATACTCCCGAGGTGTTCCCATATAAATATTATCGAAATTACTTCATCGTTTTTTGAAAAACTGAAAAAAAAAACGAAAAATACGTATACATGGTTTTTTTTTTGTGGTGTGGGTAATCATCAAATGACCTCGCCCGCTCTGGGTGAAGCGGAAGGGAGTGTCAGACTCTTACTAGCTAAAACCCACCCCTGTTCCTTTCCTGCCTGAGTTATGACGTTTTGGTTTTCTCCAATTACGAGTATGTTTAAATGCCACGTTCCATTTTATTGGGGTTTTTAGTTCTGGGGTATAACAACTAAAAAGTGAAAAATAAAAACTTTTTTACAAAAAAAACAACCAACGAAGTCGGTGTTTGTATTTTATTTCTTCGTTTTTTGACACCGACTGCGGAAATTAAAGTTATTTTTAAATTTATAGTCTATTTTCTTTTTGGAAGTCGGTTGTTATTTTTTTGTAAAAAAGTTTTTTTTAAACTGTCAATTTAATGAAGTAAATTTTTTTTCAAAAGAAAATTAGACACTAGGCATTTTTTCAATAAATAGGCGTCGAAAATGAAGTTTTTCAACAAACTTAAATCTTAAATTACACTTAAGTCACAAAATAGTGAACTAACTAAATGAAGCAACATAAATGATCATTTCATTCTTGCTTTGACTCCATTCCGTGGGGAGTACAACGGCTGGTTGCGGCTGATAAAATGCGCCTCCAAGGAGACCGCACTCACACGCGAGATTACACTGTCGGACATTGATATTTGGAGATAAGATAAATTGGAAATAAAAATTGTGTTTTCGAGACAAACGTGATTACAGCTTTTTTGAAAGTAAGCGTCCCTTCTAAAAATATTCATCCATCTATATATCGAATCAGGAGTGATGATATCCGCAAGAACCAAGGTTACCGACATAACCTGAAGAATCGCCAAACTGAAGTAGTAATGGGCATGGGCAGGGCACATTGCTCGCAGAACAGATGGTCGATGTCGCCAAAAAGTTCTGGAGTTTGTGACCGCATACCGGAAGACGCAGCATTGGACAGGAGCAGTTGTCATGGCGAAACTTGAGAGAGCCCTATCTCCAAAACAATGATGATGAGATAGCAATAGCTAATTTGGACGCAACGAAATTAAATTATAAAGTAAAGAAACGGTTTTATTGTGACATCTACAATGGTCGGCCTTTCTCGAAACAACTTTGTTATAGATATTCACATGACTTTTCACGGTTTTCAGAGACTGCATGTGTGTAAGAACAGAACCGGCGGAAGGACTTTTTAAACGCTTGATAACAGACCACTTGCCCAAGACCGACAGAACTACAGAAAATACACAGGAAGCGTTGGAAGAATTGTGTCGAGGAAGATTTGAGGAAAATAGGTAGGAAAACATCTTGGCAAAGGGAGGCCGGAGAAAGAGCGAAATGGAAGAAAATCGTCGAGGAGGCCAAGACTCACAAAGGGTTGTAACGCTGAAGCTAAGACCGAGACAACCTTGAAACAAAGGAAAAGTTTTACTGTACCAATACTTTTGTCCCCGATTGTAAATATCCGCTTGATCCTATACCTACACTTAATTCTGTTTTTAATTAAAGTTCAAGTTCCCGTGAAAAACTTTTCCCGATGCAAATGAACGCATTTACCTTACGAAGACTAGCTTTACCTTCCGGTACAAGTTTAGTTATTACTTAGAAATAATTAAACAACTTATTTGTTTGATCTTATCTTTTGTATTGTGGTTTGCGTTTTGGTTGGGTATGGTATTTACTTTTGTGGCTACTCATTTGGGCATCATTGTTCTTGCATTCTGATGTTCAGTGTTTTTTGCGAGATTCTGCGCATCAACCTTGTCGTAAAAAAATGGTATCTGAAAATCGCAATAGATATGAGTATGTACGTCACGTATCGCAAGTGCCATTTTGTTTTTGTTCCTTCCCTGCCTGAGTGCCCAGGGGTGCGGTAACTCATGTTGAGAATTTATCCGCTAATCCTAGGCATAGATTTAAAAAAAAAATCTAGTTAACTAATAAGTCAAAGTCGCTTTCCTCGTCTGTCTGTTTCTCCGCTAACTCCTCCTAAACCACGCAACGGATTTCAATGCGGTTTCTACTAATAGAAAGAGCGATAAACGAGAAAGGTTTGTGTGTATAATTTGTACCCATGCGGACCCGGAGTGAGTCGCTAATGTATTATAAAAATTGGTACTGTTTTTTTTTGTGCGGTGGGAAATCATCCAAGGACTCAGACTCTTACTGACTAAAACCCACTCCTGTTCTTTCCCTGCCCTGAGTACCCAGGGGCGAGGTAATTCTGTTTCGAATTTATCCTCAACCCCGGGGCAGAAATTGGTACCGTTATAGGCTGGTTTTGAGGACCAGCAGAAAAATCATGCTTCATCACTCTATTTTAAGAAAAGAAGAAATTTCGTTGAACCATATCACTCGGAACTAGGTACCTACGTTACACAAATAACCAGCACCTTAATCCCATTTTCCTAGTCCCAAAACAACTAAGAAACTCGAATACATTTGCAACCGCAAACCAAACATATTACATCGTATATAAAGCAGGACATTCACGGCAAGTTTAAAATCTAGTTGTCTGAAAGCCATTCGGTGGTACCTGGCTAAAGCTAGGTCCAGGCTACTGCCTATGGTATGACTCCGTAATCAGCCATTCCGATGCAAATTCGCTCGCTGAACCAACTATGGCTTTATATAAAGGGCTGTCTTCGCGTTTACTGTTGTGTGTTTGATTCGGATTTGGACAAATAGAGATTTTTATCTTTTTATGTAGATTATTACTTCGAAATTAGCTTAATACGCAACGACCCCTTTTTATTTTAAGTTCTTTTAGTACATCCAAAGATTGTTTGGTAGATATCGCTGTCAGCGAAAATACCGCCATTGTACCCTATTTAGGGCCTTATTTATTATTTTTTTTTTTTACAAAAACTAAAATTTTATCATCTGTCTAGCCTTTTCCCAACTATCTTGGGGTCGGCTTGCAGTCTAACCGGATGCAGCTGAATACCAGTATTTTACATGAAGCGACTGCCTATCTGACCTCCACAACCCAGTAACTGGGTAATACGATACCCCTTGGTAAGACTGGATGTCAGACTTTCGGGCTTCTGACGACCCGTAACGACTGTCAAAGATCCACGATTGACAGCCGGGACCTACGGCTTAACGTGCTTGCCGAGGCACGGAGGCGTCTCGGTATGTAAAGATGGTCACCCATCCACGGACCAACCCCGGCAAGCGTAGCTTAACCTGATGGATCGACCCGTGCGGCTGTTATTACTTTTGTTTTTACTTACAAAAAAGAAAGTACGCAAAAAATTTAAAAAATACTTTTATTTCGGCAGTCGGTGTTTGTATTTTATTTATTCGTTATTTAATATATTTTGACAAAAAAAAGAAACACAGTCGAACATAGAACCTCCTCCTTTTTTCGAAGTCGGTTAAAAAATAACCATGTGATTAGTTAAAATACTGATTAACAGGGTCTTTTTGGGGTTCCCTATCCGAAGGGTCCATACGGAGCCCTATTGCTGTCACTTACGTGTTTGTGATTTTTTTAACTTCCTAGACTATGAACATTGTTTTTTTTTTTTGGTGTGTACTTAATGTTTATTATTACGTATACTTTTTACTAAGTAATACCAATAGTACTAATATACGACTCGTATTATCATCATCAGCCTCTCTGTGAGACTTGTGGCCCATAATCTAACACGCAGGCCTAATGCAGGTTGGTGGATGTCACATGTCTTCGAATTTTCGATTCTATGACATGCCGGTTTCCCCACGTCGTTTTCTTCACCGTTTTGAGAGCAGTGGTAATGAAATAATTTACACAAAATAAAATGCCTGCCTAGGTTTGAACTAACGACATACAACTTCTGAGTCTCGGCCGTTACCACTGGGCCACCACTGGTCCACCACTCGTATTATAGATAGATAGATATACGATACTCTATATTATACAAATTACAATAGGAGCTTAACAATTAACAGGGTGTAACAAAGGGCTGTCTTATCTCTAAAAGCAATCTTTTACAGACAACCTTTGGATGGATTTGAACGAGAAGAAAAAAAAAACGAGTGTGTTTTGGACCACACGACTGAAGTAAAACTTCTTTAGCTCCATCTATATGTGTATATAAATAAAATATACATGTATAAAACATGTATATTTTATATATATATACACATATAGATACATAATTAATCATTTTCTACAAATATTTAAATTTATTATGGGTTTGCATTGATAAATTCTTCCGTTCGCCTCGCCCGATCACACTTTTCGTAACGCCACATATTACGTAACGCTCTCGTCACGCATTCACCGGCTTACTCCCCAAGTCAAGCGTGCGTAAAGAAGTTTTACTTCAAAAATATGACGCAGTTAGTCCGTGGTGTACTATTAACCAAAAACTCAGGTTTCACTTGTCCAGTAGCATTTTCCTTTCAACCAAAGCAGCATCAAACTCCCCGTCCACACCGCGACTGTAGCTCCATCCCAATGTTTGGAGCCGCGTCCGTTATAGGAGTAAGTGAATTTTCCCCTTTATGCAGCCACTTGACTCTGGCTACAGAAGGTTTTATCCTTTGATTACACTTGAAGAAAGTTGCAAGTAACAGTAAGGAACTCAATGAGGCCCCGGGCGCGACGATAGATGAGAATCGTTTCAGAACTTTTGTGTATACATGTCAACGTAACGCGATCCCGTCTAGATTGTTCGAGAACAATCGTACGCGGGAAATGATAGGAGGTATTGGTTTCTTAAGAAGATACCTCTTTAGTTTTTTAATTACGTCGTCGTCGTGTGTTTTAACTGGGTCCTTTGGCATGGTTTAATGTGGTCTTTTGGTAGACACATAGCAACTTTATTCAAAATCTTGAATTGTTAGGATTCCGTACCCCAAGGGTAGCGGGACCCTGTACTATTCCTCCGCTGTCCGTCCGTATGTCAGCGGGCTGTATCTCACTATCCGTAATAGCTACACAGTTGTCACAAAATGTGTATTTCTGTTGCCATAAGGAGCCCCCTTTAATATTTTTAATATTTTTTTTAATTTGTTGTTATAGCGGCTATAGAAATACACGTTTTGTGAAAATTTCAACTGTCTACCTATTACGGATCATGAGATACAGCCCAAAAAAAAAACAAAAAAAAAACTAGAAACTTGTTTTTTTTTCAGTTTATGTTACGGAACCCTTCGTGTGCGAGTCCGGTCTTGCACTTGGCCTTTTTTTTAAATCCTACTTCCTAATAATAATGCGAAAGTTTTGATGGGTGCATGTGTATTACTCAATTACGCCAGAACGACTAATTGGATTTTGATGAAATTTGACACAGATATAGATTATAATCTGGAATAGCACATAGGCTTTAATTTATAATTGGGGAAGTAGATACTAAGTCGAAGTAGCTGGCAGAAGCTAGTATTTTAATAAAAGATGTTTTTTGTTGCCAATTTGCGGCTTTTTATCATCACTACGAAATGAATTGCCTAGCAACATCTTACAACAAGCCCAAAGACGTAGAACACAAAGAAACTTGTACAAGCAGCATATTTACCCATCAGCTATTCCCGTCACGTTCTGTGTCGTACGCCACGGAACCAAAAATTGCAGCAATGTCGAAACAGTCTTGCCAAGTGTCTTCATTAGGAAAAACTTGTGATGTCAACTTTCTGCCGTTGTACTCCGGAGCCAAGGTAAACAGGACTGGTGTCGGTTTGTGATTTTGGCTAAAATATCCTAACTAGAACCATCCAAGTACCAACTTGGGGTTGCTAATTTTTGGTCTCAGCGATGCAGTTTTGAAGTGGTGGTAGTAAGTTGTTTTAGTAAGTTCAATCTGCCTAGCCTTTTCCCAACTATCTTGGGGTCAGCTTCTAGTCTAACCGGATGCAGCTGAATACCAGTATTTTACATGGAGCGACTGCATATATATCTGACTTTACCCCTTTTACTAAACCCAGTTACTGGGTAATACGATACCCCTTGGTAAGATTAGGTAAATTAAGAAAATGTAAGTATGAACAATGCAACTTCTTTAAAATTCTCCATACAAAACGCTGATTTCATAGGTGGGGACCAAATATGTCTTATGTTTTTTGACCCGCCCTGTAGCCTAAACAGTAAATTTTAACAAATGAGGTCATGAGATCGGTCTTGAAAACCGTAGCTATATGAATTTTGAAAAAAAGAAATGGTGGCCGTCATTGTAGTTGTTTTATTTTAATTTATGTAATATGGTCATGTGGGATATCAAAATAAATGGCATTAAATCTGCTATTGATCTAAAACAAATACCAACAACAGCTCCCTAGCCATAGTACTTTTCTATTATCGTTTATGCTAACGCTTCGCTAATGCTTAGTATAAAATATATGGCGATGACATGTGTAGAGAAATTTCACGTGACTTATCGCAGGTAATGTCATTGCCATACATTTTGTACTAAGCGTTAGCGTACACGATAATAGAAAAGTAATATGGCTAAGGGTGGTGGATCCGACAGCTTGAAAAGTAACTTGTTTGGAACTTTTCTTTTTTTCGTTGTTTTTGTAGTCGGTTTTTCTTTTGAAAAAAAAATTTTTTTTTTCATATTTTATGTCATCTTCAACCAGATTTCGGCCTTGTTGACAGCATCATTGCAAAAGTCGCTCATGATGCAGGTGTATTTGCACAAAGCGAGAGACGAGACAAGAGATGAGGTATTGTTTGTGATTAAACGCATTGTAACTCATCGGAGTGAGAGTGGGTATGGCTCCAAAAATTTATAATAAGATACCCACGACTATTAGAGCAGAGAATGATGTTAACAAATTCAAAAGAATGCTAACAGACTTTATGGTAAAAAAAGCATACTATTCCATTGGTGAATTCTTAGCAGACAATTTAAATACACGTGAATAATAATTGGGTACGTCGTTGTGTGAGTCAAGTGTCCGATTTATTTATAGTCAGTAGATGGCATGCAGTTTGACTAGAATACTAAATTAAGAAATGCAATGTATAAAAATATATATTTGTAATTTATATTTTATGTAATTATCCAATATTTGTATGCCTATGAGGTTGAACATAGCGATCCTGACATTAGAATAAGACCTTATTATATTGTACCTGTGTTTTACAAATAAATAATTTGAATTTGAATTTAGAGTTTCTGCACCAGAAATCATTAACATCATCAGCCTTTCTAATGTCAGCACTGCTGGGGGACAGGCCTCCTCTCTGTGAGAGGGTGTGGGCCGTAATCCATCACGTGGGTCCAATGCGGGTTGGTGGATGTCACATGTCTTCGAATTTTTGGTTCTAGGACACACCGGTTTCCTGACGATGTTTTCCTTCACCGTTTTGAGAGCGGTGGTGAAGAAATAATTTATACAAAGTAAAGCGCCTGCCTGGGTTTGAACTCACGGCCTACAACTTGTATGTCGCGGCCAATACCACTGGGCCACCAGAAATGCTGTAAACTAAAGAAATAGAACGTGAGACAATGCATACTGATTGTTCTCGAGAAAGATCCAGTCTAAGAACAGAACTAGCACCCATATATTTCACGGCACATGTTTTGTGGTCAACACACGTCTAACGAATTCCAGACCGCAGAACTTTTGTAACTATATGAAAATTATAGCCAAAACAAAGTACTAAGTACCAAACTTTTGACAGAACTTCATGCACTAACTGCGTTTAGGTGCTAATTCAAGCATTTGATTACTATTTATGAGTCCGAAATACATCGCAATAAAAAGAGCGAACTTTGGATTGTAACTTGGGCAGCTAACTATCAAAATCGTTACAACTTAAGCCATTCATTATTAACTTAATCTTGAATACAGCAAGCAAGTCAAATATTGACGGGAGGGTGTCTGGTGGAGGACTGCGGGACTGTGGGAGTGATAAGCCGTGAAGGGCCGGTCTTATTGGATGAGCACACAGGCAATCACGCCCGGACACTGCCGCCCAACTGGCCGTTTCGCTTCTGTGACGTATACTGGCTAGATTAAGTCGTAGAAGCGACAGTTTTGGAAAGACCTTGTTCTTGAAAAGAAGTGATTTAGAAAAAATAAATTCTTTATAAAAGTTAATCTAATTTCAGCGCGTGGCTTGTGTTATCTTGTGCAACGAAATAAGCTCAAACCGTCAGAGAAAGAAATTCACCAAGTTTTATAGCAGGGCTTGCTGTCTAGGATATACGAACAGCAAGGCTACCTGCAACCTAACCAGACATAGAGAATGGACTGAGCTATTTACGCCTTCACAAAATTTACTACTTTGGAGAAAAATCTGTTTCATCTCTGTAGGTCGTAGTGATAAAAGTAACACTACAGGGTTCTGATTGACCCTAGTTGTGACTAGGTTAGGGATGATTTCTGGGTACAAAAATAAATTAATTTAGTCCGTAAGTTAGATTATCAAAAAATATTGGACACGTATATTTTGCTTTACTAAACCAATAAAAAAATACAAAGATAAAACCCTGTAACGTCACATCTAGGTAAAAATTGATACATTTTTGACGTAGGTGTTGCCCGAAATTTCAATGTACTGTATCGTCCTCATTTTTAGGGTTCCGTACCCAAAGGGTCCAAACGGAGCACTATTGTTGTCAGTCCGTCTGTCTGTCTGTCCGTCCGTCGTCTGTCACAAAATTTTGTTACGAAGAATTTTTTAACTTCCCATTGACTTATGAACTTGAAATTTGGAACCCTTAATGTGCGAAATCCGACACGCATTGGCCAGTTTTTGGTTTATGTGATAAAAGTAAAAATAAATAAATAAATAAATAAATAAATGGTTTATTGCAGAAACTTGTACAACTTTTACATTTAATCTTACATAGGGACCTCCTTTTAAATAAAAGATATACCTGTGCTAGGAGGTCCCGCTCTTCAATGATAAATTATTAAATATTAAAAGTGGTGTACAAAAATAAAAGTCGGTTAAAAATACAATTCAAACAAAAAATTACAAGTAAAATGCAAACCAAATAAAAGGCAAAAAAGAAAAGTAAAAGAACTTAGAGATAAATCCTAAAATATTGTGTGTGAATGTGTGTAAATGAGTGTGTGCTTGTGATGGTGTGTATGTGTGTATCTTTTCAACTCATATTGACGATGCTTGCAGCAATAATTCAATGTCATCATAGGTCTTCAATAAAAAATACATGTCAAATATTTTTTAACCGACTTCGAAAAATGAGGAGGTTATCAATTCGGATGTTTGTATTTTTTTTTTCTTTTTTTTTATGTATGTTCGGGCATAACTCCGTCATATATTGACGAATTTGCAAAATTATTTTTTTGTTTGAAAGGGGTTTATTCCGAAATGGTCCCATTTAAATTTCAAAAAGATCTGACGATGGGTTTCGGAGACAGACAACGGAACTCTTCAAAAATTGATAGCAAATCAACCGCAATTGCTGCTATCGTATGTCTATGAATTGTTAACACAGTTTAATGGGGAACCACAACTAAAAAGTGAAAAATAATAAACTTTTTTACAAAAAAATAAAACCGACTTCCAAAACAAGTGCAAAATAACTTTAATTTCGGAAGTCGGTGTCAAAAAACGAAGACACAAAACAGAAACACCGACTTCCGAAATTAAAGTTATTTTGCACTTGTTTTGGAAGTCGGTTTTATTTTTTTGTAAAAAAGTTTATTATTTTTCACTTTTTAGTTGTGGTTCCCCATTAAACTGTGTTAACAATTCATAGACATACGATAGCAGCAATTGCGGTTGATTTGCTATCAATTTTTGGTAATCTAACTGACGTACTATTTGCCCGGGGGTGGAGGATAAATTCGAAAGAGTTACCTCGCCCCCGGGCACTCGAGGCAGGGAGGAACAGGGGTGGGTTTTAGTCAGTAAGAGTCTGACACTCCCTTCCGCTCCACCCTAGAGCGGAAGAAGTCATTGGATGATTTCCCACCCCCCAAAAAAAAAAAAAAAAAAACTGACGTACTATTAGTTATTCTGTGCTGACGGACCAGATAGATTCTTTTAGTCATCTACCCGATTCAAGAAAACGATAACTACTAGCCGCACGATCGGGTAGGCTCAGTACATTCTCTATTTCTAGACCAGAGACAGACACACGAAAGCCTACTGGGTACTGTTGACAAGGGCTTCTGTCGGCACTGCAAAACTATTCGAATCTTTGCCACCGAACCTTCAGTCCATTTATTTGCATTGGTAATTCATAATAATGTTATTATTGCCAACTCGACAATGTCCAGCTCCCTTTGATTGTCGGCCCCCGGTAATCGTGTTTGCGTCTGTCCAAACTATGTTATATTGATTTTTGTTATTAAATAACACGCTTTACTTGTCAAGGGACGTATTGACCTTTCGATTTTGTTATTTCCATGAGCCGAGAGTTGTTCCTCGTTTGTTTAGTAAAGCCGTAAAGGTTAATTGTACGGAATGAAAAGGTTCGTGGGCGGTCGCGAATTCACTCTTGTTCTAACATAATAATTGTTTTATTTAAAACGACAGGTGGGAACGTCCATTACAGACGTGTACTTAAATTTGGCATTTCCTCCAAGCTTCAAGGAGAAAATCTTTTGAAAGAGGAAAAGATTCTCCGATTTATGACATCCCTTTACTATTTGTGAGAATCAATATCTTTATTTATTTCTTATCGCCCCCACTGTGACACCAGTAGCTGGCGTCCGTTTGTCTCAGAGACAAAGCTGCTTTTCTTGTCTAAACCTCCAACGATAAATCCATTGGTGTCCAGTGCAGCTTATGCGGAACCCCGCTGCCTTCTCTACCAACACAACATCCACATAAACAACTTAAAACCACTCTTATTACGACTTCCTAAAGTCTAAACGCCCCGAAAAGTTATCTGTGTATGTCACGCCAAAAGCAATACATTTTTTGAAGTTGGATCAATGTAAAATGACCTTTATGTCACTCGTTTAAAGGTTGAATTGTCGGTATAAACAATTTGCGATTGTGTCATGTTTCCGATCATAGTGAGGGCTTGTTTGTCTTTGCTCCGTGTCGACTTTAACGCAAATAGTAAAATATATTATTTTAAAGAATATTATTGGATTGATGGCTGAACAATGAAATCAAACGAAAAATGTCAATTGTTCGGGTTGGAAATAATATTTAATATTTTCTTCCTCTCTTGAGGATGAAGACTAAAAAAACGGAAAACTAAAAAGTGAATGTGTAAGGAAAAAATCGGTTACCTCATTCGGTTTTCTTTTGTAAATCAGAAGGTCAATTCCCGTACTTGAAAATATTCAGCTTTATTTATAAAAATCGCTAACCATATGTTGGCGCAAAAAGGGTTCAGTTCTTGGCATTTAGTTTTCGAGACATCAGTAAACATTCATTCGACTATTCACGTGACCAGAGGCCTGCCTTTTTTCGGCCAAAGAATCAGCATTGCCATTCAACGTGGCAATGCTGCCAGCGTTCTGGGCACTTTCCCATTGACAGCGATGTGGACGAATTTTCCGATGCCCAATGAGCTGTATTCCTCCCAGATATTTTATGCCGCTTGTACATATTTTATTTATTAAGTTATTAGTTTAGTTATATTGTAACACAGAATTTAGCACAGGGGTTTTATTAAATGAAATTCAATCAATCTCAGTAAATTAATTTAATTAGATATTTATAGAAATCACAGTAACTTATTTAAACTGAAATCTGTTATAATTTAGTCACACGAGAATGGAATTAATAATCACTAATCAATATACATGATTATTCAACTACCTTCAATATTCGATATTAAATACAATATAAATCAAAAGTGTAGCTATACTTATCGAGTTTTAATTATCAGCGCAAACAGTAATACAATCAAATAGTTGACGGAGGTTCGATCTGGTCCGTGTCTTCGTGAGAAAAAGAGGACGAGAATGACGTGCAACCTTATTTATGCACCAATTCCCGTCATGGCGTCTTGAAGTGCGTGGAGGGGCTTGACAGCGATGAGGGCACGCCGACGACTGTGTTGCCAGCGTCTTAGCTGGCCAGTATAGATGTTACAGCTCGGCCGTCCTGAAACAAAGTGTCCACACGATGTGCATTAGTTAACTTTCTAATAGATCTATAAGATCTTCTGTATCTAATTGACTGTCAGCGTCATCACTATCAGAGCCAACAACAGCAACATACGGTCTCAAAGAATCTACGGCCACCACTGTACCAAATCTCTTGTAACCTCTAAATCCTTTTACACTGCGTATCATATATCGGTCATGACCAAGCGACTTAGTTATTCTATACGGCCCGGCAGCATATATGTAGCATCAAGTTTTGTATTTACTCCAGACTGACCACAGCCTTTCGGATTACGCCATAAGACCAAGTCCCCTTTCTTGTAGATACGACCATCTTTACGTTTCTTATCGAATTGTCGTTTCATTAACTGTTGTTTACGTTTAATGTTAGCAGTGGCCTTTGCTCTTCTATTGTCTATATTTAAATTGCTTTCACTATTTTCCAAATTTGAAACTTTACTCTTATGCTTGAACATTAAATTAAAGGGGGCTTGACCTGTGGTTTCATGGCACGTGTTGTTAATACCGAAACCTACATCAGGCAGGCAACAGTCCCAGTTACTTTCCTCACTGCTAGTTCTTAAACCATTCAAAATTGTTCTATTGACCCTCTCAACCTGACCATTAGCTCTTGGTGTCGCAACTGATGTCAGCACATGCTTTATAAGGTGTTTAACTGCAAAGTCTTTAAAGTAACGGCTACAAAACGCAAGACCCCGATCGGACACTATGGTGGAAGGGAAACCAAATAATGAAAATACATCATGTAAAATATGAATAGTTTCAGCTGAACTCAAGGTGCGTGTTGCTCTGGCGATAACAAATTTTGAGAAAGAACATGTAATTACTAAAATATATTGATTGTGTTTACTAGACTTCGGAAAAGGTCCTAAGTGGTCAATGTGTAGAGTATCCATAGGCACCTCAGGTTTTGGGATAGGATTTAATTTTCCTTCCAGCTTTCCATAATGTCCTTTCCGAAAAGCGCAATCCAGACACGAAGTGACATATTTTCTAATAAACTTAGTCATTTTAGGGAACCAAAATTTTTCTTTTATAGCACTATCGCATTTCTTTAATCCACTGTGCCCCATATTATCGTGATATTTTTGCAAAAGCTTCCAACGAGCATTACAAGGGACTAACAAACGATCCCCATGTAAAATTTTCTTATACAGACGTTCATTACTTATTTTGTAATTATTCAATATGTCTGGATTGGCATTAGGTCCACGCAATTGGTTGATAATGTTACATAACTTTGGATCCTGCATTTGAACAGTAAGAAACCAATCATCAGCAGACAGAGCATAAACGTGGGTATCTACTGGGTTACGGCTCAGCGCATCAACGTGCCTCATTTTGTCTCCAGCCCTATATTCTATTTCTAAATCGAACTCTTGAATTTGCAGCCACCAGCGTGCAATTCTCGGAACTAAATCCTTTTTGACAAATGTGTGTCGAATAGCAACACAATCCGTTAATACCCAACAAATAAACTTTGAACCTTTTTAACGACTCAACAACTGCTAGTGTCTCCAATTCGTAACTGTGATAATTCTGTTCTTCACGGGTAGTTGTGCGACTAAAGTACATTACAGGTTTTAAAGAGTTATCTACTTGACGCTGAAGCAAAATTCCTGCAACACCGAATTTACTTGCATCCGTATGGAGTTCTGTGTGCAAATTTCTATCATAGATTGCTAAAACTGGTTGCGAGACTAAACTAGACTTAAGATCTTTAAAAGCTTTATCTTGGGCTTCACCCCATGACCAGGTCATATTTTTCTTTGTAAGGTCTGTAAGGGGTTTAGCAATAAGGGAAAAATTATGTATAAACTTTCTAAAGAATGAACAAAGACCAACGAATTGCCTGACTTGATGAACATTAGATGGGGTAGGAAAATCACGCACAGATTTTATTTTATGATCACCTGGCTTAATGCCATCCTTAGAAACGTAATGACCGAGATAATTTAATTCAGTTTGAAGAAAAGAACACTTTTTCATATTAAGTTTAAGATTGGCCTCACGTAATACTTTCAAGAGAAGTTCTAGTAACTCTAAACCTCGTGGAATATCGCTGCTTGGTAGTAAAATATCATCCATAAAAGCCAGAATATGATCACCATCACCCATTTTGTTAACCTTATTAATAATTTTATTCATTAAACGTTGAAAAACCGCAGGTGAATTGGCTAAACCGAACGGAACCCGAACGTATTCATATTGCCCGTCCGGTGTAATGAAGGCAGTTTTGTGAATTGAATTTTCGGAAACCGGTAATTGGTGATAAGATTGTGACAAATCTAAACTAGTGAAGAAGTTTTTACCTGCTAATTTAGAAATTTCGTCATCAATTATAGGCAAGGGAAATCTATCTTTTATAGTTACTGCATTTAAGGCGCGATAATCTACGCATAGTCTTACGTCTCCATTTTTCTTTCTGACTAATACAACGGGTGATGCAAAATCTGAATTCGATTCCCTAATAATGCCGGCTTCTAAAAGGTCTTTAACTTTTTCACGAACTGTTGAAAGTTCTGGTAATGAAAGTCTATACGGGCGATGATACACAGGCTGATCAGTGTTCAATTTGATATCCATCTCCGCTAGGCTTGCGAGTCCTAATTCCAAAGTTTTAGACGCAAAACAAGAACTATATTGAGACAAAATAGTAAACAAACGTAGCTTATCGTCATCACTTATATTACCCACGTTTATGTTTGCCAAATTAACACCACCAATACACATATCAGCACATAAATGATCATCAACTAACAGTATATCCTTTTGGTCCAATTTTGTCACATCAGCATCAGCAAAATTCGGTACGAAACCACCAGCACTCATATTCTTTTGGCTTTCAAAGCCCAACCCAGCGTCAGAATTGGACCAACAACAAAGAAATATTTGACTCACCAAGCCAGCTTCAGCTTCTTGCAATATTTCGGCACAGCATTGCCCTCTTGCCACCACCTGGCCAGTTGCAAACTCCACAGCTTTCGAACCCAGGTTGTAAACTCGGAGCAAACCCTCGGAGCCCTCCACCACAGACGCCGGGATAATGTACTCTTGATCTGAGAGGTTGAAATAACGGGGATTAGTATTTACAATTCCCTTTGATCCACCACTAATTAGCACCGGAACCATTGCTGCTTCGTGAGGTAGAATAGTCAAACTATTTTTGGAAACAAGATCTATTCTTTGTTCAGTATTTTCTACGACTATGCCTTGGATATTATTGTGATGTTGGGAAAGGATCACAGAATTACCATTTATTACAAGGGATACATCATCTCTATTAATGACAGGCTGCCCTAACAATAAATCGATTTTTCCCAGGTCAACATGAGTAACTAAAGCACTCGTTTTTACACATAAACCATCCAAGGAAACATTAATTTGTATTTCGCCCAGTGCGGGTATTTGACTGCCAGTAAAACCTTTTAAAATTTTATCACTTGGTTCGATACTACTCTGTAATAATTTCGCAAAACTATAACTTATGACATTACTTTGGGCTCCAGTGTCCAAATATGCAATAGCCTTTAATCCATTAACCGTTATATCTTTGAAGTATAAATTGTTAAAGCTTTGTATTATTTTCAATTCTTTTATTTTATTCGAGTCAGTATGAACATTCTGCCTACAAAATCTTGCAATATGCCCGGTCTTTCCACAGTTTTTACATAACCGAGTGTCAGGGTTAGTGCAATCCCTAACCAAATGGCCTTCAGTATTACAGCGGTAGCATTTGATTGGACTGGAAGAAGAATTGTATGACCTTTTTTCAGCCGGTTTCGAAGTATTGGTAGCATTGGAAGAATGTCTCGAAGCACGTTGATCATTCTCACGAAATCGCGAGGACTGCGACTGGTAATTTTCCATTGATACCAAAAACTGACAATACAATTCTTCTGGGTTTGTACTTTTCAAAGCTTTAGCACTAGCTTGTAATTCAGAGGGTAGACCGCGAACAATACACGAGACCGCGGCACTGTCATCGAACCTACATCTACGGCACATTGCTAGTTTATCGTAAAAGTATTTACTCATAGTCTCTTTTGGTTCTTTCTTACGACTGACCAACTCCTCAATTAATTCCGCAAATTCAAACATCCTAGGAAACGTACGTTTCAAAAGTTCCTGCCACTCGCACCACATAAGATCATAATTGTCTAGCCTATTATACCAACGTCTAGCTGAACCATCTAATCTAGTCTGCATGTAATACGAGCGCTTTGCCTCATCCCAGCCATAAATGTCACCCAACTGGTTGATTTTTTTCACCAAACAAACACGTTATTATCTTTGTCATCCGGGTCAAATAACGGAATTATTATGTCACCTTTAACACTGTCACTTCTATTTTCACGGGTACTGCTAAAGAATTTATTCATCATACCTTCAACTTTTTCGTTTACCAACTGTTCTAGCTTACTGCTCGACGATTCTCCGTAGGTAGACGGTACTGCCCGCTTTGCTGCGGCTTGCACATCAGAATCATCAGATTCACTGCTACTGCGTCTGGCTCGCTGCCTCTTCATGATGAGCGGAGTAATCCCACTTCTGAAACTGTAACAGAATTTAGCACAGGGGTTTTATTAAATGAAATTCAATCAATCTCAGTAAATTAATTTAATTAGATATTTATAGAAATCACAGTAACTTATTTAAACTGAAATCTGTTATAATTTAGTCACACGAGAATGGAATTAATAATCACTAATCAATATACATGATTATTCAACTACCTTCAATATTCGATATTAAATACAATATAAATCAAAAGTGTAGCTATACTTATCGAGTTTTAATTATCAGCGCAAACAGTAATACAATCAAATAGTTGACGGAGGTTCGATCTGGTCCGTGTCTTCGTGAGAAAAAGAGGACGAGAATGACGTGCAACCTTATTTATGCACCAGTTCCCGTCATGGCGTCTTGAAGTGCGTGGAGGGGCTTGACAGCGATGAGGGCACGCCGACGACTGTGTTGCCAGCGTCTTAGCTGGCCAGTATAGATGTTACAATATATAGTATATTGTAATCAAATAATAAAAATAAATAAAATATGTTTTCGAGATACGCAGTTTTGTAAAATTGGGTGAATTGAAATGAATGCTCTCAATTACTACTAAGTTCATATAGTAAATGACTATATTTTATTTCTAAGTACTTACCAGAAGTTTCTTTTTTGCTTAAATTTATTTTTTTTTAAATTTATTTTTATGCTTTTTCTCAAATCAAGCTTTATCAGATTTTCATCTTCAAACGTCTGATAAAAATATATGCCAGTTTTGATTATTTTTTTAATCTTTATTACTAATTAACTATTCTAGATATCGAATCTAGTTTTTTAACTCAAAACCCCACTACTAGACCCTTTTTGCTTGGACGCATTATGTTTAGTTTACATAATTATTGATTAACGGATTCTAAATTCAAATTCTTTATAGAAAATTTTGAATTAAGAACTTGCTAATGTTTGAACTATTTTTTTTTCGTCGCCGTCTTATTTCAGCGACAATAAATATCAAAAATTTGCCAAAAATAACGGAAAATTGGGTTTTGTTTTTGGACAGACTAAGACTGAGATAAGAATCCGAACTTTTTTAAATACAGGTATTGCCACTCTATTCTTGCTGCTTCTTTTAGGTGGAGAACAATACCTCAGAGAAGAACAGAAGAATATTTGAGATCGGTTAAAGAGAGAGGACTCTCGCACAGCAAAATTGGACATAGCCTTTTTAACAAACTCAACGTACAAACTTTTATAACAAACAAAATATTCAGCATCCACACTCCCCAACAGCAGGCGACATACTCGTAATTAGCTGTAGGGCACTATCCATTGCGGGCGACATCAAATAGTTAGGGGGCATGACGGCGACGCGTTTGTGACGCTACATTGAGCGCGATTTGCGAGCGGCCGCTCGGGCGCGCTCGGCAATGCTCGGTGTACCGATTTAGGAGCCAAGGAAAAGTTAGAGGATATTTTTGCACTAGGTCTGTCGTTCCTGTGTTATGATTTTCTTGGTGGCGCGATTTGAAACTGGAGTCATTGGAGCGAGGAGGGTATCTACTGTGTTCAAGATTTAAAAATGGAACGCAGCAACTGATTTCGCGCATAAACTGTCACACGATGACTGTTCACGTTGTTTGACTAAAGTAAGTAGGAACGTGGTTTATATACAGTACAACTATTTTCTTAAGAGGGAACAGGGCCTGCGAGGAATTTACAAAATAGGTATTTGAAGAAACTATTGCCGTCGTGCTCCCTCAAGCCTGCCCCTGTAGAGTGCGATGCAACTCAGACCGATTTTATCACAAAATTTTTGACGAGATCGACGTTTCGTATTCCCCTTTTTTCTCCTCGAAAACCTCAGTTTCTCGAAAAGTGCCAAAAACGGCCGTTTCTGACAGTTTTGCCTACTACTTTGGATACGAAACATTTTGAGACCTGTTTTAACAACATAAAAATTCTTTATCCTCTTTGTAACAAACGTCAAGTTGGATTTTTTAATATTTATTTTCTGTGCTATGCTACGATTTTTTATTCAATGAGGGCGCCACTGGACCGCGAGAAGGGCCTTAAGAAAATAGTTGTACTGTACCTCGATCTTTATGTTTGCAATGAGGACTATTTTTCTTTCTTTCATTACCTACTTAAATGTGGCTGCCTATGATATGATGGGATGATGTCTAGGTAGTACACTACTGCTTAAAATAATGTTGGATTTCATCATCTGCCTAGCTTTTGCCCAACTACGTTAGAGTCTGCGTCCAGTCTAAACGAAAGCAGCTGAACGCCAATATTTTACATGAAACGACTGTCTTTCTGGTAACATGATACTCCTTCGTAAGACCTCGATAGTTGTCAAAATCAAAAAATCAAAATCAAAAGTAATTTATTCAAACTAGGCTGTGAGTCAGCACTTTTTGAACGTTAAAGTTCTACATAAAGACAGTCCCCCAAAAACGCCCGCCCGTCACCACTTCCTAGTGTTTTAGTTGTGAAGAAGAAGTGGCCAAAAAACTCCCCAGCAACACATCTGTCTGTTAAGTTTGTCAAAATAAGGGTTTTCTGAAATGACGTATACCAGATGGCAACACTGAGGTGTCAGGTTAACACATTTGTGAGTTTTTGGCGGGATTTTCTCGAGTGAAGTTCAGTGTCTTTTTTAATTATTCGCTTATGGATTCCTGGTGGATATTGTGATGTAAAATTGGTGTAGTTTTGTGTATCATGTGTCTACGCAACTGGAGAATATGTGAAATCATTATAGTAGTAAAGACTACCTCCGGAACCGAAGTTTGCCGAGAAGGCTGACTCGACACATTTGTTGCCAAATACTGCAAAATACATTAGAATGTGTTACATCTGCATTCTATTGGGGAAAAAGAAAAAGTGATAGTGATCAAATTAAGACTTGGCTTAAAGGTCTTGTAACCAAGCCAGTGGCATAGCCACAATTGTTAAAAAAAATAACACATCTGTCAAAACGCTTCAGATAATGTCAAAAACTGACATTAGTTAAATTAACATCATTTTGTTTCGTTTTCAAAGTAGAACACATATTGCCTAAGTGTCACCAACTGGTGTCGTACATTTTTCTGAAAACCCTCAACCTAAAGCATGCTGGCTATACCAACCACATGTAAATAATTTAAACTAGTGAGCACACACCACACTTCGTAAATCACCCACACTCGAAACGCTACACACTTCATTCGAAAACTTGAACAATACGCTTGTTACATATAATTTGAGACAAAACAAAGCGAAAGTTGTCGTGTATCTGTTTAGCATCTCTGCGGAAGTTGCCGCCATCGCGCCATCGGAGGGGTATGAAGTATGATACACTGGCGATAAATTAAGAGGAACAACAAAGTTGGCGCGGATAATTACTACACTGGCTGTCCATTCACTTGTACTTTCATTATTCTTGGGGCGCGTTTTCGTTGTTGCGTCGAGTTACTTTCTTGCTGGAGTTTTGGCGGTTGGTGAAAGGTTTTTGGTATAGAATTGACGAAATGAAAAGATGAAAGCAATTATGACAAGAAATGAAAAGACGAAGTCAATTATGAAAAGAAATGACAAGACGAACGCAATAATAAAAACAAAAGAAAAGACGAAAACAATAATAAAAATAAAAGAAAACACGAAAGACATAATAAAAACAAAAGAAAACACGAAAGCAATAATAAAAACAAAAGAAAACACGAAAGCAATAATAAAAATAAAAGAAAAGACGAAAGCAATAATAAAAATAAAAGAAAACACGAAAGAAATAATAAAAACAAAAGAAAACATGAAAGAAATAATAAAAACAAAAGAAAAGACGAAAGCAATATTAAAAATAAAAGAAAACACGAAAGAAATAATAAAAACAAAAGAAAACACGAAAGCAATAATAAAAACAAAAGAAAACACTAAAGCAATAATAAAAATAAAAGAAAAGACGAAAGCAATAATAAAAATAAAAGAAAACACGAAAGAAATAATAAAAACAAAAGAAAACACGAAAGAAATAATAAAAACAAAAGAAAAGACGAAATCAATAATAAAAATAAAAGAAAACAAGAAAGAAATAATAAAAACAAAAGAAAACACGAAAGAAATAATAGAAAACAAAAGAGAACACGAAAGCAATAATAAAAACAAAATAAAAGACGAAAGTGATTATGAAAATAGTTGCTTTCATACGAAAGCAACTATTTTCATAATTGCTTTCGTCTTTTCAAAAAAACACAAAAACTAAAAACACTTTTGTATACACCGTAGTGTTTTATGTTGAACATGAGCTGTTTTTACAATCGGGTCATGCACCAGAAGTAGGTCGGTACTGTGACAACCTTATGTTGCCAACCTTATGTTGCCGACTGGCAGTTTGGAAGTTTCTAGAAACTCTTGCAAAGCCGTTTGAAATTAAATTAGAAGAAATGTTAGGCTTGACGTTTGTGTCAGTGTAAGAGTGAGGGTTCCGCGAGCAGCCCGAACGTGTGGGCTAATTTTGTGTTCTGAAATATTCTTATGAATATAGTTAATTGTAGTCGCCCTCACCTCTATTAATCATCCGCCCCGTAGATAGATCCCATCCACACAGTCCTCTCGCACCGTGCCATCGAGTTGGAGTGCTACGCGACGCCCCCGATAACGTCGTCGTGCTTCTTAAGTAAGGAGCCCTACAGCCACAAGAGGGCTAGGGTTCTTACAGTACTGTCGAAATTGATGAAATTCAGGAAGTACCTAAGTAGTCCGAGTAAAGATATCAGATTTTATATAAAATTTACAAAACGCTGAGTTGGATTGGTAGGAAAACCAACTTTTGGGATCCACAACCGTAAACCATTATACCGCCATTAACCATATTGTGGATTGTGTCTTCCTGAAAACTAACAATTCTAAGTCTGAATTCCCGTACCGTACCGTGCATCCAATGAAGCTGCACACCAGCTCCGACGTACCAGTAGCACGTGTACATAATGACTCCGCGAACTGTTTGATTTAAAGTCGCAACAATTGTGTTTACGAGCTTACGTAGGACACCCCGCCACCCCTGCCTGCCCCTGTACCCCTGGTACACCCGCCATCTGAATTAACACTACCGATGATAAAGCTACACAAGTTTTGTTAAATGGACGGTGTTGGGAACCGGTACTGTTTTCCGGTGATATTTGTGTGCGATAATCGAGGATTCACTGAAGGTTTTAGTTCAGGAGTCAGTTGGTGTAGAATGTCTTTGTTGGATTTGACATTGCTTACCTACGCTTTGATTGATCATACGTTGTCTGATAATTGAGATTTTTTTAGATATAGTAGAAATTTATTTTGTTTATGCCTTTTTAATTTCTTAGTAATAATAACACATTTTTAAATAAGGTCCTCCCGACGTGTATACTGGGTGGAATTTTGTAATGCCACCTGAAGGGAAAGTACTCTTAATACTGTAGATAGAAAATTTTACTCAAAAAAAACATTCCTTTATTTTTGAAAACAAAGAAAACTGCATTCAAATATTTTCGAAAATTCGCTTGCCACATCCGGGAATCGAACCGACTAAAATCTTTAAAAATTACACCCTGTACTTTTATTGCATCGATCGTTAGGGTCAATTATAAGGATGAAATCTCTCTAACAAACTTAATAAATCAAATGAAAGGAACACCATGAAATCTTAAATTATTTTAATTATTTACAAAAAATGGTAAACTAACTAATTAGTTGCTCGAAATGGGCTCCATTTTCTAACAAATTTATTTTTCTAACGAATTAATTTCTAGTAAACTTTAATAACTTGTTGTGGTGAATATTATAAATCGTATTCTGAACTTCAACTCTCAACTCGTATCAATTCGCATAAGACTTAATGTAAAAAAGATGATGATGATTTAAAGATTTTAGTCGGTTCGATTCCCGGGTGTGCCAAGCGAATTTTCGAAAATCTTTGAATGCAGTTTTCTTTCTTTTCAAAAGTAAAGGAATGTTTTCTTTGAGTAAAATTTTTTATCTACAGTATTAAGAGTACTTTCCCTTCAGGTGGCATTACAAAATTCCACCCTGTATAATAGGCCTTCTCCATCTCACTCCACTTTTTCCTATCTTGGGCTGTTCTCATCCAGTCGTTGTTTACTAATTTTATAAGTTCGTCTTCCCATCTTTCCAGGGGGCGACCTCTATTCCTTTTTCCCCGGGGGCCAGCCCATGTAGTAATCTGTCTAGTCCATCTCTCTTTATCCTGACTTGCAATGTGACCAGCCCACTTCCATTTAATTTCTTGCAGTGGGTTAACGCATCAATAACTTTTGTCCTTTCTGTTATTTCGTTGTGTCGTTTTTTGTCTCTGAGTTTCAAGTTAAGAATGCTTCTCTCCATGGCTCTTCGGCATTTTTCAGTTCTTTCTTTCGTGTGCGTATTATAAATTCAGGTTTGGCTTGCATATGAGAGGCAAGATGAAAGACATGAGTCTAGATATATCGAGAAGTATTCCGCATTACATGATTTTTGTATCTGAGGTTTTTGTGGATATCACTTCATTGCATAATAACTAGTTGTGAAATCTAAACTCTCTCTATCTCTCATCTAAACATCTAAAACCATGATAAATAAAATTATTTGTCCTCCATACACAACCTTTTTAAGTTTATTACTGCATGTTAATGTACTCACTAAATTAAGCGCTGTCTGTAACTGAGTTTACATTGTGTGCAATATGAATAAATAAATCGCTACAATTTACTGCTATTGTACTTTCCAGGAATGAAATCCTGAATATTTTGAAACACTTCTACACAGCAAATTATTTTCCTCCCCAACACAAGAACCTTGACATCTCATCTGAGGCAATACATAAAAACTTAAACAATACCCATTTTTACAAAGACGCTGGTAATAAACAGGTATTTGTCAAACAACTGGCGCGAACCAAGGTAATGCCTCGTGAAATACCGAAATGAAATATGTATTAAATCCAGGACCACTGAGATTAAGATGAAGCTACTGACGGGAGATCAGATATTAATGAGGGCAGCCTCCAGCGAGAGCGACGCGGGAAACTAGAGATTTAGCATGGCGGAAAAGGTTGGGGTCATTAGTTCGTGTATCGTTTTTAACCGACTTCCAAAAGGAGGAGGTTATCATTTCGGATGTCTGTATTTTTTTTTTATGTATGTTCGGGCATAGCTCCGTCATATATTGACGGATTTGCAAATTTTTTTTTTTATTCGAAAGGGGTTTGTTCCGAAATGGTCCCATTTAAATTTCATATCTCAGATCTGATTATCGGTTTCAGAGACAGACAACGGAACTCTTCAAAAATTTACAGCAAATCAACCGCGATTACTGCGATCGTATGTCTAAGAATTGTTAACACAATTTAATGGGGAACCACAACTAAAAAGTGAAAAATAAAAAAATGTTTACAAAAAAAATTACAAAAAAGGAAGACACAAAACCAGGAACACCGACTTCCGAAATTAAAGTTATATGCACCATTTTGGAAGTCGGTTCCATTTTTTTGTAAAAAAGTTTTTTATTGCTCTATTAGATGGGGCATAAACATAGCTGGACGAAATTTGGGTGGACTGGTCACCACACCTTAACCCTTTTGGGAAAACAGGCATGATGTAGGTATGTTATTGTGTTATTTTTGTCCGAATCTCGCAGTGTGACGTGTTGACGGCACGTGTGTTGGCGTAGTTGTTGAACGATTGGCTGATGCGCTGCGTGTCGCAGGTTCGATTCCCGCAAAAAAAAATTGTATGGCCTGCAGAGGCTCCGCGTCTGGGTGTCGTGTATATGTGAGTTAACATGTTTCTGGAAACACCCACGCATACAGGGGTAATTCCTAGTGTGGGGCAATGTTTTTAACCGACTTCAAAAAGAAGGAGGTATATATATTTTATGTATGTTCGGACATAACTTCGTCATATGTATACAGATTTGCAAAATTATTTTTTTGTTCCAAAGGGGTATAATCCGAAATGGTTCCATTTAAATTTTATATAGATCTGATGATGAGTTTCGGAGACAGACAACGGAACTCTTAAAAAAACTTTGTTACAAAAAAAATAAAACCGACTTCCAAAAAAAAAGGTGCAAAATAACTTTAATTTCGAAAGTCGGTGTCAAAAAAATGAAGAAACAAAACCAGAAACTGCAACTTCCGAAATTAAAGTAATTTTGCACTTTATTAGTTTTTTTTTTGGAAGTCGGTTCTATTTTTTTTTTGTAAAAATGTTTTTATTTTTCACTTTTTTGTTATGATTTCCCATTAAATTGTGAATAATGCATATTTATGCGATAGCAGCAATCGCGGATGATTTGCTGTCATTTTTATGACACAAGATAAGACACGACAAATCATTATTTATTACTGTCCTTTCATTTTTATCCAGCCACACATCCCGTTCGCCTCGCTCCCTCTGGACGCTCGCTAGGTGAGCGGGGAATCAAAGAATTTAATCTACAATGAAAGAAGTTGGAGGTTCTTTGTGCGTGTCACCCGCCCGACCCTCGGAGCTGCGCGATCTGACACACGGAGTGAGGAAGTATCTGTGGTTTTTGAGGAGATATGAAGTGAGATAAATCTAGAATATTATTTAGCTGTAAGGGTGAATGACTAGCTAGAATGGAAGCTTCCATCTTTGGAGTTGGCACGATCTGACATAGGTACCTACATATAGAGCATGGGAGTTATACCTTGTGGTTTTGAGGAGTTATGAAGGCTAAGTGATAATAAATCTTAGAAATGTTTTATTTTTGGTTTGAGCCTACTCAGATTCCAAGGCTATGTGGCTGTCTGTCGCATTTCAGTAACGCTATTCGGAACCAAAAGTTAGGTTACCTAAGGTAGGTTTAGATTAGCACAATGTTGGTTCTAGTGTGAACAGCTAAAATAGCTAAAAATTTTTTGCTTTTCTGGCTAGCTGTTTTAACATTTCGCTATGAGTTTTCTTGCTCGATACACGATATTAGAGATTGAGAGCAGTGGTGGCCCAGCGGCATTGGCCGCGACTTACAAGTTGCAGGTCGTGAGTTCAAACCCAGGCAGGCGCTTTACTTTGTGTAAATTATTTCATCACTACTACTCTCAAAAACGGTGAAAAAAAAACATCGTGAGGAAACCGGCATGTCCTAGAACCAAAAATTCGAAGACATGTGACATTCACCAACCCGCATTGTGCCCGCGTGGTGGATTACGGCCCACACCCTCTCACAGAGAGGAGTCCTGTGCCCCAGCAATCGGGACATTAAAAAAAATGCTGATGATGATGATGACACGATATTAGAGGAAGTCTTGATTAAAGCCATATTGATAATTTTGTCATCTTCGTCACAGTTTCCGTAGTGTAGCGGTTATCACGTGTGCTTCACACGCACAAGGTCCCCGGTTCGACCCCGGGCGGAAACAGTGACATTTTTTTAAAAGTTGTTCCGAAATGCCTCATCCAATACTCAATCTTCGCCACGGTTCCTTACAATTCAATATCATCCCTTTGTTGCTGGTTTTCTCTTTAATAAATGCGGCGAATCCCCAATTTTAGCTCGAATAATATTGTCACCTCGCCACGCCCGAGCCACGGTATTAGTAAAGAGGGTAGTTGACTTTCATAGGCTCTTTGTAGATTTTTGAATCGGGAAAAATGCCATTTGAATAGACGTGTTCTGAAAAAGATTGGCTTTTGTGAGTTATCGTGGCTTTTAGCTCTGAAGTCAACTGTATAGACTTTGAGATCTGATTTTTTCTTATGACTTGTTACTTTGTCAGGATTGTCGCTGGTATTTTTCAGTTGATATAGGAAAAGAAGCTACTCTGAGAAAGCGGTCTTATTCCAAGCTTTTATTAAGGCCCTACTACCAGCCAAGTGGCGCCCTCATTGAATAAGAAATCGTAGCATAGCATAGAAAATAAATATTAAAGAATCTTAATTTTTAAAAATTTTAATGAGGGCGCCACTTGGCCGGTAGTAGACCCTTTACCTAAAATATTCTTAAGTAAGTTGTCAAAGAAAACTATTTTTTCAGCCACTTTTTGGTTTCCGATAGAGCTGAAATTTGGCATCCTTACCTAAACGTAAGTCCAGTGAACAATATTATGATACCATCGAGCTGATCTGATGATGGCTCCAGGATGTAGGGACTGGAACTCCCTGATAGCAAATGGTAGGATAGTGGAATTTGAGCTAGTATGTTTTATTATCATGAGTACTTACACATAGTGACGTGGGTTTAAAGCTTATTTTTACTACTACTACACATTAGTGACACAGTATTTTACTAATTCCTACTCTACATTATTACAGGTCACCTGACAGAACTTGAAACGGAGTCATTGTACTCGCAAAAAAATTTTTTTCTTTGCCATACACTTATGTTTTTAAATGTATGGCGTAGCGAATTTTTATTTCGCTATTTCAGAGTTGGCTGGCCTCGTAGAAAAAAATGGTCATAATGACGGGTGCAGACAATGAGCCCTCTCCAGCTATCGTCTAAGTCAGGAGAGAGAGATTAATATATGATATTATAAGATTTTTAATTTTGTTTTGATTTGATTATGATATATATTTTTTTAAAATAAATATAGAAATGGATCAGACTGTTAAGCACAGAATTAACACTGGATGGATGAAATGGCGGCAGGTCACCGGGACTATCTTTGACTCCCGCATTCCCCTAAAACTTAAGGGGAAGATTTATAAAACAATGGTCAGACCTGCTGTCTTGTATGGTTCAGAATGTTGGGCCACAAAAGGGATGAATGAAAAGCAATTGCATGCAGCTGAGATGAGAATGCTAAGAGCGATGTGTGGTGGTACGCGCATGGATAGAATTATTAGGAATGAGTATATAAGAGGAAGTCTGAAAGTGGCACCGCTGACTGAAAAGTTGTGTGGAAATCGATGGTCGTGGTATGGGCATGTGATGCGGAGGAATGAAGAAAATGTCGTAAGGAAAGTCTTGTGTATGAATGTGGATGGCTATAAGAGTAGGAGAAGGCCAAAGAAACGGTTGGACTGTGTGAAAGAGGATATGGGTAAAAAGGGGGTGACTACAGAGACGACGAAGGAGTATGGAAGAAAAAGACATGTTGCGCCGACCCCAAATAAATTGGGATAAGGGCAGGAGAATGATGATATATTTTTTTTTAATAATTTTTTTTATCTAATCAGGTAAAAAATGCGTATTCTTCTTTCGTCCAGATCCGTTCAGTAGTTTTTGCGTGAAAGAGTAACAAACATACATCCTCACACAATTTCACATTTATAATATTAGCAGGATGTCCAGTAGTAGACGTCTTTATGTTGAAGTAATTATGATGATGAACCTTCAATTTCAACCAAAATCTGTAGGTAGAGACTCATAAAATCAATACAATTTAATCAATCCAACCACAACACAGCCACCATAACAGTTCTAAAGTTAAAACAAGAGTTTTCTACGAGTTAATTAAAATATAGCGGGAGCCAATCAGAGGCATCAAATGAGAGAACTTGGCGGTACACCGCGAGTATCTCTCTACGACTTATTAATTCGCTGCGGGATTTTATACGTCTCTTGCCCTTTGTTGATTACTGTATTAGAAAATTTACAAAGTTTGGAGCTAGAGAGTTGTTTTTAATTGCTATGTTTCGGTTGATCATTTGGAAAATAAACAGAGTTCTGAGAATACGGGGGAATGAAATGGCAATCATGTAAAGTTTCCAATATAGATTAATCCCTTCATTTTAAAAGAACTGCAATCGGTCTGGCTAATCTAAAAATATTCACTTATAATACCACAAGAGCTTCAAAATTATCAGGTATTTCCGTTCGTTGCAAACAAATGAAGGAGTCAAGTTTTTCAGGTTAAAAAATCACGAGCGCGAAGCGCGAGTGATTTTTCCTGAAAAACTTGACGATTTTATTTGTTTGCAGGGAACCTATCGGGAAATACCAGATAATTTTGAAGCTCGTGTGGTATTCGGGGGATTATTTTATATATAGCAACGACCAGAGAAAATTTTCAAAAAATTTTCAGTATAATACCATGTAGGTTGTACAGACTGTTGTCAACATTACCTGACCCACCCTAAAATCAAACGACTTTGGACCCTCTGCCTGTAACATTAAGGTTTATTTAATTTATATGAGCTTATCACACAAGTGCACGAGGACTCGATGCGACGAACAAAAATACAATAATAACACAGACACTCAAATTTGATCTTTAACACGTAACGTTAAGGTAAACCCACCCAACATAGTCGGAGCCACCGGCATTATATATGTTTTTGTTAAGCTATTTTAATCATTATCTCGTTAACATTAAAGTTGAAAAGCTTTTAAGTCACACTACATAATTACAACCCAATCTTTAATTTCGCGTATTCCCAACAAGTTCTTGTGGCTTAGCGGTTTGATGCTGGATTGACGACGAACAGCATGTGGGTTCGAAAACACAGTCCACCTATACATCAGTTTTTTTTTTAAATTTGTTTTCATTTCTACAATATTGCTTGCAATATTAAAGAACGACCAATATGATTTTCGCCTAATAACTTATCTTGTAAACGGGTGGGTAATTTAAAAAACTTTAAGTTCACAGTTCTTTATAATGAATACGAATATTTATTTTTCAACTACCCACTTATTACAAGTTATGTGAAAATATTACCATTTTAAAAAGTTTATGTATAGTCTGTAGTTCTTTACAATAATACAAGAAATAGTTTTGGAATATAAATTCTATATTGAAAGCAAAACAATATCTTTGTCGCAGGATTTGATCTCGAACCTTGTTTTTCTCAGTCTTACACACAGACCACGAGACCAGAATTACTTGAACTAAATCATTAAAATAAGCTATTACACTTATCATATTATAACAAATAGTTATAAAATATAACCTAATGCTAACGTTTTAAAGATCAAATTTGCGTGTCTATATTATTATTGTATTTGTTCATC
Source organism: Polia nebulosa (assembly GCA_951329385.1). NCBI lineage: Eukaryota > Metazoa > Arthropoda > Insecta > Lepidoptera > Noctuidae > Polia > Polia nebulosa. Next base: position 8,808,061 of record OX589593.1, on the reverse strand, counting down.
AAATCCTCGAGCAGTTGTCTGATAAGCTCATATAAATTAAATAAACCTTAATGTTACATGCAGAGGGTCCAAAGTCGTTTGATTTTAGGGTGGGTCAGGTAATGTTGACAACAGTCTGTACCACGTGACGTCGAATGGTGCAATTCTATTGGTCGATATTTGGGTCGGAAAAATAATCAACAAAATATTTTTGAGAGAGAGTACAACAAGTTTCAAACTAAATTTCACCATTCCAAATTCAAATGGGGATAATATTTTATGAGACTGTTTTTTTGAAAATGTAGTAATGCAATTCTTTTAAATGAATTGACTGTAATGTACTGTGATGAATTTTAATTAATTAATTTTTGGTAATGTATTGTATAAAGGGTGTAACAGAAAGGTGTGGTCATATTTTAAGAACCGGTTCTGTCCATAGAAATGAACAAATTTCTCTAAGAAAAAGTAAAAAAATCCCAAAAAAAAAATTGGACTTTCCATATAAAGTTATCATCAGCTGATCAATATTTGTATAGGAGGTAAGAAAAAAACTGAGAATTGCCTCAGATTTTCTTGAAGAAAGTTGTGCATATCGATGGGTAGATGCAGATCTTAAAATATGTGGTCATATATACATTTCCGTTACAACCTGTATATATAATCTCGGGCATATTGTGTAAATTTTCTGATATGGGTTACCTGAAGTAAATAAATTTTAATGTTAGTTTTTTAATTTTTAATGCAATGTAGTTTTCTTTCATCATAGAAGTCAACTTGTAAAAACATTACCCTCTATCTAGGGCAGTTGGGTAAAAATGCAACCCTTATTTATTGCCAAAATAAAACCATGCCACCCTAACAAATCGGCTGTCTATCTCGATTAACGGACCACGAAATCGATGATACTCGATTATTTTTTTACCGATATTATTAATAATTACCAGGACACTAATTTCGCAGCGAATGATGCATCAATCCTTGCCGAAGGTAGATTAACTCCATAATACGCGGCAGTCGGTGACATATTGTACCATTAATCTGTGCCGAGGGGCTGGGCAGTATCACCTGGCTTATATGTCACTATATTATATGCTGCACTATTGTGTACTGAAATTGGAAGTGGATTGTGGTCGATCTTGAAAGGTAATGATTGGGTCATAGTTAATAGTGGATGGAGCAGCTGTTTTCTGAGAGTTTGTTGCTTTTATTTAGTTTCACATGTGTAGAAGAGAAGATGGTTGGACTGTGTGAAAGAGAATACGGGTAAAAAGGAGGTGACTACAGAGATGACGACTAATAGAGGAGTATGGAAGAAAAAGACATAAAGCGTCGAGCCCAAATAAATTGGGATAAGGACAGGAGAATGATGATGTGTAGAAGAGAAGGATAGGTTATATTATAATATTAGCCTGTTCTAGGGTTCAATGTGTCATTAATCCGTGCTGGCCACTATCACCTGGTTTATAATTTTGTAAAAAAACAATGCTGGAAGACGAGAATTGACTAAACCAGACATTTATTGCAATGATAGGTACGTAGCGAACAAAAATAAAATAAGAAGGAAATGCGAACCTGAATTGGCAACCGTTTAAGGTAATGTACATTAGGTAGTTTGTGATACGCTTTCAACGAAACTGATGAGCAATCTGAGGTTCTAGGAGTGTAGCCAAAGCGACATGTGACAACATTTTATAGGCGATAGCGATTGCCGGAATGTCAAAATGTTTGGGAATGACCATGAGACCTTTCGCTTATTTCGCTAGTACATGTCAATTTCGTACATTGTCGACTTCTCGGAAATCGTTGGGATATAATGTCACTTTGTCTGAAGCCTCTGGTAGCACTAGTTATTTTAGTTATGTTAGAAGATATTTTCGGTTTTCATAAAATAAGAAAATCTCGTGCGTACTTGGATTTCCAGATATGGTATGATAATTTTGTCTCAAAAATGGTTGATTCCGACTTTTAATATCGCCAATAGCATGCTGAGTTTCCCACAGGGTTTATATATGCAGATGCGATCCGTTCAATCTAGGGCCGCGTAGGCTAGACGTACGTTACAATATTAATTATTCATCGGATCGAGCGAATAAACCAATTTCACGGTTCTTTGGTCGCGAATCGCAGCGAACCGCCGCGGCTTATACAGGGGGCGTTAGAATGCCTTGACCTGTAAGAGGCAAGAAAGTTTTTTTTAATATTAAGATAGCTTTGGAGACAGTTTTTTCTTTGGGCTGCAGGAGAAACTACAAATACAAAGTGTGAAAATAGAAAAAATAGAGACGACTAAAATAAATAATTTTCATAAAATTCGTATTGTACTTTTGCGTCTTTTTGAAGTATAAACAATTGCTACATTCTTGTCTTTTTATTGTAGTAAATAAAAACTTTTTTCATAAAAACTTTTTATTGTTAAAATGTAAGATTTTTGTGCTACATCCCACGTACAATATCTAAGTTAAAAAGAGGGCGGCAAAAACTGTTATTCCGAGGTAACTTAGAATTATATCTGAGTTTCTACTGGGCCTAACAGGGTATTTTAAGAAAAGTTAGACAGTATAAAGGTACTACTATCCAAATGTTGTCAGTGTGGAAGTTTCTTGTTCATAGCTACTCCATTTTTTGCAAAAGGGTCAATTATTTTGTCAGTTAGGCGAAATAAGTGATCATACTCACTGTTCTATGGTAAAGTAAAAGTATCGATACATGCCAAATATGCAGAACCAGTATGACGATGCCATTTGGCATCTTCAACTGGGAAATATAAAATGCTTCCGTACAGAAAATATATATCAAACCGCCATATTTATCCGGCGGTAAAGTTTCAACCAACATTTCATCATGAAACGCAAAATGGAACTGCTAATCAATGGAGAAAATTAATGAAAGAAAAAAATAATCACTAATTTGCAGCATATGTATCTGGCGGTAAAGTTATCGGGCTATTGAAAATGCCGCCCTTAATCAACCAAAATTTCATCATGAAACGCCAATGGAACTGCTAATCAATGGAGAAAATTAATGAAAAAAAAAAAAAAAACACTAACTTGCAGCATATTTATCCGGCGGTAAAGTTATCGGGCTATTGAAAATGCCGCCCTTAATCAACCAACATTTCATCATGAAACGAAAATCGAACTGCTAATCAATGGAGAAAATTAATGAAAGAAAAAAAAATAATCACTAATTTGCAGAGCACCCTATAGAACAATAACTAAACGTATCCGTTAAGCCGAAACCGCGCGATCAAATTTGCAGCGTCAGCGCGCACGCAACCGCCCGAGAGCGAGCGTGTGACGTCACTGTTCAGTATACATACGGTTATTGTACCGCAAAGATTTTACGCGGACTAATTGAAGCTAGAACACCAATTAGTGTCATTGTAGTAACAGTCAGGGACAAATGGAACGAGGTCCCCTATTCTGCGTCATACAGAAATAGGGAAATTATGCAAGTAATTCAAAACTTTTCATTTTTTTAAATATATGTATTGGACCATAGAAACAATGTTGATTGATTATTTTTAATTCATCACTTATTTTCCGTGACATCAGCAACCATTTAGACTCTTCACGTGACCAGAGGGCCATTTAACGTGGCAATGCTGCCAGGGTTCTGGGCACTTTTCCCATTGACAGCGATGTGGACGAATTTTTTGATGGCCAATGAGCTGTACTTCTACCGGATCTTTTATGCCGCTTGTACATATTTTATTTATTAAGTTATTTATTAGTTTAGTATAATATGTATTGTAGTTATAGTCTGTTGAAAATTAATTCCCTTATTTTACAATTTATTATTTTATGTTGCATGTTTTTGATGAAACTAAACGTAAACTCAAAATGTAACGTTCTCAATAATGCTGGTAGTGACGAGACGAGAAAATATATGTGTCAAAGTAACACTTAATTCGTAAAAAGTACTTTAAAATTTTATTATAATATTGAAAGCTAAGAAAGCTTTAACAGCCACGAACGTTTAAAGTGTAGGGCATCGCACGTACAAGTGCAAATTTACAAAAGAACTATCTGTGACTTTTCAGAAATAAAAGCCTCAGGCAAAGGCTTTATGTTTATGAACGGAAGTTTTCACGCCACAGTTTTTATGTCATCATCTCATCATAGTAATGGCTACCAGGGTGCCAACAGTTCATATGTAGTTATATTTGAGATATAAGCAATTGCATGTCTACACAAATAGGTACCTATAAACATACCATATCATAAAATGGCAATTCAGAAAGGCCCCGTTTCACTGCTGGACACACGTTTACCCCAACAAAAGTTACCGCACACCTCGCACCGAAAATTTCATATACACGCATTTTAATCACCAAAATAAACAGTCCCGAAACTTCTATACATTCTATTAAATTAAGCCTTTCGGTTTGAATATGATAATGCTCGTTAATTTTTATCCGCTCTGGCGGGCCCCAATTACCCGGCTGGGTGGATCCAACGGATTCCAACGGATCCAACGTGATGCGATGGGAACCGGCCCACCCGGGTGTCTTCGTTTTCACTCTTCGCTGATTCTCTGACTTGGGTACCCTGATTTAGACAATTAAATTAAGTTTTGGGCTAGAGGTTGGCGGATGGGATGGAAGGGCGAGCTGTCAATATGTTGTCAGATTGGAATAGTGTTTAAGTTTATGAAGCAGGTATATCTTAACTCGAAAAGGGAAAGGTTGAGCATTGATGATGTGACATTTTTAAATGGATCAATTTGTCTTTTCTAGAGGCCTTGTTGTCCAGTCTACGATATATTTATCATCATGACATCCCGATGAATCTACACAGAACCACTGACTATTATTACTCATGACAAAAGCCCTTGGAATGTTTTGGCTAGATTGTAAATCGCTGAAAACATATTTCAGGTTCAAACTAAACATATTAAAGTCATTCAGTTTCAAAACACATCTCAAACATTTGCACAAAAATTCAAAGTTCAGCAAAGTTCAATATTTCATGAATGATTTGTGTTCGTCAACTCGTGCGCAGCGGCCCGTGAAATCGCTCGCATCGTACGTGAGTCAGGGCTCGTGATCTAAACAACATGCAATGCTTCAGGCCCGATATGATTTATATTTGAGGGTGGCCGTCCAATCGAAATAACCGAAATAAAGGAGCAATTTTGTCTGTATTGTTTGGAGAGCTGCGGTTAGCGGTTTATTCATAAAAAGTAGTGCTTAGTTGTGCGTAGTGGTTGTGGTTATTCGAGTGAAATGATCTCATTATCCTGTCTAACACCTTTGATATCTTTATAAAACTTTTATATCCTTTGATATCTTTATAAAACTTTTATATTGGCCTATTGGACCGTTGTTTAAATGTTTCAGGACTTATGCCTATATTGGATTTTTAGGGTTCCGTACCCGAAGGGTCCAAATGGAGCCCTATTTTTGTCACTCACGTGTCCATCTGTCTGTCTGTCCGTCCGTCGTCTGTCACAAAATTTTGCTACCAAGAATTTTTTAACTTCCCATTGACATTTGAACTTGAAATTGGGTGATACTTTACTAACAAACAACAAAATTTGTTACGGAAGCCGAGCGAAATCCGATACGCACTTTGCCAGTTTTTTTTAGAGGATTTCCTAGAAAACTGTTATGCTTCCCGTATACACAACCATGAAGAGATCTTTTGAGCATATGGCGACTACGAATTATCCAAGCCGATATATACAAAAACAAGTAAGATCAAGAATCATTTGATTATTAGAAATTGATTGATACGTATTCTTCCTAGTAAAACACTGAAAACGTCCCCATTCGTTACAGGAAACCTTCCTGCAGACAGTTCACTGTCAGCCGTAATAATTTCGCTAAAATCCGTACCTAACAACTCTATGAGTAAATTTAAGGTTTCTCGAATAAGCCGGCAGCGTCCAGTACGTCCGATCCGAATTTAGAACAATATTCTAGTTGTCAACTCTGAATTGAGTTGTGCATTTTATGGTTTTCGTTAATTTTGCGTCTGCCATTGTTCGTAGTTGTTCATTATATTGTTTAAAATGGATTACTGAGAAATATGCTAATGTTTTCAAGCCCGTCTGCGAAATATTTCACTCATGTGATGAAATGAGAAGAGCCCTTTTTCTTGTGGTAGGACAGATTCAGTCTAGTGTTCATTCTTCAATGAATACTTCATTGAAGAATGAACGTGCAATTCAATGGTGCCTCCCTTAGGCACATTGAATTGGACGTTCATAGGAAAAAACCGGCAAAGTGCGAGTCGTATTCGCGCACGAAGGGTTTTCTGTACCATTATCTATAAAAACGGCAAAAAAATCTCGTTTGTTGTATGGGAGCCCCCTTATATATTTATTTTATTCTGTTTTTTAGTATTTGTTGTTATAGCGGCAACAGAAATACATCATCTGTGAAAATTTCAACTGTCTAACTATCACGGTTCATGAGATACAGCCTGGTGACAGACGGAAAGACAGACAGATAGACGGACGGACAGCGGAGTAATAGGGTCCCGTTTTACCCTTTGGGTACGGAACCTTAAAAATAAGTTTGACAGTGTCTTAATTTCATTGTAGTTATCGCAGTTTTTAGAGTTCCGTACCTCAAAACGAAAATGGAAGCCTTATAGGATCACTTCATTGTCCGTCCAGGAAAGTGTAGAGATATCAAATTGAAATTAATATTAAATACTCAAATCTGCAATTCCTTGGACCTGTAAAAAAATCAAAATTCAAAGTTAACGCTTTCAAAAGATACGGCCGTTTTGCTCCATATTTTGACACTCGCAAGGGAATCAAAACTTATAAGGTACTTCCCGTTGACCTAGAATCATGAAATTTGACAAGAAGTATTGTCCTAGAGCACAAACTGAAAAATTCGAAAATCGTAAATTTTGCATATTTACATCATATTTTTTTTTAACGATTATGAACTTATAAACTGATGCAATTGATAAACTGACTGCGACCTATTATGTCGATGTGAAGGTACAAAAGCTTTCCATCGCCAAAAAGTTTTTCAATACATACCTGATTCCTATAAGTTTGTACGGGACGGTGCACTAGTCGGATTCGCACTTGGTCGTTTTTACTGTACAAAATAAAATACGAGTAGCTTCAATTTCGGAAGTCGGTGTTTCTGGTTCTGTGTCTTCGTTTTTTGACACCGACTTCCGAAATTAAAGTTATTTTTGCACTTTTTTGGAAGTCGGTTCTATTTTTTGTAAAAAAGTTTTTATTTTTCACTTTTTAGTTGTGGTTCTCCATTAAATTGTGTTAACACTACATAGATATACGATCGCAGCAATCGCAGTTGATTTGCTGTCATTTTTTGAAGAGTTCCGTTGTCTGTCTCCGAAACTCATCATCAGATCTATATGAAATTTAAATGGGACCATTTCGGAATAAATCCCTTTTTTATATATGACGGAGTTATGCCCAAAAAAAAATACAAACATCCGAATTGATAACTTCCTTCTTTTTGAAGTCGGTTAATATTTTTTTTTGCCAATAGAACGCCAATTAATGAACATTCATTAGTTTTACATGAAAACTATAACTCCACTTCAGAAATCAATAACAGTATCCACCTACAGTTGAACCAGTAATTCGGCAGTAGACCATGCTTGTCCCTTATTGCTGCCTTTGCACTCAAAGCTGGAGGCCGCAGCTTTGTGCTCTGAAAACGCAATTAGTGCTGCCAGCTAATATCATGCTATTGTGTAAGTGACCACACACGTGTACGATGATATATGTGGTTCCGACAAACTGAAACAATATGCGAGCGAAGAAGTTATATTGAGCAAGAATCTCTTTGCTGGCCCCGACATGATGAGTTTGTCTATCATCTTCATCATCATTTCAGCCAAAAGACATCAATAGCTGGACATAGACCTCATCTAAGTGTTGTCACATCGACCGGTCCTGTGCGTCTCGCATCCAGCGGATTCCCAGGACCCCAACTAGGTTATCGGTCTACCTTGGGAGGTCTAACAAAAAAAAGCCGACAGACATCCATAGCTGGATATAGACCTCTTCTAAGTGCGTCTCGCATCCACGGTCCACCTTTTGGGAGGTCTGCCAACGATGCGCCTTCCGGAACGCGGTTGCCACTTTAGAATCTTTCGGACCCATCGACCATCTATTCTTCTCTCTGTTTCTATCTTTGGCGATTCATGTCCAATGTGATATTAGTTATTCAATCAATCTGTCTATCCCAGTAAGGTTAGGTACTGTTAAATAAATACTACAGTACGGTACTGTTAAATAAATATAAGATGCTGTTCTCTCTTCAAACTAAGTTTCCTATAATCCTGCACGAGCAGGATTATAGGAAACTTACGTGTGTTGTTGTTTATTGTTATATCTGTACGAACCCATATAACAATAAACAACAACACACGTAGGTGTAGTACTCGTAGGTACGGGTACAGTTAAATAAATGCAGTGTCAAATGATAATGTTAATCCGTCACATGCAATGTGTCGGTGTTGCGTCCCACGGGATTTATTGGGGCGAGCAGACGAGCGGGGCGAACGCAACTTTTTTTTATTTTGCTTAGTAAACGCTGCTTTGTAAAATTCTAGTTAGTAGTTTTTGAAAGTAACTGGAATTTAAGTCCCTTTTAATAGTTTTGTCTTTAAATTTAAGTGTCATTGCAAAAATAAAAGCGGTGTATTCATTTATATTGTAACGCAAGTGAGTGGTAATGTTTTAAATACTAGTTCTGCCTATATAAATGAATAAATTTCTCTAAGAAAGTCTTAGACACTTCCGAAAAAAGAACTGAAGAAAGTTGTTCATTTCCATGGGCAGGAGCATATCTAAAATATAACCATCCGTTTCGGTTACACCCTGTATATTATAGGTAGGTTCTAGAGAAGCGCGACTGTGTACCGGCAGACGCAGCGTTGGAAGGCCTCCGAGACCTAGGCCACTTTAAATGAATCATAATATTTCTTGCGCACAATTCAAATAGCCCAATTCATCCGTGTGACAGTTTTGTATGGAGATTCGTAAAATGGTTATACAACATCTGAATCATACTCAATTAAATTCATAACAGAATCAGAGTGCGTGTTTATATTGCCACTAGATATGAATTGTGCGCAAGAAAATTTATGATTCATCAAAAACGGCCTTTTTACACCACCTGGTGAATACCGCCGGAACCAGTAGGATGCGAGACGCACAAGATCAGTCGTTGTGGCAACACTTGGGGGAGGCCTATTTCCATCAGTGGTTGTCTTTCGGCTGGAATGACGATGATATAGATTTCTGACTTTCTAAAATTAATCTAGGTTTTCATTCCTTCTTTGTTATGATTTGTTATATCAATTTATAATAAATAATATGAACATTAGCCTCAAACATTTACCTTTTAATTAAAAACAAAGCGCAGTCACAAACCACCCGTCTGCAACTCATAAATCAAAGGAAAATGTGGAAAAGGGGTGCGAAATGACACGTGTCGCTGTGTGCTGATTGGTCACATCGCACCCCTGGGTGTCGGGGTCGCGTGCCAATTATATGCAATAAGGGATAAGCTGATTTCGCTATGTGTCGAATTTCTGCTACTTTGCTAGGCTACAAGTGACTGATGTATGAGACAGCAAGCTTTTTGTTTTTATTTTTAACGTGGGGGAGACTTTAAACCCCAACCAATCTGCCCAGCCTTTTCCCTATGTGGGGTCGGCTTCCGGTCTAACGAAATGCAACTGGATACCAGTATTTTACATAGAGTTATTGCCTATTATGACCTCCATAACCCTGTCACTGAGTGGCACGATACTTTGAACCTCAAACCTCCTAATTCGTATGTTACTATTGAAAAACGATGAATTATATTGGGATTTTCCAATACGAATGACTCAGTAGCAGCCCGGAGTTTGGAAGTTGGTGGTGTGACACTCTCGTGCCTAGGAAAGCACTTAAAGCTGTTAGTCCTGCGCCTGGTCTCTGTCGTGGCTTTTTTTTTTTTGGGGGGTGGGAAATCATCCTATGACTTCTTCTGCTCTAGGGTGGAGCGGAAGGGCGTGTCAGACTCTTACTGACTAAAACCCACCCCTGTTCCTCCCTGCCTTGAGTGCCCAGGGGCGAGGTAGCTCTTTCGAATTTATCCTCCACCCCCGGGCAGGCATCGGCCGTGGCAGGCCCCGTCCTTTTGCTGACAACTCTTTGAGGCGCGCGTTGAACACTACGCGCCGTCGACTCTCGGGCCTGGTGCTGATCGGACGGCGAGTTACCCACTACTCGCCGTCCGCAGGCCCGGGTCTACGGTGGCCGGAAATCGTCTCGCGGCGTCCGAACCCCCTGGCGTCTCCTGTGGCGGCTGCGGCTGGGGGCTCTAGGGCAACTCGGCTGTTGTCGAGTCTCCCTAACGTATGCCGCCTCCCTCTTCGCGAGCATTACTGCTTCGCAGATGGAGGAGACGGCTTCCCATTCCCTCTCGCTCCGTACCATAGCCTGAACCAGGGCACGGCGCGAGAGGTCGCTGCCGCCTATTGCATCCACGAGGACACGGCGGTGCTCTGCCCAAGCGGGGCAAACCTCCACCGTATGCTCCACCGTGTCCTCTGGGCGATCCTCGCAGTGGAAACACCCCGGGGTGTCTCTGTCGTGGCTTGCCGTCCCATCGGACTATTAGAGTAAAGGAACAGAAAATACACCTTTATGTGCACACACTTGTACACTATAATATCTCCTGCGTACTTGGGAACGCATAGCATAGCCAACGGGTGTTCAACAGAGATTAGCCAACTAATCTCCGTTGAAACGGGCCACTGTTATCGGTCGGAACGATTTTATTTATTCCAAAAAATATCTGAGATACCTAATCCCTCATTATACAATACTTTTCCTTTTTTCAGCTTCAGTGGAATAGTTAGATAGCCATTTATTTTGTAAATCTACAGAATCATTTAGTTTGGGACAACATTTGACTTTACATTAGAAGGCAAATCACAGTACCCGAATTTGCACAAAGAAATTGCTCCCCGAACAACCATTTTCCAATTCAAACCACATTGATTATCGAACCGTAAAATGATGTCCGAATGGCTTAACTATTCTCGTAAGCAAATACTTCGTCCGATTAAGTTATCACAAAGTGAGTATACTAAATCCAATTTTATTTAAACGGGGTAAAATGAAGGGCGAAAAAGAGCAAAATGTCCGTCAACACGGTAGCAGAGGAAGGGTCAATTTATTTTCGTATTGATAAACCCTTGGACAGTTGACAATGGTGACGGTTGGACGGATCAGCCAGTGTAATTGGACCCGTTTTATTTAGAAATCGAACGTAATTTGAGTTTTTTTTATTTGTTATTTTATTATTTTGGCGGGCCTTTTTGTAGGGTTCAATCAACAATTCATCATGACTGAGTTTTTGAAATGTTTAGCTAAGGGGTCATCCTGCCGGGGTGGCGGGATTGTTCAAAAGAGTTTCCGTGGCAGTGGAACGCAAAGGGCAACTGAAGGAACACCGGTAGGTTTTAGTCAGTAAGAGTCTGGCATTCCCTGCCGCTCCACCCAGAGGAAGAAGTCATCTGATGGTTTCCTACCCTCAAAGACAAAAAGGGCGCATGCAAATAGAACACCTACAGTTGTTTTTGTGAAAATATCGGATGTTTATCGTCACTTACATTTAAAAACATTTGGAGAACACCAAAACGTCACCGAGGTACACGTATTTTCCGTTTTTGTTCAGTTTCTCAAAAAGCGCTGAAGCAATTTCGATAAAATTTATATGGGACCACCTCGGGAGTATATTCTTTCAGATGAAAAAAGAATTTTGAAAATTGGTTCACAACTGACGGAGAAATCGGGTAACATACATACAAAAAAAAAAAAATACATACAGACGAATTGAGAACCTCCTCTTTTTGGAAGTCGGTTAAAAAGTATAAACAATAGCAAATGTATGACACTATAGATGAGAGTTTTTAGCATCTATCACCGTAGCCGTCAAGCCCAGTGACCAAACCTACGTACAAAAATGCCATCCTTATACAGTGATATCCAGAAACTTATTTAGTATTTTCGCATGATAAATCCTCAAAAGGCCAGCATACACTGGCGGTAGATACCGAGCATAAAGCGAGGGTCGGTCCCCAAGAGGTCCTATTGATACTGTTAATGAAATCCGTGACCCCCGCACGATAAGTGCGTCTTCTTCATACATTTTTATCTTAGCAACTTTTGAAATGAGACGACCAGTACTTGAGATAAAGATAAGATTTAATTTTAGAAAGACTCTTTTCTTAGTAGATTGCTTAGTGTTTTATTTATTTTATATCTATTGAAGAGACGTTGATAATCTCTCATGCTAAATCCGCTTACGATTTTCGATCAGCTATGAAAGGGTGATGCAAAATTGGCAAAAAATAATCTCCCATTTTTAGGGTTCCGTAGTCCTAACAAGGACAAGGAACGCTTATAGTTTCGGTCTGTCCGTCTGACTGTTAGTACTTTAAAGCTGAAATTTTGCATAGGTATATATGTATATTAATCACGCCAAGAAAACGAAACAATGAAGTTTTGAAAAACATTTTTTTCTCGCCTATACTATCATCATCGTCATCATCATCAGCCTTTTAATGTTCCCACTGCTGGGGCACAGGTCTTCTCTCTGTGAGAGGGTGTGGGCTGTAATCCACCACGCGGGCCCAATACGGGTTATGATGCCTATCCTGTGGTGTGGGGTATCGTTGGATAGGTCTTTCAAAATCATTGAGGGATGGTTGAGACTATTTTTGATTCGTTTTTGAAATATCATTTTAAAGTTTAATACTTTAAAATGATATTTTTTGTTCGGTTCGGGCGTCCCCCCGTCCCCTATAAAAGTTAAACGTTGGCTTGACAAAATCTGAAAAAAATCATGATAGTAGTGAATATAATGAACGTTCAAGAAAAACCATCACGGCTTATTTAACTTTGTTAGTTTCTACTTGGAAAACTTCGAAACACAATTCCTTAGAAAAAAAAAATACCTACAGCGAAGTTGTTACTAATTTAATATTTATAAAATGGGTGGTAACATGTTTACATGTCACTCCGGTATCACCGGGTGCCGCCCTACCTCCGTCGCGTAGTCGAGGCGTATCTGACGGACAGAGCCGTCATCTACCCCGGTCATCAGGGAGTATGGAACCGGCGAGAGATGTCGTGCGGTGTTCCACAGGGATCGGTCCTGGGGCCGCCCTTGTGGAACATCGGATACGACTGGGTGCTGCGCGCCGACCTCCCCGCTGGCGTCAGCGTAGTGTGCTACGCTGACGACACGCTGGTCTTAGCGCTTAGCGCAGGGGAGGTCGCACGAGGCGGCGGCCGAACTTATGACACGCGGGGTTGCGACAGTCATAGAGAGGATCCGGCAACTGGGACTCGAGGTGGCATTGCACAAGTCCGAGGCCATGTGTTTTCATGGTCGTCGGAACGCGCCACCGTCGGGTTCCCAGATCACGGTAGGAGGGGTTCGCATCGGCGTCGAGGGTACGATGAGGTACATGGGACTCGTCCTCGACAGCCGGTGGAACTTCGTCGAACATTTTCGACGTTTGGCTCCCAGATTGGACAGGGCCGGGGCCGCCTTGAAGCGGCTCCTACCCAATCTGAGGGGGCCAAACGCCTCCTGCCGGAGGCTCTACGCGGGAATCGTGCGGTCCATGGCCCTCTACGGGGCACCGGTGTGGGCGCGTTCGTTGAGGCAGCGATCAGCTCGCCTGATGAACGCGTCCCAGAGGGTCATGGCGATCCGCATCATCCGCGGATACCGCACGATCTCCCGTGAGGCGGCGAGCCTCCTTGCCGGACTGTCACCGTGGGATCTGGAGGCAAAAATCCTCGCGCACCTGTACGAGTGGCGCGAGGAGGCCAAACGCCGGGGCGAAACTCCGCTGCCGCGACAACTCGCGGCTCGGCGGACCGAGCTCCGGCAGGATCTCATGGTGACATGGAGAGAGCGACTGTCGCAACCCAGCGCTGGGCACGCCACCATCGAGGCGGTAGTGCCCCTCTTTGAGGAGTGGCTGGAGAGGCGTCACGGCGCCCTCACCTTCCGCCTGACGCAGGTGCTCACCGGACATGGCTGTTTCGGGAAGTACCTGTGTCGGATCAAGGCGGAGGTGACCCCTGCGTGTTTCCACTGCGAGGATCGCCCAGTGGACACGGTGGAGCATACGGTGGAGGTTTGCCCCGCCTGGGCAGAACACCGCCGTGTCCTCGTGGATGCGATAGGCGGCAGCGACCTCTCGCGCCGTGCCCTGGTTCAGGCCATGGTACGGAGCGAGAGGGAATGGGGGGCCGTCTCCTCCTTCTGCGAAGCAGTAATGCTCGCGAAGAGGGAGGCGGCACACGTTAGGGAGACTCAACAGAGACCGAGTCGCCCTAGCGCCCCCAGCAGCAGCCGTCGCAGGAGACGCCAGGGGCTGCGAGACGATCTCCGGCCACCGTAGACCCGGGCCTGCGGACGGCGAGTAGCGGGTAACTCGCCGTCCGATCAGCACCAGGCCCGAGAGTCGACGGCGCGTAGTGTTCCACGCGCGCCTCAAAGAGTTGTCAGCAAAGGACGGGGCCTGCCACGGCCAGTGCCTGCCCGGGGGTGGAGGATAAATTCGAAAGAGTTACCTCGCCCCCGGGCACTCGAGGCAGGGAGGAACAGGGGTGGGTTTTAGTCAGTAAGAGTCTGACACACACTTCCGCTCCACCCTAGAGCAGAAGAAGTCATAGGATGATTTCCCACCCCCCAAAAAAAAAAAAAAAAAAACGTGTTTACATGTACAAAAAAACGAAAAAAAACCTGGCACTCCGGGAGTACCGTCAGAAGTGAAAACAAAAAACTTGAACAAAAATTCGCAATGCGCCCCGCGATCCGCCACGAGTGCTACGACGAGCGTCGTAGCGAATCGCGTAGCGGTGTCGGTGGCGCGCGAGTTCAATTGTTTTTCCCATCTCAAACAGCTCAACGCGCCTAAAGAAGTTTTGACTTCAAAATCTCTTTAATTTTTTTTAATTTAAACGTTAGTAGTAGTAGTTACGTAGTTCGTCAGTTAAACCGTGTACTTAATATGGTCATAGTAATAAATATAAAGCCCTCTTCTAAGTCCGCATGCTAAAACGGGTGACTACGGAACCCAACACTGCACGTGGCCCGACATACAATATTTTTAATTCAGAAATAATCGGGGACACCGATTGGAATGGAATTAATTCGTAGCACATTTTTACTGTACTTGATTTGAGGCCATCACACATTACGAAATTCACGATCTAAATCGCCAATCAGTGACGGGTCTATAGAACTTTCAATTCTAAAGCAGCATTCACACTATTCAGCAACTGCACGTTCATACCGACCATTACGCATTCAGGAGGCGTGCGATATGAAATGTGCATTTACACATCATAATGTGGACTAATTGTAATGCAAACGGTTACGTGGCAAGAGGAGGTGGCTGATAATTGGCCACCTACGTGCTCATTCGCTCGACGAAAAACACGACAAATCGTTCGCTCTGATGTGAATAATAATCCCATACTTGGTTTAACCATATTATCGGTAATGGCTTAATTTTAAAGTAGCCTTTTTGTGGGCTTGATTTAATTTTCAATAATTTAAAAAAAAAAAAACTGTTTTTCTTGTTTTTATATATTTTGATTTTACTAGCGCGTCATTAGTTCTGGCGTTCATATTACGGTAAGTTGCAAATGAGTAAATCATAATTATGTGTAGGTATATACGTATATTCAGCGGTGCGATTTGCAACTATGGACCTATCTAATAAAACCACGGGTGGCGATCTGACAATTTGCTAATTTTTTATTTTAACAGTTTCTGCTTTATTAAAGAATACCAGTCTAGAAAATGTGACAGTTATGTTTTTGAAAAACATAGAAATATCAGTAATTACTTTTTATTTTGTATGTATAATTATCAGTTACTGTAATAGGGCCTTCAAGTGTTTAAATTATCTCTTCTTGTGTCTCGTTTCCCTATTTCAATCCTTTTTATAACATTCCAAAATGAGAGCAGTTTTTCTCTTCTAGAATGATAAAGCACATCTCTAAAAACAGTATTTGTTAATCCCATCCCTCATTCGTAATCAACTTAATATTTATGTTGCCGCACATTAGCATAAACTCATAATGAAATTCAAAGTTTTTCACACGTGCTAATTGTAACGAACGCCGTCGCGGCGCGCCCACAAATTGTATTAGCAGACCTCAAAGCTCAGACGTCTGTTTGCACTGCCTTCGTTTGACGCTGCAACTCGTGTGTTGCAGTATCACGTTGTGATGTTGACTTGAAAACTGGTTGGGAATTTATTCTTTAGGTTATTTATATTATTGTGTCAGTGAAGAAAAAGGTCCCAAAAGCCAAAATTCAAGGGCATTTTTAGGATCCACCATCTCGTAATGGGCCACGCAACACCCCAATTGGCGTAACACATTTCTTATCATAACCCGAAGGATTTTGAAGGAAATTCATTATCCATAAATGTTTGCAATATTTGTCTGCCCGACAACGTGGTAATGCAAGTAATGTTATTGGATGGTCAAAATGAAAGGTCTTTCCATTCATCACCATCATCATCATCATCATCACCCTTTTTAATGTCGCCACTGCCGGGGTACAGGCCTCCTCTCTGTGAGAGGGTGTATTGCCATTGCAACCATGCAAATGGAGAAGAGATCAGTCCCAGCCTAGCAGTGGGAACGATATATGTTGATTTTATGTTTGTGGAGCTTTAATAGCAGGAACGTTCCTTATCGTATTCAGTCTTCCATTTTTACACCCCACCCAACACTCCACCCATACGAACAACCCGGGCCTGCGGACGGCGAGTAGTGGGTAACTCGCCGCCCGATCAGCACCAGGCCCGAGAGTCGACGGCGCGTAGTGTTCCACGCGCGCCTCAAAGAGTTGTCAGCAAACACGACGGGGCCCGTCGTGGCCGATGCCTGCCCGGGGTTTGAGGATAAATTCGAAAGAGTTACCCCGCCCCTGGGCATTCAGGGCAGGGAGGAACAGGGGTGGGTTTTAGTCAGTCAGAGTCTGACACGCCCTTCCGCTCCACCCTAGAGCGGAAGAAGTCATTGGATGATTTCCCACCCCACAAAAAAAAAACCCATACGAACATAACGTTTCGGGAATCCATAATGTGTGCATACAGCTAAGGAGTGAAATTCCCTGCCGGAATCTGTGTTTCCTGATAGCTAAAACCTGAAGGTCTTTGCCAAGAGTGAATAGGTTACTTCTAGGCAGTCGTGCTCCATCGGCAACCACATCATCGCTTACCATCAGGGACATAAAAAAAAGAAAACATAAAAAAATATAAAGAATCCTTCTAATATCAATCAGTGATAAATATAATCTGTTTCCATCCCTTGTTGTTTTCCCCTGTTGCTCTTAGATTCTATTTTAGATACTAGGATAATCCGATACTAGTTTTAATGAACATGTCAATCACGTATTGAAACATGTTTTCAATGAATTGAGAACTATTGTTAAAGATTAATGAGAAAATTTATCGATGAGAGGATTACTGATTAACTGTGTTGGCAACGTCTCTTGTGGATTAGATTGTTAGAGTGATATGACTATGGTAATATCTTTTTATTGATTTTAATTGACATACACAGTTTACACATTGTTTCATATTTACTTGTGTTTCAGTAGGCGCAAAGTGCTTGGGTCACCAAGATACAAACTGCGCCTAGTTTGAGACCCATTGCTAATTTGTCAAGGACAGTTTATATTCGAAAGGAATTAAAACTGAAACACAAGTAAATATGAAACAATGTGTAAACTCAAACAACACAGAGTTTATAGTTTTACGTGGTCTGATAGCGCTACGTGGCAATTTATAACAAAGACAAAAACAAGAACACAATATTTATAGGTAGAAGGAAAGAAATCTATTAACAGAGATAATGCCAATAAACAGTTAAATTATATGTAGTTGATCTCAATATTATAGAAGTGCCTACACGACCTATCAACTATGTTTCCGATCGTGCCACGACTCACATAGAAAACCATCTACAGATTTCTAAAACGCCAGTACGCCATTTTCATTGAATTTTTTGTCACACACTTAATCAAAACAGAATTGCAACAAAGCAGGAATGCTCGTTACACGCACCGCCTCGCTTTGAGCATGAAAAAGACAGAAACAGAGCCACCAGCCGTACATCCACATGAATGCGCCTCGACAATAGCCAATTTGACACTTTAAGTGACAATGAAAAACTTAAAAAAAGTAACAATTAGGGTTGTTCCCACCGTCCCATTCTACGCTCCGGAAGCAAGCATTTAATATTCCATTAGGCACTTTGAATCGAACTGGTAATAATTGGTGTAACCCTATTGACTTTTCATATTGGTAGCACTCGCGTTACTTGGACTATGTGATAGCCATTTTTGCCTTAATGGCCTAATCGATGCTTGCTAGCATTTCTGTTCTAGGCTGTAAAACGAATTGAGTTTTATTTTTAAGTTTTATGAAGCTTTTCGGAACTTTGTTTCAATGAGACGATTTTTATTGTAAAATTTTATTATCATCCTTTAAGTTACATATTTTCACAAAATATATCGCACACGCATCAAAGTGGTACAAAACAAAACTCTAAAACAGCGTTCTATTTTAATTTCTCCTTCAATAGAGTGTGAACATAGTTTTTTATACAGCCAATTAATTTTTCAGTTTCTACACGACTGGCTGGCCACAGCCGCAGAACAAAATGTGATGTCGCTTGTCAAATTAGTGACGGTTGCGATCGCATTGCATTTTGCTTTTTTAAATTTCGAATGCCGCATGATTGGCGACTGTTATTGAACGCGCGCTCTCGGCTGGAAACGGATGCGTTCAGTCAGTGAGAAAAGTTTACATACACTTTTGTCACATGATTTTGTTTGGAAGTATTTACTTTTGATACTTAGGCAGAAAAGGAAAAGATTACTTTTCAAACAAGAAGGACATAACACTGTCGCAATTGTTATTTTTTTTCGAAAGCCTGATTCTCATTATTTTCCATACTTATACTGGGTGTAACGGAAAAGTAGTGGTCATATTTGCATCTGCCCATCGACATGAACAACTTTCTTCAAGAAAACCTGACAAAATTAAAAAAAAATTGTTTTAACTCCCATACAAATATTCATCAGCTGATGATAACTTTGTATGGAAAGTCCTATATTTTTTTTGGGATTTTCTATTTTTCTTAGAGAAAGTTGTTCATTTCCATGGGCAGACCCGGTTCTTAAAATATGACCACACCTTTGCGTTACACCCATGTGTAAAACTTTTAAATCGACGATGAAGCAATAAACTATGACCCCATTTCCATCTCAAAATTAATCCAATGAGGAAAGCTGAATAGTTAAAATAATAGTTTTGCCTTTACAATATCTTTATGGCCATCGTAAAGTCTCTCGTTCGTATAAAGGTTATTTATTGTTCCAATTAGTGGAAAATTGGCGTAATTAAGATCGGACGTCAACCAATTTTCGTCAGTTGTGTACCTTTAAATTATACGGAACTAACGGAACCTGATATTTTATTCCACTCGCATGGTAAGTTTTAATGTGTGCCCTTCAAAATTGCGTGTTTATTTGCTAAAAAACCAGCGTTCACTCACTCTCCTGAGCGCAGCGTGGTGCATGCAAAACTTTGCCTTTCTTGGCAATATCGCAATATGTATTACCTATTCGTCAAAGAGTGGTATTTTTTTCAGAAAAGACTTGATTAACATTGTCAGGATTTTCCAAAGACTTTCAGTGGTCACTTTTGATTACGGTTTTTAACTATCGGGTGTAAAAACACAGTTTCCGAAGCCGAAAGCCACATATTTTACTCATTATTTGGATAATTTTTTTCCACTAGACCATACGTGAGAATCCACTGGTTCTGGAGATATTGAAGGTCAAAGTTGCAATTTTTTTTTTACTTTTACGAATATAAATTTAAAGTGAACTTTTTTCCAAACAAACATTACCTGAGTTTTTGATTTATTTTTTTTGAATTTTCGAAATTACGCATTTGAAGTTACAAAAACGCAATAAATATCAAATGTATCCGACAAGTACCAACGTAGCTTAGAGCGAAGGGGCGGGCTTTAATTCCACTTGCCTGGGCTCACGTTAAATTGCGTGCAATTAAAAATTGTTTTTTTTTTCATACCTAAAAATAAAAGTCGTTTCCCAGCAATAATTTTTGCGCAAAGCTACTTTGTTAAATGCGTATGCATAGTTGACGGCTATGTGATGTGTTTTTTTACACTCCGTACATGAAGCAAGAAAGTTTGTTTGTTGTGGTTGGGATCTAATCAGATGACTTCCCCCGCTCTTCGTGTCAGACTCTTACTGACTAAAACCCACCCATGTTCCTTTTTCCCCCCGCAATGACTCTTTCAAACAGTCCCGCGAAGCTACAATAACCTGACTTTAAAGAGGGTAACTTTGCTTTAGACAGACAATGTAAATGACAACTCCATGATTGAGCGTTCCTCTTTTTTTCGGTGAAGATTTTGTTTTTCACCAAAGAAAAGGGGTTTCATAGAATCATCTGCATCGCACTCACACCCAGTGTGAGTGCGGTGCCCCTGTCCAGAACATGACTCCTATACTCGAATGCCCCAAGTGCATACAAGTGCACTTTATAGAATCATCTGCATCGCATGACTCACACCTAGTGTGAGTGTGGTGCCCCGGTCCAGATCATGACTCACATACTGGAATGCCCAAGTGCGCATACACCTGCACTATGGAGAACCTGTTGCAATTAATGTGGCCAGCTTCTGGGTCGAAAGTATTTAAAAAGTTTGAAACGAAAAGTTTGGAAGTATGAAGAAAAAGGACCAAAAAACATAACTAAAAAATTTGAGGACATAAAAAACATTTTTTATTTTTATTTTAGATGGCTTTACTCTTGACTCTAGTCTAAGTCAGAGGTGACAGAGACAAAGTCGACAATGTAGCGAGCTTACCCAGAAGAAGCCTGTTAGGGTTGCATGCATTCGGAAACACAGACGTAGGTAGAGAGTTACACTCCTTTGCTGTGCGCATTATGAAAGACGTTTTGAAACGCTTAGTGCGAATTCGTAGAACAGCAACAAGGTAGGGATGGTAACTTGCAGTGCATCTAGATGTCCGATGGTAGTAGGGGGTCAGTGAGATGAGGTCATGGAGTTCTTGGGCACACTGTCCGAAGTACATCCTCTATAAGACCGACAAGCAGGCAACCTTGCGGCGATGAGCCAAGCTGTGGAGGTTGACATCCACCAGTTTTACATCGCCAATGAGCTTCTTAGCTCTGCTTTCCACTGATTCAAGTGCAGCAACTTGTTATTTAGCTGAACCATCCCAGAGGTGGCTGCAATACTTCATGCAGGATCACACTTCTGCTTTATAAAGGTTTAAAAGCTGTCCAGGCGTGAAGTATAACTTCACTCTGTTTAAGATGCCCGGTTTTTTTACCGCAGTTTGGGCTTTGTACTCAATGGTGGCGCCGAAGTTGAGACTGGATGTCAACTCCATGCCAAGGAGCACGAGCCGATTAATTAGAGGAACAGAAAAGTAGGAGTTTAGTCGAAACGTCTCTTTTTTGCGGTAAAAAGACACGCATGTGTTTTGGAGGTGTTAAAAGAGACCAGATTGTCATCACTTACTGGGAAACAAGGCTTAAAGTCAAATTTGTTTGCTCTACCATGGCTTCTCTCAAGGAACGAACATCGTTTTTTGCGTTGGACAAGTATCTCTATGAAGCCGTACTGTCATCTGCGTACCCAACAATACCAGGCTGAAGTAGGTCACTGATGTGCAGCAGGAAAAGAATTGCAGAGAGAACAGACCCCTGAGGAATTCCGGCATCAATAGCCATGAGGTCAGAGGAGCAGCTGTCAACGACTACTCGGATCGACTGTTCACTTAGGAAGTCTGATATCTAGCTACAAAAATCAGCTGGGATAACCATAAGCAGGAAGCTTGCTGAGTAGACTTGCGACATAATAAACATGCCGTTCTTCCTAGATGCAATCAACATGCAGGCATAAAACACCCAACGTCCTTAAAAAATATCAACCTTGGCCACTTTTTAAAATGGCGAGTTTGAACGAAGCACCAGCGGCGCGGTTCGATGTAATTTAATTTCATGAGTGGGCTACCAAGCCTCGTACGCTGAATCGTAATAAGCAAACTTCGGAACAAGTTTGATAAGCTTTCGGGGCAATTACCAAGATTAAATAGCTGCCGGTAAGGGCTTTCTTAATGTAAACGCTGTACGTTTTAATGTTATAGTGAGGTTTTGGAGTTTTATTGAGAGTTGCTGAAGTGGAGCTTTTGTGGTAACATGTTGTGTATTGGTTGGTTGCGTAAGAGTTTTGATCGGTGTTTTATGAAAGGAGTTCTGATAACAAAACTATATCAGTATACAGGGTGTAACGGAAACGGTTGGTCAATGCCCAAAAACAAATTGGGCGTTCCGTACAAAGTAATCACTGACCGACCGACTTCCATAAAAAAAAAACTAAAAATTGCAAAATAACTTTAATTTCGGAAGTCGGTGTTTCTAGTTTGGTTTGTTCGTTCAATTTTTTGTGTGTTCCTTTAATGGAAGTTGGTTGTAATTTTTTGTAAAAAATACTGTTTTTAATTTTTAGTTGTTGTACCCCATAACTAAAACTAAATGGTAAAGTTATGCCCGAATTGAGATCATCTAATGTAGTTGAAGTCAATTAAATACACATTAGTAAGTACAACTCAAAAAACGACTGGCCACATCGCGCACATGGCTTGAGAAGCACCAGCTTTCAAATAAATAAATAAAAAAAAAAACTTCAAAATCGGTTCACCTAGAAAAAAGGTTCTGAGGAACACATTAAAAAAATACAGTCGAATTGAGAACCGCCACGTTTTTTTTAAGTCGGTTGAAAATTTGTATGGGAGGACCAATTTTGTTTTTGCTGAAGTTTATTTACTTTCTTGATAAAAGTTGTTCATTTCTAAGGGCAGAAGCAGTATTTAAAACATGACCACGCATTTCCGTTACACCCTGTATATGAACAAAAATGTCATTTTTAGGGTTCCGTACCCGAAGGGTTCAAACGGAGCCCTATTGTTGTCACTCACGTGTCCGTCTGTCTGTCTGTCCGTCCGTCGTCTGTCACAAAATTTTGTTACGAAGAATTTTTTAACTTCCCATTGACGTATGAACTTGAAATTTGGTGATAATTTCAAGTTTATAGGTCAATGGGCAGTTAAGTAGTTTATTGATACGTATGCTTTACTAACAAATACCAATATTTGCTACGGAACTCTTAAAGTGCGAAATCCGACACGCACTTGGCGAGTTTTTTTTATTTGCCCAGAGAGCTACTCAGCAAATTCGCTGTCATCTTACACAAGAAAAAGCAACATCTCAGCCATAAAACTCCTCAACAAAATGCCATAAAAGATCAACAGTGTGCTATCCTATCTATTCAAATAAGAGGCAAGAATTTTCAAGCTCGAATTACCTTAAACACACAAACAAAGGCAAGTACAACAGGCACTGATAGTCAAAATGTCCCCTAGGTAGCCAATTAGTGTGCCTCCCGTCCTAACGAGCTGTCAAACTTTTTGCACGCGCACCCTTTGTTTGTCACCAACTGGCCAATAATGGCGATACTCGCGTATTTTCACTTTTAGACGTAAAAATATTGAAACTTTTAGAAGGTTTTATAGTGCAGTGCTGAGGAGTTTCAAGAGGATATTTCTTTTGTATTGTTGTACTCAAAAAATAATAAGGGTGATTTCGGTAATATAAAAAATTTGAACTTCGGCTGGAAGCTTAGGATTTTTGACATGAAACACTGCAATTTAATCATGAGAAGACGAAAATACTTCAAAAAAAGATCTCAATATAGAAAGAACATGCGTACAAGACTTTGTTGGCGCAAAATTTTTGGATTCTACCTAAAGACGCACTGGTTCAGTACGTACGTGGAACTGATGATCATCGCAAAATCCTGAACACGTTATTCGCGTGCCATATTTTATTCTCAAATATACGTAATAACGCATATTTAGAGAAATCGCCAGTTTAAACTGAAATGTTATATTCAATCAAACGTAACAAATTGAATTGTGCGGACCGGACCGAGCGGGATGGGGTTTCCAAACAAATGGTGGACCAACGTACCGATGGCACCGTCAGCTTCATTCGATATTTCTTATTTACATTTTGATATAGACGCGAAAATATTTTCTGGAGAGTAATGGAATGAATTCTTCGTGAATTTGTGTATTTAATAAGTGTTACGTTTAGTGTTTACTTTTGTGTCTTCATTGTTGATGTTACTTGTTCCTTTCTATTGGAATAAAAAAAAAATATTTTCCCATATTTTTAGTTTCTTCCGTACCGTTTTTAGAATTTCGTACCCAAAGGGTACACAACCATGGAGAAACAGAACCATGTTATTGAGTCCAACCCGAGATGTCTGTGTACTATACTTATCTCATTTATAAACCGTAATAGGTAGACAGTTGAAATTTTCACAGAATGTGTATTTTCTAAAATAAAAACGTTTAAAAGTATTCTAGATTTTTATGTAGTCTTGAAATAAAACATAGGACATGCGGAGTCCATTTAGTGACATTTAATACACGTAGTGAAAAGTTATGAGGTAACACACATAAAAAATAAAAAAATAATACAGTCGAATTGAGAATATTCTCCTTTTTTTGAAGTCGGTTAAAAACTGTATTTATAATGTGTACAACAATGTTTTGTTTTGAGTAAATAAATTTATTATTATTTCGTTTATTAATTTGTTTCATATTACATTATATTACCTATTAAATATTTCAATTAAAAAAAAAGTAAAAACAAACATTATTATTAAAATGTCTTTTTTTTTGTGGGATGGGAAATCATCCAATGACATCTCCCGCTCTAGGGTGGATCGGAAGGGCGTGTCAGACTCTTACTGACTAAAACCCACCCCTGTTCCTTCCCTGCCCTGAATGCCCAAGGGCGAGGTAACCCTTTCAAATTTATCCTCAGGCATCGGCCATGACGGGCCACGTCATGTTTGCTGACAACTCTTTGAGGCGCGCGTGGAACACTGCGCACCGTCGACTCTCGAGCCTGGTGCTGATCAGACGGCGAGTTACCCACTACTTGCCGTCCGCAGGTCTAAAAGCGAGACCCAACAGTGGCACTGCAGATCGACGATACCCTCAGACACCAAGACACGGAGTTGCAGTGGTAGTGGTTGAAAATAATGTGGAGGGCTTGTAAAAATGTCAAATATATGTATATGTGAACTTAGTTATTTTTGTGTTCTTATGGTCATCTTGCTCACATCCTCTAAAGTAGGTAAATAATGTAAGAAAACAAAAACGAAATTATCGCCCCTCACTGAAGCTAAGCGCAGACTGTCCAAATTCCAAAAATAAACGGGACCTCAATAAGTTGGCAAAGAAAGTATCAAATCCGCGTTAAAGATTACAAGCTACTTTCGCTGGGCAATAAATTACTCGTTGCGACGCCATGCGACATCGTGCGATACGCGGCGAACGGCGGCGAATTAGCGTGACGTCACTTCTAAACTTGCCTAAACGATAATGATGAAATTTAAGGAATCTTAAAGCGAAGGCTTTAAAGTCTGAGGAGATTTTAATGTGCTGTCCGTTGGGTATTATTTGTTAAATTTTGTTTATGAATTTATGATGGTTTTCTTGGGGTTTAGAAATTACATTTTATTTCACAAGGAGTCAGCTGACCTTTTGTTTTTTTTGTGTTGGGAAATCATCCAATGACTTCTCCCGCTCTGGATGGAGCAGGAGGGCGTGTCAGACTCTTACTGACTAAAACCCACCCCTGTTCATTCAGTTGCTTGTGCCAGGGCCGCGGTAACTCTCTTTCGAATTTATCCGCTAACCAGGCATCGGTCCTGGCGGACCCCGTCAGTTTTTGCTGACATCTCTTTAAAGAGCGCGTGAAACACTACGCGCCGTCGACACGAGCCTGGTCCTCATCGGACGGCGAGCTACCCATTACTCGCCGTCCTCAAGCCCGCACCAACGGTTGCCGGGAGTCACCTTGCGTCTCCCGACGCCCGGGGCGTCTCCTGCGGCGGCTGCTAGGGGCGTGAGGGCGTCTCCATTGAGTCTCTGTCACGCGTTCCACCTCCTCCTTTGCGAGCATAACTGCTTTGCACAAGGAGGCGACAGCTTCCCATTTCCTCTCGCTCTGTACCATGGCCTGGACCAGATCCGGGCGAGAGGTCGCTGCCACTGATCGTCTCCACGAGGACATGGCGGTGCTCCGCCCGAGTCAGCTGGCCTGGATTACGTTTGATGTAAAGCGATGGATGTGTTCTACGATGGAGCTAAGGGCACAGAGGATGCCCGTTCACTCTTGCTTTGAAAGCTGCGCGCTTGGAACCTTCGCGAGTCGCCTAGCGTGTAGCAGCAGTGCGCACATTTTAGAATTATTGATAGATATTTCGCTATTCACCATAAAACTTTAGACGCTAAGTATCCTTCAGAAGATTCGAAAACACGACTAGATAGTGTTTTCTCCAGAAATTGTTTCAAACTAAATTATGGTTATACAAAATGCAACATTTTATTTTCGCATTCAATTAATGGTATTTATTTTCATTTAATCTGGAACCGTAACAGGAGCAGTTTAAATAAAATTCATCCCTCGTTTACGCCACAGAACTTAAACATTTATTCGCGATCGGTTTTGACAAATTAAATCGTTATATTAATTTGCAAGTGCTGGCGCCAGCCGGCCGCGCCTTGAATTCATAAACACTGATTGTCAAATATGTGTCTATTGTCTCGTCTGCGCTAATTGTTTAATCATTTACACGGGGGTGTGGAATCAGGGAATGATGTTGTGTAGAGAAACAAAACGTAGAAAAAATATTGTTTTTCCAAAAACAAATATCAAAATATTTTTCCCCGCTTTGCTTCCGTGGAATAGGTATACATAGGTACATATGGTTTATGGATATAAATCTTCTGGAAAAATATATCTATTGATCATGACCGCCTTATAGTTGGTTGAGTAGTTACGAAGAACTAAGCGCACATACGGACAGACAAAAATAGCGACTTTATTTTCTCGTAAATCGAACTTACCTGCGAGTGTATGATTGGTTTTCGCCGTTCGCGATAGTATTCTTTTCACCTCGAACTCTAAACCCATCGCTAGTAGCTCAGTATCAGAGTGTGAAATGGGTCATATTTAGAATGTTGCTTGTGCCTGCGGAAATTACAAACGTTCTTCAAGTAAGTCATAGTAAATACTCAAAAAAAAAAGGCCAAGTGCGAGTCTGACTCGCACACGAACGGTAACTTACCATAAGCTGAAAAAATAACGTTTCTTGTATGTCTCTTTAATTTATTTTTATTATTTGTTGTTCTAACGGCAACAGAAATACACATTCTGTGAAAATTTCAACTGTCTACCTATTACGGATCATGAGATGATGAGCCCGTTGACATACACGGACAGCGGACACTTAGTAATATAGGGTCCCGTTGTATAACCTTCAGGTACGAAATCCTAAAAATAAACTTTCCGGAGGTACTTACATAGTTATCATCAGCTGATCAAAATTAGTATGATAAATCCAATTATTTTTCCGAAAATGACTTTCTTGAAGAAAGTTGTTCATTTTCGCTATACATACTTATATTCTGTATATTTCAAAGCTGGCAAATAATTAAGCCAAGTTTCTCTTGTCTCTTTACATGATTACCGATGTAGATGTACATATTACGATTGACATCACCCTAACAACGACCCAACACCCAACAATAATCTTATCACCCGCCCTATTCCCAAAACGCAAATTATTCGTACAATCCTTGCGGCCCGAAATCACAGAATATGCATAATTTAGATTTTCACAGCGCAATCTAGACGGAGACAAAGCAAAACAGTGTGTAATGATCAAAGTTGTACTTGTTCGTCACAATCGTCAGTGCTGCGAATATTTGCATTTACTCGGAGCCCGCGGGACTCGGGGCGAGCAGATAGTTTGCACTTAACTACTTTCATTTACAAGTCATGTGTGTTTCTCTGAATTGCAGATTTTTGGGCTGTTTGTTTATTATATTTTTAATAAATAAAAATAACAAATGAATGAAAACGGTATTTTTTTTTCTTGTCCATGCTAAAAAATACTGTAGGACCCCAAAGCACCAGTACGGCCTGCAGGGATCCTGGGACG
The DNA here is from genome assembly GCA_951329385.1 of Polia nebulosa. Lineage (NCBI taxonomy): Eukaryota > Metazoa > Arthropoda > Insecta > Lepidoptera > Noctuidae > Polia > Polia nebulosa. The sequence goes on along the minus strand of OX589593.1, from coordinate 8,779,879 downwards.
TTCTTCGATGTTCAGGGTATGTCGCACTTGCTGGCAACGCGAGAGTGTGGTGTAGAGAGTGACTGATTAAATTGTACAGTGTTATAAGGAAAGAGGGATAGGGCACTCAGAATAACTATATTATAAAAAATTGATACCACCTCAGGTTTCTAACTTGTAATGTTTATTTCTTAAACAGCACCTACCTGTCAACTTTTATTAATATTTCCATTATATAACTATATTGAGTACGGAGTTACGGCCCCAGGAGTGGAGAACATCTTCAAAATGGTTAATATACACAGATCGATGTCTCAAAAGATCTTAGCTGCAAATAATGCAGTGAGAACTTAAAGATACAAAATACGGGATTATGTTAATTTTAAGCTACTTTACCATTCAAATCCTATCTCGGGGTGTCTGGATTCGGCTCTCAGAATTCGTGAGTTTGGTACCTGTCGGTTTGCTCTTAAGAATAATGTTGAGTATTGGGTGTTTACATTGCTTAAGAGGGAACAGTGCCTGGGAGGAATTTACAAAATAGGTATTTGAAGAAACTATTGCCATCGTGCTCCCTCAAGCCTGCCCTCGTAGAGTGCGATAGGGACAGCTGCAGCTCAGACCGATTTTATCACAAAATTTTTGACAAAATCGACGTTTCGTATTCCCCTTTTTTCTCCTCGAAAACTGAGCCGATTAAATTATTTTTAACACCAAATTTTTAAGAAAGAGTATGTCTAGGTCCCTATTAAAGGTTTTATGATAAAACTTTTCGAATTTGTCTGGTAGTCCTCTAATAACCGCGGTAAAAATAGGGCAATTTTTTTTTGAAAATGACAGGGACATGTCAACAGCAAACCTTGACTTTATAAAAAAAAAAATTGCTCTATAGGCATTATTCAGTAAGGAAAAAGGGGAATACATTTGTATGGAGAATCGCAGCCCCTGTTCCCTCTTAAGGTGTACGGCATTGTAAGCGAAGTTGTGTTACAATCGGTACAATTCCAAACTTCCTGAAGATACATTTAATTATTCAAATAGGGAGAAGGAAAGAAAAAGTTTATTTATGACTCGCACAGGAAAAACACAAAATAAAATGAAATATTAACATCCATAACAACTAATAATATAAAATAACAACAGAGTAAAAATGTAGAAAAGATCTGTGCGAGGCCAAAAAGTCTCCTATCTCAGCATATGCAACAAATTAAAAAAAGTAAATAACCCAGCACCGGGAGCTTAAAAGCAAACAAAAAATACACTTTGTAATAATATCGTTTTGGAACACTGCACTTTAATCATCACTCCTGCCATCGTAATTCAAACAATGACTAAGCCATTTAAACCAATCTAAAAAATAACCCGTACCGTAACTAAAGACATTAAAAAATATAAAAAACTTATTTGGTGACCCTTTAATTTTTTCACATGGGACCTCCGTTGATCCGTGCGAGGGGCGCTATCCGTAGGGTCCGTTCTATGGTCACCCCGTCACCCGGCGTCACCCCGTCACTGGTAGTTATACGCGTCACTACGCACATTACAAGGGTTGCTGATTGGCCACGTTTCTCTAGACCTTCGTTATTTTATTTAGTTATTAACTTTTGTTCAGTTGATCTCGTGCCGGTGCTTTCTGATCTTTGTCGCTTCGTTTCCTTTTGGGGTGTCAAATTAACGTTGATTTTTGGCAATTTTGCGGCGTTTTTGGTGTAAATTGGTCTGGGTTTTTGTTGAGATACTTTATGGTTTATTAGATCATAATTTTAATGTTTTATTTTTGTTGTAGTCCTGAAAAGTCTCAATTTTATAAATGCTTTCTCTCAGTTTGAATCTTCAAAACTATTCAATTATATACCGAATTAAGTTTACGGTTTCTCAAGTAAAAGTCTAATAGATCTACCAAGTACCAACTTTCGACTTAAAAGTTCATCATTCTCCTGCCCTTATCCCAATTTATTTGGGCTCAGCGCAACATGTCTTTTGCTTCCATACTCCTCTATTAGTCGTCATCTCTGTAGTCACCCCCTTTTTACCCATATCCTCTTTCACACAGCCCAACCATCGTTTCTTTGGCCTTCCCCTACTCTTATAGCCATTCACATCCATACACAAGACTTTCCTCACGACAATTCTCTATATTCCTCCGCATCACATGCCCATACCACGACAACCGATTTCAACTTAAAGGTTCTTATTCAAAATTAAAAAGTAGAAAACATGTACTATTTATGGGTAGCTTTGTAAAAACTGTATAATGACGTCGGTGCTTAAAAAAGCTTTATACTTAGATGATCGGCTTTGGCAACCTTTTATATTATGAATCTATGTTTTATTTATTAATCGAAGACTTTCTCAATAAGGGCGCTCAAACGAACCCTTTTGCTAAAAAAAGGGTTTATTTTACATTTTTTTTGAGTGAGTCTTAATGACGAAAATAGAACTTTGTAACGAACTAAAAAGACAAGCTTTTGAAATCGTTTCTTTAACTATCGTTGGCTCAATCGAGTGGAACGATTCAGTTATCAATTCCCCATATCGAGAGATGAGTTTCCATAATGATGGCAATAGGGAGCTCGCCGTGTATCTCCGCTTGTGTGGTGGTGCAAGTTGGAAGATGAAGAGAGTTACTCAAAAAAAGTAGCTGTTCAAAACGCTCGCGCAATAATTGTATTTATTATCAGTTGTTGTATTTTACTACAGTGTAAAAGCTGACAGCATACGTTAGTGATGTAATTATTTATCAGAACAAAAATAACAATGGCAGGTCCCCAAACTTTATTCCTAATAAATAATAGTTTCTTACTTTTCCGAACCCAAGATGGGTTGGATGGGAAATGACACTGCATTGCAGGAAGATGTTGGAATTATCTCAAAAAAATCTTCTTTACACTTTTAAATACATACAATTACGCCTTTTTCTCCATAGGAGTTAGGTAGAAACTACAGAACCCTTTTTTATCGAGTGGAAATCTTCATGGATGTCTGCCCGGGGCGGGTGCAAGGGTCTGTCAGACTCTTACTGACTAAAACCACACGGCGTTCTGCAGCTACCTTTGGCCGGGGCGCTGGAATTCCTGCGCATTTCACGCTTCATCACGCTTCCTGGTCAGGTATTGGCCCACATGAATTCATGTGGAGCCAGTCACCTTCTGCGGCTGCGTACGGCTACAGAACCCTACCCTTACCTGCCCATGAGTGCCCATTTCCATCTGTTACATTCCATCTTCCTTTCTTTTTAAGTTTTTGTTCGAAAATATGAAAAGATATTCATTAAAGGCTGCAAGATCTAAAGTTCCTTATCAAGTAGGTATTATATAGTTAATCTTTCTGCCAACTTTTTTATTGGATATCCATTTTTATCCACCTTGGACCACACTCAGTCTTAAGCCGGTCATTTGGCCGTAATAATCGTCCAGTGTGCACGTGAAAGAAACAGGCGGGGCGTCCACTCTTTATTATCTTCATTCGCGTGTAATTGGACAAGACACGTCGGGGACACTGTGCCGGTGCAGTGGGGACACTTCAAAAGGATTTATACTTTTGAGGGACTTTTAAAGATGTTATGCTTAGAAGTAGTGTATAAATGATACACATTTGTGTTATGTTACGATTTGTCTGTGTGTTGTTCACTTACATAAAAGCCTAATGAATACTTTCGTAGTAGGTACTTAAATAAATAGTACGAGTAAATACTGGTATTCAGCTGCATCCGGTTAAACTGGAGGCCGACCCCAAGATAGTTGGGAAAAAGCTAGGCAGATGATGAAAATAAAATAAAATAGCCTTTATTTACTCTGACCTTTGCACAATTTGTATTATAATAAAACATAAACTATACTAACTATGCTTAACTATACTGTACTAACTATACTCATTTCAATTTTTTTCCTATATGTATATAGCTTATCAGGTCAGGCTGTCTTGAGACATAGGCCTCCTCAAGTTCCCTCCACCTTTGCCTGTCCATTGCTGTCCTTCTCCAACCTTTGGGCAGATCGTCTTCCCATCTTTTTTAACCGAATTCAAAAAAAGGAGGAGGTTCTCAATTCGACTGTATTTATTTTTATTTTTTTTATTTTTTATGTGTGTTACCTCATAACTTTTTAAATCCTCATAATTTTTTTGAAAGCTGTTGCGCCCCATTTTAATTTGGTGAAGATCTGATGAAGGACCTCGGAGATACACAATGGAACTCTTCAATAAATGATAGTAAACCTTCCAGAATTGCTGCAATCGCATGTCTGTATATTGTTTTCACCACTTCACAACATTACATCACGTTGATGCGCTCTGAAGGGGTATACAGATTTGTACAGTTCACCCTGATACACCCTAATTTCACCAACTACGTTCAAATTCCCTATTTTTGGGGCTATCAATTCGGGCATAATTTTACTATTAAGTTAGTTTTAGAATGGGGTAAAACCACTAATAAGTGAAAAATAAAAAACTTTTTACAAAAAAAATACAACCGACTTCCATAAATAATACTAAAAAATGCAAAATAACTTTAATTTCGGAAGTCGGTGTCAAATAACGAAGAAACCAGACTAGAAACATCGACTTGACGGTTGTATTTTTTGGTCCACTTTCCTGTTGTTGATCTCAACATGTGACCAGTCCATTTCCATTTCAAGGTTCGTGTTCTTTAACATCTGCTACTTTGGTGGTGCTCCTAATTGTTGTAGCTTTCCATTTGTTTTCCAACCTTAGTCCTAACATACTTCTTTCCATTCCTCTTTGGCATACTTACATCTTCTTATATACTAAGTAATATTTAAGTCAAAATAAATGTGATGAAAAAGTTAATTGTATTCCCAGAAGTCTACCTGAGTAGCTGTTTAAAAGTTGAGATGAGCCATCTTGGTGAAGGTAATAAAACGGATGGCGTATGGGTCCGAACAGTGCCGGAGTGGACCGATGACCCGGTGAAAGTCGCGAGAATCCGCTGGAATGCGAGTAGCACAGATCTATCGGTTTATCGGTCACTTTTCATCATCATTACGAGTATTTCATCCGAAAGACATCCACTGCTAAACATAGGCCCCCCTAAGTGTCACCACAACGACCAGACCATCGGCTACCAGATCATCGGCCCACCTTGTGGAAGGTCTTCCAACGCTGCATCTTCCAATACACGGTCGCCACTGCAGAACTTGTCAGCCCCATCGACCATCTGTTCTGCGATCAATATGCTCTGTCCACTGCCACTTCAGTTTGGCGATTCTTCGGGCTATGGCGGTCACTCTTATAATCCATCAAATTACCAAAAACGTAAATAAAAGCATTAAATTAAATTAAATATGTTACATCCGCATTTTAAATTCTCCAACCAAACTTGTAATTCCCCCTTTAAACTTCGCTAAGCACTTACGCTACCTCACACGGCAAACAAGGCAACTACCATGCAGCTTAAACTGAATTAAACATTACATTTGATTGATACCAGAACCTAAGTAAGTAAGTACGTTTCCATTACTCGCACGCAATCAAAGTTGCAAGTTGCGGGTCACAGCTTAAGTTCAAGTTAGATGGTTCCTTCGTTTGATCAGGTTGAAACTGTTGAAGATGCTTTTACGTTATGAGTTTGGGAGTGCCTTTGTTTAGCTGACTTGCTCTCTTGGATTATTCAGTTGGTAGTGGGTTTCAATTAGTTTTGTAAATAGTTCCTACAAATTCTTAGCCTCAATTATAAAACTGGCTAACCTTATGCTTAGACTGATTAGTGAATTCTGAATTCAAGTTATAAGTTTCATTCATCAAATTCAGCTGTATAGAGGACAAAACCTCCTTCAAATATAAGTCAGTGCTTTACACCTACATTTATCCTTCTTTCGGGTAGAACTTTTTAAATTAAGAACCGGTTCATAAACTAATGAAATGGTCTTTTTTTTAAAATAACGCCCTTTTTATTTGACTTCGTAACTTTATTGGCCTTATTTTAAAAAAAAATTCGGCCAAGTGCGTATCGGACTTCGCACATTTAGGGTTCCGTACCATTTATGAGGGAAATGAATATTTTTTTATTTAATAGTAAAATATACGTAATAATAAATACATCACCCAAGTTCATTGGTCAATAGGAAGTTAAAAATTTATTCGGAACAAAATTTTGTACAGACGACAGACAGACGGACATGTGAGAGACAGCAATAGGGCTCTGCTTGGATCCTTCGTGTACGAAATCCTGAAAAATAAACATGTGATTAGCTTTAAACACTGATTAGCACGTTCTTAATTAAACATTTCAATATTCAAATCAATAAAAAATTACAATGTTATGACGCATCAAAGTTCAGAAGTGAGTTCTTGTTACGTCACTTTTGAGTAAAAAATGGTACAATTTTAACTCAAGTGTGACGTCATGCAAAATTTCGTCGCACTGTATCGTCTTAATTTTTTGTTGACGTGGCAGAAGGAAAATTACGTGTCCAATATTTCTTGGTAATCTAACTGAAGGACTAATTAGACTTTCTTAGTCGTCAATCCAATGGATAGGTAATAATATTATTGTTGCGTTAAAATATTATAATCAGCTTTATAATATTCCCACTGCTGGGACTCAGACCTTCTCTCTAGGAGAGGGAATGGGCCGTAACCCACCACACGGGCCCAGTGCGGGTTGATGGGTGTCACATGTTTTCGAATTCTTGGTTCTAAAGTATGCCGCGGTTTCCTTAGGATGTTTTCCTTCGTTTTTAGAGTCATAATATCTGACAATAAAACAGGCCCCCCGCCCCTCGCGTTACCATAAGGTAACGCAACAATAGGTTTTTTATTGTGTCTGATAATGAGGGGCTTGACGCGTTAAATGATAAAAAAAAAAATATCAAAAAACGCGACTGATAAAAAACAACTAAAAGTTGTTATCTAAATTTTAGATAACAACTATAGGTTGTTATCTAAATTTTAGATAGTTATATTTTTGGAATCGTCTCCTCGAGCTCTTTGTTTTGATACCCCACATGACCATGACACAAAAAAAAAACGACTAGACTTACCTAATGGCGGTCGCCATTTTGTTTATTTTTCAAAATTTATATAGCATACTAAATGATAAATGATGTTTATTCAGTAAATAGGTTACAAGGAACACTTTTACATGTCAATGTTTTTTGTCAGTTTAAGCTAGATGAGGCCGGAGTTTCCTAGCTGACTACCCTGAGTGGAAACACCGAAATAAACTCAGAGGTCAAAATCTCTTTTAAAGTGTTCAAATCCATACAATAAGTACCTACTGGTTAAATCATGTGAGAACCATGTACGTTTATGTCTGGGATGAGCTTTTTAAAGAAAGCAACACACAAATTCGAGTGGACCTGTCCAGACAGTGCAAGCATTTGTCAGTCATCGTGAAGGTCAACTCAGAACTTTGAGGAGCTCAACGAACTGACGAACAATACCAAAGTAAGGACATTTGAGTAGGTCGCAAAAATACTCAAACTGCCAGAGAATCATAAAATCTACATGACTAAAACGACATACATAGTTCTCGCATTCACATTATTCTATATGAGGACCATGCAGCTTAATGTCTGTAATGGTCTTTTGAAGAAAGAACCACACATATTTGAGTGGACCTGTCTAGTCAGTGCAAGCATTTGTCAATAGTCGAATAGCAACTTAAAAACCGCTAAGGAGCTCAATGACTTGACGAACAATACCAAAGAAATGACATTTGGGTAGGCCGCAAAAGTACTCAAACTGTCAGACAACGTTCAAAATTACTGTAAAAAGGAGGAATAAATAATAATAATAACCCACATGGTCCTCACATTTACAATAATTAAGTAATCATAAAAATTATAATACTTTACAAAGTAAATATTCATGTCAAAAAATAGTAATAATAAAATGTCAATCAAAAAAATAAAAATAAATATAATACTTTATGTATTCCTGTCAAAAACGAATATAAATAAAAAAACTTGAGAGGTGTCAAGGGACACCCGGATGGAACGAAGTTCCTTTTGATTAATTAGTGTAGGAATTGTAATATAATTTTTTTTTTTTTAATTTATAATATTTTTTTAATTATTAACTACGTACACACGCACGTAAGAAGTTATACTTCATCATCTCATCACATCTCATCTCATCTCATCTCATCGCAGCTCAGCTCAGCTCAGCTCAACTCAGCTCAGCGCAGCTCAGCTCAGCTCAGCTCAGCTCAGCTCAGCTCAGCTCAGCTCAGCTCAGCTCAGCTCAGCTCAGATCAACTGCGAAATAGAAATGAAAATATCTGGCTTGCTTTCTATAAGAGAGAGAGAGACAGACAGAGAAACATGCGACGCCGCACAGCTTACAATAGCTTACTATAGCAAAAAGTGTCGTGACAACTTTTTTCGTAACAATTTTTTATTAGATTGTTTTTCCAACACAATCTTTTTGGATGGACAGCCTCATTAGTGTCGTGACAACTTTTCGTAAGAATTTTTTTTATCAGATTGTTTTGCCAACACAATGTTTTTGGATGGACAGCCTCATTAGTGTCGTGACAACTTTTCGTAAGAATTTTTTCCGTCTAGCCCCCTTTCACAACGCGCGATAAGGAACTTCGTTACAAAAATATTCCAAAAAAAATATTATATTAAATATTCGGCGGTCAATGCCAATCTAATGGCCTTATTTAGTAAAATCCATCAAGTTGTTTATGCTACAACGCGTGCTAAAGAAATAGACATACACACATATACAGAGTGTAACGGAAAGTCATATTTTAAGAATATTTTAAGAACCGGTTCTGCCCATGGTAATGAACTACTTTCTCTAAGATAAAACAGAAAATTCCCAAAAAAAAAAAATTGGACTTTTCATACAAAGTTATCATCAGTATTTGTACGGGAGACAAATTTTGTGTTTTAGAATTACCTCAGGTTTTCTCGAAGAAAGTTGTTCATATCAATGGGCAGATACAGTTCTTAAAATATAACCACACCTATCCGTTACACCCTGTACACATATATACTCTCGAAAAACATTACCCTCCTTCTGGGGTAGTTGGGTAAAAATACATTTACACGTTTACAGATGTGATAGAAAAACAGGAACACCCATGTCAAAGTATCAGTTCTCATTACTGTATTTATTTACACTGTAGTTTTAAAAGCGTAAGGGATACAATATAGTGCAATGTTATTATATCACTACTTTTGTTAATCTCTAACGAGGGGGATAAAGCCGCGTGAGAATTGAAGGGCCAGCGTGAGGTTTTAATTTAATCTTATTTTTTTAATCATTGATTTTTAGTTTCATTTGACTAGGGGATGAGAAAATAAATAAGAGTATTTTATCATGTGTTTTAGGTGGGCACGTATACAAGTAAGTTGTTATTAGATACATACAGTTTCGTAGGGAGATATTTTTCTTTTTTGCAGTTGATGGAATGTCAGTAACTTAAACACTGGTATCTAAGACATGGTGCAATATGAACTAACGACTTCGTTCATTCTCACACTAACGATTTTTTTGCATTTTAGAAATATTTTCTCAACGTAATATTATAAAGATAAATTCTTTATTTATATTTTAGTAAACTACAATTACTACAATTGTGATAATTCTTTCACTGATAGAAGGTTACACTATCATTGAGTGTCACAAATCTTATCTGAATATGTGCACGGTTCCTGTGAGAATATGTGAACGGTAGCTGTGAGAATATGTGAACGGTTCCTATGAGAATATGTGCACAGTTCCTGTGAGAATATGTGAACGGTAGTTGTGAGAATATGTGCACCGTTCCTGTGATGATAGTGCTCGGTTTTTGTGAGAATATGTGCTTGGTGTTTGTGAGAATATGTGCACGCCTCCTTTGAGAATATGTGCACGGCTTCTGTGATGATATGCACTCGGTTCTTGTGAGAATATGTGCACGGTTCCTGTGAAGGTATGTGCATGGCTCCTGTGAGGAAGTGTGCATGATTTCTTTTAAAATATGTGCATGGCTCCTGTGAGGATATTTACTCGGTTCCTGTGAGGATATGTGCACGGTTCCTGTGAGAATATGTGAACGGCTCCTGTGAAAATATGTGCAAGGTTCTTGAAGAAAATGTGCACGGTTCCTGTGTGAATATGTACATTGCTCCTGTGAGGAGATGTGCATGGTTACTATGAGAATATGTACACGGTCCCTATGAAAATATGTGCACGGCTTCTGTGAGACAGTACACAGGAGATAAAGCTAGTAGTTTAAGAACCAGCTGAATTCTCTGAACGTAACCCCTTGACTCACACCTTCAATAGCCTGATGTTTGACATTACCATGATCAACTGCAGCTATAATTGAGCACATAAAGTGGTATAATGAATGTAGCCGTGCTATCCCGCCATAGTTAACGACCACAAACAGAATATGAATCGACGGGGCGCAATCAGCTACATTTTGTTTGATTTGCAACACATCTCGTTAACACCAGCCAATGTTGATGGTTAAATAATCACTATCATTGTTGCGATCCGTGTAAAAGTGCTTGTTATGTACTGTAGTTTATTATGAAAATGACGTAGGGTGCTTTACGGCTGTCGCACACTGGAACAACTGGAAACTCGACTGAAAATGAAGCATTTGTGTTCTACCAATTTTTGTTTGAATTTTTGATACCTTTTATTTCGACTGCAAGGGTAATGATGGATGCTGTAAAAGTAACTATCTATTTCTAGATTGTAACTAAGTCTGGGGAAGCATTTCTTATTTACCTAGGGAAGGCTTATTGAAATATCTTATGGCCGTGACCCATAGAAAAGATAGAGATGGGTGATGACACAACGGAAAATGTGAACTTTTAACGTAGACTATAGAAGCAAAATAAGATTAAATGTGAATGAAGGCACCAAACGTCCTGAATCACGCTGGGCTGCTCCGCTATACTAACCACGTATACTGAAAAAATCAGTTCCATTTGAGAGAACAGGAGACGGAGAGCTGGTAGAAACATAGCCCAAATGGCGACAAACCTGTATTAGAGGCTCAAAAAACAAATTCTCGTTCATCACATTCAAAAATCAAGACACACAATCAAACAAGGAGAACTGGAAGCTGGAAACGAAAAACAAAATGCTGTCGACCATCAGCACTGCGCAAAAGTTAACAGCATTAAGTTGTTACTCAGTTATTCAGCAGAACTACTGCGAGCGAACGAACCCATATAAATGAAGTGAAATCGAATGAACCAATGTGTTATTGTCAACGGTTTATTGTTTGAATTATGTTCAAGCTGTTAAACTGTCACGGGGTGAGTGGAATACTAAGCTTTGTTGTGTAAGTTGATTTATGGATTTTTCGTTAAGGGATATTTTTATGATTGCGCCATTTTGAGCTAACGATGAGATTGGGGCGTTCGAAGACACATTCAATACAGTTGGCAATTGATTACTTTGCTGAAAACTTTTGAGATTGGTTTACATTGTCTTGGAACTTTAAATCATTTTGGCATATAAACAAGGAGTTTTTTGGTGTTAGTTATTACACTTGTATTGGATTTCCTGTGTTTAATTTGACCCACGCACATAATCTAAGATCCTAGAGCCGCCACACGTAACTTATTTTCTGATTAAGAAAATGTGTTGGTTTGATTGGTTTTACAAATGTGATAAATTTACATGTACCTATGGGAAAATATATTTACACGAAATAAACTTCTTTTTTTTCTTTCTTTCAAAAAAGAAAAGAATTTGCCATCACCCAAACTAGAAGGTATGCGTGCGTTCAAAGTGTATTTTAAAACTACTGAATCCCACATATTTAGTTAATTAGAAAATAAATAATGTCTGGCGGCTCGAGGATCTAGTCAATATCACTAGGTACTGAAAGGTCACGGGGTCAATCTATCACAACTGAAATGTCAGGTTAAACATTTTAGCATTTCAACAATCGCTCTCGCAGATAGAATGTCAGTTTGTCTAGAGCCGCAGCTTCATAGGCCCCTTAGTTTACTCCTACTAAAAACAGCCACTGCCAATGTAAAATTGTTCTCTCCCACAAAACCATAGTTCACAAATTCTACCTGTGGGAAGGTATTCCTCATTCCACAAAAGAGACCGACTCATGAGTGGTTGAATCCGAACACAAACACTCAACTATGCAGACGGTCCCGTCTACGTCTAGATGCACTCCGTTTAATTACAACCGATTTACTAGTTAGCAGTTGTTAAGCGAATGTGTGGGGTCGCTGCGAACTGGACCGGTAGATGCAATGCTCGGCTGTAGATTTTTTGCAAGTCTAAATTATTTGACGGACTTAATATATACAGGGTGTAACGGAAAGGTGTGTTCATATTTTAAGAACCGATTCTGCCCATGGAACTGAACAAGTATCTCTAAAAAAAATTATAAATTTCAAAAAAAAAAAAATTGAGGGTTTCCATACACAGTTATCATCAGCTGACAAAATATTTGTATAGGAGGTAAATTTTTTTTTTGAGAACTTGCTATTGTTTTCTTGAATAAAGTTGTTCATATTGATGGGCAGATGCAGTTCTTTAAATATGCTCACACCTTTCCGTTACACCCTGTACACATTGAGTGTGCACAGTGTCCAATGCAAACAAAACTCTAGAATTATATTGGGGCACACCTAACAATGAGTTTTCTTTACGCAATCAGATCATAATCTGTCATCATTCTCCTGCCCTTATCCCAATTTATTTGGGGTCGGCGCAACATGTCTTTTTCTTCCATACTCCTCTATTACTCGCCATCTCTGTAGTCACCCCCTTTTTACCCATATCCTCTTTCACACAGTCCAACCATCGATTCTTTGGCCTTCCTCTACTCTAATAGCCATCCATATCCATACACAAGACTTTCCTTACGACATTTTCTTCATTCCTCCGCATCACATGCCCATACCACGATAACCGATTTCCACACAACTTTTCAGTTAGCGGTGCCACTTTCAGACTGCCTCTTATAGACTCATTCCTAATTCTATCCATGCGCGTAACACCACACTCGTCTTAGCATTCTCATCTCAGCTACATGCAATTGCTTTTCATTCATCCCTTTTGTGGCCCAACATCCTGAACCATACAAGACAGCAGATCATAATCTGTATACTCGCGAAAGATTCCACTGTTAAAATTAATGAAATATGTTTTTTTAGGACAAGCACGCCACACTATTTCCAACCACTGCAACTCCTGAAAGCTTGTGTTAAGTGTCCTCGGCGCTTTTCTTGTAACTATTGAGTTGAGCCCACCAGAAAAGCGCCGAGGCAAGGAAGCTCGAAGAGTCACGGTGAAACGATTCAACTGTCTTGTATCCCGCAACGTATTTTATGATTATTTATTTCCTCTTACCTGCATATAAAGCAGAAAACAGAAAAGAGCTAGGCCAAGAGGCACAGTAACTATAGTAGTAGTATCTTTTAGCACCTTTGTAGTTTCCCATGCGTAAGGTGTAACGTTACAGTAAAATGTGCGCGAAGGCTTATAGTTTATCGAGTTGCTCGCGGTAATCTAATAAAGTCGATGCGCTCGGATGACCAGCGGAAAGACGGCCAGGTTACATAAATGCCTTTTAACAATGGTTTTAAATAGTTCGTTGCTTTTAATTTAAGCTTTATTAATTTATCGAGTTAAAAAACTTAAATACGAGTAAGCTGTTCTTTTAGGATGCAGAATTCCGCTACCCAGTCTTGCAATGGCCCACTCATTTAGTGTGGAAAAAGTAATGGTACAGAGTAATAAGTATTTATAAAACAAAAAAAAATTAGCCAAGTGCGAGTCAGACACGAGCGCAAAAGTTCTGCAAGCAGTTCTTAAAATATGACCACACCTTTCCGTGAAACCCTGTATAACGAACGGTACATGTTACAGTCAGTGCCAATTTTGAGCAGTATTTTTTTTTTAAGTAACTAATTAACCCCAAAACTCACTAGATTCGACAGATCCTGCTAACGGAACGTGTCTTGGTTAATCTTGAACAACACAACAATATTTATTACTTGGATGAAGAATTTTAAAATTTATGAAATACACGACAAGAACCTGGCGCATGTTTAGCCAGCAAGGTGAAGATTAGGTAGATGTTATTACCCATACAAATCGCGACTGGTAATATTCGTTAGAAACATTTTTTTTTCTTAATTTAGAGATGGCCACCCATACCATATTAAATCGGTTATTATAAAAATAAAACAACAGTGGCATTCTGGGAGTGCCGACAGAAGTGAAAACATGAACAAAAATGCCCAACGCGCTTCGCGATCCGCTACGAGTGCTAACGTTACGCGTCGTAGCACTCTCGTAACAAATCGCGTAGCGGTGGCGGCTCAAAACTGCTCAACGCGCCTGAAGAAGTTATCATTTCAAAAATCACAACAATGATAATAACAAATGTAATTAAAGTAGCATTAAAAGCCCACAAACCGTGTCATTTGACATTTGCAAGACCTCGCTCTACACTAATGCCTCTAGCGGCAAATTCAAATGCGATGGCCCTCATTTTCCAAGCTAACCTTTAAAAAAGCGTAACAAACTTTCACTACGATTACTAAGTTAGTTTAAATTCCCAAACGATCAAAACCATTTCACTCAAAAACAAATATGAGAACAATTCTGCCGAGTTGTTTATCCGTACAATGGATAAAACTTCCTAATCTCCGAGCTATGAACAAGATTCGATTAAATGTTGAAACTCTCGCCAATTAGTTAGGTATAGTTCGACTTTAAGCATGAACAACTAGATACAAACTGCGTGTTTTAGTTAATTTAAGTGGTGGTCGACTAATTGGTTTTGTTGGTTAATCATCACAAACACATAACATATGTACTCTTCTTATTTCGAGTCGATGGTTTCCTAACTTGTGCTCGTAGCTAAAGTAATAACAGCCGCACGGGTCGATCCATCAGGTTAAGCTACGCTTGCCGGGGTTGGTTCATGGATGGGTGACCGTCTTTACATACCGATACTCCTCCGTGCCTCGGAAAGCACGTTAAGCCGTTCGTCCCGGCTGTCAATCGTGGATCTTTGACAGTCGTTACGGGTCGTCAGAAGCCCGAAAGTCTTACCAAGGGGTATCGTATTACCCAGTAACTGGGTTGTGGAGGTCAGATAGGCAGTCACTCCATGTAAAATACTGGTATTCAGCTGCATCCGGTTAGACTGGAAGCCGACCCCAAGATAGTTGGGAAAAGACTGGACAGATTGGTTTCCTAACTTTTTAAATACTTTAGACCTAGAAGCTGGCTACATTAGCGTTCAGCGTCAGTAGCATTCATCAGGACCTCCATAGTGCAGGTTTATGTGTGGGCATAGTGTGGGCTCTTGGGCATTCCAGTACGTGAGTCATGTTCTGGACAGGACAACCGCACTCACATTGGGTATCGGTCGATTACCTAATGATAGAATCTAAAGGTTATTTTGAATTAGTGTTATGACCTACGTATCTAATAATCAATTAAGGCTATTCCTTAGTTTGGACAGACATCATCGTCAACATTAATCCATACCATTTTACCATTAGTGAGTTACTGTCATCGCTGGTGGGTAAACCTTATTCGGTTTGCATTAGAGCGTGGGGTAGCCGATAGATGCGAGACGCACACTAGGACCATTTGTTGTGGCGACACTTTGGGAAGGACTATGTCCAGCTGTGGACGTCTTTCGGCTGAAATGATGATGACAATGATGGGGATTGATACAAGAAAAGGTGCCTCATATGTAGCAGTGGACAAAATCTGATGGGGATTATAGACTGGTGTTGTAAATAATAAATTATTTTATTCTTGTAAATAGGTTTTAACAACACTTTTACACGTCAACATTTTTTTTTTGTCAGTTTTTGTTAGATGAGGCCGGTATTTTCTAGCTGACTACCCCGAGAAGAAACACGGACACAAACTCAGAGGTCAAAGTCTCTTTTAAAGTGTTCAAATCCATACAGTATGTACTGGTCAAATCATATGAGAACCATATACATTAATGTCTGGGATGAGCTTTAGAGGAAAGCAACACGCAGATTTCAGTGGACGTGTCCAAACAGCGCAAGCATTTGTCAGTTATCGTGAATCTCTACTCAGAATTTTGAGGAGCTCAACGCACCGACGAACAATACCAAAGTAAGGACATTTGGGTAAGCCACAAAAATACTCACTGTGTAGGCACTCAAAACAATATGTATACAGGGTGTAAGGTACATGAACGCACATACGTGTTCTAGTGATTCAGTACATGATTCTGGATCACCTAGCGTTGGAATTTTTCGTCGGCTTTTTCCTAATTTTTGAAAAAAAAAAAATATTTTTTTCACTTTAAACTGTATAAAATCGTTATACCTATCTACCCCAAAGATATTTTAAATGACAAAATTTAATTAATTATTTTTTCATTTAATTATTTTTTTTTTTAAATTTTGGAAAAGGCCGACGAAAAATTCCAACGCTAGGGGGTCCAGGATCATGTACTGAATCACTAGTACACGTATGTGCGTTCATGTACCTTACACCCTGTATAATAATATGTAATACTCAAAAATACTGTAGGAGATGGTTAAGGTATTTTATTATGAATATGAGAATGTTCACAAACAGCTTTCTCACCACTGCGACCATTTCCCTTAGTCAGTTGACTTCTCTGTCCATAGAATGAAAAATATATTTAGTTCGGTAGTAAAAGTACTTATAATCTATACTGTGTTTTATTCTAGTGTTCCATGCAAAATTTCAACCAAAACCAGCAATTCGCTTAGTCAGTAAATCATAACAAACAAATATTTTCTGTAGTTTAAAAAAAAAGCAACCATCTTCCAAAAAAAAAAACACTATAAGTTGTAAAATGACTTTAATTTCGGAAGTCGGTGTTTGTATTTTGTTTCTTCGTTATTGGACACCGACTTCCGAAGTTAAAGTATTGTATATTTTTTGTAAAAATGTTTTTTATTTTTCACTTTTTAGTTGTTGTACCCCAGAACTAAAACTAAATATTAAAATTAGGCCCGAATTAATAAGCTCAATAACTTGGCATTTTATTGTTATGAATTGATTTGTTTTTATAGTTAGTGACAGGTGAAGCTATACAAGTGTGTTAACAAACAGACAAACTCACAACACATTTACAATATTAATGAATAGGGATTCTCCGAGCACATTAAATAATTCAACTTATTAAATTGATCCGTGCCAGGTAAATGCCATTAAAATATTACTCGAAGCGTATTGACACCAGCCGTCATTTACAAATGAATTTGCGAGCCTGATGAGTACCCATGGGTCATTCCATATTCACGCTTCAGAGCTGATAGAATATTATGTGATATTTTATTACTGAACTAAGGGTTGCTTCCGAGTTTACTCGCGTGCATTTCGGGTGTAATTAATCTGTTAATTTTCTTATAAATATTCAATAGCTCGTTGCAGTGTAATCCTTTCTTAGTGCACTTCTACGCCATCTAATCTCCTCCAAATATGTGGTATTATATAGGTATTTGTATATTCAGTGGTTTTGTTGGAAACTTCCAAATACTAGGTAAGATAGAGGTCAAGCGCGAGCCTACCAGAGTTAAAAAAAAAACAGACAAAGTGCGTGTCGGCCCACGCGCAGTGTAGGGTTCCGTAGTCACCCGTTATAACATGCGGACTTGGAAGGGGCTTATGTTTATTACTATGAATATATTAATTGAATTCACGATTTTACGGACAATGACGTTTAAATTAAAACCGAAAAAAAAGGTTTTATTTTTCCAAAATTTTACAGGTTTACTACTAAATATAGCTTTGTAGGCGGGTAGGTCGATGTCGTCACAGATGTGAACAAAACTCGATGGTGACGTGAGATCAGACGTTTATTTTAGCAGCAGGATTGTACAGTGTTTACTTAAACAATGATTAACTTTATAATATAATAGGCGCAGTTCCACACAGCCGAGTCCGCTTGGACGAGGGCTGGGGACGTAGTCCTCTAACCCAAAAAATACAAGGGCTCAACTACTCCACCGAACCATCAGGAGTGTTCTACGTGACCTTGACCTTTCCAAGTAGGACGAGATCCGCGGATGCGCCTCGCTGACAGCAGGAGAAATAGCTTGATTACATTTACAATTTCCTTAGTGGGTCATTAATTTACGGAGAATCTTAACACCACGATTCAGGATCATGACGTTATTGCACAGCTTCATCTAGCGTCGAGGAGCTATAATTAATCTGTCGTGGATCACTAATTCGCGGCGAATCTTAACACCACGATTCAGGATCGTGACGTATCTGCACAGCGCCATCTCGTAGCGTCCGGCGGGACTATTACAATATAGATGATCTAGGGATATAGTACTTAACCGGCTGTATTCATAATTAACACTAGTGTTACACGTGTGTTACAGCTTCTTATAAACTTCACCTAAGTATTTTATTTCGAACGATTTTGTGTTTTGTATGAATTATTTCAAGTACGTATATTTTATGACTTGGGCGACTATTACAGAGCTAACTTAGCCGTGATACTTTTCCTTCAAAGTTCGTTATATGTATATATAACGAACTTTGAAGGAAAAGTATCACGGCTTAGGATAAAAAATCGTGATGGTAGTATTACCATCACGATTTTTTTCAGATTTTTCAAGCCTACAGTTTAGCTTTTAGTGGGAAGGGGACATTCGACGAACAAAAAATATCACTACAAAGTTTAATATTTTGCAAACGAATCACTGAATCGAAAAATAGTCTCCACAATCCCCCAATTATTATCTAATAAATGAATTCTAATAAAAATAGTCTCCACAATCCCCCAATTATTATCTAATAAATGAATTCTAATAAAAATAGTCTCCACAATCCCCCAATTATTATCTAATAAATGAATTCTAATAAAAATAGTCTCCACAATCCCCCAATTATTATCTAATAAATCAATTCTAATAAAAATAGTCTCCATAATCCCCCAATTATTTTGAAAGTCCTATCCAACGATTCCCCACATTATAAGAATAGAAGGAAGAAGAAGGGAATAGTCATTCCCACTTTACATGTAGGGAGATACCTACAATATATACATTTTTTTTTTTTAAATATCATGGTTTCGTTTTTGTCGCGTGATTAATATTATATATACCCATGCAAAAATGCATCTTTCTTGTACAAATGGTTTCTACGCTATGCCTCAGACGGTCAGATCGAAACTATAAAGGTTCCTTGTCCTTGTTAGGACTACGGAACCCTAAAAACTCTTAAAATAGGATCGTGCTTGACAATTTTGACAGGTGATTTTTATCATCATTTAAGTACTTGTCTCCATTCTGTTTGTTTCTCTTTAAAGGCCATTTTCGTAAAATTGTGTGTAAACACAACATTACAATAACGGCAGAACCCGGAACATCTCTCTGAATAAGTGCCGACTTTTAATCGCCTGATAGCCGGGGTAAATTTTATCTGCGGACTTAAATGTGCAGTGAAGACAAAAACTAAAACTAAGAGAAATTTTGTGCGTTTTGTGCCCGAATATGCGTTGCAGAGACGTTCCGGGGTTGTCATGAAGAAGTCACGGAGTTCCATGTGTGGATGGTGATCACCGGGCCGGCTTTAGTGAGGTCAAAATTCCACATTCCCTGTGTTTTCTCCAAGAACCCAGGCGCCTTTGAAGGTTTTCCTCCGAAAACAGAACAAAAGGTATCGTTTTAGCTCACCATCTGATCAGCATCAGGCCCGAGAGTCGACGGCGCGTAGTGTTCCACGCGCGCCTCAAAGAGTTGTCAGCAATCATGACGGGGCCCGTCATGGCCGATGCCTGCCCAGGGGTTGTGGATAAATTCGAAACAGAGTTACCGCGCCCCTGGGCACTCAGAGCAGGGAAGGAACAGGGGTGGGTTTTTTGTCAGTAAGAGTCTGACACACCGTCCCGCTCCACCCAGAGCGGGAGATGTCATTGGATGATTTCTTAAAAAAAAAAAAAGGTTTTGTTTGGGGACTTTTAACCAACCATCTAACACATATTTCCTTCCTATTTATACTTGGTGTAAGTACCTAAAAGTATACAAAATGATTTTGTGGGGGATAGTGCCATGATGAGAAATGGGGAGAAACATTGACAAGATAAATGGACCAGATTTGAGATGAGATGATTAATTACCCGATGGAAGTGGGTAGCCTTGAAGAAATATACCGGATAGGCGAAAATGAAGGCACTTCCCGATGACTTGTTACTAACTTAATTATGTCTGTTAGCTGTACTAAATTAATTATTTAAGCTTTAATAGAGTAATAATGAATTTTAATTCTTCACTGATCTTGAGACCTATGACCTATTTTATATTCAAGTCATAGAATATAATATGAAATTGTAACACAAAATAAACTAAAATAGTGAGTCTAAATTTTAAATCAAATATGTTGCCAAAACTTTTTATCCCATAAAACCCACAAAAAGCAATCCATCAAATTCAAAAACATACAAAAGGTTATTTTATACAATTCGCTGAATTTTATATAAATTTGTACTAGGTATAAAGTTACCTGCGTTTTTCATTTTGAAAAGTCTTCTTCAACGTAGGCCTACTGAAATACAACATGGTTAACGTGTGGCAGACAGGGACAGGTTGATTCATTTATGGGATGATAGAAAGAGATGCACATAGAGAACGCAATCCGTCTCCATTGCACGAGCGAATGCACCGGCTGTGTACGGTTAGCAGATAAAATAGTGCAATAGAAATGTCGGAGTCAACAGTTCTGTTTTTTCGTGGAATCTGTTATAGGAATTTAACTGTGTCCATTTTTGTGAAATTATATCTGTGTATATTTTAGAATAAAATAGGAATAAGAATCTTTATTTGTAAACATAGGTAGTTACATGGTGTGTGAGATGTCACAATATTAGTTAGATATAGATTCTCTATGTTTTTCCGTGAAACGTACAATTATTATAAAATTTATATTTATCATTTTGTAAACAATTCATCAGCATGTGTTCCATGAAGTCATTTTAACTTGTTAATTTGTCATGAGACATGATCATTATCGTTTACAACAAAAAACGTTCACTGGTAGACATAAGCCTCATCCAAGCGTCATAACATCGAACGGTAAATGTGTATCAGTTCATGAGTAATATATCCTATAACCTAGGTATTGTGAGATAAATGTGATGGGAGAATCCAGAGAATCAATCACCAAAGATGGAGAAAAGATATGTTTTATTTGGTAGATAAAAAATGTTTACCTACATTCGTTAACGTTAATTGAGACATTCATATTCCAAAACTATTTCAAACGCAACACTGCAATTTTGCCTAAATGCAAGCCCGATGCACCTTGCGCTGCTGTCCGTACCAGCCCACACGTGTGGCGCAAACGAGCCGGCCTTATAATGAATAGCCGTCGCCTGCCACCATATTTCAGCGAATTAACAAATGACCCGCTGTCATTGTACGCGCGGCGCACAATTTTTCTGCGCACCGTACCTAACGGCTTGATGTAGGTGCGGTTGGCGGTACTGGTACGTTCACGTTGCTGCTGTTGGTACCGCCGAATTAATGTTGGGTTTATGGTGTATACGAAGTCTGGTGGGATTGTTATGATTGATACTGGGTTTGTAATTAAAGAGGAAAGATCTTAAAGGTTTTAAAAATTCTGCTGAGCAGAGAATGATAGAAATATGAGTCAGCATGTCTATCAGTAAAGATTTGGCTTGAAATCAAAGCACGTTAATTTCATATAAGTTTGAAGTTTATCCGCGAAGTTGTTTCAGTCTTTTACGAATTTGAAAACCAGTTTTTTTTTTCATATATTGCTGCAGTTATCAGTCTAAAAGTGGCACCGCCGCGCTGACTGAAAAGTTGAGTGAAAATCGGTTGTCGTGGTATGGGCATGTGATGCGGAGGAATGAAGAAAATGTCGTGAGGAGTCTTGTGTATGGATGTGGATGGCTATAAGAGTAGGGGAAGGCCAAAGAAACGATGGTTGGACTGTGTGAAAGAGGATATGATGGGTAAAAAGGGGGTGACTACAGAGATGACGACTAATAGAGGAGTATGGAAGAAAAAGACATGTTGCGCCGACCCCAAATAAATTGGGATAAGGGCAGGAGAATGATGATGATATGGCAGTTATCCATTGCATTCTTAAGAGTAGTGTTACAATTTTAGTGTGTAATGAAGTAAATTTGGTCTATCTGTAGTTTCTTTTTAATAACCAGATCAAATGAAGAATAAACATGGCGATTGGCACATTTTTTATACAGAAGTTGTCATAGGTACCTACCGATATTTTTATTACTCAGATAAAAGTTATCTGAAAACTGAATTATACCATTCGTCTATTGCAATCTATAACTCATTCCCTCCACTCACTCCATTTCAGATACCTCCCCGAAGTAAACCTTACAAATCTTCCAGCTAATATTTAACAGTTGACACCTGAAGCTTATTCCGTTTTTCGATCCAGACAAAGCCGATTTTCCACTGGCTGGAATCCAGTTGAGTCGCAGTACTTCGGGCTTTCCCTGTCGGATTAAGTCCGAGGAGCTTTGCCCGAAACCTATTACTGATTTATAGACAATGGTTTTATGATCGCCTGGTTCATTTGGGTTTTTTGGCTTCGGAGTGGTTATGTATATCAATAGGACATTCAGAGGGTACTGACGTCGAGTAGGACAAACATTTGAGACTTTTTACGCAATTAACTTCTAAGAAGGTGTCAGTGAAAAAATTGCAAGTTTACATAGAAACTGTAGGATGACAGCTCTTGGCCTTGCAACGGTTTTTATTGCGTCTGTTTTTTGAAAGTTTTGTCATAACCTCCAAACGACGGCGTTTGGCTGACGCCGGAACAGTATTTCGCACTCATTAAGATAATAATTGTGTTTTAATCACCATTGGTGTTTTGCATGCACTCTTGCATGTACCTATATACATGTACACTGTACAGTTCCACCGCAAGATAGTTGTTACAAATCCAGTATGAGCTGGCTTCTAGTTCCATTGAAACTACATACCTACTACACCAGCCCAAATGTATGGCGATGACATTACCTGCGTAGACAAGTGTCACGTGACTTATAGCAGGTAATGTTATTGCCATACATTTGTACTCGCCCTCCCGCTCCACCCAGAGCGGGAGGTCATTGGATGATTTCCCACCCCACAAAAAAAAAATACATTGTGTACTAAGCGTTAGCGAAGTGTTAGCGTAAACGACAATAGAAAAGTAATATGGCTAGGGGGGCAGGCCAGCTCAGGGTAATAGTGTTTCCACCGACTTGCGGTCGACTGTACGTATCTGTTTTATCTTCGTAATAAAATATTATAGTTAAAAAAAAAACTAAAAAACACGCTTATTTGGTCCGCCATCTTGGGGCGTCCGCCATATTGAATTTATTGTGACGTCATTTCATTTTTCGTATTTATCTCAGCAAATCCTTTCATTTGATACCCATTCATGGGAATGCATAAAAAATAACTAGTCCGCCATCTTTGAGAGTTCACCATATTTGATTTAGAATGACGTCACTTAGCTAATCATGCACTGTCGAAAACCGGGAAGTGGGTTAAATTTAACTCCTAAGTTTTCTCCACATAGTTATTTACAGGTAAAGCTATTGAGCACCTGTAAAAACGATAATTGACAGTAACAACTAACAAACCATGTTGATTAAAGTTACTTCCCAACCATCATGAGATTAAAACATTGTTTCTGAAGAAAACCTAACTATTAAGCAATGAATAACTAATATAACCTAACCTAAAAATGTCCTCAGTAGTATCAAACTACTTTACGTAACAATGTTATAAAGAACCCTTGCTTATTCGCCAACGTTTTGTATGCATGGTAAAACACTTTGCAATATTCAAATGTGAGCTCCGATCTGAAACAATGTATTGTTTGACCTGCACTTAATGCTGGGGTGTGGTATATTGAGTTATGAATGTGTTTATTAGCATAATACCTATATTATTACCTAAATATACCAATCTATACAAAATAGTTTATTGTAACAGAAAAATACATTACATTTAATCGTGTTTGGAGCCTCTTTTTAAGCAAACAATGTCTGTATTAGGAGGCTCCGCTCTTTCACATCATTGTACTAACTAAACTTACAGTGTTCACAATAGGGAATATGCATGATTTCTTTTTCTTATCTAACCGGTTTGTCGATAAATATACAAATATGGAATACTAGCAGTAAAAACAGCATCAAAATTGATCGAAAAACAAACGAGATATAACAATTTTAAACAAATATGTCTGACCCTCTCTCGAAAACGCCGTTTTTTATGGCAGCTGTAATTATGGGCGTCATGTCCTTTGACGTCGGACTTCTCTTTTGTATTTATCCATTTTAAAGCTTCATTACTTCGGTTCTGCTGTAGATATTAAAAAAAAAAGTCATAGTTGTTTACTATAGTTAATAAACAACTATGAAAGATAATCTATACTAATATTATAAAACTGAAGGGTTTGTTTGGTTGAACGCGCTAATCCCAGGAACTACTGGATCGAATTGAAAAACTGTTTGTGTTGAATAGTCCATTTATCGAGGAAGGCTATAGGCTATATAACATCACGCTACGACCAATAAGAGCGGAGCATTAATGAAAAATGTGGCAAAGACGGAAAAAAATATTCCCTTAGAGAGCTTTCGTTGCGTGCGCTGCGTAAACGGTTAAAGTTACGCAAAAAATATATATTTCGGATTTGTTCCCCTTTAAAAGTTCTAAAAAAAGTCGCGACAGCATATGTCCATCTGTTAACGTTAACTCACTATGATCACTATGATTTATGGTAATAATATTTGTTCTATCATAATGCATTATTTGCGAAGGTGTAAAACATATATTAATCGTTATCCAAATAATTATCAATCTGTTTAGCCTTTTCCCAACTATATTGGGGTCGGCTTCCAGTCTAACCGGATGCAGCTGAATACCAGTATTTTACATGGAGCGACTGCCTATCTGACCTCCACAACTCAGTTACTGGGTAATACGATACCCCTTGGTAAGACTTGTTGTCAGACTTTCGGGCTTCTGACGACCCGTAACGACTGACAAAGATCCACGATTGACAGCCGGGACCAACGGCTTAACGTGGTTTCCGAGACACGGAGTAGTCTCGGTATGTAAAGATGGTCGCCCATCCATTGACAAACTCCGCAACGCAAGCGTAGCTTAACTTGATAGATCGACTTTTGCGGCTGTTAATACTTTTGCTACGAGATGTCACACACTTTTAAAACTAATGAAGTATCCTCATTGAGCTTTGCCTTTCAGTTTGTAATGTGCTCTTTACATAAAACAATTTACAGCTTTTTTTCGATATTTTTTTTTAAACGTTGCCCTACTCTTTCGTTGAATTACTCCTGTATCGTGGGTGCGTTCATAAATATGTTAACTCACATAACAAGACACCCAGATCCGGAACATTCTTCTGTTGGCCATACAAATATTTTTTCCGTGCGGGAATCGAACCCGCGACACGCAGCCAAACGTTCAACAGCTGCGCCAACCGTGCCGTCGATGAAACCTACCTGTCTCATCAAAAAATCTGGAACTTGCTATAACTTTTGTCTTCCCTATGCAAAACCATAGGTAAGATTAAACTTAATGTAAGTATAAGAAAACTAATAGGCTAATTTCCACCAAAAACATGCAGCTTTTGCGACTATCCCGAACGCTAAATTTCCAGTGACATTATGTAATTTGCATTGAAGCATAAAAAGGCCTCTGTTCAATTATTTAAAATAAAGTTCTCTTATTACAAAACGTAATACACAATCATTGCTAACTAGTATGGCACGTGGCACACACGCGTTGTCCTGCAAATGGACCCCTAATTATAAACTAGTAGATCAATTGAAAAGGGGTTGCTTGTAATGAAGAAATAGCCGGCGTCAAATTGCAGCAATTATACTAACATACTATTTTACAGATGAGCTGTTTCTTTTCAACCGACTTCAAAAAAGAGGAGGTTCTCAATTTGTTTGTTTTTTTTTTTTTTTGTATGTTTGTTACGCGATATCTCCGGCATTTGTGAATCGATTTTGATGATTCTTTATTTATTTGGTAGGTCATACTTCAGAGGTGGTTTCATTTAAATTTTATCTCAAATTGATTCAGCACTTTTTGAAAAAATCAACATAAATACAAAATATGTATACACAGACGACGTTTTGGTTGTCTTCAAATGTTCAAATTCCATGTTATTGGTGTTATATATTCGCGCAGAACTTTAATATTTAGTTTTACTTCTGTTATACAACAACCATAAAAAAAAAAACAAAAAAATGACAAATAAAAAACTTTTCTATAAAATACAACCGACTACTAAAAATTGCAAAATAACTTTAATTTCGGAAGTCGGTGTCAAATAACGAAAAAACCAAAAAAAAAAATATATACACCGACTTCCGAAATTAAAGTTATTTTGCAATTTTTAGAAGTCGGTTGTATTTTTTGAGAAAAGTTTTTTATAAAATAATTGAAAGTGTTGCATTTGATTACTTTCTCACCTGACGGTATGTATGTATCTAGGTATGTTGGGCTGGTTTCTGCAACACCATGCTCAAGGCGCGAACACCAGGTAAGCAATGATGATGTAGTCGACGATGGAGCACACTTGCCTAGAAGTAACCTATTCACTTTTGTCCTAAAAATGCTCAGGGTTTAGCTATCAAGAAACACAGAACAGAGTAGGGAATTCAAATCCAAAGCTGTAGGCACGATAAAGGGTTCCCAGAACGTTTTGTGCATATGTTTTTTTTTTTGGGGTGTGGGAAACCATCCTATGACTTCTCCCGCTCTAGGTGCGGCGCGGGAGGGCGTGACAGCCTGTTACTGACCCACCCTTGTTCCTTCAGTTACCTGTGCCAAGGGCCACGGTGACTCTATTTCGAACTTATCCGCGACCTGATGGGTGGCATGTACCGCGAATCGCCGAACGTCTAGTGGAAAAAAATGTGTCAGAAACATGTCTTTTACTTTTTAGAATTACATGAATTGCTTTGAGTTGGCGCTGATAAGTCCTGTTGAGGTTGGACTTGAGTTTGAGTCATCTTGGTGAAAGTATTAGTCAGGTAGACTCCCTGGACAGTTGAAACCATGTGATAACTGTCCAGGGAGCGTCTGGCGTTTGAAATCGCAGTACGATTTAGATTAAAGCTGCTCGTAGAGGTTCCTTTTATGTATACTTCGGCGAGCGTCTTCATCCGCGTGGAATTATACTTCCCCCATTACAAATTATAGCCTTTGTGGCTATTCCAGACTACAAACATCTATTCATGCATCCATTCAAACTTTCGCATTTATAATGTCAAGTAGGATGGCTAATATATAAGGTGTTAAAAAATTAACCCTCGAAACTTTAAGGAGTGCTTTGTACCATCGAACTAAATAACTTTTACTATGGGACCAACTTTGAAATCGCGAAAAAAAAATCTGCAGTTCCGTACATTTTGACGAGTTTAGCAACAGCTGATTTTTTTTTCGCGATTTCAAAGTTGGTCCCATAGTAAAAGTTATTTAATTCGATGGTCCAAAGCACTCCTAAAAGTTTCGAGGGTTAATTTTTTAACATCTTATATTATATTATTCTAGATTATTTAAATTTATATCATATTATATTTATGTTTTAATATATTTATTGTATATATTGATAGTATATTATATATATTATGGATGGCTAATATACCATATTAGCTAAGGTGGAAAATAAAACAAACACAAATCATGATCGAAACCTGATTGTAGATCGTTGATTTTAGCTTTTCATCAATTAACTAAAAATTAGGAAGATCAGGTTCTGGTCCGTAATAAACACCAGCGAACATGTTGTAGCGGCGACCTCTAATATTCCAGGCCACTTCGAAGTAAAAAGGTCTATCAGCAACGAACTCAGGCACACGATAATATGACATTACTGGTGTCTTTTCAGTCATTACTGGATCTGTGGATATCAACATT
The DNA here is from genome assembly GCA_951329385.1 of Polia nebulosa. Lineage (NCBI taxonomy): Eukaryota > Metazoa > Arthropoda > Insecta > Lepidoptera > Noctuidae > Polia > Polia nebulosa. The sequence continues at coordinate 8,752,013 of OX589593.1, read as the reverse complement.
ATTTATTAGTAGTGACCCGCCCCAGATTTGCACGAGTGCAAATTATACACTTCAACCTTCCTCATGAATCACTGTATATTTATTTATTTATTTAGTTCATATATTGGTGAAAGCCACATAAAAATTCGTTCAGTGGTTTTTCGGCGAACATTGTTTTATGACATTAGTGATGTTAATATCATACATTGAAAGACTTCTATGTTTTAGTAAAATATTAACTAGTACTGTCCTATAGCTTGGCCTTCCTGGTTTCTATGTATTTTTTTGGCGAGTGACTCGGGAGCGAGCCTCTACTTAAGGGCCTACCTCCCCGTAAGTGGCGCCCTCATTGAATAAAAAATCCTATGTTGCGTTTGTTACAAAGAGCTTAAGGTATTTTTACGTTGTTGAAACACTTTGAGTCCTGTTTCAACAACGTAAAAATACCTTAAGCTCTTTGTAACAAACGCAACATAGGATTTTTTAATATTTGTTTTCTATGCTATGCTACGATTTTTATTCAATGGGGGCGCCCCTTGGCCGGTAGTAGGGCCTTAATGGCCGTCTGTTTGAGAACATCCATGTTAATATTTTGATAACTTTCGTTGCTAAAGTTACCTACTACATGTCGTGAGATACGGATTGATTGGTTTTGATTGGCGTGCTTTTTTTTAGGTGTGAAGTCTTCAAATAACTTCTCATCCTCTGGGTGGAGCTAGGGCGTGTCAGACTCTTTCTGAGTAAAACCCACCCATGTACCTTCAGTTGCATGTGCCAAGCAAAAAAAAGGGCTGCGATGACTTTTTGAAACACACCAACAAACAACACGATTGTCATGCTATTTTTGTGATATTCAGGAATACTTCCGTTTTAATATTTAAAATATTCTTACCTGGTATCTTTCGGCCGACACCCATTTCATCGACTTGGAGAAAAACTTTTTGTTTAACTTTATTCAAATAAAAGGTTTGATTTTGTTTGTCTGCTTTAAAAATTCCCACCATTTCCGTGGAATTACTGTCGAAAACTGAGTACAGTCCCAACTAAAAGTATGAAAAATCATAAGATGCGGCTTCACCTGCGTGGAATTAATAGGTATTTCCCCCGTTATAAACTTTCAACCCCTTTTTGTCCCCCTTAGAAAATAAAATCAACCCCTTAAGAAAATAAAATAATTAAAAAAAAAAACCTTTCTTAGTGGATACCTTTTTTTACCTACTGTTCACAAAGAACACACCCCACAAATTTCATGTCTCTAGGACCAGCGGTTTAGAGCCAATTTCACCAAACTGTTCATAATCGGACATTAGTAAATCGGACATTAAAATAAACATCGATGTTAATGGTATTTACGTTCCACCAGGAAAATATAACACCACGTTAAGAAACCTGGCGTTAAGTGAATGAGCCATGTGTCATTCACTTTTTTGTCTGCCAGTGGTCAAAGCAACACAATAAAAAGTCGGAATGCCACATGTCAATGTTCATTATTTTAAAATGCAACTAAATTAGAAAGTCAGTTGTGTAGTCAGGTTTATGGGTGTTCTTGCAACATTTCATTTTGTCAGTTACTTTTTGGGGTTATTTTCTAATTTTGTTTGTTTGTCTTTGTAAATTACAAATTACAAAAATCATTATTTTTTATTATTTCATGTCGTCAAAAAAAAAAAATAAAATAAAAATCATTAATTGCAGGCAGGCAGGCCTACAGAAAACAAAACACCGTAACTAATTTTTGGCTTATTTTCTTCAAAAAAGTCTATGAACATAAACTGTGGAGGTGGTAAACTGAGGCTGTTGTTGTGGATAGTGGTGTTTTCTATTGAATACCTAATAATGTCTAACTGCAAGAAAACGCGTTAACGTGGCCCTAATTTCTCATGGAATGAGAAAGAAATTTTAATTAGCTTGATTTCAAAGCATAAAGAAATCGTAAAAAATAAAAATAAAAAGTTATGCTGTCACAACGGTAGCCGAAAATGAAGGATGGAAAGCTTTAGCTTAGGAGTTCTATTCCTTGAGCAACTTTGCTAATAGAAATGCTGACCAACTAAGATCTTGCTGGGACAACATCAAAAGAAACACCCGTAAAAATAAGGCTGAATGCTTTGTAAAAGCCCATACGTTATTATATATGAGTATAATTTAATATAAGTATATTATTAATTTATAATATGGTACGCTTGTGTACTGTGTTAGTGTTGTTAGATTGTTCTTGTAATTGAAAAGTACAATAAAGTACTACGCTCCTTCCATTTCGATGATTTTGACAACTGCATTTAATGTCGGTTAGCAAGTTAACGGACCTCTAGGGCAGCAATTAAATTTAACGTCTGATTAAGGCATTTAATCATGGATTAGCGCACGGTGAAACGCTCGCTACTCTTAATGTCCCGTTAACATTTTAACAGAAGATTAAACTAACTAACATGGTATGGTGAAACTAGCCCTTAGGCTGTGCGTTGATCAGCCAGTCAGTCAGGATTTTGAATTTTATATACATACAAGTAGGTACAGATAGATCATTTCAAGTACAAAAGATCTCAATCAAATTTGATAATTTACTATGTATCCGAGAAGTTTAAAATTTTACGTTTTTCATAATATTAAAACTGTTTACAATATTAAACGGTGACATGTGCATGCTATGCTATTTTAAACCGACTTCGGTATGTATGTTTTTTTTATTTATATGTCCACCGATTTCTGTGTCAGTTGTGGACCGATTTTTAAAATTCTTTTTTTATCCGAAAGAATATACTCCTGAGGTGCTCCCATAGCAATTTTATCAAAATTGCTTCAGCGCTTTCTGAAAAACTGAACAAAAACTTAAAATGTATACATAGATGACGTTTTGGTTTCCTCCAATTACGAGTATGTTTAAATTCCACGTTCCATGTTATTGGGGTTTTAGTTCTGGGATAAAACAACTAAAAATTGAAAAATATAAAACTTTTTTACAAAAAAACCAACCGACCTCAAAAAAAGAAAATACACTAAAAATTTAAAAATAACTTTAATATCGGAAGTCGGTGTAAAATAACGAAGAAGTAAAATACTAACTAATTTCAGCCGAAAGACGTCCACTCCTTTTTTTTTTGGTCATAGGCCTCTCTTAGCGTCAACACAACGTTCGGTCTTGTGCGTGTGTGTGTATCTCAATAGGAGAATAGAATCAACGTGCCTTTTTACCCGAATGCCCTAGAAGGATGGTAATGTTTTCGAGAGTATGTATGTATATTTCCTTGGCATGCCCTAAAGCCTAAACGGCAGGACGATTTTAACAAATGAGGTACCATTATTTTGGTCTTGACCGCTGAAGTGACATAGGCTATATGAATTCAGAAAAAAAAGTAATTTTTCATGCAGTGTGATGCTGTTGGTGGCATCACTGACTTGTTTACAACTTTGTAGTTGTTTTTAGGGTTCATTGCTGTCACTCAAGTGTCTGTCTGTCTGTCCGTCTGTCCGTCATCTGCCACACAGGATTTAGAGGTTAGAGTATAAGCATCTTGCTGACCCAAAGCCATACAGACAATCAAAAATACATTTGGTACGGAACCCTAAATGTGCGAATTCCGACACACACTTGGCCGGGTTTTTTTTGCAAGTCGGGTTTTAGGAAAATATTTAATTTTTGTTTCAGGATCAAAAGTAGCCTATGAAACTCAGCAATTTGTGCAGCATCAGTGAGAGAATTCTCCTAATCATCAAAACTTCCAGAGAATACCTCGTACAACCAATTTTTTTTTATTTTTATAATTCTAGCTTCTGCCAGGTGCTTCTCCTGGAATCATCTGGAATCAGTACTTCGTTCACTATACAGGGTGTAACGGAAAGGTGTGGTCATATTTTAAGAACAGCATCTGCCCATCGATATGAACAACTTTCATCAAGAAAATTTATATATACAGCATGTAACAAAAAAAAAGTAGTTGCAGATTACGCATGGTACGGAGCGGTCACGCTCGTGCTCGCTCTGAAATACTTACGTAATTCTCGTAACTTAGCCCGCCACGTCCCTGCTGACATCGCTCCTGGTTGCCTGCGCAGCCCCATATTATCCGAAGCGGCCTTTATCAAGGTAGCGGAGGAGATTGTCTCATCGAGTCGCCGAGTCGCCGAGCAACTACTTATCCGGAGCTGCCTTTTTCAAGATAGCGGAGGTGATTGTCTCATCGAGTCGCCGAGCCACTATATATCCGAAGCGGCCTTTCTTAAGGTAGCGGACGATATTGTTTCCTTTTTGAGATTGTCTCAAAACACATTTGTCCGCTCAGGGAAAATCCACTGTTTCGTGGTACTTAGCGGGATACCTTACGGTGCCAACGACGCTAAGTGGGTGTTGACCCGATACACCCGCCGAACCCCTTTCGGGTAAGGCAGTTATTTGGAGTCGGGCGCCGGGTCTTGGCCTTGGGGGCTCCCCTAGCCGACCGGTTAGCCGCTACATTTTTTACAGCATACACACCTGGTGTCGGTTGGGTGTCTCAACCCCTTCGCACCAGACCCGTTAGGACCCGGTTGCACATTAAGATTGGCAACCGGCCAAAACCACAGCTTAGGTTACACAGTAGGCACTCACCTCCCAGTTGAACCCAGGCTGGGAGGGTAACACAACCCCAGGCCTGTCCACCTGGGGACTTAGGTGCTTAGGTGTTAGGACGTACGTAAATCATCATTCTCCTGCCTCTATCCCAATTTATTTGGGGTCGGCGCAACATGTCTTTTTCTCCCATACTCCTCTATTAGTCGTCATCTCTGTAGTGTGTGTGAGTCTTTAGGAACTGCCGATATCCCCCTACTAGTTAAGCCCCCATTACTATCTTAATTTCTATTTTCGATATCCCATAATGACGGACGCAAAATTATTGCGTTCGTCACCGAGGTCCTTCTTAAGGACCCCAATTTTCAGGCCAAATACGGCCAACGGTTTGCTGCCCTGCAAACCGAAATATTCTCTGACGCTCTAGTCAGCCCCGTATCCCCCATAGATGCCGACAAAGGCATCCCTGACGCCAGTGAAACGCACACACCGCGCGTTATACTGGCCGAAAATCACGGCCAAAGAATAAATGTTCATCCCGCCTTCCCAGCCCCAAAGCCGGACCTCACCCCCGATGCAGACAATGTCATGGACACGTCCACCCCCGCCCCCTGCCCCTCAACCTCAGACTCGGAATCCACGTCAGTCTGCTCCTCCTCGGAAGATGACGACTACATTCCAGTCACCGGAGGAAAGAGAAAGAAGAACGGGAAGGCCTCCAGGTAGTGTTGCCCAAATGCAAGACCAAGACGAGACTTAGGCCAGTCTTGGTTTTGGTCTTGCGTCAATACACCTGGTCTTGGTCTTGGTCTTGGTATTGCGCTCTCAGTCTTGGTCTTGGTCTTGGTCTTGCAGCAAGAGTCTCGCAAGTCTTGCAAGTCTTGCAAATACCTATTAGCCTATTGCAATTTATTGAACACGTTAGTTTAGATTTTAGATTATGATTCGCGCTGTAAGACGTATGTAGTTACAGAATTATAATCATCAAAATCATCAATACAACCCTCCAAGTTCATAAAGGTCGAGGAATTATTTAAAAAAAAATGACTTTTTCAAGGTCAAACTCATTCCTCGACCTTTAAATATCAATTTTCAATCTTGCTGCTCACATTTTAGGACCTAGGTATATCACTCAATATCTATCATTTACCGATATTAACAATGATTATTTCGAAATCAAAATATTCGCAATTCAATAGATGCAATACCTACTTAGTTATTAATTAACATCTCGCCCGACAGCTTTAAACGCTGTAGTGTTCGAATTCGAGCCAGTGTGAGAATGTCTTTATACAAGAAACTCAGAGCATTCAATTTATACCTACTTACTGCTGAGACATCTTCAAGGTCATTTAATTTTATCCTCCTGTATCAACCCTACCAAAATAGGTAACAATTTTGTGTGCCTCTGTCCGTACTCTTTGTCGGCGAATGCAGCGCTCAAACTGTGTCAAATGCTGTGATACACTTGTTGCAAACCGCGGCGTCTTTGTCGGTAAATTATCAAATAAGTAGGTATATAATACACCGACCGACCAACAGTTTATTCGTAGAACGTCACATTTTCCCATCAACCTTGAACCTTAATTCTTTAGCGATAAAGTTGAAAATCTGTTAAAGAAATTTGACAGATTGTAGTAGCTTGATGTGCTGGCGTCTGTACCATAACATTGGCTGCCGTAGAACCTGTTACTAGACCTACTCGACTCGCTGTTAGTTTTAAATTTTGCTGAATAGAAGAATAATATAAACTTTGAAACATAAGTAGGTACGAGTACCTACATAATGTTTACATAATTTTGTTTTCTATAATTTTAAGCACATACCAACCTACGAGTACTAACGTTAGATCTGCACATTAGACATAAACAAGCATAATATATTATTATAGGTAGTACCTACAAGGTATGAACTTTGCTAGAAAGTTATTCTAGGTTCATTTTATCACATGGGATGATGGGAACAGATTTGTGAGTATTAACACGCTACCTACTTAATAAATAGTTGAAACATAATAAGTACTTACCTACCTAATACGCCCTAATTACGCCCAAATCTCAGTTTGTATTAACTGCAAGACGCAAGAGTCTTGCAGGCTTAAGTCTTGTCTTGCTCAAGTCTTGCAGGGTTCAGTCTTGGTCTTGGTCTGGCTACAATAAGGCGGTCTTGGTCTTGGTCTTGGTCTTGTGAAAATGCAAGAACAAGACCAAGACTGCAAGACCAAGACCGATTTTGGGCAACACTACCTCCAGGCCCTCCAAGCCAACCAAGGCCAAGAAGGCCACGGTTCCTTCCCTCACCCCCTCACCAGCCCCCTCGTCCTCTGGACAGCCCGCTACTGCTGCCTCTGCGTCACAGAGCAGTACCTCTCGCCCTAAGCTAGCTGCTAAACTTTCGAGGAAGCAGCGTGTCCCGCCCCCCCTGTACATACAGGAAAAAGCCCGATGGACCGAGGTGTCCAAGATGTGTGTGGATCGTTAGATCCAATACACGAATGCCAGAGCCTGTGCCAACGGGATCAGGGTTACTGTCAAGTCATCGGACGACTACAGGAACCTGACCCGCGCACTGAAAGAACGCAGTGTAAGTTTCCACACTTACACCTTGAGGACACGCCCTCCAGAGTGGTGATCAGGCGTGTCCCTAAAGAGCTCTCTCCCGAGGAGATCAAAGAGGACCTTCTTCTCCAGAAGGTCCCGGTGATCTCCGTCCACCGTCTCCACAGAGCCCGAGGTGGGGAAGTGTACGACATGGTAAGTGTCGTATGCGAACCCGCGGAGGGCCATCACCCCATTTTCGGGGTAAAATCTATATGTTCTCTTTTCATTGAGAAGCCGCATAAGCCAACCATAGTTGTGCAGTGTCATCGCTGCCAACTATACGGCCACTCCCAATCCAACTGTTTTGCCAAGCCCAGATGCGTCAAGTGTCTAAGCGAACATGGCACTGCAGACTGCCCCCGACCCAAGGACCGCGCGCAATGCACAGAGCCCCCCAGCTGTGTGTTGTGCGGTCAGATAGGGCACCCGGCTAACTACCGAAGTTGCCCCAAAGCGCCCAAGATCACCCCTAAAGTGGCCAAGCGGGCGGAGGCCTGCCAACTGAGGGAATGCCCATCCGGGAAAGTTCCCTCCTCTCAACTCCCCAATCGTCTCGCGCCACAGAGACCATCACCTTGGAACAGGCTTACACACCAAAAAGGCTTCCCAGCCTTAGCGGCCCCCTCCCCCTCCACCCCTGCTCCCTTCCCTAAAGCCGCTATCCCAGCGCTGATGGACACTTCCATCGCAGCGCCAGCCCCCACGCCAGCGGCACTAGTCGCCCCCCAAGCTGCGGCACCAAGACCTGTTGCCTCAGCAGCTGCAGCAAAGAAGCCAGCGCTGCTCCTCCCGCCACCCCCTTCACATACTTCCCAGATGAGAGTGTAGCCTGCACCACTCCATCTTCCTCACCCCCGAAGCGAAAGCACTAGACGCAGTGCTAAAACAATCGTCAGGGCAATATAACCTGATGTCAGCCCATAAAATATGGTCTGACTTCGCGGGTATTGCCAAGTCCCTGAACAATATGAATTGCGCACCGTAATGGATAAGCACGCAAAAACTTGTCACCATAAACCCCGATCCCTTAGGTTAGCTACGTATAATGCTAATGGCTGCTCTGGCCAGCGTGATGAGGTCGCGAAATTTCTACGCGATCATCAAATGGATATCCTCCTCATACAGGAAACCTTCCTGAAGCCCCACCGCAGCGACCCTAGAATTGCTAACTATCGCTTAGTTCGCAATGACAGGCTGCAAAAACACAAGGGAGGCACGTTAATTTACTACTGGAAGGAACTTTACTGTATCCCACTCGACCTTCCCGCCCCTCAATCTTGAGTACTGTGCCTGTCGGCTGGGCATGACTGGCCATCAGCCAATCACAGTCATATCCGCCTACATCCCTCCTGACTCGGCATCATCACCTAATGATATCGACGCCATCTCCAGCGACCTCACTAAACTCTTCAGCATGAGTAGTTCCGTCATCTTAGCAGGTGATCTGTTTTTTCTGAGCTCTACCCTCAACTTCGACGTCATCATACTGATGAGTCCAACTCACTACCCCAATAACGTCACTCACACTCCCAGCGTCCTAGATGTGGCACTTCTAAAGAATATAAACTTATGTTTGCATTCGGTGGAAGTGATACATGAACTGGACTCTGACCACCGGCCGGTGATCTTACACCTGGGCTCCGCTCAGGTGAGACCGACCCAAATTCCCCCCCCCCCCCCCAACCCAAGTAATCACTGACTGGAAGAAAGTAAGCGATAGTCTGAAATCTACCACGTCGGTTCACTTGGACTCTATCCCGGACCACATAAGCTTAGTCTCTGATACGACAGCGGCGATCGACTCGCTTACGGATCACGTGCGAACCGTCTTGAACGACTGTTCAAGAGAGTTGCCAGTGACGGAGGACCGTCGCTGGAAACTCCCAGCGGATGTACGGAGTCTGATAACCGAGAAGAACGCGGCCATTCGTGCATACAGCAATTTTCCCTGTCACGCAAACAAGGCTCACATGCGTAACTTACAGCGTGCTGTAAAGAGACGTACTGCTGAGCATCGTTCTGTGAACTGGGAAAAGACGCTGAGCGAACTCGAGCCCAATCAGCAGGCTTTCTGGAATCTACAGAGAAAGCTGCGGTCCAAGGTTGAGGCCTCAATGGCTCCTCTCATTCGTCTTGACAAGAGTGTCGCTTTTGATAATGCCGAAAAGGCGGAATGCCTAGCCGACAGTCTAGAGTCCCAATGCTCTCCCAGCTCTCAACCAGTAGACCAGGCCCACCTAGACCTGGTGGATGCTGAGGTCGAAAGGAGAGCTTCCCTCCCTCCGGTCGAAGATCCTGATGACCCACTACCCCCCGTCACCCCTGACGAGGTAGAAGACAAATCATCAAGAAGCTTCAACCCAGAAAAGCCCCAGGCTCTGATGGCATAACCAACAGAGCGATTCAACTTTTCCCAGCCCAACTCATTATGCTTTTGACCGCCATCTTCAATGGTGCTCTAAGTAATAATATATTCCCCCAAGCGTGGAAACAGGCCACTGTCATTGGTATTCCAAAACCAGGCAAGCCCAAGTCTGACCCCACTAGCTACCACCCCATTAGTTTACTCAATGTCCTCGGTAAGATCTACGAAAAGCTTATTTATAAGCGGCTCAAAGATTATGCCGAGGCTAAGAGTCTCATTCCTAACGAACAATTCGGATGCCGCTCCGAACATTCGTGCGTCCAACATGTCTACCGCATGGTCGAACATATGAGCGCTGGGTTCCAGCGTGGTTTTACTACCGGTGTCTTGTACTTCGATATAGCGAAGGCAATGGCTTAATTTTTAAGTTATACCAACTAGGAGTGCCAGATCGTCTCGTGCTCATCTTACGAGACTTCTTGTCGAATCGCACCTTTCGTTATCGTGTAGAGGGCGCCCTATCCTCCCCTCACCCCATTAGATCAGGAGTCCCTCAAGGCTCTGTGGTTTCCCCATTAGTTTTTACGCTGTTTACTAGCGATACCCCAACTTCCAATAAGGCGCAGTTAGCATTATTCGCTGACGACACTGCCATCTACTGCTCGGGTCACTTACCCATACAGATAGCCCACAAACTCCAATCCTCCGCAACCCAGCTGGGCCAGTGATTCCGGAAATGGAGAATTGAGGTAAATCCCGAAAAAAGTCAGGCCGTCCTGTATTCAAAACCACGTCATACAGTTATACCCCCCCGTCCGATCACCATGTACGGCAAGCCGATCCCTTGAGGGAAACAGGCCAAGTACCTAGGCGTGATCCTCGATCAGCATCTCTCCTTCGCCGAGCACATAAAGCAGGCTCGCTCGCGGGCCGCCTTTTCTCAAGGTAGACTCCATTTCCTCCTGAACGCCCGTAGCAAATTGTCACTAAAGTGCAAATTGCGTGCCTATACTTCGGTCATCCGGCCAGTCATGACCTATGCTTGCCCAGTGTTCGCACATGCCAAGCCCCGTCACCTCCATAAGATGTTGACATTGCAGCACCGCTTTCTCCGCAAAGTGGTGGGAGGAATGAGGACCTGCAGGTCGACCTTAAAATCCCCACCTTGCAGCAGTTTATGAAGCGCTCCACCAAGCGCTTCATTAAAACTGCTGCCAAGCAGCGAAACCCCCTTATCGTATCGGCTACTTGATACGTCCCCTCTCAAATCTCCAGGATCCGCCGCCCCCGGCATACTCTTCTAGTCCCAGATGACGCTACCACCCTACTCCAAGAGAGCCGTAGGGAAACTAGCACCCTTCGCAAACAACACACCAGACCGCCGATTTTCCGCCCTCGCCGGCGAGGCCCGTCGCGAAGTCTAAGTCATTGTCCTCCCCGTCTCTCGCCAGCACGTGCCGCTGAGCCAGTAAATCCCCCAATTAATGGAAACTTGATCCAGCCTTCCCTTGCTGCCCCCCCAGTGACGCCCTAAGCCGAGGCCCGTACCCCGCAGGGGGTGCCCTTAGCGTTGTCACTTAGTTTGTAAGAAAATAATGAGTCCTGGCTGGAGGTTTTAATAAATTAAAGCCTACACAGGGAAGCCCGGTTGAGCAGACGACAGCCTCAGAGGCTGACCTGCGAGATGCCCCTCAAAAAAAAAAAAAAATGTAGCAAAAAACCCTGTCCGATCCAATAAAGGCGTATTCCTGGTTTAACATACGTACTAGAAAAAATAGTAAAAAAAATGTAAGTAACTCATAAGTTAAAAGACCAAAAGTAACAGATTTTTTATTTTTATAAAATATGCGAAGTTTTACACTAAATTTTCATAAGTTGACAACACTCCACCGGCCGGCGAAATCTTTTCATTTTTACCTATTTTTATTTCAAACGATACCGCCCTGTACTAGCAAAACTGTAGGTGAACTTTTTCGAGCGCTCAGTGTTGCCTTTGATAAGTTTTTCTTTTTTTTTAAATTAATTATTTTCATTGGGGAATAATAATTATCTCGTATCCATTAAATGATAACGTATATGTGTACGCAGTACCTACGATACCAAGTAATACCGTTCAGGATCGGACAGGATTTTTGTTATATATGCTGTATAACTTTTTTAATTGTTTATAGACACGCGTCTGACCACCATCTCACCTGATGGTAAGCGATGATGTGGTCGAAGATGCGCTTGCCTAGAAGTAACCTATTCATTCTTGACTTAACCCGTCAGGGCCCTGCGTCGACGAGGGGCGACAGCTATCAACACTGTCGCCCCGCAACGCCGGAGCACTGCCGGATCAGCGCTGCCGGAGTAAAATCGTTCCTTATTAGTAATAATAGAGTTTTAAAGCGCGCGAAACTGCCGCCGCTTATGGCGAGGCGGGGCCCGGCCAGGCGGGGGATTACTGTCGCCTCTCGTAAACGCAGGGTCCTGAAGTGTTAAAGACTCCCAGGTTGTAGCCATCACGAAACACAGACTCCGGCAGGGAATTCCACTCCCTAGCTGTACGTATATATATACATATATAACTATGATAGTAGGATTTTATATTTACTCCTTGAAGGAATCCAGTCCAATCCACAAAAGTTTTGATTTTAAATTTTGGTATTGATACTTTCATCAAGCTAACTTGTGCCGCTTTAATATGATTGTTTACGAAGTCTTTTTGGTCATAAATTGTCTCAAGCAAAATGCCCAAGTCTTTAGCGTTGTATGGTACAACGAATGTTATGGATGTCTCAAAACTCTGCAACCTGATTGTTAGGACCTAGAGGAATAAAAAAAAATAACAATAAGCATGAAAATTTAAAATCTAAAGAAAAATAAGGATTTGCTAAGGAGAAGACTGCAATAGGCTGGAATAGTAGAGTAAATTATACATTACTAGTGACCCGCCTCAGCTTCGCACACGGGTACAAACTATACACCTAAACCTTACTCTTGAATCACTCTGTCTATTGGTGAAAGCTGTAAAATCTGTTCAGAAGTTTTTGAGTTTATTGCGAACAGGCCGACAGACGAGGTGGTTGGGGACTTTGTTTTATAATATGTAGTGATGGAATGCACAAAAAATAACGTCGTCGTCTAATATCCGTTTCAACAGGCTGGACATAAATAAACAGATTACTGATTGAAATAAACTGTTTCCTAACAGTAGCACCTGTTTTCAGTAAAGAAAGTAAAAATGAATAAAATACACAATTCACGATAGATAAAAAAAATATCATGAACTATATTGTGTTTATTAACATTTACCTCGCAGATGGTGCCTTTGTTGTGCCCAAATTCCCCTATTGTGTTCATCATTGGTACTTTTGAGGTTCTCCCATCCATATGGTTGAACTGCCTCAGCTTAGTTAGTCGATAATCAAATGCATTCTCCCATGTACCCTATTACGGAATTTCAATCTGGTTTTAAATTAACATTAATTAATTTAAACAATGTTCGATGAATAAAAAAAGAATCTGTCACAAAGTTTATAAAAGGAAAACAATCATTCTTCATGAACCACAGGTTCATGAAGAATGATTGTTGTTGTTGTTTATGGTCTGTGGACCATAGCTAACATCAGCATGTCGGTTCTAGCTAACTTCAGGCTGTAGGTTTTTTGCGACGGTGTGCGCGCGCAACGTACAAATTTACTCTCATATTTTTTTCCTAACGCGCCAAAAGAAGTATAACTTCAAAAAAAAAAAAAACAAATTGGTTTGTAAATGTCGGAGCGCAGACGAAAAAAACATTTAAAAAAATACAACCGTATTGAGAACCCACCATCTTTTGAAGTCTATTAAAAATAGCGGATGGCATAAATAAAGCAATATAAAACATTGACACATCATTGATTACTAAATATGAAAGAAAAAAAATAAAGGAAATCATTCAGCCGTCGAACGACGTTTAACAGAGTTCAGAGGCTCTAGACAAAGTGTAATTTAAACAGCGATAGCATGCAGGAACTATAGATGGCGGCAGATAAATGTCAATGTCAAGTATTTATGCAGTAAAAGTTGCGGATTTCACTCACTAGATGCCAGTCTACGTTATGCATGTTGCATGTGTGCATGATGCGTGTATGTATACATACAGGGTGTAACGGAAAGGTGTGGTCATATTTTATGAGCCTGTTCTGCCCATGGAAATGAACAACTTTCTCTAAGAAAAAATAGGAAATTCCCAAAAAAAAAATTGACTTTCCATACAAAGTCATCATCAGCTGATCAATATTTGTATGGAAGGTAAAAAATTTTTTTTTGAATTTCTACGAATTTTCTTGAAGAAAATTGTTCAGATCGATGGGCAGATGCAGTTCTTAGATTATGACCACACCTTTCCGTTACACCCTGTATATGGAACGGAAATGTCAATGATAAGTTTTTAAAGTGTAAAAGTTTCTGATTTACTCCACTAGATGGCGCAGACGTGTACGTTCCATATAGTGAAAATGTAAGGGCATTTTGGCATTTCGACCTATCGCTGGTTGGTCACGTGACATTTCAATCAATGTCGTCACGCTTTCGCTGATAGACTGCCACTTGTTTCGAACCTCGGTGAAATCATACTTCGGGAGTCGCAAGCCGATTCTCGGACACCGTATACGCGGGTCAGTGGACGGCGAGTAATGGGTAGCTGGCCGTCTGATAAGGGGTCCGAGTTCACGGCGCGTAGTGTTCCACGCGCGCCTTAAGGGCCTACCTCCCCGTAAGTGGCGCCCTCATTGAATAAAAATTCGTATCTTAGCATAGAAAATAAAGATTAAAGAATCCTATGTTGCGTTTGTTACGAATAGGATAAGGTATTTTTACGTTGTTAAAACAGGACTCAAAGTTTTTCGTATCCAAAGTAATAAGCAAAAGTGTCAAAAGCGGCCGTTTTTTGTACTTTTGCTTACTACTTTGGATACGAAACACTTTGAGTCCTGTTTCAACAATGTAAAAATACCTTAAGCTCTTTGTAACAAACGCAACATAGGATTTTGTAATCTTTATATAATAATATTTAGTGACATGTGTATGTATTGTAATTTGAATTAATTTGAATGTTGAGTATTTATTTTATGTGTGAATTTTATATTAAATGTATTATTTTATAAGCGTTAAATTGTCAATTGGAAAGGACTCTGTCTGAAAAATTAAATGAAAAATTCTACGCTTTGTTACTATTTTTTATTCAATGAGGGCGCCACTTGGCGGCTATATACGCCTTAAAACGATGTCAGCAGCAACAGACGCGGCCCGCTAGGGACGATGCCTGCTTGGGGTTGCGAATAAATTTGAAAGAGAATTACCGTGGTCCTGGGTACCCGCAACTGAAGAAACAAGGGTGGGTTTTAGTCAGTAAGAGTCTGACACGCCCTCCCACTCCACCCAGAGCGGAAAAAGTCATTTCATGTCAGCCAAAATATGAGTCAAATCGACGTGAAAAAAGAAGAAGATTTGTGGTTTTCTGGCCAGCACTTTCTTACCTCGGTAGGATATGAATGATCTCCTTATGCCCTTTAATCTAACACAGAAGAACATTGATGAGAGGTTATGAGTCTACTACAACTAATAAACTCACATTTCTTTATTTTAAACCGACTTTCGAAAAAGGAGGAGGTTCTATGTTCGACTGTATGAATGTTTTTTTTTTTTTGTGTATGTCCGCGCATTTCTCGGTCAGATTTTCAAAATTCTTTTTTTATCCGAAAGAATATACTCCCGAGGTGGTCCCATATAAATTTTATCGAAATTGCTTTAGCGCTTTTTGAGAAACTGAACAAAAACGAAAAATACGCATATCTTGATGACGTTTTTGTGTTCTCCAAATGTTTAAATTCCACGTTCCATGTTATTGGGGTTTTTAGTTCTGGGGTACCTATAACAACTAAAAAGCGAAAAATAAAAAACTTTTTTACAAAAAAAACAACCGACTTCCAAAAAAAAAAATACACTAAAAATTTAAAAATAACTTTAATTTCGGAAGTCGGTGTCAAATATCGAAGAAATAAAATACAAACACCGACTTCCGAAATTAAAGTTATTTTTAAATTTTTAGTGTATTTTTTGTTTTTGGAAGTCGGTTGTTTTTCTGTACTCAATCCCAACAGCTTATACACATTACTTACTTTGTAGTGGGCACCAGATATGATGATCATCTTTGTGGTTTTATTGATATCGTCAGTATCCACTATGTCTGTTATTCTTCTATATATCATAGCACTAAGCTGTAAGATACATAGGTATGTAAGTACTAATTTTAACCTTACCATCCACCTAAGTTGAATGTTGTTCACAACAGTTAAAATCGTTGGTTTGGTGGGACAAATCCGCCATACTATTATGCACTAATACTACTCCTGAAAGCCAGAATCAACACCACCACCAGAAATTCGCAGAGGCAATGAAGCTCAACGATTCCTGGACAAACGATTGAAATGTATTGGGATTCCGCAATGGAAGAATGGCGGAGTAGTAAATGCAAGATATAATTTCCACTTATCTCGTGAAGTGGAAATCAAGAATCATTATTATAGTGTTTTTACGATTAATATTTTACTCACCATATTATTGATATGTGCAATAGCTGCTTTGGGATAATTGAAACCGACTTTTTCCACTTGCACTCCATTATTTTCAGAGGAATTTGCCATAAACTTTGGGTCTATATCCGATGTATAATTCAGGTATATTCTGTTGGTAACGGTCAGGTCACCCATTTTCATCATATTTATACATGCTGAGACCTTAGAGTAGCAAGTACTTAACTGAAAAAGAAAAATGCAGTACTATCTCTGTTAACCCGGGCTTGCGGACGGCGAGTAATGGGTAGCTCGCTGTCCGATCAGCACCAGGCCCGAGAGTCGACGGTGCGTAGTGTTCCACGCGCGTCTCAAAGAGTTCATGACCGATGCCTGCCCAGGTGTTGAGGATAAATTCGAAACAGAGTTACCTCACCCCTGGGCACTCAGGGCAGGAAGGAACAGGGGTGGGTTTTAGTCAGTAAGAGTCTGACACGCCCTCCCGCTCCACCCTAGAGCGGGAGAAGTCATTGGATGATTTCCCAAACAAAAAAAAAACTTGTACTTCCCCCATTTAAAATATAGCCTACATGATATTCCCGACTACAATCTATCTCTGTGCCTTTCATACAGATCCGTTAAGGTGGAAGCTCCAGTGTAGCCCGCGAAATTCAAATTTTCTTATGTTTTTTGCAATTTGCAGGTCAGTGTCAGGTTGTATCTTGGTCAAAATTTGATTCGCGGCCGTAGCATGTATTAATAGAATTATAATAATTAAAATCATCAATACATCTCTCTCAGTTAGAATTGATGCCGAATGTCATGATTTCATGAAATACTTACGTATTCCTTCATTCACCTGTGTCAGAGCCCGCTAAACCCCCAGTTTTCGACGTTTAAGCTCGCTTAAGGGTGTACTACCCGCCAAGTGGCGCCGTCATTAAATAAAAAATTGTAGCATAGCATAGAAAATAAATATTAAAGAATCAAACGTCATGTTTGTTACAAAGAGGATAAAGTATTTTTACGTTGTTAAAACAGGTCTCAAAATGTTTCGTATTCAAAGTAGTAAGCAAAAGTGTCAAAAATTACCGTTTTTGGTACTTTTGATTCTTTAATATTTATTTTCTATGCTGTGTTACGATTTTTTATTTAATGAGGGCGCCACTTGGCCGGTAGTAGCTCAAGAGTTTGTTTGGTTGAACGCGCTAATATCAGGAACTACTGGACCGAATTGCATTTTTTTTTTGTGTTGCATAGTCTATTTATCGAGGCAAACTATAGGCTATATAACATCACGCTGCAACTAACAGGAGCGAATCACCAATGAAAAATGTGGCAAAAATGAAAAAAAAAATCCTTTTGCGAGCTTCAGTTGCGTGCGCTGCGTAAACGGTTAAAGTTACGCAAAAATTATGTAAAACGGAATTGTTTTCCTATATCTTTTAAGGTTGACTCACTATAATCTTGTTTATGGTTTTTATTTTTTACGCTTAGCTTAGTTCAGTAAAACTTAGTTTATAGAGTGAAATCGGCCCTAAGTCGGTTGCCTAGGTTGGAACCCACGACCTTCAACTTGTAACTGCAACGTTACCACTGGGTCACAACTGCTCAATGTACTTAATAACATTCATTACACTATGGTGGACAGTAAACGGCTATATGGGTCATAACAATAAAACTTGTATTGTATCTCGTTCAGTTCCTTGAAAGTGTGAAATTCATTTGCTCCTACAAACTTGAGCATTAAGGTGAAAGCTCTAGGGTGTATCCCGAGAAATTCAAATTTATTGACGTTTCTTGCAAATTGCAGGTCAGAATGTATGTTGGTCAAAATATGATTCGCAGCTGTAGCAATCGATGCCAAATGTCATGATTTCATGAAATACTTACATTTGACATCAATTCTAACTGAAAGAGTTGTATTGATGATTTTACTGATTACAATTCTATAAATAAAAATCAAATATTGACCAAGATAAAACCTGTCACTGACCTGCAAATTGCAAAAAACGTAAGACAATTTGAATTTCGCGGGCTACCCTGGAGCATTCACCTTAAAGTAAGATTTTTGAAAATTCACCTCATTTAACCCTCTATTTTTGAATAAAGAATTTGAAGTTGAGTATTTATCAAAATCTGCTTTAGTCTCAAAAAGTGTCAGACATTAACGTAGTTGACACGTTATTAACTCCAAATATTCAGAACCCAGTCCTTAACTTGGGGCAGGACGATTATTAACTTGTAGAGTGAGATCCAAGATTCGCCAGACAAAACCAAGCCAGTCAGGGGCCGTCGGCCTAAGCTAGCAGATGCGGACGTTAAAGGCACATACATACACTAATACTACTGAAACACTCACATTTTGTTAATCACTTTGGCGGCTCTGGGATCTTGGACTTAAAAATGTCAGGTTACTCACAGCAACTTCATCTTTGAATCCTAGAAGTAACATCAGCTCTCGCTTGGTATCTCCTGTGGCAATAGTCGCTAGCTTGCAGAGCGAGAAGCGTACCAGTTGCTCTGAACCAACTACGTTTTTTGCCGGTGTCACTTTTATTAGGCTCTGTAATAAAGATTTTTTTATTAGATACTCGGTCGATGATCTACTCATCAACGGTCGATATGAATAGTAGTGAATTCCTCACGACCCTGATCGACGTTGATCGATTATAATCCGGGTGCCTTGCAATGCACCATGCTGGATGGGGGCATTGGTGAACAGGAACAACCACCGAAAAGGTAGCGTGGCCGTCCCTGTCAAACTTGGCATCGCACCGTTTTGGCAGAAGCGATGAGCATCGGAATGGCGTGAAGCGTGAAGCTCAAGACCGTTTTTCTTTGGACTCTCTCTATCCCATCTACGGGATATAGGATATTAAGTCAAGTTAATCATGGTCTGAATGAAGATATCCGCAGGAGAAGCAAGGTTACAAACACAGCCCGAAAAATCGCCAATCTAGTGGCAGTGGGCAGGGCTCAGTGCTTGCAGAACAGATGGTCGATGAGACTGAAAGGTTCAGGAGTGGCAACCGCGTAGCGGAAGAAGGCGATGGAAGGCCTCCTACAAGGTGGACTGATGACCTGGTGAGGGTCACGGGAATCCGTTGGATGCAAGACGAACAGGACTGGTCGATGTGGTGGCATTTGGGGGACGCCTATGTGCAGCAGTGGATGTCTTTTGGCTGAAATGATGACGATGATGATGAAGTCATGATCAAGTATAGAATAGCCTTTTCTTAAGATTTTCTACCTAAAACAACAATCACTTTGGTCAGGAAAGAATTTTTAACATTAGTAAAAAACATAATGGTAAAAGTAACATTACCAAAACTAGTTTCTCGCTTAAACTATTAAATAGTATGTCACTATAAACACTTGAAATCAAAAAGGTGAATATAAAAATAGAATATTTGAACTGAAACATGATAGACTAGACTTTTTGCAAGAAAATACGAAAATAAACTGCGCACATTTTGAGGGTCATAAACTGCAGCTAAAATCTAATTAAGAAACGCATTTAATGGGGTCATAAAATAATTAATTTGCCTACCATTTGTGCGGTTTGACTTTAATGACGAACAGCACTTTACAACATTTATCACAAAACTGCGCTGCACGATTTCAAATGAGCACCAAATAATAAGTATAAATCTCGTCCACATCCTGGGAGGCTTCTATGGTACAGCTGTGGACATTATTTCGCTGAAATGATGAATCACCTTAAAATACATAAATAAATAAGATAAAATCAATAGATTTCAGCATAAAGATTTTTCATAAAACAATTTCGATTATCAATCTAGGTTAGTCTATGCAAAATCTGGTTCTCAAAGAGTGAGGCGTGGATAAGCTGGTGAGAATCTAAAGCGAAGAGATAATGTAACCGAGGTACCCGTAGGACGGGCCGCTTTGACGGGTGAATCGAATAAGTCGTCGGCAGAGAGAATAGTAATAAAATTGAACCGAGCGCCTGCCCAGATGTAGCTATGGATTTATCGCCAGTTAAACTTTGAGGCACACTGGCTGCAAAAGCATTTTAAAATATTTTTTCTCTGAAAGTTAAAATTTTTTGAACCGCTTCGTGAAAATTTACCTAGTGGCTAGATTTTCCACATACCACAAGTCTGCAGAGTTATTATCGGTCAACCCCAAGCATCTATACTTAGTTGGTTTCTAATCATTGTAATACAAAATTATAAGTACTATGCTGCCTTCCACACTGGTGTTTTATCAAATCTCTTTGCCAGTAGGTGTCAGGACTCAAATAACACAAGATATACCACAGGTCATGGTCAAGGTCATTTGTAAAATTCATATGGTTTCAGGGATCACCCACGTAAGCCATAAAAATTCTAAAACCGTTTCAATATGGGAAGCCAAAATCAACCTCTTCCAACTCCTCCGCCCAGTGTGCCCCAGTCTTCCCAGGTCGTCTCCGCTCGCTCGCTTACACATTCGTCGGGCTGCATCCAATATGTTTCCTAGCATATTGTCTTTAACAGCTCCATTATACCGACGATAGATTGTGCGGAAACCTTCGCTCCTGCCGCCTCCCTACATATTGCGACGAAAGAAATCTTTTTTCACATGCTCGATGAATATTTTTGTTTGCTTATGTACCGCGTATTGGGGAAATGAATAATGAAGATGTATTTGTCGTTCGAATATTGCACGGATTTGTTAGGCGGGGTTGGATTGTTGTGTGTGCTGACTGTCTGCAGCAAATGTAAGGTTCTCTTCATGTAAATAGCAGGCCTGCAACATCAAGGGCAGCGCTGCCGCATCATGGACATTCAACTAATATTATAAATGCGAAAGTTTGGATGAATGTATGTTTGTAACTCAATGGCACCGTAACGGCTCTTCAGCCGTCCAGTATTCAGTACTTCAGTATCCCTTCGGATAGAGATAGATTGGGCGGCGTGAACTTAGCAGATCATTTTCCAGCAGAGCATGAAAAAATGTGAGTTCTATTCGCATGCAGCATAGTTCTGGAGTTCCTGATACTTTTTGGAAATAGTTCTGTTGTTTTTCCCGGAAAAAAGTTGATTGAAAATATGATCTGCTAACTTCCGGTAGCAGATCATTTTTACCAAAACCAAAATTAAAAATGTATTTTCGATGGACAAGAGCTAGTTCTGTAGTTCCTGATATAAATAAGAAATAGTTCTGTCAATTGAAGCTAAAAAAAAAACCAAATATGTTAAAGTAAGATACCGCGAATAAAATAAAATAAATCTTACAACTCACGTCAAAACCAAAATACGACAGTTTGTTGTAACTATTCTAGCCAAAATCAGTAGCTTAGAACTCTAATTAACTAAAAAGTTAAATGAACACAACGAACCACTCTCAAGTATCAACAGATTATGGTTGAAAACTGAGATTATTAGAAATCACGAAAATTTAAGAATTTGTGATAAAAAAGAATCATAAGAAACGTTTAAAAGTATGTAGGACCAAAACCTCTTCAGTTTCTGATACAAATATAAAATTGCTATTTAAAAATATGCATATCAAGCCTAAAACATCCACTCAAATATCAGCAGAGCGTGGTCGAAAATTTAGATTAACAGAATTCCTAACAATTTTCAATGTTTAGATTAAAAAAATCATAAGAAATAAAAGAAAGTAGGTAGGACTAAGAAATTCTCGCTTTCAGATACACCTAATTGCATACTAATAAAAAACTAGCATAACTAGCCTAGAACTCCCACGTAAGTATCAGCAGAGCATGGTCAAAGATTTAGATTAGCAGAATTCATAACAATTTTCTATGATCATTTCAAACATTCATAAGAAATGTTAGAAAGTAGGTAAGAGGTAGAACTCTTCGTTTTCTGATACATATGATAAAATACTAATTAAAAACTAGCATAACTAGCCTAGAACTCCCACGTAAGTATCAGCAGAGCATGGTCGAAGATTTAGATTAGCAGAATTCCTAACAATTTTCTATGATCATTTCAAAAATTCATAAGAAATGTTAGAAAGTAGGTAAGAGCTGGAACTCTTCGTTTTCTGATACATATGATAAAATACTAATTAAAAACAAGCATAACTAGCCTAGAACTCCCACGTAAGTATCAGCAGAGCATGGTCGAAGATTTAGATTAGCAGAATTCCTAACAATTTTCTATGATCATTTCAAAAATTCATAAGAAATGTTAGAAAGTAGGTAAGAGGTAGAACTCTTCGTTTTCTGATACATATGATAACAGACTAATAAAAAACTAGCATTATTAGCCTAGAACTCCCACGAAAGTATCAGCAGAGCATGGTCGAAAATTTAGATTAGCAGAATTCCAAACAATTTTCTGTGATCATTTCAAAAATTCAAAAGAAATGTTAGGAAGTAGGTAAGAGCTAGAACTCTTCGTTTTCTGATACATATGATAAAAAACTATTCAAAAACTAGCATTATTAGCCTAGAACTCTCAAAGAAGTAGTAGCAGAGCATGGTCGAAGATTTAGATTAGCAGAATTCCTAACAATTTTCTGTTATCATTTCAAAAATTCATAAGAAATGTTAGAAAGAAGGTAAGAGCTGGAACTCTTCGTTTTCTGATACATATGATAACAGGCTAATAAAAAACTAGCATTATTAGCCTAGAACTCTCAAGGAAGTAGTAGCAGAGCATGGTCGAAAATTTAGATTAACAGAATTCCTAACAATTTTCAATGTTTAGTTTAAAAAAATCATAAGAAATAAAAGAAAGTAGGTAAGAGCTGGAACTCTTCGTTTTCTGCTACATATTATAAAATACTAAATAAAAACTTACATAACCAGCCTAGAACTCCCACGAAAGTATCAGCAGAGCATGGTCGAATATTTAGATTAGCAGAATTCCTAACAATTTTCTATGATCATTTCAAAAATTCATAAGAAATGTTAGAAAGTAGGTAAGAGCTGGAACTCTTCGTTTTCTGATACATATGATAAAATACTAATTAAAAACAAGCATAACTAGCCTAGAACTCCCACGTAAGTATCAGCAGAGCATGGTCGAAGATTTAGATTAGCAGAATTCCTAACAATTTTCTATGATCATTTCAAAAATTCATAAGAAATGTTAGAAAGTAGGTAAGAGCTGGAACTCTTCGTTTTCAGATACAAATGATAAAATACTAATTAAAAATTAGCATTACTAGCCTAGAACTCCCACGTAAGTATCAGCAGAGCATGGTCAAAGATTTAGATTAGCAGAATTCCTAACAATTTTCTATGATCATTTCAAAAATTCATAAGAAATGTTAGAAAGTAGGTAAGAGCTGGAACTCTTCGTTTTCAGATACAAATGATAAAATACTAATTAAAAAATTGCATTACTAGCCTAGAACTCCCACGTAAGTATCAGCAGAGCATGGTCGAAGATTTAGATTAGCAGAATTCCTAACAATTTTCTATGATCATTTCAAAAATTCATAAGAAATGTTAGAAAGTAGGTAAGAGGTAGAACTCTTCGTTTTCTGATATATATGATAACAGATTAATAAAAAACTAGCATTATTAGCCTAGAACTCCCACGTAAGTATCAGCAGAGCATGGTCGAAGATTTAGATTAGCAGAATTCCTAACAATTTTCTATGATCATTTCAAAAATTCATAAGAAATGTTAGAAAGTAGGTAAGAGGTAGAACTCTTCGTTTTCTGATACATATGATAAAATACTAATTAAAAACTGGCATAACTAGCCTAAAACTCCCACGTAAGTATCAGCAGAGCATGGTCGAAGATTTAGATTAGCAGAATTCCTAACAATTTTCTATGATCATTTCAAAAATTCATAAGAAATGTTAGAAAGTAGGTAAGAGCTGGAACTCTTCGTTTTCTGATACATATGATACAATACTAATTAAAAACTAGCATAACTAGCCTAGAACTCCCACGTAAGTATCAGCAGAGCATGGTCGAAGATTTAGATTAGCAGAATTCCTAACAATTTTCTATGATCATTTCAAAAATTCATAAGAAATGTTAGAAAGAAGGTAAGAGCTGGAACTCTTCGTTTTCTGATACATATGATAACAGGCTAATAAAAAACTAGCATTATTAGCCTAGAACTCTCAAGGAAGTAGTAGCAGAGCATGGTCGAAAATTTAGATTAACAGAATTCCTAACAATTTTCAATGTTTAGTTTAAAAAAATCATAAGAAATAAAAGAAAGTAGGTAAGAGCTGGAACTCTTCGTTTTCTGATACATATTATAAAATACTGATACTTTCGTGGGAGTTCTAGGCTAGTTATGCTAGTTTTTAATTAGTATTTTATAATTTGTATTTGAAAACGAAGAGTTTCAGCTCTTACCTACTTTCTAACATTTCTTATGAATTTTTGAAATGATCATAGAAAATTGTTAGGAATTCTGCTAATCTAAATCTTCAACCATGCTCTGCTGATACTTTCGTGGGAGTTCTAGGCTAGTTATGCAAGTTTTTAATTAGTATTTTATAATATGTATCAGAAAACGAAGAGTTCCAGCTCTTACCTACTTTCTTTTATTTCTTATGATTTTTTTAAACTAAACATTGAAAATTGTTAGGAATTCTGTTAATCTAAATTTTCGACCATGCTCTGCTACTACTTCCTTGAGAGTTCTAGGCTAGTTATGCAAGTTTTTGATTAGTATTTTATAATATGTATCAGAAAACGAAGAGTTCCAGCTCTTACCTACTTTCTTTTATTTCTTATGATTTTTTTAAACTAAACATTGAAAATTGTTAGGAATTCTGTTAATCTAAATTTTCGACCATGCTCTGCTACTACTTTCTTGAGAGTTGTAGGCTAATAATGCTAGTTTTTTATTAGCCTGTTATCATATGTATCAGAAAACGAAGAGTTCCAGCTCTTACCTTCTTTCTAACATTTCTTATGAATTTTTGAAATGATCATAGAAAATTGTTAGGAATTCTGCTAATCTAAATCTTCGACCATGCTCTGCTGATACTTTCGTGGGAGTTCTAGGCTAGTTATGCAAATTTTAAATTAGTATTTTATAATATGTATCAGAGAACGAAGAGCTCCAGCTCTTACCTACTTTCTTTTATTTCTTATGATTTTTTTAAACTAAACATTGAAAATTGTTAGGAATTCTGTTAATCTAACTTTTCGACCATGCTCTGCTACTACTTCCTTGAGAGTTGTAGGCTAATAATGCTAGTTTTTATTAGCCTGTTATCATATGTATCAGAAAACGAAGAGTTCCAGCTCTTACCTACTTTCTAACATTTCTTATGAATTTTTGAAATTATCATAGAAAATTGTTAGGAATTCTGCTAATCTAAATCTTCGACCATGCTCTGCTGATACTTTCGTGGGAGTTCTAGGCTAGTTATGCAAATTTTTAATTAGTATTTTATAATATGTATCAGAAAACGAAGAGTTGCAGCTCTTACCTACTTTCTTTTATTTGTTATGATTTTTTTAAACTAAACATTGAAAATTGTTAGGAATTCTGTTAATCTAAATTTTCGACCATGCTCTGCTACTACTTCCTTGAGAGTTCTAGGCTATTAATGCTAGTTTTTTATTAGCATGTTATCATATGTATCAGAAAACGAAGAGTTCCAGCTCTTACCTTCTTTCTAACATTTCTTATGAATTTTTGAAATGATCATAGAAAATTGTTAGGAATTCTGCTAATCTAAATCTTCGACCATGCTCTGCTACTACTTCGTTGAGAGTTCTAGGCTAATAATGCTAGTTTTTGAATAGTCTTTTATCATATGTATCAGAAAACGAAGAGTTCTAGCTCTTACCTACTTTCTAACATTTCTTATGAATTTTTGAAATGATCACAGAAAATTGTTTGGAATTCTGCTAATCTAAATTTTCGACCATGCTCTGCTGATACTTTCGTGGGAGTTCTAGGCTAATAATGCTAGTTTTTTATTAGTCTGTTATCATATGTATCAGAAAACGAAGAGCTTCAGCTCTTACCTACTTTTTAACATTTCTTATGAAATTTTGAAGTGATCATAGGAAATTGTTAGGAATTCTGCTAATCTAAATCTTCGACCATGCTCTGCTGATACTTACGTGGGAGTTCTAGGCTAGTTATGCCCGTTTTTAATTAGTATTTTATCATATGTATCAGAAAACGAAGAGTTCCAGCTCTTACCTACTTTCTAACATTTCTTATGAATTTTTGAAATGATCATAGAAAATTGTTATGAATTCTGCTAATCTAAATCTTTGACCATGCTCTGCTGATACTTACGTGGGAGTTCTAGGCTAGTTATGCTAGTTTTTAATTATTATGCAATTAGGTGTATCTAAAAACGAGCATTTCTTAGTCCTACCTACTTTCTTTTATTTCTTATGATTTTTTTAATCTAAACATTGAAAATTGTTAGGAATTCTGTTAATCTAAATTTTCGACCACGCTCTGCTGATATTTGAGTGGATGTTTTAGGCTTGATATGCATATTTTTAAATAGCAATTTTATATTTGTATCAGAAACTGAAGAGGTTTTGGTCTTACATACTTTTAAACGTTTCTTATGATTCTTTTATATTATAAATTCTTAAATTTTCGTGATTTCTAATAATCTCAGTTTTCAACCATAATCTGTTGATACTTGAGAGTGGTTCGTTGTGTTCATTTAACTTTTTAGTTAATTAGAGTTCTAAGCTACTGATTTTGGCTAGAATAGTTACAACAAACTGTCGTATTTTGGTTTTGACGTGAGTTGTAAGATTTATTTTATTTTATTCGCGGTATCTTACTTTAACATATTTGGTTTTTTTTTGAGCTTCAATTGACAGAACTATTTCTTATTTATATCAGGAACTATAGAACTAGCTCTTGTCCATCGAAAATACATTTTTAATTTTGGTTTTGGAAAAAATTATCTGCTACCGGAAGTTAGCAGATCATATTTTCAATCAACTTTTTTCCGGGAAAAACAACAGAACTATTTCCAAAAAGTATCAGGAACTCCAGAACTATGCTGCATGCGAATAGAACTCACATTTTTTCATGCTCTGCTGGAAAATGATCTGCTAAGTTCACTGGCATGATAGATTGTGGTCTGGAATAGCACATATGTGTAAAAAGAGAGTTTCCGAAGCCGAAAACCACATATTCTACCCATTATTTAGATCATTTTTGTCCACTAGACCATACCTGGAAATCCACTGGTTCTGGAGATATTGAAGGTCAACGTCACAATTTTTTTTTACGAAAATGAATGCCAAGTATTATTACTAAACTTTTTTCCGAACAAAAATTACCTAAATTTTCGATTTTTTTTTCGAAATTACGCATTTGCAGTTACAAAAACGCAATAAATATCAAACGTATCCGACAAGTACCAACGTGGCTTAGAGCGAAGGGGCGGGGTTTAACTCCACTTACCTGGGTTCGCGTTACATTGCGCGTAATATATTATTTTTTTCATACCTAAAAATAAAATTTGTTTCCCAGCAATAATTTTTGCGCAAAGCTACTTTGTTTTACGTACAGTATGCGTAGCTTACGGCTTTGTGATGTGTCTTTTTACACCCTGTATAGAAAGGCGGCAGTTCTAATTACTTGCGGGTGTAGGTGCTGGCAGATGCTAGTAAGATGTACAGTTGAAAGACTTATTTACAGGAATATGACAATATCTCAACCCTTTCAACAAAAGTGATGGTAGGTTAGTGTTTCCTCAGATGAATACATGCAATTGTGACTGCTTGTTTACATAAAAAACTCTTTTAATTTTTTTGTGTATTTCACTTTTTTGGAAGTCGGTTGTATTTTTTGTACTTAAAAAGTTTGATATTTTTCACTTTTTAGTTGTTACACCCCAGAACTAAACGCCCGAATTGAAAACCCCAAAAACATGGAACATGTTATTTGAACATACTCGTATAAATAGGAGAAAACCATAACGTCATCTATGTCTATGTACATATTTTTTGTTTTTATTGATTTTTTCAAAAAGCGCTGAAGCAATTTCTATAAAATTTATACTCTGGAGTTATACTCTTTCGAATAAAATAAAAGACTTTTGAAAATCAGTAACCACAACTGACAGAAAAATCGGTGGACACACATAAAAAAAAACATACATGCCATACAGTCGAACCTAAAACCTCCTCCTTTTTTCGAAGTCGGTTAAAAATGGAAACGAGCAGCTCTACATTGGTTTCTCCCAGTTGCCTGCATTTTATTTGCAACCAAGAAGCCAAACAAAACTTATTATGAACCCTCCTTTTATCTAGATGAGCTGCAGCTCCCCAGCTAATACTTACATAAACAAACCACTAAGCGAGGACTGGCAATGTCAATAGAACAGCTTAAATATTTTCCTTGAGAATAAAGTAGGTAAATACCCTTTAAAACCATAACCCACGAGGTTTCATCTGGAGCCGGGCTACCATATAATTGAATGAATATTCACGTTTCTTAATCAATAGAGGCATTACTACCGAGGTCCTACGGAAGCAAGCAGCCGCCTGTGAAATTGGACTAGTATAGACAAGGATGGATGTATGCGTTATGGGGCAGAGAGAAAGGGACGTGTATAGCGGAGCGAGCTTTTATAAATCATTTTTCCTGGCACGGAAGAGATTTAGGCTGGTTGCATGGTTGAGATTTTATCTTGAGTGTTTTGTCACTTGACAAGAGTCATGAAGAAGAATAACTTATGTATTTTGATTGGATATCGTTTATTGGATTGTATATTTTAAAAATCGTCATTCGTAGACGTCAATATTTACGAAACTTCATGAGTATCATAATATAAAAAAAAACCGGCCAAGAGCGAGTTGGTCTCGCGCGCATCGGGTTCCGAACAATTCATATTTTAACAGCATTTTTAAACTGCCTCCTCCTTATATACAGGTTTTCCTGTAATCTTTAAGTAAAGAACTACTTTTTTTATTTTTTTTCAAAATTTTAATTATGGAATAAAAGGAATGGTAATTTTTTAGCTATTTTCTTAAATAACTTTAAAACTATATATTTTATTTTATTAACTATAAATTATGAAAAAAAAATATAATCGAGACCCTCACAATGTGCTTTCATTTGATATGTCGCACGGTGCAGTTTGAAAAACTTAATTTTTTAAGTTTCCGGTTTTCACCCCAAAAGGGTCACTTTTAGGCCATAATTATTCCAAATTCATTTATTTAGGTATACGTCCGTGTTTGGGTCACAGATATTCATGATTGTGTGTACCAAATTTCAACTCTATCGGTTCAGCAGATTTAGACCAAATTGGCTGTAACAGACGGACACACAAACACACGAGTGATCCTATAAGAGTTTAGTTTCTTCATTCGGACTTTCAGAACCCTAAAAAGATGAACTTCTATAGGTGGTGAATAGTAAATAAACACGTCACGCTGTTTATGAGGGCCCCAAACAGACAGAAGGAGCGATTCTAATGGCTACAGGATGAATATGAGAGTCTTAAACTGCTGGGTCTAATTTTTGTCGATATTTGTAATTATTGTTATCTTTTGCAGATATCTTAAGTGAGCCTAGTGTTAACAATACAGAAG
This sequence comes from Polia nebulosa, assembly GCA_951329385.1. NCBI lineage: Eukaryota > Metazoa > Arthropoda > Insecta > Lepidoptera > Noctuidae > Polia > Polia nebulosa. Next base: position 8,722,483 of record OX589593.1, on the reverse strand, counting down.
AGCCGAGCAGTGACTGTTGTGCAGTAGTGTAATATTACACTAATCCCTGCTGTTAATTAATGTAGTCAATTTTAAACTTCTGAGAAAAGGTGGTTTGAAAATCCTTTTCCGGTTAGTCGTAACCTTACACTATGTGTACCCACCAGCACAGTCGCAACCACTCAACGATCCTTAGTTGATAAAACGCTGAATCGCGATTATTTCTCTTTGCGTTTAGTTAATCAATTATTCTAATGTTGTTGGCGGAGACGTGTGCACGTTTGTGGCTTAACATTTTTCGTAACGAACGTCGCACAAATCCTATTATCATTTACACAGATATGTCTTGTACGTTCCTGGATAAATAAATCAAAAGGTAGAATTGAGGACGCTGTCAAAATGTGAATGTTTTAGATTATGCCGTGCATATTTGTGCGTGTTTCGTTTGCTTAATATGGCTTAATAGGGATGACGACAGGGTACAAAATATTGGCCCTGGCCGCTACCACCGCAGGAGAGGTACTGGGCGTACTGGGCGTAGGACGTCGCCAGACGAACTACGGCCACCGTAAACCCGGGCCTGCGAACGGCGAGCAGTGGGTAGCTCGCCGTCCGATCAGAACCAGGCCCGTGAGTCGACGGGAAGTAGTGTTCCACGCGCGCCTCAAAGAGATTAGTGGCCACTGACGGGGCCATCGTGGCCGGTGCCTGCATGCCTAGGGGTAGTGGATAAATTCTGAAAATGAGTTACCGCACCCCTGGGCACTCAGGCAGGGAAGGAATAGAGGTGGGTTTTAGTCAGTAAGAGTCTGACACCCGCCCTCGCACTCCACCCAGAGCGGGAGAAGTCATTGGATGATTTCCCACCCCACCAAAAAAAATAAAATAAAAAGGGTAAAAAATATTAATAATTCTAATTAGTCCGTAAGTTAGATTATCAAAAAATATTGGATATGTATTTTTTGCTTTATCAAATTAATGAAAAATTACAAAGATACAACGCATCAAAGTTCAGGAGTGGGGCTTGTTACGTCACTTTTAATTAAAAAGTGGTACAATTTTAAACTAAGTGTGACGTCATCCGACATTTGAACCCACTGTATCGTCTTCATTTTTTGTTAAAGTGACAAAAGAAAAATACGTATTCAATATTTTTGGTAATCTAACTGACGGACTAATAAGATTTTATTAGTCGTCAACCCTATTATGGGTTTATTCCTCCATGGAATTATTCTTTCCTTCGGAAGGAATAATTTTTGATACCGTATCTAGATATAATCATACCGTAAAATTGTCAGTGCAGTGAGAGATTGCAGTAGGAAGCAGCCACGCCGTCGCTTGCTGTTCATTTAACCTGTCAAACAGTTTTCTTTTTGTCGATGGTACAATAGTTGGTCTAATACTTCACCACTTCCACGGCATCGATGGGTTGCGCTGCATACGTAGCTTTGACAGCAAATCCATCGTCGATTACATCATCGTCTACCATCAGGTAAGATATTGGTCAAACGCAAGGCTATCTTTACCTATATATTTAACGGGGGTAAAAAGACAGTTTCCGAAGCCGAAAGCCTTCGAAGATTTTTTTCACTAAACCATACCTGGAAAACAACTGGTTCTGGAAATATTGAAGAAAGAAAATTACGACTTTGACAGTCGCAATTTTTTTGTTTTAAATCTTTACCTATATATTTAACGGGGGTAAAAAGACAGTTTCCGAAGCCGAAAGCCTTCGAAGATTTTTTTCACTAAACCATACCTGGAAAACAACTGGTTCTGGAGATATTGAAGAAAGAAAATTACGACTTTGACAGTCGCAATTTTTTTGTTTTACTTTTTTACGAAAATGAATTCCGAGTGTTATTACTAAACTTTTTTCCAAATAAATATTACCTGAATTTTCAATTTTTTTTTCGAATTTTCGAAATTACGCATTTGCAGTAATAAAAACGCAATAATTATCAAACGTATCCAACAAGTACCTACGTGGCTTAGAGCGAAGGGACGGGGCTTAACTCCACTTGCCTGTGTTCGCGTTACATTGCGCGGAAAAAAAAATTGTTTTTTTTACATATAAATAAACATCGTTTTCCAGCAATAATTTTTGCGCAAAGCTACTTTGATAGGTTTTGACGGCTTAGTATGCGTAGTTGACGGCTATGTGATGTGTTATTTTACACCCTGTACCTATATAAAAAAGTGTTTGGGGCACAGAAGGTAGTTAGCCTACGATGCAATCAGACATCCTCATCCTGCTGCCGTTACGCCGAGATATCCTCACTTTACCACACTGGCTGTCACGCTGTGTTGCTTTGCTCTGCAATGGACACCACGTTACAAGATATGCGAATAAAAACAACTATATTGGAAAACCCCACCAACAGATTCACGCCTCCACATAAACGCTAAAAAATCCTTCATTAATTAAAAACGCAATCGTCACTCGTTAAAAACATCGCAGAATTCAGTTGGTGACGTCTGAAATGAGTCACGAGGGCACGGTCCAATCGGGACCGTCCAATCAATCTCCTAGCGTCCGATCACCTGAAAAAAGTAAAGGAAGATCGCCGATAACCCAACGGTCGCTTGCTAATAAGTTTGCGCACTCTTCCATAGCAGAACGAAATTGGAGCAATTCCCTTTTAAAATTCGCAATTGGTCGATCGTGATCGTGAGGGACTTTTTTTGGCTTTTTGTTTTTGTTCGCGTTTTTCAGTATCATAGTGTATTTTTTTGGCGTTTATTTTGAGATAATTTGCAGTTTTGGTTTTAGACTGCGCTTTTGTCAGATTCTTGTTCATGCAGTTTCGAGGATCAAGTATTTGATTAGGGTTCCGTACCCAAAGGGTAAAACGGGACCATATTACTAAGACTTCGTCTGTCTGCCTGTCTGTCCGTCTGTCACCAGGCTGTATCTCATGAACCGTGATAGTCAGTTGAAATTTTCACAGATGATGTATTTCTGTGGCCGCTATCTATAACAATAAGTACTAAAAAACAGAATAAAATAAATATTTATGGGGGCTCCCATACAACAAACGTGATTTTATTGGCCGTTTTTATAGAACGCTACGGAACCCTTCGTGCGCGAGTCCGATTCGCACTTTGCCGGTTTTTATATCCTTTTTTTATGTGGGGTAATCCTCATGGATATCTACTCTCCGTCTGGGGAGAATGGAGAATTATGTCGGACTCGTACCGACTAAAATCCCACAGTTCCTACCGGTACTATGGGTCCAGGATACAATTAAGAGCGAACAGGGACTGCGATTCTCCATACAAATGTATTCCCCTTTTTTCTTCCTGAATAATGCCTCTAGAGCAATATTTTTTTTTCATAAAGTCAAGGTCTGCTGTTGACATGTCCCTGTCATTTTATTTTTTTCAGCAACTAATAAGTAAAGAAAATATGACCCTCCAAAAATGAAAAAAAGGCCCTATTTTTACCGCCGTTCTTAGAGGTCTACCAGATAAATTCGAAAAGTTTTAACATAAAAACTTAAATAGGGACCTAGACATATTCTTTCTTAAAAATTTGGTGTCAAAAATAATTGAATCGGGTCAGTTTTGGAGGAGAAAAAAAGGGGAATACGAAACGTCGATTTCGTCAAAAATTGTGATAAAATCGGTCTGAGCTGCAGCTATCGCACTTTACGGGGGCAGGCTTGACGGAGCACGATGGCAATAGTTTTTTCAAATACCTATTTTGTAAATTCCTCGCAGGCCCTGTTCCCTCTTAAATTCACACGCATCTCCGACTTGTATCACGCCGCCATTGCTAGCGAGCCCCATCACCTAGTGAGACCGATCCAACGACCGTACATATCCTAAAAATACATTCAGATCAATAAGAGTTGGAAAATAAACTGCACAAAATTTAATATTTTTTGCAAAAATATAATAACCAGCCGTAACAACAACTAGAGTTTCCCAAAAAAGTAAATACGTTCCAAACAAGAGACGGTCTTAATTCCACACCATACATTTTCCATCGAAGCCAATACAGTCCCGAAGATAAAGTCGCCATTCAAGCGAAAAGATACGAACAGGGAATTTACAAAGAGAAGCCAAGGGGACCGGCTAAGCCCCTTTCGGACGCCAATAGATTTATTGTTTAAGATCGGCGACCGGACAACTGTGTATTATATACTGAGACGATACGCGTCGGCCCGCGATGTCACGAGCTAAGGTTTTAAAGGAACGATATTTTTATATGATATTTATTTTTATAAGCTATAAGCTGACGTCAGAGTTCTTAGAAACTCCTTTATCCGTGAGTTGCGAAGGTGAATTTGGCAATTAGTTAACAATATCTGGGAAAACAAATCCTTTTTTAGACTTCTGTACACGAAGGGTCCAAATGGAGCCCAATTGCTGTCACTCACGTGCCCGTCTGTCCGTCTGTCTGTCTCTCCATCGTCTATCACAAAATTTTGTTCCGAAGAAATTTGTAACTTTGCATTGACCACTATTATAAATTATTTATTATTTGAAATTTGGTGATAATGTTTACTATTACGTATAGTTTACTAACAAATACTAATATATTGAAAAAACAGATTTTTTTCGTTGAAATTCCCTCATTTGGTAGGTACGGAACCCTAAATGTGTGAACTCTGACACGCACTTGGCCGGTTTTTCTACTTGCTATGTCATGGAAAAGGTGAATTAAAGAGAGAAAGAAAAAATATTTATTTGTAACTCACACAAAAACTTATTAACATTAACAATACAAATAAAAATAAAAATTAAACCTTGCGAGGCCAAAAAGGCGATTAGATTAAGTCAGAATATGCTGTGATATTTAAATAAGTAACGCAGTGCTGGTATTCTGTTATGGCCCGCTGTTTATGCTTATGCCACGGACACACTCATGGAACGGGGTAAATAAGTCTTGAACTAAAACAAAGTTTAAAGAATCATTCAAATACTTAACACCATCTCACTCATCTAAGTTAAGTATCTCAACTATCATCGAACTACAAGAACCACAATCATCTCACAAATTGCTATGCAAAACCTTAATGCCAATATTATGATGCTTAACTCCAGTATTATTATGTTGGCTACATGATCCACGCGCCTCGCCGGGACAGTTCGGCGTGTATTGAAATTCAAATCGTCTTGAACATGGCCAGTGATAATGCAAAGTCCACAGAGGCTATTGCTACAGTATATCAATGAGAGCGAAGTATTCCAGTAAGAGGATTTCAGATTTGCACTCGTGTTTGGAATTTTGTGCATAAAATAAACATGTGTGGTGAGGTTTGTTTGATTTCACGTGGAGCCACGTCTTTTAAAGGTTTTGAAGGGGATAAAGGATCTGAATACCAGCTTTCCACTACTTTAAAAATGTTGTATCCGTTAGAGATTGGTCCTTAGCCAGGTTCCAAAAATTCAGTACAATGGAGCAAATTTATATGAAATCCATAGTTTAATATTATAAATGTGATAGTAACTCTATCTGGCTGTCTCTTCACGTCGGATTTTGATGATTCTTGTCACTCAAGTAGACCATGTCCTGGGATAGTACGAAGGACTTATTTATCCCGGGAATATGTTCCCTTGGTATAACTTTCAAGTATCACACGGGCGAACCCGCTGGTATTTAGCTAGTAACTATATAATGCCGTCAAGATATACGAATAAGTAAGGTCAAGATGGCAACATCGTCCAGCTAAGAGCTGGATATGGGATTCTAAATAAAGGTACTTGGCACCCAGAATAGCTCCTTTTTTTTTGAGTTGGGAAATCATCCAATGACTGACGAAGCGGGAGGGTGTGTCTGACTTTTACTGACTAAAACCCACTCCTGTTCCTTTCTTGGCTGAGTGCCCAGAAGCGCGGTAACTGTGTTTCGAATTTATTCACTACCCCTTGGCATGCATGCATCGGCCATGACGGGCCCCGTCCTTTGATGCTGACATCTCTTTGAGGCACATGTGGAACACTAAGCGCCGTTAACTCTCGGGCCTGGTGCTGATCGGGCGGCGAGCTACCCATTACTCGCCGTCCGCAGGCCCGAAGGTACTTGGTACCCTGACTTGGTAGGTACCCGGAATAGCGTAGTTCTCTCTACTACGCTATTTAGGGTGTCAAGTACCTAGATTCACAACAGGGTCTCTTAAACAATTTCTGTTATTAATGAAGTCTTTACTTTCTGTCACTCCCCGATTACAACTCAGTATTTCTTTTATAAAAACATCAATACTTTATTTTCCCCGTGTGTACAAACTATTTTGCTGTCGATTCCCCATTACGCGTACACACCTACAGTCCTATACGGACAGCACAATGTAATGAACTCAACATAATACGCGTGCATCGGACATTGAATGGCCGAGGGGCTGGCCATCAATGGCGAAGTGAAACGCCAGCTAATGGTAATGGTCGTTTCATATACAAATGGTTCTTTTACTAAAACTGACGGGGGTGGAGATACATTTTATTTTCCGCAATCGGGGAGATCGAAAAGACGTCTGTATGTCTGTGTATCCGTCTGTTTGTGCATCAGTAAAACGGGAAACATTAGTGCTGCTTTTTTTTGAGCGTATTCAATGAATTAATTAATCCGCGCTGAGCTGGGGTGAAGGAAAGTCCTATAGTATTATTATTTATACATAGTTGTTCGTTCATTTGCTTCACAGTTGCTGCATGGATGTTGTGAGTCGAGGGAAATGCAGCATTATTGTGTTTCTGACAATATTTATGTGCCATTTTGAAATCTATAGGCTCAGCTTTTGATGTTTTGGGAAGACTTTTGCTTACGCTGCAAGCTTTTGCTTCACGATGTCAAAATTGTGATAGACTTAGTGTTTTTTTTACCTAGAAAAGGCCAAGTGCGTCTCGGATTTCGCACATTAAGGGTTCCGAACCGTATACTGGTATTTGTTAGTAAAGTATACGTAATAATAAACATTATCACCAAATTTTAAGTTCATAGATCAATGGGAAGTTAAAAAATTCTTTGTAACAAAATTTTGTGACAGACGATGTATGGACAGACAGACGGAAACGTGAGTGACAACAATAGGGCTTCGTTTGGACCCTTCGGGTACGGAACCTTAAAAAAAAAGGACGATACAGTGCCTTGACATTTTGCTTGACACCTACTTAAAAATGTACCACTTACAAGTGACGTAACAAGCCCCGACTCCTGAACTTTGATGCAATTAATCTTGGTAATTTTTTATTGATTTAGTAAAGCAAAAAATACATGTCCACATTTTTTTGATAATCTATCTTACAAACTAAATAGAATTATTATTTTTGTACCCAGCAATCATACCTATTCTCACAACCTACTCTTCATCTGTAAAAATAATATTGTGAGTTATAAGAGAGATATAAGGGACACAGATATAGATACAGGGAATATAATAACCCTATAGAAATCTGCCTCATATTGCATGTTCTTCACAAATTAATGCGTAATACCCCGTGGTATGAGATCAAATCTTTTTTTCATTCGAGATTGAAAAGATTATTCAATGCAATTGTGAGATTTTTCATCTTAAGAGGTCACCAATCTTTTTAATAAAGTCATTTGGAATGTGAATCGAATTATGTTGCTGCGGTATTAAAACGTCGAGTTGCATTGAATGAATTGTTGTTATGAACGTCCATTAGTTATGTTAATTCGGCGGTTTGGTTAATAAAACTGTAATAATTTACGCGTGAGTGCGTTCTTTACAGTTACTGTTGCAATTTTGTTTGGTTTAATGATTAATCGATTAATTTGCAACCGATAATGCAAGTAGAAGTTAGAAATTAAAGGTTTTGTATCGCAAACTTACTGAGAGATTTTATCAGATTACTAAAATATTCAGGATTATAAGTAGCTACTAATTCAATCAAAGAATAACACAATCAAGTATTTAAAAATTAAAGATTTGATTTTGTAACCAATTTTAAGTTTACTGCAATTTAATTATTTATTAAAACTTTAAGCATCAAACGGGTATGAAAGTATATAATATAGTCAAATATTTTCAAAAAATCCGATTGTAAAATAAACTACTAAAAATTTCCAAAACAAGTCACTTTTTAAGCAGTCTGATGTAGTTGGTGACAGTTATTTTAGTTAAATTATTGATTTCATGACACCAACATTTTTGGTTATATTTTTGAACTCGCCTCCTCAAACCCTTTATTTTTATACACCACTTAATCCCAACGACTATAATTTTTTTCTTTTCAATAACATGTGTTTTGGTTGTCGCCATATTGTATTTTGATTACTGTCATGTTTTTAATAGCACTCGCAAGATTAAGACGAAACAATTGACGTAAGATTTATTAAAATCGGCCCACGCGTTTGGTCTCTATAGTGCCACAAAGGTACAAACATACATAAATACATACATAGACTGATTAACACATTACCCTCCCTTGCGTCGCGCAGTCGGGTAAAAAGGTGTAATTATTCAAAAATTACTGCACTTTTCAATCTTTTGAATAAAAGTGTATTTTATATAAGATGTAACGGAGATGATGGGTCCTATTTTAGATAGGTTGTGAGGAGCTCGTGGCTAAAGTAATAACAGCCGCACGGGTCGATCCATCAGGTTGAGCTACGCTTGCCGGGGTTGGTCTATGGATGAGTGACCATCTTTACTCACCGAGACTCCTCCGTGCCTCGGAAAGCACGTTAAGCTGTTGGTCCCGGCTGTCAATCGTGGATCTTTGACAGTCGTTACGGGTCATCAGAAGCCCGAAAGTCTAATATCCAGTCTTACCAAGGGGTATCGTATTACCTAGTAACTGTGTTGCCAGATTGATTTTAAATAGGTATTGCTTTGCCCATAAAAATTAATAACTTTCGTAGAGGAAGTAATAGTCAATTCCCAAAAAAATATTGGACTTGCCGTATAAAGTAGGTAATCATCAGTTGATCAAAGTAGTATAAGAGGTCTTTTTTATTTTCGGAATCGTCTATGAAAGAAAGTTGTTCCAGTTCTATGGGCGGAAGAGGTATTTAAAATATGAACACCCATTTTCTTTACCCCTGTATACAGAATTATTGGTCAGCTCCCCTGTCTACGATATACCGAATTTATCATTTTAATCTTCCCGTCTTTGTAATTAAACACTTAAACAAAATTCAGAAATTCGCGGCAGTCTTATAAATATTAATACTTATTAAGCAAAAGTATCCTGTTTAATATGTAAAAAAGAAATTGAAAAGATAAATGGAAAAGTAAATTTTCCTAAACCAGAGTGGAAATCTTAATCGCGAAGTTTATGAAGTATAAAACGGAAAATATTCAAGAAATAAGTTATTTTTTTCTTTTCTCGGGAATTCTCGATTCGGTCTTACATTTCGATTTAGCAAGTTATCACAATTTACATGATGAATGTTAATCATTACTCAAATAAACCGGGAAATGCTTTTAAAACTTGCTAAGATTTTCTTCTTGAGTTTTCTGCGTTTTAATTTTGAGTGTCGCTTTGGGTATTATTTTTAATATCTGTGGTTTTATTTGTTTTTACATCTGAATGCTTTTTGGAAGTTTGTGTTTCTTATTGTGAGATGGAAAGCTGGTTTTATAATTAGATGGAAGCATGTTTGTTGAGCACAGACATTGTGTAGCTACTTTAGCTAGACAATGGTTTTTTGTACTATTTGTGTAATGTAAAATCTATGGATTACGACATTTATTTCTCGTATTCGCTTACGATGGGAAACACTATTTGTACGTAAGGAACGAATAGCGGAACGGCATGCAATTTTGTACAATTTTAAAGTTAGAGAAAAAAAACATTATGTGGCTTAGTTTTTGGCTTAATTTAAATTAGTAAAACATTCATTCATATTGATTTCACGCATGTGGGTAGACCGAAATAATACCAGTGAGACAACTGTAAGTACTATCTTTGAAAAGTTCCTATTAAGTGTTAAGGCGCGGACTGACTACGATTTGAGATACCTTCAAATAAGGTTGAGAATTGAACATAATAATTGTGTTGACGATGCAAATAGGCATTTATTTTACAGGTTTTTTTTCTTTAGATTATACAGAATATAGACAATAAATTAAATGATTGTCCGGTCAAAGTTTTATTAAAATGCCAATTCTATTCAATTCATAAAAAAAAATGTTGTTATCGCTGAAAATACAGAGATGTTCGACGCCAAAGTTTATTTTTGAGAAGCAATTTCCAAATTTTTCCAAATTTTTTATTGAGAATATCAAACTATTTTTTACTATCCTATTCAGTTAAAATTTTTCTTTAAACCCTTCTCTGTCCACTGTGTTTTTTGCAAAGGATATTTTCATTGCATTACGTTATACTCGACTATCCAAGAAACCATTTTTTTTTTAATATTGAGGTAATACCGCGCCTTAAGACATTATTTCTTTTTACTTCCATTTTATTTTTGTGTTTATCCTTAATTTTAATGCAATAATGGTTGAATATATTGGAATAGCAAGAGTTAATATTATTAATATTTGATCTGGTGAGGGTCATGGGAATCTGATGGATGCAAGACGTACATGACCGATCGTTGCGGCATACTTGGACACTTGGGGGAGGCCTATTTCCAGCAGTGAACGTCTTTCGGCTGAAACATTGATGAATGATTAATATTCGCACGTGTTTCATCAATAATGTTATGTAAATTAAGAGTTGTTAAAAAAACACTACATTTGTTGAAGCGTTGCTTTACTTTATATCATTACAAATTTAAGTTAGCCAATAATTGTTAAATAATAAGTTTTAGCTATAAGAATTTCATCAGGCGTTGATTTACTGTTACGTACTGACCTCCGTTTTTGTGAAGGTGATGACTGGCAAATTAAAACTGTTACACTGCAAGCTACGATCCTGATTTTTAATTTCTAAAATTCCTGCAAAGTCCCTACAATTTTATTCATGGTCCATACGAATCGGATATTATATTATCTACAACTAGCAAAGTGGAAAAAGCTTAATATTGGATATTTTGGAAAATACCAGAGTGAAGAGGTGACGAACACGTTTTGGAGAAAAAGTGAAGTGAACATCGAGTGAAATAAAACTATAAGTGTTTAAGCCAAAACATTATAATATTAATTAAATTCACCCAACACTCATTAATATTTAATCAGGTAATATAAAAAATATAGGTATTAAGTAGCGATTATAAGAACATAAATAAGGTTAGTAACACATTTTATACATTAATTACAAATTATTTACATGTTTATATACAATTATATTTACAAGGAATTATTTACAGAGTATTAGGTTTAATTATATTTGTAAAATATAGTTAACAGGTGCTTATAATACAGTACAGTAGTGTTAGTGTTAACCTACATTAGTTAGCTATTTATTTTTTTATTTACAAATATTATTAGTTTAGCCTTTATAATCATTGATTGCTGCTTTGTAAACCTTTTAAAACATAGATAAATAATTATTTTGTTGTTACATTATTCTAACAGAATAGTAAACCTTACCTACCTACATACTTAACTACGGTAGTTCATTATAATTTGCAGTGGTCAAAGGTCAAAATTGTAAAATAAATCAATAACTTAGGCCAATTGTTGCTTAGTCTAATTTAACGTAGTCTATTCATTGCGATAGGTATTTTTGTTATACATAGTTTCTTAATTTAATATTTTTATTGTATAATTTCAGGTCTACGACACCCTCCTTTCAAAATGACTGATATTAAAGATCTTAAAAGGAAGCGAAGCAGTTATAGGGGAAGATTGACTGTCTTTGAGACCTATTTAAATAAATTTCCAGAATCTACGGTAAACCCGTCTCAGGTAATGGAGTTGCAGTTGCGAGTCAACAAACTGGATAATCTGTATGACGAATTTAACGAAGTTCAATCAAAGTAGAATCTCAATATTATAGTTTGATGGCTCAAGCAAAGGTTTTATTAAATAAACTCTCAAAATCTGAGCAAGACGAAATAAAGTCCACCACTAGCAGTAAGCGTCAGTTTGTCAAGTTGCCCACCATACAGTTACCTAAATTTACAGGCTCATATGATAACTGGATCGAATTTAGAGATACATTTACTAGTCTCATCCACGGCAATGACGACATAGACGAGGTGAACAAATTCCATTATTTGAGGTCATCATTAACAGAATCTGCTGCTATTGTAATTCAGTCAATCGAGTTTTCGGCTCAAAACTACAACATGGCATGGGAACTTCTTTGTGAGCGATTCGATAACGAGCGAATATTGATTGACAATCATGTTACAGCGTTATTCAATATCGAATCAATCACCAAGGAATCCTCATCTGCATTAAAAGGCATCGTAGACAATATTAGCAAAAATATTAGAGCTTTGAAAACATTAGGTGAACCTGTGAATAATTGGGACACACTACTCATTTACATTATCAGACAAAAACTAGACACCAAAACATTTCGAGAATGGGAAGAACATAAAGGGCGTATTGATAAATCGAAACGAATCACTTTTGATCAATTTATGGAGTTTATACGTAATCGCGCTGAATTAATAGAAACACTGGAAAAGTCACGTCATTCCACAAGTAACGTAAAACAGAACACCAAAATAAAATCCTTTGTTACGACCGAAAACACCAGTAGTTCCTCATCACAAAATTGTCCAAAATGTAAAGGCGATCATAACCTCAATTCATGCCCACAGTTTCTATCACTAAACGTCAGCGATAGAATGTCATTACTACCTAGTTATAAAGTATGTTATAATTGTTTGCGTCACGGTCACTATCCCAATAATTGTAAGAAATCAGGGTGCAAAATATGTAAGCGCAAACACCACACGCTTATTCATAACGCAGATTTCAAACAAAAACCCGTTTCAAGCAAATCATCTGTTACGAGTACGACCGATAAGACTAACAGTGAGTCATCCTCCACTATCGACACAAACAATCACGTTGCGCTCTCAGCTAATATCTCCGCACATTCGCATACGACTAGCGCAAGTAACATTCTGTTGTCAACTGCATTAATTAGGTGCTACGATGTAAATAATAAAGAACACATCGCTAGAGCGTTGCTTGATTCGGGAAGTTCCGCTTGTTTAATGACGGAGAATTTATACAATAAGTTACAGTTGCCTTACTTAAACACAGATAAATCTATACAAGGTATAAACAACTCTCTGTCTCATGTGAATAAAATGTGTCGTGTGCACATTCAGTCGTTATCTGAGTCGTACTCAAGTGATATTATATGTTTTGTCTTACCCACAATTACTGATAATGTTCCCGCTAGACAGGTACATGTAAATATACCCACAAATATTCACTTAGCTGATCCATATTTTCACACGCCGGCTTCTATAGATATCATTATAGGGGCTGACGTATTCTGGAGTTTATTAGGATCTGATAAGATTTTATTAGGTGATGGGAAACCAACACTTCATCAAACTAGATTAGGTTGGCTAGTTTGTGGCCCAATTAACGGCGGCTATAATTATAATTCTTCTCAACTTTCTTCTATTAAATGTAATTTTGTAAACAATTATTACGAAAGTTCTTCCAGTCCTAATGATGTAGATGACATCCGAAACCAATTGACGCGTTTCTGGCAGCTCGAGGAAGTAAGCCATGATGCATCGACGTATTCAGCTGAAGAGAACATGTGTGAAGAACACTTTATAAAAAACACGATGCGTTTATCCGATGGCCGTTTTAGCGTTAAGATTCCGTTGAAGGAAACTTTGGACAGTTTAGGCGATTCATACCATCGTGCACAACGATGTTTTCTGTCAATAGAGCGCAGAAACCTTAGCCAACCTCCACTTGACAAAATGTACAAAGACTTTATGACTGAGTACATTTATTTAGGCCATATGTCGGAGTGTCATCGTAATGAAGATCTGCGGTCATATTTTATTCCACATTACGGAATCCTGCGCGAAAGTAGTAGCACAACAAAATTACGCGTTGTATTTAATGCTAGTGCACCCACTACCTCTGGACTTTCTTTAAATTCAATACAGATGGTGGGGCCTACCGTTCAGGACGATTTGACTGCAATCCTTCTTAGATTTAGGACTCATAAGTACGTCCTCTCTGCTGACGTAGAGAAAATATGTTCGTAGCACCAATGAGCAGGGTGACGTCGACGTGCGATTATTTACAGCCAAAAGTCGCGTTGCTCCTTTGAAGCCATTAACTATACCGCGACTGGAGCTCTGTGCTGCTGTGCTTGGCGTATGCCTATATCAAAAGGTTGCTAGTTCCCTTCGTATTAAACCGTCTAGTATTGTTTTTTGGACTGACTCCATGATAGTGTTGGGTTGGCTAAAAATGTTGCCAATAAAATTAAACACTTTCGTACGTAATCGTGTTGCCGAAGTGTTAGAAAACTCCGGTAATTACACCTGGAGACATGTGTCGACCCACGACAATCCAGCTGATTTAATAACGCGCGGAGTAGAACCCACCGCTATCCAATCACTGGACTTGTGGTGGTTTGGTCCATGTTTCTTAAAACACAACAGTACTACATGGCCACCCACAACTATAAATACAGAAACCTTACCAGACATAAAATCTAATATTTTAGTTAATTTAGCCCAAGATCATCATGCCCCTGAAGATTTATTAAAAGGAATAATCGAGTTTAATCGATTTTCCAATTTTATTCGATTACAGCGCTGCATTTGTTATGTTTTTCGTTTCATTAACACTTGCAAAAAACGTTCAACAAAAAACACGTCATATTTTAGTACTCAAGAATTACAAGATGCGCTAAACTTCATTATTATTCAGTCGCAAAAGGAATCCTTTCCTGAATATAATTTATTATTAAATAACAAAAAATTACCACACAAAAACAGGTTGTTAAATTTAAATGTGTTTCTCGATAACAACAAAATTATTCGTATAGGGGGTAGGTTGCACAACTCTGAATATTCATACACAAAGAAACACCCCATATTATTACAGTCCACTAATCATTTTGTTAAACTTTTATTTAAATTTGAGCATATTAGGTTGATGCATGCAGGTCCTCAATTATTATTAAGTACACTTAGAGAGACCTACTGGCCACTCGGCGGTCGTAATTTGGCCAGAGCCTGTTATCGTCAGTGCGTACGCTGTCGGCGACTTAAACCACAGACTGTCACTCCTCAAATGGGTAACCTCCCACTGAACAGACTCTCGCCAGCTGACTTTCCCTTTCAAAACGTAGGGGTTGACTACGCAGGCCCTATAACCGCGGCTAGTCGTCAGGGTCGTGGATGTAGATTGGTGAAGGTATACATAGTTATTTTCGTGTGCTTCACCACCAAGGCCATTCATTTAGAGTTGGTTGGCGACTTAACAAGCAATAATTATTTACAGGCTTTACGTAGATTTATGTCTCGGAGAGGAAAGCCTCTCAACATTTATTCCGACAACGGAACTTCATTTGTAGGAGACTACAATGAGATATCTGAGTTTTTGAAACGCAACTGTGACTCCTTATCTGATAGTGTAGCTCAAGATGGTATAAACTTCCACTTCATACCTGCTTACGCTCCACACTTTGGTGGTCTTTGGGAGGCGGGTGTCAAATCGACCAAATTTCATTTATTCAGAGTGTTGGGAAATTGTAGTTTAACGTACGAGGAGCTTAACTCCGTCTTAGTACAAATTGAAGGTGTATTAAATTCTCGACCGCTCACACCGCTATCGTCGAACCCAGAAGACCTGTTGCCTCTCACTCCTGGTCATTTTCTAATCGGACGACCTCTCACATCTCTGCCTGTTAAGGATATCCGGGACCACTCCACTCCTCACTTGACGCGCCATCAACGCATTGAGCAGCTGCGGCAGCATTTTTGGGCAAGATGGAGCAAGGAGTATGTTTTTGAGCTTCAGCAACGTGTGAAATGGCGGACTGGCAACGACAGTCTGAACCTGGAGTCCCTCGTTGTCATCAAGGAGGACAACCAGCCACCCATGAAGTGGAAGTTGGGCCGCGTTGTTGCTCTTCATCCTGGCACAGACGGCATAAGCCGAGTCGCCGATATCAGGACTTCAACCGGAACTGTCAGAAGAGCATTCTCCAAGATCTGTCCGTTGTTGGAAAACAGCTGTTGAAAGGCAAGCTTTCAACGGCCGGCGGCATGTTGAAGCGTTGCTTTACTTTATATCATTACAAATTTAAGTTAGCCAATAATTGTTAGATAATAAGTTTTAGCTATAAGAATTTCATCAGGCGTTGATTTACTGATACGTACTGACCTCCGTTTTTGTGAAGGTGATGACTGGCAAATTAAAACTGTTACACTGCAAGCTACGATCCTGATTTTTAATTTCTAAAATTCCTGCAAAGTCCCTACAATTTTATTCAATATTTGCCTGTCATTTTTGAATCGGACGAGGAGTCGTGGCAAAGTTTTATAATGTTTTTGTACCTAAATTAAATGAAATCTAAATTATCACCCTGAAACATTCTCCATTGCAAAATATCGTTATATAAAGACATGGAGATAGCTGTAAATAAGACACACACATAAGACACCCAGACCCGGAATAACTATCTGTAGATCATACAAATATTGGTTTCGTGGGGGAATGAAACCCGCAATACGCAGCGGGGTAGATGAACACTCAACCACTACGAAATTACAGGAACAAATAGGTACCTTCTATTGTTTATCGTCCTTAGTTCTATATACTTATCACTGATAAGTACAGTATTTCTTTAATTTAAATTGATAAAAAAAAACACATAAACTTATTCCCAACGCACCATCAACGCCCATATTCCGGCGCGGCGCCCTAATTCCGTGCAGTATTTATTTTGTGATACATCGCGTGGGCCGGAAATAGCGGCAATGTCAATATCCGGCACAGCACGCGCGCCCAGCTGGCTGTTTATACAGAGTTATTTAAGGAAATATCTAGTTAACAGTGTTAGTTGCCTTTTTCCTGTTGTCTACAAATTTTCGATGAAAATATGATTAATATTTTTTTTTTTTTTAACAGCACTTAGCACCTATGAAATGATTTATAACGGAGGAAGTGCTAATTCCACGCGGGCAAAGCCAGTGGGAGAAGCTAGTATAATATAAAACGAGAATAAATTCCTTACGTGATGGTAATGATCAAAATCTGTTGTGTAGCTTAGAAGAACTAAATGCACTCACAAACACGAATAGCGACTTTATTAAATGCCTATTAGGAGACGCCCTGGGCGTCGGAGGTCGCAGGACGATCTCCAGTCACTGTAGACGCGGGCCTGCGGACAGCGAGTAATGGGTAGCTCGCCGTTCTAGCCGCTCGTCAAAATTTTGACACACAAACCCAGCATAAAAAACCTCAAAATGCCTACACATAGCCGGAACATCCTCTCAGATGCACCCGTTTAGACCCAGGTCGTTCCTACAATAGCCATATTCTTTTTTTTTTATAATATATTCCACAACTATCACACAACGCCTTCTAGTCCCAAGCTAAGCAGAGCTTGTGTTATGGGTACTAGACAACTGATAAACATACTTATATATTTCTAA
The DNA here is from genome assembly GCA_951329385.1 of Polia nebulosa. Classification (NCBI taxonomy): domain Eukaryota; kingdom Metazoa; phylum Arthropoda; class Insecta; order Lepidoptera; family Noctuidae; genus Polia; species Polia nebulosa. Next base: position 8,705,037 of record OX589593.1, on the reverse strand, counting down.
ATACATACATATTATAGATAAATTACACCCAGACACAGAACAAAGAAAGAAAAAAAAGAAAACTTTGAAAGTTAAGTGTTTTAATTATTTACTTTTAATTGCCAATAGATGATTTTATTCATTCATAATGTTACAAATTTTAATTAAATGATTAGTAGTACAAGCGTAGTGTGCGTGCAGGTACCTTGTTTGCTGTAAACAGCTGTCGAACTAATTCTGGTATGCGCTGCCCTATTCGTCGAATGGTGGATTCGTATAATAGAACTTTCAATGATTATGATATTTTTATATGCTCAAAGTCGAAATTTAAATGTAATTTAATAATTTTTTTTATCAATTAAGAATGTAATTTAATTCAATGATATGATTTTTGTTATGTAATTATTAATATTTTAATTTTGTGTGTTTAATTTATTAAAATCAACTATTTATTTTGACATTTTTATAGTGTAATTAGTTTAATGAATAATATGTAAATAATATTGCTCGTTTAGTGGCACTCGTTACAAAATAAACTTGATCAGCTGATGTCAACTTTGTACGGAAATTCCAATTGAAAAATGTTCATTTCCATGGGCAGATCACCGTCATCATCATCATCAGCCTTTTAATGTCCCCACTGCTAGGGCACAGGCCTCCTCTCTGTGAGAGGGTGTGGGCCGTAATCCACCACGCGGCCCAATGCGGGTTGGTGGATGTCACATTTTTTCGAATTTTTGTTCTAGGACATGCCGGTTTCCTCACGATGTTTTTCTTCACCGGTTTGAGAGCAGTGGTGATGAAATAACTTACACAAAGTAAAGCGCCTGCCTGGGTTTGAACTCAAGACCTACAACTTGTTAGTCGCGGCTGTTACCACTGGGCCACCACTGCTCTACTATTCCATAGGCAGATACGTTATCTAAAATACGACCACGTATTTCCGTTACTCCCTGTAGAGCTGTTTTATACAGCTCAAAATACCTACACATAGTCGGCACATACTCTCAGATGCTATACCCGTTTATACCGATCCAGGTCGTTCCTACAATAGCCAGTTAGGCTTTCGGTAGCAGAGCAATTTGCATATTGAGAGGCTCAGTGGCGCCCCCTCCGTGCACACAATAGCCCATGATTCGATGACGGACTCGATGATTTGATGATTGGTAACCTATTAACGTATTCAATGCGTTTGTTACAAGTGAATACTGATTGATTGATTGATAGAGCAGAGTTTTGATTGGTAGGTTCTTGTTTTAATTTATTTTTTACTAGCAGTCCCGGCGAACTTCGTACCGTCTCAGAATCAATGAACATAATATCCGTTTCATACATAATCTTTGGGAAAATGAATTTTCTTCATAATGTAGCCAAAAAAAAAATATTTATTTGGCTACATTACGTAAGGATCACGCAAATAAACTAAAACTAAAAAAAAGTGACAATCATAAAAAAAGTGACAATCCAAAATTAAAAAAAATAAAAATAGCATAGCGTGTGCCTCACGGCTGCGCCAAAAAGGTCCATTTCAGCAATGTTGCCAGACGGATACTGTCTGACGCTGGTCTTCCAATGAACCTTGAGCGACGAGTGATGGAGCAAATAGTTTCACCAAAATATACAATAAACAGGCTAGGCTCGTTGAGTCGAAACTCCAAAGTCTTGAACATAGACGCTGAGTTGCTAGCCTGTCGGTTTTCTATCGGTTACATTTTGGGGAGTGTGCGACGGAATTGCATAATTTGATTCCGCCAAGCCCGTTTCATCAACGGACCACAAGACGTACGGCGAAGTGCCACCGGTTCATGGTGGACATCCCATCCATACGCACAAAGCGTTTTGAGAAAACATTCATTGTCCGTACAGCTAGGGAGTGGAATTCCCTACCGGAGTCTGTGTTTCTTGATAGCTACAACCTGGGAATCTTTAATTCAAGAGTGAATAGGTTACTTCTAGGCAAGCGTGCTCCATCTTCGACCACATCATCGCTTACCATCAGGTGAGATAGTGGTCAAACGCGTCATCATCAACGCCTATCAACAATAAAAAAAAAAAAAATTAACAGATATAAATATGTACTTACTGTATTTTTCAATGTTTTAATAGTTATTCTGCTATTCGGGGTGGAGACAAATCCAACAAATCAAAGCTCATTAAAATCGGTACTAGTAGTCGGGTTAGTTACATCATTTATAAGTCAAGAATGGGTGCTTGAGTTATAAATACATAAGAGTACGGTTGCGTGCATCTGTGATTGTGGTATGTATGTATATTATATACATGCCACGGTCGCGCAGCCCTACTTTTGCTCTCACTCCTCACACACACACAACATACACATGCACTCACACAATATAATTAAATTGATAATATCTCTAGTTGAAAGTGACCAACTCACTCGCCGTGGGAGGAAGACCTGGAGTCCTGAAATACAGGGCTGCCCTAGTTTAGGCTCCAGTCCACTCCATTTATTTTAATCTCTTTACTGTGTTTCATTAGTGTGGAAAATAAATGAATTTTAACTTTATTTTACTTTACTCTACTTAAAAAAATGGTGTAACTAACCCGACTTTAACAATAATAAATTCTTTATTTACTTTGTTTTATTTACATAGATATGGTTTAGTTTTTTGATAAGAATTGTGCGGCAAGACTACGCGTGATTAGCTTACAATCAGGTATTGCACAGAATCTTCGGTAAAGCCTAAGTAATTCAGTATTGATGAAAGATAAAAATAATGATGTTTGTGGCAGTTTCTTGATCAAGATTCATTTGATCAATTAAATATTTTTAATTATTTTGGACGGTAATATGTTTAGATAAATAAATTGATATCGCAGTGTTTTTAGACCAATCAGATTTTGTTATTATCAACATTAAATAAACAAAATTAAAACAAATCATTACCAAAATTATCTCCACAGATATACATATATCAGATGGAACTATGCGTTATTAGTTAGCAGGGTTGATTCCCGAACGCCGGTAGATAAGGCAATTGCTCTCGTGGGCTCTGTTATACCATTTCGGTGTTATCAACACAATGCTCACGTAATACTGTGCTGGGAATTATTGAGCGTATATGCTGCTAGTTTTGTTTGTAAAGTAGGTTAAATTTATGGTGAGATATGGTCTTAAAGTTTATAACTTTATTGAAACATGAAACCTTAATTACGATACAGAGTGTAACGATAAGGTGTGGTCATATTAAAAAAAAAACCAACCAAGTGCGTGTCGGACTTCCATTAAAGGTTGCGTACCAAAAGTATTTTTAACATTTGCGTGGCTTTGGGTCAACTATATGGTTATACTGTGAAAATTTTAAGGAAAGAAAAAAAAAAAAAAGAAAGGACAGATAGACAGACAGACGGACACCCGGACACATGAGTGACAGCAATAGGGCTCCGTTTGGACTTTTCGGGTACGGAACCCTAAAAACTGCTTCTAAAAAAAACCAACAACCACGCCCTGCCCCGCGCCCTGGGGAACTGCGTATGTGACTATTTCCTCTTCACTGACGCATATACCGATGTTGATACTGAGCCTCTTATTTTGAAGGTAACTTTTGAAAAGATCTAAGGCTTTACCGCGAATTCTTGTGTCTTCCATTTTGGAGAGAAGGGTGGGTTCCATAATGGACGGGAGTAGCTAGAATTCGAAACATTTAGTTCATACTCTGACGAAAGGTGATCTACTATGGATAGGTGACTGACAAGAGCTTAAAATTGTGTCGCACATTTTTTGAACTATTTGAGTATGACCTTTCAAATTAAAATCCAAAAAGCCTCTTTATCCTGAACTGTTCTCGTTTTGTGGTATTGTTACTTTATACAATAATGTCTCTTAGTTCAGTGTGCCTGTTGGCAAAGGCCTCCTCTAACAGCTTCCATTGTGTTCTGTCTTTGGTAACCCATCTCCATTTGGGCCCCGCTGTTAACTTAAGTTCGTCCTCCCATCGTTTGTTTTGTCTTCCTCTGCTTCTTTTCCCATCTCTGGGGTACCAGTCAGTGACAATTTTATTCCACTTTTCTTGGCTGCTTCTCATTGTATGCCCGATCCATCGCCATTTATGTTGGTCTGTTTTTGTAAGTACATCGGTTACTTTCGTTTTAGATCTTATAAGTATATGAAACACCGTTAAAATTGTCTTCATTACAACATAAGAGTTACTTGTAAAAGCCGAAACATATCATATTTCTTAAGTCAAATTATGGACGTCTATAACATAATTGTGTTGCAGTATTCCTATTCACAATACAGACACTACACGCCACAAATTACTTAGACTACACTTAATCTAACCAACAATAGTTGACCACTAAGATCAAAGCTTTCCGCTCGGGGGTCGTAACCTTGACAACTACAGCAGTTGTCCAGCAGAGAACGGGCAATTGTGCAAAATTGCTCGAAATCCCCACGCCCAACGGTATTCGAACAAATTTATAGAGTGGTGGAACTCCGGACGGATGGACGGACAAAAGATGCATTTACATAACAAATTGAAGGGCTGCGAATGTGCTACGCCACTATTATAGGCTACTACGTCGCTACGCGCGTTGCTACGTACTCTCTGTGCTACGATGGTTGTGTTTATAGATATTGTTGTTAGCTTAGGATACTAGGCTCAGTATATAATGTGGAGGTATGAGTTTAGAAAAGCTTCTTTTTTAAACTTCTTTAGCCGCGTTAATCGATGTTTGTGGTAAGGGCAATAGTTATAGATTCGCGTCAACGACCATCGCTGAGTGCCATTTATCAATGAATTTCCGTGATCGGATTAGAAGTTCAATAGATTACCTTCTTTATACAAGCAAACCTTCAAACAATTGCATAATATTAAATTTGATTTTAAATTCTTAAAAAATTATTCGTATTAAGCTAGATTTACATATTTATAAAACATTTAACTAAGTATATCTAAACTAAACCCAAAAAAACCTTATCTAACTACGTAGTTAAATACAAAAACAAAATACCTTCAGGCGCCAAAGTACTCCTCCATAACGCTGTCATCTGGAAACGTGGCCAGAAGACTGGCAGCATTGCCATTTTGATTCTTATATTATTGAGTACCTAAACTTTTAAAACCAATAATTTTAATATATATAATTTTGTAAATCTACGTAATTATATCGAACAAGTATCATCCCTAGAACACTATCACAGGCTTCTGCAATATTTTTGCAAACATATTCAAATATTCGTCTCTAAAAAAATTAACCAGGTCTTCATAATACCGATCCAGTTAAGTTCTGCTTACACTACACCGTGGCATAACATATGGAATGCGTTCTCCATGCCTCATTAACACCGCTTGGGGTGTTTCATTAGCCCAATGGCTTCTCTTTCCACTCCATAGATTTTTACGTTTATAAATAGAAAAAAGTTTTTGTGGAGAGTTCTTATTAAAAAGATGGTTAGTTTTATAGGCCTTGTTAAGGCATAATATTTAGGTTTTAGATGTCAATGATGGTTATAGTCCGGTCAATTTAGACATAAAAATAGTGGTCAAATAACAAAAATTCTCGGAAAGCCAAATATTGGTGGAGAGCTGGGGCGAGATAAAACTTACCCTTTTCGAGAAAAATCGAAAAAACCTCAATTTTGACCTTTGACCCCGAGTAACTTTCGTAGCACACATAGGATCAATGGGGATTTTTAAAACTTTATTTGTAATGGTAAACCCCAGCTCTCCACCAACATTTGGCTTTCCGGGAATTTTTGTTATTTTAAATGTCTATATTGACCGGACTATTATTAAGAAAGGGCGATATTTATAGGGAGGTTAAACTACAGATTGACAATAAAAGTTTAGCCAAAGTCTAGATTCTTTGATCCGCAACTTTTCCAACAGGTTCCATGACATGCGTGTCCATGTTGTTTTCATGCCGAAGTAGAAAGAAAAAAAGAAAGACAGAAAAAATATTTATTTTGCACAGATTAAAAACGCACATTAATTTAAAAGTAGGCTTTTGTAAATTAATGTGCGTTTGTAATGTGTATCCAAGCAAAAATAAAATAAAACTAAACTAAATGACTAATGCCTAGTGATCTCGTTTCTGGTGTGGTTCACCACTGTCCACTACACGCCATAGACGAAACGTAGGTCTATGACGCCTCGATCAATTACATTAGGAGATCACGACACACAGCAAACAAAATGGAACGTATATTACCTAATACAAACGTAAAGACACATACCCGGGCCTGCGGACGGCGAGCAGTGGGTAGCTCGCCGTCCGATCAGCACCAGGCCCGTGAGTCGACGGCGCGTAGTGTTCCACGCGCGCCTCAAAGGGATTAGTGTCAGCCACCACTGACGGGGCCCATCGTGGCCGGTGCCTGCAAGCCTAGGGGTAGCGGATAAATTCTGAAAATGAGTTACCGCACCCCTGGGCACTCAGGCAGGGAAGGAACAGGTGTGGGTTTTAGTCAGTAAGAGTCTGACACGCCCTCCCGCTCCACCCAGAGCGGGAAAAGTCATTGAATGATTTCCCGCCCTACAAAAGGAATATAACGTAAACTGTGCGTCGTATCCGTACAAAAATGGTCATTGCTCAGCGAAATACTGTGCCTAGTAGTGGGCAAGTATACAATATTCACAGTTTCCATAATTATCTTGTAGATTATATCAAAATAATCCCAAAAGATGACTCAAAATCTGTTTTTCCCGCATCGCCAGTAAAATGATACATTACAAAATATCGCTTACACATTATCCTCCCCTCTGTTTTATCTGAATTTTAATGGTTGCGAACTAACCATTAATAAGGGGACCCTCTTAACAAATGTGCGTATTCCTCCGTCACAGCGTGTAGGTATCTGTATGGCGTATAAATATTAATAAAAAAACACTTTTGTGACTAAAATCAGTGCGGTCTGTGAAGTTGTAATTTTGGCGACAGTTGTTAGGGGAATTTGAAATGAGTTGAAGGTTAAGATATGGAAATTCCATGTGAAATGTCTTCCTTTAAATAATTCCTGTTACTAGTTTTCTAAGGCTTACGGGAACTTTCCGGTGCTTTCTTGCCGGTGACTCGGTTATATCATCAGTTTCATCATCATTTCAGCCGAAAGACGTCCACCGCTGGACATAGGCCTCCTCCAAGTGTCGCCACAACAACCAGTCCTGTGCGTCTCGCATCCATCGGCTACCCACGACCCTCACCAGGCCTTCCAACACTGCGTCTTCCGGTACGCGGTCACCACTCCCCAAACTTTTCTGCCCCATCGACCATGTGTTCTGCGAGCAATGTGCCCTGCCCACTGCCACTGCTGTTTGGCGATTCTTCGGGCTTTGTCGGTATCTTTAGTCTCTCTGACTCGGGTATAGCTACGGCAGTTTTCTAGTGCTCAAGTTAGAGTTTATACGTCATTTTACCAATAGGCCCTGTATAATCAATTGATTATCTCACCTGATCTAGCTTTTTTTAACCGACTTTCGAAAAAGGAGGAGGTTCTATGTTCGACTGTATGTATGTTTTTTTTATGTATGTCCGCCGATTTATCCGTCAGTTGTGGACCGATTTTCAAAGTTCTTTTTTTATCCGAAAGAATATACTCCCGAGGTGGTCCCATATAAATTTTATCGAAATTGCGTCAGCGCTTTTTGAGAAACTGAACAAAAACGAAAAACACGTATACCTAGATGACGTTTTTGTTTTCTCCAATTACGAGTATGTTTAAATTCCACGTTCCATGTTATTGGAGTTTTTAGTTCTGGGGTATAATAACTAAAAAGTGAAAAATAAAAAACTTTTTTACAAAAATACAACCGACTTCCAAAAAAAATACACTAAAAATTAAAAAATAACTTTAATTTCGGAAGTCGGTGTCAAATAACGAAGAAGTAAAATACAAACACAGACTTCCAAAATTAAAGTTATTTTTTAATTTTTAGTGTATTTTTTTTGGAAGTTGTTTTTTTTTTGTTTGAGGCAAATTTTTGATTTTGATAAGCATCATCATCATTTCGGTCGAAAGACGCCTAGTGCTGGACATAGGCTTCAAGTGTCGCCACAAAGACCGGTCCTCGCATCTATCAGATTTTCTTGATCCTCAACAAGTCATTATCAGTCAATCTCACTAACAATGACCCTCAATAACAATATCAAAAATAAATGATCCTCAAAAAATCATTACACTTTATATTCTTCGGGCTATGTCAGTAACCTTGGTTCTCCTGCGGATATCTTCATTCCTGATTCATGCACGCAAGGAAACTCCGAGTATACCACTCTCCTCATTGCCCTTTGGGTGACATAAGTAGCTTTAAATGTGACATTTATTTGCCAATATAATATGCTGTAATTACACTCTAGCTACTTAAATATGGAAGCATGATATATTGAAACGGCTGAAAATTAAAACCTTAAAAAGACGTTACCACCACCACACACATAAACAGGTGAATTTCAAGCCTACCTTGTAATTAAATTGATTTTACGTTTAAAACGGTCCATTAAACTCATTATCATTACGGTAACGCCTCCGGTTATCCGGTTGAAATTGAATCGTTCCGGTAATGAGCGCCGGTATCGGATGCAATGCCGGCACGGATTCGATGCGATAGGCTAAATAAAAAGTAATGGCTCCACACGGCTGCTGAGCTATTAAAGCATTTAGTTTGGTGATCATTGTTTGAGTCGCTCGAAGTGGTTGGGATTATTGTGCGCCTATGATAAGGTTATAATGTCATCGTAAATTCTAGTCATTCTGTTACTGTATGTTAATCAAAATACATCAAACGTTTGATACATAAAAGTGGCAAGTGGGCAAAGGTTGTCGTAGCAATATCGATGCGGAATACATACCCGAGCTAAAGGTGAGGTCTTGTTGAGTCGAGAATCTGCAATGACAATTAATCACATTTTCCAAAAGACAGTTTACAATACACTTCTTCGAAAATAATAAACCAAACTTCATAAACATAAACATTTAGTAAAAAAAACTGATATGACTCGAGAAGGTTTTTTTCATGCGCCTTGATGGGAGCTGCCCGGTGATCAGTTATTTTTGATTAACATTGTTCTCACATAACAGAAGCAACAAGATATCTGTAACCAGGATTTGAAATAGAGAGCATGGTTTAAAAGAGTGTCCATGCCGTTTCTGACACGTTCTTCCCCATAGGGCTCAGGCTTTGGAATGTGCAATTAACTTCATTTTTCTAGACAACCAAAAGTAAAAAAAAATACTAAAAAAGAAGAGAGAGAGAGAGAGGTTCAAAAGTGCCTGTAAATGGTTTATTGAAAATAAACGCTTTGAGTTTTTTTTATTTTAAATCCGTCGTAAACGCCTCTTCCTGAATAATCACGCCAGCGTTTCCTTGGCTTTTCTCAGCGACTACACCCGTCATAGGGCTTTTGATTCCGGCCCAACTGTCCTGATGAGTTCTACACATATGACCCGTCCAATCACATTTCAGTCTAAATCCTTGGTCATGGAGATTTAGACTGAAATGTGATTAGCTGGGATGTGACTGAGTTCAGGGGTAGGTAGGTTACCTACCCCTGAACCGACAGCCTGAAGAAGGAAGGTTGAATACATATTAAACCTACTTGCGAAAAGCGATGAACCAAGTGTGTGACCAAGAACGAAATTATGCAGCTTTTGTCCGAGAAAGTTGGGGCTCTGTTTTCAATTTACCTGGGCGTATGTTTCACACGGTGAAATAGCCACCACTGCAGCAATAGAAGTAATTTAACCAAAGCCTTTGGAGCCGAATCAGATTTTTATTTTAGATCAGAAAGTCCATCAGACTTTTAATACGTATTTATTGCTTTTGCCACAGTTTAAAATAAGCTTGGATTCCAGTTTTTCTTGGAACCACCAATGCTCAAGACAAAGTGAAATCTTCTTGTATTAGCTATAACGATTTTTAAAACTTTAAAATTGTATGGGATTGACATGCGCCACCGAAATTTGATTCAAAACGGTGCAGCGGTGAAGGAAAACATCGAGAGCAAAGCGGTATGTCCTCCAACCAAGAATTTGAAGACATGTCGTGACACCCACCAACTGCACTAGGCCCTGAGTCCCAGCAGTGGGAAAATTATAGGCCGAGTATTCTTTGCTACACCTAAATGACATGTGGTCAATCTCAAACACTTAAACAATTTGCCGTTTCCACAATCGATATATTTTGCTGTTTCGACAATCGATACATTTTGCTGTTTCGACAATCGATATATTTTGCCGTTTCGACAATCGATATATTTTGCCGTTTCGACAATCGATACATTTTGCCGTTTCGACAATCGATATATTTTGCCGTTTCGACAATCGATACATTTTGCCGTTTCAACAATCGATATTTTTGCCGTTTCAACAATCGATACATTTTGCCGTTTCGAGAATCGATACATTTTGCACTTTTGACAATCGCTATCGCTGACAGAATATCACTTTGTCTAAAGCCTAGGCTCAAAACACATACCCACAATAGAAAACACATCCCAGCATTATATACTCCAATAAACAGGTCGTGAGGACTTGAAGTAGCAGACCGCGGCACACCTGCGAGCCAACTTTGTCCCACAATTTAATTAGTTATGGAAATCGAGCCGGCCGCGCGGCCGTTTGGGGGGAGAGCGGCCGCCATGTAAATTGTTTTTGGACTTGTTAGTTTGTAGACAAGTGGATGTTTCTTGATGTTCAGGTATTTGTGGGGGTTAGGGCTTAGGATGGGAATAAAATGGTGCACTACGAGTGTAAAAATAAAATCATCAAATGGTTACTTAACCAAAACTATGTGGAAATTGAAAAACTGCTTGATGTAGTAAAGTAGCAATGTGCATTTATATCACGACATGTTTAATATTTTCTTAGTATTTATATTTATTCATTCATGACGTTTCGCGCCTGTTTCACAGTATCTGGCTGGCCAACTAATTGGGAAGTTACCCGGTGAAGGTGGGACAGGTGGTAGGGTTATGTATATGAACGTATACTAATATTTCATACCTCTTTTGTAATTGTAAATACTTATATTTCATTTATTTATAAATATAATATACACACATATATACGCACCCAAACATACACACACACAATTGCACTGATTACACGTTGACAATCTTTACTATTCAGGATGTGATGGAGCTCTGACATACAGGCCTAGGCTTAGTTCAGACTACAGATCTCCCACAAATTACATTTTTTTTTCCAAAATATCTGTAAACTAGCATTCTTGTATAATTTTGTGGAGATAAATAAACATTTTTGTTATTTGATATAATATTATTTTAAGGTGCTTTTGTTATGTGCTTCAAATAAAATGCATCCTTAGAAGTAAGTATTGTTAAATTGTTATTTTGTGTTAGATATACTTTCTTATAGTATTTTTACATTTTTCTAGTTCCAGTAGGAAGGATAGAGCCATGAGTAAAAAAATAAAAGTAAAGTGATCATACTATGCGATTTTAAGACAATGTTCGTGTAAGTAATAAACATAACCAAGCCTACAATAATTATCTTGATAGAGAAATTCGCTCCTAAAACCATTTTCGTATTTCACAGCTGAATGGGGAATAAGTTATTAGTTGTTCCCACAACGACCTATATTAAATCAACTGGACAGTCTTACAACCCCCAATTAACACCTAATTCTTACACTTCCTTTACGATAGCTTCGTAAAATTATGCGACTCCACGCGATCATATGACTAACATAAAAGCAGTACATACAATATATAGGCAGTATGCAGATTTACAAGGCGAGACATTTTGCTGCATCGCTTGCTTAACGTTGCTTTTATAGTACCTAATATATTTAAAACTATGCCAAGTTAAATAACAAAACCTAAGACCTAATTCTTACAATTTGCTATTACATACAACTACAACTAAGCACTTTCCTTTAGTTATATAACCAAGCAAAAATTATGCGACTCCACGCAATCTTATGATCAACATATATGTAGAACTGTCTAATGTACGCAGATATACAGGGCAAGTCACTTTACGGCGTAGGGTCGCGGATAAATTCGAAACAGACTTACCGCGCCCCTGGCTACTCTGGCAAGGAAGGAACAGGGGTGGGTTTTAGTCAGTAAAAGTCTGACACGACCTCCCGCAAAAAAGTAAACCTAGACATCTGAAGTAACAATTAAGGTGGCATGAATCTATGGAAATATATGGCTAGAAAAAGATAATATACTCCTCACTAATATCATAAATGTAAAAGTTAGTGCGGATGTATGGATGTTCGTTACTCTGTCCCGTAAAAACTACAGAACGGATTTTGATGAAACTTTACAGTAATATTGCTTATACATCAGAATAACATATAGGTTATAATTTATAATGGGGGGAAATACTAATACCACTCACTTTTTATACATTTGCGCCAACCACAATAGAAATCTACGGTCATCGCATAACCGTCTTCTTTTATGTCCCACTCACCGTACTGACTTTCTTCACTGTTCTTTCTTCGTTCAGTCTATCTCTCTGTGGAATGCGCTCCCCCAAGAAATCAGGATGGTAACTAACCGATTAACCTTCAAAATTAAAGTTCGCGAACACATTTGTAAAAAGTTGGCAGTAGTATCCTCACAGCGTTAATTCTTTTTCCAATCATCTATTTGTACCTATGTTGTTGACTATGTATATTTGTGTATTAAGTTTATTCATATGAGTATATATTTTATTTGTAGTTTACATATGTATTTATGTTCCTTTGCATTTAAATAAAGATGCCCTGTTTTTTTTTGTTTTTTTCCTTATGGCACCTACCACTATTTGTTTCTGCATCACCCTAAGGTTGACTGGTAGAAAATGCCTGAGGCATTAAGTCCGCCTCTGTACTTGTATGTGCGTGAAGTGTTAAATAAATAAATAAATAAATAATACCACGCGGGCGAAGCCGCTGGCACAAGTTAGTATAATAATTAAAAGAGATAATGGCTAATAGTGAAACATGGAAGAACAAGACATGTTGCATTTTTATAAACTGGGATAGCAAGATAATGATGAAGATGTTAATGATGCCGATTCTGTTGTGCACAAACTAAACTTAATTTAGGTTATTGCTATCTTTTTCTCTCTAATAAAACAAGAAAGAGACGGACGTAAATTAGAGCTGTCAAAAGTTGATCTAATATTTCCATACAAATTAAGGGTATACACGTAAAAACATGTCGACTAAAAACACGGTAAAGCGCAAGGTGTAAACTAGTTTGAAATATTAGTCCATAGCTATAACCGTCCTTCTCTCGTACTACCTTAAAATAAAAGATAGCGATTCTCTAATTTTAGTTTAGTTATGAAACAAGAGAATCGACACCAATATCTAGTACAGAACAAACTCTTATATCGATCAAGCACCAAACTGGACACGGTGAACAGTCTCAAAACACCAACTACCACCTTATTCTTACAACCTCTACGCACCACACTTCCTTAAACCTTTACAACACAACTGCGTAAAATTATGTGACTCCACGCGATCGTAAGACCCTCATGTAGGAAGTAGTGTCTAGTGAACGCAGATATACAGGGCGAGTCACTTTACAGCGTCTCCCTAGACATCTTGAGTAACAAGCGGCAAGCCCGCGCCGCTACATTACGCCACAGCCTAACAACTGTAACATACTATGTCTACAGTGGGAAGCACGTTGGTAGGACTATAGAATTTTTAAATTAAATCGTATGGGAATTTAAAATTCACAGTGATTGTACATAAAAGCATCAAAAATCACGTAATCAAATCACAAGGCTATAATTAAACTTATTCAACGCGGGGGCACCGCCTGGAATTAGAGTAATTGTAGCCTATGTGCTATTCCAGACTATAATATATCTCTGTGACAAATTTCATCCTGATCCATTCAGTCGTTCTGGCGTGATTGTACACAAACATTCCTCAAACTGAGGAACTGGTTTATTATAAAAATGAGAACAGTCCCCATAGTGCATGGTGGTTAAAACCTGCTATGACATTCACAAATTTTGAAGTAGTTGGAGTGTGCACTTTTTGTGCATAAATACTATATCTACCAAACTAATTTACGGTTTAGTTGGCATCGTTTTCATTCGAATATGAATCTATATATTAATAACCGTCATTTGCAGTTTTTACTAAGTAAAATGGTCGAGTCTTCAAAGTCACTAATTAATTTGGGACTTGCGTGAAAAGTCAGTTCCACTTCGTTTGCTAAGTAAGGAGACTATCGCGCCATCTATCGGAAGCTACTGGTTCAATAGTCACTGGCATGATTTCCAGGCAAGGAAGATTTACGAAACTTTGTTTAGCGGTTACAATAGCATAAACCGGAAGAAATATTGTTGAATGTTGTTGTTATTGCTGTTCGTTTGTGCAACTTTCGTATATATTTTTTGTTTATTAATACAGTCACAGAAGACAAGTTCCTGGAAGGACTAGCTAGAAGGCCAGCAGTGGGTTAGTATAGGTTAGTAAAAAAAAAATGTTAATGTTTTAGTACTGAAAGAGACTAGAGTCCACAACACAGGGAATCCTTGTGTGGCTCTAGGGTTTATATTTAATAAATTTTAGAGCCACAAGCATATGCAAATATATTTTTTTTTATTAGGATAAGCCCACCACACTATTCCCAAACCACTGTAACTTCTGTAAGCCAGAATAGTCACTGGCGATCACCAGAAAAAAACGCCGAGGTAATGAAGCTCGACAAATTCCAGAGAAACGATATATTCTTGGGCCCCGCAACGAAATTAATCAGAAAATACAGCTGAGGAGTAAGAAAAACATAACTTCCACTATATGCATATATTCAATTATGTATTTTCTTGGGACAATAAAGATTTATTTCTATATTTGGTTACAAATCGTTTGTTGTAAGGACAAGTTATCCTATTACGGAAATTCTTACTCTATCGTCGAGTGTGATAGGTAGGTCGGGGTAGACCACATGAGCCAAGCTGCTTGAAAACTCTAAAGCATATAGAATAATCTGATAATTCACATGGTTAGTTACCTTCATCTCGTAAGGAAACCAACCCACTGTTCTCTCTAAATGTTTTAAGTAAATAAGTCGTGTACATATGAACTGTTTGTGTTATAAAAATCGCTGGGGACTGCCCCTCGGTCTCATACAATTTGTTATGTAAATGTTTGGAGCACAGTCGTCATGTAGTTGTGGTAGGCTTTATGGTCGGCCCGAGGATGTTTCGTGGATGTTTTGGCAATTATAATTTGAGGATGATTTGGTATAAAGTTGCTGTTAGGTATTATGTAATGCTCGTTTGCAAAACAGTCACTATATGACTCAACTGAATACACGCAGAAAAAAAAAACCAGCCAAGTGTGTGTCGGATTTTACACATGTAGGGTTCCGTACCAAATTTATTTTTGACTATTTGTATGGCTTTGGGTTAACAAGATGCTTAAACTGTGAAAATTTGAAGACTGTAGCTTCAACCGTTTGGTTGTAAAACCTGTCTGACAGACGACGGATAGGCAGACAGACGGACACGTGAGTGACACCAGTAGGACTTCGTTTGGACCTTTCGGGTACGGAGCCCTAAAAATGAAGTGCATAGATTAGCAATGACGAGTTTAGAGAATGATTATATATTTTATAGAGATCAAGACAGGCGCAGAATGTGTTTGAATACGAGTACATATAAAAAAATCGATTTCCGGCTAGTCTTAAAAACATATTTATTGTTAAGTTTGACGTAGAACCTACGACCCGTAAGCTCACCTCTGTGTTTTCTATTATTTTTTAAAATTTATTGTGGGTAGGCTCACGCTTGACCACCATCTCACCTGATGGTAAGCGATGAAGTGGTCGACGATGGAGCACGCTTGCCTGGAAGTAATCTATTCACTCTTGCCTTAAAGACCCCCAGGTTGTAACTATCAGGAAACACAGACAAACAACAACAGTAATAAAGGCGGTGATCTCAGGATTACCAACATTTTTACAACAATAATATAACGTGATACAATACCAACGAAGCGCTCGAAACTTTTCAAAAGAAATACGTACAAACGAAATATGAACCAAAAGATAAAACTACACATCACGTCCAACGAGTGTAGTACAAAAATAATCAAACACTAAAACTGCAATTCGGCTGCAGCCGGAATACGATGCTTCAATCAAGGCGCGACTAAGCGGTTCCTATTTCCGCGCATAGATGGCGCTGCGTTATATTCGATGGTTCCTACTCGTATCTGAGCGCAATCACGCCTTTGACCAGCTATTGTGCTGAAAATACGAAAATGCTCCCAGGGCCGATCTTCCGGCCTTTATTTCGGGTTGAAATCACAACGTTCGCTTTGTGCCTTGCCCTCTTGCACGTGATTTCGTAAATTTCTTTGGGCGTCGACGCAGAAGGCAATAATGGTCGAAGTTTGATTCCAACTAGTCGGGAATGCGAGGCCTATATTCGGCGTCGAATGAGAGCCGATTACGTGGAACGTGGTCGTCGATCACCTCCACGATTCAATTGGTTTAGGCTTCCACCGTTTGAAGTTGTATTGGAATCGGTTATTGAGTTGAGCCCGCGAAAAAAGTTTTTTCAGAGGACGAATTTACGGTTTGTTTTCTTTTTCACTATGTTTTAGATACCCACTGGTAGATACTCATTTAAAATGTACCTACAACTTGCTGGGTTTGATCGCACAATATTTACTAAAGCCATAAATAAAAAGCTGTAATTAGACAGGTATTGTAAATTCAAACAGCGCGCTCTATAAGGTACTCTGTAATTAATACAACGGTAGATTGAAGTGTGTAATTTTATCAATTTTAAAACTTGTCATAGTTAGTTTAGTTAACAACAATACACTAATTTCCAAAGATTCCTCATCAATGTAACATTCCAACAACTCATGAACTGAACTGAAAAACAATTTGCATTCAAAATATTTGACAACACAATCAGAAACACTATACCATCAAAACAGTGGAACTAAATGCAAACAGTACTACAACTAAAACGTTGAATCAGTCTGTGTACTGTCGCTACTACGTTCCATCTCGTGCCAAACTCGTGCCGAAGTCGAATGCACTAGGCAGGCAGTGCTCTGTAGTTAGGGTTGCTGTGCCTATACCTAGACCTACGGTATCAGTCGTTACTCTGTGTGATAGCCGGCGAGCTCAGTGCTACACCGCCGGCGCTAGCCGTAGCACGCGCTTCAGATTCCTATTTCAAAAAAAAGTTACAACAACTTACAAAAAGTTTTTAAACAATTTTAAAACTGGCCAGTAACACTCGGCCCGGTACTCCCCGATGTATAAATCAAATTTTCGTAAATAGAACTTCTCGATTTTTCTAATAGTTTTTATTCTCTATAGTCGTTTTTAAAATAAAATAATAAAGTATTTTTAAAAGTAATTAAGAAGTGTTTAGGCTAGTTGTAATAGTTAAGAAGCTACTCACTGGTTGTGAAGTTGTCGTAGATGCATGTTAGGTCGTGGTAGTCAGTGTTAGAGTAGGCTCTTTGTATACGATTTTACTGTAGTTCGTGAAGTTATAAGAACTTTGTATGAACTGTATCGAGTTATCGCCATCTGTGGTATCTTCATTGCGGTAAGTTTAGATCAGATTATTTGGTAGTTTTGTAACTGTTTACAAAATAATGGAAGTATGTTCAATTTCTTGTATCTATCTTCGAAGTAAATGTTAAATGTGTATTATTTGTCAATATTGCATTTTCTCGATATTTAGAAGTGCATTATTGATGCGTTAATTAAATATCTTTTTTTTGTGGAAAGCTAACATTACAAAACATTGTTTTGTAAAAATTAATTAACGTATTATTTATTCGTTACTAAGTTATAAAATTAATAAGTATCCAAGTCCATGACAAACTATTTCTCGTAAACTTATCTTTCCATTTTACTCTGACGCGCGTGTAGCGCTTTCGTAGCGAGGTACTACGCCGGCTACACGTGGCTACGTCGTAGACGTCTCACTTTACTACGACGCTACCGCAGCATTTATGATTATAGGGATCCAGTTTAAAAATAGTACTTTGTTTTAATAAAAGTTGTGGCATTTTTCTGCCAACTTTAAATCTTTGTGACTTTTATTTTTTTGGAAAATAAAAAAAACTCCTCGTATTAAAGAGTTGAATTATTCAATAAAGAAATAATCACGAATTCATGGTTCTTTTTCCTTAAGTTTGTACTTACTCCAAAGTCCATGTAGTATTTCTCGTAATACAGCTAAACTGAAAAAAACTTTAACAAGATTATTTAATTATACGCAAACTTTACACTTTACAGACCCATGAGCAATTGTGAAGTTAAAGTGCCTACAATTTTCTTATTCATCATCAGAAATAATATTATTGACACTAGATTTGAATTCACGGCCATTTTAAGTATGTATTTTAAAACCTTTATATCAATAGCTTATCGTGTAACTTTTTTCTCATAAAATAACCACATTATTTATGAAACAATATACACTCATATAACAAACAGGCAAGAAGAAAGAACTGAATAATAGGTAAAAAGGTGATGTTTAAGAAAAGAATAAAGAAATATCTTCCAGCATACCTGAGAATGATGAATTAAAAAAATAAGAGATGTAGACACCATGTGTAAGAGTAGTAGGGCAAAATCTGTATATATAAAATTCAGTCCTGGCTGACTAAGTGCCGCTGATCCTAGACTAGAACTTGGAGGGTATGTTTTTTGTAAAGAGTAGGTATCCATTATAAAAGGGTTTTTCGAAATTCAACCCTGAAAGAGGCGAACATAAAAGGGGGTGAAAAAGGGGTTGAAAGTTTATAACGGGGGAAGTACTAATTCCACGCGGGCGATGCCGCTGGCAGGAGCTAGTAAATACATAAAACGGAATTTTTTTCACTCATTTTGAATTACATAGTGAATATCTTAACCCCTCCCGTGTCTACCCGCCCAGCGCATGTGCTGTAAACAAATAAAAATCTATTGTGTTTGCTAATAAGTCGCACGACGGCTTAATAGCACAAAACCCAAACGCACAAAAAGTATTGGGAACACTTTCATTGTGCGTACAGCGATGGAGTGGAATTCCCTGCCGGAATTTGTTTCTCGATAGCTACTACATGGAGTCTTTAAGTCAAGAGTGAATAGGTTACTTCTAGGCAAGCGTGCTCCATCTTCGACCACATCATAACTTATCATCAGGTGAGATAGTGGTCAAACGCGAGCCTATCAATTATATCTGAAAAAAAAATACTTTAATAACAAAAAGTACGTCATAACCATAATAATAATAAGCTGTACTTCTGGACACGGCTCGCATTGTCAGGCGGTTCTCTGGAGCCTTGACCGCCGGTAGCTTGAACCCCGTTCCCGATACCGGTGGGATGCTATTTTTTATATTTTTAAATGCTTTTTTTATTCTTTTTTATTAAAATATTTAAAAATATAATGTAATATGTATATTATACAAATGAATAAACAAAATAATAATAATAATAAAGACGTTTTTAAACAGACTTTTAAAATTCAGGATGTTGCTGGGGCTGCCCCGTTTCTGTAGTGCCTCTAGCATGTTTGCAGAGGCCCGAGTTGATGGCTTTCAAGCCATCATGCGCAAAAGAACCGCCTCTCTGTTTAGCAGAGTGCGGGGCAGCTCTAACAGTATCCTGCAAGTGATTGCTGGGAAGCTTGACTCCTCAATAATGAGGGCTTTCGTTCGGGTTTTAGTTAGATAGCGCTGCTATGTGACTGGAGCCTGTATGAAACTCCTCGCCTTGCCTGTGAATGTTTTACCTACCTACTAACATTAGATATTAAGAATATTGTTATTAACAAATAATGGACTCTGTCTGAACAAATAAATTATTATTATTAAATTATTATTAAAATACAATTTTCACTTTTACTATTATCTGTTTGAAAAGGCTTCCCTCAACTTTCTCCATAGAGTTCTATTCCTAGCAGCTGTTCTAGCCCATAAATGTCCTGCTACTTACTTTAATTTCATCAGCCCAGCGTTTCAATGGTCTGCCCCGTTTGCTTAGTATAATTTTAGGATACCAATGAATTATTGCTTTTGGTCATAACCATACAATTACATAAATTGCCGACTCTACAAACTTCACAGGGGGAGGACTGTTTACTTTCTCTTAACGAATATTGACACGGATTGGAATGCAAATCTGGCTGCATCCATTTCTTGATGAATCCTTTAAATTAATTATAATTATGATGGATTGGAAAGTTGATAGTAGTATTCCCATTGGGTTTGGGGATTTGTTTTATTTTTAGTAGGGAAATTATTTATTGGTAGGGTACCTATGTGATAAATTATTATTTTAAGATCAAAGTAAGTATTACAAACAGCAAACTTTTGTTGAGACTACTAGAAATGGTATCGGGATAATCTATATGTATAAAAAGGAACCCCTTTTTCCTTGGTCACGGCATCACACGTGAACGGTTGGACCGATTTCGCTATTTTTTTTTTTTTGTTGTGTTTGTTATTGTCAGGAGAAGGTTCTTATGAAAGAAAATAATAGGAAAGTTACGCGGAAAATTAGGATATTTAAGAAAACTACTTCGCGCGTTTGACAGTTCATAGCTAAGACAGAACAACGTCTGTCGGGTCAGCTAGTTCCCAATGATATTTTTTGCTATAGTAAATAATAGATAATTAATATACTCGTAGCTTTCTTAAAAATCTACCTAGCTTTTTCCCAACTATCTTGCGATCGTCTTCCAGTCTAACCGGTTGCAGCTGAATACTAGTATTTTACATGAAGCGACTGCCTATCTGACCTCCACATCCCAGTTACTGGGTAATACGATACCCCTTGGTAAGACTGGATGTCAGACTTTCGGGCTTCTGACGACCCGTAACGACTGTTATAGAGCCAAGATTGACAGCCGGGACCAACGGCTTAACGTGCTTTCCGAGGCACGGAGGTGTCTCGGTATGTAAAGATGGTCACCCATCTGTGGACTGTTATTACTTTAGCCACCAACTCATAGCATTCTTAATTAGTCTAT
Source organism: Polia nebulosa (assembly GCA_951329385.1). Lineage (NCBI taxonomy): Eukaryota > Metazoa > Arthropoda > Insecta > Lepidoptera > Noctuidae > Polia > Polia nebulosa. Next base: position 8,684,112 of record OX589593.1, on the reverse strand, counting down.
ATTTCCTCTGCTTGCTGGAAAAAAAAAACCTCCTCTTAAGAGTACGGGTTGGTCGATGTCACATGGTAAAAATAATTGGTTTAAAACATTCTAATTTCCTCACAATGGGACTTGAATTGCTGAAAATACTAATCCATTGCAGTAATTCAAAATTAACTTTCTTTAAACAAGTTTAAACTCTGACATCTAAATTCCAAACAAAGTCACAACCAACATCTCCATTATAAAATTACAGCATGAAACCTACAAACACTTCCAAGTACAACACATCGACAAACAAGGTACCATGTTCATATTATAACGGTCTAGTACACGCTTATCCCGTATAAAAATATTTGCTAAGCTTTTAAAGTAATTACATCATTCGGCATGCCGTTTCAAACTGACTTGTGGTGTCGGCGCTTCGAATTTGGAAAGTGAGGCTTACTGTGCCGTATTGTTGGGTTTATGGCATCTGATGTGAATAGATTGTGGTGGTGGGATATGTATAGTTTTTGGTGAGGCAGGAAGGTAGGAAGGGTAATGGAAATAACTGGTCAAGTGCGTGTCGGACTTCGCATATTTAGGGTTCCGTACTAAATGAGAGAATTATCAAAGAAAGAATCTGATTTATCAATATACTAGCTGCGCCCCACGGTTTCACCCGCGTAGACAGGAATAAAAAGCCTTTGTGTTCATCCAGGGTATAAGCTATCTACGTACCAAATTTCATCTAAATCAGTGCAGCCGTTTGAGCGTGAAGAAGTAACAAACACACAGACTCACAAAATTTCGCCTTTATAATATTAGTGTGATTGGTATTTGTTAGTAAAATATACGTAATAATAAACACTATCAGTAAATTTCAGGTACGGCCTGCTGGCGGCGAGTAGTGGGTAGCTGGTCCTGGTAGCTGGCCGCCGTCCGATCAGCACCAGGCCCGAGAGTCGACGGCGCGTAGTGTTCCACGCGCGCCTCAAAGAGTTGTCAGCAAAACATGACGGGGCTCGTCATGGCCGATGCCTGCCCAGGGGTTGTGGATAAATTCGAAACAGAGTTACCGCGCCCCTGGGCACTCAGGTCAGGGTAGGAACAGGGGTGGGTTTTAGTCAGTAAGAGTCTGACACGCCTTCCCGCTCCACCCAGAGCGGGAGATGTCATTAGATGATTTCCCACCACAAAAAACAATAGGTTAATGGGAAGTTAAACAATTCTTTGGTTTGTTTTTTTTGTGACTAACGACGGGCTGACAGACAGACGGACACGTGAGTGACAGCAATAGGGCTCTGTTTGGACCCCTCGGGTACGGGACTCTAAAAAGCAGTGTCTTTTTATTATCTGCTAGATAAGTCAAGCGTTGTCTGGTAGATAATTCCATTCAATGGTTTTGGCTATCGTAGAATTTAGTTCATTTAGATGCTGCTGCTTTCAAGCGTAAAATAATTCAGGAAAAAAATCTACACAAATAATTAACACTGTAACTGAAATTACTAATAGAACACCAAACTGTGACACGTCAATCAGCGTGGTGGTTGTGCCAATTACACCTTTGACCGTTGATTATTTGGCGTAGGCGTAAAGGGCGTAGGTGACGGGCGTAATATAATTTTAGTTAGTGAACCAACTTTTCCTCCGACCCCTCATTGAAGTGGTCATTGGTAGCACTTTACTCAAAATTGAGTAGATTCGGTTTGATATAAAAATTATAAAAGCACCATAAAATGCAATCTATCTATCAATAACTATCTATCTATCTATATAAATAAAACAAAGTTGGGTTAGTTGCACCATTTATATTCAAGAACGGCCGGACCGATTTTTATGTACTTTGATTTGTTGGATTGGTCTCCGCCCCGAATAACAGAATAACTATTAACACAACGGAAAAATTTACGAATAAAAAACCCGTCAAGTGTGAGTCGGAAGATTATACGCGTCTACTTGTTGCCATTAATAAGATCGGGCAAAAAAGCCAAAAAAAAAAACACGTTTCAAGTAGAGAAGACGTCTTTAAAAAAAAAATGCAATAGAAATACACATTCTGTAAAAATTTTAACTGTCTACCTATTACGGATCATGAGATACGAGTACAGCCCGCTGGTAGACAGATGGACGGACGGATGGACAGCGGAGGCTTAGTCATAGGGTCCTGTTCATTACCCTTCGGGTACGGAACCCTAAAAATGAAGAAAATTCATTTTCGCAAAATTTTTATATGGAATGGCTTTTTTTGATGATGTCTCGAGAACGGATAAGTTCGCCAGGTCAGTTAGTTAATAAATAAAAAAACCATTACCCATCAAGTCAGTCAACATTTAAAAAGGCCGGTTTCCAATAGACTTCCAACCAACAATCCACATGGATGCGTCCTATTTCTCACTTCCACGACCACTTAGAATAAAAATCATACCTCTTAGGCACTAAAACTCACCGGTGAGTTTGACAAAAAAAAAATTATTTAAGTGAAAAAAAAAAATGTCGGCTGTCAACCCGGGTTGTCGTCGGGGTTCAATTTGACAACCCAGGTTTGTCCGCTGGGGCTAAAGGGAACCTAATACCACCGCTGTGGTGGTCAAACAGTCTTCTGTAGTCGGCATATCAACTTGTTCCACAATTCGTACGTAAAATAAGATATTTTTGTATCTCTCTGGCCTCTGAGGTACCTAAATCATACCGGTGTGATTTGAACAATAGATTTTCTATTGTGTCTGTGGTCCGGTACTTGACAAATTAAGTAAGGTCACCAAATAGCACTATATACATTTTTTGGGAATTGCCTTCTCGCGCAATTAATACGATCTCACTAGCCTAATGGTTTGTTCTGTCTCCCGCTTGATTAGGAGGGAAGTGGAAATTATGTTTTTCTTACTCCTCCGCTGTATTTTCTGATTAATTTCGTTGCGGGACCCAAGACAGTTTAATCGTTTCTCTGGGACTCGTCGAGCTTCATTGCCTCGGCGTTTTTCTGGTGGTCGCCACTGTTGATTCTGGCTTACAGAAGTTACAGTGGTTTGGGAATAGTGTGGCGGGCTTGTCCCAAATATTAATTATTAGCCTAATGGTGGCCGCCATTTTGTTTCTTTTCTCAAAATTCATGTAGCCTATGTCACTTCGGCAATCAAACCCAACCTAATGATATCTCACTTGTTAAAATCCATCCAGCCATTTAGGATACAGGACGTGCCAAAGAAATAGACATACATACTTACATACATACCTACCTACTCTTAAATATCATTACCCCCATTCTGGGACAGTTGGGTAAAAAGGCCCGTTTCCAATAGACTTACAACATACAATTCACATTAATGCGTCCTATTTCTCACTTCTACGAGCACTTCGAATAAAAAGATTAACCTTATTACCGCCGCCGTGGTGGTCAAACAATCTTCTGTAGTCGGTATCGCAACTTGGTCCGCAATACTCTATTAATCCGACAATAACCAGATTCAATTAACAATTTAAATGATCGTAATTTTGTAATTGTTAGAACGCTGAAAAGCCATTAATAATAATAATAATAATTTATTTATTGCGAGTAACAATGAGACTCATAAAATTTTAGTAACAAAAACAAACGTAAATAACTATGTTAGTGACATAAAAATAACAACAACATTTAAAAAGGCCCGTTTCCAATAGACTTACACTGTATAATCCACATTGATGCGTCTGATTTCTCACTTGTACGATCACTCCGAATAAAAGGTATTAACCCTAAATACCGCCGCTGTGGTGGTCCAACAGTCTTCTGTAGTCGGCATCACAACTTGGTCCGCAATACTCTATTAATTCGGCAACGACCAGATGTAATTAACTATGTAAATGAAGTCGGTTAGTGATCGTAATTTTGTAATTTTTAGGACGCTGAAAAGCAATATCTAATACTTGAACTATACTTGTGGAGATTCAAACAAATTTTTCTCTACCTTTTATTGTGAGCCCTTTTTTATATTCGGAAATGAGAGGTTATGAATAATTCTTCATTCTTTCATGTACACCAAAATTTCACACAGTTCTTAATGGTTACACAATTCATGTACAAAGGCGAGCTTAACTCAATTATATCCTAATAAAGCATTCACCATTTAAAAACGCCCGTTTCCAATAGACTTACACCGTACAATCCACATTAATGCGACCTATTTCTCACTTGTACGACCACTTCGAATAAAAAGTATTAACCCTAATACCACCGCTGTGGTGGTCAAACAGTCTTCTGTAGTCGGCATCGCAACTTGGTCCGCAATACTCTATTAATCCGGCAACGAGCCACCTCACTTGAAATACATTACAGCAACTTACGGCGGTCGTGCGCCGACTCGCAATCCCTCTGCTCACTTATGAATCAATTTGATACACTTTCAAATTGTTTTATTTTATCTTTTTAAAGGCATTTTTTTTAATATGATGGTCGAAGTAGTATGTAATAACGAAATTAAACATTTTTGATTTGATTTGATTTTTTTGAAGTATGTTTGGACGGAGCGGAGTGGGGTTGAAAGAGAAATGGAAAGTATCGAATTTAATGCGATGCTGAAGATTTTTTCAGCTGTTTATCCATGACCATATGCGTTGATGACCTAGACTCCCTGAAGGATTGATCCGCGAGCGCAATCGACCGGGAGAGGTTAAACGAGGAAAGGGAAACCTTGCTTGCTTGCCCAGCAGTGATTATGAATTTCTTTAAGAAAGTTGTTCATTTCTATGAGTAGCAGTAGTATTTAGATATGACCACTCATTTGTAAGGTAAATCAGTGTAGGTATGTATAATTCGATCATGATTCGAAAGACACGTAGTGCCATCTAGTGTCTTAATTCATCAGGCCCCGGCCCCTTAATAGCAGACACAATTATGGTGACTGCTCCAGGGTAACCCGCGTAATTCAATTTTTTTTACGTTTTTTGCAAGTAGCAGGTCAGTATCAGGTTGTATCTTGGTCAAAATTTGATTCACGGCCGTAGCAAGTATGTATTTATTGAATTATACTCATTAAAATCATCAATACATCTCTCTCAGTCAGAATTGATGCCAAATGTCACGATTTCATGAAATACTTACATTTGGAATCAATTCTTCGCGAATCAAATTTTGACCAAGACACAACCTGACACTGACCTGCAAATTGCAAAAAACGTAAGAAATTTTGAATTTTGCGGGATACCATGGCGCTTCCACCTTAAAAACCTATTGTCGCGTTTCCGATCTGAGACGCGCGGGGCTTGATGGATTAAAAGTAATTGTGACCTTTGAAGGTTATTGTTCTTTCCCTCGGGAATAGTACTTTTTCTAGATGAAAGATACTCTGCGCCCTTTAACAGAAAAGTTAAAGTTAATAACACAACGTTATTTTTTTTGTCAAGTGCAATCAGTTTCTTCACTTTTAATAGATGCGTTTGAGTTCAGGGCAGCATGAGCGTGACTCCAGTGAGCCATTAACCCAATCATCATCAGCCTTTTAATGCCCCCACTGCTGGGGCACAGGCCTCCTCTCTGTGAGACGCGGGCCCAATGCGGATTGGTGGATGTCACATGTCTTCGAATAGTTTCTAGGACATGCCGGTTTCCTCACGATGTTTTCCTTCACCGTTTTGAGAGCCAATCAGTTGGTCCCGTTGGTTACCCTTCGGGTACGGAACAATAAACAGATAAAAACTTACTGTCGCGTTTACCCATAATATTAGTTAGAATTATAATTAGCATGTCTGTTTACAACGACTTTTAGTTTATAATTCCGAACTTAACGGCCTTACCCTATTTCAAAAGAGCCGTAAATAGAAAAATCCATTCCTACTAAACAAGTTAGAAAAGAAAAACTAATAACCTACACTACTAATGCACAGGAAAATACCATCCATATTCCTATTTCATATTTAAAACACCATCAGAAACGAACGGAACTAAAAACTTCTCGCTTATAAATAATCACGTTCCGATTTTATCCGCCATTTTGCGACCGTCATTCGGTCCATTTCGCTGCAGGATGACGTCACGAGTGCCGACTGACAATACGGCGCGGCTGATGACGCAATTACACCGACACTTTTAAGTACCACGACGTAAAAATGACGTAAAATTTTATTTCTGTATGCATTTTCGCTCCTTTTGGTGTGAAAGAGACTTATCATCGTCTGGCGTGATATCTAATGAGCGAACCGTTTTAGTTAAAACAGTGGTTCCTCACCTTTTTTGACCTAGGACCACTTGGGTTTCTATATTGGGACCAGAAGTATACAAGAAAATTAAAAAATAAAATTATATTAAAACTCAAAAGTTGCAGCATGTACAGTCTCGAGCAAAAATATGTTCAAGCAAACTTTACTTGTAATCTCGAGTATCTTAAAACCGTCCATTTAAGATACTCGAGCTTGTAAGTAAAGTTTGCTTGTGTACATATTTTTGCTCATGACTGTACACTATATTCTTTCAAATCAAAGTAACGAGCAATAATGCTCGTTACTTTGGTTTGTGTTTTCTATGATAACATAGAAAACACAACATTTCTGGACAGAAAATGAAATGAAGGTCAGTTTGCTTCAATGTTATTTAAGATTTAGAAAGTTTAAAATTTTAAATCTTTCGCGGAGCATATTTTAGCTTTAGCGGAACAGCAGTGGTCTGTGTGTGGACCACAGGTTGAGATTCACTGAGTTAAAAGTACTCATGGGGTCAGTTCTCTTTGAAATTTATTTACGCAACTACGATGGTCGTGGAACTAAATTTTCCAACAAAGTAAGCGTTTTGTTATGGAAATTTATGGAGAGGCCTATGTGTAACAGTGTGCCTTCCGGTTGATATGGTGATGAACCTTGTTAATGACTTCTGTGTCTAAGATAGCAAAGGCTTTCTGTTGCATTCTTTTGTTTTGTCCTTCTTCGCGTGATTATTACGCTGTAAGATATTCGAGTTAATTGCTTGAACATCGAAAATAATCTACAAGTCGTCCCAATTTATAACTTGTGATTACATTTATAGGTAACTCGCCGCGTGCATTGCTATGCCTAAATATTTTTTGGGCCAGAAACCCTCGCGGGCGTCCTCAGAAGATCCTACCAAAGTTTCATCACAATCTGATCAATGGTTTTGGAACGCATAGAGGACAAACATACGAACATTCATTGTTATTTAAATATATATAGATTGATGTAACATTTGACAATTCGGGAACGTCTTCTTTATAAATATGGAAGTAACACAGGATCATCATCGCCATCAGTTGAGGTAGAGGTCAAGCGGGAGCAATCATCGTCGTATCAGTGATTTAAAAAAAACTATTTTGGTATGTACGATAGAAACTTGATTTCTTCCCATCAAAGGGCAAGTAAATACCCCTAACATTTCATTACAGGATATATCCGCCGATATCTCCCCAAATAGATCATAAACAACAAAACAAGCAGCAAAACCGAAGGCCATCTGCGAATGTTAATTAAAACAATAAATTAAATACGCCAAGTGGGTAGCAATGAATATGTCACACAGGTCGGTATTAGCAATGCGGAGGTCGGCAACTATGGCGGGCACCTTTATAAACTAACGTTGTATGTCGCTAATGTGCGCCAATGAAATTAGAGGTGAATAGTTAGACCGAATTTATTTGTGTAATTAGGGACAACAAGTGGGCTTAGCACTGGAATTTATGTTTTAGACTCCTGTCTTAGGTGTTGTTGGCAGTTTTATTGGGTTTGAAATTAGGTTTAATACTGTGCAGGCGAACTATGAGTTCTGATTGTCGATTGTGTTCGGGCCTCTTGAATCTTGATATGCTGTTTAAGCCTGGGGAGTAGAGGCCTGACCAGCTGGCTGACATGAAAACTATATGTTGTTTTAGTTTTATGAGTCTACTGGTGACCCAGAGCCAACATCGAAATCGCGTCATCTATGGTAGGCGCCAGATAAACGTGGAATGACGGTCATTGACCCACCTACATTTATTGACATTTTTAATGTGAAAAACGGAAATAATGACACAAAGCTGTCCCAAATCAACATCTCTCGTGATCCTTAACATTTTATAATAATGAAAAAGGTTCATAATTAATTGTTCAGGTATCTATGAAGAGTTATTAGGGAAAGGGCAATGTACTTTATTCCACATTTATCTGGCGCCTTCCACAGTTACAAGACCTTGTTACAAGTATTTCTATACAGGTTTACTAGAACTAAATCAAAGTTTCTATTAGCAGGAAATGAGGCAGAATAAGTGATTATCCCCTGTTTGATGCCCACCTGTAGATTTGCCGTCAGCAGGTGTATTTGCTAACACAGTTGACATCAATTTGATAGGCACTATGCAGTACATTGCTCGGTGGACTACGATTATAATAGGCACTACTGTTTTCCTATACGTCAAAGCAGCAATGTACGGTAAAGTGCCTATCAAATTGATGGCAACTGAGTTAGCGAATACGCCTGCTGGTCATTGGTAACTGTAATTTTGCCCCTGGAAAGTCACTTACTTTTTTCTAGAACTGATCTATTTCTCTAATCCGCGTTTTCCATGGCCCAATACATTTGTCCATGTGCGCCAGCCCGCGGTCGGAAGACACCGAGCACCGCGGACGACAGTTAACAGCGTGTCGCAAAAACTAATTCAAACCGAAGGGTTGGCCCGCCCGCCATAAATTGTGACCAGGAACGTGAAGCGCGTGTTAGTTAACTATAGTTTATTATTTGGTGTCATCGGGCCTCATAGTTATTTGTAGGGGTAGTTTTAAAGGGTTACTAAAATGGTCCTCTACAACTAGGACGGTTGTCAAAACTTTGTTCTGGATGCAAATACTCGTATGACTCGTGGCTTGACAGGAGTCAAGCCACAGCCGATAAAACAAAAAACCATCGAATATCTTAGGCAGCTAAAGTTATTATTTACCTAATATTACTCTCAAAACTCAACTACTTTCGTACCAACACAGCTGTATGTGTGTGTTTCCGAGAACTGTTTAGGCTGAGTTGCCATTGGAATCCAAAATCTATTTGTTTTAATTTAACAGTTTTCAAAGATCAGATAATATAAATCCTGAGCCTAAAACAGTTACAGTAAATCATTAATAACTAACCTTAAGCAATAAGCATTCGAAAACTCAATTCCTATTTACCGTCTACATAATCTACAAGCGCTCGCAATATTCCCGAAGCAATAGATAACATATCGCCTACCACAATAACCACCTAGTACACAAATCCTCCGACTATTCAGAATTACGATTTTTTCTCTCCTCGACATATATCACTGGGGCCGTTCGATTTAACTGTTTTCTTACGTTCAAATTTATAGAGGTTGGAGCCGAATTATAGCCGCCAGGTGTAGGCTATAGTCTGCCACGCCACTAGTTTTGTTTTGTTAAGAGAAACGGTTTTAAATAAGAATATTTGCACGTTGGTAAAAAGTATGTGGTAAGTGTTATGTGTTTGCGTCATATTGAAGCCTTCAGGAGTTTTGCTGATTGATTTGGGGAACTAAGAAATTTTTAGTCTGGTTTGCCAAAACATAAAAGATACAAGGCTATTCTTGGCTTATTTATAACTGCCGATGCAAATTATTCTGTCATACAAAGAGTGTCAATGATGCTCCATCAATTGGTATCTGTTAAATTTACTAAAGCTTTTCCTTAACCCTCCCAAACAGCTCCACGACAGCTCATTTAAAAGCTATTTTAAGTGTTTGATCAATTCATGTTTACTTTACCTGCACGCAAATAAATGTAAGTTACATTGACATTTACATGCACCAAAAACAACCCGGTTTAACACGCACCCCGTGACAAGACATGTGTCACAGTAGTGCGAGCCACGCAAAAAAACGTTAACCCATAACTCAAGCATTTCTCCTGACAAAATATTTCTTTACCGTCTAATTTATCACGAGGTGCAAAAACTCCCTTGAGTAACGTAATGAAAATTTGTATCAAAATTCCTGGGCCGGCGGTGTCGCAAAGCATGTTATCAACGGGAATTAATCATTCGCTATGCTAATGTGTATATAGTGAAGTGATTATATTCAAATTGATGCTTTAATTTTATTCATGCTTATGCTGAAAATGCGCTCCTATTTCGTATCCTATATGTGTATGTGTTTGTTGCGTACACGAATGCGTGGTTTCGTTACGGCTAGTAATTAACTAATGATGGTAGGAGTTAATAGAACTGTTGGTATATTATGTGTTTGGTACGGGATGTGTTTTCTGTTGGCTGCGAGTGTGTTTTGGTTGATTTCTAAGAAGTGTTTGGTAAATGTGTTGAAATTATGTGTTTTTTTGTACTCCTCTGCTCTTCTTTTCTGATTCATTTTGTTGAGGGACCAAAGACATTTTAATCGTTTCTCATGGTCGAGCCTCATGGCCTCGGCGTTTTTCTGGAGGTAGCCACAGTTGATTCTGGCTTTCAAAAGTTGCAGTGGCTGGGATAGTGGGCTTGTAGCAAATAATTATATATCCGGTAAATGACTTTCTTTCATTTGTGACGTTACTGTCGATACAGCACTGTGGTAGATGATGATTGGAATAATTTGTTCTTCTATTTTCCTTTTCCGTCCATTTTCTATGAGTGTTTGAAGTGGACTCAAAAATGATATTTCAAAATCCGTGTTTTCTTTTCAAGAATCACCCTTGCTGTTTCAGGAATCTTAATAAACAACAAGAATATTTCCCATTTTTGTTGTAAAGCAGACACAACAAATACATCTTAGGTATACCCCTTCAGTGCATAAATAACGACATAATTGCCGCGTTGTTTGACAAACGACTAACATTTTGCAGAGTTTGGGGGTTAACTACCGGCACATTAATATCGCGAGCCTGTCGAGACATACCCTCGGCTGGCTGGTGTTTGATGCCTATGAATGTTAATAGGGAGGTTTACAGGTTAAAAAGCATAATTTCTTGTTTCGTCACCCCTTTCGTCACTGTGGGTTTACCGTCAATTTTATTAAGTGCTTTGAGGAATTTGGGGCTGCGTTTGTGCTGCTAAAAATCAGCTGTTCAGTTTTTTTGTTTGAATAAACAGGCAAATTGTAGGAAACAGCTAAGAAGTGGAATTCCCTGTCGAAGTCTGTGTTTCCTGATAGCTACAACCTGCGGGTCTTTAAGTCAATAGTGAATAGGTTACTTCTAGGCATGCGTGGTCCTTCGTCGACCACATCATCGCTTACCAGGTGAGAATGTGGTCAAACGTGAGGCTATCAATGACCGAAACAATCTCGCTTTTTCGGGGTTTGTTCTACATTGAATTTTATATGAGATTTATGAGTACTTTCACCTTCTGAAAGATTGCTAACAAATTAAAGGTCATCTTGTGTAACGGAGCATAAGTATTCTGTTGTTGCTGTTTTCAGGCCTATACTATTTCTTAAAAGACGCCCACTATTCCTTAATTATTCTGACTATCTTGCAAGGCGGATCCTCCACGATTCTCATGGTCTACCTAAACATATCTAAATTTCTCCTGTATCAGACCGTAAAAAATATTAAGACCAACATCTGCTGTACCTACATATCGTGCTATCATCATCCGATCCCGTGCACCAGTGCTCAGTGGGCCAACAAACTGCCGATCCAAGATGGCGCCTCAACGATAGAATAAATCTCTTAGAACGTATGCGCCCTGATAAAGTATAGGGTTTATTGAATGTGCTTTGTTTCAGCGATAGTGTTGACAAATGTAGTAGAAAGATTGACGTGGCGATTGAACAGGGGAATAGATTTGTCTCGAATTTTGTAAATAGTTTCTTTTTTGCATGCCTAAATGGTGTGAGGTTGGTTTGAAGATAACTGGTAAATAAGTAAGTAACGGTGTCTTTAATTTCATCAGTAGACATCACTGATATCGGTGAAGAAAAACATCATGTCTGAAATCACCAACCTGGTATGAGCAGGCGTGGTGATGAATGTAATGTTCTGGATAGGCGCACGCACTCACATTGGGTATAACACGAGTTTATAAAACCTCATTTTGCCAAGTTGTAATTCATCGGCCTACCTGAGTATGCAACCTAGTCTTTCACTGAAATCTGGACATGGTTTTTAGGGTTCTGTACCCAAAGGTTCCAAACGGAGCCTTATTGCTGCCACCCACGTGTCCATCTGTCCGTCCGTCTGTCTGTCCGTCGTTTTAACTTACCATTGACCTATAAACTTGTTTGATGATAATGTTTATTATTACGTATATTTTATAACTAAGATTTTTTCTTTGAAACTTTGTACGGAACCCTAAATGTGCGAAGTTCGGCCAGTTTTTACGTTTTCGTTTCATATGGATTCAAGCCAACTGAATCCTTATATTTATCCAATATTCGATAATGTATTTCAATACCAAATGTAAGTAATAGGATAGTTAAAGTTTTAAAAGTCAATATCTATCAGAACTTTAGAATCAGCAATATTTTCGTCGACTTCTAAAATGAAAAGTTTCAGTTCGACACAGTTTTCAACTAAATCATAATATGAAGATGGCTTTACTTGGCTCACCTTTTAGATTTCAAATCTTTAGCTACTTTGATCGCTATTGATTAGATGGGAATTGCTATAAGTATAACAGTGTCTTCAATCGAATGATTTGTGCCTGCCTGGGGTCGTGGATAAATTCTAAATAGAGTTACCGCGGCCCTTGGTACTTAGGCAACTAAAGGAACAGGGGTGGGTTTTAGTCAGTAAAAGTCTGACACGCCCTCCCGCTCAACCCAGAGCGGGAGAAGTCATTGGATGATCTCCCGAACACAAAAAAAAGGGAACAAGTATACTCGTATGTCTACTTATTGTGTGGAGCAGTGGTGGCCCAGTGGTAACGGCCGCGACTTACAAGTTGTAGGTCGTGGGCTCGTACCCAGGCAGGCACTTAACTTTGTGTACATTATTTCATCACCACTGCTTCACCACCATGCAAAACATCGTGAGGAAACCGGTATGTCCTAGAACCAAAAACTTCGACAATGACATCCACCAATCCACATAGGGAATTAAGGATTACGGCCCACACCATCTCACAGAGTGGAGGCCTGTGTTCCAGCTGTGGGAAAATTAAAAGGCTGATGATTCTATGCTTAGTACCTACTTGTCTTGGTATCTAATAAGCGCTGATTGCCCAACTTCGCCCACTGCTGGGCTAAGGCCTCTCTTTTCAGTGCAAATCTTCGGTTGGTTCCACCAACGAAGACTACAATCACATCGTAGTCCCTTTATAAAGAAAAGAAAGAATAGAAAGAAAAGAAAGAAAAGAAAGAAAAGAAAGAAAAGAAAGAAAAGAAAGAAAAGAAAGAAAAGAAAGAAAAGAAAGGAAATAAAGAAAAACTGTTCTGTGATTCACGTGAAAGTGACGCACACACATTTTGTTATATAGCAAAAAAAAAATATATAGGATGACTGGTAATTAGTGACCGATACTTAAACACGTGATTGTACTCATGATAACAAACAACTTTTACTATAGGACCAAACCTGAAATCGCGAAAAAATCTGCTGTTCAGTACATTTATGTTCCCCTACTGACTGGTCAAAATGTACTGCCCCCTTAGCCAAAATACATTTCTGTAAACGTTAACGCTAACGCTTCGTGCAAAATGTATGGCAACGACGTTTTGCACGAAGCGCTAGACAGAGAACTGTCACGTGACTCACGCCCAGTAATGACTTTTCCATACATTTTGCACGAAGCGTTAGCGTTAACGTTTACAGAAAAGTATTTTGTCTAAAGGCTCTGTACTGCCTATTTTTTTTCGTGATTTCAGGTTTGGTCCCATAGTAAAAGTTGTTTGTTATCATGAGTAAAATCACGTGTTAAAGTATCGGTCACTAATTACCAGTCACCCTATATATAGGTATATCCTAGACAAAAATATGTGTCATTATCAACCAAAAACCCCAGCCATCTTACAGCCAGCCATCCATCCAGGCAGCCACTCATCGTTTTTCAACTAAAAACATATTATACCGACAGGTATAATAAGATCCTACATATTAGGTGTTCAATTGACAAATTGAACACCTAATAGGTAGGATCTTATTCTTTCATCTTTTGCAGGCTTTTTATAGCACTGATTTAATTCAATAGAACCTTTCCCGAATCTCTTTTTCCACCCCTCTCACATATCTTAACTCTCAAATACATCAGAGTTCGCTAATCACACGAACTAACAGGTAATATTCATCTATGTACGGAACAACTTTTTTTTAAAGTTTAAAATTGCTTGCGGTACGCTGCTGGCGGCCACTCCGCCGTAAAATTGCACAGACTCGAATCCACGGCCCGCCGGTTACCAACTTTACCACTGAACTTCGCACTGCTATTTTGTTTTTGTTAAATGAGACCGTTTTTTTGGTGGGTAGGTATTAAATTATTTTTAAGGGAAATTGAATTTTTCTAGGAGTGATTTTGTTGACTTGGATGTTAGGGGCTGCCTATGAAGCTCGCCGTCCGATCAGCACCAGGCCCGAGAGTGGTCGACGAGTAGTGTTCCACGCGCGCCTCAAAGAGATGTCAGCAACACGTGATGGGGCCCGTCATGGCCGATGCATGCATGCCGAGGGGTCGCGGATAAATTCGAAACAGAGTTACCGCGCCTCTGGGCACTCAGGCAAGGAAGGAACAGGGGTGGGTTTTAGTCAGTAAGAGTCTGACACGCCCTCCCGTTCCACCCAAAGGAGAAAGGAAAGGGGAGAAGTCATTGGATGATTTCCCACCTCACAAAAAAGGGTCTGCGTATGAAACAGGAGTACCTAAAGAAAAAAAACCTGTTATTTTTTGTGGGATTTATTAAAAATATTCTACTTGAGCTGTTGTCATCTAAAACTGTACCACTGATTCTCTTATGGCCTTACTAGCTTCTGCTAGCGAGTTCGCCCGCGTGAATGTCGAAAATTATCTCAAGGGAATATATTCTCGGGATATAAAGTAGATATCTCATACACCTCATCGGCATCATCTAGCTTAAACTGACATAAAATAATGACGTGTTAAAGTGTTCTTTGTAACCAATTTGCATAACAAACATCATTTATCATGTTCTATTCTCATCATCAGCAGATCTCATTGAAACCCATTCAGCCGTTAAGACGTGAAGAGGTAACAGACAGACAGAGTTACTTTCGCATTTAAAATACTAGCTTCTGCCAGTGGCATCGCACGCGTGGAATTAGTAGGTACTTCCCTCATTGTAAATTATAGCCGATGTGCTATTACAGACTATAATCTATCTGTGTGCCGAATTTAATCCGAGCTCCATTCAGCTGTTCAGACGGGATTGAGTAACAAAACATCAATCCATCCAAACATTTGTTTTTTTTTTTTAATAGCTTATAGGCACGCGTTTGACCACCATCTCTATTGATGGTAAGCGATGATGTGGTCGAAGATGGAGCACGCTTGTCTAGAAGTAGCCTATTCATTTATAATATTAGTAGGATCATAATAAGTAGGAAAAATAAGATAAAGACGGTTCCGCTAGCTTCGTTATGAATTTGAAGAGATTAGTAAAGCGTTTTTCAAAAACTATGACACACTTACGTAGGTATATATATCAGTCGACATCATATATTCACTTTTGGAATTCTTTTAAGAAAAAAACATTCTCATCACTCAACAAAACTCTTTGGCGCAATAAACAGAAAGTTCTAACCAAATAAACGTGCAGCCACCTTCACAGAAATACAGCATCCGAGGTGAGACCAAATGTATGCGCGTCAAGCTGTTTGCACTGACGATGGAGAACTAAAATTTTTCTATCACCAAACATATTCGCCAAGTAGCATCATTTCGTTAACCATCCCCCACTAGAATTCCAACTTTATGGCGAAGTTTTAAGGTGTGTTTCGGGTTGTTCGGTGACAGTTGTTTATTGGCGATTTATTTTTGGGAAGTGTATGCACTTTATAGTCGGGCATTCGGGCCGACACAAATCTTTGCGGTTCATATTTTTACGTATTTACTTTTAAAATGTCACCGTTTATGCGATACTGTTGTGCTGGTTTGTTCAGCTATCCTGGGATCGTTTGTGTGCCCTTTACCGTGTGTTTGTTACTGAAAACTGGAGAACAAGTTCTGTTATTTAACGATGTTTAAGTATTTGGTTTTATTTAAAATGTGTTTGTTTCTCTGAGTTTGCTTTTCCTTTAGTTTTTGTTTGTGTCTTCTCATCAGAACAGAGTCCAGACGAGACAAGAATGACAAGATCATAAAAAAGTCTGTCATATTTGTGGTAACTTATGATAGGTTTGTCACGATATTTCCCCTAATCTTTAAGTTATGGCGGAACAAAAAGAAACTGCTGAAAATCAGCACTTTTTTAATGTTAAAATTACATAAGACACTTTCCTAACACACCCTGGGTGGGTAAAAAAAGTGGCGCAAGAAAATCCCCATCATGGTGATGAAGAATGAGTATACAGGGTGTAACGGAAAGGTGTGGTCATATTTTAAGAGCCGGTTCTGCCCATGGAAATGAACAACTTTCTCTAAAAAAATAATTAAATTCTCAAAAAAAACTGGACTTTCCTTATAAAGCTATCATCAGCTGATCAATATTTGTATGGGAGGTAAACATTTTTTTTTAGAATTTCCTCGGATTTTCTTGAAGAAAGTTGTTCATATTGATGGGCAGATGCAGTTCTTAAAATATGACCACACCTTTCAGTTACAGCCTGTATAAGAGGTTCTAGACAAGTAACATTCTATCAGCGAAAGCGTAGCGCTAGCGATTGCCAAAAAGTAAAAAAAATTACGGGATTGTCAATCGCTATAGAAATATCACGTGATTAATCACTTTTTTTTTGTGAGGTGGGAATCATCCAATGGCATCTTCCTCTCTAGGGTGGAGCGGAAGGGCGTGTCAGACTCTTAATGACTAAAACCCACCCCTGTTTCTCCCTGCCCTGAATGCCTAGGGGCGAGGTAACTCTTTCGAATTTATCCTCAACAGGGCAGGCATCGGCCATGATGGGCCCCGTCGTGTTTGCTGACAACTCTTTGAGGCGCGCGTGGAACACTACGCGCCGTAGACTCTCGGGCCTGATGCTGATCGGACGGCGAGTTACCCACTACTCGCCGTCCGCAGGCCCGGGTACGTGATCAACCCCTTACATTTTGGTATTTCGTCAATAGCTATCGGTGATTGAATGACACTGTCTAGACAAGGGGCATTCCATCAGCGAAAGCGTGGCGATAGCGATTGCCAAAAAGTAATTAAATGTACGGGATTGTCAATAGGGTGTTACATCCATGCATTTAAAACATTTTCAAATTTCGCGTGTATTCTGACCGTTTTCGTCAAATCTGCTAAACGCAGTGGACGCCATATTGCTCTATGGTCATGACGTCAGTTGGCTGTGTAAAGTACAAATCCTTTAGAGCGCTGTCAGTTGACACATTTTAGTTTACACAGCCGTTTGACGTATAACATGGCGGCTACATTTCATGATATTAAAAACCAGTTTAAAAAAAATGAAAACTTTGGATTGAATTTTAAAATTTATTTTGTTATTTTAGAACTAACATTTTCCGGCTGTTGTGTACCTAAAATGTCTCAATAATATATTTTTAGATTTTTTCTCATACTGACTTTTTTTTTTAAATACTCTATTGCTATAGAAATATCATGTGATTAATGAAATGAAAAAGCAGCGTTGAATTACATAGAAATCAAGAGAACTTAACGGTGATTTTATTTCTTTATCTCGAGATCTATTGGTAGTAGAAAAATACTGCTTAGATGGTACGATAGCGATTTTTTGGCTGATAACTGTGGCATCAAAAACGCGAAATGTCAGATAATTGTACTTTAGCATAGACGGCAGCCTGCCCAGGGGTTGTGGATAAATTCGAAACAGAGTTACCGCACCCCTGGGCACTCAGGGCAGGGAAGGAAGAGGGGTGGATTTTAGTCACTAAGAGTCTAACACGCCCTCCCGCTCCACCCAGAGCGGGTGATGTCATTTGATGATATCCCACCGCCAAAAAAAAAAAAGGACAGCAGAAGGTTATTAACCAATTAAATCCAGTATATCAAATATAATACGATTCCATCTGGATAGTTGCAGCACTAAAAATAACAAAATCCCAATCAAGATCTAAGAACTAATTACAATTACTAGAATTAAACGTTACCTAAGCTGTAATTCACAAAATTCGTATTTATTACTCTCATTATCCAGAATTAGTAATCACTAGTTGAACAAACAAAGACCGATTAATTCATAAATGAGTGATTGATTTAATGAATTTAGCTGAAACATCAATATTTGCGCATTCTCTACATGTTAGCATTGTTTGGCATTGCTCTTTCATTTTATATGCATTCATTTTGATTTAATTGATTAAGTAATAAAATGTAATTCATACTTGTGATACTAATATTTTCTGCGTTAAATTTGATGACGTGTATGATTAATGTACTTATGGTAAGGTAAACATCATTAATAAAATACTTTAACAGCACTTGGATGTGCTTGAATGTTTTGTGTAATGTGTTTGTGCCTATGTGGGTGTGTGTGTAATAATGTAATAGTACTGGAAATTATTACATCGCCTTGGACGTGTCTGAAAGGGTCTTATAATATAAATAGCTTCTGCCAGCGGCTTCGCCCGTTATAAACTTTGAACCCCTTTTTCACCCCTCTTAAGGGTTGAATTTCGAAAAACCCTTTTCTTAGTGGATACCTACTCTTCACAAACAGCACACCCTCCAAATTTCATGTCTCTGGGCCCAGTGGTTTAGGCTGTGCGTTGATTTCAGTCAGTCAGGCCTTGGAATTTTATACATCGGGTGTAAAAAGACAGTTTTCGAAGCCGAAAGCCACATATTGTATCCGTTATTTGGATATTTTTTTCCCACTAGACCATAACCTGGGAATCCACTGTTTCTGGAGATATTTAAGGTCAGTCACAATTTTTTTTACTTTTTTACGAAAATGAATTCAGTGTTGTTATTAAACTTTTTTCAAACAAACATTTATTTTTATTTTCGAAATTTACGCTTTTGAAGTTACAAAAACGCAATGACTATCAAACATATCCAAAAAGTACCTACGTGGCTTAGAGCGAGAAAACGAAACAATAAATTTTTTTAATAGTTTTTTTTTGTGATAGGTAATCCCGTACTTACATGTAAAATGGGGATGTTTTTTTCTCACCTATCCAATTGTGCGGGGTATCGTTGGATAGGTCTTTCAAAATGATTGCCGTAATCATCTAAATAATCTGCCATTTATGTGATTTAAACATAAAAAAAGAAAAAAAGTTTATTTCGTACCTCGCACAATAAAACACTAAAATTTTACAAGGCATTTTACAAGTGATACTTAATAATAATAAAAAATAAAAATAAATCAAGACACTAAAAATAAAGAAAAAACCTGTGCGAGGCCAAAAAAGTACCCAACTGAGCATATTTTGCAATATTTATAAAATAAGTAACGCAGCGCTGGTTCTGATAGAGCTGATAAGTGTGATGCCACGGACACTCACGGAACACATTAAAAAGAAATATAATATGTCAATGGCCGTAATGTAAAGAATATTTTTCGATTTAGTTATTCGTTTGCAAAATATAAAACTTTAAAATGATATTTTTTGTTGTAGTCGAGCGTCCCCTGCTCACTAAAAGCTAAACTGTTGGCTTTAAAAATCTGGAAAAATCGTAATGGTAGTATAACAAATTTTGACCTCTCGCGCCCGGCTCTGGTCCAGGCCATGGTACGGAGCGAGAGGGAATGGGAAGCAGACTCCTCCTTCTGCGAAGCAGTAATGCTCGCGAAGGAGGAGGCGGAACGGGTGAGGGAGGCTCAACAGCAGAGTCGCCCTCACGACCTCAGCAGCAGCCGCCGCAGGAGATGCCCTGGGTGTAGGACGTGGCGAGACGATCTCCGGCCACCGTACACCCGGGCCTGCGGACGGCGAGTAGTGACTAGCGCGACGTCCGATCAGCACCAGGCCCGAAAGTCGAAGGCGCGTAGTGTTCCCCGCGCGCCTCAAAGAGTTGTCAGCAATCATGACGGGCCCGTCATGGCCGATGCCTGCCCAGGGGTTGTGGGATAAATTCGAAACAGAGTTACCGCGCCCCTGGGCACTCAGGGCAGGGAAGGAGCAGGGGTTAGTTTTAGTTAGTAAGAGTCTGACACGCCCTCGCGCTCCACCCAGAGCGGGAGATGTCATTGAATGATTTCCCACCTCAAAAAAAAAAAAGTATAAGAAATTTGAAGGAAAACTATCACGGCTAAGTTAGCTCTGTTAGTTTAGGAGTACTTACATGTAACTGTCACTAAATTTATATTTTTTAAGATGTTTATAGAAATAAATATAAAGCTCGCTTCTAAGTCCACATGTTATAACGGGCGACTACGGAACCCTACACTGAGCGTAGTCCGACACGCACTTGGCTGGTTTTAATTTTATTAGAGTTGTCTGTGGATAAAGTATGTTTGACTTTTGATTTCAAGTTGAAACTTTACGATATGAGAGTTATACCTATGTAAAAGCAGGTATGCTACATGTGACTTAAATTACCACTTACCTATCATAAACCGGACATTAAAACTAAAAAAAGTAAAAGCCTCTATTCATCACTGACCTTGTTATTATTATCTTAAGAGTTGAAAAGCTGACCCTATTTTCATTCAGTGAAATACTATTAAGTACTCCATTAAAAAGAGTTAATTTTCCTGTTTCAGCTGTTGCCATTCAATGTCTGCCTATCCTCATTACGTAGAGGGTTGAATGTGGGCTCGTTTGGCCGACCCAGATACTCAATGAAAGTGTAACGTCAGCATTTTCAGTAGTCTTGTTCATTATGAAGTATTATCTACTATTAAGTGAGTGCCGTTTGTGCATACTGAGCGCTTCATTTGAGTTTTATTGCTGAAGTAATGTGGGGTGATGGTTCGGTGAAGTCTGTGCAAGAGTTGGCAACTAACAGCAACAACTTTTTTTTTAGGACCATTTGTCATTTGGGCCTTTAGAAACGTCCAAATGAAAAAACGGAACCCTTATAGAATTACTCGTGTGTCTGTCTGTTCGTCTGTCACAGCCAAATTGATCCGAATCTGATGAACCGATTGAGATAAAATTTGGTTTACAAATGAATATCTGTGGCCCAATCACGGACGTGTAACGTAAATAAATGAATTTGGAAGACACGGAGATCACTTTTGGGATGAAAATTAAAAAATAAACTTAATTTTAATTTTATTTTTTTGAGATGAAAATTTTAGTTTATTTTCAACAGACTATATCTACAAAATAACACAACTAAACTAAATAACTTAATTTAGACACTGTGTAAGGAACATAAACGCACATACCTACGTATACCAGGGATTCAGTACATGATTAACAGACTTCTAATTCATTGCGTTGGATTTTTTCGTCAGCGTGTTCCTCAATTTTTATTTTTTTTCTGCAGTATTTATATACTTTAGATTCAAAATCGTTATTCCTATCCAACACAATGAGAGTTTTAATTAAAAAGTAATTATATCGCTAATTACACTAAAAACAGCAGTGTAAATAAAATACGTACAGTTGTTTCGCTAGAGTTCATTCACGTCGCCGGCCTAATACGTACGGCCTAATACGTACGGCCTAGTACCTACGGGCGGCGCGGCTTGCTCGGCCGGCGGTAGTGTAGGTAAGTATTTATAGACTCAGGATGGCCTATATCAGAATCTTCCATGTTTCACGTGGGTCAGAAACTCGAACAAAGTCACAAATTGATTCTCCAATGATTTATTTCTCCTTAACTTCACAGATTAACAAAATATAACGCTAACACTCTTTAATTAGGCATAGATAACGATACTAAATTAAATCAACTTAGAAACTGTTAAAGATGGCGTCGGAAGTAAGCGATTCGTCGAGCGCGTGGTGCGTTAGCGGTTCTCGATTCCGAAGTGAACAAGATGGCCGCCCCGCTCCCACCGGTGTGACGTTCCGCAAGAATGGCAGCTGACAGACAGCTGACATATGTCATGCTGCCACTCTGTTCCGACGTCGTCGACAGCAAACGTCAAATGTCATGTGTCGCGCCGACACGGCCGGACTGACATTCGACCGTCCTCGGGCGTAGAGCTAACGTTGTCCTAAAACAGGCAATTTTATTATTTCATGGTTAGCTGCTCGTCCAGCCTGACAAGCAACACAGCACTAATTCTAACAAATTTCAGAAGCAACATTATGAAACCATGTATCCCTTCGACCATTATGAATAATGGACCGGATGACATCTCACAAGCTGGACAACACAACCCGGACCGGACGAGTGTGTCCTTTCGACCAGCTTCAATGCATGGACCGGACGACACTGTCCCTTCTACCGGTTCAGACAGGGTCTAGACAAGTGTGTCCCTTCGACCAGCCCCAATGGCATGGACCGGACGGCACTGTCCCTTCGACCAGATCACAGACAGAGTTTAGACAAGTGTGTCCCTTCGACCAACCCCAATGGCTTGGACCGGACGGCACTGTCCTATCGACCAGATCACAGACAGGGTCTAGACAAGTGTGTCCCTTCGACCAGCCCCAATGGCTTGGACCGGACGGCACTGTCCTATCGACCAGATCACAGACAGGGTCTAGACAAGTGTGTCCCTTCGACCAGCCCCAATGGCATGGACCGGACGACACTGTCCTATCGACCAGATCACAGACAGGGTCTAGACAAGTGTGTCCCTTCGACCAGCCCCAATGGCATGGACCGGACGGCACCGTCTTTGCGACCAGTTATAACACAGCATTTTAAATACAAAGGAACAGAAATGTGGCATACCTATAAGTTACGGACAATCTTGCTCATTTTGAATTTCGACTTCATCTAGTGCGCCGGGATCAGAGTACACACTGAGTGTATCTGACCCGGCAGTAAGGGTAACTGAATTTGCCGAGACAGTGTCCGAGTCTGTGTTCGACCTTTCATCTCTAATATTTAGGTCATCGCCTCCCTGAATTGGGCTTTGTGGTAGCATGACATCACTACTGGATTCTAATTACTCCGCGTCTTCCGGCGCCGTCTCGGCCTCCTCATCGTTCAACAAACAGGTAGTGACTTCAAGCAACCCAGCGTGTCCCTGAGGCACTGCGCGCAAACTCTCGTGTGCGTATTTATAAGTGCGGTGTGAACCACTTACACTTTTTAGCTCGTACCGATCATTTTCTAACACGGAGGTAATAACGAACGGTCCCCTAAACTTTCTATCTAGTTTAGTTTGATTTCGTTCACTGTTCTTGATAAAAACATAATCGCCCTGAGCAAATGGTTTAATGGTTGCGCGGCCCCGGTTAAACCTTAGAGTATCCGCCGCGGCTGCCTTTTGAATATTTTCCGATGCACTTTCTCGAATGGACTCTAAATCTAAACGGTTATTTCGCTCATCAGAATGTGAAGATATCTGGGACATACCTAATGATTCTGCACGTATCCCGAACATCAGTTCCGTAGGTGAGTACTTAGTAACAGCCGATTTTGTACTGTTGAGCGCTAGTTGTATATTGCCTAACTCATCGCGCCATGTCTTATTGGGGTCGTTTTCGACTGTTGTGAGCAAGCCTTTTAGTGTTCGCATAACTCGCTCAACTTGTCCGTTAGCCCTGCTGGAGCCGGTTGCAATGAAATGCAGATCAATTTTATAATATTTGCAAAAGTTTCTAAATTCACTACTCACATAGCATCGGCCCTGATCAGCAATTACGCGTGCAGGAGCCCCAAAAAGACAAACAGCCTTTTAGAGAGCTCGCACCGCGCTACTTGCATCTAGTGATATTGTGTGTTCTAGCAGGACATACTTAGTAAACGCGTCTATTATGACTGAACAATACTCTTTCCGGTCGCTCTTACCACTAAGCTTCCCGGTATAGTCTATGTGGATTGTGTGCCATGGCACAGATAATTTTGGGATCGAATGTAACTGAATGGGTTGAGCGCCTGATGGTCCCTTCGATGCTTTGCAAACTATGCAGGAGTCAATAAACTTACGAACGCACTTGGACATATGCGGGAACCAGTATTGTTCGTAGAGTTTAACTAGTGTCTTATCACTACCAAGGTGTTGAATTTCGTTATGGACGTGGTTGATAAGATTCCAAATCAGAGAGCGTGGAACGACCGGTAACCAAGAAATTGTTTTGTTGCGCCCAACCTTTCTATACAGGATACCATCCCTAACATCGTAAGTATGTGCTACTGTTTCCGGGAAGTCACCGTTGTTATGCTTACTAATCAAGTCTTGGATTTCGCTATCGCGTTTTTGTTCAACTGAGAGCCATTCTTGATGTAACTCAACAAACTGGACACTTTTAGTAGTAGGGGTTTGGGACGAAGACGCGCCAGCATCTGACTGAAGGTTACGGGAAAAGAAGTCTGCATGTTCCATACTACGGCCCTCACGATATACTATCTCAAAGTCGTAGGCTTGTAGGAAAGACCACCAACGATGCACGCGAGGCGTCAGATCAACCTTAGATTTCGATGCTTTGAGCGAATTGCAATCAGTGTAAACTACAAAATGTCGGCCGTACAAATAATGCCGAAAATGTTCTACCGCTCGTACGACAGCCAAGGTCTCTAATTCGTACGAGTGGTAGCGAGATTCTACCTCAGATGTACGCCGGCTGAAGTACTCCACAACATGGGGTAAGTTATTCGCTCTTTGTATAAGGATCGCACCATCACCTTCGGCACTCGCGTCTGTGTGCAACTCGACCGGCAATTCAGGATTAAAAATCGTTAAAACTGGTTCTGAAGTTAGTATTTTAACCAGATTTCTACGGATATCTTCATGTTTGTCGGTCCAATTAATGGGGCCTTTTAGTTTAGTTAACGGGTATAACGGTCCAACAACATTTGTAAACCCAGGTATAAATTTCCTAAAATATGACGCGAGTCCGAGAAACTGGCGAACCTGCGTAGCTGTATGTGGTGATGGTGTTTCGACTAATGCTTGAATTTTGCGGGAATTGGGTCTAATTTCCCCAGACTGTAAGGAATAACCTAGATAGTCTATTTTTTGTTTCATGAATTTGCACTTCCGAAGGTTAAATGAAAAACCTGCCACAGTTAAGGCTTGTAAGGCCTCATCTAGGCGGTCCAAACCCTGCGAAATATTGGAAGAATAACAAAGTACATCGTCCATATAGATGAGAGGCCTGTCATTAAGGTGTTGTAGTGCTTTTGTGATACAACGCTGGTACACGGATGGTGCGTTGCGTAAACCGAAAGGCATCGCGAGGTACTCATATTGGCCCTCCGGAGTGACGAATGCAGTCATCTCAATTGAATCGGGGTGAATTAAAATTTGGTGAAATTCGCTATCAAATAAAAATGGAAATCTCTCACCAGCTGATGTCTCTAACGTAGATCTGGAAAGTTGGTGGTCGCAAAGGTTGACTTCCTTCCTTTCAGACTTTCCTCCATTCTTCTTTTCTGGACAAGTCGTAGACGCGTGACCAGGTTTGCCACACGTGTAGCAGGTTATAGACGGCTTGTCTTGATTATTTGTAGAACTGGATGCTTCATAAGACTTCAATGATTTGGAGTCATCCTTTCGCTTCTTGCATTCAAACTGTCGATGTCCTGGCACGCCACACCAATGACACTTTCCAGGGAATCTAGAGTCTGTCATTCGAGGTCGCTTAGAATCGGCGTCTTGATTTCCATCACTGACGTCCAACCGTCGCTTTAGTGATATGCCATTGAGGATCCGAAACAACTGAGCACGAGTAGTTATCACATGTGCTATCAACTCTCTACGTATCAAATTATCCTTTTGACATAGCACCGATATCACGAACCCAGTGATAACTTCCTCAGGAAGGTCAGTTTTTGGTATACGTTCGATCAAGTTCCACAATCGCATTGCAGACTCTGATGCGGTTTCTTTGACGTTAATTTGAAATCGTGAAATGTCATCAAAATGATCTTGCATTAGTTTGGGTTTAGCAAATCTAGCTAGCAAAGTTTCTTTAAGTGCAGCCCATGTTAATTCCTTGAGGTTCATTCTGGTCAAGTGGTTCGCTGCGCGACCTTTGAGCGCCTTAGTAAGTGCCATCAACAGATCAACACCTACAAGATTTTTCTCCTGCACTATTACTTCTGTGACGTTGCACCAGCTCTCGATGTCAGATTCGGAATCATCAGGATCAAAGTCAATTAGTTTTATCGTGTTTGTACTCACAGGAGTTGATGCTTGCGACATCGCAAAAATCCGGGTAAACATTTCCTCCATATTCGACAATATTCTCGTTGCAGGGATGTTTTCTGCAGGCTGCGTGTTCCCTGTTTGTGGCCCGTGGGATCCCACTTCTGATATAGACTCAGGATGGCCTATATCAGAATCTTCCATGTTTCACGTGGGTCAGAAACTCGAACAAAGTCACAAATTGATTCTCCAATGATTTATTTCTCCTTAACTTCACAGATTAACAAAATATAACGCTAACACTCTTTAATTAGGCATAGATAACGATACTAAATTAAATCAACTTAGAAACTGTTAAAGATGGCGTCGGAAGTAAGCGATTCGTCGAGCTCGTGGTGCGTTAGCGGTTCTCGATTCCGAAGTGAACAAGATGGCCGCCCCGCTCCCACCGGTGTGACGTTCCGCAAGAATGGCAGCTGACAGACAGCTGACATATGTCATGCTGCCACTCTGTTCCGACGTCGTCGACAGCAAACGTCAAATGTCATGTGTCGCGCCGACATATTAATGCGGAGCGTTGAGATCGCATTGTTTACAATACATTGCGTGCTCAAAAATGACAATTTCTGTAACCGATCATTATCAAAATTAATGAATATCATAATTTTGTTAGTGGCATTAGGTGTAACCTTTTCGCGAAGTTTGCGGTATCTTGTTCCTTACAGCCTGTGTACAAACTGATAATAATAACTACTATGTACAAATGGAGAAGTTATGGAATCATGCGTTACTTACTTTTTAACCGACTTTCGAAAAAGGAAGAGGTTCTATGTTTTTTTTGTCCGCCGATTTCTCCGTCAGTTGTGGACCGATTTTCAAATTTTTTTTTTTTATCCGAAGGAATATTGTATCCCGAGGTGTTCCCATATAAATTTTATCGAAACTGCTTCAGCGTTTTTTGAGAAACTGAACAAAAACCAAAAATATGTATACCTACCTTGATGACGTTTTGGTGTTCTCCAATTACGAGTATGTTTTAAATTCCACGTGCCATGTTATTGGGGTTTTTAGTTCTGGGGTATAACAACTAAAAAGTGAAAAATAAAAAACTTTTTTACAAAAAAAACAAACAACCAACTTCCAATAAAAATACAATACAATACAAATACACTGAAAATGAAAAAAAGAACTTTAATTTCGGAAGTCGGTGTCAAATAACGAAGAAATAAAATACAAACACCGACTTCCGAAATTAAAGTAATTTTTTAATTTTAAGTGTATTTTTTTTTTTGAAAGTCGGTTGTTTTTTTTTTGTAAAAAAAGTTTTACAATACAATAACTTAAGCATCATTAGTCCGTTAACATTTCAAAATTAGGTACTTTGGACAAATAGGGCTTTTTAATTCAGTTCACTTAATCTATCGTAAAAGAAGCGGATGTTTGAACTCTTCAACGTCAGCGATAGTTAACGATCTATCTAATTAATTGTTGGAGCTGCGTTGGACTGTTTGTAAAGCTAAGAAATGCTTGCTCTGAGTTTCTTTTGATCCAGTAACCTGTATAAATATTGAAAGAATGATCCAGAAAAACCGGCCAAGTGCGAGTCGGACTTCGCACATTTAGGGTTCCGTACCAAATGTATTTTTAGGGTTCCGAAAGTCTGAATGAAAAAACGAAACCCTTAAGGATCACTCGTGTGTCTGTGTGTCTGTCTGTCCGTCTGTCACAGCCAATTTGCTCCGAATCTGCTGGGCCGATAGAGTTGAAATTTGTACACACATGATTCATATCTGTGACCCAAGCATAGATGTATACCCTAAATAAATTAATTTGGAATATGGGGGTCACTTTTGGGGGGAAAATCGGAAAAATAAAAATAAAAGTTTTCAAACTGTGTCGTGCGACATTATCAAATGAAAGGGCACATAAGAATAGAATAGAATAGAATAGAATACAAATAATTTAAAAATACATAATTTTGAAGTTATTTAAGAAAATAGATGAAAAATTACCATTCCCACCTTATCTCCGAAACCACTGTGCTTAAAATGTTGAAAAAAAAATAGAAAGTAGTTCTTTACTTATAGATTACATGAAACCCTATAAGGTGGAGGTAGTTTAAAAAAAATACGATTTGTTCGGAACCCTTTGCGCGCGAGTCCGACTCGCTCTTGGCCGGTTTTTGACTATTTGCATGGCTTAGTGTCAATAAGATGCTTAAACTGTGAACTTTTTGCCATTTGGCTGAAATTCCTGTGTGCCAGACGACAGACACACCGACGAACAGACGGACACGTGAGTGACAGGAATAGGGCTCCGTTTGAACCTTTCGGGTACGGAACCCTAAAAATGAGGGTAAATGCAGTCAGAACTGGAAGGAAGAACCGTGGGCTCTCAAAAGACGAAAGGAGTGGAGGTAAGCCTTGGACAGAAAAGGCTATTAAAAAATGTAGCAAAGCTAACTTTGTTCAGTTACTCGTAACTAGTACCACCCACCCACACCCACGATACAGAAGAAATGCCTAATGTGGGCAAAAAAAAAACAACGTAAACGAGAACGCTTCGCCGGACTGGAATCCATGACCGCGATCGACGTGCGTCAGAAGAGGCGCGTACTTGTCCTTCTTTATCTTCTGCAGTGTGGCGACGATCTCTTACGACGCCTGACTGCTGCCCACTGGAAAGTAGCTACTGAAGTTCAGGTCGACTATCCAGATGACGTTTCTCTTCTCTGTCGTTTTGCTCTTGGCAGAGCGGTCGTAGTCATGTCGAGGCGTTCACTTCGGTAGTAAAGGTCCAGACAACGTTGCGTGACGTTGAGATGACGTATCATATAGGCAAAAACAAAACGATAAAATAAAACGTCTTTTATATTGGTACGCTCTTGCAAACAGGCGCGACGGGACTATGCGGCTTCTTAGCTATAACTTATTTTCAAAGAAATTATTCTAAAACTGTTCCATAGATTTCAGAACAATTTCTAAAAAAAAAAAACATTTTTACAAAAAAAAAATCGACCGACTTCCTAAAAAGAAAATACACTAAAAATTAATTTCAGAAGTCGGTGTCAAATAACGAAGAAATAAAATATAAACACCGACTTCCAAAATTAAAGTTATTTTTAAATTTTTAGTGTATTTTCTTTTTATTAAGACGGTTGTTTTTTTTTTGTAAAAAAAAATATTTTTAATTTTTAAGTGGTTATACCTCAGAACTAAAACCCCAATAACATGGAAGGTGTAATTTAAACATACTCATAATTGGAGGAAACCAAAACGTCATCACCATTTCATTCTCCTGCCTTTATCCCAATTTATTTCGGGGTCGGCGCAACATGTCTTTTTCTTCCATACTCCTTTATTAGTCATCTCTGTAGTCATCCCCTTTTTATCCATATTCTCTTTCACACAGTCCAACCATCGTTTCTTTGGCCTTCCCCTACTCTTATAAGCCATCCACATCCATACACAAGACTTTCTTCACGACATTTTCTTCATTCCTCCGCATCACATGCCAATACCACGACAACCGATTTCCACACAACTTTTCTGTCAGCGGTGCCACTTTCAGACTTCCTCTTATATACTTACTCCTAATTCTATCCATGCGCGTAACACCACACATCGCTCTTAGCATTCTCATCTCAGCCGTAAGCAATTGCTTTTCATTCATCCCTTTTGTGGCCCAACATTCTGAACCATACAAGACAGCAGGTCTGACCATTGTTTTATAAATCTTCCCCTTAAGAGCCTACACCATCTCAGCTCAAATTCTAATTTCGCCCCCACTTCCCCGCGTGCCACTGCACTCTTTATCTCGCTCGCACACTTTTGCTCGCAGAGACGCGACACGCGCGGCCTTGAGGTCGAAGCGATTTCGTTAGAGTAAACTACACTATTATCGGACGAGTACTAAGAAATAAAATTATCAATCTAATTTAATTTTAACTTGTCATTTTATGAATATAAAATTATATATTATATCGCAAATACAATTTCAATGTATCTATAAACGATCAGTTTCCAGTATAAGCTGACCTCTCAGTGTGCGGAAAGCCTATAAAATGCGAGATCAGCTTATACTGGACGGTATAGGTGATGTCTAGCCGTGCACACTATTTTATTTTACCTACCTACTTCTATAAAATACTAGTCAAATGCGAGCCAACTTTGCGCTGTGGGTTCCGCCAATTAGTTTTGTAGTAAGTTTGCGTTTTATAGTTTTAGTGTATGTATGTTATGTGACAGCCGTTTGCGCATGTAGGTAATTATGTAGGTTGTAGGTATATGCAAGTACCTAGGTATACATACATATGGTATACATAGGTTAGAAAAATCGATTCTAAACCACTACATAAATTGTAGAATTTATGCAGTGGTTTAGAGTCGGTTTAGTAGCAGTAGAGCTAAAAAACTAGTCAAGTGCGAGTCACCATTGCACTGAGGGTTCTGTAGGTACATTGGCTTGGTAGTAAGTTTACGCTGTGCCATTTTAAAATCTTATAATAGGTAGCTTTCTCCTTGTATTACCACTTTCTTAGTTATTATGCATCTATATAAGAATGAATCGCCGAAATGTAGGTATGCGTATATCTTTCGAAGGACTTCACCAAATTGCATAATTCTTTTTTTGTTGTGTTCGTGATTCTCAGGACAAGGTTTGTATAAATATAAGATAGGTAGGTATAGGTAAGATAAGTAGGTAAGTATGCAGGTAGGTATGTAGGTAGGTATGATAAATACCATAAGTTTTTTTCAAAGTAATTAAAAATAGTCAAAATTAAATAACATTTATTTTTAATCGCTTAAATTTCTAATTTACATAGTTAGAACATGTCTGGAATTGCATAGCTCAGGTAACATGCATGTTTTATAAAAATGTTCTAATTTTAGTTCCATTTCAGAAATATTGGTCATCTTTCTATAATTTCGACTTTGATGTTTTTGTCGCATCCAGACCTTATTCCGAAAATACATTTTTTTTTGTACCGATGATATGTAATTGTCCTTGCACTTGTATGAACAGCTCATGTTCTCGGGTGATCTGCAAGAAAACACAACATTCATTATAAAACACTTTTTTTGGGGTATGTTATGTTATCATTCAATGACTAGCGTGATGGGCGTTGGTGGCTGCGCCAAAGTTTTAAACTTTTGCAGCTACCATCGTTGTACATTGTTTTTTTATCTGCCTGTATTTGTTGTTCTGTTCCTAATAAACGATTATAATAAAAAAAAATATAAAAAATGACCTCCCGCTCTGGGCGGAGCGGGAGGGCATCTCAGACTTTTACTAACTAAAACCCACCCCTGTTCCTTCAGTTGCCTGTGCCAAGAGCCGCGGTAACTCTCTTTCAAATATACTCGCGACCCCGGCAGCATAATTTTGTCAACATGAATAAATAATACGGAACCCTAAAAAGTCCAACATTATGAAAATTTTATTATGAATTCGCCAATTTCGTGATAGTACCGCGGTTACGCGTTAGTACCAAGCGGTAGTGCCATGGGGGAACAGCAAATTTCGTGATTATCACACACGTATGATAGATAGGTACTTACAATTATATATTTTGTAACACATGAAGATTTGTTTCGTCCGAATTTATTTCTACAGTTTTCGGAGGTCATACCTCCGTCCGTCCGGTCCTGTAACAATCACACGGGACAAATAAATACCTACCTAGACCTCACATATTTTTATTTATGATTTGGCTATGGAACCCTAAAAATATACAAAAGAAGACTAAATCATCCATAGAAGCAGACTTGCCCTATGAATAACAAATAACAATTACCCACCCTACATTTTTTATTGAAATACAAATTTGGTGAATTGGTATTTGATGGTGGAGGGATAATTTTCCAGTACAAGCTGACCTCTCATTGTACGGAATTCCTATACAATGTGAGATCAGCTTATACTGGAAATTTATAGCTTGATAATTTTTTTTTTGATTTTTGTTTGTCTTTTATAAAAATGTTGCCCCACACTAGGAATATTCTTGTATCGTGGGTGCGTTCACAAGCATGTAAATTCACATACACAAGACACCCAGACCCGGAACAACTATCTGCAGGTCATACAAATATTTGTTCCGTGCGGGGATCGAACCCGTGACACGCAGCGTAGCAGCCGAACGCTCAACCACTGCGCCAACCGTGCCGTCAAAATTATATAGCCATGTGTAGTAATAATAATAACAGATCAGTGTTTTATGGCCTACAGACAGTTGTGTCGGTTCTGCGCGTTTGTGAATGTGAAGATTTGTGTTTGTTATCGCACCGTCTCCGATTCAGTTGAAATCCTGGAGTCGGCAACATTATAAAAAAAAACAATTAGGTACTACATAGATACCTATTTGTTGTATATTGTCAAAACAACAACAAACCTATTTAGGGAACTTTTTAACTTTTTACAAAATTGGACACCCATTTTTCACATTTTTTATCAAAAAAAAAAGTGTACACCTGGATTTCGCCTGAATCGTGAAAGGTGCGTTTACAAACACAAATCTTCACATGCAGAAACACCTGCAACTCCTAACGCAGCAGCCAATCACCTGCCACTGCACCAAACGTGACATGTTTGTAATCACTAATACTGTAAGTAGATAGGTAGCTATATACTTACTTCATTACGTTTATCATGTTTTCCAGTTTCTTTGCGCCAACCCTTTCGTTTCTTATTTTTATTACGGTTATTTCCCATTGCACCAACACTATAAGTATAAGTACTACAAGATTTATATTTTACGTAGTCTTGTTGCGTAATGTGTGCTCTGAGCGCAAGCGACACAGCCCTCCCGTTCGAAAGCCGAAGCGAGACTGAACGGGGGCGTCGGGCGCCAGGGAACAAGCTTCAAGACGGCATAGTTTAGGTGATAGTTTAGGTATTTTATTTTTACTGTGAAAATAATGGTAATTTAAAAATAAAAAAACTTGTAGGACCTGCTTTATAGTAAGTTCAGTTAGTATGCAAAGTTTCATGATCTAATTTTAAGCATTTTTTGAATGCTAGCGGTTTATTGTTTTCGGTTTAGAGGTAACTTTGGATTTTTTTTCTATCGAGAAAATTTTATGGAATCGTGTTTTTGAGGTTTATAATACTTAACATTGATCCTCAACCTTGCCATATATTTATTTCAAAATTAATGCTGCAGTATTATCGACATAACGGAGGATCATGCTAAGCCATTTGAGGTAACATAGACTCTTAAGTTTTAGGGGAATGCGGGAGTCACAGATAGTCCCGGTGACCTGCCGCCATTTCATCCATCCAGTATTAATTCTGTGCTTAACAGTCCGATCTATATCGCTATCGCTTTGCACGAGTGAACCGAGATACCGAAAAATGTATCCATATTTTTCGTTTTTGTTCAGTTTTTCAAAAAGCGCTGAAGCAATTTCGATAAAATGTATATGGGACCACTTCGGGAGTATATTCTTTCGGATAAAAAAAGAGTTTTGAAAATCGGTTAACAACTGAAAGAGAAATCGGTGGGCATACACAAAAAAAAAAACATACATGCAGTCGAACATAGAACCTCCTCCTTTTTCGAAGTCAGTTAAAAAAGGGTTTTTCGCTTTTTTACGGACAGATTGTTTACAGAAGCCTTGAATCTATAGTTGAGCTGTGTGATTCAATATCATGACAAGTTAATTTATTTTTAATGGCAAATAAAACAATAGCCGATCGTCATTATTATCCCATGAAACTGTTTCAAATATTCTCAAACTAGATCCACAAAATCTCAATTTATATCCTCATGGTGTAATATGTATGGTAGGAAAGACCATTACATTCTCGTACAAGAGCGCATTACGCCTAAGTCTTCACCGTAAAGCAAGGAGGGTCCCAGCCATAATCGTAGGCTCAGAAAGGAAACATCACGGCATGATGTTATGGGAACAGCTAGAAGTAACCGCACATCCTTTACTGTAATCTCTTTACTGCCTTTTACGACTTACAGGGGGCGCTGGGGAAGCCATGTAGAAATTCTTGGGACGGATAAGTTGTAATGCATATGGAGGTGTGAGTTAACTCTGTTACAAGAGTCGTTGTACATTAAGACCTTTTTGAGAGAAATACGTATATATCTAAAAACATAAATAAAAAAAGTTTTGCACCACTGGTAGAAGGTAAAAACATGTTACAGCTGTGTGCTGGTAACACACACAATTGTCTGTTTTTCAAAATCACCTTAAAATTAGAATTTAATTGTACACTGAATGTGGCGTAGGTACCTACTCGTACCTATAAACTAAATTTGGAAAAAACGTGGTACTCGTATTTATTTGAAATTTTAATTCCCAAAAACAAGGAACAACAACAGATTTCAAAAACGAGAAATTACATTTCCTATGCGGTGGAAAACTTTTTTTGATTAGTGTTACTATAATTAAAGTGCAATATTCGGTTAAAAATCTGATGATAATTTCCATAGGATATTATTTTCCTAACTCGATCAATTTCAAGTAAGTATCTGAAATAGCATATATTCGAAGACATGTGACATCCACCAATCCGCATTGGGCTCGCGTGGTGAATTAAGGCCCACACCCTCTCACAGAGGAGGCCTATGCCCCAGCAGTGGGGACATTAAAAGGCTGATGATGATGATCTAAAATAGCTAGTGTTTTCCGATAAAACAATATGCAAAAAGCAACACGCATACATACCCACATTGTTTCCATCTTTACTGCCTTATTAAAAACTTGGAGACAAAAATTTTGTTTTCAGGTTATTTTACAAACGAGAAAAGGTAAAAAAGGTAGAAACATTAACTTTGCCACAATCATCTAGGTTGGAGTAGTGGGAAGGATAAAATTACCCTTACAAAAGCTTTGAGGTTATTAACCTTTATTACAAGTCAGACTTTCACTAAACATTACTCTGGTCTCTCGCAAAAGCTTACCTGGTACATGTACTTTATATATTATGCCTACGAATCCCATTTAGTTAAAACTATGTAGGTACAAGGTACATACCATAATTTGTACCCTTTGAGGTCCAGATAAAAATGAGTAAAAAAATTAAGCCCAACAGTACTTACGTTTTTTTTTTTGGGTAGTGGGAAATCATCCAATGACATCTCCCGCTCTAGGTGGAGCGGGAGGGCGTGTCAGACTCTTACTGACTAAAACCCACCCCTGTTACTTCCCTGCCCTGAGTGTCCAGGGGCGCGGTAACTCTGTTGCGAATTTATCCACAACCCCTTTTTTTGTAGGGGCGTGGGGAATCATCCAATGGCTCCTCCCGCTCTTGGTGGAGCGGGAGGGCATGTCAGACTCTTACTGACTAAAACCCACCCCTATTCCTTCCCTGCCTGAGTGCCCAGGGGCGCGGTAACTCTGTTTCGAGTTTATCCACAACCCCTTGGCAAGCATCGGCCATGACGGGCCCTGTCATGGTTTGCTGACAACTCTTTGAGTTCGGCGACTCTTGGGCCTGGTGCTGATCGGACGGCGAGCTACTCACTACTCGCCATCCGCAGGCCCGAGTCTACGGTGGCCGGAGATCATCTCGCGACGTCCTACGCCAGGGCGTCTTCTGCGACGGTTGCTGCTGAGGGCGTGAGGGCGACTCTGTTGTTGAGCCTCTCTCACCGTTCCGCCTCCTCCTTCGCGAGCATTACTGCTTCGCAGAAGGAGGAGACTGCTTCCCATTCCCTCTCGCTCCGTACCATGGCCTGGACCACGGCCGGGCACGAGAGGTCGCTGCCACCGATCACCTCCACAGGAGACGGCGGGATCTGTACTGACGTGTGATACTATTCATAAAAAATCCATTTTGTAAGAAAGTAAACCAAATTATTTAAAAAAAATATACAAAGTCAGAATTTTGTATAGCTGGCATTTGAAAACCAAAATGGGAGTGATAAATAGATTTTTTTAAAACGGGTAAAAACACAAAGAAATAATACCGACCTGTTTCTAATACTCTGCAGGGCAAAATTATTACTTTTTATCATTGATATAGATAAGTTTGCGCTTGACCACTTACCTGATGGTAAGCGATTATGTGGTCGACAATGGAACACGCTTGCCTATAAGTAACCTATTCACTCTTGACTTAGAAACCTCCAGGTTGCAGCTATCAGGAAACAGACTCCAGCAGGCAATAAAGAAATGAGCATTTATCATCAACAAATAATTGGCGATTTCATTCAGTCCCTTGAAACTAGATTTCCACACCATATTTTCCATTACCTGAGGAGTCTTAGATTGGCCAAAAAAGATTGTCCTTTCTCCTCATAAAACAAGTTACGATTTTTTTTACACCGGTCACACTTTCTAAGATCGCACCGAGATACAGAGCTACATTAAAAGTTGGTCGGAACAATCGCACAGGGATATATAAACCGAAGCGAGAGATCGTTTATTAGCGCGAGTAATAAGAAAACTTCCGCGGAATCTTTGTGAATTTGCATTTTATCAGCCGAAGACTACAACTTAACTTCGTGGATGGCGGTATGTTAGATGCAACGGTAAGGATAATTTATACAAGATAGATTTTTTTTTCCTGAAAATAAATAAGTAACGCAGAAAAAACTTTGTTGAAATTGGCTGAATTATGGTGGGCCATGTCTCGGCCACGAACATAAAAGCTTAAAAGAAAGAAAGAAATATCAGTGTGTGATACGCTTCGATGCCCTGATATCAACTTTAGTCAAAATTACTATGAAAGCGAGTGAGAGCAGTAGTGGCCCAGTGGTATTGGCCGTGACTTAGAAGTTGTAGGTCGTGAATTCAAACCCAGGCAGGTGCTTTATTTTGTGTAAATTATTTCATAACCACTGCTCTCAAAACAGTGAAGGAAAACATCGTGAGGAAACCGGCATATCCTAGAACCAAAAATTCGAAGATATGTGACATCCCTGGTGGATGTTGGAGGTTTTACGCATTGGGCCCGCGTGGTGGATTACGGCCCACACCCTCTCACAGAGAGGAGGCCTGTGCCCCAGCAGTGGGGACATTAAATGATGATGATGATGATGATTATGAAAGCAAAGCAGCTTTTCTTTTGCAAAATAATGTTGACTAAAGTCTCAAAAATTATTGTAAGGTAACCATTACATACAAATATAGTACGTAAGAAACCGAACTCAAAAATGAGAATATGACCTTTTTTAAATAAAATCTTCGCCCTACACTAGGAATCACTACTTTATGTGGGTGCGTTCACAAACATTTAAACTCACATACCTACACAAAACACTCAGATCCGGAACAACTATGTGTAGGCCATACAAATATTGGTTCCGTGCGGGGATCGAACCCGCGACACGCAGCGCAGCAGCCAAACGCTCAATCACTACGCCAACCGTGCCAAAAAACTGAAGGCATAAGAAAACCAAACGATTAGTTGATATTATATTTTAAAACTTCCGTAACAGTATTTTGCCATCTTCGATTTAGCAATCTGTTATGTAGCCCAGAACATCACTACATATTATAAAACGAAGCCTCCCACCACGTCTGTCATTCTGTCTGTCTGTCTGTTCGGGATAAACTCAAAAACTATGGAACGGATTTTCATGCGGTTTTCATCAACAGACAAAGTGATTCATGAGACAGGTTTAGGTGTATAATTTATACCCGTGCGAAGCTGGGGCGGATCGCGAAATTCCTAAAAAAAAACTAATTAATCCGTCTGTAAGATTACCAAAAAATACTGGACACGTGTTTTTTATTTTGTCTCGTAAACAAAAAATGAGGACGATACAGTGTGTTGAAATTTCGCGTGAAGTCACGCCGTGCGATACTTTACTTCTGAACTTTGATCCGTTTTATCTTTGTCATTTTGTATTGGTTTATTTTTTTTATAATCTAACTTACGGACTAAATAGAATTTTATTAGTATTGGGTGGGAACCTATGCAATTGGCGTTTTTTTTCTCACAAAAAGAGATATAGTCACTTCTATGAATTAAAATATTCATCAATTGCTTCATATTCCATAGAATTATAACCGTATTAGACAACTGCCAATAGTAAAAAACCCCTTATTACTTATAGTTTTATACAAAAAAAAAATACCTTAAAAATTACTCCTCTTTTTGTTAGAAGAAATGAAACCACTACTTGTTTTAACTTAGCCAAAACTAATTTTTGTTGCTTAAGGGTCTACTAACGGTCCAGTGGCACCCTCATTGAATAAAAAATCGTAGCATAGCACAGAAAGTAAATATCAAAAAATCCAACTTCACGTTTGTTACAAAGAGGATAAAGTTTGTTACAAATAAATAAAAATAAATAAATAAAGCATTTTTACGTTGTTAAAACAGGTCTCAAAATGTTTCGTATCCAAAGTAGTAGGCAAAAGTACCAAAAACGGCCGTTTCTGGCACTTTTGCCTACTACTACAACAAAACATTAGTGTTCATAGTTGTTAAATATATTAAGGAAATGTTAGTATGAAAAATGCAACTTCTTTAAAATTCTAAAATTCCTGGGTATAGAATTATTAGGTAATATTTCTATACCCAGGAAAGATCCGTGTTAAAATTAAAAAAAGTCTTACTACGTTCTGCATATCACCATCCACAGCCACCTTACACCGCGAAACGTTATGATAACAATTTTCCTTATTTTTATCTCTTGCTTTTTATATTATTGCGGTGACAACTATGGGGGATGGCGACCCGCCTTATAATTTAACAGCACAATAGAACCGCGTAAATTGTATCGCTTTGTCACGGATTCAAAATGGTAGACGGGATTGTCATGTTTAATATGACGTTTTGGGATGAGGAAAGTTGTAATTATAATCACAATGGATGGCATCATAATCCTTAGAAACCTGCGCTACGGTCAGCAAATAAATTAATCTAGTATTCAGTCCCTTAATAGAGTTTCATTTCTCAAAGACTTTGACGACTTTTTGATGATGAGCACTGAAAATCCTTAACGTTTCCCTCATCCATCGGCGTCAAAGCTCATAAATTAGATCTCAAAACTTAAATACTCAGTGACCGAACAGAATTAGTGAAACTAACTAAAAACTAAACTGCTCACAAACACACACCGTGTGAGCAAACATCAAAAAAGTATTTAAATTTTAATGACGTTGAAACCTCCTTACGCAGTTTTAAGCCGTGGGGTGTAGGGGGTACAATTCCGCTCCAGTTATCGTGCGAAAACTTTCACCCAATCCGATTTACCTGAGTTAATTACATTTCATAGTATTGGAGCTAACAGTCGCCCCATAGCGAATTGGCCACTGAGAATCTTTCAACGTTACTTCGAAATCTATCAGCTAGATTGGCAGTGCACACAATTTGTGGACAGGAATTCTGTGAAATATTTGCGTAAAGGAAAACATATTTAGCGTCGAGAAGATCTAACGAATGTTCTACGCTAAGCCTCAAGGCTGCGTGACAGCGGTGGCAATAAGATAGTAAAGTAAATGGTAAAAGAAAAACATCTCTTGGGTTGAATCCGTTTTTCTGATACAAACGTTAATGATATGAGACTACCGGGATAAAAGCCACCTTTGAAATATTGTTATCTTCCCTTATACTCTATGCTATTTATCTATGATATTCATTCAGATGCAGGGGAGCTCGTGGCTAAAGTAATAACAGCCGCACGGGTCGATCTATCAGGTTAAGCTACGTTTGCCGGGGTTGGTCCATGGATGGGTGACCATCTTTTCATACCGAGACTCCTCCGTGCCTTGGAAAGCACGTTAAGCCGTTGGTCCCGGCTGTCAAACGTGGATCTTTGACAGTCGTTACGGGTCGTCAGAAGCCCGAAAGTCTGACATCCAGTCTTACCAAGGGGTATCGTATTACCCAGTAACCGGGTTGTGGAGGTCAGATAGGCAGTCGCTCCATGTAAAATACTGGTATTCAGCTGCATCCGGTTAGACTGGAAGCCGACCTCAAGATAGTTGGGAAAAGGCTAGGCAGATGATGATTCATTCAGATGCAATAAAATATTATTTTTTGATATTTTTTGTGAGTCACACAGTCTTTTTAACCGACTTCGTAAAAAGGAGAAGGTTCTATGTTCAACGATATGTATGTTTTTTTTTTATGTATGTCCACCAATTTCTCTGTCAGTTGTGGTCAGATTTTAAAAATTCTTTTTTGAAAATCGGTCCACAACTGACTCTGGGTGGTTCGATATTTTATCGAAATTGCTTTTTGAAAAAATCAACGAAACCAAAAAATATCAACATAAATAATGTTTTGGTTTCCTCCAATTACGAGTATGTTCATATTCCGTGTTCCATTTTATTGGGGTTATCAATTCGGGCGTAATTTTAATATTTAGTTCTGCGGTATGACAATTAAAAAGTGAAAAAAAAAAAATTCTTTTTACAAAATACAAAATCGACTTCGTTTTAGTTTAAATCTATCAAAAAAGTAACGTCTTATGGCTCTCACAGATAAGCGCGTCGCGAAAATGCCGCTACATATTTGATAGATTTGACAACTATTTTCCATCAAATCTACTGTTAGCATATCCATCGGGGAGGAGCTCGTGGCTAAAGTAATAACAGCTGCACGGGTCGATCCATCAGGTTAAGCTACGCTTGCCGAGGTTGGTCCATCTTTACATACCGAGACTCCTCCGTGCCTCGTAAAGCATGTTAAGCCGTTGGTCCCGGCTGTCAATCGTGGATCTTTGACAGTCGTTACAGGTCGTCAAAAGCCCGAAAGTCTGACAATCAGTCTTACCAAGGGGTATCCTATTACTATAATCTGAAGTATTGGTATGCGAACCAAACTAATCACGTGAAGTGGTCCAACATTCTTTCCGAGGCTTATGGGTTGGAGTGCGGGGTGAGACAGGGAGGGTTGACGTCTCCCAGGCTCTTCAACCTATATGTGAATGACCTCATGGTCGAGCTCGGCAGCATGCGTGTCGGCTGTCGGGTAGGTGGTGTTAATATTAACAGCATCAGCTATGCGGACGACATGGTGCTGCTGGGCCCGACTGCAGGATCTATTAGGGACATGTTAAAAGTGTGCGAGGACTACGCGGCAGTACATGGGCTCGTGTATAACGTGAAGAAATGTGAGTACATGATCTTTCGGGTCGCCGGTAAGTGTGCAAATTATTCACCTACCCTCACCCTAAATGGCTTGAACATAAAAAGAGTAAATCAATGCAAATATCTCGGACATATACTTGCCAACGACCTGAAGGATAATGTGGACATTGAGAGGGAGCGCAGGGCATTGGCGGTCCGCGGTAATATGTTGGTTCGTAGATTTTCTCGCTGTACGGACCAAGTCAAAATAACACTTTTCAAGGCGTATTGTCAGGGACTCAGGGTCTGTGCTCGGGGGGTCTGTGGATCAGCTACGCCAACAGGTCGCTAGATGTCCTGCGCATTCATTACAACAATATTTTTAGAATGCTCTTGGGACTGCCCCGGTTTTGTAGTGCGTCAGAGATGTTTACACAGAGCCGCACTGACGGCTTCCACGCAATTGTGCGTAAGAAAATAGCGTCTCTGGCAGCTAGAACCCGGGCTAGTGGCAACAGCATTCTGAAAACAGTGGCCGAGAGTGTGTTTTCCCTTATTATGAGGCATTTTATGGAGAGGATGAGCGCACGTTAATCTTCTGTGTAAAATGTTTCTTAAACTCTAATTTATGTACTAACACGATATATAAGGTATGTTACTAACACTATGGATTTCTGTTATCCGACTGTAGAAATAAATAAATAAAAAATTACCCAGTAACTGGGTTGTGGAGGTCAGATAGGCAGCTGCTCCATGTAAAATACTGGTATTCAGCTGCATCCGGTTAGACTGGACGCCGACCCCAAGATAGTTGAGAAAAGGCTAGATTGGCAGATTGAACATATCCGTCGGGTAAAAAAGGGGTTGTCAGGTCGTTGTTGCTTTATTTAATGCAGAACCAGTTTTGTTTCATTTATTAAGTCGTTCAATTTATTTAAGCGTTTGACATTGACCTTAATTGAAAACCTGACAAAACTAATCAATTTATGCCACTCCACGTTGACCGCACCCAACTAACTCGGAGAAATTCGTGTGTGAAATATCAGAAGTTGTCGAGATCTTAGCGGCGGGTCTTGGGGCCAGATTAAACCTTCGTAGACGTGTCAATTATCGACTGTTGCGAATTCATTATAAAGGATTTCCACTTTAAGTTTACTGAGAATGTATTAATTGGGAGTTTCGGGAGGAGTTTAGGTTTTTATGACCGTTTTGTAGGGTTTGGTTTGTTATGTTATTGTATTCTATTTTGATCGAATGAGGTCACTGTTTTATGTTTATGTAATGCGGTACGCCTATTATTAATTTTGTTATATGTTATTTGTGTTTAATATTATTTCTAGGGTTCCTTA
Source organism: Polia nebulosa (assembly GCA_951329385.1). NCBI lineage: Eukaryota > Metazoa > Arthropoda > Insecta > Lepidoptera > Noctuidae > Polia > Polia nebulosa. The sequence continues at coordinate 8,641,691 of OX589593.1, read as the reverse complement.
GCCGAAGGGTCGCCAACGGGACCCTATTACTAAGCCTCCGCTGTCCGTCCGTCCGTCTGTCTGTCAGCGGACTGTATCTTATAATCCATAATAGGTAGAAAGTTGAAATATTCACAGAATTTGTATTTCTATTGCCGCTATAACAACAAATATTAAAAATAAATTAAAAATTAAATGAGGCTCCCTTACTAGAACGTGTTCTTTTTGATTTTTTTTTTGCTCGATCTTAATAATGGCAACAAGTGGACGCGTATAATCTTGTACGATGGTACGGAACCCTTCATGCGCGGGTCCAACTCGCACTTGACCGTTTTCTTTTATGAAATTGTATTCATACAGTATGTAACAAAAATGCTGTTGTTCCTTCTACCCACGTTTTAAGAATCGGTATACAAACATAATAAAGCAAGTCATTTGTATAAAACTGTTCAAAAATAAATAAAATAAATATTTAATTATTAATATTTGTAATGTCTAACTGATTTCTTACCTCTGCAATTCTGCATGAAGCGATTGCGAAACCCGTATGCTATTTAGCGAAATAAAGATGTACTTGTAAAATCAGATAATCTAAACATTTGTTTGATTGTGTCGATTTTAATAGCTATTTGATTTTGACCTCTCGACTAGCCAATGCTTAATTTTTTTTAATTATAATTTCATCTATGTTGTGCTTGTTGGTAAATGTACACATCCTTAAAAGGAACAACAGGGTTTTTTTACATTGTATAAGTTGTATTTCAAACTGCTATCCTGTACATATTCACCTGCTACAGAAGTTATTACTCCCTGTTCTTCTATTGCCTTTCTACGTACATACTATGACCTCTCCAATCCTTCATTCCGCAGCAACACATCCAAAACCATAGCAGCACGGAGACAGCACACCTACCTACTAATAACCCCATAATTTAGATATAAGCAGTGACAGCTAACAATCCCATCGTTTACGAGCTACATAATCACGTCTCCCCTCGAAAGGTGAGTCGTTATTTACACGAGTAATTAAACCCAATTTGAAGGCATTATATATTGTGATCAAGCGTTTCTTACAAAATAATTTTCGACCTTAAGGTTCCCTTCCAAATTAATACCTTCTAGCAGATTCCCTCATAATGAGTGCAATAAAACAATCTAGCCATTTACGGCCACAATATATGCCTCCCTTCCACGTAAAATGTAGTTGCAAGGCACGTTTTAAAATATATGGTCGGACGAAATTAAATGCGCGCCGTCTTATTGCTAACGCAGGTTACGCCTAATGTGAATTATGAAGAATAATAGTGTTGGAAATATCAGGTGGGGTTTGAGAGAGATGGGAAAAATGGTAATGCGATAACTGGCTTGATCTTTGGGGTGAGTAAAATTACAGATGGAATTAAGGACTGTGTTACCATCCCGCATTGGGCTCGCGTGGTGGATTACGGCCCACAGCACCCTCTCACAGTGAAGAGGCCTGTGCCCCAACAGTGGGGACATTAAAATGCTGATGAAGAAGGACTGTGTATTGTCGAAAGCAGTAAAAAAGAAGATTTGTTAGAACATGATATCTCTATGTACTGAATTAGGTTGATCTTGCAATTTTTTTTTTTTAATATATAAGTTATGGCACGCAATATCTGTAACATCCTGTATTATTATATCAACATCTCTACGCTTACCAACAGAGCACATCATGAAATAAAGTTTACTACAGTACCGGTACTGGAAATATCTAAACTTTATTCGGCGTTGAACTGAACGATATACTTCTCTCGTTCACATTCAAAGACTTTCTCGCAAATATAAATCGCAATTGTCTGAAGAAATAGTAAAGTAGAACGATAAATTGGATAAAGCGGCAATACTGCCGTGCTCAGGGGCTGGTAATAGGCAATTTTCGACATCCAATCCCAGCACAATGGGACGACTTGCCTGTTTAAATATTTCTAAGAATCATTCGTTTTCAATGTGACCTATGTCACAGTATTTTAGATTACCAGGTAGATTGATTGTTGTACTGGTGTTATTTTTAGCTGAGTGAGTGTGGAAATGTTTTTCTTTGTAGAGTGGGTAAATAAGCCTGTTTATCTGTGATGTGTCGTAGTAGGTATTGTTTGTACTCGTACCAAAAGGTGTAGGGAAAACATCTGGTCTCTTATGTGAATATTGGGTCTGTTTTTTTCAGTAAACAGTTAGTTGGCTCTTCACGTGACCCTCTGGTATAAAACCAAAGAGAAGCCCAGCTCTCTAGCTGGGCTTCTCTTTGGTTTAAGACTCTTTGGCTAATCATCAGCACTACTATTCATGGTGGAAATGCTGCGTTCTGGGCCCTTTTTCCATTGCCAACGATGTGGATGATTTTTTTGATGCTCAATGAGTTTTATTCATACGCGTTGTACACATAATATACAGGGTGTAACGGAAAGGTGTGGTCATATTTTAAGAGCCGGTTCTGCCCATAGAACTGAACAACTCTATGTAAGAAAAAATAGAAAATTTCCAAAAAAAAAAAATACTTCCTATACGAAGTTATCATCTGATGAATATTTGTATGGGAGGTAAATTTATTTTTTGAGAATCTTCTTGTTTTCTTGAATAAAGTTGTTCATATTGATGGGCAGATGCAGTTCTTAAAATATGACCACACCTTTCCGTTATTCACTGTATATTGTAGTTAGGAATATTCTGTCGTAAATAAATTAGTGTTTATAATTTTACGTCTTTTTAGGGTTCCGTACCCGAAGGGTCCAAATGGAGCCCTATTGTTGTCACTCACGTGTCCGTCTGTCTGTCCGTCCGTCGTCTGTCACAAAATTTTGTTACGAAGAATTTTTTAACTGCCCATTGACCTATGAACTAGAAATTTGGTGATAATGTTTATTATTACGTATATTTTACTAACATTTGTTAGTGAAGATTGTTAGAACCCTTAATGTGCGACATCCGGTACACACTTGGCCAGTTTTTTCATACGCGTTATACAGGGTGTAACGGAAAGGTGTGGTCATATTTTAAGAGCCGGTTCTGCCCATGGAAATGAACAACTTTCTCGAGGAAAAAATTGAAAATTCCCAAAAAAAATATTGGACTTTCCATACAAAATTATCATCAGCTGATCAATATTTGTATGGGAGGTAAAAAAATTTTTTTAGAATTTCCTCGGATTTTCTTGAGGAAAGTTGTTCATATCGATGACCAGATGCAGTTCTTAAAATATGACCACACCTTTCCGTTACTCTCTGTATACATAATGTATATTGAAGTTAGGAAAATTCTGTTGTAAATAAATTAATCTTTATAGTTTTACGTCTTTTTTATTTATGCCAGAAGGATACCGGCTCTTTTCAATCATGCTCTTGCTACACAGCTTCCAAAGCATTCGTCACCTACCACAAATTTTCTAGTAAAAAAAACCCTGTAACTCTTTACCACAAGATCGAGTCAAATATCAAAGCATCTCCGTAAATACCTACGTAAAGCCCACAGCGACCTGTTTCGTACGTCGCATTGTCTGAAATTAATTTTCCTGTTCCGCTCAATGCATCTTTTATGCGATAGAGGAACAAAAGTGGAATGAAAGTGCCAGAGGAAAAAACTGTAGGTGCCGACGGTTATTAAATTGAAGGATTTAATTTGTGTGGTCTAGATGTTTGTAAGTATTGTCAGATTCGGGTAATTGATGTTGGCTGTGTCTGCGCTTTCAGGATGTTCGTTTGTTTTGAGGGGAATTGGGGATTGCTATTTGTATTTTTTTTTTGTGAAATTGAAGATTTTGAACTTAAAAGTTCTACGTTTTATAGGTAAGCAATCCTATACTAAGTGGTGCCTATAAGCCTCCAGATCAAACACTGTAAGATTGCAATAAATATTGTAGTAAAGTAAATTCCCGATATATGTATTATTAATAAGTTAATGAAATATTAATAAATCACATCCAAATTCGATCATTTAGAAAGTATTGGAGTCTTTTTGAAAATAAAAAGTTTACGATGTTACGTGATATTTGATAAACTAACGATATTTGCAAATATACGGTGACATATGAAAATGCATGATTTGAAAGAAAATAAATTATTTAGAAGGAACATATTTTTCTTTGATTTAAGTTATTAGAAGCTTTAAAGTTTTTCCTGTGTATTATTATTGCCCTACCACTAATATTAGATTCTAAAATGTTAACCTATATAGAGTCATATATCTGTCTAATATATATTTTGGTTAATTGTAAAAGATTCTTAAATAATATTACAAGGACCGGGCGGTGTGGCGGCACTTGGGGAGGCCTATGTCCAGCAGTGGAGGACTTTCAGGTGAATTTATAATGAGAATGAAAATGGTTTTCCACAATGGTAAAGAAAATTAGGAAAATAAAATCTACATTGTATTTAATGCAGCATGATGCATTTGTTTAAAAGTTTTAGTGGTGATAAAGTAAACGGTGACTAATTGTGGGCGCATTAACTATTTTGTGCCTTTGCATTACAGTCGAGTTTAATTCGTATTTTAATGTAATGTGCACTTAAATTCGTTTATGTTTTCTTGCATTTGGGAATATTTTTTGGTTTAATTTATTAAATAAAAAGTTATAAAGGGGTAGTGTAGTACTTTTACGACAGTTAAATAATAAAATAAGTGGCGAATAAGCCTCGACCAGCACCTCAGGAGGCTCTAGTTAGGCTGCTGGATCAAGTCGATTCAGAAAGCTGTACTGCTTGACACGACTCACATTGTTAGGAGGTTACTTTCTCTGGAGCCTTGACCCTAGCTGGATCCCTGTTCCCGTTACCGGTGGAGTACTATTTTTATATTTTTAAATGTATATTTTAAATCTGTTTTTTTTTTTATAAAATATTTAAAATATATATAATATGCAAAGATGATAAATAAAATAAATTGATACATTATTTTTAAATTAAATTATTGTTTTAGTGGATTTTGAAAACGAGATAGGTATAATTTTTATAATAACTAGAGTAGAGTCACAGTTACCTTGGATAAGATCGCTACCTTCAATTCTTGGACATTCCTCGTTTCCAATAAAAATGAGAAGCTATCTAGCTCACCGTTCCTTCCAACAGTTTTAGTTCGAACGGTCAAAACGGATATATGACAGGCATTTTGTCATATATTTTAGTTGCTTTCATAAGTTTTAGAAATTCCTGTATTTCAGACACCTTACAGTCAGTTGGGAATTCATTTTAAACGGCTATGCTTTACAGTTTTTCGATAATTTTCTGGTTATTAGGAATTTTGTGCTTAATAACACGCTTTTTTTTAAATTCACCTGTCACTAACTATATAAAAAATAGTCATGTAATTAATAATTATTAATTATATGATTATTTTTCACAGTTAGATAGCTGACCTGTTAAGCTTAGATGACAATGGTGCCGATTCTGTTGTGAACGAACTGAACTTAATTTAGGCTATTGCTCTCTTTTTCTCTCTAATAAAACAAGAAAGAGACGGACGTAAATTAGAGCTGTCATATTTAGTTGAACTAATATTTCCATAAAAATTAAGGGCACACATAAAAACATGTCGACTAAAAACACGGTAAAGCGCAAGGCGTAAATTAGTTTGACATCTCTAACTAGTCCATAGCTATAGCCGTTCTTTTCTCGCACTGCCTTGTAGTAAAAGATAGTGATTCTCTAATTTTATTTTAGCTATTGAACAAGAGAATCAGCACCATTGCTTGGTTAGCTAAGTGACGTTATTCTAAATCCAATATGACGGATTCCCAAAGATGTCAGATTAGTTATTTTTTATACATTCCCATGATATGAGTACACAAATTTTTACTGAGAAGAACACTAAATATAAACGTGTATTTTAGTTTTTTTAAACTATTTTTTTTACAGCTAATGTTTGGCAATATTCCGGAATCGAACATGAAAATCCATTTATATCTTTATTTGAATAATTATCTGGAGCTGATTTCAATAATGGATTTCTTGAAAGGATTGCTAAACGTATCAATCTTAAGAGTTTAAAGTACTTCATCTCAAGCAAGAAATTATAATTAAAATTTAAATGTCTGATACCTACGTATTTACCAGACAATAAACCTTACGAATCTAATCCTAAACCTTTGTGAGGTGTTGCATTAAGTGTTTTATCATGTCGTCTCCAAAGACGTAGACTACCGCAGAAAGAACGAACTCTGCTTGAGGTTCCTTCGTTCATTCATTCATTCATTATGAACGAACCCCCAGCCATGGGTGGTGAGAATGCTGAGTTGCATGTAAAAGCGTTTGAGAGATTTTTACGATGTCTTTTGTTGAAATTCTTAGTGATTCTGAAATCTTGAAAGTACGGTGAATGGAAAGGGTTTGGTTCTGATATATTTTTTGGTTTGCTGTCTTTGTTTGGCATGCAGTTAACGTCATAATTTTCATCATTACTTTAGTTAACTTGAGCGTTAAATTGTGCTAGTTCGCTCAGTTACATTTTTTGCTTCGTTAATTACCTCTGAATTTTAATTACTTACCTAACTTAGCCACTTGATGGCCTCTGAATGTCCGTCAACAAAGTAATAGATTGACTGACTTGGTAGGAGTTCTTTCTAAAATGAACCTGGTTAAGTACGACATTGCATTTTTAGTTACGCTATTCGATACTGGAGGCGCTGCACATTTTTCGTTTCCAATTCAGATGTTAACGTGTCTATATACAAATACATTTGAAAATTTACTAACATTAAGCTTGACAATCATCTCTAGATACCAGAAAGCATATTAATTTAACTCTAATAAAATAAAACTGGTTTCTACATTTCTCACAATAAAACTACCAAAATTAAATTAATCAGATAGAGTATCATCAGCTATCTCGATAGAAAGAAGTCCCTCATTCTCCTCTTTAGTCCGGGCATATCTCGATAATACTCTTTGTTAGAAACTCAATAGGACCATTAGTTTTATTGGACCGTTCGGTCTGTGGACCATGGCGTGCCCGAGGCAGAATACTGGTAGTAAGCAAACTTCTCGCTAAAATGTAATTGGTTTTTGAAAATCCTGTCTATAACTCTATAGTCTTTGCGTAGAGCCGATCTAGGGTATCTAGGTTTTGCTATCGTAGTTTTGTTTGCTTGATCCAGTTTTCGGGGCGCACAAAGCTTTTCGATGGAACTAGAATTTGGTTATCGTTTGTTGATATTGCTTGCGCTTGTTGTTAGGAGATATAAGAGGTGGCAGACTGTGATGTTACTTGGTTTTGTGTTCATAAATCTCGGTATTGTGTCACTGTTTTCAAATCCAGTAGAATGTGTTGATACAAGCTTGTGCCAGCGGTTTCGCCCGCCTGTAATTAGTACTTCCCATCTTTAAATTATAGCCGTGATGTGCTATTCCAGTCTATAATCTGTGTGTCAAATTTCATCTAGATCCATTCAGCCATTCTGGCGTGATTTATAAACATCTATTCATCCAAACTTTCCTATTTATAATAAGAATAATAATTTATTTTTTCACCAATAATAATACAATGGATTACATTATACACATAGGTTAAGATTAAACAACATGGGGGCATCGGTAGCTGAAGTAGGACGAGTCCTGTATCTTGGCAATCAATATATAATAGTAGGATTAACATGAATATATCATAATTAACATGAAACACAAAATAGTGTGTGAGTATGGTGACTGTGAGAGCCGTGGTGGCCCGGTGTTAATGGTGTTACCTTACAAGTTGTAGGTCGTGAGTTTAACCCCAGGCAGGCGCTTTATTTTGTGTAAATTATTTCATCACCACTGCTCTTAAAACGGTGAAGGAAAACATCGTGAGGAAACCAACATATCCTAGAACTAAAAATTCGAAGACATATGAGATCCACCAACCCGCATTGGGCCCACGTGGTGGATGACCCACACTCTCTCACAGAGAGAAGGCCTGTGCCCCAGCAGTGAGGACATTAAAAGGTTGAGGATGATGGTGACTGTATTGATTATGATAAGGGTCTCCTTCAAAGAATGTCATAAAGGGCTGGTTTCTCAATTGAAAATTTGGAGTTAAGAGCGTGACAAATATTCCAAAGATTATCAGGCTTTAGTAAAGATTGACAAACACTGAACTTCAAATTCTTAATTTAGAAATCCAGTGTCACTCAAATAATAATGAATTATAATGAACATGAAACACATAGTGTACGAGTAAATCATATGTCTATTTCATATGTTTACAGAAAATACGCTAATTAGCACACATAACCTCATTTTCTAAGCAAAACAGTACGAACAGTCACAAAGAAAATGCCTTCCGGATAAAAACTCATTATAAATAAACATATAAACTTTGTAAGGAAAATGAACTTAATTGTACATATGAGTGTTTGCTTTTTAATAAAAAGAAAAAACCGGCCAAGTGCGAGTCTGACTCGCGCATAAAGGGTTCCGTACTTGTTACCATTATTAAGATCTAGCAAAAAAAGCCAAAAAACTCTTTAATTTTCAATTTATTTTATTATTTGTTGTAATAGGGGCCACAAAAATACACATTATGCAAAAATTTCAACTGTCTACCTACGGATCATGAGATACAGCCCGCTGAGAGAAAAAAATGCAGTTATCACATCAGATTTTAATACTAAACATTTAGTTTTTAGTAAAAATAATGAAACTTTGTAATTAAAGCCGCCTTTTTTTAAGATCTCTCTTTGCGTAGCCTTTTTCCAATATTTTTAGTCGGCTCTCCTCGTCGTTCTTCGCCAGACGTGTCTGTGCTGGGTCGTCGAGACATCCAAATTGCCTGTCTTCAGATCGTTGTTTACGACCGACATCTTGGTTTTCTACGCTTTTTCAGACCGGTGTCGATGCTGAGGCTTGTCTGGTCATGTGTTCTTTGAGTCTTCTCGTAACGTGCCCATACCATCTCAGGCGTGTTTTGGAGAGGTTTTGGTTGTATTGGGCGGATCTTAAAACTTCCACGGATATGCTGGTGATCGGATATGTTGGTTGAAGTTGGCAGGAGATTACTCTACCTGACAGGGTAAGAAATTACTCTGTCAGGTAGAGCGACTTCCTGCCCACCTCAACGTCTTCATCTCCAACGTGAGTTTTTTCAACATGAGTGATTAATTAAAATTCGTTTCTTCTTTATATAAGAAAAAGGCCTTTGTCCTACAGTGGGATTATCTGCTGTATTATATGGTATTTATGTTTAATACATTAGGCATAATAAAGGGCAATATTAACAAAATACGACTCTTATAAAATAGTTTCATATTTATTTATTTATAAGAGGTACAGTTACAGAATACATACCAATTTGTGATCAGGATTACTTTTACGTGGTAACATTTTTAAATCTGCTCTCCAATTACTATTATACACAGCATTCAGGATTTATACAGCTTCAAAGATGCAAGTAAAGGCTACAAAAATAAAAATAAAATAAAAAGAAGTTATAAAAACTATGTATTACTTAATTTTTATCAAGTGATTCAGAAGATATTTTATACATACAACAAATTACTCTCTTCGCAATAATAAACTCATTTGCGTACGCAGGGTGTTATAACATAAATTGAGTCAGCGTGAATAATAAATATTTTGCGGTCGTCAGTATTAGCACACTCAGACAACCACAATTTGAGGAAAATTTACTGTCTCCGTGTGCTCCTTAACATGTTCTAAATTGTTCATTTCCAAGAATTTACTAAACATCTACGTAATAAATATTTAAATAATTTAGTCTTTACGTGGTTTCCTAAGTGGCCTAAGACAGATCGTGAAACAACTCTCATCTCTTGGTTTTTTTCGCGGACATTTTTATCAAATAAAAACTTTTTTTCTGACTCAATGTTACGTTTATTCGTTTGAATATACGTATTAATTATATTTTTAAATATATTAATAAAACATAAAAAAACATTAAAAAAATGAAAAATAAAATAGAATCCCACCGGTATCGGTAACAGGGTTTAGGCTTCTAAGGAACCTTCTCTCAATATGAGCCGTGTCCAGGAGTACTGCTGTCTGAAACAAGCCCTTGGTCCAGCCGCCTAACAAGTGGTGTTGGTCGAGGCTCTTGGCTAAGCCATTGGCTGACACGACTGTCGGTACAGTGATCGCTGAGGCCTATTTCTCTAAATAAGATGCTGTATTTAAAATTGCCAACTCATCTAGACCTAATAACGTTTCAAAGTATAAGTCATGTCAATAAATTAAAATACCTGCGCTGTCTGAGCACCCAATATGTAAGGATCAAATCAGCATTTTTTCAGAAATAAATTGTAGGGATCACTGGAAGTTTTTGATCGGTGAAATAATGCGGTGTTCATGGGTTTGGTATTTTTTAACAGGACAAAAGAAACAAATATTACTTGGGTACTTCCTAGCAAATAGTGCGTCCAAAACGAAGTTATTTTTATGAAGCAAAATTTTGTAACATGATTATCCCGTTAATTCCCTCATTAGCAGACACAATTAAAAACCTATTGTCGCGTCTCCTTAAGGAAACGCGAGGAGCCTGACAAAAAGTAACTTCGGTGTGGCGTAAGTGTTTTATTCGCTACAAAATTTTTAGGAATGTGCCTGTATGGAACTTTTCATAAATGGATCGAATGTTTATATTCGATCAAATGGAGAAAAGAAAAGAGAAAGGGAGATCTTGAATTTTTATTAAAAACGACTTTTTTGTTTCCCCACATTCTTGGTCACCCTGGCACAGAATTAACGTGCATTTTCAAGAGCTCAAGAATGGGGTGGGATAAAAAATCGCCATTTTAAATAGGTTCTGTGGCATCAAGTGATTTAATGGTTTCTCCCGATTCTCATGCAGTGCGTGATACGACGATCATTTTTTTTTATTCGTAATCAATTCGTGGTACCCTCACTTTGGTTTAATTGAAATTCTTTTGAACGATGTGACTTGAATTTTGCGATTAGGTGTTATAATCGATTTAGAGATGTACCCTTGAGCTTTATTGTCTGTTGTCTGCAGCTATTTTGAAGTGGTGATGGCTAGAGCGGTGCGTGTTTTATTACACTCATTATTTTAGCGCTCGTAATCCACATAAAAATATGACTAAGAGATCCGTAATCAGAGTTTAGATCTTTTCAAATCGAAGTTTTTTTTTTAAATATAGTAATATTGAGTTTATATTTTATTTACATAAATGAATATAAACTCTTAGTTCGAGACTCTCTAACTCTCTCTTTCGAACTCTTAGTTCCTCTTAGAGTGTGTGTATGACTGGCACGCTAGCGTAGCCATACACACACACTAAGAGGCTTTGTTTCTATGGAAACAAAGTTTTTCCCCTGGGTCTGTCCATGTGTCATCAAACACACCACTTGGAACGTTTGCCGAAGAAAGTTTTGGTGTCAGTATTAATTGACCGCGTACAAACGTGCTGTTGGTTCTTTCTGGAAGCTGTATATTGCCATCCTTAAGTCTGCCCTTACAAAAGGTTTTCTATTGAAACCGTAATTTTTATTTCTATTTGATTTACTGTAAGAAGCTGGATAGTAAACTTTTGACGACCGTTGTAGCACGTAAATGTGTCTTTCTTTTATGTAGAGTGACTCAAAATTGCTGAATTTGACCTCACCTGGAATATTGGCTTAAAATCGTTTGACTTGCAGATGGATTGACGGACATCTTACGTCATAACAAAAGGATGATAGATGCCTCTAGACGTAGACTCATAGTCAGATGTTATGGATAGCTAACCCTAAGGCCAACAGGGTCTAGGGATTTCGGTCTCGAAGGAGGCCAATTTAGGGAACTAGGCACATTAACCCCACACGACTCAACACACAGCAACATAAAACTCCAGAAAGTAAGTACCTCTTCGTTAAATACGCATGAAAGTTACCTTACACCGGGATAGTACAGCGCATAGCTCGACTCCACCTAACACTGAGTTCGCTTAAAGGCGGCACTATGGCGAATTTCCCTTCTATGGCGAATTTCCAGGAAAGCAACAGCGGAGCGTTAATTATTATAGTCTAGTGAACCCAGGAGAGGATCGCTTCAACATCTACCTGCGAATTTCATTAGGTGTAGGCTTTCAGAAGCATTGGTTTGCAAGCCTGGCTTGCTTGCCATGTTCGAGGGTCTCGTGATAAAAACCTGAATGGGGAGCCAATTAGGTAATGTCGGTACTGCCGAACTCGTTCGTGTGGTGTTGGTATCAATGCTCATTTTGGTGCCGATGTGATGTTTTGATTCTGGTATGAAGTTGCGTATTTTTGTAAGTTCAGTGTGACATTAACTTGGGTAGTATTTAACTGAAACAAACGAATCCCATTTTTGCTGGCTAGTTAATTCTAGTGGTATACGTGGGCATTTTAATGAGTCACCTTTTGCAACACCCACAGAAAAAGAAATAATCCTTGGAATCACGCAGGAAAAATACACATGGAAGTTTTATCTTTAGTTAGGATCTCGGCTAGAAGGATAAAAGCAAAAAGAACGAAATTTAAGTAAAACAGTGTTGGTGACGCAAACTCGCATGATTTTATCGTTCCAAAAAGAGTTCAACACGCACATGACACAGGCCGCGTCGCCGGTTTGGCGCAACACGTCACTAGAATGTCGGTGACGTGAACGCATAAGTTTTGCCCCTACCAACCAACAATCGCTCAACGCGGCTAAAATAACGAAGTTTTCACTTAAAAAAAATGGCATAGCACGAAGTATACCTAAAACCGTCAGACACTCATAAATGAAACGTGAATCTCTGAACATAAACTTTTCGAAAGAAAATCATAGGAAACATAACACAACTTCCTACAAACCGAGGTCAAATCAAACATAAATTCCTTTTCAATTCACGTTTGATATCTGTTTTATACGAGTATCTCCCGACTTTATCTGCCTTTCTAATGCGCGCTGACGAAGCGAACTCTATTTTATTCAATAAGCCATCGCATCAAAGAAGTCCCATGGATGTATGGTTTTATTGACTCCACTGGCCACCGCAAAACCCCCTAATTTCATGCTTCATTTAACAGTCTTATGGTGTACGGTGGCGCCTCTATAGATTTGCCATTAGATTGCTCAATGGGGAAGTCCACCCTAGTCATAAATTTTCTCCATATCAAAAGCAAGTTTTGTGTCTTTTTCTAGTTTCCGTAGTTTTAATGTGATGCTTGCATGACTCAATTGTATTGGATGTCTTTTATGTGCGAAATTTCACGAAGTCGTTGTCGTCTATTTATTTTATGAAGCACACGTTGGTCTCTATATTCCTCTTACCGTGTCGATGGAAAATATAGTTTTTAAATACACTTAATATTTGGCGCAATATTCAGCCATGGCAACAGCATTCGCTGACACAGCCATAAGGTCCTCACATCTACAGGCGATAGGCGCAAGATGAGAGGTGGGTCATGGTCTGCGGAGAGACGCCGCATAAACATCGAAGATCGGAGTCATCCGAGAACCCACACTTGTGGAGGTTGTCTTTACTGCGGCCGAGCTGAGAACGGAGTCTATTAAGAGCCACATTAAAACCACTTCTATTAATGAATCCATTCATAGATGCCAATTTTTAGTATCAATTATTAGAAAAACTGAAATGCAGTTAAAATAAAAAGATATTAAACAATTACAGCACAGCAGCTCATGCGAGAATATTACGCACCTTCGGATGTAGCATCAAATTTTGCAAATGCACGCATGAAATAAAAACGAAAGAATAAAACAGGGAAATGTGAATGAAATTCTCTCCCCTGCCAATGATGCGTGGAGAAACTTCAATAAGTCCAATGTGTCTGGATTATAAACTTATGTCTCAGTATATGTCTGCGGAAGACAACTGTAAAATATTCTTTGGACGATATAAAAGGATCACTGTCATGTGTTCCTTTGTGCTGTATCGTTAGGTGACGTATTATTTTTTTGAGCAATAATCGAGATTACTGAATGCTTAAAGCCTGGAATACACATGCTACTAAAAGAGCACGCTTGTTTGCTACTGGGTAGTATGCTCATTTTGTAGCATGCTCTCAGAGTGTCTACATTTGCTCATGAAAGCACAGACCTCAGTAGCATACTTATTAGAGCAAATCACGGATCTCTGTTCAGAGTCTCCAGCGACTCCTCGCGGGCCGATCTCTTGGCCCGCAAGATCTCCGCTCGGAGGGCGGTCCTCGCAGCTCTGTACCCCTCGTATAGCTCCGCCTCGACGGCTTCCGTTGCCGGCGTGCGGTTACGGAGCCGTCTGCGGTACCTGGTGTACAGGCGTCGCGCGGCAATACACCCTTGGCGTAAAGCCGTAAGCGCCGCCGACCACCAGTACACCTGGCGCCGAGCACAAGGCCGGACCCGGGGCATTGCCACGTCACAAATCTCGGACATGGCCTCCTGGAACCACTCTGCCTCGTCGTTTATGTCGGCAGGCCTGTCCGGTGATGTCACCCAGGCCTGCACGATCGAGGCTTCCAGGAGTAACTCCCTGTCCAGCTGCTTCAGCGACCAACGCGGACCACTCGGGGTCTGTCGGACCGGCACGCTCGAGGTCTGGGCGGAGACGTCAAACCGGATATACCGATGATCGGAATACGTCTCCACCTCCTCCATGACGTGCCAGTCAACTACACGTGGTGACAGAGCGGGGCTGGCGAATGAGATATCCACCACCGATTCGCCCCGCCACCGCACGCACGTGGGGACAGAATCCCGGTTCAGGACGACCAAGTCTGTCTCCAGAGCCCAGTCCTCCACCATCCTGTCCGTGTACCGGGAACCCCAAGCCAAGTTCTTGGCATTGAAGTCATGAGAGATGATGATGATGGTGATGATGGTGATGATGTGATGTTGAGAGAACCTATGTTTTTGAAAACATTTATTTCTGAATGTATCGACCACGTATTCTCTCATCCGCGTATTCTCTCGACCGCGTATTCTCTCGGCAGCGTATTCTCTCGGCAGCGTATTCTCTCGGCAGCGTATTCTCTCGGCTGCGTATTCTCTCGACCGCGTATTCTCTCGACCGCGTATTCTCTCATCCGCGTATTCTCTCGACCGCGTATTCTCTCGACCGCGTATTCTCTCGGCAGCGTATTCTCTCGACCGCGTATTTTCTCATCCATGTCTTCTCTCGTCCGCGTATTCTCTCAACCGCGTATTCTCTCGACCGCGTATTCTCTCGTCCGCGTATTCTCTCATCCGCGTATTCTCTCGTCCGCGTATTCTCTCGACCGCGTATTCTCTCGACCGCGTATTCTCTCGGCTGCGTATTCTCTCGACCGCGTATTTTCTCGACCGCGGATTCTCTCGACCGCGTATTCTCTCGGCGGCGTATTCTCTCGGCTGCGTATTCTCTCGACCGCGTATTCTCTCGGCTGCGTATTCTCTCGGCGGCGTATTCTCTCGACCGCGTATTCTCTCGGCAGCGTATTCTCTCGACCGCGTATTTTCTCATCCATGTCTTCTCTCGTCCGCGTATTCTCTCAACCGCGTATTCTCTCATCCGCGTATTCTCTCGACCGCGTATTTTCTCGACCGCGGATTCTCTCGACCGCGTATTCTCTCGACCGCGTATTCTCTCATCCGCGTATTCTCTCGTCCGCGTATTCTCTCGGCGGCGTATTCTCTCGGCGGCGTATTCTCTCGGCGGCGTATTCTCTCGACCGCGTATTCTCTCGGCTGCGTATTCTCTCGACCGCGTATTCTCTCGACCGCGTATTCTCTCATCCGCGTATTCTCTCGTCCGCGTATTCTCTCGGCGGCGTATTCTCTCGGCGGCGTATTCTCTCGGCGGCGTATTCTCTCGGCGGCGTATTCTCTCGACCGCGTATTCTCTCGGCTGCGTATTCTCTCGGCTGCGTATTCTCTCGGCGGCGTATTCTCTCGACCGCGTATTCTCTCGACTGCGTATTCTCTTGACCGCGTATTCTCTCGTCCGCGTATTCTCTCGACCGCGTATTCTCTCAACCGCGTATTCTCTCGACCGCGTATTCTCTCGGCGGCGTATTCTCTCGGCTGCGTATTTTCTCGGCTGCGTATTCTCTCGACCGCGTATTCTCTCATCCGCGTATTCTCTCGACTGCGTATTCTCTCGACCGCGTATTCTCTCGTCCGCGTATTCTCTCGACCGCGTATTCTCTCGACCGCGTATTCTCTCAACCGCGTATTCTCTCGGCTGCGTATTTTCTCGGCTGCGTATTCTCTCGACCGCGTATTCTCTCATCCGCGTATTCTCTCGACCGCGTATTCTCTCGACAGCGTATTCTCTCTACCGCGTATTCTCTCGACCGCGTATTCTCTCGACCGCGTATTCTCTCGGCTGCGTATTCTCTCGACCGCGTATTTTCTCTCGGCTGCTTATTCTCTCGACCGCGTATTCTCTTGACCGCGTATTCTCTTGACCGCGTATTCTCTCGACCGCGTATTCTCTCATCCGCGTATTCTCTCGACTGCGTATTCTCTTGACCGCGTATTCTCTCGTCCGCGTATTCTCTCGACCGCGTATTCTCTCAACCGCGTATTCTCTCGACCGCGTATTCTCTCGGCGGCGTATTCTCTCGGCTGCGTATTTTCTCGGCTGCGTATTCTCTCGACCGCGTATTCTCTCATCCGCGTATTCTCTCGACTGCGTATTCTCTCGACCGCGTATTCTCTCGTCCGCGTATTCTCTCGACCGCGTATTCTCTCGACCGCGTATTCTCTCAACCGCGTATTCTCTCGGCTGCGTATTTTCTCGGCTGCGTATTCTCTCGACCGCGTATTCTCTCATCCGCGTATTCTCTCGACCGCGTATTCTCTCGACAGCGTATTCTCTCTACCGCGTATTCTCTCGACCGCGTATTCTCTCGACCGCGTATTCTCTCGGCTGCGTATTCTCTCGACCGCGTATTTTCTCGACCGCGGATTCTCTCGTCCGCGTATTCTCTCATCCGCGTATTCTCTCGACCGCGTATTCTCTCGACCGCGTATTCTCTCATCCGCGTATTCTCTCGTCCGCGTATTCTCTCGGCGGCGTATTCTCTCGGCGGCATATTCTCTCGTCCGCGTATTCTCTCGGCGGCGTATTCTCTCGGCGGCGTATTCTCTCGGCGGCGTATTCTCTCGACCGCGTATTCTCTCGACCGCGTATTCTCTCGACCGCGTATTCTCTCATCCGCGAATTCTCTCGGCTGCGTATTCTCTCGACAGCGTATTCTCTCGGCTGCCTATTCTCTCGACCGCGTATTTTCTCGACCGCGGATTCTCTCGACCGCGTATTCTCTCAACCGCGTATTCTCTCATCCGCGTATTCTCTCGGCTGCGTATTTTCTCGGCTGCGTATTCTCTCGACCGCGTATTCTCTCATCCGCGTATTCTCTCGACCGCGTACTCTCTCGTCCGCGTATTCTCTCGGCGGCGTATTCTCTCGACCGCGTATTCTCTCGGCTGCGTATTCTCTCGACCGCGTATTCTCTCGACCGCGTATTCTCTCGACCGCGTATTCTCTCGGCTGCGTATTTTCTCGGCTGCGTATTCTCTCGACCGCGTATTCTCTCATCCGCGTATTCTCTCGACCGCGTATTCTCTCTCGACCGCGTATTCTCTCGACCGCGTATTCTCTCGGCAGCGTATTCTCTCGGCAGCGTATTCTCTCGGCAGCGTATTCTCTCATCCGCGTATTCCCTCGACCGCGTATTCTCTCTCGACCGCGTATTCTCTCGACCGCGTATTCTCTCGGCAGCGTATTCTCTCGACCGCGTATTCTCTCGACCGCGTATTCTCTCGGCAGCGTTTTCTCTCGACCGCGTATTCTCTCGACCGCGTATTCTCTCGACAGCGTATTCTGTCAACCGCGTATTCTCTCGACCGCGTATTCTCTCGACAGCGTATTCTGTCGACCGCGTATTCTCTCGACCGCGTATTCTCTCGACCGCGTATTCTCTCATCCGCGTATTCTCTCGGCAGCGTATTCTCTCGACCGCGTATTCTCTTGACCGCGTATTCTCTCGACCGCGTATTCTCTCGACAGCGTATTTTCTCGACCGCGTATTCTCTCGACCACGTATTCTCTCGACCGCGTATTCTCTCGACCGCGTATTCTCTCGACCGCGTATTCTCTCGCCCGCTTATTCTCTCGACCGCGTATTCTCTCGACCGCGTATTCTCTCGACCGCGTATTCACTCGTCCGCGTATTCACTCGTCCACGTATTCACTCGTCGTTGTTTCGTTCGTCGTTTCGTCGTCGTGTCTCTGTGCGTTATCAGTCGTGAGGGAGACCCAAAGTACTCGTAGCTAAAGAGGGGCTTGAATGCTTTTATACTTTCTTTGGTTTTTGTACTTCGAACATGTGTAATAGTAACATATTTGGTAAAGCCGTCAACTATCACAAGTATGTACGTGTAACCGCGCTTACTTCGTGGTTTGGGTTTGGTGGGTGGCTTTCGCACCCAGGTGGTCCGCATGTAACGTGTGGAACGGTATATTTATTTTTGGAATCGGGTGGAGTAATCCTTCTTTGCTTCCCGAAGGCAGTTTGTGATGAGCACACTCAAGGCTTGGTCCGCGTCAGGTACCGCAGGAGGCGGAGCCATAGGCGGAGGAGTATGTTCCCCTCGCGAGGGGAACAGAGCGCTCACCACGCCCTCCACGAGCTGCGGCCGGAGACTCTGCGTCAGTGGGGGCGCCCATGAGCGAAGTTTCTCCGTCTTTAGCGTACTTATTGATTGAATTAAATTCAGTAATATCACATTTAATTAATACACATTCCATAAACATTCATAATTTCTATAAAGAAATGTAAAATTTAAAGTATTGCAATCGCCCCATCGAGACATCGTGACTATGCAAACAATTTAAGTAGCATGCTTGCGTAGAACGCGTTCAGACTTGCTTTGGAGCCCCGTCTCATCCTCGTCTCACACCGTGTGCTAGTAAGCACGAAAAAATAGACCGGTTTGCGATTAAGTAGCGTGCTCATTCATAAGCATGTTATTTTCGTATACACGTGCTAATTGTAGCATTTGCTCGAAATTAGCATGCTTATGTGCTACTTCGTAGCATGTGTATTCCGGACTTTTTTGTTTTAGAATCACTTTTCTCAGTAACAACAAAATAAATTTAGATCGAAGATTTAAATTTCAGAAAATTGGCGCTTTATTTTGATTAAAATGTTCTCTGAAGATTGAATTCTAGGACCCAATCGGGGTTTGAAGTCGAGTCTATTCTTTAACAGTGTACTACTATTAAATAATATACTTAGTACAATTAGTAATATAATAAATGTGTTATAAATAAAAAAAAAAAAAAAAAAGGATTAGTAATAGATATATGTGGACACTGTTTTTCAAATACATGACCTTTTGACATATTCCCAATATATTAAGTACCTACTTAGGATACAGGGTGTAACGGAAAGGTGCGGTCATATTTTAAGAACTGCATCTGCCCATCCATATGAACAACTTTATTCAAGAAAACCTGAGGAGAAGATTTTACCCCGCATACAAATATTGATCAGCTAATAACTTTGTATGGAAAGTCCAATTTTTTCTTAGGAATTTTCTATTCTTTCTTAGAGAAAGTTGCTCATTTCCCGCTTCTTAAAATATGACCACACCTTGCCGTTACATCCTGTATTTACTGTTTAGTAGTAATATACATTTAGACTGCCCTAGTAGTCTCGTGGTCGCAAATGCGACTGACTGCTGAGCGTGAGATCCTGGGTTCGGTTTCCAGGTCAGGCAAAAGTGCTGATGGGTTTTTCCATTAGGGATTACTCTGTAGCAGCCAGGAGTTTGGAAGTTGGTGGTGTGACATCCCCGGGCATCGCAAAGCACGTAAACCTGTTGGTCCTGCGCCTGATCTCTCCCCGGTCATGTCAGATTGCCGTCCCATCGGATCATGGGAGTAAAGGAGCAGAGAGTGCACCTATGTTTGCGCACACGCTTGTGCACTACAACATCTCCTGCGCACCTGGCTAATCTCCGTTGAGAATTGGCCACCATGATCGAAATTCAGTTGGAAGGATTATAAGTCGATACCTTTTTTTTTGGGGATGAGAAATCATCCAATGACATCTCCCGCTCTGGGTGGAGCGGGAGGGTATGTCAGACTCTTACTGACTAAAACCCACCCCTGTTCCTTCCCTGCCTAAGTGCCCAGGGGAGCGGTAACTCTGTTACGAATTTGTCCACTACCCCTATGCATATAAGTAGATACTTAACGTGGTACATAATATTGCATTGCTATCTTCTGGACCTAATTTTTTACTTCAATAAATACCTACTGTTAATTTACCATCAGTTCGAGGATGAAGAAGATTTTGCAATTCGATTTTGGTTCTGTACTTTAGTGCTCAAGTGTTTAAGCTTTAAGCTAGCGAGTGACTTTAGTAGACAACAGTACCTAAATCCACTTTCGTCAATTGATAGTTTCCCCATTCAATAATCGTGGACAGGACACCATGGTCCCATAAAGCGGCCCGTGTAAAGATATCTACCGTCGCATCCCTATCAGAGGATCTCACGTGGAATGGGGCAATTCGGTCCCCGTTCGATTCTCGGCGAGCCTTATCGGTGTTAGGATCTTTTATGTCTGGGTGCTGGAGGTAGGCTGCTGGATACATTAGGAGTAGCTGTTTGTTTTTATGCCGATTTTTGCATTTTACGTTTGTTTTGGAGTAGTAGAATGGACGAAGATCAAAAAGCACATAGTTTTTGGCACAGGTAATTAAACGGAGGTTATTGCAATATTATAAAACTAAATTACAGTAATGGGCCAGTCATTTAAAACATCTAAGGTTGAAAAAAATTGCTCTGAGCAGCATTTTTGGGATCTTGTTCGGATAGATAACAATTGTGTAACTTTAATTTCGGAAGTCGGTGTTTCTGGTTTTGTTTCTTCGTTTTTTGACACCGACTTCCGAAACTATAGTTATTTTGCACTTTTTGTTTTTTTGGAAGTCGGTCCTATTTTTTTGTAAAACAGTTTTTATTTTTCACTTTTTAGTTGTTTTAACCCATTAAATTGTGTTAACAATGCATATTTATGCGATAGCAGCAATAGCGATTGATTTGCTGTCGTTTTTTGAAGAGTTCCGTTATCTGTTCCCGAAACTCATCATCAGATCTACATGAAATTTAAATGGGACCATTTCGGAACAAACCTCTTTCGAACATAGAAATAATTTTGGAAATCCGTCTATAAATGACGAAGTTATGCCCGAAAATACATAAAAAAAAATACAAACATCTGAATTGATAACCTCCTCTTTTTTGAAGTCGGTTAGAAACCAAGTTTTCAGCTTATAAAGACTTGTACTGCGTGGTGGTCGTTGGGGTTTTCCAACCACCATGCGGGTAGCAAAGGTCTTTCGAAGTTGGAAACTTGGTATTACAATATTGATATCAATTTATTTAATCGTTTATTTCGAGTTACAACGAGACTCATAGGGTTAGTAACAAGAAATACACTTATAACTATGTTAGTAAGACATAAGACCATACAACATCAACACACATAAACAAATCGTTAATATAAAATAAATTATTCATTGCTTCAGCATTCCAGCCGAAATACTGGAGCAACGATTAATGACACAACAGTCCAGTCTGTCAGTAATCATGCCCAGGATACTGTTGGAACTGGCTCGCACCTTGCGCACCAAGGATGCGCATCTTTTACGCATTAATGCATAAAAGCAATCAATATGCATTTCCGCAGACATTCCTGATGCGCTACAGAAGCGAGGCAATCCCATCAACACCTTGAAAGCATTATTATACTGAACGCGAAGGGCGCCGTACGACTTTTGCGTATAATGTACCCACAGGCTACAGGTGTAAAAAGACGAACAGAAGGTTCTAAACAGTGTTTTCTTAACCTCCTTAGAAGCACGCATGAACTTGAAGGCAAATAATAAAAGAGTAAAGTACAATTATTTGCGGCATGTTTACGGTGACTGGCATTTAATACTTAGTTAACACAGAATTTAAAAAAAGCAAGTTGCGAGTTTTTTTAATTCAGGCAGGTATAATTTAGACCTTTTGGGATCATGAAAGTATGGCTGCTACATACGTCACGCCGGCCATCTTTTGTGCGTGCCGCGGCTGCGTGCGTATGCGACTACCTTCGTCTGTTACTGTGTTGACTCCCGACCGGTAGAGGACCAGGCTCGCGTTTTGTAGAGTAGGCTCTTTTTATTTTTCCATGTTATGCATTCTAGGGAATTTGGCAGGATTGCTAAATAAATGCTTTCTTTATTCACACAAGAGGAAATTTTTGTTGACTTCCAAACAGCTAGTTGGGTGAAGACTACTTTCCATAGTTATGTCGTTTCAATGAAATATGTTCCACCTTCTTTCTCGCTAGCCATGATTTCGAGAAAAGGAACAATTAGTAGAAAGCATTCTCCCTAAGTAAGATTTTTTTTAATTTTAAAAACTTTTGCCCCACACTAGCAATTACTCTTGTATTGTGGGTCGTCTATAGGCCAAACAAATATTTGTTCCGTACGGGAATCGAAACCGCGACACGCAGCACAGCAGCTGATCGCTCAACCACTGCGCCAAACGTGCCGTCGAATAATTTAACCACCGTCACCGTTCATTTAGTAGGCGTCATGATTAGAAAGAAGAAAGAAAAATTATCACACTAAAAACTACGCACATTAAAAACTAAATTTACAAAAGCGATATTTTTTTTAATTTACATAAATTTATAAAATTGTCTAGTGATTTCATTTTTGGTCACACCAGAGACAACCGTAGACAATACATGTCTAGGTGGTGCGACAATACACGCCATAGACAAAACGTAAGTCTATGAGGCATTGATGACATTAGGCCTTATTTCTTCTTTAAAGAATATTATTAAAAACCTATTCTACACTTCCCAATAGTTCAACCAGTAGATACGACCTCGTAGTAATTATCAGAATTTGCCGCGTCCAATAGGACAGAGGAGATAAGACTATGGTATAAATCTGACAATGGGCCAGTCCTAATTAATTGTGTTGTTACTTCCACCGTATTATGGGGAAGCGATGGTGATAGCTGATAATTGAGGTGCCACCTTATTTATGGGAGTGTGGACTTGGAGAAACTTCGTATTTGTAGTGTTATATGGTGTAATTTGAAGATTATAGCTTTGATTTCAATCGAAGATAGGAGTGGCTTGGAGTCTGTCACCAGCTGATAAAGATTTTCTGCAGTGGCTTATAGGGATAATTTCTGGGTACAAAAATAATAATTCTATTTAGTTCGTAAATAAGATTATCAAAGAATATTGGATACGTATTTTCTGCTTTACCAGATCAATATTAAAATGGTAAAGGTAACGTAACGTAGGTGTGACATTGCGCAAAATTTCAACGCACTGTATATGTGTAGTTCTCATTTTTTGGTAACGTGACAAAAAGAAATGTCCGATATTTTTTTAGTTATTTAACCTATTGCATACAGCATGATTTATTCAACTTTTTGTAAAGATATGAATACTGCAGCTCATTCTCACCTTAAAAATTAGAGCCTTTGATAGTTACGGTTGAACCCAGCACAAAAAATGGCCCAATTTTGGCTAAGGCCACATAGTTGCAACATCAACAAAAAATCTAGCATGTTGTACAAATTTTTAAATTTTCCACTAACTTATATAAAGGGAAATTGAGCGTTGAAAATGTTGAAGTTTTTTATAGTCGGTAAACATTTTCGCAGGATGTTTAAAGTGAAATTTTACGCGTAACCCGTGATAACATGAATGATCACGGCTCGATGGACTAACGACGTTATTTTGCTGGTATCTTGCTTCCCTGATTATGTGGTTCCACACCGGATTATCGGTAATATGTAGGTATTGTTATTAGGTATGTATTATGAAGATCATACAGGGATGAGTTGAATAGCGTAGTACCGGGCAGACCTCTACTAATCAGTGGGTAATAGAATCTTTTTTTTTTTAATAATAATTCTATTTAGTCCACCGGCCCCAACTGGGTTGATGACTAAAAATATATAATTAGTCCGTCAGTTAGATTTTTGGTAACAAATTTATAAGGCTACCAGCTTCTGCTCGCGTAAAAAGTGTTTTATTATTTTATGGGAACACGCTACTGGGAAAAAAAACGAGTGTGATTTAGATCACACGACTGAAGTAAAACTTCTTTCTCTTCCGTTCGCCTCGCCCGATCACACTTTTCGTAACGCTCTCTTTATGATCGCCTTGCCCGATCACACTTCGTGACGCTCTCTTCTCGCATTCACCAGCTTACTCCCTAATTCATGCGTGCGTAAAGAAGTTTTACTTCAAAAATCCTAATTCGGTTAAGACGTTAGGGATAGTCAGAATTACTATCCCTATAATATTAGTATAGTAATAGTAGTATGAAATTATAAATGTTTGTTTCAGAAGACACTGACTTTACGTTACGATAAGAATGAGAAACAATAAAGGAACTCTATAAAGCCATAAAAAAACTGTTGGTAATGAGAAATTAACATTAAAGAGAGAA
Organism: Polia nebulosa; assembly: GCA_951329385.1. NCBI lineage: Eukaryota > Metazoa > Arthropoda > Insecta > Lepidoptera > Noctuidae > Polia > Polia nebulosa. The sequence continues at coordinate 8,617,299 of OX589593.1, read as the reverse complement.
AGATTTAAAGTTTTTACAGTTCAGTCGTCCAGATTGTTCCGTCACTAAAACTAGCTGAATTAAACTTCATCAGCTTTACTGCATCGAAATATAAAGCCTGGCCTGGCTTTCCACTAATTACTATGTTTCGAAATAATACAAGAGCCCCACTAGGCTTGCACTGAAGAGCAAAATTAATATTGATGTTCGGCTCAGAATATTATCTCTGGTCTAGTGGGGGGAAGCTAAAATCAACATCTATAATATAATAATATGTGATATCTTGTGCTTCCTGGTAATGAGAGAGAACATATATGTGTGTTTATTATAATAAATGGAAATTCGGCAGTATCTATTTTAAATTGTAGATGATAAACTGTTTCCTTTCGGTATTATTCGAATATAAATGGAGCCTAACAAAAGGTCTTCAAACTTTAAAGTATTATACAATTTGCAGGTACTTAGGAACAGGCAATTAGGCAATTAACAGGGTCTATTGATTTGAGTAAAAGGTCTGGTTCAGGCTAATTTTCCGTTTTAAGTATTATATATTTCAATGAAGTAATTGAATTTTGGAAGTCTCTGAACCCTTTCATCTATTTCGTGAGTATAAGTGTGCTGTTAACATAGAAACCGTGGGTATCCAACTGCATAAACATCTTATTAACAAGCTTTTATAAGCTTTACTTACTGTAACTAACATGTAAAAAAATCTTAGAAGTTTTTGGCCCAATACTCGGTGTCCGATTGAGCTGAAATTTTGCAAACATGTATGTTTAATTTGTTTTGTTTTTGATTTGGTGTTTTGTTGGATTCTTAATCCAATATGGCGGACAAGTTATTTTTATGCATCCCCATGATAATATGGGTACCAAATGAAAGGATTTGCTGAGAGAAATGTGACAAACAAAATCTTGTCACTCGAAAGCATGTTTTCGAGTTTATTTAAATTATAATATTATTTTATCACGAGCCTCTATTACTAAATTGTCATTTTATCAGCGACAATAATTTCAGAAAAGTCAATCCCAAAAATTTTGGGCATTACGACAATCGCTATAGCCGATGGAATGTCACTTTGTCTAGAAACCAAGGTCATCATCATCATAATTCTGCTGCCCTTATCCCAATTTATTTGGGGTCGGTCGTTCATACTTCTCTATGAGTCGACATCTCTGTAGTCACCCCCTTTTTACTCATATCCTCTTTCACACAGTCCATCCACCGTGTCTTTGGCCTTCCCTTACTCTTCAAGGTCCACTCTGCTATAAAACTTATTTTATTTTCTTCGTAACACGGACAATCATGCGTCATACAGAGACACAAAAAGGCGATCGCCAAAACTTCCCACGTCGCACCCACACGCACCATAAAGCACACAAAACTATCCGAAGGAAAGAAAAAAATAATAATTTAGAAAAAACACACTTTCAAACAGATAAAAGGAAACACTAAAGTAGGAAAGTTGTACAATTCGAACGGTGCTGGGCCGAAGGTAACTTTGCCAAACTACTTTTGATAGGATCCCTCTTTTGTCTAACTTAGTGTTTGAGCGCGAACTTAAGACTTCTATTGTGCTGTATACTTAAGTGGTTCGGCATGTGGTTTTTGGATACAACTACCGATGTTAGAATGGATTAAATTCTAATTGTGTAAAAGGTACTTGCATTGTGCCAGGTTTCAAAGTATAATAATAACTAGGTAATCATACGTACAGAGGTCGGTTTGTCCTACGCCAGAAACTTTAAGATAAAATTCGTTTTGCAAAGGAGATAATTACTTCCCCACAACCGCTATCAAAAAGAATTCAGTAACCACATTTTAAAAGGATGAATTACCCAAGTAAATTTAAACCGACTACTGAAAACCAATTTCCGAGTAACTCAATAAACTTAAAACTGCTTGACAAAAACGCTCAACCGTGCACAGACAGCTCCAAAGCTCACACATACTCGTAACACAGAAATCAAAACAGGCCTTCGACAAGATTGCTAAGCCGGGCTACAGGCGACCCAACTACCAAACAACTTCTTTGAATTTGAATTTTCCAAAGTAAGTAAGAAGTTGAAAAACAAATGGCGATACGGAATGCACCCAAGCTATGCGACAAAGCTTTGACAATCCGGGATTCCTTGAAGATCCAACTCCGGGCAGGTTGCATACCAAACATTTCAAGTAAATAAGATATTGGATAGTTTTGTGCGATCCTTGTGGATGTGGGATTTTAAATTGTTAAAGTTTTTTTCTTGTGTGTGAGAGCTTTTATGTTGATTGGAATGGGATACCGTCGTGCGAGGAGAATGTATTCTTAGAAATAAACTTTTTGTCTGTCTCGAGCCGAATTCGTAGGACTGCGCTCGCGCCTATTATATTTTTAATAAATATATACTTATGCGATTTCGAGATCTGGAAAATATGATAATGGGTGTCATACCAAAAACTTTAAAGCTACTTAAAGTCTTTTAGTTTTAAGTCTCTCAGTGTATTTTTGTATAGTTACTGTTTGTTTCAAGAAAACTAATCCACTAATTTATTTGTTGCAGGTTCCTGTGTGTCTTCAAATACTGAAAGGTGAGTGTTTTAAAATCTTTAATATAAAAATACGTTCTTTAATATTAAAATTAAAATTTAATCAGGAGATTAAAACGAGTGAGAAAAAATCTGCCCTAATCAACGCGCTTTCATTAAAAGCTTTTCTAAAACCTAAAAACCCAAGCAAACTCTTCTCTGAAACAAAATTAAAAAAGCAATAAAAAAGGTTTTAATCGGTTTCAATCCACACCACATCAGATTTCAATAAAATTAGAATTTTAAACTTAAGTATGGCGGGCGTTGTGTAAATATTTAGCTGTAGGTACTACCGTCGGATGGCAATTAGCTCCCCAACTATTGAATTTACATTTATACCCCTCCACGAGAGCTCCGTTAATATTAGCTCTTAGAATCGACACTTGAAATTCATTAGATTGTCGTATTTAGTTTGATACTCGCTTTTAGCGCTGCGTTGCTTGTGGATATTAAAATTCTGTGATCGCTTTTTTGTCGGATAACACTGGGATGTTATTATGGGATGCTGTGTCTGATCGTCTTTTTTGTTTCCATAAAACTTAAGTGATGTAAGAGTTTATTTGTAGAGTGTTAACTTTATAATTACGCTTGCAAAATCAGAAAAAAAATATTTACGGGATTTGAAAACGTAGCTATTGTGCCACAGAAATTAAATAGTATTTTATCAGAAGGAAATTATGGAGGAGGCCTAACCCAAGGAGGGGTAAGTGCAAACAGCTTTTAACGGTGCAGGCGATAACTCTGGTGTTGCGGGCGTCCATAGGTTATATATGTATATATTTTGGGACTTGGGAATCATCCTATGACTTCTCGCGCCCTGGGTGGAGTGCGAGGGCGTGTCAGACTTTTACTGACTAAAACCCACCCCTGTTCCTTCCTTGCCTGAATGCCCAGGGGCGCGGAAACTCTGTTATGAATTTATCCGCGACCCCTTGGCATACATGCATCGGTCATGACGGGCCCCGTCAGTGGTGGCTGACATCTCTTTGAGGCGCGCGTGGAACACTGCGTGGCGTCGACTCTCGGGCCTGGTGCTGCAGGTGTATGCACTAACTCAGTTAACATCAATTTGCAGTACAATAGGCACTATGCAGTACATTGCTGCTTTGACGTATAGGAAAACAAAAATGTACTACGTAGTGCTATTATAATCGATGTCCACCGGGCAATGTACTGCAAAGTGAGTATCAATTTTTTTTTTTTTTTGCTGATCGGACGGCGAGCTACCTATTACTCGCCGTCCGCAGGCCTGCGTCTACGGTGGCTGGAGATCGTCTCGCGACCCGCGACGCCCAGGGTGTCTCCTGCGGCGGCTGCGGCTGGTAGCGTGAAGGCGACTCCGTTGAGTCTCCCTCAACCGTTTCGCCTCCTTCTTCGCGAGCATTACTGCTTCGCAGAAGGAGGAGACTGCTTTCAATTTCCTCTCGCCCCGTACCATGGTCTGGACCAGGGCCGGGCGCGAGAGGTCGCTGCAGCCAACCGCCTATAGGCTGCGGTGGCCAGTTTCCATCAGGCAGGCCGTAATCTTGTTTGTTACCTCTAATAAATAAAAAAAATTGATTATTCAAATTTAACATTAGGAAATAAGTAGAAATAATTATTAGCACTAGGCATTAATTTTTTTTCTTTTTTTTTGGTTGGAAGAAGTAAAAGGCTTTTTAGTTAACATTACGTTTATCAGACAGTTTTAAATATTAACGTACATACATCAAAGTAAAATAACTGGATCTGTAACAAGTTTAAATGGAATAGCTTGCAGCAGTAAGGCTAAGTACCTTTCTAAGTGTTTTTATAATGACAAACCCTTTATAGACCTTGTAGATATTGTAAACGGTTGCTACACAAGGTCGATTTTCCTTGACAATTTCCCCTCCTGTAGGCGGGTAGTAGAATTGGAAATATTTTGAATGATAATAATAACGTATTGGGACTTGCGTGCGGTAACATCAAATTAGGGTGGATTTGTGTTACCGTTGACGTTTTCCTTCGCTGTTTTAGGGACCCGTCGATGTGTTGGAAAGCTCTTTTCAGAGCCGTTTTTTTTAGCTTTGTTATAGGAATTAATCCTTTATTTGGCTTTTGGTGGCAGAGGTGGCCCAGTGGTAACGGCCGTGACTTACAAATAAAATTGTAGGTCGTGAGTTCGAACCCAAGCAGGCGTATTACTTTGCGTAAATTATTCGACCACATTGCTCTCAAAGCGGTGAAAGAAAACATTGTGAGGAAACCGGCTTCTACGTGAACCAAAACTTCGAAGACTTTTGACATCTAGTGCATTGGGTCCGCGTGGTGGATTGCGGTCCAGATCCTCACACAGAGCGGAGGCGTGTGTCCCAGCAATGGGGACATTAAAAAGGCTGATGATGATGATCTTAATGTTTAAGTTAAGGATCAATCAGTTTTTATTAACCGACGAAAAAAAAGGAGGAGGTTCTTAATTCGACCGTATATATATATTTTTTAATATCTGTTCAGCCCTCACTCCGTTATTTATGAACTGATTTTGATGATTTTTCATTTGTTAGACAGGGTATACCTTAAGGTTAGTCCCATGTCAAGGAAGTCAGGATCTGGATGGAATCCTGATAAAATTGAGAGAAACCTTCGAAAATTGTAGGCACGAATAGTGTTTATGTTTACTTTTCATAACTTAATCAGGTGTTTGCGTTTAGGAATCAACACATCATGAACCTGAGCTGATGATGGCAACCATACGTTTCCTAAAGAATTAGTAGGTAAGTTAGATAAAAAAAGATGATGCGAACCCCAAAAAATCATAAATTACATAAACTAATTTTGAGTCCAGGCCCAAAAGGCAAAAGAAAACAGGGGAGACCACAAGAGAGATGGGCTGACGAAATGTGCAAAGTGGCCAGCCAGCATTGGCTAACACTGGCAAAAGACCGAGAAAAATGGCAGAAACTGGAGGAGGCCTTTACCCAAAAGAGGGGTCCGTAATTGTTAGTAATTAGACTTATAACGAACTGTATAACCAAACTGAACAATGTATTATTATTAAGGAATAAACAGGCTTTTTTATTTTTTATTTATTTATAATTTTGTGTCGGTGCTAAATAATAAAATGATTAATTACCTACGTAGAGTCTTCTCCATTTCTATGTAGTAGTTTGTTGCGCCGACTCAAATTAGTTTATATAAAATTGGATAGTTTATGTAAATTAGCTCAATACTTTATTTACTTTTTGCTTTTTATTTCGTTTTCGTCAGTTTATTTTTTAACCGACTTCCAAAAGGAGGAGGTTCTCAATTCGTTTGTATGTTTTTTTTTTGTATGTATGTTACGCGATATCTCCGCCATTTGTGAATCGATTTTGATGATTCTTTTTTGTTTCGTAGGTCATATAAATTTTATTGAAATCGATTTAGCACTTAAAAAAAATCAACATAAACAAAAAATATGAATACACAGATGTCGTTTTGGTTATCTACAAATGTTCAAATTCCATGTTATCCATTCGGACATAACGTAAATATTTACTTTTACTTCTGGTACACAACAACAATAAAAAAAAAATCACCCATCATCAGTCAGTCGTCATTGTATTTGCTTTAGTTTTTAAGTTTCTTTAGTTATGTATCATGCATGGTGTACAATAAAGAATATAATAAATAAATAAATAAAATGTAAAAAGTGAAAAATAAAAACCTTTTTTCATAAAATACAACCGACTTCTAAAAATTGCAAAATAACTTTAATTTCGAAAGTCGGTGTCAAATAACGAAGAAACAAAATAATATATACACCGACTTCCGAAATTAAAGTTATTTTGGAATTTTTAGAAGTCGGTTGTATTTTTTGAAAAAAGGTTTTTATTTTTCACTTTTTAGTTTTTATTTTTTTGTTAAAAGTTTTTTTTCTTAGCTTAACAGACTTCAGCTGACTACTACTAGGTACTCTATATTCTCTACTTCTGAAGTTTTTATTGTTTTTTACCATTTCTTCAAGTTCATCTTTAAACGTGACTGAATTCTTAGACTGTTGGTTGTTAACTCAGTGCAATAAGTAAAATCAAAAGATTTGGTTCGATTAAAATCTTCCCAAAGTTTTAATCCCGTGGTTGACTTCCGAATTCTAATTGACAAATCCGAAACGCATCTAAAAGATGCAGCGTTGGAAGGCCTCCCACATTAGGGTAGTATACTAAAAAAATCGAAATAGTCCGTCAGTTAAATAACCAAAAAATATTGGAGACATATTTTTCTTTTGTCGCGTAAATCAAAAATGAGGGCGATACAATGCGTTGAAAATTCGCGTGTCGTCACGCGGCGCGACACTTTTCGACCACCAAAGTGACGTAACAAGCCCACACTCCTGAACTTCGATGCGCTTTATTTTTGTTATTTTTTATATACGTGTCCAATATTTTTTGATAATCTTGTTTACGGACTGAATAGAATTACTATTTTCATACCCAGTAAAATAACCTATTAGTTGGACCGATGACCTGGTGAGGGTTGCGGGTAGCCGATGGATCCAAAATTCATGGTGACACTTGGGGGCGGCCTATGTTCAGCAGTGGACGTCTTTCGGCTGAAATGATGATGATGAAATCCCAAGGCAAGATGATTTTTGACTTACACGCCAAGATGCAAGCGATTTCCTAGGCAGCTGTTTTTTAACCAACCTACTGAACCCAACGTATTAAAAGGCAATTTCTTGCCGTGATGTTAAGTCGCAAGCAAGACAATTGATTTGTATACGTTGTGCTTGTTTGTGTTGCCAATAAGGGGAGGTTCCACTGCTTGACAAAAGGGTGATTTAAGTTATGTTTGAAGTTGTTTAAGATTGGCTTAGGGTTTTTTTTCTTAAGTTGATTGCGCTTTGTTTGCAAAAAATGTTTGCGTTTTAAGTCTTTTCCGCAGTCTGCTGCTATTGTTAAAGCATAGTTATATTCCAACGACTTTCAGTAATTAGGTTGCGTGTTCTGTGCTGAGCTCACGCAATGCGTCGTACGTCCACCCGGTAATAGGGCTTGCCCATCTAGGAGCGCTTTCCCAAATTAGAAGCATTATTCATTTATTATACATAAATTAACAGGTATTATACTAAAACACTTATACTACAAGATAAATAATTAAATTATCTTTAAAATGGTGTACCTTTCATAAATATACGCTCAATAAATTTTGCGTGATTCTTAATTTTTTATCCGCGTTAGACATATCTTTACAAATTAATTACAGTTATAAATTGTTAATTTCAAATAATCACATGTTAAATTACGAAAAAAAATTGTCTAGAGTGACATATCTTTTTCAAAGAAATAAGACTAGTCGTTTATACGTGATGTTCAATTTAAAATCATTAAAAGTCGTATAATTGCGCCTTAAATAGCATTGGATTAGCTTTAGTTGCTACTTTTATGTACCAAGTTATTGACTGCTATTTTACTTTCTAGATTGATCTTCAAAAGTTTTATGACATTATCTTGGGACTCCGAACTCCAAAGTAATATTATAAATGCGAAAGTAAATTTGTTTGTTTGTTACTTTGTCACGCCTAAACCATTGAACTGATAATTTTTTTTTTTTTTTTTTTTTTTTTTTTTTTTTTTTTTTTTTTTTGGGGGTGGGAAATCATCCTATGACTTCTTCCGCTCTAGTGTGGAGCGGAAGGGCGTGTCAGACTCTTACTGACTAAAACCCACCCCTGTTCCTCCCTGCCTCGAGTGCCCAGTTCCGAGGTAACTCTTTCGAATTTATCCTCCACCCCCGGGCAGAGCAAAGGTCCCTTGAGCTATTTGAAAGGCAAGATAACAGAAATAAAAGAACAGTTACACATTTAGATTTTAAAATGCCCGTTCCGACCCTAGAACTGTTTTGGCGGAGCTGCGTTTACATGGCTCCTAATTTACAATTCTTTGCCTAGATCAATTACTCAGCTACCCTTCAATAAGTTTTGTGTTACGTTGCGGAAGTGGTTGTTACAAGAATGTTTTTATTCGATATATGAATTCTTTCTAAAGTGTCCCTGTAAATTCTATACATTAAAACACAGATATATTTAACTGTTAAGTAGATAAATAAATTGAAAAAATGTAGGTTTAACTAGTATAATTATCATAACTAGTGTAAAAACTTGTACATTCCAAATATTAGCCAAATGTGTGTTACTAAATATTTTATATAAGAACTTCATGTACCTACCCACCATATTTGATGCAGTAAATAAATTGAATTGAATTGAATTGAATTACCTTTCGGCCAGAAATTGTACTGTTCCTGAGTGAAAGAATAATAACTTTCGACGGTCATAATCGGTTTAGGTCGCTAGATGGCGTTACGTGTCTTTCGAATTATTTTGCTCCCGTGCGATACCGCGGCGGGTCGCTAGAAAGAAAGAAAGAAAATAAATTTATTTGACCCAGGTTAAAGCACACAATATTCACACAAAAACACTTATAGAAATAACCTAAATATTATATGCCCCACGGCTGCGCCAAATAGGCCCAGTTCAGCATTGGGCATTAAATATTTAAATAAAAAAAAACCTAAATAAGTAAGAGATCCTAAAATATAAAATTATATAATGTATATTTGTTTAAAAATAGAAGTGGTGTTTGCGGAAAGATACACAATGGTATGGTTGCACATGAAAAAAGGACACGTTAATAAATAACACTTAAATATACAATAAAATAAAAAATTATATAAATGAAACATTTAAATTTACCATGTCTAGCTTCCGTTGTGCATCTACGAGGTACTGCCGTAGGCGTCTTTTAAATGTGTCGATTGCCTTAATTGCACGAATAGGTGGTGGCAGGTTATTCCACACTTTGGAAGCTGCATAACGGAAGCTACCTTTAAAAGCGCTAGTAGGTACCTTATTACTACAAACGGAATGCAAAAGACGAATCTTTATCGTTTAGATTTCAAAGAAAACATAAAAAACTTGAGAGGTGTCAAGGGACACCCGGATGGAACGAAGTTCCTTTCGATTAATTAGTGAAGGAATTGTAATATAATTTTATTTTTTTTAATTTATAATATTTTTTTTATTATTAACTACGCACACACGCACGCACGTAAGAAGTTATACTTCATCATCTCATCTCATCTCATCTCATCGCAGCTCAGCTCAGCTCAGATCAGCTAAGCTCAGCTCAGCTCAGCTCAACTCAACTCAACTCTTTAGCAATATCTGGCTTGCTTTCTATAAGAGAGAGAGAGAAGCAGACAGAGAAACATGCGACGCCGCACAGCTTACAATAGCTTACTATAGCAATAATGCTTGATCTGCTTGCAAACTTTGTACCTACCCACCAAAAATACAAGAAGTTTTTATTAGATTGTTTTTCCAACACAATCTTTTTGGATGGAGGGCCTCATTAGTGTCGTGACAACTTTTCGTAAGAATTTTTTCCGTCTAGCCCCCTTTCACAACGCGCGATAAGGAACTTCGTTTCAAAATGGAACCTTAGAAGAAAAGCATTTACAGTAGATATAGGTATTGTTTTGACCTGAATGTATACCTATTCATAATATAAGGAACCCTGGCTACGTTAATTTGATTTATGTTTTTCCGTAACCGTGTTAATTCTTGCTAGCACAAAAAATGGTTGTCACAATCAAGCAAATTGAATAGAAATTAACGGTGTATCGTCCTTGTGATAACAGTAATAGGTTGTACAAACAGAGGACCAAAGCCACCGACATTGTTTGAGAAGGTTTTTAATATTATTGTATCTCGCTTCGCCAGTGGGATTTGTAATTTTTTGTATCATTTAAATATGTCACCGGATCATTGTAAACTGGTAAATAACTTAAAATTTTGAACTCTTTATTTTCAATAACATTCGGATATTACCATATTTGGATGAGATTTATTGTATTTATTAAAATCTTACGGTGTTAATTTACTTTTTTAAGACATTAGGGAAAACAAACAGTAGTACCTATATGAAGCAATATTGTTACTATCCGGTGACAGACAGATGCTCTAGAGACCAACTTTTACTAGAATCATTTGAAAGAGGAGATAAGGGTATATAAATATATAATATCATGGGAAACTATACTTGGTGGCGGAAAAACAATACTTCAGACACTTAAGTTAAAATATCTGTAATTATACGACAACTTTCAACCCGCACCGAATAAACATACGATTAGTTTAAAAAAACTGAGTAGCAGGTTCTTAATAAAAAAAAAATTATAGAGAATTTGAATTTAGAGTCCGCTAATCGGTATTAAACTATGCATGTAGTTAGCGAGTTTTATAAATAAGGCTAAAAATTTTTGGTCTCGGATAGCAATCAAAATATTTAAAAAAAATGATAAGATTGAAAAAATTAAGGCCAAGATAAAATATAACGCCGTATATTCAGCCACAGATAACGTACTATTAAATAACAATGTATATATATACAAGCTAATAGATCACAAAATAGATCGGGCTGTCGAGCACAGAATTAACACTAGATGGATGAAATGGCGGCAGGTCACCAGGACTATTTGCGACTCCCGCATTCCCCTTAAACTTAAGGGGAAGATTTATAGAACAAAGTTCAGACCTGCTGTCTTGTATGGTTCAGAATCTTCTTCTTCTTTCTGCCCTTATCCCATGTTACTTGGGGTCGGCGCAACACGTTTTCTTCCTCCATTCTGTCCTGTCAGTCGTCACGCTCACACTGTATGAAAGAAAAGGGAGTTCCCTTTTCTTTCATACAGTGGTATGTGTGCCTCACACAATCCATCCATCTTTTCTTTGGCCTCCCTCTCCCTCTACATCCATCTACATTTATATTCATAACTCTTTTGGTTACATGTGTTTCATCCCTCCTCTTCACATGACCATACCAAGAAATGCGGTTCCCTTTCAACTTTTCTGTGACTGGCGCCACTTCTAAACTACCACTAATGTACTCATTTCTCACTTTATCCATTCTCGTTACTCCACACATCCATCTCAACATTCTCATCTCCGCTACATGCAGATTGGTCTTTTCCACAGCCCAACATTCTGATCCATACAGTACGACAGGTCTAATCACGGACTTATAGATTTTCCCTTTTAACTTAAGGGGCATCCGTCGGTCGTAAGTTGTTCCAGTGACCTGTAGCCATTTTATCCATCCTGAGTTGATCCTGTGCGTTATGGCTGAGATGAGAATGCTAAGAGCGATGTGTGGTGTTACGCGCATGGATAGAATTAGGAATGAGTGTATAAGAGGAAGTCTGAAAGTGGCACCGCTGTCTGAAAAGTTGCGTGGAAATCGGTTGTCGTGGTATGGGATGTGAAGCGGAGGAACGAAGAAAATGTTGTGAGGAAAGTCTTGTGTATGGATGTGGATGGCTATAAAAGTAGAGGATGGCCAAAGAAACGATGGTTGGACTGTGTGAAAGATGATAATTATGGGTAAAAAGGGGGTGACTACAACTGAGACGACGACTAAAAGGATAAAGGAGAAAAAAACATGTTGCGCTGATCCCAAATAAATTGGGATAAGGGCAGGAGAACAACAATACAAGCTAATAAAAATAAATGAAATATGTACAAGCAGCATAAAAAGGGGAGGCGAAGAAGTCATTGGGCATCTAAAAAATCATCCGCATCGCTGTCAACGGGAGAGCTGCCCAGAACACTGGCAGCATTGACATGTTTAATGGCAACATATTGATATCTAAAAATGTGTACGCTAAGATTAGTTGGTTCGCTCCGGGTCTGCTAATGGTGTTTCAATGTAATCTGCACTATTTAGCCCTTCTCACGGCCCCGCGTGTCACATAGGATTTAAATAAGGCTATTTACATGCTGGGCACACTATTTGAAAATGAACTAAAATTTCGAGAGACTATAACCGAGCCGATAAACTAAAATAGACTTTTCATCATGTGTTGTCGTTGACACTATTAGGTAAATCCGTCAGGCCCCGCGCGTTTCCAATCAGAGACGCGACAATAGGTTTTTAATTGTGTCTGCCATTTCAGGGCCTGACGGGTTACAGTTTACAAGAGGGAATGATTTTTTCTTGCACGAAAAATGGCTGCTGAGTGATTGAAGTTTAAAACATCTTTTAGCGGATATAGGTCATTATTTTTACTGTCATCACCATTATCATAATATAAGCCCAAAGATGTCCACTGCTGGACAAAGGCCTCCCCCAGATGTACCGATCCTGTGCGTCTCGCATCCTTCGTATTTCCGGCGACCCTGACCAGATCATTAGTCCACATTGTGGGAGGCCTTCCAACGCTACGTTTGTGGTACGTACCCGGTCGCCACTCCAGAACGTTTCAGCCCCATCGACCATCGGTTCTGCGAGCAACGTGCTTTTTTTTGCCACTTATGTTTGCCTATTTTTACTATGTGGACGTGTTTTAATTCGTTTTGAGCGTTTCTCAATTTGTGAAAAACGCTACATATTCCTGTCAATGTAATTCACTACTTACTCTTGATATACTAGGTACTTGACGTTGTAAAACGCAAGTGTACAATCGACCTAAGTTCGTCTCAGAGCGAGGATTTGAATAAGCTATACAGTAGTGTGAAGAAATAGTACTAAAGTTGAGTTGTGGGAACTGAAACACTGTTGGGAAAGCACTGATTTTATGATAGGGCTAAAGTATGTCATAGAATTTACATAACCATTGCAACAGTTGCAACAGTTCTATTTGTTAAGAAAAGGAAAAGTCATGATGATTAACTGGCTATTTAGTATAGTTATGTACTTTGTAAAATATTTAGAGCAGTGGTGGCCTAGTGACAATAGCCGTAAATTGAGAGTTGTAGATCATTGGTCCGAACCCAGCCAGGCGCTTTGCTTTCTGTAAATTATTCCATCACCACTGTTCAAAAAACGGTGAAAGAAAACATCGTGAGGAATCCAGCTTGTCTTAGAATCAGGTATTTGAAGACATGTGACATCTATCAATCCGGACAGGGCCCGCGTAGTAGACTACAGCCCACTCCACCTCACAGAGAGAAGTCTTGTGTCTCAAGTGGAAATATTAAAAACTGGTTTTATGCTTTATGATTACGTTCTGTAAAATTGACTTGTTGTATGTAGTTGCCACCATGACATAGACAATCCCTTTCCCACGCAAGGATGTTGGAAAAGGTGTCATCGTCAAGAGGTTTAGCAGTAGAGTCCTTCAGTCGTCTTTTTATCCCACTGCGCGACGCAAAGGAAGGGTACTGTGTTTATCAATCTATGTACTATGTATGTTTGTTCCTTTGTGGCGCTCTAGAGACCAAAAGCGTCGGCCGATTTTGATAATTCTTACGTCAATTGATTGGTCTTAATCTGACGCCTGTCACTAAAGACATGACAGTAATCAAAATTTAATATGGCGAGAACCAGATACCATATTGTTAAAAAGAATAAAAAATGAAAGTCGAGTAATTAAGTGGGGTATCAAAATAAAGGGTTCGAGGAGGCCATTCCATGAAATGCATGCATGGAAAGGGCATGAAATCAATAATTGAACTAAAATCACCAACAACTGCATCAAATTGCTTGAAAAATTAATTGTTGGGAACTTTTTAGTAGTTTTTTGCAGTCGGGTTTTTTTTTTCTTTTTTTACAACAACTTTAACAGATTTCCTATAAACGATAAACAAATTAAATACGTCTATCTCTTATTTCAGCAGTCTGATGGTAATTTCTGTTCTGACTGTTCATCGAGAGTCCATACCTCTGTACACTTATGGACATAATACTGCCAGTAACGCACTGATACAGTTATGAACATAATAATCTCAAGAAAAAATAAAATCTTCTATCCCACAACACATATTTTTCACTTCCAATTCAATACAAAAATTTCTACGAAATCGAAATCAAATCGTCTTGAATACCATCAATATATAAAATACACTGTCGAAAGGAATTTCACGCGTAACACGCGGTGACAAGTTGGAAAAATGACGTGTCAAAATGTAAGATAAATCTCTAGGTCGTAGTTATGTGCACTCAAAAATTGTTTCTATTTATCAACCCTTCTGATTGAACCGTGACGAAAATGTTGAGGAGTACACTCGTGTAGAACGGTCTTAAGAGCGTTAACTTTTGAATGGTGATGTTAAATGAGTGATTATTGTGCAATAGCTTCAAAAGACCGAATGGTTCTAGAGTGGCAACCACGTACCGGGAGACGCTGTATTGGAAGGCCTCCTATAAGCTGGACAGATGACCTGTTGAGGGTCGCGAGATCCTATGAATGCGAGACGTACAGGACCGGTCGTTGTGGTGACACTTGGGAGTTTTCTTGGAGGTCTATGTCTAGCAGTGGACAAATTTCAGCTTAAATGATGATGACGAGCATCAATTGACAGCTCCTATTAGATAAACCATTGACGATTTGCTGATAATTGTTGCAGTTTACAGCAAGCTTCAGTTCTGCAGTAGATTTTTTCAAGTTGGTAAATAAACGACGACAATATTAGCAGGTTAATATATACACACACAAAACCCTCACAAAAAAAAAGAAATATAGAGGTATGAGCACAAAGGCAAGCATGTTTTCAACTACGATTGTTCATCCATTTAAAGAAAAGAAAGAAAAAATATTTATAATTTGTTGCATTTTTGTTGTTAATACGTTTTTAACATTGTATTTCCACAGATTTGCTGATGACTTAGACATTATACAATAATTTATAATAATTGTGTAATAATTATATAAAGCAAAAAGAATAGTCCTAAGAAAGAGAGTCGGCAGAGAAGATTAATATCTTAAATAAAAAAGGGGTAGCGGATAAATTCGTAACAGAGTTACCGCTCCCTTGGGCACTCAGGCAGGGAAGGAACAGGGGTGGGTATTAGTCAGTAAGAGTCTGACACGCCCTCCAGCTCCATCCAGAGCTGGAGATGTCATTGTATGAATTCCCACCCCACAAAAAAAAAAGCTGTAACATGTAATACAGGTTTATACCTATAATAAACACCAGATCCGGACATACACTTGACTGAAATTGATTTTACTATGTTAGTTAATTTTTATCGTATTAAGTATTGTTTTTGTAGGAGAAAAAAAGATTTTATTATTATGTCGTTCATTAATTTTCTATACATATATAAATTATAATTTTAAATATTTCTTACAAATCATATAAAAAAGAAAAAAAAAACATTTAAAATTATAAAAAATAGTAGTCCGCCGGTGTCGGGAGCAGGGTCCAAGCTACCGGTGGTTAGGGCTCCAGAGACAGGAACCTCCTCACAATGCGAGCCGTATCGAGGAGTACTGCGTTCTGTATCAGGCCCTTGATCCAACCGTGCAACGACAGCTTCGACAGGTGGTCGAATTTCGTTATTATTATTATTGACATTTTTGTACACAACTGTACATTGCAACGGCTTCTGTCGGATGCCTGCAAAAAATGTTATGAACGATGGTAGAAGATTAGAAATACTATCAATAATGGTGTCGCCGCATCCACTTATAATGTTTTGTGGGGGCCATGACACCATCAAGTTTGTTTAAGACTTTCTATACAGGCTGTTGTGAAAGTGTCTTTACATTTTCTTTGTTCGATGATATTGATTTTGGTTGTAGTGAAATATCGGCAAACGTTTTCTCAATAATTTCGATAAATCCACTTAGAAGACATTTTAGGAATACAACTAGAAAATGACAAAATCGGATATCAGAGATTCAATGTCTGAATTATGTCCCAAAAAAAGAAGACTTGAAAGGTACTTAGATGAGAAGAAATGTGTTTTTGATACACCACCAACTAGAAGAAAATTCCAGTTTTCAGCAAATATGTCAAAATACTACATTTTGGACCTTAATAAAAAAAAAACTACATAAAATTCATAGGAACAAACAACGTACCAAACAGAAAATTCGTTAAAACTATAACACCCCAATAGCAGAGACACGTTCGTTTTTCAAAAAATCATTCCTTTTCCATTGTGCAGGGAAAGGCCATTGTTAAAATGATCGATAGTATTGTCCACTGTCTATTAGTTTGGATTGCATACAGATTTGAGCGTATCGTCTATTCGTACGCGCCCGTGCGGGACGAATCGAGCGTTGAGTGAGTCATTTAGATTTATCGATTATTTGATGGTGCATCACTAGTTCTGTTTGTTTTTTTTTCGGCGTTGAACGTATGGTGGAATAAAGTTCTATGGTAAAATATTGCAGGTTTTATTTTCCAGTGCAGTTTTAACATCGGTTTAAAAGGAATTGTTGTAGCACTTCTGTACATGTTTGACAGCACATAATTATTTCCCGAGTGGAAAACAGTTGAAAATCTATCACATCTTGTCTGCCCAAACAATTCGCACATCAGTGTACGAAACATTTGAAATCTGTGTATAATCGAGTATGCCAAACACTTGCAAAGAGCTCCATTAACGATTACAATTAATCTGGCTGATGAATGTTTGCCAGGATGTGACCACTCAATTTGGACAAACATTTGGTCAAACCCCTCGTGTTTGCTGAACACTCCAGGTCTAATGAGGTCCTATTGTGGATATTGGTTACCTCTGACATCGAGCTCTATTGTTCTTGAGGAATGTGTGGATTAAATGCTGAGAGGTGGAAAAATAGAGCTCTTGATTAGAGAGCGCTTTTTGGGCTGATTGACTTAGAAAATGGGGGCAGTGAGAGTACTCTTTAAGGATGTAGCTATGTATCGTAAGTCTAACCAAATATTTTCATAAACAATGTTGGTACTCTACACACTATGTAAATGTGAAACTGTCTGAACTATCTGCTAGGATCGATCTCTGTTACCTACCACTCACAGGCCATTAGCTTTCAAAGCAAGAGTGAACCTGAACAGGTATCTTTTGGGCTTTATCGTTCCATTGTTGTAAACTTCGTCCATCACTGGCTGGATAGGTCCACTCAAATCTGCGTGGTACTTTCCTAAAAAGCTTACTTCAGACATTATTCAATTTAATTCAAAATATTTAATTCGGACAAGGTACATCCATATTTTGGTTAGTTACAGTTGGTACTTACAAAACTATGTTAGTAATAATTTTGACAACTAGTTACTACTCGTATTTCATTTATTTATGTTTTCAGACAAAGTTCATTCCAATTAACAATTTAACGCTTATAAAATAATAAATTGAATATAAAATTCACACATACAATAAATACTCAACATTCAAATCAATTCAAATTACAATACATACACATGTCATTCAAATCAAATAGATTATAAAAAACATACATATTCAATAAGAAAATAATTGTAATGTAATTAACCTGCATGGTTCTCATATTATTTGATCAGTAGGTACCTACACATTGTATGGATTGCAAAAGAGACTTTGACCTCTGAGTTTCGGTGTGTAAATATAGATTTACACATTTAAATAATAGTATTTATAACCTATTTAAAAAATAAAAATCATTTATTAGTTTTCATCAGGCGAGATCGGGGTCAAGTGTTAGCTAAACTCAAATATAAATGAATTATTAGGGAAAGAAACACAGACACCTCTTAATAGTATCGGCACGTTTGGAGCAGTGGTGGAGCGATTGGCTGCTGCGTTGCGTGTTGCGGTTTCGATCCCCGCACGAAAAAATATTCGGTAGTATTGTACGGCCTACAGATAGTGTTCCGGGTCTGGATGTCTTGTGTATGTGACTTTACATGTTTGTGAACGCACCTAAGTAACAGGAGTAAATCCTAGTGTGGGGCAACATTAAAAAAAATACTTAAAAGTTAATAGAAACATAGCAAACTGTGTCATCAACTTTAATCCCTTTTTTAGGGTTCCGTACCCGAAGGATAACTAACGGGACTATTACTAAGCCTCCGCTGTCCGTCTGTATGTCAGCGGGCTGTATCTCATGATCCGTAATAGGTAGACAGTTGAAATTTTCACAGAATGTTTAATTCTGTTGCCGCTATAACAACAAATAATAAAATCGTACGGTACTTCACGTGCTAGTCAAATTGTTAAGGTATTTTAAAGCATAAAACGCAGCCACTTGATGCAGCTTTCTGTACCTACCAAACATTAATTTTGTTATTCTTTCTGAATCCAAAATCAACAACTTATTTGTGAATCTGACTGGTTTAACGTCTGACCGTTGAGCTTTTTTAACATCAAAATTAGTTTTTTTTAATAGGTTTTATACATACCATCAGTCGGCTTCCGGTTTTTACAAACTTTTATTAAACTTGCAATGTTCGTATATAAGTCGTACGCTTTAAACCATTTTTCGACCGCTTCTTAGTTTCCGATAGAGCTCAATTTTGCCATAAGTACTTATGTGAGTCCAGTGGCAATGTAAAATTACGATACCATCGAGCTGATTTGATGATGGTGCAGGGATGTAGGACTGGGAACTCTCTGATAGCAGATGGTAGGTGTATTTGGGCTTGTTTTCTATGAAATAAAAAACTTGTTTTTTAAGTTCTGTTTTTACTTTTAATTTATTCTTCTTCTTCTTCCGCCTACCCTTTTTTTTTGGTTGGGTAATCATCCAATGATATCTTCCGTTCTGGGTGGAGCGGGAGAGCGTGTCAGACTCTTACTGACTAAAACCCACCCCTGTTCCTTTCTTGCCTGAGTGCCCAGGGGAGCGGTAACCCTGTTACGAATTCCCTGGACCCATTATTTGAGGTCGGGTCTCCTTAATTTTCTGCGCCAAACTATTCAGTCCTGGGTTGTCGGTTTTGAGAATTGGACTTTCTTTAGGCCTCTTTTTATATTTGTAATTTATTATATTTACAAAAAACTGAATTTGCCACTACGCAGCTGCAAACCTAGTCTAAGATATCAGCCAATCAAATCACCGAATAACACAACCCATTACCCACAACAAATCAAGCTAATCACAGACTAATAACTGCCACTAATATCAGTTTATGTCCGCCGATAAATCATGACCGTGATTATATCGGCAACTTGTCAATAACTTGGCTAGGTAATCACTCAGGCGACTATCTGGCAGGTCACTGCCGCTTTGTTTGCCATGCTCTTATCACTGCGCGTATTGCAAACATGGCAAAGCTATGGACTAGGCCGTGTGTATGAATTAGACGGATATGGTATGTGTGGAAGGATGAAGTGTTTGTGTTTGTTCGAGTAATGTGTTGTTGAGGACCATTGATGATGGCTGTGTTATTAATTTCAAGTAGGTTAGAACATTGATTAATTTTAACCGAATACCTACTGCAACTAATTTTAGAAAGCGGATTTTACAATTTTTTCTCTATTTATTTTTTCAGCTGTAATTATTTGCTAGTTTGAGTCTTAAATAAAACATAAGTATGCTGGAAGAAGTATGGATGGTTTAGTCTAGTCAGCAAGTACTTTTTTGTTATTCGATTCAGAGTAGCATGTAGATGATTTTAGAAACAAAAAAGAAAATACACTTAAAAGTGAAAAATAACTTTAATTTCGGAAGTCGGTGTTTGTATTTTATTTCTTCGTTAATTGACACCGACTTCCGAAATTAAAGTTATTTTTAAATTTTAAGTGTATTTCCGTTTTTGGAAGTCGGTTGTATTTTTTGTAAAAAAGTTTTTTATTTTTCATTTTTGAGTTGTAATACCCCAGAACTAAAACTAAATATTAAAGTTACTTCCGAATTGATAACTCCAATAACATAGAAAATGGAATTTAAACATACTCGTCTTTGGACCAAAACGTCATCTACGTAGACACATGTTTTGTTTCTGTTGATTTTTTCAAAGAGCGCTAAAGCAATTTCGATAAAATTTATATGGGACCACCTCTGGAGTATACTCTTTCGGATAAAAAAGAATTTTGAAAATCGGTCTAAAACTGACAGAAATCGCTGGACATAAATAAAAAAAATAAAAAGAACATACATATAGTCGAACATAGAACCTCCTCCTTTTTGCGAAGTCGGTTAAAAAATAAGTTTTATCCTATTTATATTATTAATGTGAAAGTTTGTATGTTTGTGCTTCAATCACGCAAAAACGTTTGACGAGATTTGAATCAAATTTTACACACAGATAGATTATAACCTGGACTAAAACATATGCTACTTTTTACCATGCGAGCAAAGCCGCTGGCAGAAGCTGGTATATAGTAAGACTTTGCTGGTTGAACATAAACATTGCAAATGTGTTAATTTTTAAACTATAAATCTGAAGTTTTTTCTTCCTTGGAGCTATTCTTGAAAGGCTTCAGAATAAATCCCATTGAAATATTGGGTCCTTACATATGAAATTGGCGTTTTTTTCTCACATATTATAGAGAACCTCGTCACTTCTATGAATTAAAATATTCATCAATTGCTTTATATATATCGAATAATGACCGTCATAGACAACTGCCAATAGTAAAAATACCATACTTACAATTTTAAAAACAAAAAAAATACCTTAAAAATGACTCCTCTTTTTGTTAGCAGAAATGACCACTATATTTGTTTTAACTTAGCCAAAACTTATTTTTGTTACTAAATCTAAGTGGCATACGTTATTTTAAATTTTTAACTATTGCATAAAAGTTTTAAATTAGTGTTCCTATTTGTTAAATAAATTAAGAGAATGTTAGTATGAAAAATGCAACTTCTTTAAAATTCTCCATACCAAACGCTGATTTCATAGGACCTTATAATAAGAGTAGTACAAAAAAAAAAACTACTACTACATTACTAATTTCGGAAGTCGCTGCAAAAAAAAAACAGCGACTTCCGAAATTAAAGTTATTTTATAATTTTTAGAATTCGGTTGTATTTTTTGAAAAAAGTTTTTTATTTTTTATTTTTCACTTTTTAGTTTTTTTTTTTGTTGTACACCAGAAGTAAAACTAAATATTAAAGTTGTGCCCGAATATCGATAACACCAATAACATGGAATTTGAACATTTGGAGACACCCAAAACGTCATCTGTGTATACATATTTTTTGTTTATGTTGATTTTTTCAAAAAGTGCTGAATCACTTTCGATAAAATTTTGTATGGGACCACCTCTGAAGTATGACCTATCATACAAAAAAGAATCATCAAAATCTATTCTCAAATGGCGGAGTTATCGCGTAACAAACATAAAACAAAATATATATATACGGTCGAATTGAGAACCTCCTCCTTTTTATTTCATCGGTTAAAAAAAAAACATACAGACGAATTGAGAACCTCCTCTTTTTTGAAGTCGGTCAAAAACCGTTTTTTTGTTAACAATTTACGTAGTTGAAAAATTAAAACTTTAATAATAACTTTAATTTTAATTTGGCGCAGTCGTGAGGCACACGCTATGATTTTATTTTTTTTAAATTAACTTTTGGATTGTCACTTTTTGTAATTGTCACTTCTTTTTTTATTTTTAGTTAATTTGCGTGTACCTGTACTGTAGCCAAATAAATATTTTTCTTTCTTTTTTTTCTAATTAATCATTGATTTTTTTAAAGAAAATCAACTCATGGTTGTTTTTAATAAGAAAAAAATATGAGGTAATGATATTCCGAATCGAATGACACCTGGTTCATATTTTTCGTAGACTGCTGAGAAAAGTTGAACAAAATACACTTGTTGACTAGACTATTTTTAAATATAAGACAAACAACCCCTTAAGGTTTAGCTTCTGCTCAGGGGTCGTGGATAAATTCGAAACAGAGTTACCGCGCCCCTGGGCAGTCAGGCAGGGAAGGAATAGGGGGTATTAGTCAGTAAAAGTTTGACACGCCCTCCCGCTCCACCCAAAGCGCGACATAGTCATAGGATGATTTCCCACCCCAAAAAAAAGGTTTAGCTTATGAAATTATTATTAAATGCAAATCTCACTTGAAACTAATTCATACTCAAAGTATTTATTGACATTAATGAAGTACAGGCACTTGTAAATTAAATTAGCTACCTACGTCTACCTGGTACCATTTTATTGCAAAAACCTAAAATGCCGCGTCCACACCACCCGCTTACACATTCCCAGGTACACAGTCCACACACACCAGAAGCCCAACTCGAACCTGATTAATAGCATCCCGACAAGCACGTCCAAATGAATACTGTTTAGATCTAGATATTTAGACCGGCAGACACATTGATGAATGTAGTCGAGTGCTGAACTGTGCCGGCAATTTCTGCCTCAATAACTTAGGGTAGGTTCAGCTGGATTTAGGGTTGGATAGTGCTGGATTTTTGGGACTTAGCACTGTGAATAGGGGTTCTAAGATTGGAGAGATGATGGAACTAATCAAGGGTTAGCTTAGGTGGTGAAAAACGGACCATCATCGTTGGAACAACTACAACAATTGGTGGGAGAAACAATTCTCCCACTGCTGTATTTAAGCCCCTCTCAGTATCATGCTTCCCTGGTACATGTGAGACTCATTCAGGTCTTCCTACAATCTTGTGTGACGTCAAATATGGCTGTAATGCAAAACAATCAGGTTGTCTGAGATTAATGGGACTTTGTGGCCCCCAATTAATGATAAAATAAATAAAATTTAGACTTAATGATGAAATTAGCTGAATAGGCTAGGGTTCGTCAAAATAAAATTTCTTCCTTCACAGATCATTGTAAAAAGAGCATCTGAAGTGTAATCAGATAAAGGCCCAAAAATTTTATTCCAGAGTCACAACGAAAAACAGCCAATAACTCTAACCTCATTCACCGGACCACTCATATCTCTCGATCAGTCGAAATGAAGACACACAACCTGATATAATGAGCCCATTGGCCAGATGCTGTATCATTATTACATGATATCCTGGCCGAACATTAAGTAGACAAACGGCACTCATTACCAGCTGCAAGTAGGTCATGGTAGGTACCTATGGTCCCGGGAAAACTGGCCGATCCTCCCCGAGATTGATTCGGGTCTTTAATAATAAATCTGGCTTTGTTTTGTTTCTTTCTAATTAGCGTTAGTTATATTAAAAGTTCTTTTATTGGGACAGTAAAGTTGAGACGATTCGTGCTAAATGCCAATTGTGTCTTGTCTATTCTTGATTCGTTTTGTCTATACATAGTGTATTAACTTGGAGTTTTTGTTGCATTGCCAAGATGATTCTAAAAGCAATATTTCGTAATCTATCCATATCGGTAATATTTCGTTGTATGGCAGTTTTCTACTATACATTCAATCACTAAACAAAAAGTAAGTAAGTTTGAGGTTAAAACATGGGCTCATCTAGATTTTCGGGATATAAACAGCTAGTCGACTCTTCACGTGACCAGAGAGCTTCGCTTTACACATTCAGCATTGCTATTCAACGCGGCATACAGCGGCAAAGGTGCCGTCGTCATGGGCACTTTTCTCTTTGAAAACTATGGGGATGAATTTTTTGATGCCCAGTGAGATGTTTTCATTTTGTAAATACTTATAACTAAACAGTCAAGTAATGGAGTTTAAAAAAAAGAAATTTTCCTATCTATATGTTTAAAATAAATGTAGGTATTTTTAATGAATAGGTCCAATGAAAAGCTTATTAACCTGATTAATATTGGTACCTAAAGAGCCTAAAAAAATGTTTACTTCCTAACAAAAGTCGTAGGTGATTTCAGGCTTGAAGGAAGCATAGGTCAGCGTTGGGCCCAAAATACTAACGTTACGCTCCACTTAAAATAATTGGCTGGTCTTAATGGAAGCTTTGCCGTAACGTTTAAT
Organism: Polia nebulosa; assembly: GCA_951329385.1. Lineage (NCBI taxonomy): Eukaryota > Metazoa > Arthropoda > Insecta > Lepidoptera > Noctuidae > Polia > Polia nebulosa. The sequence goes on along the minus strand of OX589593.1, from coordinate 8,593,212 downwards.
AAGACTGCTGTAAAAGGTTTCCTTGTGGAGATCCTGACTGAGGAAAACACGGGGAATCCTGGCTATATAAACCTTGATAATGCTGGAACTTGTCAAGAAAATGTTGTTAAAAAAAAGCTGTGCCAAATCAAGTGCGAGACGAACACGCGCGCAAAGGGTTCCGATCGAATAATATTTTTATAAAATGTTTAATAAAAAAATACGTACACAGACTTTTTATAGTTTTCCTGTAGCCTATTATGTAAAGAACTATTTTCAGTATTATTTTCTAAAATATTAGTTTCGGAGGTAAAGGGGATAAATGGTCAAGTTCGTAAGAGACGGTCAGACAGGCAGACAGACAGTCACATGAGTAATTCTACAGAAATATTGATGTTAAAAAATAATATGTATCATCAATACACTAAGATGAATAAGGGGTAGGGTTGTAGGTTCTACATCTGTAGGTGTGGCTAAATCTGTATCATCACTTACGAACTACCCATCAGACCTGACATCACAGAAATCGTGCATCGCGTAAGCAGAGTTAGGTATACGTAGTTTTTAATTACCTTATCACCTCTGCGTAAATGTTCCTTGACACTGAGGGGATGCGCAAGAAAATGTATAAATTCTAGAGCTCAGGAAAGTACCTTTACCGTTTCAATAAACTTAACCAATTTGCTCTTGAATGGTGTCTGAATGTTACTATTTATTTATGCTGAATTCCAACTTGCATTCAGATTTTAGTGAGCTGAGTTAGAAATTCATCTGCAATATTTTTTCCAATACTAACCTGCACTGGACCCGTGTGGTGGATTACGGCCCCATTCTCTTTCCTAGAGAGCAGGCCTGAGTCCCAGCAGTGGGAAAAGAAATAAGGCTGATTATGTATGATAAGTTATTTATTCCTATACATCCTACTAATATATGAGTTCAATCGTACATATTAATGCGAAAGTTTGGATGGATGGATGATGTTTGTTACTAAATCCCGCCAGAACGGCTGAACAGATTTGGACGGAAATTGTAACAGAGATAGATTGTAGTCTGTGATTGTAGAATGGGAGAAGTACTAATTAAACGCGGCAGAAGCTACTTTTCTATAGAATTTATTAAAGTAATCTTTCACTTTCTTCCGTATTTTATATAACCAGCTACATATATTTGTTAACCTTTTCGATAAGCCTCTTGCTCAGGGCTCCGCCCGCACACGTGATGGCTCGCTATGCACATAGCCCCATTGCACCGCTCTCCCCACAAATTGAGTTACAAAACGATTCTTTGCTGGACCGGACGAGTGCCTCTCAAACTTTCACAAAGGAACCATTTTATTGTTGGACGCAACAACCAAGGTCTATATTTTTATACAAGGACCTCGTTTTTCTGCTGTATAGGAGGGGCTTAACGTTGTGTAGAAGTTTCGTGTTGTTATTTTGTTGGTACTGCAGAAGTTGTTTGCAGTTTTACATTATACAGTTGAGTTAGTTAAGGTAACATGCTTAGATCTTTGGCACTAACAGCAGCCCTGGGAGCCCGAGACCCGAATTATCATACAATTTTTACAGTATTTTTCAAAGTCATGCTTGTCCGTCTTACAGAGGAACAAATTTGCTTTGTATATACAGTTTGCTGCTTAGGTTAGAAAAGGTTTCTCAAAGATTTACTTTTATTGCAATACCACCGTAATGTGACCGTAGAAGATAAAATCCGCAAAATCCTTGCAAATGTCATTGCTTTAATTTAATTTAATATGCACTTCTTTCACTCCATAATTCCATTTTTAAGGAAACTTTGAGCATCGCAGTTGAATAGTGAAAGTGGTGACGTCAGCTCATGTTCGTTACCGCGCTTCATTGTGATTCACCCTCAAGGGCACCGACAGACAGTCTTCAACTGTCTTGTTGCAGTACTAATGACGCAAAAATCAACTAAACGCTTTTCTACTGAGGGAGAAGTTGACAGACGGCTTTGTTATGTATTTTTTTTTTCAGGTTTATTTGTGAATTTTTGGAGACTTCTGCTACTTGCTATGGTATATAGATTTTTTGCCAAACTTTTGTGGTTAGTGTTTTACTGACAGTGCCTTTAAAACTGTCAAAGCGTGTCTGCGATAAATCCTTCTTCAGAAAACTACTGATGTAATTCAGAAAAAATATAAAATCAATGCCACAATCCGAATCTGTCCACACACTCCTTATAAAAGCCATCTTCTAAATTGAACAACTTTTTTACACATAAGACTCACTTCATAGCCGCTCCATTTTTGACTTCTTAGCAAACTGAGTTTAGAGACAATTTTCACGGAGTTTTCTTTCAAAGTTTCATTATACCACGGGCGAAAATGAAGGTACGAATCGAACGGAGTTGGGAACAAAACCGATATATCTTCGAAGTTGAGTGGAACGCTTTTGGGGACTCCAGGGTTCGATTGTAGACTTCGGTAGTTTCAACTTGAAACTGCTTCAGAACCTGTTTATTTTGTAGCAGATCTGATAGTTTGATTTGTGAACTGGTGAGCTTCATACGTTCTACTTGGAGTTTTATATGTTTTTGAAAACTAGATCTCTTTAGACAACTTGTGATCTGTTCGAGTGTTGTTTAATAGAGTTTCTTGTGGCGTTCTTACTTGTTTGTTGGTACAATGTACGGTACAACCACGGAAACTATGGGCAGAATATTATTGTGACCTATTTTATTAACCGACAAATTCGGATGTTTGTATTTTTTTTATGTATGTATGTTCGGGCATAACTCCGTCATTTAAAGACGGATTTGTAAAATTCTTTTTCATTCGAAAGGGCTTTATTCCGAAATGGTCCCATTTAAATTTCATAATAATTTATATATCTGATGATGAGTTTCGTAGAAAGACAACGGAACTCTTTAAAAAATGACAGCACATCGACTGCGATTGCTGCGATCGTATGTCTATGTAGTGTAATTTTTAGAAAAAATAGATATAGAACAACACACACAAGAAATAGAACAGACTTCCAAAAAAGTACAAAATAACTTTAATTTCGGCAGTTGGTGTCAAAAAACGAAGACACAAAACCAGAAACACCGACTTCCAAAATTAAAGTTATTTTGCACTTTTTTTAAAGTCTGTTCTATATTTTCCATATAAAAGTGTTTTTTTAAGTAAAGTCTTGCCAGGCATACAGATAAGTAACTTCTCTCTTGCAACCTACTAATGCTTTACAAACGGTAAAAACACTTAAAAAGACTCTTCAAAAAAACAAAAGTTAAAAGCCCCGAACAAGCGAGAAAGCGCAGAAAAAACACTCGATATTCTGACAATCCTTACTGGGCCGTAATCTTTTAAACCTTGGCGCCCAAAATGTACCAATGCGGACCTTCCAAGCTCTCTCCATAAAAATTCTACTACTTTGAATAATTTTGTTAGTTCTGCAGTCCATCACGCTTCGCCTATGTAAATGGGGGTAGATTGAGTTTGAAAGTGTATGTAACGGATGCCCCTCGAAACAAAATGCTCCTTTTTTGGGCAGAAAACTGTTGATTTATGGAAACGGGCGGTGTTATTAAAGTTTATGTGTATCAAGTTTTGTGTACATTTTGCATGTGTTTACTTACGTGTGAACTTTCCTTTTTTCTGGTCTTCCTGAAAGTTTACATTGACGAAAAACTTAACTGATTGCTAAAAGTGCAGACGATTACATTGTATTCCATATGATATTTTTTTATTTTTTTTAACCGACTTCAAAAAAGAGGAGGTATTTAATTCGTCCGTATGTTTTTTTTTGTTTGGTAGGTCATACTTCAGAGGTGGTCCCATATAAATTTTATCGAAAACGATTCAGCACTTATTGAAAAAATGAACATAAACAAAAATTATGTATACACAGATGTTGTTTTGGTTGTCTCCAAATGTTCAATGTCAATGTATTTTCAATTTAGTCTACTTCTGGGGTAGGTACAACAACTAAAAAGTGAAAAATACTTTTTTTTTTACAAAAAAATACAACCGACTTCTAAAAATTAAAAAAATAACTTTATTTTCGGAAGTTGGTGTCAAATAACGAAGAAACACATAATAAACACCGACTTCCAAAAAAAACAATTTTTTGACATTTTTAGAAGTCGGTTGTATTTTTTGTACAAAAATTTTTTTTTTAGAAAATAATCGATCTTGACAACAAGAAAAGTTTCAATCAGAGACCTCATATCCGTAAACAATAAAGCATGATGGTCCTTGAATACATAAAACAACGTCTCTATCCAATTATCCACTATCTTCACGAGCCCCGTCTAAATCAGGCGCCTGCTTGGCTTGTTAATAAAATGCCGATTTGGGAAAATTATCGAAAAACTGTCAGTTTCACCGACCCCTCCCAGCTCAGCAGGGGTTTCCCTTCCTAGCGTCTAGCGCCCAACTCATTAAAGATACTTAGACAATTGCGAAAGACGTTAATTTGTCCGTGTTTGCTGAAATTCGGAAGGTATTTTTTTGTTTTATTACTTTTATTTTGCTTACAAATTGTTGGCGGATTTATTTGTTCTGTTTTAGTCATTAGGGTGCTTTTGAATATTTAAAAGTTATAGTATAAAAGTTATAGTAAGTAGGAAGTATTCAGCAATGAAAAATTTATCCACTTTACCGATGGGACTACTTCAGTACAAGATCTGCCTAGCCTTTTGCCAACTATCTTGGGCTCGGCTGCCAGTCTTACCGGATACAGATGAAAACAAGTGTTTTACATGAAGCGACTGCCTATCTGACCTTCTTAAGCCAGTTACTGGGTAATACGATACCCCTTGGTAAGACTAGTGTTCAGACTTTCGGACTTCTGACGACCCGTAACGACTGTCAAAGATCTACGATTTACGGCCGGGACCAACGGCTTAGCATGTTTTCCGAGGCACGGAGGAGTCTCGGTATGTAAAGATGGTCACCCATCTATTGACCAACTACTGCAAGCGTAGCTTAACGTGATGGATCGAGCCATTTTTTATTCTGGGGTGGGAAATCATCCAATGACATCTCCCGCTCTGGGTGAAGCGGGAGGGCGTGTCAGACTCTTAATGAGACTACAACGAGAACTTCAGTACAAGTATCACTATATAAATGTCAGTGTGTCCTGCCCTGTGGGTGTATACGTCAAGTGTGAATAGGTTACTTCTAGGCAATCCATAGTCGACCACATCATCAATTACCATTAGGTGAACGAGAGGTAAAGCGCGACCCCAGAAAAAAAAATAGAAATGGCTAAAACTCTATAATTAAAAAGTCAAACATATTTTGTTTGGTGTGACTTCTTAATCTAAAGCAATATTTGACAGAAGCCTTGAAATTTTGTTATTTCCCAGGTTTCCAAAAACAAAAACCAATAAACAAGGAAAATCGACCCTTGGTTATACTTTTCTTTTAACTCTACACGAGCTTCTTTACGAACATGGGTCAAAGTAAGCACGTTCGGCCTCCGAAAATCTCAAGCACCACTCCCGTGGCTTAGATTCGTCAATAGACCTACAGTTAATTAGACCGTCTGTGCATGACTTGTGAGACCTTATCGAGGACCCTACGAGTCTAGATGTATGTGCTTAACGTTTCTTGGAGCTACTTAGGCGCCTACACGTTTTTATCTTCTAAGAGGATGTTTTCTTTACCCGACGAAGGAGGGTACTATTTTTTGAGACTACACACAGGGTGTAAAAAGACACATCACATAACCATCAACTACGCATACTGTACGTCTAACAAAGTAGCTTTGCGCAAAAATTATTGCTGGGAAACGACTTTCATTTTTAGGTATGAAAAAAAAAACTATTTTTTATTGCGCGCAATGTAACGCGAACACAGGCAAGTGGAGTTAAATCCCGCCCCTTCCCTCTAAGCCACGTAGGTAGTTGTCAAATACCTATGATATTCATTGCGTTTTTATAACGGCAAATGCGTAATTTCGAAAAAAAATATCGAAAATATTCAGGTGTTCACTTTTTTTTCCTAAATAAGTTAAAAAAAAATTGCGACTATGACCTTCAATATCTCCAGAACCAGTGGATTCCCAGGTATGGTCTAGTGGAAAAAAATGATCCATGAAGAAGGTGTGGCTTTCGGCTTTGGAAACTGTCTTTTTACACCGGCGATATATCTGTTTCTTTGGCAATAGTCTAAACGGCTGCATGGATTTTAACTAATGAGGAGGATCATTTGATTGGATTCGACTGCTGAAGTGACATAGGCTATATGTATTTTGAAAAAAGAAACGAAATTGCCGCCATTAGTGAGGTCATATTTATTTGTGACACGGTTAAGTGGAGTACCAAAATAAAGGGTTCACTAATCTAATGGCAGCTGACATTATTTCTTTAACTATAACTCACAAAAATGTAGAAAAAAAAATATTTTTAAAAAACCCGACTGCAAAAACTAAAAAAATTCAAACTAGTCACTTTTCAAACAGTCTGATGCAGTTGGTAGAATGCATTCTATGATTGAACTGAAATAACTGCCATTTTTTCAGTAAAGATCTTAAATGTCATTTGTTTTTAACCAGGATATTGAGAAAATATGGATTGTTCCGGATTCGCTTCACAAAGTTCGTCTTATTTTTGATTTTCCGTTTTCGCCCCACTTTTTGTTACGTTTTCGCCGCGTTTATCATTTCTTTGATTATTTTAGTTTTGTTTCGCCCCCGTTTCGTTCCTTTTTCGTCTAATTACAACGGTGCGATGCGATGCTTCAGTGTCAGATAAGGATTTTAAAGACTGCCATGACGTTTTTAATTTTAAATTAGGTATCTAGCTTAGCTAGTCATGAATTGATTTGTAGGTAGGTATTTGAGGAAAAACTTCATAACAATCGTCCTTTTTAGTGTTTCGTACCCAAAGGGTAACAGCCCTATTACTAAGACTCCGCTGTCCGTCTGTCTGTCAGCGGGCTGTATCTCACGATCCCTTATAGCTACACAGTTGAAACTTTCACAGGATGTGTATTTCTGTTGCCGCTATGACAACAAATAATAAAAATAAAAATAAATTAAAAAGTCCTTCCAGTGTTTTGTGTGTGTGTTTGTTGTGTGGGTGTTTTGTTTAGTTTATGGTACAGAACCCTTCGTGTGCGAGTCTGACTCGCACTTGGCCTGTTTTTTTTTATAATTTTCGGACCCAAAGCCCAAAACTTTCTCACTCCAATGCGCCCAAAGCAAAAATGATTCGGAACATAAAACTTTTCGTTTGCTAAGTTGACTGAATTTACTTGTTAAGAGTTCTAACGAGATCACTAATTATCGATTTAACAGAAGCCGGTACCTTTAAAAGATTACAGTTAAATAACTTTGCGTTAAGTAATTAAGACCTGGATATTTCGGGAATTCGTTTTCTGTGTAATAGACTAATGCTTTAATTAAATTGCGTTGTACTTTAGAATTATCTTGGATCAAAAGTAATTGGGATTCTTCGAGGTCATAATGTATGAAGGTATAATTTACAGGGTCAAACGTAACTTTGTGGGTGAATCCTTTGTTTGGAGCATGAAAGGATAAGCTCGGTGGTTGTATGCGAGAAAAATTGGAAAAGGATAATATGATAAACTTATAAACACGTGGATCTATAAATGTATTCCTATGTATATTCGGAACGATTTAATAGAATATTTTATAGAATTATATAAGGAGCTCGTGGCTAAAGTAATAACAGCCACACGTGTTGATCCATCAGGTTATCTACGCTTGCCGGGGTTGGTCCATGGATGGGTGACTATCTTTACATACCGAGACCCCTCCGCGCCTCGGAAAGCACGTTAAGCCGTTGGTCCCGGCTGTCAATCGTGGATCTTTGACAGTCATTACGGGTCGTCAGAAGCCCGAAAGTCTGACAACTAGTCTTACCAAGGGGTATCGTATTACCCAGACCCCATCTACAGACCCATTCTATTCTATTCTATTCTATTCTATTCTATTAGAATATATTATTGACTGGCCTGTTGGTCTAGTGGTTAGTGACCCTGACTGCTATGCCGGAGGTCGTGGGTTCGATTCCCACCCAGGACAAATGTTTGTGTGATGAGCACGATCATTTGTTCTGTGTCTGGGTGTAATTTATCTATAATATGTATGTATTTAGAAATATATAAGTATGTTTATCAGTTGTCTAGTACCCATAACACAAGCTCTGCTTAGCTTGGGACTAGATGGCGTTGTGTGATAGTTGTGGAATATTATTATTATGTTTCGGTATTTATTTTTACACATATTATTTACATTTTTAAATATTTTAAAAGAAAACATATAAAAAACATTTAAAAATATAAAAAATAGTAGTCCACCGGTATCGGGAGCAGGGTCCAAGCTACCGGTGGTTAGGGCTCCAGAGACAGGAACTTCCTCACAATGCGAGCCGTATCAAGGAGTACTGCCTTCTGAATCAGGCCCTTGATCCAACCGCGCAACGACAGCTTCGACAGGTGGTCGTCGAGGCTTTTGGCCATCAGGCCATTGGCGTATTATTATTATTATTCCGTTTATTCATTTTTTAAACATATTAATTACATTTTTAAATATTTAAATATAAAGGATAAAAAAAAAAACATTTAAAAATATAAAAAATAGTATCCCACCGGTATCGGGAATAGGGTCCAAGCTACCGGCGGTCAGGGCTCCAGAGAGAGGAACCGCCTGACAATGCGAGCCGTGTCCAGAAGTACTGCTTTCTGAATCAAGCCCTTGATCCAGCCGCCTAACGAGAGCCTCCTGAGGTGTTGGTCGAGGCTCGTGGCTATTAAGCCATTGGCTGACACGACTATCGGTACAATGATCGCTGAGTCCACATCCCACATGTCGACAACCTCGCGAGCCAAGTCAATATACTTGATTTGTTTATCTTTCTCGGCTTTCACGAGGTTCTCGTCATGTGGGACGGTAATATCAACAATCATTGCACGCCTCTCGATTCGGTCCACCACCACTATATCAGGCTTATTGGCTACAATAGTCCTGTCAGTGATGATGGACCGATCCCAGTACAATGAGATATGACCATTATCGAGAACTGGGTCGGGCGCATATCTGTAGTACGGCACTTCCGATTCCACAAGAGAGTACTTCAGAGCAAGTTGCTGATGGATAATCCTGGCTACAAGGTTGTGCCTGTGCAAGTACTCACCGTTAGCTAGACGAGAACAACCAGAGATTATGTGGCGGATTGATTCTCCCGGACGATGACATGCCCGACATATGTCAACCGTGCCGTCCTTCACAATAAATCTCCGGTAGTTATTCGTCATGATAACTTCGTCCATAATTGCACAGACAAAACCTTCGGTTTCCCCAAAGAGGTCACCGACACGCAACCAGGTTACGGACGCTAGTTGGTCTACATCGGACCCATGTAGGGCCCGGAAAAAGCGTCCGTGAAGTTCCTTACTCTGCCATACTTCCCTGCGACCGTTAGTGTCAAGCACTAGAGGTTTGCGCCAGTTCTCGTTAGCCAAGGAGAGTGGGGTAAGGCCCTTGTCCACCGCCACTACATCTCGATGCATACCCACGTCAGCAGCTAGGAAATATTCCCTCAGACTGCATACCTCGCGGTTGTGTAGGGTCTTAGCATTTAAAAAGCCTCGGCCTCCACACTTCCGCGGAATATACAGTCTCATCACTGACGAACGTGGGTGATGCATTCGGTATGCAGTTAGTAGTGTACGGACCCGCCTATCCAGGGTGTCAAGTTCTGTTTGAGTCCATTTGAGTACGCCGAAAGAGTACATCAATACTGGCATGACCCAACCGTTGAAGGCGCGCACCTTGTTTCCGCCCGATAGAAGGCTATTAAATACCTTCTTCAGGCGGCCAAAGAAGCGCTCCCTCAACGATTGCTTCATGTCAGCAACATTAATACATTATTATTATTATTATTATTATTATTATTATTCTAACTGGCTTATGAAGGTCAGATAGGCAGTCGCTTCATGTAAAATACGGGTATTCAGCTGCATCCGGTTAGACTGGAAGGGAACCCCAAGATAGTTGGGAAAAGGCTTGGCAGTTTGATTCAGAACTATTTTCGGACCTCAAAATATTGTTTCATTCGTTAGTAAAACATAAATAAATTAGGTAAGTACAACATTTCTCGTGTCTGAAGTTAATATTAACTAAGCCGTAAATGTTTTCTAGACAAAAATTCTCTCTCCTCAACACAACCGCCCCAATTGAAGCCAGCAAACGTTTTATCCTATATTTTTCTTGTACTCACGCATGGAGAAACATGAAACTAAAGTCAGTATATCAAACCAGGAATGCAGCAAAACGGAGGTAAACGAACGCCGAACGTAACGCACGTATCCCACTAACAAGTAGAAGCTCAAACATGCGCACCAACCGGGCTAATTTTGGATCATAGACTATCAAAATGAAGGAGGCTAGTCGTTTTATACCCAAATACCTATTCGAAGGTAAATATTTCATTGGAGCATGTACAGGGTGCAAAAAGACACATCACATTGCCGTCAACTACGCATACCGTACATCTAACAAAGTAGCTTTGCGCTAAAATTATTGCTGGGAAACTACTATTATTTTTAGAACAAAAACTATTTTTTATGAAAAAAAAACTATTTTTTATTGCACGCAATGTAACGCGAACCCAGGCAAGTGGAGTTAAGCCCTTCGTTCTAAGCTGCGTAGGTACTTGTCGGAAACGTTTGATATTCATTGCGTTTTTGTTCTTGCAAATGCGTAATTTCGAAAATTTGAAAAAGAATGTCGAAAAATTAGGTAACGTTTGTTTGAAAAAAGTTTAGTAAAAAACTTGGAATTCATTTTCACACAAAAGTAAAAAAAAAAATCGCTGCTTTGACCTTCAATATCTCCAGAACCAGTGGATTCCCAGGTATAGTCTAGAGGAAAAAAATAATCCAAATAATTGGTAGAATATGTGGCTTTCGGCTTCGGAAATTGTCTTTTTACACCCGTTATAGTCCGAGAGGTAAGTGACAAAAAACTAAGATATTACGTCATATTTTTTAACTCCCGCAAATCTCCATTGGATAGCCGGTCCTCCGACCAGACGGGTTTTGTGTCTGGTCCGGGAAACTGCCCGATGATGTTGATTTCGGACCGTTGTGTGTACTTAAATCTCGCGGAGAACTTGGCTTGCGCGATGCAGAATTTATGTGTTTAGTTCGTATGTGGCGTCATAGATATCGCTACCTATCGCTATCAGTCATTCGGATTTCTTAACGTTTGGCACGGGGTTACAAACAAAAAGTTAATTTGTTGAGAGCATCTTGAGACTCTAAAAACGCTAGAGAAATATCACATGGTCGACGTATATTTTTTTTGGCGATCACTTTATCAACAGCGGCAGAAGAATACAACAATGCATACAATACTAATCTCTTCTAAGTTAGAGTGAACAAGCTTCTTCTGGGTAGGTCCATTGTCGACTTTGTCTCTGACACCTCTGCCCTAGACTAGAGTCAAGAGCAAACCCATCTATAACAAAAACAGAAGACTATTGTTTTGAATTTTCTTTTCTTCTCTTTTTGGTAGAATAGAAGTTTGTAGCGGAACTGAATGCTCGGGTTGTGCTAAAAATAAGTACCTAATAGGCTATTTACTGGATCCCCAATTATGAGTACGTAACTGGTGTAGAAGTTACGAATTTTTATAACACTTAAAAGTTAATCTTCAAACTATATATAGGCCCATTTATACGGCAGATAGTTAATAGCTATAAATATAAGATTGATTAAATCAAATCTATACTTTATATAATATTCTACACCTGAAGAGTTTGTTTGTTTGCTTTTTTGGTTGGACGCGCTAATCTTAGAACCTACTGGATCGAATTAAAAAAAATATTTGTGTGTTTGAATAGTCCACTTATCCAAATAAACAGTTACTTTCGAATTTATAATATTAAGTATGAATGGAAAGACGGCTAGTATCAATGGATAAATCAGTTTTTTAGTAATAGAAAATATTAATATCCATTTACTAGGTAAGCATTTAATAATCGAGCAGAATGACCGTTAATCTATATGCAATATTATCTGTCAAACGTCCTCTAAGAGCTTTACCCAAAATAGGCACAAATCTCCACCACTGCCCAACACGTCTGCATATATCCCGCTAATCTATGCCCAATATACCTCGTAATTTCTTACCGGCGTCTCATTAATTGTGGGCACGTAGGTACCACGTGACCGCTTGTGTGGCCAACTGAGGGTCGCGATGTGTTATGTCCAAAGTCGGGTAATGGCTGACTACATGATGGGTTCCTTGTTTTAGTGGTTTGGGCGTTGCTTAAAACGTGGGGTGAGGTGGAAGTGCTGAGGGGACTTTGTGGTTCTTTTTTTTCGAGATAATTTATTTTGGGTTGTTCTTTTCCACGACAAAACTTTTTCTTCAACTCTTTTTGAAACACAAAAATACAAACTGACTTTAATATCGGAAGTCGGTATTTCTGGTCTTTTTTCGTTTTTTGACTGACTTCCGAAATTAAAGATATTTTGCACTTTTTTTGTTTCTTTGGAAGTCGGTTCTATTTTTAAACCGACGAAAAAAAAGGAGGAGGTTGTAAATTCGACCGTATGTATATTTTTTGTAAAAAAGTTTTTATTTTTCACTTTTTAGTTGTGATTCCCCATTAAATTGTGTTAACAATGCATATAAATTTATGTGATAGCAGCAATTGCGGTTGATTTGCTGTTATTTTTTGAAGAGTTCCGTTGTCTGTCTCCGAAACTCATCATCAGATCTATATGAAATCTAAGTGGGACCATTTCAGAACAAACTTCTTTCGAATAAAAAAAAGAATTTTGCAAATCCGTCTATATATATAACGAAGTTATGCCCGAACATACATTAAAAAAAACATCAGAATTGATAACCTCCTCCTTTCTGAAGTCGGTTAAAAATATATTTTAGGTAGGCAACATTGTCAAACAGCCTTAATCACTTTTTGCATAGTTAACAAAATCTCTACAGAGGGCGTCTCTGTGATAATTTTGTATGGAATCGGCTAATGATAACGTTCTACGGAAAACCCAGATTTTTTTTGGGAGTAACTATAGGTTTCTTGAATAAAGTTGTTCATTTCCATGACCAGAAGCAGTACCTACCTATCTAAAGTATGACCACATATATCTGTTACAGCCTCTATGTACACTTTGTGTGACCACATATATCCGTTACACCCTGTATGTACACTTTGGGAAATATCTTAACTTATGAGACGAGCTTTACACGAAATGGTAAAAACAGTTTGGAAGACTGAAGCTTATCATAAACAGAAGGCAGACCCGGTGCTATAACATCATATAAACAAGAATTGTATTGCCTATGTTCACTAGTGGACATCTTTCAGGTGAAATGACGCTGGTAAACTAAAAAAAAAAAATGCTATAGCTTAAAAAAAAACTAATAACACGCTTTATTTAATATTTTGCGTATTTTTCTCAGCAACCCCTTTAATTTCATACCCGTATCATGGAAATGCATAAAAAATAACTAGTCCGCCATCTTTGGAAGTCCGCCATATTTGATTTAGAGTGACGTCACTTAGCTAACCATGTATTGTCATCGGTCTTTGATAAGTGTGCGAAGTTTCAATTCAATCCAACGTTTTGAAGCGGGTGAAAATCACGTTAAAGATATTCGCGTTACATAGATACAATCTGCCTAGCCTTTTGACCAACTGTCTTGAGGTCGGCTTCCAATCTAACCGGATACAGCTGAATACCAGTATTTTACATGGAGCGACTGCCTGTCTGACCTCCACAACCCAGTTACTGGGTAATATGATACCCGTTGGTAAGACTGGTTGTCAGACCTTCTTCGACCCGTTCTGACGACCCATAACGACTATCAAAGATCCACGATTGACAGCCGGGATCAACTGCTAAACGTGCTTTCCGAAGCACGGAGGAGTTTCGCTATATAAAGATGGTCACCCATCCATAGACCAACCCTAGCAAGCATAGCGTAGCCTAATGGATCCACCCGTGCGGCTGTTATTACTTTGACCACGACCTCCTCCATACACAGATACATACCAAGCTAATAACAAAGTGTAAAAAATGTAACGATTGGGCAAGCCAGTGAAAAACACCAACTTTATAAACCAAACACCTACAAGCTGTAGAAAACCCCATACAATACATATAAAACGGTGCTGGTTTTAACTGGGTGCGCGGCCGAGCGAATTTTGTTTGAGAGCTCATAAATCTGTCACGTGTCAAAGTAAGCCGCGTATCGAACGGGCCAGCCCTCCGGTAAATTATGAACTAACCGCCTTTTGCTTTGGCCGTCGCAGGACGCTGCACGTACTTTTAAAGCATGTGTAGATTGTGCTTAAAAGTGTTGGTGGTTGTGGAAAAAATAACGGTAGTACAGCGATATTGTAGACCTCAGCTCTTTGTACTGGAGCCGGATGACAATGGAAATATTTCTTCTTCGTCTTATTCACTCAACTACCAAGCCAACTGATATAAACAGGTACCGAATAACCTAAATCAGTCTGATCGTTTTCGCGTGCTCATATATGGCGTTTATAGGTAGGTATGTGAAAACTATGTCTATGCTGCTCCAACTTGATGATACCAATATTAAACCTCTTTGACCAAAATTTTGCCACATCGACATATGACAATACTGACTTGTTCTTCTGTGAGCAGTGGTGGCTCAGTGGTAACGGCCGCGACTTACATGTTGTAGATCGTCAGTTCAAACTCAGGCAGGCGCTTTACTTTGTGTAAATTATTTCATCACCACTGCTCTCAAAACGGTGAAGGAAAACATCGTGAGGACACCGGCATGTCCTAGAACCAAAAATTCTAAGACATGTGACATCCACCAACCCGCATTGGGCCCGCGTGATGGATTACGACCCACACCCTCTCACAGAGAGGAGGCCTGTGCCACAGCAGTGGGGACATTAAAAAAGCTGATGATTCGTCTTCTTAGCGTGTCGATAAAATATACCTTGTCAAAATTGGGGCCCTGTTTTATAAAAAAATCTGATTATTTTATTTTATTTTGGCTTCGCACAGTTTGTGCATTTAGCCAATGTCAAGGTACGAAAGAATTTAATTAAATTAAATTTTATTTTTTAGTTCTAGATACAGAATACTGTCACTTTTTTTCTATTAGGATGCAGATGTAACACATTCTAATGAGTTTGTAGTATTTGGCAGAAAGTGAGTCGAGTCAGCCTTCTTGGCAAGCTTCGCTGAGGTAGTCAATACTACGACAAAATTATCAGCTTTATTTTACCGAGATCGCGTCTGTTTCAATGATTCCACATATTGTCCAGTTGCGTAGACACTTGAGACGCAAAACTACATAAATTTTACATCACAATATCTACTAGGAATCAATTTACGCCAAAAAGTCGTTCTGCATATTGTGATTAGTTTAAACACTGATTAGCAAGTTCTTAATTTTAAAAAATCTAT
Source organism: Polia nebulosa (assembly GCA_951329385.1). NCBI lineage: Eukaryota > Metazoa > Arthropoda > Insecta > Lepidoptera > Noctuidae > Polia > Polia nebulosa. The sequence continues at coordinate 8,577,815 of OX589593.1, read as the reverse complement.
GGAGAATTTGAATTTAGAACCCGCTAATCAGTTAGCAAGTTTTCTAAATAAGACTGTTTGTGAACATTGATACGACAAACAATGTATCTATCTAGAGGTATTTCATTTGTTTTTTTTTAAGAAAATTGATTGATTTGACCTTTTACTAATTATATTTTGGGTCTATAGAAAGTTCAAATCCCTTCACATTTGTGTGTTTGTGTTATTGTCCATCTCAATGATTGAGCAGCTTCATGCCAATTTCAATTTTAGTGAGTTTTCTTATAGTACACAATATCCTTTCATCTATCTTATATTATACGTATGAGGAAAAACCTGCAAAAACATATAAGACGGTGAAACGATAAAACGTTTTATTGCTACTTAAAATTCGCCAAAAATCAACAATTCAATTCTATGCGAGTCATAAAGTGAAAAGATGGATTTCGAATTGAATGTCGTACTACAGGCTCTCGATTCCTACAGTCGTTCATTTCTTGATATCTTCTCGGCCGGCTTTGAGTACATATGAATGCGGCTATCCGTTTGGGAAAACCAAAATATACGATGGATACGTCACCGGATTTTTGTTAGAAACACCGTAAAATTGTAATAAATCATTTGAGAGTATAAACTCTCGATATATTATGAACAGATAATTTCAAATACAATAAAACTCATCCCAATTGGATAATTTACAATGTATTTGAGTCTTACTGAAAATTACAACTTTACGATTTTACGTGATTTATCTTAAACTCACGGTGTTAATAAATTATCCGCTAACATTATATACTGTGTGAAGTGTATAAGTATGTCACCAGGTAAATTTAGAATGCGATAGTAGTTTACAATAAATCTCGTAAAATTATAAACTTTTTGAACCGACTTCAATATAGGAGGTTCTGTATTCGACCCGTATGTATTCTTGTTTGTCCGCAATTTTCTCGAAAACGAATGATCCGATTTTGATGAAGTTTCCGTTATTCAAATGCATAGTTTTCAAGAAAGGTTTTAGTATATAATACATTAGGATCTGATGAAGATCTTCGGAGATAGACAGTGGTACTCTTCAATTAATGAACAGCAAATGATTGTTAACACAATTTAATGGAGAACCACAACTAAAAAGTGCAAATGTAAAAATTTTACGGAACGTAAGTCGGTGTCAAAAAACGAAGAAACAGAACCAGAAACACTGACTTTGAAATCTGAAATTATTGTATGTGAATCTATCACAGTTTATGTAAAGATTACAGAAAAATAAAATGATGTACATAAATAGCACATTTTTTCAGAAATGATCCACAAAAATAACATTAGTTCCACTATCGGTCAAGAGATGGCGCTGACCTAAAACTCCAACGGTAATAAAAAGTAACACATCCAAAATATTTATATATGATAGTACGGAACCCTCGGTGCGCGAGTCCAACTCGCTCTTGACCGGTTTTTATTATTAACTTGATAGTTTTCCCTAAATTACCAACAAAAACGGTGTTACACTATTGAAAGAATGTTTCATGTAATCCACTACAAGAAATTTAATAAAAAAAAGAGCCTAGTTCTACCATACAAACGAAAAGTCTCAGCAACAAAGCCCAGCATAATGAGCCTATGACGTTCCGTCTCTGGGATACCAGCCTTCTCTATTTGAGAAGGAGTGGCCTAGAGATCACCAAACAGGCCCAGTGAGGGTTACTGGCTGTCACATGTCTTCGAATTTTCAGCTCTTGGAAATTACGGTTATCTCATAATGTTTTTTTTCGCCGTTTTGAAAGCAGTGGTGATGAATTAAATATCACAAAGTATGCTCGCTTTTTTTTTTTGGACGTGAGAAATCATCCAATGACTTCTCCCGCTCTGGGTGGAGCGGGAGGGCGTGTCGGACTCTTACTGACTAAAACCCACCCCTGTTCCTTCCCTGCCTGAGTGCTACTACTAAGTGCTGCTACTGGTAATGCCCACAGGGGTACGGTAACTCTTCTAAATTTTTAATTTTTATAGTTGATAGGCACGCGTTTGACCACCATCTCACCTGATGGTAGGAGATGATGTGGTCGAAGATAAAGCACGCTTGAAGCTTTGAAGCAACCTATTCACTCTTGACTTAAAGACTCCCAGGTTGTAGCTACCTCTGTTCAGAATTTATCCGCAACCCCATTTTTTTTTTATTTTTGGCATGCACGCATCAGCCATGACGGGCGCTGAAGCTCGCTACCTGGGTTTGAACCTACAACCTACAACGTAATCGTTACCACTGGACCAGTATACCAGCGTTGTCTTTAATAAAAAACACCTCTCCTTAACAGAACATAACTTCACGCGACAACTCCATTCGAGTCATCTTCAGCCAACGGTAGGATCCTTATACAAACACTCGTAAAATACTGCCGATATTATCCGCGCAATAGGTTTAATGTCTTATGACGTAGACGGAGAGCGAGCGAGATGGCAAGTGTGTACTGTTCAAATAGCCACGATTACTTTGTGCAATGGAAGATCGGCTCCGCGGGGAATGGAGACGCCTCGGAGAATGCTCGCCTTTATTTTACAGTGGAGAGTCCTTCTTCTATTTTAATTTAGTAAGGTTGGCTTGTGACGGTGCTTATTAGAATGGCGTTTTCTTTGCTTTCTTTTTTTGGAGTTTAAGTTGGAGGAAAAACTTGGGTTTTTAGCGTGGTTATCTTGGTAAATAAACTAAATAGATGTAGTTGTGTAACAAAGAGTTGCAGTCTACTTTATTAGTACTTACAAACGTGAGCAGTCTCTGGAGCTAATTTATTGAACAAGTCTTTAGGGCTGTACATCTGATACCAGTAAATTGGCCATCAGCCCAAGCTAACAGGTATGCGTACGTTCCAACACACACACACACACTACTCAACCCCACCCGGGCCTGCGGACGGCGAGCAGTAGGTAGCTCGCCGTTCGATTAGCACCAGGCCCGTGAGTCGACGGCGCGTAATGTTCCACGCGCGCCTCAAAGAGATGAGTGTCAGCCACCACCGACGGGGCCCATCATGGCCGGTGCCTGCATGCCTAGGGGTAGCGGATAAATTCTGAAAATGAGTTACCGCACCCCTGGGCACTCAGGCAGGGAAGGAGGGGTGGGTTATAGTCAGTAAGAGTCTGACACGCCCTCCCACTCCACCCAGAGCGGGGGAAGTTATTGGATGATTTCCAACACACCAAAAAAAAAAAAAAAAACACTGCTCAACCCCACAATGTTAAGAAAATAAGTAATGTTTGGCAGCTCTGAAATCTTTCACTAGAACGTATTGTAGTATTTCATACTACGGTTTAATATTTTCTGTATTAAGAACTCTTTAATTCAAGTTTGCATATTTCTCAAGAATGAAAGTGTTGGAGTGGAGTGTTGTGTTGTGTATGACCTACAGAAAATATTAAATCATACCTAGAATGAAATATGAAAGTACCTATCAAGTAAGGAAAGAAACACGACACAGACAACTATGCCCACTAGCCCGTTCCGTCAGGAGCCAATACCGTCGCGTGACTTGCAACGAGCGTATCGGAAAATAACATACAAAAACACGTTCCTAGTACGGTATCATATCAGTCTCCTCCTTATGCGAAGCAGTAATGCTCGCGAAGGAGGAGGCGGAACGGGTGAGGGAGACTCAACGGAGTCGCCCTTACGCTCCCAGTAGGCCCGAGAGTCGACGGCGCGTAGTGTTCTACAAAGAGATGCGAAAGAAGTACCTCAAAGAGATGTCAGCAATCAGGACGGGGCCCGTCATGGCCGATGCATGCATGCCAAGGGGGCGCGCATAAATTCGTAACAGAGTTACCGCGCCCCTGGGCACTCAGACAAGGAAGGAACAGGGGTGGGTTTTAGTCAGTAAAAGTCTGATACGCCTTCCCGCTCCACCCAGAGCGGGAGAAGTCATTGGATGATTGCCCACTGCACAAAAAAAAACCGTATCAAATATCATATACAAGGTGTAACGAAAAGGTCTGGTCATATTTTAAGAAGTGGTTCTACCCATGGACATGAACAACTTTCTCTAAGAAAAAATAGAAAATTCCCAAAAAAAATTGGGCATTCCATAAAAAGTTATCATCAGCTGATCAATATTTTTATGGGAGGTAAAGAAAAAAAATTAAAAATTTCTTTACTTTTTCTTGAAGAAAGTTGGATCATAACGCTGGGCAGATGCAGTTCTTAAAATATGACCACACCTTTCTGTTACACCCAGTATGGTGTCTCATGTCTGGGCAGACTCATTGGTGAAAGCTCCAGGGTAGCCCGCGAAATTCAAATTTTATTACGTTTTTTTTGCAATTTGGCATCAATTCTAACTGAGAGAGTTGTATTGATGAGTTTAATGATTATATTTCTATAACTACATACTTGCTACGGCCGCGAATCTAATTTTGACCAAGATACAATCTGACACTGACCTGTAAATTGCAAAAAACGTAAGAAAATTTGAATTTCCTTAAAGCAAAATCATGCAGAACTAAAATTCTTGCTGCTGAATATTACTCAGTTAGAAACGCATCACATCTATGTCTTTATTAAATAACTAGCGGTTTGTCCTAGCTTCGCACGAGAGCAAAATGATTCAAAAGACACGTAGCGCTATCTAGCGCCCTAGAGCAATAGGGAATATGCATGATATTTTTTTATTTGTTCAATTGAAGACTTACTAACTCTAATGAACAAATATGAAGGAATTTTCATAATATCATCATCAGCGACGAAGTTATAAAGCTTTAATGTTGATAATTAGAAAGAGAAGTCCGACGTGTTTTTTGACGTCAAAGGACATGACGCCCATACAACTGCAATAGAAAACAGCGTTTTCGAGAGAGGGACAGATATATTTGTTTAAAATTGTTATATCTCGTTTAATTTTCGATCAATTTTGATTCTGATTTCACTGTTCGTACTCTATTTTAATATACTCATCGATAAACAGGTTAGATAACAAATATTTTTTTTATGCATATTACCTATTGTAACCGTAACATGAAAGGTACTCTATGTTCTTTTCTGTACCCCTTTTTTTTTTTTTTTTTTTTTTTTGTGGGGTGGGAAATCATCCTATGACTTCTCCCGCTCTGGGCGGAGCGGGAGGGCGTGTCAGACTCTTACTGACTAAAACCCACCCCTGTTCCTTCCTGCCTTTGAGTGCCCAGGGGCGAGGTAACTCTGTTTCGAATTTATCCTCAACCCCCGGGCAGGCATCGGCCATGACGGGCCCCGTCTCTTGCTGACAACTCTTTGAGGCGCGCGTGGAACACTACGCGCCGTCCGACTCTCGGGCCTGGTGCTGATCGGACGGCGAGTTACCCACTACTCGCCGTCCGCAGGCCCGGGTCTACGGTGGCCGGAGATCGTCTCGCGGCGCCGGAAGTCCCCGGCGTCTCCTGAGGCGGCTGCTGCTGAGGGCGTGAGGGCGACTCCGTTGTTGGTGCTCTCTCACGCGTCCCGCCTCCGCCTTCGCGAGCATTACTGCTTCGCAGAAGGAGGAGACGGCTTCCCATTCCCTCTCGCTCCGTACCATGGCCTGAACCAGGGCAGGGCGCGAGAGGTCGCTGCCGCCTATCGCATCCACGAGGACACGGCGTTGCTCCGCCCAAGCGGGGCAGACCTCCACCGTATGCTCCACCGTGTCCTCGGGGCGATCCGTGCAATGGAAACACCCGGGCGTCACCTCCCGCTTGATCCGAAACAGGAACCTCCCGAAACAACCGTGTCCGGTGAGGACCTGCGTCAGGCGGAAGGTGAGGGCGCCGTGAGGTCTCTCCAGCCAAGCCTCAAAGAGGGGCACCACCGCCGCAATGGTGGCGTGCCCAGCGCGGGGTTGTGACAATCACTGTCTCCATGTCGCCATGAGATCCTGCCGGAGCTCCGTCCGCCGAGCCGCGAGTTGTCGCGGCAGCGGAGTTTCTCCCCGGCGTTTCGCCTCCTCGCGGTCCTCATAGAGGTTCGCGAGGATTTTTGCCTCCAGATCCCATGGCGATAATCCGGCAAGGAGGCTCGCCGCCTCGCAGGAGATCGTACGGTATCCTCGGATCATTCTGATCGCCATGACCCTTTGGGACGCGTTCAGAAAGCGAGTAGATCGCTTCCTTAGCGAACGCGCCCACACCGGCGCTCCGTAAAGGGCCATGGACCGCACGATCCCCGCGTAGAGCCTCCGGCAGAAGGCGTTTGGCCCCCTCAGATTGGGCAGGAGCCGCCTCAAAGCAGCCCCGGCCCTGTTCAGTCTGGGAGCCAAACGTCGGAAGTGCTCGACGAAGTTCCACCGGCTGTCGAGGACGAGTCCCAGGTACTTCATCGTCCCCTCGACGCCGATGTGAACCCCTCCTACCGTTATCTGGGAACCCGCCGGTGGCGCATTCCGAGGACCATGAAAACACATGGCCTCGGACTTGTGCAATGCCACCTCGAGTCCCAGTTGCCGGATCCTGTCCACGATTATCGCAACCCCGCGTGTCATGATGTTGGCCGCCGCCTCGTGCGACCACCCCTGCGCCAGGACCAGGGTGTCGTCAGCGTAGCATACTACGCTGACGGCGCTAGGGAGGTCGGCGCGCAGCACCCAGTCGTACCCGATGTTCCACAGAGGCGGCCCAAGGACCGATCCCTGTGGAACACCGCACGACATCTCTCGTCGGTTCCATTCTCCCTGGTGACCGGGGTAGATGACGGCCCTGTCCGTCAAATACGCCACGACTACGCGACGGAGGTAGGGCGGCACCCGGTGATACCGGAGTGCCTCCACTATGCAACTCCAGGGCAGGGTGTTGAAGGCATTGGCGATGTCCAGAGACACCGCCAAGACGACCCTACCCCGGGCTACTGCATCCCCCGTCGTGAGGGCTCGTACGCGCATGATGGCGTCCACAGTAGAGCGCCCCCTGCGGAAGCCGTACTGGCTCTCCGCCAGATCCGGCCCCACCCGCGTCAGCTGCCCGACGAGGCGGTCTGCAATTACTCTTTCAAAGAGCTTGCCCACCTCGTCGAGCAGCACGATGGGCCGGTATGCGGACGGAGAGTCCGCGGGGCGCCCCGGCTTCTTGATGAGGACCAGCTTCCCCGTCTTCCAACGGAGTGGAAACTGGCCCCTCTCCAAGCATGCGCTTAAGAGCCCTCTGAGTCGAGGCCCGAGAGCCTCCTGCAAAGCCAGGACCAAGGCTTTACCGTGCACGCCATCTGGTCCTGGGGCGGTGCTTTTGGCATTCAGCCTACGCACCGCCGCTCTCAGCTCTACCTCGGTCACTTCGGGAGCATCGTCGTCGTCGTCGGGTTGGTCCGCGTCAGGTACCACAGAAGGAGGCGGAGCCATAGGCGGGGGAGTATATACCCCTCGCGAAGGGAACAGAGCGCTCACCACGCCCTCCACGAGCTGCGGCCGGAGACTCTGCGTCAGCGGGGGCGCCCATGGGCGGAGTTTATCCCGCACCACTTTGTATGGGCGCCCCCACGGATCTCTGTTCAGAGTCCCCAGCGACTCCTCGCGGGCCAATTCTTTGGCCCGCTTGATCTCCGCTCGGAGGGCGAATCTCGCAGCTCTGTACCCCTCGTACAGCTCCGCCTCGATGGCTTCCGTATCCGGCGTGCGGTTACGGAGCCGCCTGCGGTACCTGGTGTACCGGCGTCGCGCGGCAATACACGCTTGGCGTAAAGCCGTAAGCGCCGGCGACCACCAGTACATCTGGCGCCGAGCACATCCTGGCTGGACCCGGGGCATTGCCACGTCACAGATCTCGGACATGGCCTCCTGGAACCACACCACCTCGTCATTGATGTCGGCAGGCCTGTCCGGTGATGACACCCAGGCCTGCACGATCGAGGCTTCCAGGAGTAGCTCCCGGTCCAGCTGCTTCAGCGACCAACGCGGACCACTCGGGGTCTGTCGGACCGGCGCGGTCGAGGTCTGGGCGGAGACGTCAAACCGGATATACCGATGATCGGAATACGTCTCCACCCCCTCCATGACGCGCCAGTCGACGACACGCGGTGACAGAGCGGGGCTGGCGAACGAGATGTCCACCACCGATTCACCCCGCATCCGCACACACGTGGGGACAGAACCCCGGTTCAGGTTGACCAGGCCCGTCTCTAGGGCCCAGTCCTCCGCCATCCTCCCCCGTGTGTCCGTGTACCGGGAACCCCAAGCCAAGTTCTTGGCATTGAAGTCCCCGAGGACGAGCACAGGGAGGGAACGGTACCCGGCGACGACGTCTCTCAACTCCGCGAGGGAGTTGTGGAACTCGACGAGAGTTCGGTTCGGGGAGAAGTACACCCCTACCACTACTATCTCCCCGAACCGTGCTGCTACGCAACCCCGACCCCTCCTGACATCCTCAAGGGTCGGGGTACCGGCGGCGGCCGACGAAATGATGGTCACTGAGCCGTCCAGGTCCTCCACCCAGTCATCCCTGGGCGGGATATAGTACGGCTCAGCGACCACGGCGACGTTAATCGACCACTGCGCCATGCTCTGGAACAACAGGTCCTGAGCAGGGGCGCAGTGGTTGATGTTCGTCTGGAGGAGGCGTAATGGGGCCGTTATTGGCATTCCATTACAGCCTCCTCCTCTCCAGCCCTCCGTGAGGGTCCCGCCACCGCGATGTTGGCGGCGGCGACGACGGCTGTGGGGGCGGCAACGGCGGAAGCGGCGACGGCGGCGGCTGCGGCGGTGACGGTGGCGGCGGTGGCGGTAGAGGGCCTGCCCCTGGCCCTGGTCTTGGTGGGTGGAGCGCAGGTCTTGCTTCCAGCCCGGTGATCGGCCGGCTTGCCAGCAGCCGCACATGCTGTGCAGTGCGGCGCGGCATCGCACGAGCCGGCCTTGTGACCGGGCTGTCCGCAGTGGAAGCAGTTGCTCCCTCGGTCCACCTCCGAGGTGCACCTAGCTGCCACGTGGTCGCCCACATGGCAGCGAAAGCACCTCAGAGGTCTGGGCTCCAGCAGCTTGACCTGCGCAGACACCCAGCCCACCAAGAGCCTTCGGCCCTCTATTTTCCTTACCGCCGACACGGGGCAGCTCACCGTTACGGTTTGCAGCCCCGTGAGGTCAGGACGGAGAGCGCCCACCCTCACCTGCTCGGCAGGGCACCCTCCAGTCTTGGCGACGGCAGCCACCACCTCTGCCTCCGTCACGGAGTCGTCCAGGCCCATGATGCGCATGTCTGCGCTCTTGGTGGGCCTGGACACTCGAGCCTCGTCGACCAGCAACGCCCTGATCTTCGCGGCCAGGGCGTCAGCAGCTGGTCCGCTGGAGGCGCCGGGGACCTCTAGCATCCGGGCTCCGGTCTTGGTGACCTTCACCCGGACGCCGTCGGCACACCCCACCTCCTCGAGGCTCACCGCCGCCTTGGTTTTGGCGAGCACGCTGCGGTAGGTCACGCCCTTCTGTACCGCTTCTGGCTGTAGGGTTATGACTACAGCCGCGGACTTCGGGGCGCGGAGCCTAGCCGCAGCGGCCCGCTCCTTGCGCCGCTTCCGCCTCTCCCGTCGTTTGGCCGCCCTTTTAGCCTTTCCCGCCTTCCCTTTCTCCCCGGCCACTTGCCATTCGGCAGCCTCGGCCGGAGGAGGTTGGGAAGTCGGGGCAGGCTGTGACGGCCGTCTCGCCGCCTGGGCTGGACCCTTCGGGGCTTTCGCCGCCCGTGCAGCCGCTCCACCCGGTTTGGGCGGCGCCTTTGACGCCTTCGGCGGGGCCGATCCCGCGGGTCTCAGCACAGACCCGCTGTCGGCCCGTCCCGCCGAACTCTGTTTGGGCGCAGCAGCCGCAGCGGCGGCAAACGATCCCGGTTGCCGCTGGCCCGAGGCCGGCTGGCTTGCCGCTAGCGGAGGGCGCAGGACGATGCCCTCCAGCACGGTGAACCGTCTGTTAAAGGCAGCCAGCTCCTGCCGCACCAGATCGAGAACCTGGTTCTCCGCGGTGGGCAGGGGCAGGCTTGGCCCGTGCTGGCGCTCATCCCGCGCGTCCTTCTCGGGGCCAGCTCCTCGGAGCTCGGCCAGGTCCGCCCGGAGCTTCTGGTTCTCCTTGACCAGAAGCTCCGTAGTGGCGGTCAGGCGGGCGACCTCCGCCCGCAGTTTGGACGTCTCGTCCAATGCAGACGGAGGCCCGCCGAAACTCGCCTCTGCCGCCGCCACTATGGAGGCCGTGGCTTCGGAGGTGGCCCTGTTTCTGGATGTGGGCAGCCTCTTCTGCACCACACCCTTGATGGCGGCCTCCACGACCTCCGCAAGCCTGGCCGCTCGCTCCGAGTTGGAGCTAGCGGCGTCCGGCTCTCCACCCGAGGACCCAGAGGCCGAGGCACAAGACCCCAACGCAGCGGGGTGGCGCGCCTCCTTGGCGAGCCTTGCGGCTCTCCTGCCCGCCTTGGTGGCCTTGCTGGGCCTCCGGATCGCTCCTCCTCTCCTCCGACCGGTGGGGATCTTGGGAGGCGGGGCCATCACCTCTACGTCAGAGGACGACTCCCCGCCATCCCCCGACTTGGAGCGCTTTTGGTTCCGGAAGAACCGCGAGCATTCACCCACGACTCCCCCGGAAGCACCCACTTCCCCCTCATTCTCCGGGCTCCCAGAGCCCGGAGCTGCTACCAGTGCTGCGCCGGACTCCGACGCAGCACCACGCTCCACCTCCTTGCCGACTTCGACTTGGCTATCATCGCCCGACCGCGGCTTGTCGGGCGTCTTATAGCAAAAATTGATCATCTCCTCAAATGGAGGAGATGATCTGGAGCCTCCTCGGCTCTTGCTGTCGGGATTGTCCCCGACAGACGGATCCAGGTCGTCGTTAGTATTCGGTAGACTAAAGCCGCCCCCCCCAGTATACGAATGGGGGCGGAACTGGGAATTATTTTCTTTAATCTGCTTTTCCATAGTTTTGTTTTCCTTTGGAGGGTAAGGTCCCTATCTCCCCTAACTCGACCTCCCTATCTTCCTCTAACATTTCGCATAGGACACATTCACTCTCTCTCATTCATTCACTCATTCACACACTCTGCCCTTATGGGCCCTCCCTAGTTTCGGCGCCGCTCTCAAGGTCACATCTGATGAACAGATGCGTACCAGAGAGCAGCGACGAAGATTCCCCCAGGTTCCACGCCGTTAGGAGGCTCGAACAGCTTGCTCAAGCCTCCCAACGGCGCGGCCCTCTTGTGAGGCGCTAGCATCCGGACATCCCTCCGGTACGCATCCCATAGCCACGCCTCCAAGCTTAGGATTGGGTGGAGGTCGCATCCACTGGCAGTCGACGATGATCGACTGACAATGGACGCGACCCCCGGTGTGTTCCTCTTAGTCGGGCCTCTCCCCTGGAGCCTTCCGGCCCAAGTTAGTCACTCATGCCGGAAGTCCCCAGGATCATGGAGACCCATAAGCCCCACCACGACGGCAACGTGGAAACACTCGGTGGGGTTTTCTGTACCCCTAACAACGTATTTGCAAAATTTCATAATGATCGGTGCAGTGGTTTAAGCGTGAAACGGTAACAAACACACAAACAAACTTCTTTCGTTCTTATAATATTAAGTTACAAAGTTAGGATTAATTTTCGATTTAAGAGTAGAGCCACTTGTCGATTATTTCAAGAGGCGGCCGAGGTTCAGGATTCTTCATATGTAACAGTCTTCCGTCTCGCTTTCAATCGGATACTCCTACTATGTTTTTCATCTGATCTCGCAATTTTTCTTTAAATGTGGGCAAACATTGGGCATGGTTAAATTTGCATCCCACGCATTGTGAAAGCAGATATACTGTTACATATTAGGTATTCATGCTATTTATTAACAATTCATCATCTGCTTAACCTTTTCCCAACTATCTTGGGGTCGGCTTCCAGTCTAACCAACAACAACAAAACACAACAATAACAATAAACAACAACAATAAAATAACAACAATATATTAAGAGTTGTAAAGCAAAAAATATTAAATGCACTATTGGCCCTTCTTTACTAAAAAGTTATAACAACTGATATAAAAGGGTTTAATCAGTAAACGTGAAGTAAAATTACAACCTATACCTACCTAGGAAGGTATTCTATATATACTAAAGGTAGGTAGGAACCAACCTTTAGTTTTAACCTTACATTTTTTGAGGTTTATTGCAAAACCTTCGTGTTTGCAGGGGTCATATTGTGGGTGTCCGCGCCGTTGGCACTCAGGCAAAGAAGGAACAGGGTTGGGTTTTAGACAGTAAAAGTCTGACACGCTCTCCCGCTCCACCCAGAGCGGGAGAAGTCATTGGATGATTTCCCAACCCACAAAAAAAAAAGAAAAAAGCAGGTGTAGTTAGTTCGTTTTGCGATCTGTAGTTTCTGCCTACTCCCATGGGGACAAGGTGTGGGTTTATTTATGTATGTTATGTACTCCTTACGGTGCTTGTAATAAGGTTCAATATAGATTTCCCACCCAAAAAAAGGGGTCATAGTGTATTTATGACCTTGTCAAATCTCAAATAGAAATATCAATAAAAGTAATATTCCTGCAAATACACTAAAATCAACCCACCACAAAAACTAGAGGTGCGAATTACCTCTCAGCAAATCAATTGCCGTCTACTGAAATCAACATAAATCAATACATATAAAAATATTGGTAGCTAGAGAAAGTCTTAGTAATAATTGGAGCACATCTACAGCAGGTGGTCCAATCACCTCCAGTTCCATTGGTCCCGGAATCAATTAAGAGTCGCACTCGTCGTGGCCGAGACAATGCCGCGCCGCGTCGGTGCTGCGACGTGCTCCTACCGATAGCAAAGAAATCACACGAGAGTTTAAAGATGCAGGATTTTATTTTATTTTATTTTATTTCAAGAATATTCTTTAAAAATTAATGAGCTTTTCCTCTAGTCGGAGGGGTTTCTTTATAAAAACTGTTTTGTAGATAAATTGTTTTTATTCTTAAAGCTTCGATGTTCTAGTAAGTCAAGAACAGTAGGTGGTTTATCGATGCATATTTAGGATAGGTATGAATTGAGTTTTGTGTTGAAAAAATCTTCACAAAATCAATATTGGCTGAAAAAATTGGAAAAACATATTTTCGATTTAATTTTTTTTTTCAAACTATACAAAACCTTTTCGACACTTGTATCTTTACAGTCCTTACATATGACTGCCAAAGATAGGCCCTGACCAAATCTCAAAACAAAAAGCTAGAATTTTGCCAGAATGCCATAGAGACGAACATGATGGGGATAAGACTATAAGACAGAATAAGAACAGCTAAAATGAAAAGACATATAAAAAAAATATATATATATATATATATATATACGGTCAAATTGAGAACCTCCTCCTTTTTTTTCGTCGGTTAAAAACCAAAGATGTCACAATCACAATTAAGAAACTTAAATAGAATGGGCTGGTCATGCAGGTAGAGGAAAAGAAAAGACACAAGATTGAATAGGTTACTTCTAGGCAAGCGTGCTCCATCCGTCCCATCGCTTACGCTTACTAAGTGAAAACGAGGTAGACCGTCCAGAAGATGGGTGGACGAGATCAGAGTGAACAAGGTGGTATATGAACGAGGGCAGCTGCAAACAGAATCAAACATCATCATCTGCCTAGCCTTTTTCCCAACTATCTTGGGGTCGGCTTCCAGTCTAACCGGATGCAGCTGAATACCAGTATTTTACATGGAGCGACTGCCTATCTGACCTCCGCAACCCAGTTACTGGGTAATACGATACCCCTTGGTAAGACTGGTTGTCAGACTTACATTTGCATACATAGGTACTCGTATTTTTGTTTAAACATTGCCACACACTATGAATTATTCCTGTATCGTGGGTGCGTTCACCAGACACCCAGACCCGGAACAACTATCTGTAGGCCATCCAAATATTTGTTCCGTGCAGGGAACGAACCCGCGACACGCAGCGCAGCAGCTAAACGCTCAACTACTGCACCAACCATGCCGTCAATTGGAGGAGGCCTTTGCTAACAAAAAGCAAACATACGACGACTTCATGACTCTACGAACATAAATAACTGCTTATTAATACTAAAACTAATGTAACTTAAGTGTCAGACTAAAATGTTTCTATTATTATAGTTTTTATGCCAAATTTTCTCAGTTTAGAACCTAGTGTTTTTAGAAGCTAACGGACGTGAACCTACATGAGATCATAGTTATCAATTTAAGATGGTAATGGCTTTGAACTGCATTGAAATTATTATCTAAGTCCAGTTGTAAAAAAATTCTAACGATACGGCAAGAGTTTGAGATGGCAGTTTTTTATCCGACTTCCAACAGGAGGAGGTTCTCAATTCGTCCGTATGTTTTTTATTTGTATGTATGTTACACGATTTCTCCGCCACTTGTGAATAGATTTTGATGATTCTTGTTTTGTTTGGTAGGCCATACTTCAAAGGTTTGATTTTATCGAAATTGTTTTAGCACTTTTCGAAAAAATCAACATAAACAAAAAATATGTATACACAGATGACGTTTTGTTTGTCTCCAATTATGCTCAAATTCCAAGGAGTTATTCATTTGGGCCTAACTTTATTATTAAGTTTTAGTTCTGGGGTACAAAAACTAAAAAGTGAAAAATAAAAAATTAAACTTTTTTACCAAAAATACAATCGATTTCTAAAAATGGCGAAATAACTTTAATTTCGGAGGTCGGTATCAATTAACGAAGAAACAAAATACAAACACAGACTTCCGAAATTCAAGTTATTTTGCAATTTTTAGAAGTCGGTTAAATTTTTGTAACAAAAGTTTTTGATATTATTAAATACCTTTTATGCAACCTTTGCCTTAATATTTTGTTTTTCATACGAATCTGAACGACACCACTTTTCATGACAAATTGTTTTGCAACCACTACCTAAAGGTGTACATAGACTGAAGCGTCCCAAGTTGCCGAGTCAGGTCGTGACGACATCGACGCAATGAGTCGCAGGTGCACACCCGCCCTAATATGTGCTACTGTTGTACTGTATGTTGAATGGAGCGTCAATATGCATCGCGGTTTACTTGTAAATGAAAACTCCCGTTTGACATATTGCAAATGTTCGCCCTATTTTGGCGAGCATATTGAAATCGTGGATTTTTGTAAAATTAAATTTATTTTCTTGTAACAATGCTTTGGCTGAATTTTATCTAGTAGGTGCACGAGTAGACTGAAGTTTTGTTGGTAAAAAAATAAACACATGATACGCATAATATACTATGTGACTTTCATTATAAAAAAGTATGTTGTGCAAAAATATGTAGTTCGCCAAAACTTTATACAAAATCAAAATCAAAAGTCATTTATTCAAACTAGGCTGAGAATCAGCACTTTTTGAACGTCAAAGTTCTACATAAAGACAGTCCCCCAAAAACGCCCGCCCGTCACCACTTCCTAGTGTTTTAGCTGTGAAGAAGAAGTGGCCAACAAACTCCCCAGCAACACATCTGTCTGTTAAGTTTGAAGAACTTGAATCTATATAATTATATGCAACAATCTTAACATATGTAAAACAGAAAAATAAATATATGTCGTCTAAAATATAATCATAAAATTAAATAATCCGCCACTTGTTAGCTAGCACACTCAATTATGCCATTAAAAACCAACTCAAGCATAAACACCAAACCAAATTAAATAAGCCTCCATACATAACTGGTGTGCCCGCCCACAAGAAAAGAGGACATACGAGTAAATAGACTATTATGGAATATAACAGGCATTATCTTTCAGTAAACCATGTAACAAAAGAGATAACGTATCCTTACCTTTACGGTATCAATGACCTATGTATATTGTTTCTGATTTTCTACCAGTTTCTGCCAGCGGCTCCGCCCACGTGTAAATACTTCCCCTAATATTAATAATGTACTTCCCCTAATATTAATTATGCCTATACGCTATAGAAAGAAAGAAAGAAACAATAATTTATTTGTACCTCACAACAAGAACTTAGTAACTATAAATACAAAAAAAGACTGTGTGAGGCCAGAGGCTCCTAACTCAGCATTATGCTGCGATATTTATGCAATAAAGCAATTAATAACGCAGTGCTGGTATTCTGTTATGGCCCGTTGTGATGCCACAGACTTATTCACGGGACACGGTACAAACCTAATATAACAAAAAATAAAATATATATTATACTATACTAGACTATAATCAATTTTTGTGCCAAATTTTATACAGATCCGTTCAGCCGCATTTATAATTTTACTAGCTTCTGCCAGCGGTTTCGCCCGCGTGGTATTAGTACCTACTTCCCCCCATTATAAATTATAACCTATGTGTTATTCTGATGTATAAGCAATATTACTGTAAAGTTTCATCAAAATCTGTTCTGTAGTTTTTGCGTAAAAGTGTAACAAACATACATACATCCAAGCGTTCTCACAAACTTTCACATTTATAGTTGGATAACGTCAACTTCTGCTTCTCACACAACAGGTAATAAACTCATATCTCTCTCGATCACAAGTCAGTGCTCACACCGCTGGCCTCGATAAGTAGCATCATTTAAATCAGGCGTATCATCATCATTCTCCTGCCCTTATCCCAATTTATTTGGGGTCGGCGCAACATGTCTTTTTCTTCCATACTCCTCTATTAGTCGTCATCTCTGTAGTCACCCCCTTTTTACCCATATCCTCTTTCACACAGTCCAACCATCTTTTCTTTGGCCTTCCCCTACTCTTATAGCCATTCACATCCATACACAAGACTTTCCTCACGACATTTTCTTCATTCCTCCGCATCACATGCCCATACCACGACAACCGATTTCCACACAACTTTTCAGTCAGCGGTGCCACTTTCAGACTTCCTCTTATATACTCATTCCTAATTCTATCCATGCGCGTAACACCACACATCGCTCTTAGCATTCTCATCTCAGCTACATGCAATTGCTTTTCAGATAATTTCATCACTAAGCCCGCATTTCACACTCGAGTCGGCAATTAACCGTGATCTGTCTGATTAACATGCGTTGTTGGAGAGAACCAGCGGTACGTGGAGCTTCTGTGAGAGCGGGAAGCGATCCTAATGTAACATAGCATACCCTCACGCCTGTATACGCCAATAGGTTGGGCAGAGGTGTATTTGTGCACCCACGTTACGCTGGTTATGTTTAAGTCTTATATTGGTAATAGGGGGCGAGCTTAAGCAATTATGGGCGGAAGAAACACATGGAGATTTAAAAAATAATCCTGCACAGGACACTGGTGTATCGTGGATGCGATCACAACCATATAAACTCACTTGCACAAGACAGCCAGACCCAACAACTATCTGTAGCGATCCGGCCGATATCGATAGAACATCTATCACTTTCCTCCAAATCCTACTCCTCCTTTTCTTCCTGCTAAATAAGACCTTCTATCTCTTAATTGCAAAATAAACTCGCGTTTCACTTCTCGCATGCCGCTTACAGAGAGACCTCACCACTTAATAGCGACTAACTATTGCTCTTTGAGATACTTCTAAGACACGTGCTTACGTGCTATATTCTAAAGTGACATCATGCTAACGTAAGAGCGGGAGGCGACCGCATTCCACTACTCGTTATTCGCTTACAGTGAGACCCCACGAGCTACTTACTTGCTTCTACTTTTGTTTTTCTTTTTTATAAATTGTTGAGTGTGCCTTTAGCTGTGGCAAATAAATATTTTTTCTTTCTTTCTTTCTTTTTGAGATGCTTCTAAGAAACATGCTTAACATCATTACTCTTCAGTGACGTCATGCTCACGTAAGAGTGGGAGGCGTCCGCATTCGGTTACTCGCTGTTCGTTTACAGTGAGACCTCACAAGCTATAACTATCGCTTTTTCAAATGCTTCTAAGAAACGTGCTTACCACCATACTTTTCAGTGATGTCATGTTTACGTAAGAGTGGGAAGTGTCCGTATCCCAATACCCGCTATTCGCTTACAGTGATACCTTACGAGCTACTTACCAGCGACTAACTGTCGGTCCGGCCGCTACCGACACGTGATCTTTCAGGTGCTACTGTTGATTAATACGCTGCGCCGTCAGTTAGAGTGACGTCGTCGTTTCGAGACATTACGCCCCTAATGATGTCCGGTGGAGAGTTATGGAGGTAATTCAAATTTCGGAAGAAATCAGCTGAATAATGTGTTGATAAATTCTTGTTGATTGGCCTTAAATCCGATTTTTCAGGATAGTTTAACGTGTTAAAAATAAGAGTAGGATCCACGATTAAACTTCGATTTTATGTTAAGAGCATGACGTTCCTGGTGGTTAATTTTCTGCCCGGACACTGTGACTCTGCACAGCCAGTATCAAACCAATATTTGAGTACAAAAAATCACAACAAACGGATGACGTCATAAAAACGAAAAACACCCGCCGGCTTCAGCAAAAACTTGCAGTATTTTTTCACTGAAATAAACATTTTCTTTACTTTTTTCAGCAGTCGTACCGGACTTTTAACCAAAAACAAATATCAAAATGGACACAAAAAAATAAATATGGTTTCGTTTGTGTATTGAGTCAATTAATTCAGTACGTTAGACTGTCATAAATCAAAAAACTGAAAATGCACGAGCTACTTTTTTTTTCGGCGAAAAAATAAACTCGAAATGTGCAATTTTATTCGTAAATGTTTTCCGTTTAACTCACAAATAGCGGGAATTTATGGTCCGAGAAATTGGTGGGCACTTTTTGTTACGCGGTTTTGAGTGTGTTGCGTAGTTGTTAATTATAGGAAACCATGATTTATACGCTGCACTATGATTTAAAATACCGATTTAGCTAGACAAAAAGGGCCACTGCAATTCGATAAAAATACTAGCAAAAGCGATAACTTATACTCCCGAGGTCACCATTCCGGTGATAATTTTGTGCAAGTGTACTCTCTAATAAATTAATAATTTATTTTAAAGTGTTATTACGAGTGCCATGCATAGTGAAATCATTCGATTTTAACCCACTTTCAAAAAGAGGAGGTTCTCAATTCGTGTGTATGTTTTTTTTTTTTTTTTTGTATGTATGTTACCCGATTTCTCCGTCAGTTGTTAACCAATTTTGAAAATTCTTTTTTCATCTGAAAGAATATACTCCAGAGGTGGTCCCATATAAATTTTATCGTAATTGCTTCCGCGCTTTTTGAGAAACTGAACAAAAACGGAAAATACGTGTACCTCGATGACGTTTTGGTGTTCTCCAAATGTTTAAATTCCACGTTCCATTATATTGAGGTTTTTAGTTCTGGGGTATAACAACTAAAAAGTGAAAAATAAAAAACTTTTTTACAAAAAAAACAACCGACTTCCAAAAAAAAATACACTAAAAATTTATAAATAACTTTAATTTCGGAAGTCGGTGTTTGTATTTTTACTTCTTCGTTATTTGACATTGTATTTTTTTGTATTTTTTTTTTTGGAAGTCGGTTGTTTTTTTTTGTAAAAAAGTTTTCTGCGCTTGATGTGTCGATATTTCAAAGTGGGTATAAAAGTAATTGTTATTTATTTAGTGATGGATCGTGAAGTTGATGGTGCGTGCCTTTACCTTTTATTATAATATTGCAAATACCTTTATGGTTGCCGAAAAAATTGCAGTTTGCAGATAAAATGGGTACATTACGGTTGAATTTAGACAAATTTTATGTACACTTCTTACGCTTAATTTATATATTTTTAGTCTATCTACCAGTTGAATAAACTGATACCGTACTCACAATGGCTCTCTAAAACTTTTTCAGACTATTCCCTTACAAGAAAAAAATCTACAAAATCAAGCAAAAATCCTCTTATAAAGGGTTTCAATGTAACTAAGTTTAAATTTTTTACATAAAACGTACTCGTATTGCTTTAGCGATTCCATCGTCAATTGCACCCGGGTGAGTATTCAAAGAGATCTCAGTATTCAGAGATCACGTTCGCACCCGACTTGGGTGGTGCAAGCTATGAGAGGTAGAAGTAAAGAGCTAATTTTGAGTTTTCGGAACATTCATCGACATTATCATCATTTCAGCCGAAAGACGTTCACTGCTGGACATAGGCCTCCCCCAAGTGTCGCCACAATGATCGGTCCTGTGCGTCTCGCATCCATCGGCTACCCGCGACCCTCACCAGGTCATCGGTCCACCTTGTTAGAGGCCTTCCAACTCTGCGTTTTCCGGTACGCGGTCGCCACTTCAAAACTTTTCAGCCCCATCGACCGTATTAAAACATCGGAAAATTCACGAAATAAAAAGAAGAAATTTATTTTCCTCATTTTGTATGAAATGGCTTCTTTGATGATATTTCGTGAACGGATTCATTAGGTAATTGTTTCAATTCAATATTTGTGAAAATTGTCGAAATAATTTGAATATTCTAATAAACTTATAGAACGAAATCTAGATCTAGCCTTTCAATATTAGTCTTTTCATGCCGAGAGGTTCGAAGAATTTGTCTAAATAATTTTAGTTAGTTAATATTTATTTTAAGCCTGTCTTTTGTTCACGAAACTTACCTTGAAATTGAAGTCGCACATAATATTCGGAAAATAATAATAATTATAAACGAAATTATAAACAAGCCGAATACCGATCATTTGTTCTGTGTCTGGGTGTAATTTATCTATAATATGTATGTATTTAGAAATATATAAGTATGTTTATCAGTTGTCTAGTACCCATAACACAAGCTCTGCTTAGCTTGGGACTAGATGGCGTTGTGTGATAGTTGTGGAATATTATTATTATTATTATTATACTCGTATTTAAATAAACATAAACGTGTTTCTGAAATGTAGTACAAGGACGTGGCGTTTGTAACTGACAAAAATTTTCTCTTAGTCTTTTTCCTGTTTTTGTCAGCGACTTCGTTCACGTAAAACTCGTTTAAACTAATCATTCTGTGCTTGCGATTCGATTAATTGATCTCAGATCACCCTAGGAAGCCTAATAATGACACATACAATAGTTTGAATGTAATAAAGAAAAATGTGGTTTTTAAGGTTTTCTGTACAATTTTTCCTCTTCATAAGAACCATCCTGAGACTTCAAAAAATAGTTTATAAAAAAGTTCATATACCTAGCTATTGGGCGTAGGTCGCCGGCCTGCGGATGGCGAGCAGTGGGTAGCTCGCCGTCCGATCAGCACCAGGCCCGTGAGTCGACGGCGCGTAGTGTTTCACGCGCGCCCTAAAGAGATGAGTGTCAGCCACCACTGACGGGTACCATCGTGGCCGGTGCCTGCATGCCTAGGGGTAGCGGATAAATTCTGAAAATGAGTTACCGCACCCCTGGGCACTCAGGCAGGAAGGAACAGAGGAGGGTTTTAGTCACTAAGAGTTTGACATGGGCATGTCCCGCTCTGGGTAGAGCGGGAGGGCGGGAGAAGTCATTGGATGATTTCCCACCCCACCAAAAAAAAATACCTAGCCGATATAGGGATTTCAATTTGGTAAGGTTGGAACAAAACCGAAAATCTCCTACACTTGTACCATTGTGTAAGTGGATCGAAGGCAGGCGGCGACGGAAAAAAAAGTTGTGTCTAGCAAAGGTAACAATGGTTGGAGGTGGTTCGTGAGCTAGACGCCACGGAAGCGCTTTCAAAGTCCTTTCTTATTTAGTTTTCTTAACTGATATCCGCTTTTAGATTTACGTTATGCACGTTTTCTAATAGCAGCTGTGGGAATTAACGTTGTTGGTTTATATCGGTTGTGGGAAATCGCGGATCGAACATACTTCTTTCATGTAAGGCACACAGACAATGGTGCCGATTTTCTTGTTCATTAACTAAACTAAAATTATAGAACCGCTATCTTTTACTAAAAAGCAGTGCGAGAAAAGGACGGTTATAGCTATGAACTGAGTTTGAGATGTCAAAATATTTTACGCCTTGCGCTTCACCGTGTTTTAATCGACATGTTTTTACGTGTACCCTTAATTTCTATGGAAATATAAGTTTAAGGCCCTACTACCGGCCAAGTGGCGCCCTCATTGAATAAAAAATCTTTACATAGAAAATAAATATAACAGAATCCAACATCACTTTTGTTACAAAGACGGCTGATTTTGGTACTTTTACCTACTACTTTGGATACGAAACATTTAGAGACCAGTTTTAACAACGTAAAAATATTTTATTCTCTTTGTAACAAACGTGACGTTGGATAGAACCTTAACTAAATTTTAAAGCTCTAATTTACGTCTGTCTCTTTCTTGTTTTATTAAAGATACAAAGATAGCAACAGTCTAAATTAAGTTTAGTTTGTGCACCACAGAATTGGCACCAATGTCTGTCGTCTCTGTATATCGCTTAGCTTTTATTTTCGTCACACAATGTATCACGCACTGGCTTCTTGATCATCAGAATCACAAGGGCCTTTGAAGGCTTTCGTTATGATTCATGAATTCAAGAACCAGTGCCCTAGAGTTCAAGCAGGACCAGCGTAGCGGTGTTGAACGTCAGAATAGTCCAGATACCTGTTTCCCAAGAAAATGATTGTTGGAGACAATAACGGTATCGACGTAACCGGCCAACTAGTACTGGTCGATAATTTTTCAGAAAGACTGGCTGTAATAACGATTTTGACCACCAATACAAAGGAATGCCTTTGAATGCTTTCCTGTTAATTTTGATCAAAATCAACCAGTGTTCTATTGCTCTTGTACCAGCGACAGCATAGCGTTGTATAAAATTTAGATTATCCGGTTTGGCTGTTTTCCTAAAAAAATTGTGTTGGAGACAACAAATGCTGATTAAGACAGTAAAAAAAAATAAGACTGGCTCTGTTGGTATACTGGTTAGTGACCCTGACTGCTATGCCGGAGGTCGTGGGTTCGATTCCCACCCAGGACAAATGTTTATGTGATGAGCACAATCATTTGTTCTGTGTCTGGGTGTAATTTATCTATAATATGTATGTATTTAGAAATATATAAGTATGTTTATCAGTTGTCTAGTACCCATAACACAAGCTCTGCTTAACTTGGGACTAGATGGCGTTGTGTGACAGTTGTGGAATATTAACAATGATGTTGACCTCGAATCACTGTTGTCGTTGTAAAGGTTATGTTGTAGTTTCTTATCAGTTAGGTCTGACTACTTTTCTCTAAGTGAAGTTAATTTCCGTATATTTTTATTTTGCTTTATTTTAATTTTGTCTGCATTTTACTTTGCATGTTTTAATTTTTTGTTATTTTTTTTTGTTGTATGTCGTATATACCTAAAAGCTTACATACCAGTATTTAACTTTCTTTTTTTTTGTTCATTTCTACACTGTGGCAATCTGTCCAAGAACAATAAGCCACTGGGTTGACCAACTTTCAGTCTGTTTTTGTGATTAATAATAATGAGAGTCCATTGGCTTAGGGTAGCTCTGATCTCTCTATTCGAATCTGGTACTTAGACTTAGGATGACCAGTATTTAAATAACGCAATGTTTCTTCCTAATTGTATGTACTGCTGTTAGTGTACCTTATTTATATAATAAATGAAATTGACTACCGAATCACCTACATTCTTGCTTTTAATAGGAAATTTACTAACAAAATACGAAAACTTACCTCATTATAAACTGTAGTTTCTCATCTGAAATAAATTGGTAATAGAATCCACTTCGCTTGTTAAAAGTGATCGGACATTTTAATAAAATAAATTTCTTTAACACATATAATTGAATCCACACGTTTCAATACCGAATAGGAGCTCAATATGACTCGCAAATGAAAAATTCCTTTGCTGCTGCACTATTCCCGTTAATGAACACCTGTATTCAAAGAAAACCATAATGAGCTCACAATCAAAGCATACGTCTCGACATTTTCTAGAAAATTCTCTTTAAATAACGTACCTAGGTCTGAGACGGAATGAATCGGCGTACAGTTGGAATGAGTGAGACTCGCCTAAGTGAATGGGCTGAGTTGAACGATGAATGGAGCGGCGCGGAATGAGACCGACTTCGGATTCTTTCGTGTATACCTGACGTTTGACGTAGACTCCTAATTTTTATTTAAACTCAGTTACGTGGATGTTGAAGTCGGGTTAATGGTAAAGTTAGTTATCTTTACTCTCGTTTCTTCTAATGAAGTCAGAAGTCGAGCAAAACTTTGAAAGTTTAGATACTAGGTCTTTGGAAGTCCGCATACGTTTTCCACGAATCTCGTTCTTTGAAGTATACTACTATATTGCACGAATCACTGCAGTATTTAAGTAAGACGAAATAATTGTTCTATTACTATTGTATAACCACAGATATTCTTTTTTTACAGGTCGTTGCGGTTTATCCAGTTTCCTGATACTAAGGTTTGTGCCGTTTTTAATGCAATTTCATACTTAACTTGTATTTTGTCGTATGCGTTTATAGATACTCGTATATCTTTTATAACGACAAAGACCTCATGTCGGTGTCGCTCGTCGCATCTTCTCCTCCCTTCACACAAGGGAGGGAATCTTAAACTTTGCTCTCCACTAGGCATTCTTTAATCAGCCAGCAATTCTCACACAAATATAATTTTGCATTCAATGATCTCGAGCTAAAGAAATTCTCGCAGTACAGTGGAGTGAGAATTTATCGGCGTTCCGCCCACTTAAATAATTTTCTAAGGGCCCAATTTCTCACTGGGTTATTGTTCGACGACTCGTTCTACGGGCCCTTAACGACGTTAATTTCGAATTAATTCGTTGATACTCCCGCGCCTTGATTAAACTCTGATTACGAAATAAATCTTGTTCTATTTTGTGTGAGAAGTCGTTGCGTTCAAAATGGGGAATCTTGGTGTCTAGATAAGTGCCTGGGCGGGTACCTTGATGTTATTTTGGGAATTAATTAAAAATTAATCAGGTGGTTATTACGCTTTTAAAGTGTTTGGGGTTGTGTTTACAAAACAGATATGTTATCAAGGGGTTGTGGGTGAGTAAGCTGACAGTAAGCCATTTATAAAATACTATAAATGGTTATTATTTTTATTTTATTTTTTTTAAATTGAAATTAATGCAACAATTTCAGGAATCGCTTTCAATGAATATATCAACAGACTAAACAAAAATACTGTTAACACAGTTTGTAATTTTAAATACTTACACAGAAATAGACAAAAAAATAAATCGAGCACGAGCCAATCCTCGCGTTTAATTTTCACTTTCACCAACTTTAGAGGTGAATGCTCAGCGCTCATTAAACATGAAGCAGTGATGGCACATGTATAGCTGTGTACATTCAGCAATGTTGCGCTTTTGATTCCAAATTTAATAAACGCTTAACACTTCAAAGCTCGCGTGTAAAGCAATTTGGCGCGCGCCGAAAAACGCCACAGTTTTGGTCTAGCTGCGTAATTGGTTTATACTGGAGTCCGCAGAGAAAATATTAATTAGGGCTACCGACGGTGCAGCGCTTGCAAGCGCTTGCACCGCTGTATCTAAAGTACATCTGCAATAATCGTTGTAGTTCAGGAGACGCTAGGTTAGGTTTGAGATTTTTTTCACTGAAAATTTGAAATTTTTGCTTCCTTTGGTGTAATTCTAGTTACTAGGTTACCAGTTAGTGGAAATTAAGCGTAACCCACTAGCAAAATGATCAGTTTTTGAAGTAAAAAATTCTTTAGCCTCATGTTATGGTAGGCGTCAGATAATTGTTGAATAAAGTACTACTACCTTTCCCTAATAACTCTTCATAAGTCCTGAGGCGATTGTAGACACGGCCTAAACTCAGCGCGTGTGCACCGGCCTTCAGCTGGCAGTTGAGAATATTGAAGAGTGGTTCGAATGTAGTAAGCATAGGTTTTATGACAGACTTCAGCACGCCCGTTCGGAGAGGACACATGTGTGTATAAAAATCAATATAAGAGTTCTGACTGCTTTATCTTCTTTCTTTTCTAACACTACCCAGTTAAATAATAATACACTAGCCCACACGAAACCCTCGCAGCAAATAAGCGAGTCCCCAAGCTACGAAAGCACTTCTAGAGCCCTGGAGGCCTTATTGGAGCCCTGGGGTTCTTACAATACCTACCTGAACAATTAAATATGAATCGTTTTTCACTATTAGACAATGTTAGGAATCACGAGAGATGTTGATTCGGTACGGCTTTGTGTCATTATTTCAGTTTTTCAAATTAAAAATATCAATAAATTTAGGTGGGTCAATGACCGGTATTCTACGTTTATCTGGCGCCTACCATAGTGACGTGTTCCACTAGACCAGGGACGCAAAGTGGTCTGAGTACATGTGTACCAGATATTCCAAAGTTTTAAGATTTCACTTTTGTCGGCAGTCTGCCTATTTTTTCATAGTCTATGAACTTAGTAGGGTACCTGAAGGTTCCTGTACCGGTAAACGTCAAAAATCTAATAGTTTGGAAAAGTCAACTCTGAAAGTCTTGCTACTTGGAACTTTTTAGTTGTTTTTTACAGTCGGGTTTTTTTGAAAATATTTAATTTTTTTATTTTCTACATTTTAGTGAGTTACATTTTTGGAATCGTCTCGTCAAACCCTTTATTTTGATACCCAACTTAATTTAGTTCAACAACTTTAATTTTTTTCTTTTTCACAATATGGCGTCTGGTTGTCGCCATATTGAATTTTGATTACTTTCATGTCTTATGTGACACTCGCAAAATTAAGACAAATCGACAGACGTAAAAATTACCGAATCCGCCCACGCATTTGGTCTCTAGAGCGCCACAAAAGAACAAACATACCTACATACACAGGCTGATAAACACATCACCCTTCCTTTGCGTCGCACAGTTGTTTAAAAATAGCTATCAAACCTGTAAGCTTGATAACAATATTTAAGCAAAACAAATAGACATAAATCCAAAGAATCCTTGGAACACAACACACAAGGAAAAACGAGAATTTTCACAATAGGTGGGTATATAGCTAAAAAATTCTGTGAAAGGATATGAAGCTGAAAAATGCAGCAGTTCTTTTATTTACCGAAACAACAGAGAATTTCAGACCTACTCACTAGCTCATGTTTCATAGGAACAGGTTTTGAAAGCACTGTCCAATTTCGGCTTATTACTAAAATAATAGTTTACTGGATTAGGGCGGAGGTTCCCAAAAACGGTCAAAAATGTGGTTTTTTAAAGCAGTGTATCTGTTAAACCGTAAATAATTTTGACAAATTAAAATATGTGATATTTTCAAATTCTATTTGCATACAATGATGGAACTCAAAACATAATTTAACATACGAGTACTTTAATGCATCAAAAAAATCTTCAAACATACCTCTTCATTATCTTTAAAAGCAGTTTATCCCTCCATTAGCAATTATAATCATAATAAAAAATATACCATAAAATTCCAAATGCTAAACTGCATCCAGTGATGGTTTTTTTTAATATATTAGTAAATCCTAAGTAAATCGATAAAATCCTACTAATATCATAAATGTGAAAGTTTGTGAGTGTGTATGTTTTTTATTTACTTCTTCACGCTCAAACGGCTGGACCGATTTGGATGAAATTTGGTATGTAGATAGCTTATAGCTTTGATTAACATATAGGGTACCTTTTATTCTGGTCAAGGCGGGTAAAACCAACCGCGGGGCGCAGCTAGTACTTAATATTTTGCAATAAATTGCGACCATTTGTTGTCGTGCATCTCTTTCTTTTCTATGCAGTCCAAGAGTGACCGCGTTTTAGATGATGTCTGGGCCTTAATAGCGCAGAAAGCGCTTCTTTGTAAAGTTTTATTAACCTCCGACGCAAAAAGAGGGGTGTTAATAAGTTAGACCGTTGTGTGTGTGTCTGTCTGTGGCACCGTAGCTCTTAAACGGGTGAACCGATTTGAATGCGGTTTTTTTTTATTTGAAAGCAAGTTTTCTAGCAATGGTTCTTAGCTATGTTTTATCAAAATCGGTTCACCCGTTTCAAGGTCATCAGCTCTTGTGTGTTTTAAATGTTCGCTTTTGCACTCTAGCTCCTGAGCCTGTCCACTCTAACTTTGATGAGATTAGGGTTGTATGCATTCGGAAACACAGACTCAGGTAGAGAGTTCCACTCCTTTGCTGTGCGCATTATGAAAGACGTTTGGAAACGCTTAGTGCGAATTGGTGGAATAGCAACAAGGTAGGGACGGTAACTTACAGTGCGTCTAGATGTCCGATGGTAGAAGGGAGCCGGGGTGGGATGAGATCGTGGAGTTCTTGGGCACACTCTCCGAAGTACATTCTGTAGAAGACCGACAAGCAGGCAACCTTGCGGCGATGAGCCAAGCTGTGAAGGTTGGAACCCACCAGTTAATCAGTAAATTTTTCAATCGTCACTTAGTTTTTATTCGTGGAACAAAAATAGTGGTTTGACAGCTTTTGTATAGAAAATATAATTATTGTCCAACGACATGACACGATTAACGGCTTTTCACACCACAAACTTCCAAACTCGGGGCTACTACCTGATGGTAATTCCTTGCCCGGGGGTTGAGGATAAATTCGAAAGAGTTACCTCGCCCCTGGGCATTCAGGCCAGGGAGGAACAGGGTTCGGTTTTAGTCACTAAGAATCTGACACGCTCTTCCGCTCCACTCTAGAGCGAAAAATCGTTGGATGATTTCGCACCCAAAAAAAAAAAATGGTAATTCCTAATGGAAAACCCAATAGCACTTTTTACCGGACCCGGGAATAGAACCCAGGACCTCACGCTCAAGGCCTGCGGACTGCGAGTAATAGGTAGCTCGCCGTCCTACCAGCACCAGGTCCAAAGAGTCGACAGCGCGTAGTGTTTCACGCTCGCCTCAAAGAGATGTCAGCCACCACTTACGGGGCCCGTCATGGCAGATGCATGCATGCCAAGGGGTCGCGGATAAATTCGTAACAGAGTTACCGCGCCGCTGGGCACTCAGGCAAGGAAGGAACAGGGGGTGAGTTTTAGCCAGTAAAAGTCTGACACGCCCTCCCGCTCCACCCAGAGCGGGAGAAGTCATATGGTATCCCACACCCAAAAAAAAATGGTAGGTATGTACTAACTCGCTACATATGTCTAGTTTAAAAGTCAGGGTTTATTTTTTTTAAATTTTAGCTGTACTTTTTACTTGTAACCACTTGAAACTGTTTTGTATGGATTTGATGATTTTTTTCGCTCCATCCAAAGCGTGAGAAGTCGTAGGATGATTTCAAAACACCCAAAAAAAAACGTACCTCACGCTCAGCAGACGCGCTTGCGTTCACGAGACCAACGAATTACTTCCTACTAATATTATAAATGCGAAAGTTTGAATGGGTGTTTGTTACATAATCACGCCTAATCGGATCTGGACAAAATTTAACTGTAATTTATAATGAAGGAAATACTATTTAAAAAAAAAAAAAAAATATGTTTGATAGGCTCGCGTTTGACCACTATCTCACCTGATGGTAAGCGATGATGTGGTCGAAGATGGAGCACGCTTGCCTAGAAGTAACCTATTCACTCTTGACTTAAAGACTCCCAGGTTGTAGCTTATTCATTTATTAAAACTTCATGCAACATAAATGTACAAAGGCGGACTTAATGCCTTAGGCATTCTCTACCAGTCAACCAAGGGTGGTGGAGAGATAACATGGCAGGTGCATAAACTGAAAAAAAATATTACTAAGCCGAAAATAGTTACGAAAGTATATATATATATATATATAGTTAAAATAAACATACATATATATTTAATTGATATAAAATACCTACTTAAATAAAAATAATATATATAAAGTTAGAGACAAGGATTTTAAGACGACTCCTTTACTTGTTAAGAAGGTGATTCCGCAACTTTCACTTAAATGCGTACTCACGTACTGACTGGTGGCCGTCCTGATATTGAGGGGAAGCGCATTCCACAGAAGGATGGACTGTATATGAAAGGAAGAATGAATAAAATTAGAAGTATGAGAAGGACAAAGCAGTTAGAGATTGTTAGCAGAACGCAAATTCCTGGCGTGTGTAGAGCAAAGATACTGAAAGTGAGATATAAGATAAGAGGGAGGGGTGGGAGAGTTGAGGAGAGAGAAAAGTGTAGTCAAAGCGCGCAAACTTCTGCTCTGATGAATGGGCATCCATTTGAGCTTTGCTCTAAAGCTTGACACATGGTCATATTTCTTCAAGTTGAAAACGAACCGGATGCAGTTACTAAGGAGCCTATCAAGCTTATACAGCAAAACCGCGTTCAGGTCAAAGTAGCACACGTGACCTTAGGCTATTATAGGGAAAATTTAAAAAAATACTAATTCTAATACGCGGGCAAATATCTTTTTTGATAAGTCTCCTTTCTTTTATTACTGTCGTATTAAGATATAAAAATTGAGTTATTTTTCTGAAGAAATAAAATTATTTAGGTTTATTGTATCTGTTACGTATACCTAATGGTTTCCGAGAAATCCCTGGATAATGATACGCAACCGGAATTAGATGTAATCCCATATTGAGTTCTTAAGAAAATTTTTATAATATCGTGAGAGTAACAATACATATTGGAAGCCTTTTATAAAAAATAAATCTTTATCCTTTGCCTTATAATTGCTATGTTCTCTTTCTCCATTTTCCGTCGGCTTCCTGCTTCCGTTGAAGTATTTAAAAAAAAAAACTAGTAAAATGTTAGAACTAATTTCCGTTACACAGAAACTTTTCCGAAGGCGCTCTCCGCCTATTTTATGCTCATCTGAATCTTGAAAGTTTGATGAACTATCTCGAAGAATGGCTGCCGTGAAATTAATTTTACACTTGATAAGCTTCTGCTATTTTAAAATATTGCACTTTAAAAAGTTCCGTACGAAAAAGGTTTTAAATTGACAATGAAATTAAGGAGAGCAGCGTGAGCGTGAAAGAGAGGTGTGATGACAAAGATAATGCTGTTCATTAAATAATGTAGGGCAGCTGTACCTTTTTTACTAACCGTATTTTTATAGAAAAAATACGATATTCTATTTTTAAAACTCAGAGGATCCCTTCTTTGAACTCGATTCTGCCTTTAATAGAGCTTCTTTGAAATGTCAATTCTTTTATTTACGTTAGCATTTACAATATAAAAATAATTTTCTAGACTTTAAAAAAAAACAAAAAACATGCTTTATTTTTCATTTTTCCGAATCTTTTCTTCAGCAAAACCCTTTTATTTCATACCCATATCATACACCATAAAAAATAACTAGTCCGCCATATTTGATTTAGAATGACGTCACTTAGCTAACCATGCATTGTCATCGGTCTTTGACAAGTGTGCGAAGTTTCAATTCAATTCGACGTGTTGCAGGGGGTGAAGCACGTTCAAAGGTTCCGTTACATGGATAGATTCCAAGTAAAAGCATGTTAATGACTACTTCAGACACATATTTTCCTGTCCAGTCTGTCTCAAAATTCTGAACTCCCCAAAAATAAAGCACTAACCTTCCTGACTACAGTCACGAACCAACAGAGCTCGAAGAAGAACCGTCAAAATATTTCACAAAAATAAATATTGGCAGCGATAATCCACCACGTTCGAACATTACCCACAAAACACTACCATCGCATTTGTATGTATTGCAAAATTCAATAGAATAGCTTATAACACTGGCGGACTCATCCCGACCGTTCTTCGGGTTATGAAATTGGATCCAGTGACAATAAAATACATAATTTAGGCCCCCACCCCCGTGGGGTGCCAACTTATTGTATTAGACATAGTAAATTCTGCTAAGACGCACGTGCGCACAATTGTGGCCAGAATTGGGTACGAACGTTTCAGACAATGTGGCCTTTCAAGGTTTCCGTTTGCTAGGAATTAGGCTGCAGGTGCGGTGTGAATGGAGCGGTGGATAAAATATGTAGCGTATTAACTATTTATTTAATGTATTTTTATTTTATTTTAGAAGGGTTTGCTCTTGACTCTAGTCTAGGTCAGAGGTGACAGAGACAAAGTCGACGATGGAGCGAGCTTACACAGAAGAAGCCTGTTCACTCTAACTTTGAAGAGATTAGGGTTGTATGCATTCGGAAATACAGACGCAGTTAGAGAGTTCCACTTCTTTGCTGTGCGCATCAAGAAAGACGTTCGGAAATGCTTAGTGCGAATTCGTGGAATAGCAACTTGCAGTGCGTCTAGATGTCCGATGGTAGAAGGAGGCCGGTGGGATGAGGTAGTGGAGTTCTTGGGCACACTCCGAAGTACATTCTGTAGAAGACCGACAAGCAGGCAACCTTGCGGCGATGAGCCAAGCTATGAAGTTTGGCACCCACCAGTTTTACGTCGCCAATAAAGCCTCTTAGCTCTGCGTTCCACTGAGTCAAGTCAGTTGATATTTAGCTGAACCATCCCAGAGGTGGCTGCAATACTCCATGCAGGATCGGACTTGTGCTTTGTAAAGGGTTAAAAGCTGTCCAGGCGTGAAGTATCGCTTCACTCGGTTTAGGATGCCAAGTTTTTTTGCAGCAGTTTGGGCTTTGTAATCAATGGTGGCGCCGAGGTTGAGTTGAGTATGGCAATGTAACTTAACTTTATTGTCTCAACATATAACATCTCATTGCAAGTGTCTTATGAACATTATAGAACTACGAGGGTAAAAGTTATGGTTTACTAACTCTACCAGCGATTTCGCCCGGGTAGAATTAGTATTTCCCCATTATAAATTATCTTCCCCATTATAGCTTCTAAGCTATTCCAGATTATAATCTATCTCTGTGCCAAATTTCATCCAGATCCGCACAGCCGTTCTGGAGTGATTAAGTACCCAAACTTCCATCCATCCAAACTTTCGCATTTAATTATTTCCCTTCAAGATTTTCTCTTAAACTCTATCAGTCTTCAAGATGACCTTACAAGATAATTAAACAATGAGATTCATAGGTGATAAACAAGTAAATAATGGTGAAGCATGTCTAGTGACTCCCCCAGGGACACAGCTTGTATATACGGATTTAATTAAGCAATGTAAAGCTCCCAAACACTAACGTACTTAATATCTGTATTGACACGGTCGCTTCAAAACGTCGGTGTTCCGGCACAGCTGTTTAATTATCAGCCGCAGTTATAGACGAGTTTCGTAGACAACTTGTTCCGCCAATCCAGTGCTTTGCCAATTTGTGGGGCGCTCTTTGAGCGAGGAGCGGGTGACAGATATTCGGGGTTCCTATTTTGTAGACAGCGTTTCTCAATGAAATGATTACGACTTTTTTGCCAGTCGCTTTGCGTGTCGTAAAAATAAAAGTCTTGGTGCTAAATGTGAGCTTCATTTACTACTTAATATTATACATATGTGTGCGAAAAAAAAATACGCTGTGTTTAAAAATATTAGCCAAAACATTGAATAGACAGATTGTGGCTGCATATGTCAATTCCGTGAATGTAGCAACTATTTGAGGCATTAAAGTTAGATTCGGAAACTAAATATACATCAAAACAATATTATCATTTGGTGTAACTGTTACATGCATAAAATATTACTTATTTATTCCAATGTTCCATTTGTTAACATACAATAATTCCAATAAAGTAATGTTATGTGAAACTGAGCAGGTACGGTGCCAGTTTGAACAGGAAGCGGACATATTGTGAGATAATTTTGTAAAACCTACATTTGATTTTTGAACTAATCGCAAAAATTGTATCTTCGTCTAATCCAGTCATGACTAGGTACTCTTGACTACTTTACTCTTTAGTTTAGGTCGTGAGTTGCCAGCATTGACACCCAAGTGCTAATTCTAGAAAACCACAAAAAAAAATATCTGGGACAGACTTGAAGTTGACGTTGTAACGCAACATGAATGGGAGAGGCAGTCCAGCAGTGGACTTTGAAGCGTTAAGTTGATGGATTGATTGAATCCTTACGATAACTGAAGTTCTAAAGACTCGTCTGTTGCTTCATGAATTACCGCCAAAGAAACTGCTACTGGAAAGACGCGAGTGCAAATAAAAAATCACAAGTTTTATAAATGTTACAATCATCATAATTATAAGTATATCTGCCCGAAATCTCCCATTGTTATAGGGCTCAATTTCTGCCACACTTCCCGGTTTATTCAGACGTTCCTCTTTACAATACAAAGAGAATGTCAAACTTTTTCTTCGTTCCCCAATATGTCTCCTAACACTTTTCTATCGCTTGTACTAGAACCCCGCCTCACCGTTTCTTGGGCTGACCACACAGCCATAAATTCCGACACAATATTTCGATGTCGCTCCCCATCGAACTTTCAACGTGGACACGTTGCGTACGTCACATAAAACCCTTGTTTATTACTATGTTTTATTAAATTTATATCGACACTAGACGGTTTAGTTGTTGTTCGTAATATTGGAGCGTTTTAGATTGTTGGACTGTTGGTATTATAACAGCTTTCTTTTTTAGACGACCTAAGTGTTTCTAGATATTGGGTTGATTATTAATTTTATTTATCGAGATATCGATTCAGTCAGTAGTATGTCAGGAGATTGCTCTTGAATATTTTATTTTACAAAAAATAGAATTGCTACCAAAAAAAAACCACTTTTTAGTTTTGGTTCCCCATTAAATAGTGTTAACAATACATAGACATGCGATCGCAGCAGTGGCAAGTCCTTTGCTGTGAGATATTGAAGAGTTCCAGTTTTTTTTTTAGCCACAGAAAATTACTAAGAATAAAATTGCCAAGATAGCATCTGTTTTAATTATTCGTAACAAAGAATTCGAGAAAATATTTTCAGAACTGATAATCATCTGAATGTTTTTCATACTTCTGAAAATATAATAAGTTTCTTTTGTTACTACCTACCCCACTCTACACAGCAACAGTATCTAAGAGATAGCCAGCTAGTTGATAACGCAGGGTGTAAAATTACAACAACCGAGATAACCGGAGGTAATTTATCATAATGACGTCTGTATTTTTTTAGCTCAGCAGCGCCCCCTAACGGCGACCCCGTACTAAATCACGGCCAAGAGACAAGAATTATCATATAACTCAAGATAATAAGAAATATAACCGTAACAGTTTTTATATTTATTTATGCGTCTGATAGCGTGTGATAGCACATTTTTTTTAAGATCTTTGAGCAATGTTTGTGGTATCTTAAATTTCCCATATTGTGTGCATAAAAATGAAGCTTTTGTGTTTATGACAAAATCAAAGCATAGTCTCTACAACATCGGGTGTAAAAAGTTAGTTTCCGAAGCCGAAAGCCACATATTCTACCTATTATTTGGATATTTTTTTTCCACTAGACCATACATGGGGATCCAATGGTTCTGGAGATATTGAAGGTCAAAGTCACAATTTTTTTTTTTACTTTTTTACGAAAATGAATTCCAAGTGATAATACTAACCTTTTTACATGGCGTTACATTGCGCGCAATAAAAAATCGTTTCTTTTTCATACCCAAAAATAAAAGTCGTTTCTCAGCAATAATTTTTGCGCAAAGCAACTTTGTTAGACATACAGTATGCGTAGTTAACGGCTTTGTGATGTGTCTTTTTATACCCTGTATAAGAACTTTTATATCTATAAAAGTTTAGATATGTCACACATCTTCAATCTTTGTTTTACTAGAACTGTCTGGCAATTTTATTTTCATTATGCTTACAGCCAAGTGTGCAACTTTCTGCCGGGAGGCTGCTTTCCTCTACCACCTATAAATCCTTCAACCTTCAAAGCAAGAGTGAATAGATATCTTCTGGGCTCGCCCGTCCATCCATCGCTTTCATATCAGGAGCTGGTGCAGTCAAGAGCTGGCTTGTACCTATAAAAATAAAAATCAATCACAATACACGAGAACGGTTGAATCAATTTAGATGATTTTTTTTTTAAATCTTAGGAAGATTCATCTTATGAATAGAAAAATTGCATAGAAAACCGTAAAAACCGGCCTAGTGCGTATCAGATTTCGCACATTCATTTATTATATGAAAGAAATCAATATTTTGATTTTTATTAGTAAATTATACGTAATAATAAACATTATCACCAAATTTCAAGTTCAATCAATGGGAAGTCAAAAAATTCTTCGGAACAAAATTTTGTGATAGACGACGGGCAGACAGACAGATGGACAGTCGGTCCGACTGACAGAAATAGGGCTCCGTTTGGACCCTTCTACACTCTTTAAACTACATTTTTCTTTAATAGATACAAACAAACTGTTCCTAGGTAGCAAGCAGTCTAATAGCTTTTGACAAAACGACGTCTGTCGGGTCAGCTAGTAACGAAATAAAAATGTATGTACTTAGTGATGACACTTTTTGGTGGACTGAATGGTTTGAAAATGTTAACACATTT
Source organism: Polia nebulosa (assembly GCA_951329385.1). NCBI lineage: Eukaryota > Metazoa > Arthropoda > Insecta > Lepidoptera > Noctuidae > Polia > Polia nebulosa. Next base: position 8,541,727 of record OX589593.1, on the reverse strand, counting down.
ATTCCTTCTTATGAGATGAGGTTGCCCTGCAGTAGCATTATTACTTCCTGATAATTATGTGATATTAAGTAATAATATCATCGCATTATTAAATAATAGTTCGAAGTCAATCAGATATAAACAGCAGATCCTCTTTACAGTTATTATCACGAAATTAACGTCATTAGTACAGGTAATTATCATTGAATTGATTGTCATACAATATTGATGTTCGAATTAATCGTATTACTGAATTACGTACATATATTATAGTACATTTATCTCGTGTCGAAGTGTGCACTTGCTGTACCTATTTATGGGTTGTTCGTGTGTGTGTCTGTTCCGTAGATGTAAATGTATAATTATGTAAATAGGTAGGTACTTGGTGGCGCGTGTATAAGAAGTTTTGTCATCGGGTGATTCATTTTGATATTTTATAGATGTAGGCAATACATAATGGCGTCCTTTTTGCTATAAATTAGACAAAAAATTAGGCATCCCACATTAGGTTTCTTTAGGTTTCTATGGTTCTTTATATTTTGTTTAGTAATTGCAAAGAACACAAAGTTATCAAAATACGAAATTATGAAATCTTCGATAATTTTAAAGACTTCATAAAAGCAGATTCACAATTTCTATCCTTAAGCAGACGATCTCCGGCCACCGTAGACCCGGGCCTGCGGACGGCGAGCAGTGGGTAGGTCGCCGTCCGATCAGCACCAGGCCCGTGAGTCGACGGCGCGTAGTGTTCTACGCGTGCCTCAAAGAGATGAGTGTCAGCCACCACTGACGGGGCCCATCGTGGCCGGTGCCTGCATGCCTAGGGGTTTTTTTTTTTTTTGCGTGTCAGACTCTTACTGACTAAAACCCACCCCTGTTCCTCCCTGCCCTACGCGCCCGGGGGCGAGGTAACTCTTTCGAATTAGCGGATAAATTCTGAAAATGAATTACCGCACCCCTGGGCACTCAGGCAGGGAAGGAACAGGGGTGGGTCTTAGTCAGTAAGAGTCTGACATGCTCATGAGAATTCATTGGATGATTTACAACCCCACAAAAAAAAAGCATATCATACTTCGCAGCTTACGTAAAAATCCAGTCAAGAGCGAGTCAGACTCGCGCACTGAGGGTTCCGTACCATCATATATAAATATTTTGGATGTGTTATTCGTCAGAGAATTTTAAAGCTGCGGTGTGGAATATTGCAGTTTTAGGTCAGCGCCATCTCTTGACTGATAGTGGAACTAATGTAATTTTAATTGATTTTTTTTTTTTTTTTTTTTTTTTATGTTTGATAGGCTCGCGTTTGACCACTATCTCACCTGATGTTAAGCGATGATGCGGTCGAAGATGGAGCACGCTTGCCTAGAAGTAACCTATTCACTCTTGACTTAAAGACTCCCAGGTTGTATCTTACAGGAAACACAGACTCCGGTAGAGAATTCCACTCTCTAGCTGTACGTGCAATGAATGTTTTCTCAAAACGCTTTGTGCGTATGGATGGGATGTCCACCATGAACCGGTGGCACTTCGCCGTACGTCTTGTGGTCCTTAGATGAAACGGGCTTGGCGGAATCAAATCATGCAATTCCGTCGCACACTCCCCAAAATGTAATCGATAGAAAACCGACAGGCTAGCAACTCGGCGTCTATGTTCAAGACTTTGGAGTTTTGACTCAACGAGTCTATCATTGCCGATGATCCTCTTGGCTCGTTTCTCAATTGACTCAAGGGCATCAAGCTGGTATCTTGCAGATCCGTCCCAAAGATGAGAGCAGTACTCCATACACGATCGGACTTGCGCTTGATAGAGTTGGAGCAGCTGTTCCGGCGTGAAGTATCGTCTCACCTTTGCGAGGACCCCCAACTTTTTGGCAGCCACTTGAGCCTTAGCCTCTATGAAGGGACCAAAATTGAGGGTAGATGTTAAAGTAACACCAAGAAGATCAAGTCGGTCGGTTATCGGCACGGTTACACCTCGGAAAGATGGAGCCGGGTGAAATTGGCTCTTTTTAGCAGAAAAAAGACACGCCTGGGTCTTAGCAGCATTGAACTTAACCAGATTGGCATCGCCCCATTCTGAGACAGCCTGCAAGGACAAGTTCAAGCGCCCAACCATAGCCTCTCGGAGAGACCGGACCTGAGACCCACTAACTCGTGCGTCCGGCACGTATCTCTCGGCAACAGTGCTGTCGTCTGCATACCCAAAGGTACCGGGTTTTAGCAGATCGTTAATATGCAGCAAAAACAATGTTGCCGAGAGCACCGACCCCTGAGGAACACCGGCATTAATAGCCAGCAGTCCGGACGAGCAGCCATCTATGACTACTCGGATAGACCGATCCCTCAGGAAATCAGCTATCCAATCACACAATCCAGCGGGCAGACCGAAGGAAGGAAGCTTGCCAATTAAGCTGTCGTGCCAGACCCGGTCGAAGGCCTTCGAGATATCAAGGGAGACCGCAAGGGCTTCCCCTTGTTTGTCGATGGCCTCACTCCAGATGTGTATGGCATACGCTAGAAGATCTCCTGTTGACCGATTTCGGCGGAAGCCGTATTGTCGGTCACTTAGGATATCGTTAGCTTCTAGGTATGCTAGGAGCTTACCATTCAGTATACGTTCCATACTCTTACAGAGAACGGAAGTTACCGAGATGGGCCTGATGATATCTGAAAGAGTGTGCTATTTAAAAGCATCGTTTTATTTTTCCTGTAATCTTTACTTTACATAAACTTCTATCACAGAATAATTTTAGATTTTTCTCTATGCAAACTTCGGAGTTAAAGGGGGGAACGCTATTTTTATTTTACATTTTTCATCAATAGTCGAAAACTATGCGGTCTAAAAAAAAGAAAATATGTTTGCGAATATTTAAACAGCGTTCTTTCAATATACACCACATGCCCTTAGCCCCACTTAAAATCTTTGAGACCCCCTTTCAGTCCCTGTTGCAAAGAAATAAAATTATATTTTTATTTATTTTTGTATTTGCAAAATAGTTGGACAAACGTCTTGTAAAACTATTCCAAGTTTCAAGTTGATATCATTACTAATTCTTGAGATATCCAGCTGTGACAGACAGACAGATCTTTAATTTTACCATTTTGGTACGGAACCCTAAAAACGGCGGTAAACCCACAAAATGAAGAAGATAGTTGGTTATAAAATACTTCACGCCCAGGACCTGTTCATCGAAGTTGATCGTGTAAAAGGGGCAACAAGCCAACTATTATGAGAAACTTTGTTGCGTGACGACGAGAATAAATATGTACTTTATATGGATATGATATAAAATTACGTTGTGTGGTTTGAATAAACCAATCTTAGTGTCACGAGGGTGTGTTAAGTAGAAACTGGAAGGAAACTTCAATGAAATACATAAGCAAGCGCATCACATGTCAACCATCTTTCTGATAATTTTATTTAACATAATTATTTTAGCCAAAAGTACGTCCACTATAAGACTTAGGCCTCCCCCAAGTGACGCCTCATCGACCAATCCTGTGCCTGTACCCAGCGGATATTCGCAGACTCCAGCCGGTCAACGGTTATCGGTTGACCTTGTGGGTCCCGGCCTTCCATACATAAGTTAACTGAGGACGTGTGTCGGTACAGTTCTAGAACTTGTTCTTTATAAGAAAATACAAAGCTGCTTTTGTCAGCAGTTACAAGTCCATATACTTTAAACTATATCTCTGTGTACTGTAGAGTCAACTAGTCAAACATTTAAATTCAGTATCAAGTAGAGACAGAAAAGCTAATCGATAGCCAACAGGATGAACATTGTACCAACATAACAACGAAAGCCAGCCAATCTGCATTATATTTTCCCCAACCAGGTAAAACAACGTCATATCCAAATTACTTTCGTAGTTCCTCCATCCTCTTACCGAGAGGTTCTTCATTACACCTCCGCGTAGACGAGGTAATTGCAGGGCCGACACACGCGAGCATAACCTCTTAATTTATTGAAGGAAACTAATGAAATTCCTGAGCAAAGTTTATTGCTAGAGGCAGCCCTGTTTCGCGCTAACAATTTTGGCCTCTCCTCAACAAGGGGCTGAAGTGCTCTAATCGTTTCTTTAATTATTTCTGAATTAATGTTTAGTCTCGTCTTGTAGCGTTAATTTTGTAAAATATCTCGATGTTTGTGTCTTTAACTTTGCTTATTCTTCTTGATAATTACGACTGTGTTCTTACTTACAATTTGTGTAAATAAATGTGTTGCTAAACGGCTATATTTCAATCTTTTGAGAGATAAGCTTAATTACTATAGATGCCATATATATATTCTTAGTAAAATTATTTATAACAGTACTAACTTTAATCTTTATCAGAAATAATGACTTCTAAAGTTGACGGCTTACCTTTAATACCTACAACACGATGCATATTGCACCAGTAAGTAATGTCTACTTTATGAGTATAGTTCAGTCAAAGCTAATATAACTCAAGCATAACCTATGTTTCGTCTAGACCATTTATTCTCAAATTTTTAATAAGGACCTTTGAAAAAATAAAGTTTATAGCAAAACATAAGCTTTATCAGTCTTTTTCCGTTCCCACAGCTGGGACATAGGCCTTCTCTCGGTGAGGGGGAATGGGCTTAATGTTTTTAATTTTATCTGCAAACTAATTCAATTTCACCTTCGACCCCCCGGGGGTTCACGAATCCCAAGTTGAGAAACCCTGGACTAGTATAGTATAATTATGACCTAAATAAATGAGTACCGGTGCACCTGTATCCTGTTCAGTATTCACGATCATTTTAAAGTCGGTCTGTCTAATTGGCTGAATACATCAGAATTAATTGTATTAGTAACTAACAGGTTTTTGGTATAAAGATGAAGTTATTTACGTTACGACTTGAACAAAATCATAATATATTCAATCATCATATATACATCATTATATATATATATTTTTATGTTTTTTTTTATTTTTTTATATATTCCTTTTATATTTCATAATTTATTTAACTGTAAAATTGAAGAATAAGTTTTTTTCCAAAGTCTTCAAGCTAGGAATAAAAATAGTCTTACTTTCAGACAAGCGCGTCGAATAGATCAACATCATTACTAATCTAACAAGAAAATGCCCTCACGAAAAAAAACAGATAAGTACGAGTTTGACTAGCACATGAAGGGTTTCGTACGATTTTATTATTTGTTGTTGTAACGGCAACAGAAATAGGCATTCTGTGAAAATTTTAACTCTCTACCTATTACGGATTAGGAGATACAGCCCGCTGACAGACAGACGACAGTGGAGGCTTAGTAATAGGGTCCCGTTTGTTACCATTCGGGTACGGAACCCTAAAAAACGAAACAACTCATTCAGTATTTAAAGATTAAAATCCTTGGAATCTTTCAAGAGCATGACTTAACACTCAACAGTGACTAATGAATCCATCTACAATACAAATCTAAATTAAAAATAGGCTTTTTTTAAAGGAGGACTCCTCAGATTTTAATTTTCAATGAACCAATTAATTTAATGCGAAGTATCTTAGCAACTTTTGCACTTCTCCCCACCCAGAGTGTTGCAGTTATTTCGATTCTTAAAACGACTTATCATCAAAATTTACTGTTTGTTCCGCTGAAACTTCGAAATTTTGGTGATGTGGTCCAAGTTATAAGATTTTTTTAGAGTACATTTTTTTGAGGTTAAGAAGTTTACAAACTGACGCACTAGAGCAGTTCCAGTTGAAACTTTAGAGGTATGCGGAACAGGGTGTAAAGTCCCACAACCTCCATTGAAAAGGGAGGATCCTCCGACCAGACGGGTGTTGTGTCTGGTCCGGGCAACTGCACAATAGTTGATTTCGGGCTGTTGTGTATGTTCAAATCGCGCGGAGAAGTCTACTTGCGTGATGTAGGAATTTTGCTGTTCTAGTTCGTATATAGCGTCATAGATGTCGCTGCAAAACTAAACCGTTCGATTTTGTTCCCTTTTAAGGGTTCCGTATCCGAAGGGTCCAAACGGAGGCCTATTGTTGTGACTCACGTGTCCGTCTGTCTGTCCGTCCGTCGTCTATCACAAAATTTTGTAACAAAGAATTTTTAACTTCCCATTGACACAAGAACTTGAAATTTGGTGATAATGTTTACTATTACGTAGTATACGTTACTAACAAATACCAATATTTGGTACGGAACTCTTAATGTGCGAAACCCGACACGCACTTGGCCAGTTCTTTTTTAGATCATATAATATATATATAAATATATATTGCCCTGCTCCAACCAGAACGGGAGAAGTCATGTCATTTGACGATTTGCCACCCTCCAAAAAAAAAATAGACAGGCGCTTTACGTCAACTATTTATCACCGCTGAACTCTGTGAAAGAAAACATCGTGAGGAAACCAGCATGTCATAAAACCAAAACTTCGAAGAAAAGTGACTTCTATCAACCCGCAGAAGACCCGCGTAGTGGATAACGGCCCACACCCTCTCACAGAGATGAGGCCTGTGTCCCAGCTGTGGGAACATTGTAGGCTGATTATGCTTAAGCTTATGCATACTTTTGCGCTAAGCACAGGATAGCCTGTAGTAAAATCATTATTATTAAGATAATGTAATAGAACGTAACGTCATTCAAACCTAGAATCGAACAATAAAACTTAAGTAGGTAAGTATATGATTAATAAACTCGCTAAAATCTCATGACTTGTCACAAATATCAGGCGTATCCCCCCTCAGTTACTCGGTATTTCGCTTAGACATGATTGTTAAGAAGAAATTTTAATTAAGCTTACATTTCTAAATTTTCTTCAGCGCTTAATAACGTCTGTGACGATTCAGTTTGTCTCACACAATTATCATATGAAATCTGATTGTTACACGTTTATTTTTAAGCGAGTTCTGAAACTTGACAGTCCTGTTGAGTTTAATAGGGTGTGTTTTTATTTAGGTAGGTACGGGCACGTGTATAAAGATTTAACAATGTCTAAGATAAAGTGGTAGTTATTATTTTGCTTCACGTGTATGTTCTCGGGGCCACGTTTGTGCCAATTTGGTTAACTTTAGCGTAAAAGGTAATGATTATAAAATAATGATGGCACATTAAAGAATGGCACAGTTAACGGAAAATAAATAAATAAAGTTAAATGTGACCCAACATACTTGAGAAAAGATTATTCAGCCAACAGGGTGAATTTTTCAAGTGGGTGTGAATGGCCAAATCCGAAACTATGAGACCCACTGGGAAGGTTTTTATCCTAATTAGCGACACTTTCAAATAGTCTTCTATTACAGCGTAGTTTTTTATCCTAATTAGCGACACTTTCGAATAGTGTAATATTACAGCGTGGTTTTTTGCAAAATCAATGGTTTCGATTCTTGGCTAGGTAAATTTTAGGTAAGTTTAGACTTAAAAAATCCAATACTGCAGTTTTAGATTTCATCCAAATCGAACCCGGGACTCCTTTGAGTGATTTTTGCTATTCCTCATAGTTTTGGAGTTTGGCCATCCACGCTCACTTGGAAAAATCTACTGGTCCCACTGCTGGGACTCAGGCGTTCCTTTTATAAGTGAGACGTAGCCCGTAATTCACCACGTGGTCCCAGTGCAGGTTGGTTGGATCTAAGTTCATCTCATCGAATGCTTGGTCCTCCATAATATTTCTTTGACCGTTTAGTGCAGTGATGGCAGGAGCGACAAGCATCAGAATTATTTGGAGCGAGGTGAAGCGTAAAGCAAGACCGCTCACGATGGAGGACTACTGTGGACGCCCACTGCTCCAGCTAGGGGACATAGGATCTTTAGTAAGTCGGTTGGGTCGGCTTCCAGTCTAACCGGATGCAGCTGAATACCCGTATTTTACATGGAGCGACTGCCTATATGACCTCCACAACCCAGTTACTGGGTAATACGATACCCCTTGGTAAGACTGGTGGTCAGACTTTCGGGCTTCTGACGACCCGTAACGACTGGCAATAGTCCACGATTGACACCCGGTACCAACTGCTTAACGTGCTTTCCGAGGCATGGAGGAGTCTCGGTATGTAAAGATGGTCACCCATCCATGGACCAACCCCGGCAAGCGTAGCTTAACCTGATGGATCGACACGTGCGGCTGTTATTACTTTAGCCACGAGCTCCTCTCATAGGATCTTTAGTTAGTGCAGTGGTGATGAAATTATCGCTAAGTTAATTACCAACACTTTAATTTTCTAGGAACTACAATGATAAATGGCTGAAAAATGAGACGGTAATTAGTCAGTAATCTATCACAATCAACGTTAATTTTAGAAGCGGGTTCAAACTCTCTTTCAATTAAATGTTCAACATTTTTTGAAGAGTTTTTCGCTTAAGTTTGCCTTTTTGGGCACAAAGAAGCGTTTATTATACTCGAGTAAATTCGATAATTTTGTGGTTATTTGACTTAAATTGATTTGTCTGCGGTTTGGTTAAATTAAACCCTTGTTTGGAATAGAATATTGGAATATTTTTTTAATTGGTAACATTTATTTTTGAAGTTATACTTCTTTTGGCGCGTTAGGGAAAAATGATGAGAGTAAATTTTTACACCGTCACAAAAAACCTACAGCCTGAAGTTAGCTAGAACCGACACCCTGAAGTTAGCTATGGTCTGTGGTTCATGATGAATGATTGTTTTCCTTTTGTAAACTTTGTGACAGTTTGGTTTTTTATCTTGTTACGCCAAAGAAGTATAACTTCTTACGTGCGTACATAAGTACAAACACACTTTTTTTTTTGTGAAGTGGGAAATCATCCAATGACATCTCCCGCTCTGGGTGGAGCGAGAGAGCGTGTCAAACTCTTACTGACTAAAACCCACCCCTGTTCCTGCCCTGCCTAAGTGCCCAGGGGAGCGGCAACTCTGTTACGAATTTATCCACTAATAATTGGTAACCCTGTGTTAGACAGGATATGGCCCATATTACAAGAATCATCAAATTCAAAGTTAACGCTTGTTATTTATTGACATTGATGGAAGGTATTTTTCTGTTGTCTGAATGTCCAGTGGACGTCTTTCAAACTTGGAATCAGGGCCCCGTCAGGCCCCGGAACAGCAGACACAATTAAAAACCTTTTGTCGCGTCTCTGATTGGAGACGAGCAGGGCCTGACGGATTAAGAGTATCAATAATTCGAAGCCATCTAAGATTTATATATATTTTTCTCGTAATAATATTCTGTTAAGTTATTGATAGACAAAGCTTTTTTTTAATTTGGGCTCACAATTGATTCTAATTTTGTTTTCATAATGTTGTTGACTCGCCAAACTATGCAGTTTGAAGTCAAAAATTACTAGTAAAACATTAACAGAAATCAAGTTACTTTACTACCTTATGATATTTTAGTACTTACATAGAATTATAAAATTGATTTAAATACCCAATCTCAGCTATTCAACGTGACAATGCTGCTAGCGTTCTGGGTACTTGACAACTATCTTTTTTTTGTTTCTTTTTTTAGGATTCCGTTTTCAAATCTAAATAAAATAACTAACTACTTACTATTTACTTGTTTGGTGTATTTATTTCTCGAAGACGACGGCAGACCCCCGGATAGTTTTAGTTTAAAACTCATTATTTGTGTAGAGCAATGAGGATTATGTGGGGTTTTCCTCACATTGTTATTGTAATTTATATGGTGTACATAATAAAGAGTATTCTATTCTATTCTATTCTATTAAATCAAAACTCATGAAGAGTGTACTCGTTCTCGAGAAAAAATCTTGACTTTAAAACACCTTTACTTCAATTCGGGTTATTCTTTAATAAAATCTGTAGTATTAAATATTTTTTGCACTAAATATGTATTTAGACGTTCTTTTTAGGGTTCCGCACCCAAAGGGTAACCAGCAGTACTACTAAGCCTCCGCCGTCCATCTGTCTGTCCGTCCGTCCGTCTATCTGTCAGCGGGCGGTATCTTATAATCCGTAATAGGTAGACTGTTGAAATTTTGACAGAATATGTATTTCAGTTGCCGCTATAACAACAAATACAAAAATAAATTAAAAATGAAAGGTGACTCCCTTACTAGAAACGTGTCTTTTTTGGAATGGCAATAAATAGACGCGTATAATCTTGTACGATTGTACGGAACGCTTTATGAGCAAGTCCGACTCGCACTTAGTCGGTTTTTTCATAGTAATATTTAATTTTTGGTTGAACTAGTCCTCTCTCGCACACTTCTTGTATGTTTTTCTTTAGCAGTAACTTTGAACTCATCACTAAACTATTGTTTTAAATCTATCAAGTAGTCAACTTTCATATCTATTGGCAAGATTTTACAAACAGAAGATAACCCTACGCTACGTTGAAAAATGTTCCATAAGATTCCTTTCGCCATGTCTAAATTGAGTACTTTCACCCTAAAACAAACACTAACTTCACCCCTTCTAAGTATATTGACATTTACTTTGCAAAAATCCTAAAAAATACATGCGTCAGCGTTTCACAATTTTCAGTCCTAGACCGAATCTAAACAAAGACCAATCCGATAGATACCAAACAATAGTCGGTACATTCACCAGACACCAGTCTTGTCTAGACTAGACCCAATGCTTTCACGTAAATATGTCTAACATGTTCTCCTGTTGAGCCTCTGAAAAATTGACGAAATGACTTAGAAAGAAAGAAAGAAAAACTGGCCAAGTGCGTGTCGGCTTTCGGACATTGAGGGTTCCGTACCAAATATTGGTATTTTGTTATTAAAGTATACGTAATAATAAAAATGATCACAAAATTTAAAATTCATAGGTCTATGGGAACTTACAAAAATCTTCGGAACATAATTTTGTGACAGACGACGGACGGGCAGACAGACAAACGGACACGTGAGTGACAACAATAGGGCTCCGTTTGGACCCTTCGTGTACGGAACCCTAACAAAGCTTAAGGCTTAGCTTAGCTTTAATGCTTGCAGGGTAAGCCAGAATACATTGAAAACCTTTATTTTAATGCAATATTTATAAATGATGCCTTTTTAAATGATTGAGAATATAATCCCTATGAAGGTATGAACATTTTGTGGTCTATTCCAAACATTTATTTCTTCATTTGCGTGATCTTATATTACACTTGGACGACTTTCTTTCTTTCTTTCTTTACGTTATCAGAATCAGATTTTTTTTTAATTTTTTTTTATTGTTTATAGGCACATTTGATCAGAGCCTTTAGACAAAATACATTTCTGTTAACGTTAACGCTAACGCTTCGTGCAAAATGTATGGCAACGACATTACTGGGCGTGAGTCACGTGACAGTTCTCTCCGCAGGTAATGTCCTTGCCATACATTTTGCACGAAGCGTTAGCGTTAACGTTAACAGAAATGTATTTTGTCTAAAGGCTCTGGTCAACATAGGTTACAGTTATTATTTATTTATAAATATAGGTTTCTATGTTTTACAAAAGGCGTACAAATATTATTATAATTTTTAAATCAATTTAAAAATATAGAAAGAAGAAGGCAAATCAATAAAATACAAATGTGTCAATAATAAAATCTAAAAACAATAAATTATAAATAAAACAAGAATGTCAAAGCAAGTAGGTACTACGAATCACGTATACAAGACAGTAAAAACACTTTCCATAGAAAGAAACTGAGACATATAACTTAGGCTAAGCTATAGACCTAGACATTTTCATCAAATAATTCAGCCGAAAAATATATTTGCGAAATTGCTTGTTATGTTATCCATTGTACTATTAATATAGTGTACCTATTATGTCTATTGTATTGTAACTATTGAGTAGGCTAACAATCCCTTAATCATCTATTATGTTTTTGAAAGCAAATAAAATAGATCCCTATTAGTACTCGTATTTTTCTTGAAAATTGATTCCATCGCAGAAAATGTTTCAATTTGACTTAGTAACCATTCTTTGTCCTGCTCTTGAGGTTCTTGATACAAAGGAAGATTAGTTTATTTATAGGTATAAATTTGAAAGACTGGCGTTAGACAGCATCTGTCTGGCAACTTTGCTGTCGTTACTTGCTTTTTTTGGGGTATGTACCCGAAGGATCCAAACGGAACCCTATTGCTGTCACTCGTCTGTCCGTCTGTCTGTCTGTCCATCGTCTATCACACAGGTTTTACAGCTAAACGGTTGAAGCTAGTCTTCAAATTTTCACAGTATAAGTATCTGGTTGACCCACAGCTACCCCATGGAGTAGGGTATCGTTGTTTCGAACTTGTTGAGTAGATAAAAATACTATATACTTTGTTTTTTGTTAAATACTTTGTTTTAAAAAATACTGGGAAACAGCTACCAAAGCCAGATTTTATTAAAAAGTTTTGTTCCGAAGAATTTTATAACTTCCGATTGACCTAATGAACTTGTAATAATGTTTATTATTACGTACATTTTACTAAAAAAAGCAATATCTTGATAAAACAGTTGTTTTTTAAAATTATCTCATTTTTCCAGTTCCGTACCAAATGTAGACTATAAGGGTAATACCTTATATTCTACATTTGGTACAGAATCCTAAATGTGTGAAGTCCGACACGCACTTTGCCGGTTTTTTTTTTGATGATTGTCACTCTTTTCATTTTATTTCATTTGCGTGAACCTGGTGACTGTCGCCAAATAAATATTTTGTCTTTCTTCTTTCTTTGTTTTAGTATTCTGTAACTTGTGCAATCATCTGCTAATCTACTACCAAACGTACAGGAATACCTATTTTCTCTTTTCCATTCACACAAATTATGTGAGAAAATTTCGCGTTATTATTAAAATACTAGCTTCTGCCAGCCGCTTGGCCCCTGTGGAATTAGTACTGCCCCCGTTATAAACTTTTCACCCTCTCACGGGTTGAATTTCGAAAAAACCCTTTCTTAGTGGATACCTACTCTTCACAAAGAACACACCCTTCAAATTTCATTTCTCTGGGACTAGCGTTTTAGGCTGTGCGTTGATATATCAGTCAGTCAGGACTTAGAATGTTATACATATAATTATACAGATTGTCAAAGGCCTTTAAGAAAAACTTCATCATCATCATCATCACTTCACATCGTAATCACCCATTGCTGAATATGAGCCCCCTTTCTTATACCATACTTCTCGGTTCCGTACCTCTCTGATGAACCTGCCTTTCCTGCGATATTGACCTTGACTATATCATCAACCCAGCTCGCTTTTATTTTTATTGTGATGTGATAAATTTTCTGTGACACCTACAGAAAAAACTTAACCTTTATCACATAACAATAAAAATAAAGACAATATCCTAACCTATCAGCTAGCAAGCAATTTAATAACAACGCCAACTGCACCATCCCCGTCCACAGAAGTCCAAACGTTCCAGCGGTCAAGTGACGGCGTCTAATCTGAGCAATTAATCCCCTGATTGCTCTAAATGGGGCTTTGTCCTGTGCCATCGTAGGTTATTGGGCAATACATGTGGATATGTAGGCAGTAGGTAGGACTAGATACATTTGCCTGCTTTGGTGTAAGATGGGTCGAGGATTGTTGTAAGTGAATAAGACGAATAAACATTTATTTGAATTAAATAGGAATCATGATCATCATCAACCTTTTAAGGCCCTTCTTGCGGTCCAGTGGCGCCCTCATGGGTCAGTGCCAAAAACGGCAGTTTCTGACACTTTTGCCTACTACTTTGGATACGAAACATTTTGAGACTTGTTTTAACAACATAAAAAATCTTTATCCTCTTTGTAACAAACGTGAAGTTGGATTTTTTAATATTTATTTTCTGTGCTACGCTATGATTTTTTATTCAATGAGGCCGCCACTGGACCGCGAGAAGGGCCTTAATGTCCCCACTGCTGGGGCACAGGCCTCGTCTTTGTGAGAGGGTGTGGGGCATAATCCACCACGCGGGCCCAATGCGGGTTGGTGGATGTCACATATCTTCAAATTTTTGGTTCAAGGACATGACGGTTTCCTCACAATGTTTTCCTTCACCGTTTTGAGAGCAGTGGTGATGAAATAATTTACACAAAGTAAAGCGCCTGCCTTTTTTTTTAACACAACGCGCCGTCGGCTCACGTGCCTGGTGCTGATCGGACGGCGAACTACCTTTTACTCGCCGTCCGCAGGCCCGCGTTTATGGTGGCCGGAGATCGTCCTGCGACCTCCAACGCCCAGGGCGTCTCCTTGCGGTGGCTGCGGCTGGGGGCGTGAGGGCCACTCTGTTAAGTCTCCCTCACCCATTTCGCCTCCTCCTTCGCGAGCATTACTTCGCAGAAGGAGGAGACTGCTTCCCATTCCCTCTCGCTCCGTGGCCTGGACCAGGGCCGGGTGCGAGAGACTTCCGTGACCCTGGCAGGACACAGCATGACTTGGTCTGGCAATGATATAAAAATGTCATACTCAGTGATCAGGAATTTTAATTATTTTCCATAGTTACAGTGCGTATTATCTAGATGGACTCAATTTGAATGTGTGGAAGAAAGAGGCCTGTAAGTATCAGAAGAAGGTAGTCTGCATTCCAAATCTGTTTACAGAGAGACTCTGAAATATATGTAGTTGTTAAGACTATTTTTATTTGTTTACTAGCGACCCACCCCAGCTTTGCGAGGGTACAAATTGTATATATAAACCTTTCTCGTGAGTCACTCTGTCTATTGCTGAAAGCCGCATGATAATTCGTTGAGTAGTTTTTGAGTTTAGTGCGAACAGACAGGTAGATAGATAGACGCGACATGGAACTTTGTTTTATAATATGTAGTGATTTGAATCTTCAACAAAGGATAAGAGTTCTACTGAAAATCACAATGATACAGAAGTTTCAGGAGAATGTGTTTATGTTTGACCACATCCTACTTCCTACTAATATTATAAATGTGAAAGTTTGTGAGTGTGTATGTTTGTTACTTCTTCACGCTCAAACGGCTGGACCGATTTGGATGAAATTTGGTATGTAGATAGCCTATAGCCTGGATTAACATATATACCTTTTATTCCGGTCTACGCAGGTGAAACCGCGGGGCGCAGCTAGTTTTATAATATGTAGTGTCTAACAAAGGATAGGAGTTCTACAGAAAATCACAATGATACAGAAGTTTCAGGAGAATATGTTTATTCCCCAAACAAATCAATTTCATCACATTCAGTCTCAAGTATACCTTTAACCAGAAACTTCAACAACCCTATCCACACACAGCTATCCATCCCCATTTCCCTAACTAGATAAATGGCTCCACATAGGCTAGCTATACATATGAGATTAAGTCCACGGGGACACGTCACGTAATGTCCATCTGCTGTCGTGCTATGCATAAGTAACGATGGTGTGTACACCACCTAATACCCATAAACATTTAATCAATGTACGATTAATTTGTTGCTAAATGCTGGTGTTTAGGACATGAGTTTAATGAATGGGTAGGTAAAATTAAAAAAAAATCTGAATATACTTACGCCTACAAATTATTTATCAAAAAAAAAAAAACGAAAGTCATTTATCCAAATTACACTGAGAGCCAGCACTTTTTGAACGTCAAAGTTCTACATAAAGACAGTCCCCCAAAAATGCCTGCCCGTCAACACTTCCTAGTGCTTGAGCAGTGAAGAAAAAGTGGCGCAAAAACTCCCCAGCAACACATCTTGAGATAAACACTTCTTGGTTTTCAAGACGAAATTACCTAATAGTTTTTGTCAAACCAAACCATACCTATTCGCATATTATTCACAAACACCGTTTTATTATAAAGTACTCCTTAACTCATCTAAAATACCCTGATCAAACATTCTTAGTAATGATTTTGCTGCTTACTTTGGCACACAAAGTACTCGTAAGTAGCAAAATCATTCACAGTTCTTTCAAACACAAAGAAAAGTTACGTGGTCCATATAAAAACTAACATTTCACAGTCAATTCTCCACCACATTGAACGGATACTCTTCTAACGTTAGTATTTAAATAAATAACGCTAATAATACTCTGGGGGGTAATATTATCAAATAATATAATAAATAAATAGACGAGATACAGATATCGTTTTTGGCGAACGTGCCTATTACGTTATTGGCCGTTTTCATAGGGTGCCGCGCAAAGTGTAAGATGTAGCGGGTAAAAATGAAAGCAGAATTGCATAAAGAATTTGAATTGTTTAAAAGACAATATGCTTGTTTATATATCGGAAACAGAAAAACTAGCTAAGTGCGTGTCAAATATTGGTTAGTAAAATAAACGTAATAATAAACATTCTCACCAAATTTCAAGTTCATAGGTCAATGGGAAGTTAAAAAATTCTTCGAAACAAAATTTTGTGACAGACGACGGCAAGATAGACAGACGGATACGTGAGTGACAGGAATAGGGCTCCGTTCAGACACCTCGCGGCATTGCTTCTAAAAATAGTCGTAAAGACGATAAGTTTGAACAATAAAAGGGCTGCTTGTTCCACATTGGTTAATCTTAAAAAATCATCTTCATAGCAAAAAATTCAATTAGATTTTATTACGTTGGTTTTTTTCTGACAAATATTGCACAACCTAAACAGTTGCGTTCAGAAGTATGAAAGGCATAAGCATTGTTTTTAGGCTGAAAGTGAAAATTCCTGACCTGAGGTTTTAAGTTTGTTGTAAGTTTTAAGATCATCATTTTTGGCGTAGAGAAATTCCACCCAGTCCTGTCAGTCTCGATCTGTTAAAAGGTAATTCCTCAATGGTTGTCAAACTTGAAAAATTATGTGGCAATAATTCAAAATATCGTTTAAAGAGTGGTCTGTTTGCTGAATACAGTAAAATTCAATACAAGTTCCCTTATCAATTTGATTATTGTCTGTTCCGGCAACCTACCTAAGATTTCCATTATAGCGAAATTTTGACTGCCGCTTCCTGCCTGAGCCTGGCAGTGTTTTTGGGACTTTCTATTAACAGCCTTTTATTTCTATTTTTTTGGAGTTCAGTATTGTACCCATTTAATGACAAAATCCCGTTATTATGACATAAAAATAACTGGTAAAAAGTGAGACCTACCTACAATTTTAGTGTCATAACTTCTATGCTATGTTATTGATTTTCTAATACCCGCCTCAGCTCATCACTTACAGACCGGCCGGTTTTGGAATAGGCATGTAAAAAGGCAGGGCGCAATGCATGCCAATTCGTCCGCGCCGGACACCGTCCGACATTCATGTACCGACAACAAATTCATTTGATAAACTCGGTTTACAATTTATTTAAGGATATTGATATCACTGAACCTTTTTATTTCACTTGATATCCCATAGGTTTAGAAGAAAAAAAAGCGGTTGAAATGTCAACCGAACCTCTTATGTTTGTAACTACTACTGGTCATTGCTCGTTGGTAGGCTTGACACTCCAGGGGTTGGTAATTAAAATGGCCTGGTTATATTATTAATTTATAAAAAAAAACCTGAGTTAATTTCTCGCTTTCTCGCGCGCTCTATGGTTTGTCTATGACATTGACAAATGTTGTCGGAGCGTTAGGCGTCGGCCTATGGTTTATTTTATATTTATTTACATTCACAAATATTTTTATTAAAATTATATGTTTCACTATCACTTTTATTTATTTATTTTTTATGTATGTATTCCGTGAGTGTATCCGTGGCTTCACAGGCCCTATCAGAATACCAGCGCTGTGATAATTATTTTATAAGTGTCGCAGCATATGCTGAGATAGGTTCTTTTTTGGCCTCGCACAGGTCTTTGCTATGTTTTATTTTATTTTATTAAGTTTTATTAAGTGCTTTTTTATGTATTATTATTGTTTTGATGGTATGTGGTAAAATAATTGTGTTTTTCTGTGCGAAGCACATAATAAACTTTTTTATTTCTTCTTATTTCAATTTCACAGTTAACTTTATAAAAAATCTAAAAGTCGTTGTTAAACCTCATGTTTTTAAAATAGCTAATCGTTCATCATCATCTTAACTTTCTGAACGAAATTTTTTTGTAAAATAAAATATTGAAAAAATTATTAGTTACCCCGTTGGATATATCTTATCCTCATTTTAAGGTCGGTCCTGTTTTTTTTTTTGGGTGGGAAATCATCTAATAACTTCTCCGGCTCTGGGTGGAGCAGGAGTGCGTGTCAGACTCTTACTGACAAAAACCCACCCGTGCACCGTGTTCTTTCAGTTGCATGTGCCAGAGCCGCGGAGACTCTTTCAGACCCACGAAAGTCTTTGTATTTTCAAATAACTTGCTGAATTTTCATCCCGAAAATTTGGTAAATTAAATCTTTTAAAAATAAGGAGCATGGAAATCTATTACAGTTTATTTTTCAACTACGAATCAAATTATTTATCTAGTTTCTAGCATTATCATTTTCTGCAGACCGTACCTAGGTCCCAGTGTCCGGCCGTGACCAGTGTGCGAATCAAACCGGAGGGCAGTTTCAATTTGCCGTAGGCTCGACCCGCGCGACTACTAACACTTTAGTGCCGAAGTGCAACCTGACTTCTAGGTATTGTCACCTTCTGTATATAATAGCTAATATAGTTTTTTTTTTAATTTAGGCTGAGCTGTCCCACTTCTGTGCATGAAGGCCTTAAACTTTTCTTTTAGCTGTGCTTCTTCACGCCAATTTGCCAGGGCGTCCCGCCATCTTCTCCTCGGTCTGCTGCGAACCCGTCTAGCAGATAAACAAGCCGACAGCTTTGACTGCATCCCATAGACATGACCTACCCAGTCCCACTTCAGTCTAGCAGCTTTTTGAGCTACGTCGACAATTTGCGTTCCTAATATTACGTCGACTACTATTATCGGTACGTACCTACTGCTGTAAGGGTTACTTTGCTTGGCCAAGGTCATCTCCATAGTCTACCACTCTTTCTGATGTATTGCCTGCTCTGAAAATATATAAACCTGTTCCCCAAATTCTGTCGAGATACAAACTTAAAATGTGGGTGTTTAATTTGATTTTTGTATAAATTTTTAAAGAACTTTCCAGGCCTTCCAAAAACAGTTACTATTTATACGTAATTTATAACTACGGATCAAAAAACTGAACCAAAGCTATGTAAAAAATAAAAAATGTTATGCCATCGCAAAATACACTTATCTCAAATAAGTACCTAAATAGATTCATAAATGAAATGTATCAGTAAATTGAAAGTAGTCACAATTCAGACCACTTAAATTGAGACCATTTTGATCTCCAAGGTTAATCTTTTACTGTCAGGGTCAAGGTCATAAGGTCTGAGCTCTCAATTTATTATTGAATTATTTCTTATCATCCCATAGATAAGCAGTCTTAAAAGGGCCAATTGAGCAGCAAATTATAAGGGTGCACGATAAATGAAACCTAAGAAATAGTATTAATATTCTAAAACTGTTTGTGAGTTCTTAGAAAAGAAAATAAATAGTTTTAATTAATAATTTTGTTTAGAGGTATTTTGAGATACTAGAATATGTTTATTGATGGAGACTGCTGGATGTGAGACGCACAGGACCGGTCGATGTGGTCGATGTTATTGTTGGCCCAACCAAATGCCAATACTAAATGCTAAAGGCTATCTTTAACAGCTGCAGTGGAAGACTTGCGTTGGTTCTGTCTACCTTCGTTTTAGGTCTTGGATCTCAGCAACAAACGATCATAATAGAATTTTTCAGAATTGTAACTATTGCCAGTATCCAGACCTCTATTGAATAATGAACTCAAATCAAGACTTCTTTTGTTTTCAACTTAAATAGAGGGTGTAAAAAGACGCATCACCTAGCCGTTAACTCCAGGGGCCGCGAGACGATCTCCGGCCACCGTAGACCCGGGCCTGCGGACGGCGAGTAGTGGGTAACTCGCCGTCCGATCAGCACCAGGCCCGAGAGTCGACGGCGCGTAGTGTTCCACGCGCGCCTCAAAGAGTTGTCAGCCAAGGGAAGGGGCCTGCCACGGCCGGTGCCTGCCCGGGGGTGGAGGATAAATTCGAAAGAGTTACCTCGCCCCCGGGCACTCGAGGCAGGGAGGAACAGGGGTGGGTTTTAGTCAGTAAGAGTCTGACACACCCTTCCGCTCCACCCTAGAGCGGAAGAAGTCATTGGATGATTTCCCACCCCCCAAAAAAAAAAAAAAAAAAAACGCATACTGTAAGTACGTCTAACAAAGTAGCTTGCTGCAAAAATTATTGCTAGGAACTGACTTTTATTTTTAGGTATGAAAACAAAAACAATTTTTTATTGCGCGCAATGTAACGCGAACCCAGGCGTTAACCCACGCCTCTTCACTCTAAGCCACGTAGGTACTTGTCGGATACGTTTGATATTCATTGCGTTTTTGTGTAATGCGTAATTTCGAAAAAAAAACGAACATTCGGGTAATGTTTGTTTGGAAAAAAGTATAGTAATATCACTTTTTTTTTTTTATAACACTTGGAATTCATTTTCCTTAAAAAAAAAACTTGCGACTTTGAGCTTCAATATCTCCAGAACCAGTGGATTCCCAGGTACGGTCTAGTGGAAAAAAATGATCCAAATGTTGTGTAGAATATCTGACTTTCTTTCGGCTTCGAAAACTGTCTTTTTACACCCGATTTTTGTGTATGTACTTATCGAAACTTTTGCATTTATTAGCCACTAGCTTTTGCCAATAGCTTTGCCCGCGTGGAATTGGTACTTTCCTCATTATAATTTACAGCCTATGTGCTATTCCAGACTTTAATCTATGTCTGTGCCAAATTTCATTGAAATCCGTTCTGCCATGATTGAGTAAAAAACTTCCATCTAAACTTTCGAAAATCCAAATTCATTCATCCAAACTTTCGCATTTATAATGTAACTAGCTCCTGCCAGCAGCTTCGCCTGCGTAGAATTAGTACGTTATAAACTTCCAACCCCTTTTTCACCCTCTTAATAATTATAATTCAACCCGAATTTCGAAAAACCCTTTCTTAATAGATACTCTTCACCAAGAACACACCCTCCAAATTTCATGTTCCTAGGACCAGGGGTTTAGGCTCTGCATTGATATATCAGTCAGACTGGACTGAATTTTATATAAATATACAGACAGGAAAAGCTAGGTCACTGAAGAACTAGGTACCTACATAATATATTTCCGAGAAACCTGGTTTATATTTAAATTATACAAAACACAAGTCACATTACCCACCCTGGTCATGTACCGATCTCTTATTGTACAGAACACAAAAGGATTCAAGTTTTAAAATTCCGCGCACCAAAAACCGATTGTCACGATTTCTCTTACAGTAAGCAAAAAAAAAAACTACATTTTCTGATATTCGAATATAAATTTCTGATTTACCGGTCGACCTGCAAAATTCGAGATCCAAGATTCTCTCACAAATTGTCGCCGCGCGTGAAATTTTAAAAATATTCTCGGGAACGAAACGTATGTATTGTAAATAGAATATTTTGTATGGCATTGGCGTTGTATGATATGCATCTTACGTTTAAAATTGAGTGTGCCGTTAGACGTACGGACGGGAAAACGTTGAGTGTGCAGTTTTGAAATATCGTTAGTTAGTTTCCGTCCTGCTCTGGCGATGACGGCAAAGCTGAAGTCAATATGGCTGCTAACATTATGGGGTTATTTTTTACAGCGTGCTGGGGAAATAACTCAGTTACTTACGGTTTTACTGTTCTACACACAGGCGTTAAAGAGCTGGCGCTGACCGAAATCGGTCTAGATGACCATATTTTATACACGTTAAATTTCGTAGATCTTTGACAGCTGTTACTGGTAGTTGAAGCTCTAAAGTCTAGTAAACAGGCTTACAACGAGAAATAAAGTTACCCTGGGTTGTCTTCACCAGATGTAGCCCATCCATGTAAAATACAGCTGATTCCAGGTGGACTCGAAGCCGACACCAACATATTATGTAGTTGGAATTTATTTAGGTAGGTGACAAGACTTTATAAGAGAGTATTTTGTAGCACAAACTATATCATACACACTTAAAATTTAACAATACTGACAGATTTTTTATCGTCATCCAAATTTCTTTCAGGCAAGATTTATGCAAAAATCAGATAGGTTGTCACGGGACGGAGGGCGGTGTCACGTTGCAGGACCGGAGTATTGGTGACTCGTAGAGGAGGTCGTAGGAGTGACACGCAGAGGAGGACGTAGGAATGACACGCAGAGGAGGACGTAGGAGTAGGAGGACCGTAGATGAGGAATTGAATGAAGGAATCACACACGACAAGTTAACACGTATATTTTATTATTTACAAAAGTAGGCTTAAAAGAAGCACTCATTAAAGTACAAACACATACACTGTGACTTGAAACGTAATTAAATTGTAACTCTTGGAAACTGGTAACTGACAGTTGAAGAGTTGAAAAATGATAATGAAGAGCTTCTACTAGCTCGGCTGCAGAATTAGAACGGATTTTTAATATCAAAACAGAGACTTGACAGAGAAAACTAAGTAATTTTTGAATTTGAAATTAAAAAAAGGTAGCAAAGAACGTAATTTTGGAATAGAGGTCAAAAAATAAACAAGGCTTTAACACTGCCTTGTTATAAGGTAACAAAAAGAAATATATAATAAAATATACAATTCAGTAAATTTTTGTTCTCAACTCGACAAAATGTAGAGTACAGCTGATCTGCTTATCGGTTTTGAGAGTTGTTTATAACAAGAATAGAAGAATAACAATTTATTAGTAGAAAATAAAGGTTACAGAAGATCTCTTAGGTATGCTAGAACGTTTGATTTTCTTTAAAAAATCATATAAAAGAATTAAACAAAGACTTCCTGCACTATCATGTTGTATATTGGTACCATCTTTTAGTGTTTGGGCAGTCCACTTCTTATTCCCCAATGCATGACTCAACTTGTGATTGTAAACAAATTAAAAACTAAAATACTACTTCAACATTTAACAACCACATTAACAACCCAAAATCTTAACAACATTAATTAATTCACGCGAGTTCGCTGTCGAGAATCGCCAGTAGCATCCAAAATGCGCCTGTTGCAACGCTGCCCTGTCACAATCGATCTTCGTCGAGTCGCGGCGAGATTTACGAGCGACATGATGCGTATTGCCCGTACATTTGACGTTAAAAGCTGACGTGAGCCAAGTGAGCCAGCGATGTATGTCTGAAATATAGTTGCTGATTGATATTCGTTGTTTGTTATGAGTAGATTTGTTGATTGTGGAGGATTGTCAGAGCATACGGCGAATTAGTGACTCAGTTACTTGATAATCAACCTTATTTATAAAACTCGCTAATGATATGGTTAGTTTTAATACTGGTTATCGAATTCTAATTTAAAATTCTCCAGAAAATTTTGAATAATTAAGAACCTGCTGATCAGAGTCTAAACTATTCAAACGGATAGATTTGAATAGTTTAGACTCTATCGACAGGTTGCAGGAAAAAGAAAATAATCATATATTTTCTTTTTCTAAATAAGGCCCAAATATAAAAGGGGCAGTGGTGGCAGTGGTGGCAGTGGTATTGGCCGCGACTTACAAGTTGTAGGTCGTGAGTTCAAACCCAGGCAGGCGCTTTACTTTGTGTAAATTATTTCTTCACCACTGCTCTCAAAACGGTGAAAGAAAACATCGTGAGGAAATCGGCATGTCCTAGAACCAAAAATTCGAAGACATGTGACATCCACCAATCCGCATTGGGCCCGCGTGGTGGATTACGGCCCACACCCTCTCACAGAGAGGAGGCCTGTGCCCCAGCAGTGGGGACATTAAAAGGCTGAGATGAGATGATAAAAGGGGCTGTTCAAAGGTCAAAATAACCCCAGTGATCTTTCTCTCTCCTAAGGAAATCGGTGTTGTGCGTTGTCATAGACGTCACTTGAGGAAGGCCTATGTACAGCAACGGCTGGACATAGGCCTTCCTCAAGTGTTGCAACAACGACCGGTCCTGTACGTCTCACATCCATCGACTACCCGCGACCCTACCCTACCCACTATGCAGTACATTGCTCGGTGGACATCGATTATAATAGGCACTACGGTTTTCCTATACTTCAAAATGTATGGCAGAGCAATGTACGGCAAAGTGCCTATTAAATTGATGTCAACTGAGTTAGCGAATACGCCAGCAGGTCAGACTGAATGAAGTGAAGTCATAAGATTGAATTTAACAAATTATTATAAGTAGATGCGTGCCCTTTCACTGAGTCACTAACTTATTTTACATAATTTCTGCCAATAACTTTAAAATAATGTACTAAAACTACACACACACTTCTGATTACATTTACATTAATTTTAAGCTTAAACCGAAAATCATGTTCTAAAAATTGCAGTCCATCAATAAAAATATTCCACATTCTCAATATAAAGGCGCCTAATTTAATATAATTTTAAAACATGATCGTTATTATAATAAAAATAATCGATATTTGATACAAAATTATAGTAGATCAATAATAATGATGGGTTTCAGGACTCAAGGGTACAAATTATGTTAATTTTTGGACCCAAGGCGCTGTGAGTTATCAAAAAAGTTAAACAGATTAGGCTAAGAACCTTTTTTTTGAAGCCAAACCTACTACAGGAACGCTGTGGAGTTTTAAAATTCATGCGAATCTTAAGTTAAAGTAAAATTAAACAGACGTTCTTGGAATGTACAGATTATAAAAAAAAAATATTTCAGACTAAGATGAGGCGTATAATACGAACTAGCATACTTTCATATGTTTGCGTAATACTAAAAGGAAGAAACTGATAAGGCTGATGTGAGTGGTAGAAAATAATATGATGTTGAATGCAGACCATAGGTAACGAAGAATGCGACATACATAATTAAGTTGCGGGATTATTCAAAAGAGTCAGCGCGGCCCTGCAGTCGTATTCGCTAACTCAGTTGACATCAATATGATAGGCACTTTGCCGTACATTGCTGCTTTGACGTATAGGAAAACCGTAGTGCCTATTATAATTGATGTCCACCGAGCAATGTACTGCATAGTGCCTATCAAATTGATGTCAACTGAGTTAGCGAATACACGTGCTGGAACGCTAAGGGCAACTGAAGGAACACTGGTACGTTTTAGTCAGTAAGAGTCTGACACGCCCTCCCGCTCCACCCACTAGAAGTGATGATTTACAATCCTCAAAAAAAATACAAATATCAAGAGCAATCTAAGCGATTGCTCTTTATAACCACAGTCAAAGCGATCTAACCCTAATAATCTAAGATCCTAGAACCGAAAGATATACTTATTTTTATTTTTATTTTAGATGGGTTTGCTCTTGACTCTATTCTAGGTCAGAGGTGACAGAGACAATCTCGACGATGCCGTGAGCTTACCCAGAAGAAGCCTGTTCACTCTAAACTTCAAGAGATTAGGGTTGTATGCATTCGGAAATACAGTCCGAGTCCACATCCATCATTATTATTATTATTAAATAATGTCCACATTCTGTTGACATAAGATAGCTTTGGTCCCGTTGGTATGTTCCCGACTTTCACATGGGCGATACCTCTGGCTAGTATGACAAATATAAACTGTATCCTTTTTTCACCGGACTTCATATTTTAATGTGTCGCCGAGCGTGAACGGTGCAGCTAAAATTACGTGTTAATTTGTTTACACGCTACAGTTTGACGTGTCACTGTAAATTATGACCACATTCTGTTTTTGTTGAGTATACTTTCACGCTATTTTCTCTCTTAGTGTGAGCACAACTTTATTTGACACCTACTTTATGTCAGCTGATTGTGGTTTAATTTTTTTGAAAAGTAGAGTTAATTAAGGCTTTATAAATTTCTCGAACATGGTTTTAGAAGTGAATTTTTTTCATACTTTTATTCTTTAGAATAACCTGTTTTATTTACATTTAATAACAAATTGTTTGAGAGGACCTAAATCTATTTCTGAAACAGAGCTTATTCTTATTCTGTTCTTATTTATTTTATCAAGGGAGATTTCTGCGCAG
This sequence comes from Polia nebulosa, assembly GCA_951329385.1. NCBI lineage: Eukaryota > Metazoa > Arthropoda > Insecta > Lepidoptera > Noctuidae > Polia > Polia nebulosa. Next base: position 8,515,950 of record OX589593.1, on the reverse strand, counting down.
ATTATCTGTTAGTACCTAACTTTAGAAGTCAAGAGAGCACTTGATTCACCGTAGAAAACACAATAATAACCTAGAGTTTTTCGTATCAAAATTCTTTGGATGTGGACATCACTTCCTACAAGTTTTTGCCAGCGTCAAACTTCGTTACGTCCTCCTCATCATCATCAAAATAGTCATAAGAGCCGAAAGACGTCCACTGCTGGACATAGACTTCCCCCAAGTGTCGCCACAAAGGCCGGTCCAGTGCGTCTCACATCCATCGGATTCCCACGACCCTCTTCAGGTCATCGGTCCACCTTGTAGGAAGCCTTCCAACGCTGCGTCTTTCGGTACGAGGTCGGCACTCCAGAACTTTTTGTCCCCATTGTTTATCCGTGATAGTCAAAAATTATCCCATTGGATAAAACTACCGGGAGCAGCTTGTTGGAATCCACGCTATGGTCTTCCGTTTTCCGAGTTTCATCCAAAAATGTTCATTTTGTGAGGCGTGATTGATTAAAAAACATACAAATTACACACATACACACACATTCATGACATAAGTATGATAGGTTATGTAAGAAGATAGTAAGGGTGTATCATGATGTTTTGTAAAAGACATACCTAGTACCGGCTGTACACGCTCGTCGAGACACCACGAGACAGGCTGAGTACGAGTGTGTACATGGTGCCCTCGTTGTGTCGCGTTGCGTCTCGCGGCGTCTCGTGGTGTCTCGTGGCGTCTCGTGGCGTCTCGTGGCTCTCGGAAACGTGTCGGTTTTTGCGCTCGAGTCAAAAGGTCTCTGAGTCTTACGATGAAAATCAATTGATACAACGAGTATGTCATGGTGTGCTCTCGGGTCGAGCTTCGACGCGACGAGACTCAACGACAGGCACGGGAGGTGACGAGACGAGCGTGTACAGCCGGCATAATAATACATTTCTCACAGTTTTGGTATTCCTACAATTGAAGCAACATTCACACATTTCGTTGGTTATTGTTATCGATCGATTTTATTATGTTTTATTGGAATTCTCACGTTGGTCGCTTCTGAGAACTTGATTGGGTTTTGTGTAATTTAATTTTAAATATTCTGGAAGTGTGCGACTATTTCAGTAATCATGCGAATATTTTTGTTTCGCGTAAAGGAGTTTCTTTTTAATATCGTATACTTACACCGTTTTTCAAACAGACTACATTCCTGACTAATACATTCCTCAACAAATATGCAGTTAAGATCTTCCAAGCTGAATTAGAACCACTTCCTGTTTTTCTATGGGGATGAACTTTTACGTGTTGGTTCAGATCCGATGAATATGCATTTTTTATGGTAAGCTTGACCTGAATAGACATCCAGGATAAGCTCTAGATATTATAAAGAGAATCTTCAACAGTCAATCGCACGGACACGAAATTTTGTGTACATTATTTAAATTAAAGTACCTAGTTATAATTGGGTATATAATTGGATGTCAGTTATCAAGAAAGACCTCGCCACAGACAGTATAGACCCACTGACGACCCAGAAACGATTTCTCTGGAGAAGAACGGTTAGGAGAGCCGACCCCAATTAAAAATGGGACAAGACCTGAAGAAGAAGAAGATTTAAATTGAGATAGCCGGTATAAAACTTGTTTCAGAAAAATGTTTTTCAACTATACATTTTATTTTTTAATTTACTACCAAGTATTGTATTTCAACATTTTCTTACGCTTTCCGTTTTCACCTAAAACTTCAGAAGCTAGTACTCGTACCTACAGTATTTTTTTTTTTTTGGGGCGGTGGGAAATTATCCATTGACTTCTCCCGTTCTGGGTGGAGCGGGAGGGCGTGTCAGACTCTTACTGACTAAAACCCACCCCTGTTCCTTTCCTGCCTGAGTGCCCAGGGGTGCGGTAACTCATTTTCAGAATTTATCCGCTACTCCTAGGCATGCAGGCACCGGCCACGATGGCCCCGTCAGTGGTGGCTGACACTAATCTCTTTGAGGCGCGCGAGGAACACTACGCGCCGTCGACTAACTGGCCTGGTGCTGATCGGACGGCGAGCTACCCACTGTTCGCCGTCCGCAGGCCCGGGTACCTACAGCAGCTGCTGATTTTATTTCGTTTAAAGAAAAACATTTTTAATTTTCCAAGTTCTTCATTTCTTGTGCACATTAATACAATGTTTGGCTATTCAAACAGTGCAACACTCGTCACAAGAACAATATAGTAATTCAATATTGTAAGGCAAGGTACACACAACAGTGGTCCGCCCCGGGACGTTTTGTATTACAATTTGTAACTGGTGCGTTGTAGCCACAAGTTTCTTTGAAACTAGTTTGTACGAGTATGTTTGATGTTGAAATTTCAATTGGATAGGTGCGTGGTTTTTTAAGCACTTGAGAGGCCTCAGCGTGCAATGGCTTCTAGAATTTATGAACTTCGGTTGACATTTTGAGCGTTTTTAGGGTTCCGTACCCAAAGGATAAAACGGGACCCTATTACTAAGACTCCGCTGTCCGTTTGTCTGTCGTCTGTCACCAGGCTGTATCTTATGAACCATGATAGGTAGACAGTTGAAATTTTCACAGATGATGTATTTCTGTTGCCGCTATAACAACAAATACAAAAAAAAAACTGAATAAAAAATATTTAAGTGGGGCTCCTATACAACAGACAAGATTTTTTTGCCGTTTTTATAGATAATAGTATGGAACCGTTCGTGCGGGAGTCCGACTCGCACTTGGCAGGTTTTTTTTCTTATGAACCGTTGCGGTAACATGCAACCTATAAAAGATTAAAGAAGATCGGTCACATTCACTTGAAGTGTAGTACCTGAACAGTCTGTATGTAAGTACATGATGTGGTTTTCTTCTAGCACATAAAAGTTCGTTACAAATCCTTGCATCATGACTCAGACAATTATGAGAGGAACAGCTATTCAAAACTTGAATGATCATGGTCATCTTAGATCAAGTCCCCATTTTCACAAATGCAAAATGCAAGCATATAATACCTGCTTTTTAACCGACTTCCAAAAGGAGGAGGTTATCAATTCTGATTTTATTTTATATATATTCTCTGCGTCATATATTAAAAAAAAATAAAAATATATTGACGAATTTGCAAATTTTTTTTTTGTTTGTAAGGGGTTTGTTCCGAAATGGTCCTATTTAAATTTCATATAGATCTGATGATCGGTTTCGGAGACAGACCACGGAACTCTTCAAAAATTGACAGCAAATCAACCGCGCCAATCAACCGCGATTGCTGCCTTCGTATGTCTATGAATTGTTAATACAATTTAATGGAGAACCACAACTGAAAAGTGAAAAATAAAAAAATAAAATGGAATCCATAAAAAAATGCAAATAACTTTAATTTCGGAAGTCGGTGTCAAAAAACGAAGACGCAAAACCATAACACCGACTTGCGAAATTAAAGTTATTTGCACTTTTTTTGGAAGTCGGTTCCATTTTTTTGTAATAAACTTTTTTGTAAAAGTGCATTGTTCGTTCCAAAAGAATTCCTTAAATCCACCCAAGTTCATGCCCTTAAATAAAAGATACAATAACCCAACGCCCAATCCCCAAATACTAACTCATAACGTTAATTTCCTAAACAACTCACAGCTACGAACTATTAATACCTGTATGTAGTCATGCATCTCACACCACACAGTACACTATGCCACACAATATAGATCATCACAAGGATGCTACGGGTACAAACAAGTTATTACCCATCGCTTATGGGACATAAATGGGACATAATTCATCGGATCGCCCCGTCGCAACCGTCAGCACCACCCATTAGTTTTTTCATCTATTTTAAAACGATCTTCACTGTTGATACTCTTTCCTTTTTGTTCCCATAATTGTGTACATGGAAAGCTTTTATGAGCTTTTTTAGTATCAATCTACGTTTAAATTATTCTAGGTTGTAGCATCCTGTGCGTTGATAGGATTTAATTGTAGTTCCTGTAAGTTAACTGTTTCTGTAATAGAATAGCGAGAAATTCGAGAAAGGAACCACTTTAGCAAATTTTTTTTTTTAGGGTTCCGATGGGTCCAAACTGGGCCCTATTGCTCTCACTCATTGTCCGTTTAGCTGCCCGTCCGTCGTCTGTCACACAGGTTTTACAGCCAAACGCTTGTAGCTCTGTTCTCCAAATTTTCACAGTATAAACATCTTGTTGAACCAAAGCTATACAAATTGTCAATTTTTTTTTTAATGTTGTTTAAATATGGGATATAGATACTTATAGACTCGAAAAAAAAAATGACCTATCTCATCAAATGGAGTATCGCTGTTTAGAGCTCGTTGTAGACAAATACTATATTTTTGGTTTTAAAAAATATTTGAAGACAAAGAAATTAGAAGCCACCAAAGAAATTTTTTTTTAACAATATTATGTTACGAAGATTTTTTTTTACTTCCCATTGACCTATGAACTTGAAATTTGGTGATAATGTTTATTATTACGTATATTTTACTAACAAATACAAATATATTGATAAATCAGATTTTTTCTTGGAAATACGGAATATATAATAATACGGAACCCTAAATATGCGAAATCCGACACGCACTTGGCCAGTTCTTTTTTAGGGTGAGAAATTATCAAAGACCTTCTCCAGCTCTGGGTGGAGCGGGAGGGCATGTCAGACTCTTACTGACTAAAACCTACCCGTGTACCTTCAGTTGCCTGTGCCAGAGCCCTGGTGACCAATAAAAAAATGTTAGTATATTTTTCGTTTTAAAATATTTTTTCTTAGAAATTTCACTAAACATCCTCATCGTTACGGGTCGTCAGAAGCCCGAAAGTCTGACAACCAGTCTTACCGAGGGGTATCGTATTACCCAGTAACTGGTTTGTGGAGGTCAGATAGGCTGTCGCTCCATGTAAAATACTGGTATTCAGCTGAACCCGGTTAGACTGGAAGCCGACCACAAGATAGTTGGAAAACCCGGGCTTGCGGACGGCGAGTAGTGAGTAGCTCGCCGTCTGACCAGGCCCGAGAGTCCACGGCGCGTAGTGTTCCACGCGTGCCTCAAAGGGTTGTGAGCAATACATGATGGGTCCCGTCATGGCCGATGCCTGCCCAGGTGTTGTGGATAAATCGAAACAGAGTTACCGCGCCCCTGGGCACTCAGGGCAGGGAAGGACCAGGGGTGGGTTCTAGTCAGTAAGAGTCTGACACGCCCTCCCGTAGGAGGTAATTGGGAAAAGGCTAGGCAGATTGAATGATCCTCATCAGATTGTTAGTATGATGCAATATTACGATTATGGCTAAGAGAATGCAAAGAATCGTGAAAATATTCTTATTTCATAACTTTTTATCTTCCCCGAAGTTATTATAACCTGTCACACATTTATAATGAGGCGGTCATAACAAATCACGTTATTTCCGTGTTGATTATTTTCGAAATTTAAATTTATTGTCAACGAAGTCGGATGCCCGTAGAGTTGAGAAATGAATGCTCTTGCGCCGAGTTAAAAAAGATTAAATTATTAGTTTCGGTTGACAGTTATGATGTTTGCGTCAGTTCAGTGATGCTTGAAGTTTTTGTTTGTAAATCGAAATTAGATGCGATAATTAATATAAATCATAATAAATTAGGTGTAATATTATAATAAAACAGAGCTAAAATTGACTGCTTTTGGTTTATTAACTCCATATTTTTACCCGACTGCGCGATGCAGGGAGGGTAATGTGTTTATCAGCCTATGTATGTTTGTTCCTTTGTGGCAATATAGAGACTAAACGCGTGGGCCGATTTTGATAATTCTTACGTCAATTGATTCGTCTTGACATGACAGTAATCAAAATACAATATGGCGACAACCAGACGCCATATTGTGAAAAAGTCGACAAACTATATTAAGTGGGGTATCAAAATAAAGGGTTCGAGGAGGCGATACCAAAAATGTGATTCACTAATGTAGAAAATAAATAAATCGAATATCTTCAAAAAACCCGACTGTAAAAATTAACTAAAAAGTTCCAAACAAATCACTTTTCAAGCAGTCTGATGCAGTTGGTGGCTGTTATTTTAGTTCAATTATTGATTTCATGCCACCAACTGCATCAGACTGCTTAAAAAGTGACTTGTTTGGAACTTTTTAGTTAATTTTTACAGTCGGGTTTCTTGAAATTATTAAATTTTTTTAACACACTTTTTTTTAACAGTTTTCTTATTTTAAGTTTTGACACAAAAATATCAGATACTATCGATCCGCCCCGGCTTCACATGGGTGCAACTTTTCTATTCGATTTCTTATTTTTTGTCATACATACCTTGTCCTCACTATTACGAACACAAAATAAAAAGAATTAGCCAAATGGTTGCAGCTGTTCTCGAGTTTTGCGCTTAGCATCACATTCAGCCATTCATTTTTAACCGACTTCAAAAAAGAGGAGGTTCTCAAATCATCTGTGTGCTTTTTTTTTATTGTATGTGTGTTACCCGATATCTCCGCCATTTGTAAATAGATTTCGATGATTCTTTTTTTGTATGATAGGCCATACTTCAAAGGTGGTCCCATATAAATTTTATCAAAATTGATTCAGTAGTTTTTTGATAAAATCAACATAAACAAAATTATGTATACACAGATGACGTTTTGATTGTCTCCAAATGTTCAATGGTGTTTTGGTGTTATCGATATTCGGGCATAACTTTAATATGTAGTTTTACTTCTCGTGTACAACATAAATAATAAAAAAAAAACAAAAAAGTGAAATGTAAAAATCTTTTTTTTCAAAAAATACAACCGACTTGTAAAATACGTAAAAATTGTAAAATAACTTTTTCAGAATTCGGTGTCAAATAACGAAGAAACAAAAAAAAAAAACACTGACTTCCGAAATTTAAGTTATTTTACAATTTTTAGAAGTCGGTCGTATTTTTTGAAAAAAGTTTTTTATAATATAGGTACAAACAGATATTATTGAGAGAATAAATTAGATCAAAACACAGTCCGTCCTTACCAGGAAATTATTCAACATTTAACAAAACTTTATTTTGCTATATTTAAAACAATACAAAATTTACGATTCCGATAAATGCATAAAAAATGTGCGATTTAAAAATTTAATCGCGTTCCGAATAAAAATCAAAGAGAATGGGTAAAAAAGCCGTATAAAAAATAGGCAGGCTTAACCCTTCAGCTGGCGGGGCGGGTCGAAACGACACAGGTAATTAGTGAACTGGTTGCGACAATTTGTCACGACTATATACGTACATGTGAGGTTCGCTTTTTTGTTGTTTTGGTAGGTCTATTATTTATGTTTATATTGAGAGTTACGTGTTTTGCGGTTATCTGTTGAGTGTTTTTTTGGTTGTTCGCTTAAAAAAATAACAAAATAAAAACATGAGTGTTGATTGTTTAAAAAATGTTACAATCTAAATACCTAATAGGTATTATTTTTTATTTGATTTAAATCCCGTATTTTTTTCTGCCTATGTATTTAAGAAAAAAAAATGTTATAGAAGAAAATTATAGAGATAATCTTGTAGTGTATATAATAGACCCAAGCACTTAAAGGCTTATAATCAGTGAAGCCTACTCGTATCAAACGAATCGATACTGAAAACATTGCCGTATTTTATATAACCTTTTTAATTAGGAACCTAGAGATAAACTCTAACTAGCACAGTTTCCATTTATAAATAGCAATGTATCCAGCATGAAATAAAAACACTTTCAAAGCTAAAAAAGCGCTTTACACACCCAAGAAGAAATATTAAAGTAAAACTGCTATTGCACGGTTTTATTCCATTCTTAGCCGAGAAGAGAAAACTCCAATTTTGTCTCTCATTTTGTATTCGCTTTGGACTCAAATCATATTTTAGTTGTCGCCACTGGGGAGCGGGGAAGCGGAGATTAATATTTTTATACCAAATATAGCCGTATTGTGAGGTTAAATTGTAATAAATTGTGTGTTGTGGAAAATATAAGGAAAAGGGCTAATGTAGGCTTAAAATGAAAATTCGGAAAGCCGGCCGCAGCTGGAAGTAACTAGAAGTTTTATTAGAAATGAAAGCATATCGAGCGACATTAGTGTAATGAAACCATTATTCATTCGCTTGCAAACCTAAGTGATTATTTTTAGTTTAAATGATTTTAAATCTCGTCAGGGGTCCAGAGAATTTAACATCCTAACAATACGAGCCCTTATTGATTCAGCCACCTAACGAGAGCCTTCTGAGGTGTTGGTCGAGGCTCGTGGCTATTAGCCATTGGCTGACACGACTATCGGTACAGTGATCGCTGAATTCACATCCCACGTGTTGACAACTTTGCGAGCCAAGTCAAGGTACTTTTTTTTTGGTTTATAATAATAATTTAATTATTTATTCGAGCAACACAACTCATAGTATTAGTAATATTTTGACGTATATATACATATATATTAGTAAACAAAATTATATACTAGGAATGAACAACTTTTATCAGCACACTGCTGCAGCTCCTGCGGAAAGTCGACGAGTTTTAACTTATCGTGACACACCCTCCTGTATCCCTCAATCTGTTCGGGGCTTCTTTCAGCCCACACTACTTTATTTTGTGTATAGACACAATCACTAGTTTTTTGTAAGATCATGTCTAAATTACACTCAACAAACACAGGAAAGTTTTCCGACCATAAAACATCATAATGCATTGCTTGCATTATGATGTTTTATTTACATTGCTCTCGGGTGTTCTAGCTTGCATGCTTGACGCTTAGGTTACATCAAAAATCATTGCTTGCCTCTCGATTCAATCCATCACCAATATTTATTATGGGCTACAAAATTCCTATCAGTGATGATGCACCGATCCCAGTACAATGTGATAGCTTGGGCCTACGGCCAATTTATTGGTATCAAGTGCTAAAGTTACGTAATAAACGTTATTCACCTTTCATAAAGTCTAATTATTACAAATTTTTATGTCTGATTTACGGAATATTGTTGAATGACTAACAGTTTAAAAAAAATGGACGTCGGCCCAATCGAGCAGGTATAACGTTCAAAGTACATCACTATACTAAACCCCACAGTTTTTTAAAAACATAAAATAAGTAATGTCAGGTGGCTCTGGGATCTTAGACTGTAACTCGAAAATTTAAGTTTATTTAAATAGACCTCGTTAAGGAAGAGCCATCCTAGTCAACGTCAAACTTATCGTTATTAAAATCAACCTTTACCCTTATGTAACTACAAAAAACCAAACAATAGGCGTCTAAAACCTCGTGCCCTGAGACGCATGGAGTTATGAAGAACAATGCAACATTCATAATTGTTATCTATTCAAGACATCACAGGTCAACTCAACCCACAAAAAGGAGAAAGGAAGTTCAAAATATAATATTTTTCAACTGAGCAACAAAGCCGTGAAATGCTAGAGACTAGAGTACAAAATATATATTTTTGCTCCTTTAAAGCGGAAAGATGCATTAAGTTGTCGGGATAATGTTACAATATTGGCATAAAAATGTAATACCTATCAATTTTGAATTTAGAACATGTCATGCTATTTTCAAACTTGTACATGTTCCTTTTTTTTCGTGGGGTGGGAAATCATCCAATGACTTCTCCCGCTCTGGGTGGAGCGGGATGGCGTGTCAAACTCTTACTGACTAAAACCCAACCCTGTTCCTTCCTGCCCTGAGTGCCCAGGGGCGAGGTAACTCTGTTTCGAATTTATCCTCAACCCCCAGGCAGGCATCGGCCATGACGGGCCCCGTCTTTATTGCTGACAACTCGTTAAGGCGCGCGTGGAACACTACGCGCCGTCGATTCTCGGGCCTGGTGCTAGGCAGTCATCGGCCATGATGGGCCCCGTCATGTATGCTGAAAACTCTTTGAGGCGCGCGTGGAACACTACGCGCCGTCGACTCTCGGGCCTGGTGCTGATCGGACGGCGAGCTACCCATTACTCGCCGTCCGCAGGCCCGGGTTGCACATGTTCCTTGGCACATGCAGTGATGTTAGAAAGAAAGATGAAGATAACTCTTTTATCTACATTTTCCCTATTAGGGTTCCGTACCCGAAGGGTCCGAACGGAGCCCTATTGTTGTCACTCACGTGTTCGTCTGTCTGTCTGTCCGTCCGTCGTCTTTCACAAAATGTTGTTCCGAATAATTTTTTAACTTCCCATTCACCTACCTAACTTGAAATCTGGTGATAATGTTTATTATTACGTATATACTTTACTAACAAATACCAATATTTGGTACGGAACCCTTAATATGCGAAATCCGACACACAATCAACGCTAATTATTTAAACAGAAATGTTTTATTCTTTTACGGCTAAAGTAACTAAATTGCTTGTAAACAAGTCTAAAAATAACATATTTTATCGTTATAGACGCGGAAATGAAAAATATAGTCGGATGTGTTGCCTCCATCGACGCAGGGTGCAAATGTCAGGTAAAGGAAATGTAGCTAAATGTTTATCGGGACTGAACTAACCTGTCAATGCTGGGACGCTCGCAATTCTTGGAGAGGGACGATTATGTTATTTTTTTGCAAAACGTTGTAAATGTAATAATGTCTCGGTTAAAAATATTATTATTATTATTCAGTGGCTTAAATAACTTATGTTTATTACTATAATTTTACGTCCAAAAGTGCTACATAGACGGACTTAATGATACGACGCATTCTCTACCAGCCATGCTTTGGGTTGAAAATACACAGTGACAGGATAGGAGTACAAAATAACAAATACCAAAATAATGTTAAGATATTGGTATTCTGTCTGTCCTCATCAGCTAACGGAGAGTACTTGCATAGGCATAACCTTGTAGTCAGGATTATCCATCAGCGACTTGCTCTTAAATACTGTCTTGTAGAATTGGATTGTCTCAGCAGGTATGTCTGTACGTAAATCCAAAGTACATAATAATACTACGCAATCCCACTGTTAATCAGAAATAAAGTAATGTCTGGGTGCTCTGAGATCTTAATCTATTAGGTAAGTACTTTCTTGAACAAAAGACATCCCCTATCCATTAAATACCTGAGATTTTCAATGTAATTCCGTATTGTTTTATGCTCGTGCTACAGTTGGTCCCAAGAGATATCGAGATACCGCTTGAACTTCGACTCTCCCCGCCAAAACAAATGTAACGATGATAACTAAGTGTGACAAAATATCGAGACACTCAAAAAAGTATCTGAAGCCGCGGGCGGAACGTGCCATATCACGGGAACTGATAGCAAACTCCATATCAGCAAGGAAAGTTATTAAAGCGTCTACCAATATTTTATACGAGCGAAATCACCGTCTCTGAGGGTCGATGGGAAACTTTCTAAGTAATGAAACTTACGGGGGTCGAGTGGGTGTAGGAATGCAGCGTTCTTGTTAAACGAAGTTATTATTACGAGGGAAATTGTTAAAGAAAATCTTCATTCAAGAAAATATGGATATGCTGATCATTATTATGTTACAAAGAAAACACGCATACAACTTGTAAATGACACCAGATATACAGTATTCCCAAATTAATAAAGCGCATGCAGATCTTCGCTAATTGTCGTATTCCTGAAAACACCCGAATCAAAACACATAATTTTACTAAATTATGCATGAAGAAAATGCATTTAACCACTCTATATACATATCGTCTTTACTTTGGGAGACCTGTACCTCTTATTAATATGCTCATATGCTAAATTGTTCTTGGTTTTTTAAACAAATAAAAAAAAGAGTTTTTTTTTTCATTACTGCCAATTTGTAGATAGATGTGTGAAGTATTTGTTTAGCGCAACAAAAAAGAAGACATAGCACACAAAATCACGATAATGCTACACAGCAATATAGATAAGCAATATTTCTTGCGCTTGAACATAAAAGCATTTATTAGTTCTAATAGGAAATATGCATGATATTGTTTTATTTGTTCAATTGAAGACTTATTAACTATTAGTGAACAAACATGAAGGAATTTTAAAAATATCATCATCAGCGACGAAGATATAAAGCTTTAAAGTTTATAATTAGAGAGAGAAGTCCGACGTGTTTTTGACGTCAAAGGACATAACGCCCATACAACTGTCATAGAAAACAGCGTTTTCGAGAGAGGGACAGACATATTTGTTTAAAATTTTTATATCTCGTTTAATTTTCGATCAATTTTGAATCTGCTTTCACTGTTCGTACTCTAATTTAGTATATTCATTGATAAACCGGTTAGATACAAAATATTTTTTTCATGCATATTCCCTATTAACCGTTAATAGGATGAAGACCGTACCGCCAACACTACTCCATCGTATGTTTCCAATCTAAGGACGATTCGTCTCAAACTTTACGAGGGTAGAACAATAAATCAATATGTCGAATAATTGCTCCTCATCGGAGCTCCGGAAAGTCGGAATCAAAAGTTACTAATCACCCGGTCTTTATTAATAAGGCGTGGAAGAAAATATATTCAGTGAGTCGAAAGTTTTCGCCGGAGTTTTAAGAGTTCCGGTCTTTGGAACCGAACGCGAAATTTACGGGTTAGACGGTGCGGCACGTTTCGATTTGTTAGTTAGAATTTAATGTTTAATAAATATTTTGTTCCGTTAAAAGTGATTGAATGGAATGGTTTGGAGGGGTTCGTAATGATTCAATGTTTTTGGTACAATTAGTGAAGATTTATTGGCGTTATTATGAAAGGTTTTGAGAAAATTATTCAACTTTTCTAATAATAATAATATAATAATAATATTCCACAACTATCACACAACGCCATTTAGTCCCAAGCTAAGCAGAGCTTGTGTTATGGGTACTAGACAACTGATAAACATACTTATATATTTCTAAATACATAAATATTATAGATAAATTACACCCAGACACAGAACAAATGATCGTGCTCATTACACAAACATTTGTCCTGGGTGGGAATCGAACCCACGACCTCCGGCATAGCAGTCAGGGTCACTAACCACTAGACCAACAGGCCAGTCTTTTACGTATATTTTACTAACAAATACAAATATATTGATAAATCAGATTTTTTCTTGGAGATTCCCTCATTTAGTACCGAACCCTGGGTCACTAACCACTAGACCAACAGGCCAGTCAATAGAGTGTATGATTGCTCAAACTTCAATAATGTACATCATCATCATCATTTCAACTGAAAGACGTCCACTGCTGGACATAGGCCTCCTCCAAGCCACAACGAACAGTCCTGTGCGTACCACATCCATCGGCTACCCGTGACTCTCATCAGGTTATCGGTCCGCCTTGTCCAAATTTCAACGCTGCGTCTTCCTGTACGCGGTTTTCAGTCCAAAATTTTTCGGTCACATCGACACCAATTGTTCTGTGAGCATTGCCCACTGCCACTTCAGTTTGGCGATTTTTTGAAGCTATGTCGGTATCCTTGGTTTTCTTGCGGATATCATCACTCTTGCTTCAATCACACTAGGAAACTCTGAGCATAACCCTCTCCATTGTCCTTTGGTTAGATGCACAATATACTTTTTTTTTTGTGGGGTGGGAAATCATCCAATGACATCTCCCGCTCTGGTGGAGCGGGAGGGAGTGTCAGACTCTTACTGACTAAAACCCACCCCTGTTCCTCCCTGCCCTGAATGCCCAGGGGCGAGGTAACTCTTTCGAATTTATCCTCAACCACTAGGCAGGCAGCGGCCATGACGGGCCCCGCCATGAATGCTGACAACTCTTTGAGGCGCGCGTGGAACACTACGCGCCGTCGACTCTCGGGCCTGGTGCTGATCGAACGGCGAGTTACCCACTACTCGCCGTCCACAGGCCCGGGTCTACGGTGGCTGGAGATCGTCTCGCGACGTCCTCCGCCCAGGGCGTCTCCTGCGGCGGCTGCTACTGAAGGCGTGAGGGCGAGGCTGTTGTTGCAGCCTCTCCCTCACCCGTTCCACCTCCTCCTTCGCGAGCATTACTGTTTCGCAGAAGGAAGAGACTGCGCTCCGTACCATGGCCTGGACCAGGGCAGGCGCGAGAGATCGCTGCTGCTGATCGCCTGCACGAGGACACGGTGGGGCTCCGCCCAAGCGTGGCAGATCTCCACCGTGTGCTCCACCGTGTCCTCTGGGCGATCGTCAAAGTGGGGACACCTTACCTCCGCCTTATCCTACACAGGAACCTCCCGAATCACGGGAAATTGCACAGTATACTTTAAATGAGTAATTCTTCCCGTTTCGCTCTTCCTAAATATTAGATGACTAAAACTAACTAATTAGTTCGTCAGTTAGATTACCATAAAATATTAGTTACGTATTTTTTCTTTTATCACGTAAATAAAAAATTAAGACAATACAGTGCGTTGAAAATACGCATGTTGTAGAAGTTAGTGCTCGCCGTGTCGCGACATGTCGTCACACTTGAGTTAAAATTGTACCACCTTTTACTCAAAAGGGACTCAAGAGACCTGCCCTACCATGACGTCTTAAAACCATCATCTTTTCGGTGAGAGAGAGAGACTTCGTTACCGAACTTTAATGCGTTTTATCTTTGTCATTTTTCATTTGTTTTATTAAGGAAAATATACGTGTCCAATATTTTTGATAATCTTACTAACGAACTAAGGAGCTCGTGGCTAAAGTAATAACAGTGGCACGTGTCGATCCGTCAGGTTAAGCTACGCTTGCCGGGTTGGTCCATGGATGGGTGACCATCTTTACATACGGAGACTCCTTCGAGCCACGGAAAGCACGTTAAGCCGTCGGTCCCGGCTGTCAATCGTGGATCTTTGACAGTCGTTACGGGTCGTCAGAAGCCCGAAAGTCTGACAACCAGTCTTACCAAGGGGTATCGTATTACCCAGTAACTGGGTTGTGGAGGTCAGATAGGCAGTCGCTCCATGTAAAATACAGGTATTCAGCTGCATCCGGTTAGACTGGAAGCCGACCCCAAGATAGTTGGGAAAAAGGCTAGGCAGATTTTAACTTACGAACTAAATAGAATTACTTATTATTTTTTTACTCTCGAATTATCCGTATTTTCAGAGCGTACACTGTTTCTCATAAACAAATCTAGACGATTTGCCTAGCCAGGTGTTAACAACGCCAACCATCACGGAAATTTAATTCACTCAAATGATTCAAGCCTTGAGAGATTTATTCGTGCGTTATTATTATAGTGCATTTATCAAGCGCTTGCAACTAAAACAACAACAAAACAAAGGGTTTAATAATAATAGTGCATGCAAAACAATAAAACGTAGACTGCACAAGAGTGTTTCATGTTTAATAACGTGGTTCCGTATGTTGTGAAAGGTACAATTTGTTAAGCAAGTGTGCAATTTCATTATTACCTTTTTTTTGTTTATGTTGTTGAATGGAAAACTTCAAAAAGTGCGTGGACTTTTGGGGAAAATACTTCCTCACACCAACACCGCCTTCAACTCAAAAACAACACAACTCAACTCAACTTTTGGCGACTGTTGGTGTTTCTGGTTTTGTGTCTTCGTTTTTAAACCGACTACAGAAATCAAAGTTATTTTGCACTTTTTTTGAAGTCTGTTCTATTTTTTTGTAAAAAAGTTTTTTATTTTTCACTTTTTAGTTGTGGTTCCCCATTCAA
Organism: Polia nebulosa; assembly: GCA_951329385.1. Lineage (NCBI taxonomy): Eukaryota > Metazoa > Arthropoda > Insecta > Lepidoptera > Noctuidae > Polia > Polia nebulosa. Next base: position 8,500,428 of record OX589593.1, on the reverse strand, counting down.
TTGTGTTAACAATTCATAGACATACGTCGCAGCAATCGCGATTTATTTGCTGTCAGTTTTTGAAGTGTTCCATTTTCTGACGCCGAAATCCATCATCACATCTACATATTATATGAAATTTAAATAGGACCATTTCGGAACAAACCCCTTTCGAACAAAAAACGAATTTTGCAAATCCGTCAATATGATTATGACGGAGTTATACCCGAATATACATAAAAAAAAAATAAACATCCGAATTGATAACCTTCTTTTTGAAGTCGGTTAAAAACCCGGGAGTGATGGATTTTAACCTCACCAAAACCACCTCAGTGATAACCATGAACACGTGGAAGTCCTTTGGCCTCTTAAAAGATCACCCTGGACCCTCTGTACAACGCGTGTAATGGCTAGTTTACACAATGCGAGTTGCTGACAAGACAGTAGACAGCTACTCGGATTGTTTACTCGTATGCCAGTAGCTCGGCTCGCCTTACTCGTCTTCACGATGATAGTAACTGCCCAGTCTCTTGCGAGTTGTCGCGATGCCGATCAACGGGTTTTGATTAAAAAAACTGGCCAAGAGCGTATTGGGATTTCGCACATTAAGGGTTTCGTACCAAATATTGGTATTTGTTAGTAAAGTATACGTAATAATAAACATTATCGCTAAATTTCATGTTCATAGGTCAATGGGAAGTTAAAAAATTCTTCGTAACAAAATTTTGTGTCAGACGACGGACGGACAGACAGACAGACGGACAGATGGACACGTGAGTGACATCAATAGGGCTCCGTTTGGACCCTTCGGTTACGGAACCCTTAAAAACGGTAATAAGATCTGGGACAACAATGTTATGTCAAGAATTGAAAAATACCTTTAAAAAGGTAAGTGCAGCACACAAAATATACAGGTTCCGCTCACGAATGCCTGGCTGAGTCTGGCGAGCTACTGCCAAACGCGTCCAAACGATGGCAGTGATATCCGAGCTGCTGCCATGTGCGAGTTACTGTCAGGCGAGGAGACGAGTGAAAACAAAAAATGTGGAAGAAATTCTGATGCGAGCTACAATCCGACCCGTACTTGCGAGTAACTCGTAAGATACGTCTATAAATGTTGCGAGTTACTGCACTGCAGCGACTCGGTAGGCTGACTCGCATGCTAGCTCACACTGTGTAAACTAGCCATAGGGGCACATCCCTAAGGAAACTATAAAGGGGTCTCGTCGTTAGTACCTACACCTCTTCACTGGTAATGTCAACTCAATCGATGGAACCTAGAAAAAATGTGACAGTGACTGGAATATGTCAATGCATTATATTACCTAGTTCCGAGTCTGTACTTTGACCAAATAGAGATTTTATTATATTGGGCTGCTTTAAGATGGTGAAAAAGGCTTTATTTTTTTGACTTTATTAAAGAGAATGTACGATATAGGTATTGAAACACAGGAGTGATCGGAGTAGAGAAACTTGGAGGTCGCCTATCACTAAATATCATAAAACAAAGTCCTCCGCCGCGTCTGTCTGTCTGTCTGTTTTTCAACTATATAAAGAGTAATTCATGAGTTTGTACCCGTTTTTTTTTTTTTGGGGGGTGGGAAATCATCTTATGACTTCTTCCGCTCTAGGGTGGAGCGGAAGGGCGTGTTAGACTCTTACTGACTAAAACCCACCCCTGTTCCTCCCTGCCCTACATGCCCAGAGGCGAGGTAACTCTTTCGAATTTATCCTCAACCCCCGGGCAGGAGTTTGTACCCGTACGAACTGTGGCGGTTTGCTAGTGTATGTATAAAATGATGAAGATATAGCTTTGCCTTTCATTAAATGCGAGTTCTTGTTAGTAAAATAAATAATTGGCTTAATTAAAAAAAAACTGTTCTCTAAAACGATCACAAAAGCGTCAACACTGAGTTTCAGTATCGCGTCAGACTAGACTAATAAAACGATCCTGTAAGTTTTCATAGTTTCTGTTTCAATCTTATAAAAGTCTAAGTTACGGGCGCCAGACTTCATCCCCCTTATCGAGAATTTATTTGATACGCTTTAGTTAATTTGCGCAACTTAAACACTTTAAGAGGAACGGGTTTATAAGTTTTGAATGTAAGTATGTGAAAAGTAGTTTTATGTGTCGAGGTTATTCACATAGGGCTTTATTTATAAAGAAATTAGCCGTGCCTTTAAGCCACCGGGCGCAACAAACGTCAATTCGTCTCAATCCGTCAGGCACCACGGGCGATCCCCGCATTTGACATTTTTACTTATTATTTTTTTTTTTTTAAATACCCTCATTGCATATTTTAGGTAAAAAATCTATGGTTACTACAGACTATATCATGCCCCGAGTGATTGAATCTTACCACAGTATTAAAAACCTTGCGTTATAGTAGTAATAGAGGTTTTAAACGCGTGAGTTGACATGTATAATTTTGTACATGCGGTGCCTAAGGGTAGCGGAGTCGAAATGTACAAATTTGTACATGTCGGTGTCACCAACAGGTTTTGACATTTTCTACCCGGAAAAATTGAAAATATTAGAAAATCCGACTGATTGAAAACCACTAAAAACTTCTAATCAAGTCACTTTTCAAGCAGTCTGATGCAGTTGGTGGAATTTATTTTAGTTCAATCACAGATTTGATGCCACAAACTGCATCAAACTGCTGCTGCAAAAGTGACTTGTTTGGAACTTTTTTGTGTTTTTTTAACAGTCGGGTTTTTTTTTGATATTTTTTATTTCCTACATTTTTGTGAGTTATATTTTTGGAATCGTCTCCTCGAGCTCTTTGATTTGACACCCCACATGACCAGGTCACAAAAAAAAATACAAAAAAAAAACAACCGACTTATAAAAAAGATAATACACAAAAATAACTTTAAATTCGGAAGTCGGTGTTTCTTGTTTTGTTTTTTCGTTATTTGACACTGACTTCCGAAATTAAAGTTATTTTTTAATTTTTAATGTATTTTCGTTTTTGGAAGTCTGTTGTTTTTTTTTGTAAAAAGATTTATTTATTTCACTTTTTATTTGTTACGAGTATACCTCAGAACTGAAAACCCCAATAACATGGAACGTGGAATTTAAACATACCTACTCGTAATTGAAGGAAACCAAAACGTCGACTATGTATACATATTTTCGTTATTGTTCAGTTTTTATAAACGCTGAAGCAGTTTCGATAAAATTTTTATTTTTTTATTTTAATGGGTTTGGGACAAAAAACAGTTACATGCAAAGCTTATATGGGACTACCTAGGGAGTATATTCTTACTGAAAAAAAAGTATTTTGAAAATCAGTCCACAACTGACGAGAGAAATCGATGGGCATAAATAAAAATAAAAAAAACGTAAATACAGTCGAACATAGAACCTCCTCCTTTTTCGAATTCGGTTAAAAATATAACTACACTTACCTAATGGTGGTCGCCAAGTATTTAATAATACCTCATTCGTTAAAATCCATCCAGCCGTGTAAGCTACAGCGCGTGCCAAAGAAATAGACATACACACATTACGAAAAACATTACCCTTCTTCTGAGGCAGTTGGGTAAAAAGGGCAAATGTGGGTGGTAAAGTGCTACCCACCACTCACCCATCAAATTCAGCTGAATATTCAGCTGAATTTGATGGGTGAGTGAGACATATGATATCTTGAATAATGAAAAAGGGTAAATGTGGGTGGTAAAGTGCTGACTAATTATTAAAAGTAGGTCTTGTCCTATAGACAGCTGAATTTGATGGATGAGTGAGACGTATGATACCTTGAATAATTAAAAGTCCGCTAATTAGTAGATAACTAAGCAAATATTTAGTGAGTTTTAATAATAAGACTGAGCAACATCGTGTAGTTAAAATTGGATACTTTAATTATAATAAAAATTAAAAAATCTTTTGGTTTTGTTTTTTTACATCGTATTGTTTTTTTTTTTAGTTTCTAGGGTTCCATACCCGAAGGGTCGAAACGGAACCCTATTGTTGTCACTCACGTGTACGTCTGTCTGTCTGTCCGTCCGTCGTCTGTCACAAAATTTTATTACAAAGAACTTTTTGACTTCCCTATGAACTTGAAATTTGGTGATAATGTTTATTATTACGTATACTTTACTAACAAATACCAATATTTGGTACGGAACGGCACTTGGCCAGTTTTTTCAATATACGAGTATGAATAAATTACTGACCTAGTATGCTTTACAACTCTTTAGCTTTTCTGTTCCTGAGCATTATTTTTATTAAAAAATATATTTATTTTTTTAAGAATAACAAACAGTTACACATTGGATCTTATTAACTTACTTACAATTAATCCGTCAGGCCCTGGAATAACAGACACAATTAAAAACCTATTGTTGCGACCCATATGTGGGGCGCACGGGGCTTATTTTTTTTTTTTGACGGGTTAAGACAAATGCGTGATACAAATGTTCAACTCCCACATAATTACTGAAAGTTATGCCAAAATGCGTTTGATTAGGAGTGACTGCAACTTTTCATGCACTAGGGAACCTTAAAACTGACAATCACGAGCCCGGTGGTCCATAAGTCCACCAGCAACAATTCATATCATTGGCTCATTTCGTATGTACTCGCAGACAATCGTGCGAGCAATTTGTTCGTCCATTCTTTCGCCGTCGAATTACTATGTACGTGAGCGTATTGCTAAGCCGTGAACGGGTTATGAAGACATGTGCTGTTGACGGTCTGGCGTGAGGGGCCGAAAAGACCGAGTCGTGTTTAGTGTTAACTGTGTTTGTGGTTCTCATTTTCGTTTTTGGTGTTTTGTTTCTGGATTTTGTTTGTTAAGTTGGCAAACAAGCAGGTGATCAAAGTGATGGTAAGTTAGAGTGGGTAACTGCAATGCCTAAGCCATTATACATGCGTTAACATCGGCTTATTGGCTCAACGGATTTGGATGAAACTTAGCACACTGGTAGACGATGTCGTGGATTAGATTAGGACAAAGCTATAAGGGTTTTCCGAAGATCAAGCTAGTCTCAAATAAAAAGCTAAAATGTCTCATATCCTGTTGAAGAAGAATATATTCACACTTTGAGAAGTGTCTCCCCTCATAGAACTTGAATTATTAAGATTCGGGAAAAACTCACGATTTTAATAGTAAAAATCTATTGATTCCAAACCGCTAAGCTACGCCTACGGGATAATGTTGCTGACCATACATTATGAGGTGCTAAAAAATCAACATATTAACTTTTTTTTTGTTTAATTTTATCATCATCCTCCTGGCCTTATCCCAATTTTTTTTTTTGGGATTTATTTGGGTCTAATTTTATATGACTATGAAATAAAAAAAAAATCTAAATCAATTTAATGGTAGAGGTCAAAAGGTATTTTTTTGAGTGGGAAATCGTCAAGTCTCCCACTCTGGGTGGATGTGGAGTGGAGTGGTGGTGGACGGCCTGTCAGACTCTTACTGACTAAAACCCACCCGCGCAACTACAGTTGCCTATGTCAGGGGCCGCGGTGTTACCGCGCCCCTGGGCACTCAGGCAACTGAAAAAAAACCACACCCGCGACTCTTGCAGAGGTCAAAAGATTTGAGAAATGAACTTTGGCACAATAATTCCAGATTTAAAAGTATTAATATTTAGCAAAGTTTCTATCTACCGTACGCAACTTTACCAAAACCTATTCCATTTTCAGGAATTCTAAATTGTACAGACGATTTAGAGTAAAAATATAAAAAGTCTAGTGTTCGTTACACGGTAGTCGAGCAAAAAATGCTGCATTTTTTTATGCGTGCACGGGTCTCAGGCCTTTCAGCCTAGCCTTTAGAGCCGTAGTAAGCACACGAGTATCTATTCAGTGCTGCCAACGTTAGCGCTAGGTTGCAAGTTCGTTTTTTTAAATTTTTCGACTATTCAAATGCGGAATTCTGGAACGCATTCCTTTTTCGAGTGAAACATGTTGTCATGATTTACTTTTGTTTCTTAACGAAGTCGGAAGTTAAGGATGTAGAAGGCAGTGTGTAATTTTTCTTTTTCACAAAAAAATACGGAAACTGCGTACAACTTTAACGAAAACTTTTAAGAGAGGAGTTGAACAGTGTTTGTTGATGGTTACGTTAGCTCCACCCTCAGATACGGTGTAATATTTTGGGGCAGTACAGACAAGAAGCGTGCTTTCATTGCTCAAAAACGTTGCATCAGAGCCTTATATAACTTACATGAAACTGATACCTGTGAGCCATTTAAAAAAAAATGAACCTATTAACACTACCATGTATCTACTTATTATTTGAAACAGCAGTATTTGATAAAAATAATATTGGGTTGTATGATTACACACACATCTTTAATAATATTCTGGGCCTATTAGAATAATTCCAGAAATAACAAAATTTAAAAAGAATTTCCATGACCTGTTAGTAAACAAATGGTACTACTCTATAAAAGACTTCCTATTAGAAAAATCACTGATCCAATACAGTCTCCCTCAGTCATGATGCGTTTAGTGGCCCACTGATGTGTACCTACCTAAATTCCTTCTGCTAAATTATTCTCTTGAAATTTTAATAATAAAGTATTTAATTTAATTTAATAACGATGTATGTAACTACGAGTATTTTATGCCCAATGGGCGGGACATAGTTGATCCCAATTCAAATATTTAAGACCTGTATTATTTACTTACCTATGATCCACAATAGAGATATTGACTGATTGACTTATTTAAAAAAAAAAAAGCTTAGTCACTTTTCGCACACGCTGTAGAAACATTTACGATGTGAAAAACGTACTAAAATACAACAAGAGCTTATTACTTTTGCACTTATTTTGTCTTTTATACTTTTTTTCAAGCCGAGATCTAACAAATTTCCTCGGAGGTGGCTTATTAGAACCTCATCGGGCACAAAATCGAATGGATGCGTTTCTCCTTTTCAAATGAATCGACTGTGCAACTCTTGAGGCGTCTTTGTGCCGATGAGGACTTCAAACGTGTCTCAGTGTCGTACTCAAATGAGACTGGCATGCACCTTATACTATGTGTACTATAAGTTTGAAGTGGGAAATCATCCTTGAGAAATGTGCTTATTAATTATACAATTCGGTTATTATGCAAATACATGTTTACAATTTTTTTCTAAGAATTAAAAGTTAAATAGGTAGCACAGTATTATCGATTAGGATATCAGTCTGGACTGTTACAAAACTGCTTGAAAAATTTATGTGTAAAATATTTTCATAATATTTATTGCGGCAATTTTTTTGAGTCATCATCTATAGCTGTAGTTATTTATCTGGGATGCTTTTGATCATGTTTTTAAATTAAATAAATGTTACAATACCTCCTTGCCGAAAAACTTGCAAACCGTTGAAAGTACCAACGAAATGCATACTTTGTTTGGATAACGGATACATTTGTTTGAATCCTCACTCAGTACTCAGACGCGTCAGATGTGCTCAGTGGTGGAGACATTGCAGACTCGTGACGTCATCTCAAACAATCAGAATTTGAATGAACGGAGCATACGTTTACTAGTATAGTGACAGTGACAACTAGAAGCCGTAACATAATGACTGTATGGGAAAACAGGCATGATTTTATGTTATTAATTAAAACGAAGCAGGGGTGTAGGCTATAATTAATTACAAAACACCAACATTACGCCAGTTAAGTTTACCTGGAACAAATCTATACTACGAACTGCTTCTGACAAATTGCAGATGGAAAAACCGCTGCCTTAGTCGGAAATAAGACTAAGGACCGCATTTATGCTCCATAGTGGCACTCGTGTAACAAAGTCGGAGGTAACTACGTGTGTAGTTATTTATATCTACATAAATAAGCTTTGAAGTCAAGATTTGCTAGTTATCGACTGTGTGTGACAGTTTCTATGAATGCGATGTTTAAGGAAAGGGTTTATTAAGAAAACGACAGAAAGGCAAGACTACGTATTTATTTTCAATAGGCTTGCCATTAATCGAAAAGCTGGTTGGCAGTTCGCAATACTAGGTCTTCATGGAGAAGAACGAGGAACGGAGAACTCCATGATAGCTCTCTTCCAGTATTATAAATCGTGTTACAATTTTCTGATTTTATAATTCAATAACTGTCTGATTCAAACTAACTTTATCACACTGTTTATAATTGCACAGAACACATCTACATCTTGTCAAAGTGACAACCAACCAGCTTCGTAGCTCAGTGCTGACTGACTGCTCCCTGCTTACTCCCTCATAAAAGTGATCTCCAATCACCACAAGCACTCAAATGGAGAACAATGACATTTCATCACAACGACCGGAAGTCAGAATAGAGCCACATACAATGTAAAATAACATTAAAGCAAATCAAATATTTTTCGTCTATTTAGAAAATTGACTTTAAAATCAATATATTGGGTCCTTACATATGAAAATGACGTTTTTTTTTCACAAATAGAGAACCTCGTCACTTCTATGAATTAAAATATTCATCAATTGCTTGATTCTATATCGAATAATGACCGTCATAGTCAACTGCCAATAGTAAAAAAACCTTATTAAGTTATTACTTATAGTTTTATAAACAAAAAAAAAATACCTTATAAATGACTCTTCTTTTTGTTAGCAGAAATGACCACTATATTTGTTTTAACTTAGACAAAACTTATTTTTGTTGCTTAATCTAAGTAGCTTACGTTATCTTAGTTTTTAAACATTATTGCATAAAAGTTTTAAAACATTAGTGTTCATTGCTGTTGTTAAATAAATTAAGAAAATGTTGGTATGAGAAATGAAAGAAAAGAAAGAAAAACGTTTTTTAAATGCAACTTCTTTAAAATTCGGCATACAAAACACTGATTTCATAGGTGGGGACCTAATATTTTATAGTAGATTTAACAATATTTAATATTTTATTTTGATACAAACTTCCGTAATAATCTAGAAGTTTAAAAAAAAATCACAACTTATTTTTGTTAAATATAGGAAGATTCCTTGAAAAATACACAACATTTTTTTATTTTTAAAACTTAAATTTTCAACAAGCTAACACTCGTAACCATACGATTAACGAAGCAGGCTGATGATACATAATATCGTAAGTGTAGAAATCACGTAGAAATAATTTTAGCGAATGGCTAATGATGATACATGGTTTTTATAAAGATGTAAGCTGGCTGTTGAGACCAACGCCTCTGTACCCTCCTAGGGTACAGTTGCGCCAATTCCATTGACCAAGGTATTACATTAATAGTAAAAAAAGAAAGAAACTAAATAAATAAATAAAAAAATAACTAACAAAACCTGCGCACTCACCCGCGAAAATCTTTTCACCAACGTGAGCGATCAAAAATTTTAATTGGCAAATACTGATTTCGACCTGGTACTTTTTAACGAGAAACACGTTTCTGTACCGTCCAGCAGGCGTATTCACTAACTCGTTGCCATCAATTTGATAGGCACTTTGCTGCTTTGACGTATAGGAAAACCGTAGTGCCTATTATAATCGATGTCCACCGAGCAATGCACTGTAAAATGCCTATCAAATTGATGTCCACTGAGTTAGAATATATATAATACACCTGCAGTAGACAGTTACGCCAATTTCCGTTGACACAGCGAATGATTAATCAAAAATAGAACCTAAATAAATAAAAAAAAAGAACTAACAAAACCCGCGCACTCACTCGCGACAATCCTTTCGCCAACGTGAACGTTCGAAAATTTAAAATTTAATTAAGGCGCGGCTCCTACAGTCGGTTGCGCGTTAATCTCGTAAAGGCAGGGACACACGCGCACACCGCTTACAAAGCAATTTTTAATTGCGCCCCAGGCCGGAAAGCGCCGTGTCTTTGACATTTACGATTGATTAAAAAGAAAATGCCGGGACGTAGACTTTGCATTCTGTCTTCGGGTTTAGAATGTCCTTGTGGATGGTTTACTTTTTTCGGTTGGAGCTGTGCCGGTATTACAAGGTCGGTAGATTTCGGTTGCGAAGTCACAATCATGACTGAAAAATCATTTTTGTAATTTCTCGTATTAATGAATTCTCTAATAAAAATCTTTTTTTAATATTTCAGGCATAGATAAATACATTTTTTTTTACTTTGTAACGACTTATCTGAACTCGATAGCTCCAAAAAAAAAAAAAACGAGTATTTAATAAAATTATAGTAGTTTAATTGAACGTATCCTGTTAGTGCATGTTAGTAAAATAAGTACCACATTAATTGCTGCCTGTCAAAAAACTATAATTGGACTTCAGTAGGTAGTTGAATTTTATAATGGTGATTGCGGGACCCGTTTTCAGAAACTGACTTTTGCAAGCAAATATGACCAGGCCCAGCGCGCGTCAAATGTCAACATCTGTCAAGCCCCGTTGACAGTCGGCCATCGTGTAACTACAGACTTTGTCTGGGGTGTATAAACCTTGCCACAGGTCTAAAGACCTTGGGTAATAGTAATAATAGCTGTTTAAAACGCGTGAATCGGGTTTTCGCCAAGGCGAACGAAATTTCCTCGGTGGCGCACATGTGTGGCGCTAGACATTGAAATGTTAATGCATTTTTTTTGACAAGTATGTCAAACTAGCGACTCGCCCGGGCTTCATACGAGTACAAATTATACAGTTTATGGCTCTTCCGATTAGTGCTGAACTCCATTAAAATCGGTTGTGTGGTTTAGGCGGAGCGGATAGCGGAGAAAGATAGAGACGCGTAAAGCGACTTTGATTTATTATACTACCTATGTAAAGATAAGAGACTCGTGGTTAAAGTAATAACAGCCGCACGGGTCGATCCGTCAGGTTAAGCTACGCTTGCTGGGGTTGGTCCATGGATGGGTGACCATCTTTACATACCAAGACTCCTCCGTGCCTCGGAAAGCACGTTAAGCCGTTGGTCCCGGCTGTCAATCGTGGATCTTTGACAGTCATTACGGGTCGTCAAAAGCCCGAAAGTCTGACAACCAGTCTTACCAAGGGGTATCGTATTACCCAGTAACTGGGGTTGTGGAGGTCAGATAGGCAGTTGCTCCATGTTTAATACTAGTATTCAGATGCATCCGGTTAGACTGGAAGCCGACCTCAAGATAGTTGGGAAGTGGCTAGGATTGATGTAAAGATTGACAGTTATACCTATTCAATACGGCTTGGTTGTTGGCTTGTCTAAAGTATTTAATAAAATAATCAATACATCTCTCTCAGTTAGAATTGATGCCAAATGTCATGTTTTCATGAAATACTTACATTTGCATCAATCAATCAAATCATCAATTCTAACTGAGAGAGTTGTAGTGATGATTTTAATGATTATAATTCTATAAATTCATACTTGCTACTCCCGCGAATCAAATTTTGACTTAGATACAGCCTGACACTGACCTGCAAATTGCAAAACACGTAAGAAAATTTGAATTTCGCGGGCTACCCTGGAGCATCCACCTTAAATAGCCAAAATCGAAAAAATAAGTAAACACAACTTGGTGAACAAAATTATTCCGACCGAATATATTCAGACTGATAAAGACCACAGTCACTATATAATAAAATTACGACAAGTTCGTTCAACAAAATGAGAAAAAAAAACTAATTAGGCAACGGAACTACACTGGATGGCTAGAATGTGGGTCAAGAGCCACCACAAGTCTGTTTCCCAACTAAAATTGTTGTTTTTTAACGTAATTAGAGTTGCTACCCGAACTACATCCAACGCCGTGTTCTCTCAAAACGCAATACATAACCACTATAACCTGATCCTTCCTAAAACCGCTATATATATAACTAAAAGGTCTAAATACAGTGGCAGATAGTTCTCTAACTTTACCATTCCGCTTTGAAGTTAATAAGTATGGGTTTATTGAGTGAAAACCTCAGATTGTTGTACTTGGATTAAATATTTCAGTTCGTAAATACGGTATCGATTTATTATCCATTACGGTGGATTTATTGGCAGATGGACCGTGTCAGCGGTAGAATCCGAACTTTTAAGTGGATAAATCTGTTTTAAATATCATTATTAACTATTAAATATAATACAATTATTAATTAATAATAAATTAATAATAATAATTTACGCAATGTTTATTGTCTTTGGTTGTTAGCGGACCCTGACATAAGGCAATGAACAGAAGACTTATATTGAGTGAATACGAGGCTTTTAGCAATCTTTTATGTTTATATTATTAATCTGTTTTTCTGTAATGTGATTATATTTGTGCAGAATAAACAATGTTTATTCTTTTTTTCTTTCTTATTTAAAAAACAATATAAGTTATATCGAATTCTGAAGACATAGGATATCCACCCGCACTGGGCCCGCGTGGTGGATTACGGCCCAGTCCCTCTCTGCGGGAAGAGGCCTGAGTCCTTGCAGTGCACCCACACTATGACTGTATATGCTTTTTAGGGTTCCGTAACCAAAGGTAACCAACGGGACCCTATTACTAAGCCTTCGCTGTCCGTCCATACGTCCGTCTATCTGTCAGCGGGTTACATCTCATGATCCGTAATAGGTAGACAGTTGAAATTTTCACAGAATGTGTATTTTTGCTGCCGCTTTAACAACAAATAATAAAAATAATAATAAAATAAAAATTAAAGGAGGCCCCTACCACAAATGTGTTTTTTTTGGCTTTTTTTGGTCGATCTTAATAATGACAACAAGTAGACGCGTATAATCTTGTACGATGGTATGGAACCCTTCTTGCACGAGTTCGACTCGCACTTGACCGGTTTTTATGAGCGATGTCTGTATGCGGCTTAACATCATTGCTTCTAATGTGAGATAACAAAAATCATTCAACAAGGAATTCTTACCTCTTATAGTCGTGTCTTACGTCATAGATTTTTTTTGACGGCACGGTTGGCGCAGTGGTTGAGTGTTCGGCTGCTGCGCTGCGTGTCGCGGGTTCGATCCCCGCACGGAACAAATATTTGTATGACCTGCAGATAGTTGTTCCGGGTCTGGGTGTCTTGTGTATGTGAATTTACATGTTTGTGAACGCACCCACGATACAGGAATATTCCTAGTGTGGGGCAACGTTTTTTAAAAGAAATAAAGAAATAAGATGCTCGATTGTTTCCAGCCAGAACTCCACAACGCCACCAGACAATCTAAAACTCCTCTAACTAAACAATGTAAATTCAAATAGATCCAAGGCCCGAAAAACGAAACAGTTTCTACCGTGGCGTGTAAAATTATAAAGTCGCCAGGTCTAAGTTAGGGAGCAGTGCAGTGCGACAGATGGTCCGGGAGGCGAATTAAACGGGCCCCAAAGGGACCGGCGCGAAGAAAGACAAACACGCAAAGTTGGCTTCAGTGTTGTTGAGATTATTAAATTTCCCTCGCTATAAACTTTGAATAAACTGAATGTGAAATTTTTGGACCGTAGAACTTATCTGGATGTTCGGAATAGCTAATGCCCAGAACTCCAGATATTTCTGAAACTGTATTACGGATGAGAAGACAAATATTGGCTGGGATTGACAAATGTTACTTCGGAAGGAGGTCGAATGAAAATGGGTTTCGGAACTGAGGAGGAATTAGACGCACGAGCAATTCCTAAAAGACCAAGATAAGTAACAGGTTGTTAAATATTTAATTTTATCCAAACAATACAACTAATATTATAAATGCGAAAGTTTGGATGGCTGGATGGATGATTGTATCTTAATTATGCCAGAACGGCTGAACGGATCTAGGTGACATTTGGCACAGCGGTAGACCATACATCTTTTTTTTTTTGTGGGGTGGGAAATTATCCAATGACATCTCCCGCTCTAGGGTGGAGCGGGAGGGCGTGTCAGACTCTTACTGTCTAAAACCCACCCCTGTTCCTTCCCTGCCTGAGTGCCCAGGGGTGCGGTAACTCATTTTCAGAATTTATCCGCTAGGCATAGTACATGATTATATATCTGGAATAACGCTTTATACAGGACGTTGTTACGGAAAGGTGTGGTCATATTTTAAGAACCGTTTCCGACCATGGTAATGAACCATTTTCTCTAAGAAAAAAAAATAGGAATTTCCCTAAAAAAAATTGGACTTTCCATACAAAGTTATCATCAACTGATCAATATTTTATGGGAGATAAAAATTTGTTTTTAGTATTTCCTCGGATTTTCTTGAAGAAAGTTGTTCACATCGATGGGCAGATGCAGTTCTTAAAATATGACCACACCTTTCCGTTACACCCCATATAATTTATAATGGGGGAAGTAACTATTCCACGCGGGTGAAGCCGGTGACGGGAGCTAGTATGTCACATCTGCACATCTTTTAAAGTTTTTCTCAGTAAATGTTGTAGAATATCGGTTTTCAGGTTACTTATAAATTCCTAATAGAGTTACCGCGCCCCTGGGCACTCAGGCAAGGAAGGAACAGGGGTGGGTTTTAGTCAGTAAAAGTCAAACACGCCCTCCCGCTCCACCCAGGGCGGGAAGAGTCATAGGATGATTTCCCACCCTTTTGGTTGCCAGTGTAAACATTTTATCAACAACGAAATTAAACTGAAGTTTTATATGAAAGCTCATTGACGGTTTCGAAAGCTTAAATGCGTCAAACCATCGCATCGCATTGCCACGCTGAATGACATCCGAGTCCCAATAATGCGGTTGCATTGAAATCTCACGGCCGTTTCACTGTCAAACTTAGTCATGTATGCTTTGTGATACGAACGTCAAAGTACTGCAAAGCTTGATAGGTACGAGTATATTTGGGCTAAAAATTTGAGCGAAAATATGTAGGTATTTTCATGTTTAGTTTTTGTATACCTATTTACTTTTATTTTGTGTCGTAGGTTGTGGGCTGGAATCCAGCCAAGCATTTTATTTTGTGTAAATTATTTTGTCATCATTGCTCTCAAAACAGTGAAGGATAACATCGTGAGGCATATCCTAGAACCAATTATTCGAAGACATGTGACCTCCACCAACCCGCACTGAGCCCGCGTGGTGGATTAAGGTCCGTGGTGGATTAAGGCCTGAGGCCCAACAGTGGGAACATAAAAAGGCTGATAATACCTGTACTATGCTTATGTCACTTACTATCTTAAAACTTCTTGAAAAGTAGTGAATAAATAAATTATATATGTATAGGTATTTCTCGCCGACTGATCGACTCTTCACGTTACCAGAGGGCTGGCTCATTCTTTGCCCAATAAATTAGCATTGCTATTCAACGTGGCAATGCTTCCAGTCTTCTATCCACGTTTCCAGATGACAGCGATGTGGAGGAGTACTTAGAATAGAATAGATAACGTTTATTTGTCACAGTGTTGTATCAACACAACAGCAACAAACAAAAGAATAGTAGGTACTGTAGGACCCCAAGGCACCAGTACGGCCTGCAGGGAACCTGGGACGTTCTCGTAAGTTCAGGGTAGAGGTCTCACTCGCTGGCAACGCTAGAGTGCGGCGTATAAAAGGGTAACTCGCTACGGGAGGATAAGAAAAGAGCTGAGGGCACTTTAAATAACTATATTGGTAATCACAGAATACATGTGTGCCCACTTGCAAGGACAAAACTCCTGTCTCACATAAAACAAAATTGACATCTATACGAACGTCTTTATAATTATTCCATCGACTCTCCAATATTCTTAACTGCCAGCTAAAGGCCGATGCAGACCCGCTGAAATTAGGCTGTGTCTACAATCGTCACAGTACACAAAGATACAATATAATTGTGCAGAGCGTGCCCATACCGAAAGGGTTACCATCTCAGCATTTGCTGGGCGTTGGACACCCAGCGACGGTTTTCAGTTGGCTCCCCGTAGTGATGCACGGACGAGGGTAAATAAAATATTATATACGACGATGACGACACCTGAACGTATTTTATTTTTGGAACGAAGTTCCTTATCGCGCGTTGCGAAAGGGGGCTAGACGGAAAAAAATAGGACCAAAAGTTGTAACGACACTTTTTGCTGTAGTTGTTGTTATTTTTTTTTTTTTGGAACGAATTTCCTTATCGCGCGTTGGCGAGTAGATGGGGGATGAGATGAGATGAGATGAAGTATAACTTCTTACGTGCGTACATAAGTACACACACACTTTTTTTTTGAGTCATGGCCTGTAGACAAAGTAACATCGCTTCGTAGCGAAACGATATCTAAATTCGTCATCGTCTCTGAGATATCGATAAACATTTCCTAGCGTTAGCGTTCCTTCGTTATCTTTTTTGGCGATCACGATCGAGGCGAAGGCGAACTCTGAAAGCGCTGCTTGTCTACGCATTTGTATGGGATAAACACGATAGCAATTCCTTTCTTTATGGTTTCGTTACGAATTATAACATTGTCTACCAACTTGCGATAACGATGTCGACTGACCACGTGACTTAGCGCGGTTTATGTCAATCTCATACATTTTTGTCTTTTCTAACTTCGTTATCGTTTTTAAATTGTTACTTTGTCTAAGCCCTGTGCGTAATAGCATTTTTACATAAGACTATGAGTCGGCAGTGCGGTTAATATTACAATATATTTGTTAATAATAAAAAAAAAAATATTATAACTGAAAAAAAATAAAATTATATTACAATTCCTTCACTAATTAATCGAAAGGAACTTCGTTCCATCCAGGTGTCCCTTGACACCTCTCAAGTTTTTTTGTATATATGTACGTAGGTAGGTTAATATAATTATTTCTAGTGTAAATAGTTAGTTATGTATTTTATAAATATGTAAATTTGTTCTTTATTTGAAATAAATATGATGAATTTGATCTTTTAAACGACAAAAAAAGTGAATAAATTAATTCACTACTTTTCAGGAAGTTTGATGAACGGGCTACGTTCAGAGCACAAATAAATAATTAATTGATTTCAAAGCATACGCTATCGAAACGTCAGATCAATTTTTGCACTTCCTCTTTCACATTACATTCAAAACACATAGAAGGCATCAAACACTTAGAAAGCTTTTACATGAGAACCAAAAACAGACTTCAAACTCTATATATGGTTATTGGATTCCGGATTCCTAAGAGATGGTTATGGTGAATGCACTCTTACATCCTCCACATACTAAAAATAGCATAGCCTAGGTATGCTATGGAAAGTCGTTCCCAAGGGTTGTGCAGGTCAGACGGTAGTTACTACGTGTAGAACCTGAAACTACCCTCATGCTAATGAGCACACCGGTGTCTGGGAGTAAAACTGATATCTGCTGGTAAGGAGGAAAAATATTTATATGGAAATAATTAAAATGTGGAAAGTTTGAGAAAATGTGCGAAGAAAAAAGTAATTTTCATTACGAAGTAAGCATACAATTCCTGTATTTCTGAATTATTTGTATCAGTTGGGATAAGACAGTTCGATGGCAGCAAAGTAGAAGAAGACATCTACAAAATCGCAATTTTACAGGAGAGCATATTTATTAAAAAATTGTGAGTGTGAGACTTGTGGACTCATTAACATGAAATTTTCTATGCTGCATTAAAATAGCCTTCTTTATTCATTTTATAAAAGAAGTCACTGACTCATTGTTTTACTGAAATAAAGTAAATGTACTTTTTTACTTTGAAAAGTCTGCTACATAGAAGAAGACATGTGCCTGATATCCGTTTCTACGTTACCTAAAATATCGAATAACTAAGATAACAATGTCCAGTAATACATATCTGGATATTTAAAGAAAATAAGCAACATGCAATCAATGTTTCGCTTTTTTCAACCAAATTTTGTAGATGTCTTTATTTACTTTAAATTTATCAATTTACACATTTCACTAAATGAGTTATCTACCACCAAAGTTCAGCTATTTATGTCAGTTAAATCATTTGTTTAGTTCTAAAACCACACGAAATATGTAATTTAAATAAAAATAAAAGGATTATTAAAGAGAAAATAAAAATGCCCGATTGATAGGTGACTTTTTTACGTTTCAATCATCTGTCAATATGCCGAATTCCGACCAAATTCAAAGGTCCGTTTCGATATTTTTTCGAAACTGAGTGTAGATTTCTTTATTTACGTGCCAGATATTTGTCATTATTTTGAATTTTGAAATAATTTTAATACAGACTTGTAGAGAGGGTTGATGTAAGCTATTTAAAAAAAAAAAAAATTGCAAAAATGTAGATGTTCGTCTTTACTTTGCTGCCATCGATTTGACTGTGGTAGTGAATAACTAGCAAGTTATTTGTGACAAGTAGGTACTTACATAATAATATATGTAAAGGCTATGTCCGTCAGAACCTGGACAGTGTAACCTAAATAAGGTAAGACGAGCTTTCGTTTTAGAATAGATTTTCAGACTTATTTAAAAAACTCCCTAACCATTTGCTTCGTTTAACGGTGCCCTATTCGGTCATTCTTCCAATCAAACGTAGTATGGCGATAACTTTACTATTTGATGTTGTAATAACAAAACAAAAATTATGTTAATTTATTTCGCCATTATCTAGCCCTGTATGGAGACAAAAAGGAAAAAAAAAATATATAGAAAAATCAATTTAGTATTATTATTTTTTACTTTGATGATAATGGCGAAGTAAATTATATAATATGATATAATTTTTTGTTTTGTTATTACACCATTAAATAGTAAAGTAATCGCCATATTACGTTTGTATGGAAGAATGACTGACTAGAGCACCCTTAAATACTGGTAAGAGGATTCTAAACTCACGATAGCCATACGTCTCATCAATCAAGCTCAACTGTTCATAGGACAAAACCTCCTTTAAATTATTAGTCTGTACTTTACCACCACATCTACCCTACTTTCGGGTAGAAAATGTTGAAATAAGAACCTGCTAATCAGTTTTTAAACGATATTTAGGGTTCCGTACCTCAAAAGGAAAAAAACGGAACCCTTATAGAATCACTTTGTTGTCCGTCCGTCCGTCTGTCCGTCTGTCAAGACCCTTTATCTCGGGAACGCGTAAAGGTTTTGAGTTGAAATTAAAACCGTATACTCAAATCTATAGTCCCTTATTGAAGCTGTGAAAAAATCAAACTTCTAAGTTAACGTAAAAAGAAAGATACGGCCGTTATGCCGCGAAAAACGTACATTTCGACACTCTTAAGGCAATCAAAATTTATAGGGTACTTCCCGCTATTCTACAATCATGAAATTTGGCAAGAAGCAAGGTCTTATAACACAAGTTAAGGGAAAAGTCTGAATACCGTAAATTTTTAATTACATCAAAAACTCCATACAAGGAATTCGGGTCCAAATTTTAAAGTGAGGCAACCGTATCATGTGGGGCATCGTATGAAAGGACCTCATTAGCAGCAGCTCAAACAAAGATTTTAAGTTATTTTAACCACGTCTAATTATCAAAAAATAAAAAAAAATAGATTTTCTGTCAAAAATTTTCGAAACTCAATTCCCGAACTATTTAGATACCCTCTTGTACGGAACCCTCGGTGTGCGAGTCCGACTCGGACTTGGCTTTTTTATAAATCGTTGAAGAGGTATTTTTAAAAAATACTCACAATTTAACAATTAACAATCATTTTAAACAGTTAGGTATTTCAGAAGTCGGTGTCAAATAACAAAGAAACAAAACTAGAAACACTGACTGCCGAAACTAAAGATATTGTGGATTTTTTTGTGTTTTTTTTTTGGAAGCCAGTTGTATTTTTTTGTAAAAAAAAAAATATTATGTTATTTGCTGTTGTGTTGTGTTTGTGTCGAATAAACGTTTACTATTCTATTCTTCTGTCTAAACCAAAAATAAGGAATAACTGAACAAACCTCACTTATCATCAAGTCTATCCGTATAAAAGAAGTCTTGTTTAAGTAAGTTACTTGAACTGTTCCGGATGAGTAAAGCAATTCATCATCATCATCATTTTAGCCGAAAGACGTCCATTTCTGGACATAGGCCACATCGACTGGTCCTGTGTGTCTTGCATCCATCGGTTCCCCACGACACTCACCAGGTGATCGGTCCACCTTGTGATGCTGCTTCTTCCGGTACGCGGTCACTCCAGGATATTTCAGCCCCATCCACCATCTGTTCTGTTAACAATATGCCTTACCCTGCAACTGCCACTGCAGTTTGGCGACACTTCGGGCTACTATGTCTACACAGCCCTCCTAGCCATATTACTTTTCTATTATCGTTTACGCTAACGCTTAGTACAAGATGTATGGTAATGACATTACCTGCGATAAGTCACGTTACACGTCTCTACACAAGTAATGTCATCGCCATACATTTTGTACTAAGCGATAATAGAAAAGTAATATAGCTAGGGGGGCCAGACGTGCAAGCGGTCAATGACAGAGACAAAAAAGTTTGAGGTCCTTAAAAAGAAGGACTGAACAAACCTCACATAGTATCAAGTCTATCCGTATAAAAGAAGTCTTGTTCAAGTAAGTTACTTGAACTGCGGCGACTGAGTAGAGCAATTAAATTAGTAATACTAGCCAGCGGTTGAGATAGTAAGATAATAATTAAATTACCGTCGATTTTACCGCGGAGGCGATTCTCCACTGAGGAAGTTTCGTTTCATTAATGCAATTACTTTCTCTGTCAGCTGACTTTCTGGCATAAGCACTGTAGAGTGAATTGTTGAGATCTGGAATCATAGGAATTGGGTTAGAAATTAGTTTAAATAAGTAATTTAAGTATCTATCATTGTGGGGCGTGCGTTTACGTTATTGAAGTGGAAACTCATTTAATGGCGTGTTGAGATTTTTCGTAGGGGCAAAATTTATAGGCTTGCGTCACTGACATACTAGTGACGTGTTGCGCCAGACTGGCAACGCGCAGCGGCCAATAGACGTGAAAACCAGACTTAAATTTAAAATTTGAATTTACAAAATATACAATTTTAAGATTAATTTTTAATTTATTTTTTAGTGGTGTGAAAAATCATCCAATGACTATTCTCCCACTCTGGATGGAGCGGGACGGTGTGTCAGGCTTTTACTGACTAAAACTCACCCCTGTACCTTGGGGCCCATCGTGGCTGGTGCCTGCATGCCTAGGGGTAGCGGATAAATTCAGAAAATAAGTTACCACACCCCTGGGCACTCAGGCAGGGAAGGAACAGGGGTAGGTTTTAGTCAGTAAGAGCCTGACACGCCCTCCCGCTCCACCCAGAGCGGGAGAAGTCATTGGATGATTTTCAACCCCACATAAAAAAAAACCTGTTTCTTCCTTGCCTGAGTGCCCAAGGGCGTGGTAACTCAGTTTCAAATTTATCCGCTTGGCAGTGGTGTATCATCCTAATGTGGCATCTTAACCCACGGTGCTCAGACCAGCAGGTGTAAAAAAAAACAAAATTAAAAAAAAGAGGTTTTAGAAAGTTTCAAGTTTTCACTTCTGTTGGCAGTCCCCTATGACTGCCTATTTTTTTTTAAACTCGTTAGTCTAGTGGTCGCTCGGCAAATGTTGATCATGGCGGTTCGATTCCCGTGTCGGGTAAATGGTTACAGGATTTACCATACATCTATAAAATTTCTCAGAAGCGTCCTTCAGTAAATATTCTCTTTCACAATGTTTTTGCAACAGAAGCATATTTTCATAATTTTGATTATTGTTGATGTTATCGAGAGCTTACTCTCTCGCAAGATTTATTATGTATCATCTTACAGTGTTGACAATTATCCGGTAACACATACAAACAGACACAGATTTGTAATTAGGTACTAATAGGTCATCATCAAGATCAATCAGTGCCATACCACGGTTCAGTCGATAATTGCGATTATTGGACGTGTGGTCAACTGTTTATCTTAATTAACCTGCATGCATTTGCTGCTGCACTAGGATTGGATTGTAATGGAACTTAGCCTTCGCCTCCGCAAATGCTGCTAAACTTCCGCATAAAATCGTACTCCACATTCGTATCGGCCTCTTCAAGTTTTTGCAGAGTTATAAAAACAGAGGCCTTTTAGAGGGAATAAAACTTTTTTACAAAAAATACAACCGACTTCCACTTTTTAGTTGTTGTACCCCATAACTAAAGCTAAATAGTGAAGTTATGCCCGAATTGATAGCGCCAAAAACATGGAATTTGAACTTAATTGGTGAAATTATAATGTATCAGGGTGAACTGTGACAGGGTGAACAGTGTGTACCCACAGATTTGTACACTGTGTCTCTGAAGGGGTAGCTTCAGGGCGTATCAGCGTGATGTTATGTTATGAAGTCGTGTAAACAATAAACAGACATGCGATAGCAGCAATTCCGGAAAGTTTGCTATCATTTATTGAAGAGTTCTATTGTCAATCTCCGAAGTTCTTCATCAGATCTTCACCAAATTCCAATCAAAGATTTTTATGTTTCCCATCTACTGGATTATGAATGTCAGTTATGCAGTTGCTCCATGTCAAATACAGGTATTGAGCTATATTAGGTTAGTTTGAAAGCCGACACTAACACAGTTGGGAGAAATCTAGACAGATTTTTTTTTTTTTTGTCGTCACTAGGAATTACTCCTGTTTCGTGGATGCTTTCACAAACATTTAAACTCACATACATATGACACCCAGACCCGGAACAACTATCAGTAGTCCATAAAAATATTTGTTCCGTGCGGGAATCGAACTCGCAACACGCAGTGCAGTAGCCAATCGCTAAATCACTGCGCCAACATTGTTTTTTATTTTTGTCAAGGGTTAATAAATTATTGCTATACAGACAGATCCTGATGACAGTTTGGACTTATGGTATCCAGCTGTGGGGCTGCACCAAACAAACCAATATATTTATTATACAACGATTCCAGAATAAAGTGCTAAGGGAAATTGGAAATGCACCTTAGTACATACGAAATGATGATCTCCATCGGGATCTAAGTTGAGTTCATCGAAAAAGTGATCCAGAAATTTACAGAAGCTCACGAACAGAGGCTTCATCAGCACGTAAACGTCGAGGCAATCCAGCTTCTCGATCACACAAATAAATATAGTTAGAAAACTAAAAACAATAACACAGTTCGAGTTAGGTTTAGTGTTAGTGAAAAGTGCCAAACAAATATAAGAGTGAAGTGTATTCGCCTTAAGGCGCTATTAGCTGCCAATGACCTTGAGTGGTTAGCTTGCGTGTTCTGTGCTGAGCTCACGTAACGCATCGTGCGTCCATCCAGTAATAGGACTCGCCCATCAAGGAGCGCTGTCCGAAATTAGTCGCATTATTAATTTATTACACATAAAAGAACAGGTATTAAAATAAAACACTGAGACTAAATTGTAAATAATTAAATGATCTTTAAAATGTTGAAGGTTTCAAAAAATACGCTTTATAGTTTTGGCGTGATTCTCAATTTTTTATCCGCGTTAGACGTAACTTTACAAATTAATTACACTATGTTATAAAAATATAATTTCAAATTTTCTCAGATCAAATTACGGCGTAAATTGTTTAGAGTAACATATACTTTTTTCAATGAAATAAGACTTGTCGTTTAGACATGATGATCAATTAAAAGTCGCATAACTGCGCCTTAATAGAGACAATAAGAAAAGTGCTATTGAACACATTCTTAGTAAAGACAATTTAATAGTAGTTATAATATAATTACTTATTAGTCTATCTGTAAGGCTAGATTGTAATAAGATTAGGGTCCATCCTACTGACGAATCCTAGGACAAGGGAAAAAAAACTTTGTTTTTTTTTATTTGGGGTGGCTAATCATCAAATAACTTCTCCCGCTCTGGGTGGAGCGGGAGAGCGTGTCAGACTATTACTGACTAAAACCCACACGTGTTCCTTCAGTTGCCTGTGCCAGCGCCGCCTTCACTCTTTTAAACTGGGTGTGTTTAAAAGAGTAGAAGAGAGAAGACCCTGGTAGACATCGGCCCTTGCGGACCCCGTCAAGCGCCAACCGTGTGTTGATTTTTAAAGGTTGATTCTGGTGCTTTCTCGTCCCACATACCACATACCAGTGTCTCAAGACGAAAGTCTATAACCACTGCGTGTTGCCAGTGATGACATATGGAACAGAAACGTGGTCGCTCACAATGGGCCTCACCAGAAAGCTTAAAGCTTAGCTACGCTCGGAGTTTCCTTGTGTGATCGAATCGGGAAAGATGAAATCCGCAAGAGAACCAAGATTACCGACATAGCCCGAAGAATCGCCAAACTGAAGTGGCAGTGGGCTGGGCACATTGCTCGCAGAACATGAAGAGATGGTCGATGGAACCGAAAAGTTCTGGAATGGCGACCGCGTACCGGAAGACGAAGGCCTCCAACAAGGTGGACCGATGACCTGGTGAGGGTCGCGGGTAGCCGATGGATGCGAGACGCACAGGACCGGTCATTGTGGCGACACTTGGGGGAGGCCTATGTCCAGCAGCGGACGTCATTCGGCTGAAATGATGATGATGATGAATGATTCTGTTGCAATTAGCCTCAATTACAATCCTACGCCACACTTCAAGCGGAGCAGCAACGCCACAGCCACATCCGTCCAGGCCAGTGGAACCGCGATTCTCCACGTTACATTTTCCACGAGTTCGCTCTCATCCTATTTTATTACGGACATAAAAGCCTGCAGTTAAACCATTGCTGAACCAAAACTCTTGAAAATTTTATTAGTACCAATCGAAATTCAACTACGGGTCAATGTCGGAATTTAAGTGCAGTACATTAATTATTTGTTTACTTGCTGCATTGCTTCGTTAATTTGATCGTTAAATCAATTAGGTATGGTATATATATTATTTATGACCTAGTCTTTATATTATTTGTATTAGGTCTACTTGACACAAAGGACAAAGACAATCTTTCGGTTCGGGTTAGACTAAACGAAATCCTAATCCTAACCTAATTCTAAGTAGTCCTAACTAATATTATAAATGCGAAAGTAAGTTTGTTTGTTATCTTTTCACTCCTAAACTACTGAACCGTTTATCATGTGATTTTGCATATACAGGGCGTAACGGAAAGGTGTGGTCATATTTTTAGAACCGGTTTTGCCCATCTAAATAAACAACTTTAACTAAGAAAAAATTTAAAATTATCAAAAAAAAAAATTGAAGTTTTCATACAAAGTTATCATCAGTTGATCAATATTTGTAGGGGAGGTACATTTTTTTTGAGAATTTCTTCAGGTTTTCGTGAAGAAAGGTTTCATATCGTTGGGCAGTTCTTTAAATATGAGCACACCTTTCCGTTAAACCCTGTATGTAGGTACGTTGTCAGAGGTACAGAAAAGGACATAGATACCTTTCATCCAGAAAAAAAGTATTACTCCCGAGGGAAAGAAAAACTACTTTCGACGGTCACATTAGGGTTGACGACAAAATATAATTAGTACGTCAGTTAGATTACCAGAAAATATTGAACACGTATTTTTTCTTTTATCACTTTAACAAAAAATGAAGACGATACAGTGTGCAGAAATTTCGGATGACGTCACACTTAGGTTAAAATTGTACCACTTTTTACTTAAAAGTGACGTAACAAGCCCCCACTTCTGAACTTTGATGCGTTGTATCTTTGTAATTTTTCATTAATTTGATAAAGCAGGAAATACGTATCCAATATTTTTTGATAATCTAACATAAGTATACTAAATAGAATTTTTTTTTACCTTGTCGTCATCTCTATTGCTTTAAGACGCTAGATGGCGCTACATGTCTTTCCAATCATTTTGTGCTAGTAAAGAAATAAAATTTCAAAAACTGTTATACCTTGCTTTCTATCTAACACGTTAAAAACTACATAACTGAATCAAATTTTTCACAGCACAACTATGATATAGCTAGAAACAAATTAACTCCACCAACTGAATCTAAGTTAATCTGAGTTTAAACCCAGACCACTCGCTATATATCACTGTGTTTTAGACCTAACGTTTTACTCGCTTCTAGGATTACCGCAGATAAGATGTTGCCTAAGTGGGGGTCTTAATAAGGATTCCCCTGTTTTATTTCACCATTTACTCGTATTTTAGTTTAATGTAATTGGACTACGTATAATGTCTTAAAACGGGAAAGTTTGCGCTGGTCGTCGAGTTTTTTAAGTGTTTGAGAAGGAGAAAGGTTTTGAAAGAGATGGATTTGTTTTTGCAGACAGGAAGTTTGCCAAGGTAACCGGGACTGGAGTAAAAGGCTGCCAGCATAATGGGACCACTACCGGTTTTAATGGACATTTAGCTGAATTAGTTGTAGGCTTTACTTACTGACGAATTTTCTTATTACTAGCAGTTTGTTTTTTGTGATATAATTATTTTAGGTCACGATTTTGGTATATCAATACGTTCAGAGATTATTGATTGTTACTAGCTGACCCAGCAAACGTTGTTCTGTGAATAAAAAACTTTTTTACAAAAAAATAGAACCGACTTCCAAAAAAAGTGCAAAATAACTTTAATTTCTGAAGTCGGTGCCAAAAAACGAAGACACACAACCAGGAACACGGACTAAAGTTTTTATTTTTCACTTTTTAGTTGTGGTTCTCCATTAAACTGTATTAACAACTTGTAGACATACCATAGCAGCAATCGTGGTTGATTTGCTGTCAATTTTTGAAGAGTTCCGTGGTCTGTCTCCGGAAACCATCATCAAATCTATATGAAATTTAAGTGGAAACATTTCGAAACAAACCCCTTTCAAACAAAAAAAGAATTTTGCAAATCCGTCTATATATGACGAAGTTATGCCCGAAAATAGATTTAAAAAAAATACAAACATCCGAATTGATAACCTCCTTCTTTTTGAAGTCGGTTAAAAATGGGGGTGGCCTACCAAATATCGGTGGAGCCGTTTTGGAGGAGTGCAACTACAAACACTGTGACACGAGATTTTTATATATTAGTCTGTATTTGTCTACTGCAGAGTAATAAGCCTCTCTACTTTAGTTCCACTTGCCTCTGTCTAGGGCTATTAATTTGGACCAGTTATAGAACAAATGATAGTATTTCTAACTCAATTTTCAAGAAAAGATGAATTTAACAATAAGATTGCTCTCTTAAGCAATTTTAAGAGTAGACCTAGCTCTAAACAAGGTCACAAAGCTTTTTTACCCCAATGTTCTCAACCACTGCAACTCCTCTAAGCCAGAACCTAAACACACATAGACACACACTTAGGTACACATAAGCCCAAAAACACGGACCCACCAAAACAAAACGAACTAATCACGCATCTAATCCTGAACACACTACACTTTAATATCTTAAACTACTAAGTATGAAAGTTCCATCCCCTTGGTCTCAGATTATCTAATGATAATGAGACGGCCGGCCACTCTGTTTTCATTACTATAACGACTGGTTTTCCAACGTAATGGCCCATAAACATTGCCGCAAATAGAGTGGGAAGAAACGAAGTTCTGCAATAATCTTGCCTTACTTGTATGTATGGGATTATAATTGAGTGTGACTGGAAGAGGTTTGAGGCATAGTCTAATGTGGCAGCAACCTGTGTTCAAAAGATCAGTTGCAGGTCATAAAATAAAGCGATAATATACAAAACTGCATTTTAATTGAAACCGATTCTGTACATAATTGCAACAGATTCTTCAGCTGGTACATCTGATACACAATGATATGAGTTTATATACATTATGTGTATCTTCATATATTTGCAACTTCAGGAATAATTTTATAAAAAACTAAAATAGTGTTTTTAATGTATTGTACGGCATATCGACTGTCTAATTTTTGATTTCATCTTTTGATCTCTCTCTCTCGAAATAATTACAGTTTACCACCAATGGTAACGTCTTTTTTTTTGTGGGCTGGGAAATCATCCAATAACTTCTCCAGCTCTGGGTGGAGAGGGAGGGCGTGTCAGACTCTTACTGACTAAAACCGACCCCTGTTCCTCCCTGCCCTGAATGCCCAGGGGCGAGGTAACTCTTTCGAATTTATCCTCAACCCCTAGGCAGTCATCGGCCATGATGGGCCCCGTCATGTATGCTGACAACTCTTTGAAGTGCGCGTGGAACACTACGCGCCGTCAACTCTCGGGCCTGGTGCTGATCGGACGGCGAGCTACCCGTTACTCGCCGTCCGCAGGCCCGGGTAATGGTAACGTCTGTGGAAACGTGTGAAATTAGCCTATGTGCTATTCCTGACTACAGACCATCTATCACTTTGCCAAATCTCATCAAAATCCGCGCAGCCGTTCTGGCGTTGTTGAGTTGACAAACATCCATCCATCCAGGATAAACATTGGCAAAAATATATTATTAAGAAATCTTTTTCTAGATTCTTGATTGATAAAGTAGATATAATTTGCTTGCTTGATCAAAATATTTCTCAAATTAATGTCACATCCAGTTTCTCTAAATCATCGTCTAACCCCATAAAGTTAGTTTAGGCCGGATATCTAACAAATTTTACGCCTCTTTGATTACTTGCCAGCTTCTGAGCGCTCCCTGTGCAGAAAACAGTGGGTTTATATCCATTTTAATAGTGCCCAACTATGAAACACAGTTTCTAAACTTTCATAACTACTATGAGAGCTTTCATTTGAGGTCTGATTAATGTAAAGTGATAATTCTAAACCGGTTTAATATTTCTTGTAATTTTCCGTAGTTTTAGAATAATGGTCTAGACAATACGGACTAGATTAATTATTTGTTTAGTTTTAACCTTTAAGCGGTCGCGCGGCGTCGAATCGACCGCACTCGATACATTTTCGTTCATAATTTCGAGATTTCTTATCACATGTACTTGTCATTTCTAGTAGCCTGTCATGACTTCACTACACACAAAAACAAGTGCATTGCCTCTTTCTCCGTGCCTCCCGATTGGCACAAAACACATTAGTTTAAGACACGGCGGAGGCGTTGAAAAGACTACGCGCGCCTGCCTGTTAATTTTACCTTGACGAGATGACTGATTCTGAAGAAAACTAAACTTAAGTTGATAATAAACAATTTGATGCCCTTTATTCGACCTTATAAGTACAGCTTATTCAAAAAAAAGTCTAAAGACCCAGAAAAGAACAAAAATCTTGTTTCGTCGAGCCAAATTGTTTCATCATTCATGATCCAATTAAAGTTGTTTAATTTTATAATTAATTATCTTTTCAGTTTAAACATTGTTTTTTAAATGAAAGATAGCTAATGCCTGAATAAACCCAATGAATTATCATAAATTAATTCATGTTCTAAATGCCAGAAATCTCCGATAGGTCTTTTGGGTTACGCGCGACCGCTGTCGTTAAAAATGACTACGCGCCCGCTTGAAGGTTAAGAAAGTGAATATAAACCAGTGGCGCGTCCAATTAGCAGGCACGATAGATTTTAATAGTGTATCACCCACCATGTGTCCGCTAGACGCGCAAAGAGTTAAAAAAGGGCTATTCCATAGTGTTTTGGGTAGACTTTTAACAATATCGGGGCGTTATACACGATCAATGGTAATTTTCAAACATCAAACATGTACATGGAAATTATGGTTCTTCCACAGTTCTTTTCTGATTAATTTCGTTGCGGGACCCAAGACAGTTCAATCGTTTTTCCGGGACTCGTCGAGCTTCATTCATCATTATCATCATCAGCCTTTTAATGTCCCCACTGCTGGGGCACAGGCTTCCTCTCTGTGAGAGGGTGTGGGCCGTAATCCACCACGCGGGCCTCATGCGGGTTGGTGGATGTCACATGTCTTCGAATTTATGGTTCTACATGACGGTTTCCTCACGATGTTTTCCTTGACCGTTTTGAGAGCAGTGGTGATGAAATAATTTACACAAAGTAAAGCGCCTGCCTGGGTTTGAACTCACGACCTACAACTTGTAAGTCGCGGCCGTTACCACTGGGCCACCTCTGCTCGAGCTTCATTGCCTCAGCGTTTTCTGGTGGTCGCCACATGTTGATTCTGACTTTCAGGAATTGCAGTGATTGGAAATAACAAAAAGAATACATAAGTATGTATAAAGCAATGTATTAGATTTTTTTTTCAAAATCCTTCAGATTGCGATGGAAAAGTGTTACGGAATTGTGGTTCAGATCGTTAGATAAAACAGAATTAGTGTTACAATCGTTTTGCGAACACATTCATTGTGCGTACAGCTAAGGAGTGGAATTCCCCGCCAGTTCTGTGTTTCCTGATAGCTACAACATGGGAGTCTTTAAGTCAAGAGTGAATAGGTTACTTCTAGGCAAGCGTGCTCCATCTTCGACCTCATCATCGCTTACCATCAGGCGAGATAGTGGTCAAACGCGTGCCTATAAATGATAAAAAAAAAATCTCCCATCTAATCGACTAAATATGATGCTAAAACAACATCAATATCTATAGCCAGCCTCCCTCCTAATAACCTGTGATGCTAATCCACCAACAGCGACTATCACTAAGTCACCATAATTTGAAAATAGTCCCATTATTATGTCACTACTATATAGCAAAGCGTAAGCAGAAAACACCATAGCGGACCTTACTAATGGTCAATAAACGGGATCCTAT
Source organism: Polia nebulosa (assembly GCA_951329385.1). NCBI lineage: Eukaryota > Metazoa > Arthropoda > Insecta > Lepidoptera > Noctuidae > Polia > Polia nebulosa. The sequence goes on along the minus strand of OX589593.1, from coordinate 8,470,177 downwards.
GGCTGGCGCGAGCGAGTCCCGGGAATTGCACTCGTTGATCCCGGCTCTAATCCCGGGACCGGCGGCGCGGCAGTTAAGATGGGTAATGTGTTCGGACGCCAAATTATAACTGTTTTGATGTAGGTACCTATATTGGTATTGCAGTTTGATAGTTTATCTTGATAGTGGTTTTCTTTGCAGAATCAAAATAGTAGTCAAAAATAAAGGTCGGGCAGTTATTTCCCCTGAATTTAATTTCTGTGAAAATCTGATAAAACTTAAATTGGCTATGCAGCATCCTGCCTCCCTTCGATCCGGCCGGCAATGATGTACGATGCCGAATGCTGTGGCGTGAGAGACGGCCAAACACTACACTCCGCAGAAATGAAAATATTGAGATAGTCTGGAGAAGTAACAAGGATAGACAGGGTCCGCAACGAACATATCCGTGGTACTTCATTGACGGCACGGTTGGCGTAGTGGTTGAGCGTTCGACTGTTGCGCTGCGTGTCGCGGGTTCGATCCCCGCACGGAACAAATATTTGTATGGCCTACAGATAGTTGTTCCGGGTCTGGGTGTCTTGTGTATGTGAGTTTAAATGTTTGTGAACGCACCCACGATACAGGAGTTATTCCTAGTGTGGGGCAACGTTTTTTTTTAAAAAAAAAAAAAACTTCAATACAGGATAAACTAACAGAAAGCAGACAGGTTGTACGAATATGTCATGAGAAGGCCAGAGCAACACGTCGTGAGAGCGGCTCTCAGCCTATCAGAAAGCAAGACAGACCGAGTACGACCTCCTTTGACATGGTGGACCATTATGACGAAGCTTCTTAAGGCGCAGTATTTGTCAACGACCACATGAGTAGTTAGCTTGCGTGTTCTGTGTTGAGCTCACGTAACGCGTCGTACATCCACACACACAGTAATAGGACTCGCCCATCGAGGAGTGCTGTCCCAAATTAGACGCAATATTAATTTATTATACAAAAAACGATGGATATTATACTAAAACACGTATACTAAAAGATAAATAATTAAATTATCTTTATAATGGTGAAGTTTTCATAAAAATAATTATGTTTAATAATTTTTGCGTGATTCTTATCTTTTTATCTGCGTTAGACATAACTTTACAAATTAATTACATATTATAAAAATATAATTTCAAATGTTCACATTTTAGAAAATTGTCTAGAGTAACATATATATATTCTTTTCAAAGAAATAAGACTAGTCGTTTAGACATGATGTTCAATTTAAATTATTATATTATATTATTAAATTTAAAATTATTAGAAGTCGTATATCTGCGCCTTAAGAAGAAAAATTCACCCAACCCAACAACCCTTGACAGAACGTCTTGGCGCTCTGAATTAAGGAGAGCCGACCCCACCAAAAGTGGAAAAAGGCTAGGAAGAAGAAAACCATTCTCCCTCCTCCACATACCTGCACACCCATAGCAGCGTGCTATCGTGTAATTCCTGTTCCATTAGGTGTACACACAAGTCAGTCACACCATTAGGTTAGGTGTGACACATAAGTCAGTTTTGGGCATGCAATGAGAGATTGAGAATGTCATATTCTATTTTAACAGACTTCAAAAAAATAAAGAGGTTCTCAATTCGTCGGAATCTTTATTTTTTATGTATGTTCCCCGATTACTCAAAGACGCCAGGGCCTGAACCAATTTGGAAAATCCTTTTTTTATTTGAAAGGGTAGGTATAACTTCTCAGGTCTTCGAAGATAGACAATGGAACTCTTCAATAATCACGCTGTACACAGATTTGTACAGTTCACCCTGATACACCCTAATTTCATCAATTATGTTCAAATTCCATGTTTTTGGGCTATCAATAGCTAAAAAGTGAAAAATATATAACTTTCTTACAATAAAATACAACCGATTTAAAAAAAAACACAACATTTTGCAAAATAACTTTAATTTCGGAGATTTTTTTTTTTAACTTTTTTTATTCATTCTATGTTATATTGACACATTATAACAGACGTGTGGTGGTAAAAAGTGCAAGAGCTTAAACTGACCTGTTTTTAGGGTTCCGTACCCAAAGGGTAACCAACGGGACCCTATTACTAAGACTCCCCTGTCCATCTGTCTGTCAACGGGATGTATCTCATGATCCGTAGGTAGAAAGTTGAAATTTCCACAGAATGTGTATTTCTGTTGCTGCTGTAACAAAAAATTATAAAAATAAATTAAAAGTAAATGTACTATGTACGTGTATGTGTAATGTACTTAATTTTATTTGAAATGAAATGATCTGAAAGGAATGGATTGAAATAAATGATTTTTGAATTTGAATTTGAATTTAAAGGGGGCTCCTATATTAGAAACGTGTTTTTTTTGCTTTTTTTTCCCCGATCTTAATAACGGCAACAAGTAGACGCGTATAATCTTGTACGATGGTACGGAACCCTTCATGCGTGAGTCCGACTCGTACTGGACCGCTTTTTTTTCACCAGAAGAGTAATTATCACTTTGAAATTCGAAATTAGAATAGTGGCAAAGTGTAGCTTTCAAAATAGTTTTCGGTCACTTGAGGTACAAAGTGCACTTCACTGAATAACACCAGTTTAAGATTGCATTTTATTTTTCAAGCAGTCTTGGGTTTGCTTTGCCGTTTTTTAATTAAAACCGACTCAAAATACCACAAAATAGTATCAAATTTTTCGTCCAACCGCCATCGCGGGTGCACAATATTAGTTGAAAATATGAGCGGTTCGTTCATAATGTGGGCTTCATTTGTCACCCGGCATGTGCCAAGTGTTCACGTAGTGTTAATAACCTGCCTTCGTGGCACACGGCCAGATTCAGGTTTTTGGGGCCCAGGATCGAGTTGGAAACTGATAGCGGATGTATATCTGCTTTTGAAGGTCGTCTTCTTCTTTTCGAGTCGTGGTACATTTACTAAAGATATACTGTTTGGGCCCAGTAAGTAGCCTCGTTTATAGCGACGTCTGAGTCTTTGTTCAGATCATCGAGGGTGCAGGTGAAAACACATTTGGGACACTCCAGTAGATGAGACATGGTTTGTTCAGGAGCACCGCACTTGCTCTGTGTATACGATGGATCGATAATCCCCCACCTCGCCAAATTATACTTGCAGCGGTCGACTTGGGTACACAAGGTTTGATCTTGTTATAATTTTCCACAAAAAGAACAGCGTAGGTTGGAATATGTAACAGCCTTTTAAAAAAATGGGATCCACTGTGACCCGGGAGTGGGTCACTTTGGATCAATTTATTTTCTTTATTTATAAAAAAATATATATGTCGGTTACGAGCAAAGGTAATTTCTAAAACATGAGCCTTCATCTCGATTGTATTATTCCTGATAGGTAGGTAAAACGAAAACTGCATCAACTACTTCGTAGAATTCTTCAACCTTATTCGTAGTTCGTATGTTTGTCCTTTGATGGATACACTTGCACACCCACTAACATTTCTGATCCTGCCACAATGAAAGGTATTCGGGAGACGAGTAAAAGGGGTCATTGCTGGTATTAATAACACTTATCATTAATTGACTTTAAACACAAACATTATACTACACAACCATGAATCGATGACCTAGTGAACGCTGGAGTCTGTCACCAAACTTAAGTGGTAGTGGGCAGGGCACACTGCTCGCAGAACGAATGGTCGTTGGGGCCGAAAGGTTTTCGAGTGGCGATCGCGTACCAGAAGACGCAGCGTTGGAAGGCCTCACACAAGGTGAAACCTGGCCTGGTGAGGGTCACAGGAATCTGATGGATACGAGAAGCACAAGACAAGGCTGACATGTTGACACTAGGTCTATTTCCAGCCGTGAATATCACCTGGCTAAAATAATGGTCATGAAGACACAAAAATTCAAGTTTTACTGCTCAAACTGATTTTTTTTTTGTGGGCATGGAAATCATCCAGTGACTTCTCTCGCTCTGGGTGAGCGGGAAGGCGTGTCAGACTCTTACTGACTAAAACTCACCCCGGTTCCTTCCCTGCCTGATTGCCCAAGGGGTTCAGTAACTCATTTTCAGAATTTATACACTACACCAAGGCATGCAGGCACCGGCCACACTGCTCAAACTGATGTATGTAGAATTCCACCAAAATACGCTCCGCTTATGATTTGGGGCAAGCCCTAAATGCAACGTAAGCGATGAGTGCCCTATTTCGCTACCCTAACAAATATTTAACGTTGGAATAACATCTAATTGCTATTTAAGGTTTTGATTGATTGGGCCTATAGGCTTCTTTTGAAGACTAGGCTAAGAACTGGCACTAAAGGTATAATTCTCGCTTATAAGTCAAGAGTGATTTCTGCGCAAGCGTGCTCCATCTTCGACCAATCATCGCTTACCATCAGGTGAGATAGAGGTCAAACGCGAGCCTACGCATAATAAAAAACCTAGTTTTTAAGTTACTAGCGACCCGCCCCAGCTTCGCATGGGTTAATTTATACCCATAAACCTTTCTCATGCATCATCCATCTTTTGGTGAAAACCGTATGAAAATCCATTTAGTAGTTTTTGATTTTATTGCGTACAAACACGGCGGGGGATTTTGTTTTATAATATGTAGTGGCAATCAAATACATTTAGGACGATCATTTATTAGAGACAAAGGGTCTTCATCATCTTCCTGCCCTTATCCCATGTTACTTGGGGTCGGCGCAATAGGTTTTTTTTATTTTTTATTGTTGATAGCAATAAAAAATAAAAAAAACCTCGACACCAAAAAACCTAGGCACGCATTTGACCGTAATAGACACTGTTTTTTCTTCCATTCTGTCCTGTCAGCCGTCACGCTATCACTATCTCCCTTTTCGTTCATATCACTCCTCACACAATCTATCCATCTTTTCTTTGGCCGATCTCCCTCTACATCCATCCACATTTATATTCATAACTCTTTTGGTTACATGTGTTTCATCCCTCCTCTTCATATGATCATACCAAGATAAGCGGTTCCCTTTCAACTTTTCTGTGACTGGTGCCACTTTTAAACTACCTCTAATGTACTCATTTCTCACTTTATCCATTCTCGTTACTCCACACATCCATCTCAACATTCTCATCTCCGCCACATGCAACCTTTTTCATCCGTCTTTTTCACAGCCCAACATTATGATCCATACAGTACGACAGGTCTAATCACGAACTTATAGATTTTCCTTTTTAACCGGGGCATCCGTCGGTCGCTAGTTGCTCCAGTGACCTGTCGCCATTTCATCTATCCTGAGTTGATCCTGTGCGTTAAGTCTCGGTCTATATCGCCATCCCCCTGAACAAGCGACCCGAGGTACCTACCGAAAGTCGGAGCAGATCGGTATAGGCGTTCCGTTGAGAGCTACAGGCATAGGACTGGATAGACCGCCGAAATCGCAGAACAGATATTCTGTGTTGGTTCTGCTCAATTTCAGGCCAACACTATCCAGTCTTTGCCACCACGTCTCCAATCTGCTCTGGACCTTAGAGCCGCTTTCGGCAACCAGCACAATGTCATCAGCAAACAGCATACACCAGGGTGCCTCCTCCTGGATGTCCGACGTCAGAGCGTCCATTACCATCAGGAAGAGGTAAGGGCTGAGGGCCGACCCCTGGTGTCTCAGAGACCAAGGGCCTTAAAATAAATATTAAAGAATCCAACGTCACGTTTGTTACAAATAGGATAAAGTATTTTTACGTTGTTAAAACAGGTCTCAGATAACGTTTCGTATCCAAAATAGTAGGAAGAAGTACCAAAAACGGCCGTTTCTGACACTTTTGCCTACTACTGCTCGTGAGCGTGTGAACAAATACTTTAAATTAATTAAAATAATGTTCTTGCATAAATAAACTTATAAATATGTGTACAAGCACATTTATAAACATAATATATAGTACAATACTTGCAAAGGAAATCCGCACTTCTTCTTTCGAATCTAGGGTTTCTTAACTTTTTAAATACTTTGAGCCCAGAAGCTGGCCACATTAATTGCAGCGTCAGTAGCATTCATCAGGACCTCCATGCTGCAGGTGTATGGGCACTTGGGGTATTCCAGTATGTGAGTCATGTGCTGGATAGAGGCACCGCACTCACATTGGGTATCAGGCAAGTATATAAATCCTATGAACATATTTATAGGTGCTATTTTTTTTAAAGTAAATGCCTAGTCAGAACCTTTTGGAAGTATTCCCCAGGTACTAATTTAACAACCAACCAATCAGCCTCTAAGGAAAAAGATTCATGCCTTTAATTTAAGAAAAGGCATTTTCTAACGGTAGACATCAATTGCCTGTAATTACAATTGAATAATTCATTAGTTCGCTTAAAATTCAGTTTAAACTTGAAAAAAAAAAACCTCAGATAAACGTGAGGTTTAAAAACGTTCCCAAATCTTTCGTTCATTACTCTTATCTTAAAGTTTTAAGCTGTTAAAGTGCAGTTAAAGCTACTAACGACTCCTTTTAAGTTAGTTTTGAGTGTCATCGTAACTAGCAGCTTGCGTTTTAGGCCTGTTTTTAGGGTTCCGTACCCGAAGGGTCCAAACGGGCTCTGTTTAGTTCCCAGTGTATGCTCGTACTAGTGTTATTTATTACACTAAAAGGTGGTCAGGGTCTGATTATAATAAAATTATAGGATCTTCAACCATAGAACGTATATGTAGGTACCTACTTTCTGACAAGTGTCGTTAAACTAGGTGGTGACTAGTAAAACCCGAAGGGTCCAAACGGAGCCCTATTGAAAGAAAGAAAGAAAGAAAGAAAGAAAGAAATAATATTTATTTGAACCTCACAACAAGAACATGGTAACTCTAAAATCAAACAAAAAAAATAAAAACTGTGCGAGGCCAAAAAGGCTCCTAACTCAGCGTTATGCTGCGATAATTATGCAATAAATAACGCAGCGCTGGTATTCTGTTAGGGCCCGTTCCCACAGACATACTCACGGGACATGGTACAAAATTACTAAAACAATAACAAATATGAATAAATAACAATTGAAAAATAAGCCATAACACAAAAAACCAAAGGAGTGCATTTTTGCAGACACACAAAATAAAAAATAAAAAACAAAATTTAATTAACATCAGATAAATCTACTCTGTGGTATTTATAACTAAGATGCATTGGTGCAACGCGCAGCTAAACGTTTTATATTCTATGGTCGCATATTAGTAAATAGTAATCTGTGCATGGTCGTATTGCTGTCTCTCACGCGTCGGTCTGTCCGTCGTATATCACACAGGTTTGACAGCCAAACGGTTGAGTCTTCAAATTTTCATCTTGTTGACCTAAAGCCATACAAATAGTCAAAAATACATTTGGTACGGAACCTTATATGTACGAAGTCCGACACACATTTGGCCGATTTTTCAGGTTCTAGTCTGATATCTGATTAGAGTATAACATGACGGGAATTCACGAGACGCGTGACGTCTTCTTTGGCTCGTATTTAGTTTGTACGTTACAGAATTGTCATAAAGTTCATTGTGCTATGTAGAATTTCGTTGCAAAAATTCAATTCCATTGCATTCAGCGGCAATGTAAATTGAGCCTAACTTTGTCTCAATTATTTCATCACCACTGCTCTAAAAACGGTAGTGGAAAATATCGTAAGAAGTATTGATATAGAGTAGTATTCTCGCCGTCCGATCAGCACCAGGCCCGAGAGTCAACGGCGCGTATTGTTCCACGCGCGCCTCAAAGAGTTGTCAGCAATAAAGACGGGGCCCGTCATGGCCGATTCCTGCCCAGGGGTTGAGGATAAATTCGAAAGAGTTACCTCGCCCCTGGGCACTAAGGGCAGAGAATGAACAGGGGTGGCTTTTAGTCAGTAAGAGTCTGACACGCCCTCCCGCTCCACCCTAGAGCGGGAGATGTCATTGGGTGATTTCCCAGCCCACAAAAAAAAAAACCTAAAACCAAAACCTCGGAACCCCTCTCGCAGAGAGGAGGCCTGTATCCCAGCAGTGGGAACATTAAAACTATGATTATTTTTAGTTATGTGTACTAAAACTGAAAGCATTTGTTTCAAATAAACCATTTACAGGCACTTTTGAATTGTCAAGTCGGTCAGTCAGAAGCGTAGATCTCTATGGAGAAGAACGTGCAAGAAATTTCATGGACACTCTTTTAAACCATTAGTTATCTATTACAAATCTTGGATACATAATATCATGTTGCTTCTGAGATCAATGCTAATAAAAAAATTAACATTAAAAAAAATAAAGATTAAAATAAGCCAGTGGCAGTTAAGAGATGACCAGTCGCAACTGACGGCGCCCGTTCACGAACGTGACGCGTGGATCAGTGCCACTCAGCTCAACCATTTTGAAGGGCACCGAATCACCCGACACATGCGCCACCATCAGCGAGACATTTAAGTGAGTATGACAAACTCTCAACTGCCATACAGGTTCATGTCAAAAAAAAAACAGTAACATAATAGCATTATAATGACCCATGGTACTACTCACATTTGCAAAATACTTTCCTATATTTAACTTTAACCTTCCAAGATAAGGAAAACACTGAGTAAAATCGTTTAAGAGTGAATACATCTCCGTAAACATAAACATTTTCTTTCATCTACTTTCCCGTTCATCAGCTTTCGTAGCAACCGGTGCGTAGCGACATCTATCGGCGAGAGGCGTTAAACAAACTTTTGTTTCAGTACTTCGCCGTTTTTATGTGGCGCTAGGTCCGAGTATTAAGCTGATAGTGACTATGCATGTTTCGTTTATGATGACATGAAATGGACAATGTAAATGGAGCTAAAACGTTTTGTATGTTTTGTAAGTACTTTTAAGTTAGTAAATTTAAATCAATTTATGTAAGAAGATACGCTCAAAGATATGCATGTTTTTATGTAGGTATCGGAGGCTTCTCAAAAAGTGTACTGATAATACTTTGGGATTTTTTAGTACATAGACCACATCGGTTCATCTTGTGGAAGGTCTTCCAATGCTGCGTCTTCCGTTACGCGGTCACCACTCTGAATCTTCAGAACCTTCCGCCCCATCGATCCTTTATTCTGCAAGCAATACTGCCACTTAAGTGTTGACGAGTCTTCCAACTATGTCCGTAATTTTGATAACAATAATTGATTAAATGGAATATATTTCTGGTTGCATTTGAATTTTCACAAAATTCAAAACTCTCCCAAGAAAAACTAACCAACCGTATTAAGGCCCTTCTCGCGGTCCAGTGGCGCCAAAAACGGCCGTTTCTGACACTTTTGCCTACTACTTTGGATACGAAACATTTTGAGACCTGTTTTAACAACATAAAAATTCTTTATCCTCTTTGTAACAAACGTCAAGTTGGATTTTTTAATATTTATTTTCTGTGCTATGCTACGATTTTTTATTCAATGAGGGCGCCACTGGACCGCGAGAAGGGCCTTAACACAATAACTAGCCTACCAAAAAAAAGACACGCAAATATTTACGCAATACCGTAAATAAAACAAAAACAAGATAATTCGAAGGATTCCCGCGAACAGCGAAGATTTATGTAACGCACACATATCAGGGGATCTCAATTTGTTTCGTTCTACCCACCACCGCGTGATAAAACGGTCCGCATTGAACTATCGCACTTGGAACCGATTTGGTTATTTGTTTGGCCGACCGAGGATTTTGGAAGAAATAATACTGCAGTCAGGCGTTGTTTGGGGTACGAAGGACTTGCTGAGTTGCCTTTTTATGGACTTTTTACCCGACTGTCCTAGAAGGAGGGTTGTTTTTCGGGTGAATGTATGTGTGACTTTTTCTTTGGCACGCCCTGTAACCAAAATGGCTGGATGGATAGATGGATGAACAAATGAGTTTCCATTAATAAATAGTTTGATTGTTCATTTAAAATTTAGGTGCGTTAATAATCAGTTACACAATTAATAGCTATCTAATATTAGCTAAACTAACGAAAAAAGCTAGATATAATAAAACAAAAATGTAATGTATAAAAATGGAACAAATATATAATAAAACAGAATAGAAGAATAGAATAAAACTTTATTGTACACCAAAACAGTCACACAATTGTTTTACACGAGCTTAAATCTATGGGTACAACAGCGGTCTTATCGCTGAACAGCGATATCTACCAGACAACCTTGATATGGACTGAAAGAACTTAAAATCTAAAAGGGGTTGTCTGTGGTGTACTGCTAATAAAAAATGGATGTCAAAATTTTACATTTTAAAATACATACATATATATATATATACATATCAAATGTTACATAATTTCGTAGGAGGTGAGAAAAAAGGAGGACAAAGAATAAAAGGAGGACTAAATGCTTACTGGGTGGAGGCCGTCCTGATCGAGAGGAAGCGCATTCTACTAAAGGATAGGCTGAATATCTTTAGAAGAACGCAGATGCCCACAGTGTGAAGAACATAAATATTGAAAGAGAGATATCAGGTGAGTTGCCACTGGAAGTGCATTTTGGTGCACCAATGCTGTGGGACCTATCATTGAAAGCCTGTATAGATATAGATAGATGTAATGGAAAGGTTTGGTCATATTTTAAGAACCGGTTCTGGCCATGGAAATGAACAACTTTCTCTATGAAAAAATAGAAAATTCCCAAAAAAATATTGAGACTTTCCATACACAGTATCATCAACTGATCAATATTATTATGGGAGGACAAACAAAAATTGAAAATTTCCTCAGGTTTTCTTGAATAAAGTTGTTTTTAGAGATGGGCAGATGCAGTTCTTAAAATATGACCATACCTTTCCGTTACACCCTGTAAAGGTTTTCTGTAAAATACTGTGACATTCAACTCCAAGGAAGTTGCTTGAAATACGAACTTTAGCAGCAGACAGGCAACAGGCAGGTCGATTAAAATATACCTACTTGTAAAGGGTGATGCAAATCAAGAACAGGATTTAAAATAATGAAATAAATAAAAAATTATTTTATGGTAGTCCATTGAGATCCATCGTCAGAGACAGTTGACTTACATAATAGAAAAATATTAAGTTGTGTGGCCTTTTTTTTCGGTGGATGGGAAATCATCCAATGACTTCTCCCGCTCTACATATACCAGGGCCGCGGTACTCTGTTCCGAATTTATCCGCGACCCAGACAGGCATCGGTCCTAGCGGACCCTGTCAGTGGTTGTTGACATCTCTTTGAGGCACGCATGGAGTGTTCCACTGCACACTACGCACCGTCGACTCGCGCCTGGCCCTGATCGGACGGCGAGCTACCCATTGTGGCCTATGTTTCCTTTCGCACACACAATATCCTCAAAACCACTCACTCGAGAAGTACATACACCCCTGAGTTATACGTTATTATAATACCAAGTCACTTACAGCCACTGCCAAAAACTTACAGCCCATAAGCAGTCCATCTTCATACTCCCCAATCCTCAACTACCAAACAATATAGAAAGTTTGTTTCACAACACTATCTGTAATATGGCCACTCTTATTTATTAGCGCACTAAATCCAGTCATAAAGGAGACTAAGGTCTCCAGACTATCCTAGGCCGAAGCTTAAACTTTTAATGGCACTTGACGACCAAGAAAATGAGGTTAGCAACATTAAAGGCTTTATCACGATTCTTACTTGGCGTACTACACGTTACTGAGTCTTGAAACTAAAGTGATAATTTTGTTATAGAGGACGGTTAGGATGTGTTTTGGGCGAAGAGTGCGCGGCTGAATGCTGGCTGAAAAAAAAATTATAACAATATGATGGTGGCGGTGGAATGAAACCGACGTTGGATGACAGTTACAAGTTAATTTATTTTCTTCAAAACTTGACAGATTTTAAGCAAACAATGTTTAGAATTTAGGAAAATATCTGTTAGTGGTACTAGGGATGGACTGCGGGGCTATCCTATCCCTTAACCTCCTAGCTAGGCTGTTACTGAGGGCGACGGGGCCTCCGCTCAAGTCAAGCTTTGGACAACAATGGTGACTGCGGGGCTATCGACCACTGGGCCGTCTAAGTAGCGACTAGCGAGTGACTACCTGCGGACGGCGAGTACCCGGGCCTGCGGACGGCGAGTAGTGGGTAACTCGCCGTCCAATCAGCACCAGGGCAGAGAGTCGACGGCGCGTAGTGTTCCACGCGCGCCTCAAAGAGTTGTCAGCAAACAGGACGGGGCCCGTGAGTCCCGTCATGGCCGATGCCTGCTTGGGGGTTGAGGATAAATTCGAAAGAGTTACCTCGCCCTTGGGCATTCAGGGCAGGGAGGAACAGGGGTGAGTTTTAGTTAGTAAGAGTCTGACACGCCCTTCCGCTCCACCCTAGAGCTGGAGAAGTCATTGGATGATTTCCCACAAAAAAAAAAAACATGATGCCGGTTTATATAGGCGGGTAGACCGATAGCTGTAACCTTTCCATGACGTCACTGATACTTCACACCTCGTCAATTGTGATCTACTCGGAGGACGCAGTATTGTGCATACTATCCGGTAGATGGCGCAAGGCATCGTGTTATGTTTGTTAGGTTTTTTTAGGGTTCCGAACGTCCCATTGAATTAAAAATGGAACCTTTGCACGATCAATCGTGTGTCTGTCTGTCTGTCTGTATGTATATTTGAAACAGCCAATTTGCTCCGAATCTACAGGACTGATTTTGATATTTGATATACACATGAATATCTATGATCCAAACACGGACGTGTAACGTAAATAGATTCATTTGGAATTCGAAAATTAAAAAATAAAGATCATCAAAACTGTACCGTGCAACAAACCAAATGAAAGGATCACACTGTGAGGGTTTCTACCGTTATTTAAGAAAATTGACCGTCGGCTTATCCGAAAATAATCAATAATTTTGAAAAAAAAGGTTAGAAAAAGGTTATTTAGTTATAGGTTACAGGAAAGCCCTTAGTCAATAATTTGTATTACTAATTTTTGTGCTAACCAGACAGTTCAAAGAGGTTATTCTGATCTGAATTGTGAGATGTTTAATCCTTTTTTTTTTCAGGATTAAAATGAGTTCTTTGACAGCAGCTGTCATGGAAACTTCATTGGAGATTAAAAGTAGATGAATTCTATGTAGATCTCTAAAAAGTCACTGTACCCAAATGTAAACACAAAAAAAAAATACGGTATACACAAGCCTAAGGCCTTATAGATCAATTATGTTAATGAAATCCAAAAAAATCCAATAAAATCAAACAATTTTTCTTCACCAAACATGACTCGGAACAAGTTTTTAAGTGAGCGTCGCGCGCGCACGTCACATAACTCCATCGTCATCTAAATTTATAAAACGAACACTCGAATTGAAACGTTTATTGATCTCGACAGATGACGCTACTGGTTATGTCAAAATAAAAACAGAGTATCTCACACATTCTCTTCAGTCCAATTTGGAATTTTATAGTTTATTGGTTAAGGTAGGAAATTGTGTGGTTTTTGACAATGATATTTTGTTTTGTAATGCCGAGTCAACGAGTCAACGAAAGTTGAATGTTGCATGTAATGAGTTTAGGCGTTAAGTGTCGTGTGGATTAAATTATACGCCATGTTGAATCATTAGAGGTTTGTTTTCATTCTGTCATCTGTGAGTAAGCAAGGCTCGGTGTAATTATAAACTTGGCTTGTTTACGCAATGCGCAGTAACTAAACTAAGTTTTAAACGAAAGCTAATGATTCTTTCAAGTTCCTTCCTATGAAGACAACGAGATGAGGATTTGCCTCCATCTTGTTCTGCTATTTGGAATCCTCTGTATTGCAATCACCGAAGTAGAACACATAGAGAAACACATATCACATACTCTTTACGCAAATAGAAGAGTTAGGCAGAGATGGAACTACAGCACAACCATATTACACCAGCTGTGATTAAGTCCCACAATGTTTTTTTTTGTTTCTTTTTTAGAATCGTTGCTCCACACTAGGAATGACTCATGTATCTTGGGGCTGTTCACAAACATGTAGGTAATCTCACTTATACAAGACACCCATTTTTTTTTTTGAGGTGGGACATCATCCTATAATTTCTCCTGCTCTGGGTGGAGCGGGTGGGCGTATCAGACTCCTACTGACTAAACCCGACCCTGTTTCTTCGGTTGGTTGTGCCAATGCCGCGGTAACTCTGTTTCTATCCGCGACCCAAGACACCCAAAACTTTTCTTTTTCATACCTGAAACAACAATCTGTAAGTTATAATTACAAATATTAGTTCCGTGTGGGAATCGAATCCACGACACGCAATCAGCAGCCAATCGCTCAGCCACTGTGCTAATCGTGCCGTCAAACATTACACCAGTTATGTTTAAGTCTCATGTAATAAGGGGCGAGCTTATTGCCATGAACCAGGCGCAAATCCAGACTCCACTGCTGCTGAAAAATTTCAGATGGAGAAACCCAATAACACTTTGCCTGAACTCTTAGAACCTCAGCAGTGGTGACAGTGATCACTAGATCCGGGCCTGTGGGCGGCGAGTAATGGGTAGCTCGCCGTCCGATCAGCACCAGGCCCGAGAGTCGACGGCGCGTAATGTTTCACGCGCGCCTCAAAGAGTTGTCAGCAAACAGGACGAGGCCCGTCATGGCTGATGCCTGCCCAGGGGTTGAGGATAAATTCGAAAGAGTTACCTCGCCCCTGGGCATTCAGGGCAGGGAGGAACAGGGGTGGGTTTTAGTCTAAACGTGGGTGTAACTAAAAAGTGAAAAATAAAAAACTTTTTTTACAAAAAAATAGAACCGACTTTCAAAAAAATTGCAAAAATTACTTTAATTTCGAAAGTCGGTGTCAAAAAAAGAAGACATCAAACCAGAAATACCGACTTCCGAAATGTAAGTTGTTTAGCACTTTTTTGGACGTCTGTTCTATTTTTTTGTAAAAAAGTTTTGTCCCTTTTCAATGTCATACACTACGATAAGTAATATGAAGAACCGGACAAGGCCATTACTATCAATATTTAAAATAGTTATGGTCGCATTTGAGATAAAGATGAAACAATAAAGATAACATTAATCGGGTTTCACTGATATCTTCACTTCAATATAGATATGGTTCTAGGACATTATCAGTCTTGATTGCCTTATTGATCTCGTGGTCGCGAGTGTGGGGTCCTGTGTTCAGTCTCCAAGCTAAGTAATGGGTTTTTTCATTAGAAACTCAATAACCTGGTACAGGTAAATTATTTCATCACCACTGCTGTCAAAACGGTGAATGAAAACATCGTGTGGAAAACAGCATGTCTTGGAAAAATTACTTCGAAGACATGTGACCTCCCCGTTTCGTCGTTCCGACCAACCCGTATTGGGCTCACGTGGTGGATTACGGTTACCCTGCCTGCCTGCAAGCCTTCTTTTGGAACGAAGTTCCTTATCGCGCGTTGTGAAAGGGGGCTAGATGGTAAAAATTCTTACGAAAAGTTGTCACGACACTAATGAGGCTGTCCATCCAAAAAGATTGTGTTGGAAAAACAATCTAATAAAAACTTCTTGTATTTTTGGTGGGTAGGTACAAAGTTTGCAAGCAGATCAAGCATTATTATTACAATCACTTTTGTTATAGTTGTTGTTATTGCTAAAGAGTTGAGTTGAGTTGCGCTGAGCTGAGCTGAGCTAAGCTGAGCTGAGCTGAGCAGAGCTGAGCTGAGCTGTGCTGAGCTGAGCAGAGCTGAGCTGAGCTGACCTGAGCTGAGCAGAGCTGAGCTGAGCTGACCTGAGCTTAGCTGAGCTGAGCTGAGCTGAGCTGAGCTGAGCTTAGCTGATCTGAGCTGAGCTGAGCTGAGCTGCGATGAGATGAGATGAGATGAGATGAGATGATGAAGTATAACTTCTAACGTGCGTGCGTGTGTGCTTAGTTAATAATAAAAAAAAATATTATAAATTAAAATAAAATAAAATTATATTACAATTCCTTCACTAATTAATCTAAAGGAACTTCGTTCCATCCGGGTGTCCCTTGACACCTCTCAAGTTTTTTTTTTTTGGACTGGTGGGAAATCATCCAATGACTTCTCTCCCTCTGGGTCGAGCAGGAGGGCGTGTCAGACTCTTACTGACTAAAAACCCACCCCTGTTCCTTTCCTGCCTGAGTGCCCAGAGGTGCGGTAACTCATTTTCAGAATTTATCCGCTACCCCTAGGCAAAGAGAGGAAGCCTGTGTTGATGATCCTATTATTATGCTATGCTGCCAGAGTTTGGATTTTTTTTATTTTTGTGAGAGAAAACCTACTGTTCTGCCTACTCTACTACGTGAATTTTAGAGTTCCGTATCTGAAGGGTTACAAACGGAACCCTATTACTAAACTAACACTGTCCGTTCGTCTTTCAGCGGGCTGTATCTCATGAACCTTAATAAGTAGACAGTTCAAATGTTCATAGAGTGTGTATTTTTTTGTCGCTATAACATCAAATAATTCAATTTTAAATATGATAGTACGGAACTCTTCGTGTGCGGGTCCGATTCATATGTGGCCGGGTTGTTTTTGTTATGCGTTGTTATTAACACATAAGTATTTTTCGCACGTTTACGGCTTAGGTTGGTGACAGATGTCTGAACATAATAACTTATCTGCAAAAATATATTTTTCTAGAATCGGCATAACATTTTATAACTTTTCCTAAGATTTGCTCCAAAAGTGTCACTTGTCAGATATGATAAAAGCTTTTAAATATAGTATGTTATGTAGTTTTATTACTGAAACCTACAAATACATTAGATTTTATTAAGATCAATAGCCCACGTAGTACCTACATAACCACATGTTGCGTCGTAAACAGTTAAAAAAAAAATACTGTGTTTTTTAAAATAATTTGTGCCAAACCACCGATTTCTGAATAAAACTTGAAGCTGAGTTAATAATCTGTAAAACTAGAGTTTTACATAATTTTCTTTTCTTCTTTCTTCTGAGTTCAGCAGGCACCACAGCAGGCACTGGCAGGGTTGGCCGGTTAAAACTCTTTTTTTTAAACTCTTAAAGAAGAAGGACAGAAAATTGCGTTTATTGTCACAAAAATAACACTTACACAAAAAGAAAAGAAAATCGTTATGCCAAAAGGACCTCAGCTCAGCATAATGTTAAGCTCTTCTTCTTTCTTCATTTCCATTCAGGCCATTTACCAACACGCATTGGGCCCGCGTGGTGGATTACGGCCCCAGCAGTGACCTGTGCCTCAGCAGTGGGGACATTAAACGCCTGATGTTGATGATGATTCAGGCCATGTTATCTGGGGAAAAATGGTGTCCGACAGTCAGAGCTATGAATAAACGTAACTTAATAAACATAATAAATTATAAATAAAACAAAATGTAGATTTTTTGTCAATTTCAAATCTTTTGTGTGGCTTATAGGGAAAGTTAAGTGTCGCCTAGCAATGTCCGACATGGCGCTGACATTTCAAAATGTCAAATTTACTGTAGACACTATAATTACTGGGGGCGTGTGGAGTGGCTCAACGGCATGCCATTCTGCCTTGGTAAAACTCCTCAGAGTGTTACACCGGCTCACAATACTTCAAATGTTAAATGAATACAAGCAAAGTGCAAAAAAAAACAAAATGCATAAAGTTCACATTACCCAATGTAATACAAGTGAACACTAGTGTGTCAATAAAGGGTGAAGAGTTGAAACCCGAGGATTCCACAGTGTTCTTAGGTTTAACTTTGGATGCGCAGCTTCAGTGGAGCCCCCATATAGATAAACTGTCCAAAAAACTTAGCTCTGCAGCATACGCCGTAAGGAAAATTCGTGGTTTAACTGATTTAGAGACAGCTCGTTTAGTATACTTTAGTTATTTTCATAGTGTGATGTCGTACGGCATTCTGTTGTGGGGAAATGCCGCCGGTATTCAAACAATTTTTGTTTTACAGAAAAGGGCTATTCGTGCAATTTATAAGGAGGTTCCCTACTGAATGGCCTCCATACAAAACAGAACCGTTACTAAATTTAAATGATTATTCTAATTTTGTATCACCCTTTATAAGTATAGGTATTTGCTCAACCAGCCTGTGCGCTAATAATGTTTGGATCTCATGCAACATCCGTGGACGTCACAATACGGAACACCAATTAAAAATTGTATCTATTATAAAAAAAAACTTTTTCCAAAAAAAAAACAACCGACTTTCAAAAAAAAACACTAAAAATTCAAAAATAACTTTAATTTCGGAAGTCGGTGTTTGTAATTTACTTCATCGTTATTTGACACCGACTTCCGAAATTAAAGTTATTTTTTAATTTTTAGTGTATTTTTTTTTTTGAAAGTCGGTTGTTTTTTTTAAAAAGTTTTTTATTTTTCACTTTTTAGTTGTTATACCCCACAACTAAAAACCCCAATAACATGGAACGTGGAATTTAATCATTTGGAGTACACCAAAACGTCATCGAGGTAAACGTTTTTTTCGTTTTTGTTCAGTTTCTCAAAAAGCGCAAAATTTATATGGGACCACCTCGGAAGTAATATGGGACCACCTCGGAAGTATGTTCTTTCGGATAAAAAAAAAAATTTGAAAATCGGTCCACAACTGACGGATTAATCGGCGGACATACATAAAAAAAAAAAACACATACAGTCGAACATAGAACCTCCTCCTTTTTCGAAAGTCGGTTAAAAATAAACGAGCGAGCCTTACATTAGTCGCAAATGTGTAACTTTAACATCTCACCTTGGTAATGAGCAACTTAATACGTTTAGTTCCGATTTCGATGGCACGCAGACTTATCATGCGCGCGCTCTACCATCTGACGGCCAACTCTACCACCGCGCGCGCACATTAGTCAAATCAAATGGCGTGCGCTTCCTTGGCTTCCTGTTACACACTTCCGTCCCATTTCACGAAATCTCTCAATCAGATTGCAGAAAACGAGAGGAAAGATGTTACACATCAAAAAATAGTCATCTGTATCTTGTAGTGTTTCCAACCATTATTTGTTCAAAGATCTCAAACGCACATACAACGGGTTAACTATAATGTGATCATAATCTTATCTCTAAAGTGACAATTCACTTTAATAATAAAAGATGTGGTTCTTGTCGCCTCCTTATCGACAGACTTGATAACGTGAGGCTGTGAGACCCGCGACCTTAGTAGAGGTGAACTACGCTTTTGATAATAAAAAAATTGGTAGTTGAGATATTATAACATAGGCTGTGATACGGGGCAGGTGTTTTGGTCACCACATTTATTTTTTATTTATTTTTTTGTTGGGAAACCATCCAATGACATTTCCCGCTCTAGGGTGGAGTGGGAGGGCGTGTCAGACTCTTACTGACTAAAACCCACCCCTGCTCCTTCTCTGCCCTGAATGCCCAGGGGCGAGGTAACTCTTTCGAATTTATCCTCAACCCCTGGGCAGGCATCCGCCATGACGGGCCCCGTCGTGTTTGCTGACAACTCTTTGAGGCGCGCGTGGAACACTACGCGCCGTCGACTCTCGGGCCTGGTGATCGGACGGCGAGTTACCCACTACTCGCCGTCCTCAGGCCCGGGTGTTTTGGTCACCACTGATGCTGGACTTTTATGGGTTAAAATAATTTCTATAACAGGCGCACCGCGTCTCAATACCCAGTTTATTAAACCTTTCGACGTTAGAGACTCATTGAACAATAAAAACATAAAGCGCAAAGTAAAAAATTACTACAGAAACTCCATTGTAACCTAACTCAATATTAAAAGACTGTGTAATGGCACGTTGATCAACTCTCAGGCCAGGGCATGCTATGACAAACCCCAGAGGTCTAATAGTGTGCCTTGTAAAGTTTTGTAACTAAAAACTTGTTTGATGAATAAATAAATAATAATATTAATATGTATACGATACAATGATAATTTTATTAATAAACGACTTTCAGATTATTTGCACAAACTAAAAGTGTCTGAAACATAACTCTGCTTTCGAAAATCAAGAAGATTGTTGAAGTTATAATTCTTTTGGCGTGTTAGGGAAAAATGATGAGAGTAAATTTTTACGATCTGCGCGCACACCGTCACAAAAAACCTACAGCCTGAAGTTAGCTAGAAACAACACCCTATGGTCTGTGATTCATGAAGAATGATTGTTTTCCTTTTGTAAACTTTGTGACGGTTTGGTTTTTTATCTTGTTACGCCAAAGAAGTATAACTTCTTACGTAAAAAAAAGTGTGTGTGTACATAAATAAGTACACACACACTTTTTTTTATAGTAGAATTATTTTGGCTGCAATATTTCTGGAACCAACCGTAGATTTCACCTGATCGTAATTCATGAAAACTTATGACTTTATCAGCGAGTCATTGTTACGAGAATCTCAAAATGTAACTATACTTATACGTTTACGAAATTTTACTTTTTTGAGTAAGTGTTATGAAAAATCTCGTTTGAGACTTCCCTCTCGGCTCCAAAACGGCCTCGTCTCCACCTCAGGCGTTTATTTCGCCTCAGCTACAATGACAAACTTGACAAATTTGACGGCATGGTTGTCGCAGTGGTTGAGTGTACGGCTGCTGCGCTGCGTGTCGCGAGTTGGATCCCCGCACGGAACAAATATTTGTATGGCCTACAGATAGCTGTTCCGGGTCTTCGAGTTTACATGTTTGTGAACGCAAAAAAAAACTTTTCCCACTTGCATCAAAATGCAATTTATTTTTAATTTATCTATGAATGTAATAAATTTTTTTTTACAAAAAAATAGAACCGACTTCCGGTTTTCCTGGGTTTGTGTCTTCGTATTTTGACACCGACTTCCGAAATTAAAGTTATTTTGCACTTTTTTTGGAAGTCGGTTCTATTTTTTTGTAAAAAAGTTTTTATTTTTCACTTTTTAGTTGTGGTTCCCCATTAAACTGTGTTAAAAATTCATAGACATACGATAGCAGCAATCGCGGTTGATTTGCTGTCAGTTTTTGAAGAGTTCCGTTGTCTGTCTTTAAAACCTATCATAAGATCTATATGAAATTTAAATAGGAATCCATTTCGGAACAAACTCCGTTCGAATAAAAAACGAATTTTGCAAATCCGTCAATATATGACGGTACTATGCCCGAACATGCATAAAAAAAATACAACCATCCGAATTGATAACCTCCTTCTATTTGAAGTCGTTTAAAAACTGAGTCCAGTTTTATGTTTGCACAAGTAATTAGCATAACCAAAACAAAAGGTATTTTGTCCATCCACATGGATACATCTCCAATCGCACGCTTCATAGCCCCAAACATCTCTATCGATCCCAACCTCGGTGTGATGCGTCTAATTCGGACACGTACAAATGGTGCATAGAAAATTGCTGGCCGGATCGTTATCTGGCTTATCTATCATCCGTGTAGCCATCAATGATTATCTCGTATCATTCGTCAATGTGATTGGTGATTGGGAGATGTACTGTGATTGGTTCGGTTGGTCAAAGATGTACCTACTTGTCTTTACATAAGTGCAACTAGCTAAGACACCATTCTTCATCATCATCATCATTATCATCTGCCATTTTAATGTCCCCACTGCTGGGCCACAGGCCTCCTCTCTGTGAGAGGGTGTGGGCTGTAATCCACCACGCGGGCCAAATGCGGGTTGGTAGATGTCACATGTCTTTGAATTTTTGGTACTAGGACATGCCGGTTTCCTCACGATGTTTTCCTTCACCGTTTTGAGAGCAGTGGTGTTGAAATAATTTACACAAAGTAAAGCGCTAGCCTGGGTTTGAACTCACGACCTACAACTTATAAGTCGTGGCCTTTAACCACTGGGCCACCACTGCTCACTATTCTTCATACTATCACACTAATATTAAAAAGGCGAAAGTTTGTGAGTGTGCGTGTTTGTATGTTTGTTACCACTTCACGCTCAAACAGCTGGACCGATTTGGATGAAATTTGATATGTAGATAGCTGATACCCTGGATTAACACATAAACTACTTTTTATTCCGGTCTACGCGAGTGAAACCGCGGGGCGCAGCTAGTAATGTTATAAATGCGAAAGTTTGGAGGGATGGATGTTTGTTACTCGATCACTCCAGAACGGCTGATCGGATCTGGATGAAATTTGGCACATAGATAGATTTTAGTCTTGAATAGCACATAGGCTATAATTTATAGTAGGCGAAGTACTAATTCCATGCGAGCAAAGCCGCTTGTTAGTTAGTGGACTTATATTTTGATGTGTCAAAGTTTCTACAGAACTAATTCTTTGAGAGGTGAAATTGTTTGTTTGCTTCCTTGTAGGAGATAATCTCTTTTGTCAGTAATAGAAACCGTACTGTTACTGTGTAGCCATAAGCAAATTTTTATCCCAGAAAAATGCCCTACTCCGGTGAGAAAAAATTCGGAAGCAAAGCCACGGGAGATTACAAATCACATGTCATCCTAATATTATAAAGGCATAAGTTTGTGAGAGTGTGTTTGTATGTTTGTTACTTATTCACGCTTAAAAGACTGGACTCCTTTGGATAAAAATTGGTATGTAGATAGCTTATAGCTTGCCTTGAATTAAAACATAGGCTATTTTTTATTCCGGTCTATGCGGATGAAACCGCGGGGCGCAGCTAGCAAATAATAAAATGGAACATAATTATAATAATGAAATGATGAGGTAATTAGCACTTTTTTTCGAAGAATATGTTCTAACAATGATATGAGCAATTTTATTTTTACATCGTAATTAACATTAACTGTTTAATCTCTCTCTGGTTTAAATCAGCTTAATTTAATATTGAAATGTTGTAATATTAATATATTACAACATTTTCAAAATATTCCTCACATTTGTAAAATTACGAGTACCCATTAGTGACATGGAATGAAATTCCTTCAATTTTCATATGGAAATAAATGATTTGCAACAAATAGCGGTATTATTTAAAAAAAAGAAATAATCTTGTTTATATCCCTATGATTAAGGAGGAGCTCGTGACTAAAGTAAAAACAGTTGCACGGGTCGATCCATCAGGTTAAGCTACGCTTGCCGGGGTTGGACCATGGATGGGTGACCATCTTTTCATACTGAGACTCCTCCGTGCTTCGGAAAGCACGTAAGTCGTTGGTCCCGGCTGTCAATCGTGAATCTTTGACAGTCGTTACAGGTCGTCAGAAGCCCGAAAGCCTGACAAGCAGTCTTACCAAGGGGTATCGTATTGCGCAGTAACTGGATTGTGGAGGTCAGATAGGCAGTCGCTCCATGTAAAATACTGGTATTCAGCTGCATCCGGTTAGACTGGAAGCCGATCTCAAGATAGTTGGGAAAAGGCTAGGCAGATTTTGATATCCCTATGATTAAGTCTGTATAACTTTTCCAATAAAAGTCCTCGATTTTTCATTCAGATTTATTTAAAAAGATATACATATATTTTATTTATTTTTTCATCTCTCAAATCTCAACTATTTTCGCAACTTAATTCCAAGATTACATTTTTTCAAATCACGTTCCATACTCATAAAGAGCGCTTACACTCTCTGCATTCCTACCTGCATACAAGCGCAGACACCACGTCTCGCCTGCGTCGGACAATAGGCTGGTAGACAATAGACGAGCGCGTGACACCATGCTGGCGATAACGTCTGTGTATGTTACTTTTATTTTGTTCACAGGGTTTAAATCGGTTGTAATGTTAAAGCCTTATTTATAAAACTCGCTTACATAAGCTTAGTTATACTTCAGCGGATTCTAATTTTAAATTCTCCGTATAACATTTTGAATTAAGAACCTGCTTATTATACACAATGCTTTTTTTTATAAATAGGTCCTAACTGTGCAGAAGGCCAATTGGGTTGATGACTAAAAATATATTTAGTCTGTCAGTTCAAAAAAATATTGTATACGTATTTTTTTCTTTTGTCACGTTGGTGTGGCGAGTTGCCGCCACTCTGCAAGTTGGGTGGGGTTGGTATCACGTCGCGTGTGTGTCTCGCTTTAATTTGTCAGACAGACGTGAGTGGCCGGCTTTACGACGAGCTATAGACAATTTAAAATGCAACAATCGACGTCACGTCAGTTTGACGTTAGTGTGTGTGTGTCTAACGCCGCGAGGCACAGCGCGCATCTCACCGCAGACTAATGTCTTAAAATAATATCGTCCCCGCAAATACGCTAAAATCCCGAGTAAATCCCGTAAACGTTGGGGATCCTCCGGGAATAATAAATAACCCATATTTACCGCGTCCGTTAACTACTGAACAAGCATAATCAGGAGTGTTGGTGTGAAGAGAACGAGTGGCCACTCGACAATTCGACGTGCAACCATCGAGAACAGCCCGGAAAGTAAGGTACCACTTGTTTTACAAATTGTAAGTAGGGCCACATTCGCCGACTGCTGCCGACCACTCCTAACTTGAAGTTATACAGACAAATATAGGCAATTTTGGGCCAGCATTCCCTCCAAGTGCTTGGTCGTACTTCTGTTCTACATCCGCAGAGACCCACGGCTATTTACACGCTTGGGCAACTCCATCAGATGGTCCTTTCGAGCCTGGATAGGCATCAGTAAAATTCAGTACAAATTAAGTACAAGTCATTACAGTAGGTAGGCACATAACTTTATTAGTGCCCCAAAATGGCGTCCCGCAAGCAAGAAGCTAAATTGGCTCAGCTTACCGCTAAAAAACAAATGATTTTCGAGCGAGTTAATCGCATATATAATGATTCCAGAAACATCTCGAACTTTGATTCACGTTCAAATGAGACATTCTTAGCGCAGTCAGAAACAATTACTGAGCAATATAACAAATTTGAGGAAATAGTAGAACAAATGAATGAATTGCAATTCGAGATTGACCAAACCGCACCAGACTATTCGAGTCTATATTCTATTGAAGATTTATATTCTAATATTAAATATAAACGTAATCTCATACTTTCGAAAAACGAAACATCGGAACACAAAGTGGGTACTCGGATAAAATTACCGCCCATAGATTTGCCAACGTTTGATGGTAAAGCGGAAAATTGGCCCATATTTTATGAAATGTTTCGAAGCAATGTTCATTTAAATACCGATCTGGTTGACTCGCAGCGTGTCCAGTACTTGATCAGTAAATTGACTCATGATGCCTTGAAGCTGACCGCGGGCATTGTTCCTACAGGTGATACATACAACGTTATGTGGAACAGTCTCGTAAAAAGGTATCAAGATAAGCGTAGTTTAGGGATTCATTATCTCAATAATATACTGGACATTAAACAGTGCGCCGGAAATGCCGCGAGCCTCAATACTTTTGTGGAACGATATTCAGCGTCCGTCGCAGCCTTGAAGCAGTTAGACATTCCAGACTTACTGGATTTTGTTTTATTACACTGTGGTTTAAGAAAGGTTGACGCGCAAACTGTCTTACAGTTTGAATCACGTGTGAGTGAAAAAGAATTACCTTCCTATGCGGAGTTTATAACATTCATGCAAGAATATGTTAAGGTACTACAACGCTCATACGGTAATAATTTACAGACGGAACCGCGCGCTAAGTCTAGTTCAGCGAATCATCAAACAAAAAATAATACCGCTAAGTCATTCGTATCGCGTAATGAACCGGTTTCGAATGGCAAATGTACGCTTTGCGATAAGGATGACGTACGACATCAGCTGTTCTATTGCCCGCAGTTTAAAAATATTAGAACACCGCTTGCACGTTTTGAATTTATTAAAGCTAAACGTGGCTGTATAAACTGTTTAAGTCTATCCCATTCTTTGGTTAAATGTAAGTCACGTAACGTTTGTAATATTTGTAAGAAGACCCACCATTCTCTCTTACATTTCCGAGAAAAACATGAGTCATCATCGCCCGAGCCACAAGCGCCTACTAAGGATACATCTGTTTCGCTCACTACAGCTGTTAAAACTGGGTCAACCATTTTGCTAGCGACCGCGCAGTTATATGCATACTATAGCGACATCAGAGATAAGGAGGTGGTTCGGTGCTTACTAGATAACGGATCGCAAAATAATTTAATTACTGTGGACTGTTGTAAACGTTTGAACTTACCCATAATTAAATTACGCAATTCATTTTTACAAGGTGTTGGAATGTCATCGAAACCAATACACGGTTTTATTCATCTCAACATAGAATCTCGGTTTGATCCTCATACGAAGTTTTCGATACAAGCGTTAGTTGTTGATTGTATTACAGATAGACTTCCCGCGAAATTAATTAGATTACATAACAATGATAACATGTCATACTTAAGTAACTTGCAGCTCGCTGATCCGCTTTGGAACGTGCCGGGCACGGTAGATCTCGTGCTTGGAGCACAATTGTTCCCCTTTATTTACCTGGGAGACAGGGTCGAAACAGGTACCCGCGCCCCCCCTGCTGTACTGACTAGCTTCGGTTATGTACTTATGGGTGATATTGATTGTTGTAGTAGTGATGTGACACAAATTGCATCTTCGTTTACCGCGCAGGCCGACATTGAAGTCGAGTCAAATTTATATAATAATTTAATATAATGTTTGCAAAAAAACGTCATGTCATAAATTCAAATGTGAAAGGTAGGTAGGTAAATAGTAAATTTTATTGATTCTTAAAGTGTTACAATAAGTATTTAAGTATGACACTGGATCCCGCACTAGGATACCCTGTGTTGCAGGATCCAGTCTCTTTCGACGGATAATATATGTATTCTTAAAAAATAACAAATGCAAAGCTTACAGTATAATTAATTAAACTTAAAACTAAAAAAAGGTAACCAAATGTATGTGATGAGTGTGAGTGTGTATTTGATAAGTGTAAGTATGTACCTATGTGATGAGAGTGTATATGTGATTATGAATACTTTAACAATTGAATGATAAAAGGTTTTCCGTTTCAGCATAATTAAGCCCAAGCAGCCAATCTTGGACCTGTTTTTTGCACCCAACCTTTGTCAAGGGGAGGATTTTAAGCTTATTGTTAACTTTTTCATACAGATATGGTGCAATGCGAGAGAAAGCCTTATTTCCAAATTTAAGATTGCAGAAAACTCTGTTCCACTTAGGTTTTCTACGTGTGCGTCGATCCGTTACCACTGTGGAAGCTGCAGTTTTATGAAATTTGAGTATCACTGATAAAATGCAAAGTTGGCGTACCGTAAGCACTCTCGTTTCTCGATATAACATGTCAGTGGGGTATCGGATTCCTAGTCTATGAGATACCTTAAGGATAGCTCTTTGTGCGCGTTCAGCAGTAATTAGATAACTTTTACCAGCGAAACCCCAAGTTGTTATGCAGTAACTAAGCACAGACTGACATAAAGCCAGGTAAGTCATCGTGAGGGTATTTTTTTCAGCTATAGATCGAAGTCTTTTAAATATGTACAAAAGCTTTCTTACGCGCGAAGTAACCGATTCAATTTGCTTTGCCCATGTCAGGTGTTGGTCTATGTTAATACCAAGATACTTGATACTATTGACTTGTTCAAAGACAGGGCAGCTGCAACTACCCCCTAGACTATAATTGCACTGGTGTGATTTGAGTGCAAGCTGTTTAGGGGCAGTTGTTTTTATGCTTACAGAAAAATTTACTACTTTGGTTTTTTGAATATTCAGAGTGAGCAGATTATGTTGCAGCCAACTGGTAACCTTTTGCATTCCAGCCTCTGCGGCACTGTAGGTTTGCTTCCACGAGTCGCCATGGAAAATAATCGCTGTGTCATCAGCGTACGTAGATATTAGCGCGTTTTCCAATTTATTTTTTTATCATTAACGTACAGGAGAAACAAGGTGGGACCAAGGACACTACCTTGGGGCACTCCATATGCCACGTTCACAAAGGTACTCTGGAAATCACCCAGGCAAACCTTCTGTTTACGTTCGGAAAGATAGGAGGTAAACCATTCCAAAGCAATGCCCCTGATACCTAATCGTTCCATCTTCTTGATCAGTATGGGCCTTGACACAGTATCAAAGGCCTTGGCAAGATCAAGGAAGATGCCGACACACTTTTTACCTTTGTCAAGGTTATCAATGACATGATCCACCAACTTAGAGACTGCATCCTCCGTTGATCTGCCACTTCGAAAGCCGTATTGGTTGGCCGATAGCAGTTGCCTCTTTTCTAGGTACGCCAATAGTCTCTTGTTCACCAGCTTCTCCAGAATTTTTGATAGAGACGTAAGAAGAGATATGGGCCTGTAATTTGATGGAACCGATGCGTCACCAGCTTTGTAAATCGGGCAGATATTCGCTGTTTTCAACTGAACTGGAACTGTTCCTGACGACATGCTCAGATTGCATATGTGTGTGATGGGACCGGCTAGACAATGATGAGCTAGTTTAAAAACACAATTGGGAATACCATCCCAGCCTGGAGCGGAATCGTTTTTAAGGTTGCCAATGATAGAAATAACCTCTGTTTCGTCGGTTGGAGTCATGAAGAAGGACTGTGATAGAGAAGAGTCAGTGTCATCCAACGTAAGTGCTAAATTTGCTAGTTCTGTCTCTGTTGTTTTGAGTTGTGTCAAGGACTGCTCAGCAAGTTGTATTCCCACATCAGCAAAAAAAGTATTGGCCATATTCAGCGAGACTACCGGATCAGGATTTGCGTTGAGTAAAGTTACACTGCTCGATTTTTTATTCTTAAGGTGACATATTGTTTTAATTGCCGCCCAGGTTTTTTTGCTATCTGCTTTAGAACTGTCCAGTAGACTTTTATCATAGGCCTTTTTTAGATTTTTAATAATATTATTACAATAGTTTCTATAGGTTTTATATTTTTGTTGCAAAGCGTAATTGCTTCTATTTTCGTCTTTTTTTATTTCAGAGTGAAGTGCGTCTCTTTTACGTATACATTTCAGCAAATTTTTTGTCAACCAGGGTCTTCTAATAGTTTTGGAATTGCGCAAAAATTCTTTTTTGGTGTGTCGATTTAATATGTTCCGTAAATTATCAGTAAAAATATTCACTGCTGCATTCAAGTCATCGGAGTTTAAAATAGGTTTCCAATCTGTATTTTCAATTTCGTTAAGAATGTTAGGATAATCCAACTTAAGCTTATATGTAGTATGCCCAGAGAAAGATGTTTTACTGGATGGTTCTTTACTTATTCCTATCAGCACTGTATCATGATCGGTGAGAGAAGATTGACATACGACAATTTTCGTGATTTTTTTTGACTTTATTAACGCATGGTCAAGGCAGCAATTTTCGCGTGTCGGATATTGGTGCCCAGGATAGAAACCGTAGTATCCGATAATATCAAGATATTCACTGGCTCGTTTGTCTTCTGTACCGATTTTAATGTCGATATTTATGTCCCCTATAATTATCATCGATGATGTATTGTTGGAGCTTAGGAGGGTTTCTAAAGATTCGCAAAAATTACTAATGTTGTACACTGAGGGCGATCGGTAGATAGCAAAAATGGTAAGTTCTGTACCAACATTAATAACTAAGCAGTTTGCATCTTTAAAAGGCGGCTCGAGTATGGTGATACTAAGATCCGATTTATAAAAAATTACTAAACCATCGTTCTGATTTAAGTAACATTGAGAATAATGACATTCATAGCCATTTAATTGAAATTTTGGGGTGTGTTTCTGTAGTCTACATTCGGTCAGTATGATAATGTCAGGTAAAAAATTTAGCCGGGACAGGAAAACCGAGAAATTATCAAAGTTTTTCATGATACTCCGTATATTTTGATTAACTATGGTAAGCTGGTTTTTAACGTCACCAAAATCATTCACACATTGTTCTGGGATATTATGTCTAGTACTAATAAAAATTTCGGTACTGTCGATGTCATCAATTAGGTTAATTGGATTAGCCATTCTTAGAATAAGGTAATTTTATGGTTCTGTAGTAAGTTATTGAATTGCCCGGGTAGCAATGAATTAAGTGTGAATTATATTTACATTTCAAACGTGAGTATGTGTTGGAATAGTTAGTTACTTTTGTGGAGTTTTGTGATTTTGCGCATTTTAGGGTGCTGAATAAAAATAATATTATTATTGAATAGTGGAGCTTAGAAGTGATGTAAGTAAATGTTACATCAGTTACCTTAAAGTATAGTTTAAGACAGAAAATGGTATTTTCACAACAATAATTTGGGTTTGTTACATTAAAAAAGTAAAAACAAAGATAAAAACAAATAAACAAGTGCGATAACAGGAGACTACAACTAGTTACCACGCAACTGTACGAGGGTATTCTCATTTTTGACCAGCACATACTTAGTACCCTCTTCTTTTCGTAGAAAAATTCTTCCGTTCGCGATCCAGCAGAAGCGATATTTTTCAGAAGCAGCGAAGTCTCGAGCAAGAAAATGCAACCGCCTGGATTTATTCGTGAGGTGTTCAGAGAAGTAGAGGGGTGATGTTGTGCCGGCGAGGCCCAAATGAGAGGAATTAAGCCTGGAAGTACGATGTTCAGAATTGTACACTTTCGTACTCTTAAGGAATTTTTCTTTCGCGAAAATATTGGAAAACTCCACCACGACCGTCGACGTAGTGGCACTCGCTTTGTAAGGGACACGATATACATCCCTTATTTCGTTGACAGATTCCATGCTAATTGACTTCATGAGGTTGATAGCTTGTTTATGAAGGTCTGCCTTATTTTCCTTTTTTACAATCGGAAAACCTCTTATCTCAACGGAGGTTTTCCTAATGAAACGCTCTAGGTTTTCCGACTTTTCCTCAATATCGGCTATGCAGATCCGTGTAGAGTGAATCTCTTTCTCAAGTTTGCAAATTTTGAATTCAGAATCAACAACTTGATTTTTCAAAAAGCCGAGTGTCTTTTCCATCTCAACGTTGGACGAAATAATATCAATATTTTGCTGTGTGATGTTAATTATAAGTTATATCTCATCTCCTTTGCTGATTGCGTTTAGAATTTCTGTGCAATTTGAGTTCCACTTTCGCAAACATAATTTGGCAGATTCTAACGAGTTTATGATTCCCTGGCATAAATCAACTGCATCTTGATAAGACTCATGGCCAGTCAGAAGATCATCCACGTAGAAGTCGTGACAAATGGCTCGTTTGACTTCTTCATTTGTTGCTTCCAAGCCTAGCTGTCTTAAACATCTAGTGGCTAAGAATGGGGCTGACGCCGTACCATAGGTGATGGTGTTTAAGGTGTAAACCTTCAACGGATGCGACGGGTCTGAACGCCATAATATTTGCTGAAGAGAACGTTGTGTTGGGTCAACTTCTATCTGTCTATACATCTTCTCGATGTCAGCGGTTATGACGAACTTATGTTGTCTAAATCTAATTAATATTGACAATAGATTGTCTTGTACTGTTGGCCCAACGCGCTGTATGTCATTCAATGATTTTCCTGATGACGTCACAGCGGAAGCGTCGAATACAACCCGTAACTTGGTTGTAATACTACTCTCCCTAAGTACCCCGTGGTGGGGTAGAAAACATGAAATCTTTTTCTCTGAATTAAATGTTGTTTCACTCATGTGACCTAAGTTGATATAATCTGTGGATGAGGCACAAAGATTAGCGATCGCCCAATGAGGAAATGAGAAGGGGTGAGCGGGTAAAGGTCAGAAGGATCATCGGACATAGGAGTAAGAGGTCTGGAATTCAATATAGCCTCAATCTGTATCAAGAGTGTGGACATTTCTTCAAATGTTAGGTGTGCTAAACTTAATATTCGCCTTAGGTGATGTTTGACTGATTTAACAGCTGATTCCCACAACCCGCCAAAGTGCGGAGTGTACGCTGGAATAAATGAAAATTGTATACCTTGTTCGGCCACCTGTGACGGCAAAGTGAGATGGAGAAGTTTCGACAGTTCATTGAACGTGCCCACGAACGTAGTACCGTTGTCAGAGAAGATATGCTGCGGCTTACCTCTGCGACCGATAAATCTATTTAGAGCTGCTATAAATGCTTCTTTTGTCAAATCTGAGACAAGCTCCAAATGCACAGCCTTTGACGCTAGGCAAACAAAAATACATATATAAGATTTGACTAATCGTGAGCCCCTTCCTTTACGGTCACTTATCATCACCGGCCCGGCATAGTCGACACCGGTGTTTAGGAACGGAAATTCCAGTTCAACCCGTTGTTCCGGTAAGTTTCCCATCACAGGCTGAATTGTTTGGGCCTTAAACCTGCAACATTTGACGCAGGTTCGAACTGTGCGCTTGGCTAACGCAGTGCCTCCAATCACCCAGTAATTGGTTCTTACCAAAGCTAATAGTAAACGGGGACCCGGATGTATATGGGTTTTGTGTAACATCTCAAATAATAGTTTTGTTAAGGGGTGTCTACTGCATAATAAAATTGGATGTCTTACATTATACTCGTAATTAGAATTTCCAAGTCTACCACCGATACGAATTATATTGTTAGCATCCATGAACGGAGATACTGATAACAATCGGTTTTTATGTGGCAACTTCACGTTCGAGAGAAGACATTGTTTTTCAGTTGGGAATGACTCTTGTTGAGCTATGCCCAATAAAAACGTCACTGACTTATTTAATTCTGACGTAGTAAGACAGCCGTACCGTTTGCTCTGTCGACAGTTGTTTATAAATCTAAACAAGTAGGCAATTACTCTCTGTAGAGAAGTAAAATTGGAAAATGTTGAAATTAATGTCGAGACTAAATTAATTTCGGCAGGTTTTGTGTTACATGTTGTGTGGAGTGAGATTAGTTCAGGTAGTTCTGAATTGCAATTTCTACCAGGAACACTCGGCCACTGAGACATGTCACCTTTTAAATAGTTAGGTCCCGACCACCAAATGGAATTACTGCCTAATTGATCGGCACTCACACCGCGAGATACTAGGTCTGCGGGGTTTTCCTTGGAAGTTACGTATCGCCACGTAAAACCACTAGAATCCTCCTGTATCTCACTAACACGATGCCTAACAAAAGGTTTACACTGCTCTGACTTATGGGCGAGCCAGCCTAATGTAATGGTCGAATCCGACCAAAAGAAGCAATCGTCGTACTTAAAAGTAACTGAAGCGATTACCCGTTTCCATAGCCTTGTCCCAAGCAAAGCTGCACAAAGCTCCAGGCGTGGAATGGTAGTGGGTTTAATGGGCGCTACTTTGCTCTTGGATACAAATAGCCGGACAGTGACTGCCCCATCACCACCAACACACCTCACATACACGCATGCACCATATGCACTCTCCGAGGCATCTGTAAAGGTGTGCAATTGCACGTTAATAGGACTATTAACTATGATGCAACGTGGAATGTTTAATTTGTTTAAATGTGATAAAGTATGCACGAAACTAAGCCATTCCTTTTTTGTGTGCTGTGGAACATCTTCGTCCCATGAGCATTGATCCTTCCATAATTGTTGCATAATTATTTTTGCTGATATTATGCAAGGGGCCACGATGCCAAGAGGATCAAATACTTGAGCTATTGTAGATAGGATATGACGTTTGCTAATTTTGTCACTACCTTCTATGTGGATGGAGAATGTCAAGCAATCGGCTGCACTGTTCCAATTGAGGCCTAACGTCTTAGAAAGCTCGTTTTCACTTAAATCCACAAGATGATGTGTACTGTCTCCTTTGCTGATTGCGTTTAGAATTTCTGTGCAATTTGAGTTCCACTTTCGCAAACATAATTTGGCAGATTCTAACGAGTTTATGATTCCCTGGCATAAATCAACTGCATCTTGATAAGACTCATGGCCAGTCAGAAGATCATCCACGTAGAAGTCGTGACAAATGGCTCGTTTGACTTCTTCATTTGTTGCTTCCAAGCCTAGCTGTCTTAAACATCTAGTGGCTAAGAATGGGGCTGACGCCGTACCATAGGTGATGGTGTTTAAGGTGTAAACCTTCAACGGATGCGACGGGTCTGAACGCCATAATATTTGCTGAAGAGAACGTTGTGTTGGGTCAACTTCTATCTGTCTATACATCTTCTCGATGTCAGCGGTTATGACGAACTTATGTTGTCTAAATCTAATTAATATTGACAATAGATTGTCTTGTACTGTTGGCCCAACGCGCTGTATGTCATTCAATGATTTTCCTGATGACGTCACAGCGGAAGCGTCGAATACAACCCGTAACTTGGTTGTAATACTACTCTCCCTAAGTACCCCGTGGTGGGGTAGAAAACATGAAATCTTTTTCTCTGAATTAAATGTTGTTTCACTCATGTGACCTAAGTTGATATATTCTGTGATGAATTCTGTGTACAAATTTTTTAGTCTCATATCTCTTTCCAACCTTCGCTCGATGGAAAGAAACCTACGCTTAGCTACTTGAAAGTTATCGCCTAAAGCGCTAGGTGACTCCTTTAAAGGCATGGAAACTATGAACCGACCTTGTGAATTGCGTTTTGTTGTTTTAGTGAAATGCAGTTCACATGCCTTTTCATCGGCTGTAAAATCATGTTCTGGTGGGATTGTATCTAGTTCCCAAAACTTAGATAGTTCTACTGGAGTGTCCTGACAAAGATGACTCATAACAGTAGATGCTTTGCCATCGTAGATTGACCCTGAGACCAACCAACCAAGCGTCGATTCAACTAACGTTGGTTGATTTTTACCTAACTGGATGCGATTTGTGCCTATGATATCCCAAAATATGTCTGCCCCGATGAGTATGTCGGTAGAAGCAGGTGTGTAATATTTAGGGTCGGCTAAACAAATTCCAGATGGTATTTGAACGTCATGTATGTCAATGTGTGTAGACGGGATTGAAGATGAAATTGTAGGTAAGACAAAACAAGTAATGTTCGTTTTGTAGTTACTATTTATAGACTCTATTGTGATGGAACATGATCGTGTGCTTTGTGACGTCAGCCCACTAATACCAGTAACCTTAGAGCTATTGAAAGAGCTAGGTAAACCAAGCTTACGGCAGAGATCCTGCGATACAAAATTGGCCGTGCTTCCATTGTCCAGCAAGACTCTGGCGACATGCGGCTTCCTTTGTTGTCTCTCACCTTCACCAATGCTGTGGAAAGCAAAACATGTACATTGGACCTTTCCTTAAACGTGTTGGTGGATAAAGCTATAGCTTCAATAGCAGCAGGCTCATTCGAGCAATCAGAATGTAGCAACGTGTTGTGCCTTTGCGAGCAATATTTGCAATTACCAAATTTACAAGTGCGTTCAGCATGACCTGAATGAAGGCAATTAAAGCAAACCTTACATTCCTTAGCCTTTTGTATGCGCATATTCACAGGCAGTTTCCTAAATTCTTTGCAAGAAAATAAGCTGTGTGGTTTATGACACAGACCACAAGAAGACTTCGTCTTGGTGTCAGCAGCTTTGCTAGTTGAAGCGAGGAAGCTTTTACTAGCCTTTGCTTGATGTGTGTTGGACTTACCCTGCGATTGTGACTCTTCTAGTGTTTCTAGTATGTCTGCTTTGTTGGATAGAAATTTAATGAAAAGGCTAAGCTTAGCTGAATCGTCAGAGCTACTTCTTCGTTCC
Source organism: Polia nebulosa (assembly GCA_951329385.1). Lineage (NCBI taxonomy): Eukaryota > Metazoa > Arthropoda > Insecta > Lepidoptera > Noctuidae > Polia > Polia nebulosa. The sequence continues at coordinate 8,434,935 of OX589593.1, read as the reverse complement.
TCCCATTCCCTACTAGTGGTAGAATCTAATTTGGAATTCATTAAGTAAATTATTAAAGTATCCCAATGTTCTATTGGTTCATTCAACGTAGACAACGCCCTGAGATTTTTATTAGTGATGTCCACTATGTACCTTAAAGCTTTGCTCGACTCTTTAGTTATAGGCTGCACAGCGAAGAGTGCGTGAACATGATTATTCACGAGTAAGTGTTTATTATCATATCTCTCGCAAATTAATTGCCAAGCTGAGAGATAGTTATCAGCCCTAAAATCAAAACTCTTAACCACTAACGCTGCGCCATCTTGAAGAGATGCGCGCAGGTAATGGAATTTATTAATATTATCTATTTTATCGTTCGTGTGTATCAAGGAGAGGAAAGTGTCTCTAAACTCGAGCCAGTGTTGGTAATTACCGTTAAAGGTGGGCAAGTTAATCTTAGGAAGACGAACGAAATTCTGAGCGTGAGAGGCTGATGCATTACAAAAGCTTACCTCAGCTTGTTCCGCGTTTTTGTAGGTCTCGAGCATAGCACGAGCAGAAGATATCAGCGAAAAATACTGCGCCTCACACATATCTCGCTCCTTGACCTGCTCCTCTGGGCTATCTGAGAGCTCCTCCATCTCACTCTGCAAAGTGTCAAAGTCGTCAAACAAAGATTCAATTCTTTTAAGACGCAAATCCAGTTCTATCCTGCTTTCTAGTTTGCTAAGTTGATCACTTTCCTTAACACTAGATAAATATGTGCTGAAATTTGTCATTTTGCCTTTGAATACTCCACGTTTCTTGACTAATTCTTTAACTTTACTCATTGTGATGTTTATAATATAATTAACTGTGTAAAAATATGTAAACTAGTGTTATTGAGTATTATTCTAAGTCGGGAACTAAGAACACTAACTACTATACAATAATAACACGCTAACAAGCCAAAACACACACAATTTCGCACTAATCTAAACTACCAACACAAACTATTTTATAACAAAGAAAAAAAGGTAAGTATACTAATCTGATTTTGTGTTGTTTTTTTTTTTACAATCCGTATTGGCCACCTCTGGACACTCGCCAAGGTTATCCTATGAAAATACAAGATTAGTATAAGAACACAATATTAACAGGATTAAAGTAATGATCATTAGTTATTACGATGAATATGCAGAATTGATATCGAAAGACACGAATGAATGAATCTAATGAATGAGCTATGAATGAACTATGAATGAACGAATGTATGAGTTAGTTTAACGTTATGCAGATAACTAGTGACTTTGTGATGACGAATGAACGAACATATGAACGTGAACTGAATGCAATCACGTATGACACTGTTTGAAGAGAAAAAAAAACGACTATCGTTTGAAATTGTAACGATCATCAAAATTGTTCTAGAAATGAATAGGCACTAATGATCTGTTCCGTTAATGCAATGTAAACGAAAAATGTAACTAACTAATGAAACAGATGATGACTATGTGAAATGATAGGAAAAATGAATGATAAATAGAGGAATATGGAACGATCTCACGGTCTTTTATGCACTGTCCTGATTGAAATCTTCGCCACTGATGCAATACTTGATGTCCGAAGGTGAGGTGATGGTGATGACCGCCTATAGTAGACTGCTCAACCGCTGATACCTCTTGAGTGTCAGCTGAGGTGTCGAATCACAATCCTCAGCAATATTCCCCAACGATGAGCAAATAGGATGACGGTTGAACTTTGAAGTCGCCCAGGCTTGAGTCTTTGCCCTCAGGTTGCCCTCCGGTAAACTTGATATTGCTTCGTAATGATGGCTGCAACTCCTTTGAATTTCTTGAATGCCGGCTCCGTTACATCCGGCTCGAAGGACCATATGTTGGGCCCGGTCCGCTATAGTAATAGTTGAATCCCTAGGCCTCGTTAAATAATAACAACTGGATTGTCTAAATTGATTATAATAGAAATTAAATGACGGTTACAACATTTGAACCGGCGCGACAGTAAGTCGGTACGCGTGCGTTCGTCCGTGAGTCGTAGACGAGTCTGCCCGATGATGGCCGAATGGGAGCGCGAGCGCCGTCGCCGGCGGCCCGCCCCCGCGTCCCGCGCCGTGCTTCATCATATATAAGTTTTTTGAGCTAGAGGAAATTCCACCCACCGCCACCGCCGCGCCACCGCCGCGCCGCGCCGCGCCGCGCCGCGTTCCGTTATTGGTCCGCACGAATTAGAGTGTGAAAATAATTTTAATTCTTCAGTCTTATTTGAAGACGGCAGATACTTTGTCGATCTGCCTTTTGCGCGCTCACCCGGCGGGCTAGGTAGCTCGCACGGCTACGCCCCTGGGCGCTCACTTGCGCTTGAGCGTAAGTTTGCGTTGGTGACCCTACGCGAGAATAATAATAAAACTATCGCGGATTATATGACTCACTCGAGGTTGTCGCTCAATGACATTTTGCATGTCGGACCTAATTTGCAAGCAGACTTGTTTTTGTTATTGCTTGATTTTCGTACATTCCCTGTCGCGATGACAGCGGATATAAAACAAATGTTCTTGCGTATCGGTGTAAGAGAGCACCACCGCAAATATTTACGAATCTTGTATCGTTTTAGCAAAGGTGAGCCTATTCGCACCTTTCATTTTAACCGCGTTCCCTTCGGACTAAAACCTAGTCCTTATTTAGCGATGCGCACATTGCGTAACTTGGCGTGTGAGCAAAGCGACCGCTTTCCTGAGGCTTCTAAATTGGTAGAAACTCAGTTTTACATGGACGACTACGTCTACTCTGTTTCGGACGAACAGACAGCTATGCGTCTATCCCGCGATTTAATTGATTTAATGAAGGTAGGTTCCTTTGACTTAGTCAAATGGGCTACCAATTCACCCGCTTTATTAGAGATTCTCCCAGAGTCTCACCGCTTACCAGTTAATTTTTCTGGCATGGATAATGATGTCCATAATTTCAAAATCCTTGGATTAACCTGGGAACCCGCTGATGATTATTTTTCTTTGACAACAATCGCCGTGGATGATAAATGCACGAAGCGCGCGATTCTATCGCTAGTTGCCCGCTTGTTCGACGTACTGGGCCTTGTAGGACCCGTTGTGCTGTACGCGAAGGTATTAATCAAGGAACTTTGGTTAGCTAAAGTAGGATGGGATGAGGTTCCACCGGAATCTATCACAAATCGGTTTGCCGCTTTTACGCGCGATTTTCCTTCACTCTCTTCTCTAAAGGTTCCTCGCCACATTGGCGTCTTTAGAGAAGCTGTAGTGAACATCGTAGCCTTTTGCGACGCCAGCTTTACTGGTTATGGCTGTTGTATTTATTTACACATTACCAACCCTACTGGTGATATCACTGTCCGACTCTTATGTGCAAAGTCCAAAGTCTCCCCCGCTAAAATAAATACGCTAGCGCGATTAGAACTTGTCGCCGCTTTACTTCTATCTAAACTTGTTCGCGTAGTCAAGGAAAAACTTTCCGCTCGTGTACCTATTACAGGTGTCCACGCTTTCTCGGACTCCACCATAGCTCTCTCGTGGATCCACTCATCTCCCCATAGATGGTCTATTTTTGTCAGCAACCGCATTGCTCAAATACAGGAAAACTTACCTGCCGCTTGTTTCCGTCACGTGTCCGGGAAAGAGAATCCTAGCGATTGTCTGTCTCGCGGCATGCTGCCGTCGGATTTAATAAGACACTCGTTGTGGTGGAACGGCCCCACATGGCTCCATCAGCCCATGAGCGAGTGGCCTTTAAAGTTCTCTCCTGCTCAATGTGAAACATTGCCGGAGTTTAAATCAAAGGTTTTTCTTGTAGAAACTTCGAATACTGAACCGCGTATTTTAGATACTATAGCTGACCGTGTTTGCTCATGGAATAAATTGTTAAGAATGTACATAAATATATGTACATTCTTAAATTTACAAACAGACTACATAGTCATAGTTCTGTTGAAAACATTCAAACCGCCGAAAATTTCAATGTTCGATTAGTTCAAAGTTTACATTTTGCGAGCGATTTAAATTTAATTAAAGCAGGTGAACTTCCAGCTAAGAAGTTGCGCTGTTTATCTGTCTTCATTGATAGCTTCGGAATCTTACGTATTGGGGGCAGATTGTCTAAATCTGACTTACCGTATGAAGCCAAGCATCCCGCGCTTTTACCTAAACGCGACCGCGTATTCGATCTAATTATCGATCACTATCACAATACGTACTGCCATACGGGCCCAGGGTTATTGATGTCCATTATAAGGCAGCGGTTTTGGATATTGGATGGCCGAACAGTTATACGTTCTCGTTGTCGGAAATGTAATACTTGTTTCCGTCTAAATCCTAAGCATCCAGTACCCAAAATGGCTGAACTTCCTGGATACCGCGTCCGTGATGCTAAAGCCTTTGTACACACCGGTGTAGATTTCGCCGGGCCGCTTGCTTATATACCTATTCGACGTAGAGGTCAACGTTCGCAGAAACTTTACTTATGTTTGTTCGTATGCATGGTGACTAAAGCCATACATATCGAGCTTGTTTCGGATCTCACATCTGAGGCTTTCCTATCCGCATTTAAGAGATTCATTTCTCGCCGCGGTCCAGTGTCTGTTATGTACTCAGACAATGGTACCAATTTTGTTGGCGCTAAGGCGCAATTTTTTTTTTTTTTTTTTATTTTTTTTTTTTTTTTTTTTTTTTTTTTTTTTTTTTTTTTTAAAAACGTTGCCCCACACTAGGAATTACTCCTGTATCGTGGGTGCGTTCACAAACATGTATACTCACATACACAAGACACCCAGACCCGGAACAACTATCTGTAGGTCATACAAATATTTGTTCCGTGCGGGGATCGAACCCGCGACACGCAGCGCAGCAGCCGAACGCTCAACCACTGCGCCAACCGTGTCGTCAATATTCCTTAAAATACGCGGGATGCTTGGCTTCATACGGTAAGTCAGATTTAGACAATCTGCCCCCAATACGTAAGATTCCGAAGCTATCAATGAAGACAGATAAACAGCGCAACTTCTTAGCTGGAAGTTCACCTGCTTTAATTAAATTTAAATCGCTCGCAAAATGTAAACTTTGAACTAATCGAACAATGAAATTTTCGGCGGTTTGAATGTTTTCAACAGAACTATGACTATGTAGTCTGTTTGTAAATTTAAGAATGTACATATATTTATGTACATTCTTAACAATTTATTCCATGAGCAAACACGGTCAGCTATAGTATCTAAAATACGCGGTTCAGTATTCGAAGTTTCTACAAGAAAAACCTTTGATTTAAACTCCGGCAATGTTTCACATTGAGCAGGAGAGAACTTTAAAGGCCACTCGCTCATGGGCTGATGGAGCCATGTGGGGCCGTTCCACCACAACGAGTGTCTTATTAAATCCGACGGCAGCATGCCGCGAGACAGACAATCGCTAGGATTCTCTTTCCCGGACACGTGACGGAAACAAGCGGCAGGTAAGTTTTCCTGTATTTGAGCAATGCGGTTGCTGACAAAAATAGACCATCTATGGGGAGATGAGTGGATCCACGAGAGAGCTATGGTGGAGTCCGAGAAAGCGTGGACACCTGTAATAGGTACACGAGCGGAAAGTTTTTCCTTGACTACGCGAACAAGTTTAGATAGAAGTAAAGCGGCGACAAGTTCTAATCGCGCTAGCGTTGTTATTTTAGCGGGGGAGACTTTGGACTTTGCACATAAGAGTCGGACAGTGATATCCGACTCTTATGTGCAAAGGCCTTAGGCCCAATTGGATGATATTTATTCTTTTTTATTAAATTCAACTGTTCAAACGGATATTAAAAATGAGCTTCTTAAATCACGCATCGAGTGGACAAGAATACCGCCGCGAGCTCCACACTTCGGAGGTATTTGGGAGTCGAATATTAAGAGTGTTAAAACTCACTTGTTTAGAGTCGTAGGTAAACAACTTCTCACTTACGAGGAACTCTCGACCGTATTGGTGCAAATTGAGTGCCTTTTGAACTCTCGACCACTTAGTGTCATTTCGTCAGACCCACATCCGGAGGTACTCACGCCCGCGCATTTTTTAATGTCCAGTCCACTCACGTATTTGCCTTCTTCTGAATTGGCAGAAGGAAACATAAACCTAAACAACCGCAAAAGGCTCTTGGATCAACTTGTGTTATCCTACTGGAATAAATGGCGAATTGAGTACTTGCACACGCTGCAAGTTCGCCAGAAGTGGTGCACTCCCGATCGCCCTATAGAGATAGGTACTGTCGTTCTCTTGGGTCAAGATAACGTACCTCCATTGACTTGGCCATTAGGTATCATAGAGGAAGTTTTTCCGGGATCGGATGGTGTAATTCGAGTCGCTTCAATAAAAACCGCGTCAGGCACGTATAAACGTCCTGTCACTAAGTTGTATCCTTTGCCAACTCAATAGATTATTATTACTACATAATTTAGTTTAATTTAGTTTAGGGTTCATATTATACGTTCCAATGGTACGCCATTACATAGTTGTAATTTAGTTTATTCGACTTACCATAGTCAAGTCGAACCGCAATTCATTCTTAGGACACTGATAATTATTTTTCCCGAGCATTATATCAATGCGATGGTGTTTCGGACTGCTGCTTGGATTTCCCTCAAAGCTCTTCAACAAGTTAATGCTTACATATCATCACCGCTTCTTGAACCTCACTCGCTCCGCTTAGATTAGCAGCTTTTGAAAGCTCCTGGACCTTTCAAGGCGGGGAGCATGGTGTGGCGAGTTGCCGCCACTCTGCAAGTTGGGTGGGGTTGGTATCACGTCGCGTGTGTGTCTCTCTTTAATTTGTCAGACAGACGTGAGTGGCCGGCTTTACGACGAGCTATAGACAATTTAAAATGCAACAATCGACGTCACGTCAGTTTGACGTTAGTGTGTGTGTGTCTAACGCCGCGAGGCACAGCGCGCATCTCACCGCAGACTAATGTCTTAAAATAATATCGTCCCCGCAAATACGCTAAAATCCCGAGTAAATCCCGTAAACGTTGGGGATCCTCCGGGAATAATAAATAACCCATATTTACCGCGTCCGTTAACTACTGAACAAGCATAATCAGGAGTGTTGGTGTGAAGAGAACGAGTGGCCACTCGACAATTCGACGTGCAACCATCGAGAACAGCCCGGAAAGTAAGGTACCACTTGTTTTACAAATTGTAAGTAGGGCCACATTCGCCGACTGCTGCCGACCACTCCTAACTTGAAGTTATACAGACAAATATAGGCAATTTTGGGCCAGCATTCCCTCCAAGTGCTTGGTCGTACTTCTGTTCTACATCCGCAGAGACCCACGGCTATTTACACGCTTGGGCAACTCCACACGTAAACAAAAATTCGGCCAAGTGCGAGTCGGACTGGCACACGAAGGGTTCCGTATCAAAAACTGTAAAAAACCCAAAAAAACACGTTTCTAGAAATGTGTTTTTTGGGTTTCTTTTTTGGGCCGTACCTCATCATCCGTAATAGTTAGACAGATGATTTTTCAGGGAGCCCCCTTTAATTTTTAATTTATTTGTTGTTATAGCGACAATAGAAGTACACATTTTGTGAAAATTTGAACTGTGTTGCTATTACGGATCGTGAGACACAGCCCGCTGACAGACGCACGGACAGCGGAGGCATAGTAATAGGGCCCCGTTGGTACCCTTCGGGTACGGAACCCTAAAAATGAAGACGCATTGAAATTTCGCATGACGTCACACGTGAGTTAAAATTGTACCACTTTTTACTCAAAAGTGACGTAACAAGAGCTCACTCCTGAAGTGTTAATGCGTTTTATCTTTGCCATTTTTCATTGATTTGATAAAGCAAAAAATACGTGCCCCATAGTTTTTGATAATCTAACTTATGGACTCATCCCTTATCCTATCCTTACCCTGGAATCATCCCTATTCTCTTTAATTCTGAAACTTTCAAATTCAAGTAGCAATGTCATCTCAGTCTTAATCAATGTCTGAAAGTTTTTGAAAGATTGCGACTGTGATGTGAATACGAACGTTTCAGCCTCTCTGGTTGGAAGAAGTGATTTTTTATGTTTTGCGTAGCTGGATTATAGTTTTATTAATTAAATGTGAAAGTTTCTCATGAAATTAACATAACTATATTCCACGAAGAGTTTGGCAGAGCCGAAAAGCAAACTCAGGCTCATTAAATTAAATTTTATACTTACTATACCTGTCTGATTCAATAATATTGCCTAAATAAGATTCATCTTATAATTAAATGTGTTAGATTGTAAAATCAGAGCTCAAATAGGACCATCTCTTGAGTCAGATCTCCATTCAGACTGTAACCAGGAAATAATCATAAAACACTGCAATAAACCCGACGAAAGAAGAGGCCCCAAGTTCCTGAAGGGCCACATGCACCACCGACTAACGAGGCGTCAGAAATAAGCGTGAATAATACGCCATGAAACTTCCTCCCCAAGGAATATCACGAGGGCCTCACACTTAACAACCGAATAAACTCAACCTGTGAAATAATACTGTTCATTCACATACCAAGTAATATCGTAAATAAAGGGTCATCCACAAACAGTGGCGCCCCTCGCGGCAGTTACCGAAACTAACGGTAATTGTTTAACGACACTGTCTTAAGGACTGCGTGGTATGCGGCGCACCCATTCTAGTTGGGAATGCGCTGTTTGTATTGTTAATAGTAGGGAAAGCCAGTTTTTGGGAAGCATGTTAAGGTAGTTTAAGAGGCAGTGTCGTGAGCGGTGGCTTTTGTGACTTTTCAGTGGATTGTCCATGCACGCTTGCCTCGAAGAAACCTATTCAATCTTGACTTTTCATTCACATATATGTTACACGTCCGTGTTTTGGTTACAGATATTCATGTGTGTTTCAAATTTCAACTCAATCGTTTCATAGCAATACATACGGACAGACAGACAAACGAGTGATCATATATGGGATTCCTTTTTTTTCATACAGACGTTCAGAACCCTCAAAACCACTCGGAGTTTCACTTACAATGGCATCCAACACATAAAGGTGCATTCACATTATTATGAAACGTAACAGCAGTAACAAGCGTACTTGTTTATTGTAATCACGATTATATAATATTACAGCTATGTAGAGAGTCATGTCATGACACATTTGTTAAAGTGCCTGGGTCGACTCGAGACGTTTTTCACGATTTCGTAAGAATAAAAGTTGAGAGAACTGTATTTTAACTGAGATTTTCCGAAAGAAAATATGAAATGGTCTTAAAATGATTTATCGATCGATTTTGTAGTAATGACAACATAATAGACACTGGTGCCGATTCTGTTGGGGACACACTAAACTTAATTTAGGTTGTTGCTATCTTTTTTTCTCTAATAAAACAAGAAAGAGACGGACATAAATTAGATCTGTCAAATTTAGTTGAACTAATATTTCCATACAAATTAAGAGTACACGTAAAAACATGTCGACTAAAAACACAGTAGAGCGCAAGGCGTAAACTAATTTGACATCTCTAGCTTAGTTCATAGCTATAGCCGTCCTTTTCTCGCACTGCCTTTTAGTGGAAGATAGCGATTCTCTAATTTTAGTTTAGTTATTGAACAAGAGAATCGACACCATTAGGTATTTATTTATTTATTTATTAAAACTTCGTGCAACAAAAAAAAAAAGATTAAAAAAAAAAAAAAAAAAAAAAAGAAAAAAAAAAAAAAGGAAAAAGATTTAAAAAAAGAAAGAAAGAGAAAGATTTATGCGTTTTGAAGGGAAACCCATCTATGTGCGGATGGTGATCACCGGGTGGTTTTAGGAAGGTAAGAATCCCACGCTCACTGGTGTTTTTCCAAAAGTCCAGACGCCTTTTGAAGGTAACCCCGAAAACAAAAATAATAAATAAAATAAGTCAATTAAAAGGATAGACAACATATATCGAATTATCTAAGAAAAGCGATACCTAGAACTCGGTTAATAGACTTTCAAAATTAGGCATTGCAGACAACACAAACAATATACAGAAAATAATACATTCCATTGTTCCATAACAGAGAATATACCTATCCGAATTGATAAACGGGTCACGGACATTTTTCAGGTGATATTTCATTGAATAATACAATACAATAATATTTAACACAACATAAACCAAACAGAGGTATACTAAAAAACAAAATTCAATTACAAAAATGGCGATCGTTTAGCGAATTCGAATGTGATTAAAAAACCCGTCGCTGCGTCCGTAAATTTAACTCGGTACAATAATCGGCGCGGTAGATATTCTCTTTATTTTCGTTTTAAGTGTTTTTTTTTGGTACTTATTTTCATGTGCTTTTGTTTTGGATAGGAAACGTACCGAATGTTGGTGGCACCTACAAAATGTTGGGAGTATCTGATTTTCTGGCGGTCATGCAATTTAAAAAGTTTACAATTCATTACAGGAGTCGATAGAGCAACTGGTACTAGTTCCTAGTTCTCTACTTGTTCCTGGTTCTCTACTAGTTCCTTGTTCTCTACAAGTTCCTAGTTCTCTACTCCTTCCTAGTTTACTACTACTTCCTAGTTCTCTACTGGTTCCTAGTTCTCTACTAGTTTCTACTTCTCTACTAGTTCCTAGATACATACAACTATGAGACTAACGATGCCAAAGTGGATATGTTATTAACACAATTACACAGCATTTTTTTTCTGCACTTACTATTCCGTGTATATGTATCATAGAAAACTGTCTATCAAATGTAGCCATCAAGTATATGGCCATGAACACATGCAGCCCAGCATTACATACAAACCAAATTTTGCGCAAACCTTTGCACCACATGGCTAACAAAAAAAACCACCACACATGCACCAATAAAGAACAGGCCAGATATTTATACTCGTACCTTTCTTAATGCGGCAAATACATATTTGGTAAGCCAAGTCCTTAGTTGCAGTGTATCCTTGCAATTGTGCCATACGATGGTAAAAAGCAACAAAGCGCAGTGCGTGGAGCGGCCACCATAAACATGGCGACAGCTGGTGCAGATGGGGCAAAAACTCGAACAGTTACGGTGGAGTGGGAGCTGGGAATGTTAGGATGTGGTATGTGCAACAGTTGGGTTTGTGATGCTGATGAGTTAGACCGATGACCTGGTGAGGGTCGCGGCAATGTTGCGGTTGTGGCGAAACTTGGAGGCCTATGTCCAGCAGTGGACGTCTTTTGGCTGGAATGATGATGATGATGATGACCAGTGATATTTTTGTCTTGACGACTTTGTCAAGTGAAGTAGAGGAAGTTTCCTTCAAAGGTAGGTACTGAGAATATGGGTTCAACTGGTAGCTTTTCCATACATAAATGATAAATGATTTTTTTTTTGTAAATAGGTTATTAACACTTTCACGCGTCTACATTTTTTTGTCAGTTTAAGCTAGATGAGGCCGGTGTTTCCTAGCTGACTAACATGAGAAGAAACACCGAAATTAACTCAGATGTCGAAATTTCTTTTAAAGTGTTCTAATCCATGCAATATGTACTGGTCAAATCATATGAGAACCATGTACGCTTATGTCTGAAATGATCTTTTGAGGAAAGAACCACGCAGATTTGAGTGGACCTGTCCAGACAATGCAAGCATTTGTCAGTTATCGTGAAGCTCAACTCAGAAGATGTAGTGAGATGCTGCTTGAAGATACGGTTTGGAGTAATCAATATATACCGTATCTACAATTCGCCTTCAGGCAGCATTGCTCATTAGATGTCGTTTCTCGTTTGTGCCGATAGTGTAACCATACGCGAGCTACTCCCAATGCTGATTATAATGGTAATACAGCTTTTTGCTTCGTTTTTAAATCGTATGTTACTTTAAAATGTTTCATTGCATACAGGGAATCAGCTCTATTGAGTTATGATGCAGTCACTTAGTGCAGGGATCTATGAGTACCTAATGGCTGGTAATAAATTATGAGTTTTTGGGCATCCACTCCGCTGTCCGTCCGTCTGTCTCTCTGTCTGTCCGTCCGTCACCAGGCTGTATCACATAAACCGTAATAATTAGACAGTTGAAATTAAAACAGAAGATGTATTTTTGTTGCCGCTATAACAACAAATATTAAAAAACAAAATAAAATAAATATTTAAGGGGGCTGAATACTACAAACGTGATTTCGACTCGCACTTGGCCTGTTTTTTTAATAACTGCGTGATAATTAACATACAGGGCGTAACGAGAATGCTTGGTCATCACTACATCACTACATAGTATAAAACAAAGTCGCTTTCTTTGTCCCTATATCCCTATGTATGCTTAAATCTTTAAAACTACGCAACGGATTTTGATGCGGTTTTTTTTAACAGATAGAGTGATTGAAGAGGAAGGTTTATATGTGTAATTTGTACCTGAGCGAAGCTGAGGCGGGTCGCTAGTATTTTATAAATACTGTTTTTGCCCATTTACTCGTATATGAACAACTTTCATCAAGAGAGTAATATTCAATTCCAAAAAAAAAAAATTGATCATTAATTTTTTTTATAACCGACTTCTTAAAGAAGGAGGTTATCAAGTCGCACATTAGATTTTTTTTTATGTATTTTCGGGCATAACTCCGTCATATATTGACGGATTTGGATTTTTTTTTTCGATAGGTGTTTTTTCCGAAATGGTCCCGTTTCAATTTCATATTAAATCTGATGGTGAATTTTGGAAAAAAATTGACAGCAAAACAACCGCGATTGCTGCGATCGTATGTCTATGAATTTTTAACACAGTTTAATGGGGAACCACAACTAAATAGTGTAAAAATAAAACCAGCGGCTTCGTCCGTGTGAAGGGCTAGATACTATTCTAGACTATAATCTATCTCAGTGCCAAATTTCATCCAGATACGTTCAACCGTTCTGGCGTGATTGAGTAACAAACATCCTACCATCCATTTAAACTCTCGAATGTGTAATAGTAGTAAGATAGTACGATTTAAAATGGTTTGTTTTGCATAGTATTTTGATAACAATTTTGTTGCTTTGATACCACACAGGAACGCTACTCATGTGGATGCGAGAAACACAAAATAGTTATAAAAGACTAGCTGTCCCTCGCGGTTTTACCCGCGTAGACCGAGATAAAAATAGCCTACAAGTTAATTCAGGATATAAGCTATCTAAATATAAAATTTCATCCAAATTGGTCCAGCCGTTTGAGCGTGAAGAAGTAACAAACACACACACTCACAAACTTTCGACTTTATAATATTAGTTACTTATAGAAGATACAACTTAGGTACATGAGTCCTTTACTAAGCAGATCCTACTAAGTTGGATCCCAGACTGGTGCGGCGCCAATGACTGCCACGTCCAGCTGACGCTAGGCCATGTCTAGTACCGGATGTCATTCGACTGAATTGGTGATATTAACACAAAAACTCAACTCAACACATTCATTGTGCGTACAGCTAAGGAGGGGAATTCCCTGCCAGTGTCTGTGTTTTGTTTGATAGCTAGGTGTACGTAACTACAACCTGGGAGTCATCAGTCAAGAGTGTATAGGTTACTTATAGGCAAGCATGCTCTATCGTCAACTACATCATCGCTGACCATCAGGCGAGATTGCGAGCCTGTCAATGAAAGAAAGAAACAGAAAGAAAAAAAAAAAAGCCTGTTTCAATTTCGAAGTTAATCGAATTAATGTAGTAGGACCTACATTGCAAAGTAAAAAAAACTTTTTTACAAAAAAAAACAACCGACTTCCAAAAAAAAATACACTAAAAATTTCAAAATAACTTTAATTTCGGAAGTCGGTGTCAAATATTGAAGAAATAAAATACAAACACCGACTTCCGAAATTAAAGTTATTTTGAAATTTTTAGTGTATATTGTATTTTTTTTTGGAAGTCGGTTGTTTTTTTTTTGTAAAAAAGTTTTTTATTTTTCGCTTTTTAGTTGTTATACCCCAAAACTAAAAACCCCAATAACATGGAACGTGGAATTTAAACATTTGGAGAACACAAAAACGTCATCAAGATATGCGTATTTTTCGTTTTTGTTCAGTTTCTCAAAAAGTGCTAAAGCAATTTCGATCAAATTTATATAGGACCACCTCGGGAGTAGAGTTTACCTCAAGGCAGGTCCCACCGCCGGCGAGGAAGCGACTAACTATCAGCTATTTTGACGCTCAAGAAACGTACAATAGATATACATTCCGTATAAACAAAAGAGATGCATAATTATATTAATAGTTGATCGGTGACTGTTCACGCTGCCAGCGAGGACTCGCTCAGAACTCACGCCGACAGGACTAGCAGCCCCGAGCGAGTGGTGGTGGGTGGTACTCGTCGGTTGCACTTGCACACTCGCTTGAGGCCCTACTACCGCCCAAGTAGCGCCCTCAATGAATAAAAAATCGTAGCTTAGCATAGAAACCCAGGCCTGCGGACGGCGAGCTGTGGCTAGCTCGCCGTCCGATCAGCACCAGGCCTGTGAGTCGACAGCGCGTAGTGTTCCACGCGCCTCAAAGAAATTAGTGTTACCACTGACGGGGCCCACGTGGCCGGTGCCTGCATGCCTAGGGGTAACGGATAAATTCTGAAAATGTGTTACCGCACCCCTGGGCACTCAAGCAGGGAAGGAACAGGGGTGGGTTTTAGTCAGTAAGAGTCTGACACGCCCTGCCGCTCCACCCAGAGCGGAAGAAGTCATTGAATGATTTCACACACTCCCAAAAAAAAAAAAAAAAGCATAGCATAGAAAATAAATATCAAAGAATCCAACGTCACGGTTGTTCAAAGAGGATAAAACGGCCGTTTTTGACACTTGCCTACTAGGTACTTTGGATACGAAACATTCTGAGACCTGTTTTAACAACTTAAAAATACTTTATCCTCTTTGTAACAAACGTGACGTTGGATTCTTTAATATTTATTTTCTATGCTATGCTACGATTTTTTATTCAATGAGGGCGCCACTTGGCCGGTAGTAGACCCTTAAAGCCCCTACGACAAAACTATCGGAACTACACACTCGCTACTCGCTGCTCGCCCACTCGTTTTTAGTTCGAAACTCTACTCGCTACTCGCTCATCGTTAGCGGTGGGACAAGTGCCTAAAATTCAAATTACTTTCTGTTTAACCTTGAAACTATCCACAGCTAAACCACCCGACAACTTCTACATAACCGGGCAATTGTTAAACATGGTTTAACTGAAGGTTATCGGCTGGCTCGTTTTACGGACTTTATTAAGACAAACGACTCTTTGTTAACTACCAGTTTAATTGGCTATAAAATGTGAGATGACGCTCTCCGAGGCGATCTACATAGGCATGTGTTATATTCCTTTATGTATAGAACTAAGGTTATAGCCATGTTTGCAATAGGTTTATGGCTTGTGTAACAAGGGCAGCTGATTAAAGATTGTTTAAGTTAATAGGTGGACCCTTGAAAGACTTTTGTAGTAAAAACTAGATTTTTACCGCGTCTTTGCTCCCATGCCTCATTCCGAAGGAATTGTGCATTTCTCTAGAGTTAAAATTAGTCTGTGACACTCAACAGTAGGTACATAAATAACGTTTTTTTTTCAATTTTTATTTTAAATTTTATGCTTTTTATAGGTTTCCTGTAATCTCTAAGTAAAAACTACCATCTTTTGTTTTTAATTTGACGCAGTGATTTGCCCACCACTGCCACACCCAAAAATTGGCAAAGCCACATCAAAAGTCAATATCCTCAGTCTTATTCCCGCGGCGCGACATGGTTACGACCCTGCTCACAAAAAAAAAACTAGATCCGAAATACAAAAAAAAAAAATGCAAAATAACTTTAATTTTGGAAGTCGGTGTTTCTGGTTCTGTTTCTTCGATTTTTTGACACTGACTTCCGACATTAAAGTTATTTTGTATTCATTTTTTGGAAGTCGGTTCTATTTTTTTTGGAAAAATAAAAATATTTTTCACTTTTTAGCTATCAAAAATCAATGGCTGAGTGTGAGTGAGTGTTGTTATAAATTCATTTATTTTAGGCTATAAAAGCTCATAAAATTTAAATATAATTTTACAATAAAAAATTTAAATTACGTTTTGCTGATTTAGTACAATGGAATATGGAATTAAGTCAATAAATTAAATTACAAATGTCAAATTTTAAAAAAATGTCATAACCGGTTTCTTTAATTTATTCTGAAAAATAACGTTTCTAGTATCAACAACGTAAAAATTCTCGTCAATGTAAAAACATTCCCACGACCCAAGCCCTTAAAACCCTGTCAACTAATCTAACAACATTTTTCCCCATTCAACACAATCAAGGTACACTAGACCGTTACATGAAGTTCATCACACAGCTCACAGGTAGGTTCTGATTGCGCACGCAACATTTCACGTTATCGCACAATTTGCATACGTTTGTTCGTTCCTGAAGAGTTTACAAGTTTATACTGTAGCCGCATTAATTGCGTCGTTAAAGTGCACGTTGACGGCCATTCAAGAGTTAATAATCGTGGCTTTTTGTTTAATGGTAGTTTTGGTATGAGGGAACGATATCAGTCTTGCAAAAGGCTACCCATCAGTTACTGGGTTCACCTTCTTCGTCGTGTCGATGACTCTTTTGAGTCGTGTCAAACGCGTCAAAATGCTGACGCGTTTGCCTCGTAAAGGTCTTTCAAAAAGCAAGTGTTGTTGTACAGAGAGCATGTCAGGCATCACAAGAGGAAAAGCATATTTTGGGACGTAGCTCCGCAATCGTATTGTTGCCCATCTGACTACGTTACTGGGTTGTGGGGTCAGATATGCAGAGGTTCCATGTACAATATTGATGCTCAGCTGCATTTTGTTAGATTGGAAGCCAACCCCAACATACATGGTATGAGAAAAGACTAGGCAGACAGATCAATATTGTGTCAACTTCACTTTATTTCAGTCTGAAAGCTATAAACTAGAGGTCTTGAGGTCCACGAATGGATACGTTACATTTTTAGGGTTCTGAAAGTCCGAATGAAAAACGGAACCCTTATAGGATTACTCGTGTGTCTGTCTGTCTGGCTGGTTGTCTGTCTGTCTGTCACAGTCCATTTGCTCCGAATCTACTGGACTGATTAAGCTGAAAGAACAGTGTCCACTTCCCATACATTTAAAACCTGATAATGAAAGTTTATGTATAGTTATTAGGTGTAGTAGAAAGACTACCTGTAAGTTTAGAAAATAATGTCATATAGTCATTTTGACGATTTAAACGCTACGAAGACCAAAAAATATAAATGTTACTTTTTAGGTTAGGATTTAACGATACCAGTAATATAGAAATAAAATATGTGCTAGAAATAATTATTAACGCTCGAAGTTTAGTCTAACATTATTAATATAATATGGTCTAAAATGTCTTTTTTGATATGTGAATTCTTTGAAACCAACTTTACGTCACTGCTTAGACTCGCGATGATTATCACTATAAATTGAGTGAAGAACTGTCATACTCGTATGTCTAAAAAATCCGTTTCAGTCGTGCGAATTCAATTACTTATTGCATGATTAATTTATTTACCTGAATATTAAGTTTTATTTTTAATTAATCTGTATAATACAAAGCTAATAAACAAATACTTACTGATTGAATAAAACGTAAAATTATGTATAAAACTCAAAAACAGAGTTGAATAAAGTCAAGTAGCAGTGTGTAAAATGGAACATTGTAATGAAGGGTACTTGAGATGCGTTCAAAACACGGTAATACATTTGCCCTTTTTTTTTTTTTGGGGGGTGGGAAATCATCCTATGACTTCTTCCGCTCTAGGGAGGAGCGGAAGGGCGTGTCAGACTCTTACTGACTAAAACCCACCCCTGTTCCTCCCTGCCTTGAGTGCCCAGGGGCGAGGTAACTCTTTCGAATTTATCCTCAACCCCCGGGCAGGCATCGGCCATGATGGGCCCCGTCCCTATTGCTGACAACTCTTTGAGGCGCGCGTGGACCACTACGCGCCGTCGACTCTCGGGCCTGGTGCTGATCGGGCGGCGAGTTACCCACTACTCGCTGTCCGCAGGCCCGGGTCTACGGTGGACGGAGATCGTCTCGCGGCGCCCGAAGCCCCTGGCGTCTCCTGCGGCGGCTGCTGCTGAGGGCGTTAGGGCGACTCTGCTGTTGTTGAGTCTCCCTAACGTATGCCTCCCTCTTCGCGAGCATTACTGCTTCGCAGAAGGAGGAGACGGCTTCCCATTCCCTCTCGCTCCGTACCATGGCCTGAACCAGGGCACGGCGCGAGAGGTCGCTACCGCCTATCGCATCCACGAGGACACGGCGGTGCTCTGCCCAAGCGGAGCAAACCTCCACCGTGTCCTCTGGGCGATCCTCGCAGTGGAAACACCCGGGGGTCACCTCCGCCTTGATCCGAAACAGGAATCTCCCGAAACAACCATGTCCGGTGAGGACCTGCGTCAGGCGGAAGGTGAGGGCGCCGTGACGCCTCTCCAGCCACATACGTTTGCCCTTGACGTAGAATAAGAATGTAGAAAAATTAAAAAAAAAAATCCTGCGTTTCTTTTAAGATTGTGTTATGCGTAATTAATAACCAATTCAATTAGTTGAATTTTAAGATTTATTTCATTTGTGTACATTGTCAGGAGAAAAATAGGCATTCTTCTTTGGTACACATGTATATCGATGACCCAAATACGGATCACTTTTGGAGTGCAAATCGGAAAATTAAAAAATCGAAGATTTCCAAACTGTACCGTGCTACATATCAAATGAAAGGGATTACTGCTTACTACTACACTACACTACACTACTACTTATACGAGTATATTGAGACTCTTAAGTCTCAATATATTTTTTTCATAATTTTAAAATGTATAATTTTTAAGTTATTTCAGAAAATAGACGAAAAATTACCATTTTCCCTACTTATCTCCGAAACAACTAGGCTTAAAATTTTGAAAAATATATAGAAGTTAGTTCTTTTCTTAAAGATTACAGGAAAAGCTATAAGAAATATACACTTAAAAAACAATCTGAAAAAAAAACTTGATTTCAAATTATTTATTTCAGACATGAGTCCATAGTGTTAGTATAACAAGATTACTTAAATACTAGTGTTAGTGTTAGTAAATCAAATGAAAAGAATAGGTACATATCATCAACTGGTGTGGATTCTTACCCAGTGACGCGCCGCAAAGAGATGATTGTCAGCCACCACTGACGGGGCCCATCGTGGCCGGTGCCTGCGTGCCTTGGGGTACCGGATAAATTCTGAAAATAAGTTAGCGCACCTGGGCACTGAGGCAGGGAAGGAACAGGGGCGGGTTTTAGTCAGTAAGAGTCTGACATGCTCTCCCGCCCCAGAGCGGGAGAAGTCATTGGATGATTTCCCAAACCATCAAAAAAAAAAACCCAGTGACGCAGCAGAGGGGAATCCCACCGATCTCCGAACACACTCAGGAGACTATTAGTGCCGCTGCGCAGCTGGCCGGCCATGGACGCGGTCGGTTATTATGGCGTAAAAATCATCTGTGTGCGCTTGCGCAAACATACCGGACGCACTACAACGCCACGGCAGCCCCAACAGTATCCTGAACGCGTTATTGTATTGGACGCGCAGATCGCTGTATGTCCTTCTCCTAAGTCCGACTCGCTCTTGGCCGGGTTTTTTTTCAAATTTACCTGTAATGACTGAAGTAGACGAAAATAAGCTACATCAAAGTTCCGTATGTAGGTTGTATAGGCGCCTAATTAACTGGCCACAAAGATTGGAAATAGGTCTTTCAAAAAACAGAATTTTAACTGTCTCTTTTTGTTTTGTAAATATTTAATATAATTAACAGTAAATGAGCCGAACTGCGATTGCATTGTTTTCATATTCAAAAGTACCATTGAAGTAGCAGAGGATTTTAATAAGTGGGATAATAATACTGAAATTCAGTTGCTAGGCAACCAATGTATGTACCAGCGAACTTGGTTCGAAAATCAATGAAAAAAAAAAAGTTTGAATGCAAGTGCACAATCAACAAAATTGTAGGTGAGTAGAGATTAATAATTATGAATGAGAGTAATTTTGATAACGATTTTTTTTTGTGGGGTGGGAAATCATCCAATGACTTCTCCCGCTCTAGGGTGGAGCGGGAGGGCGTGTCAGACTCTTACTGACTAATACCCACCCCTGTTCCTTCCTGCCCTGAGTGCCCAAGGGCGAGGTAACTCTGTTTCGAATTTATCCGCAACCCGGACAGGCATCGGCCAGCACGGGCCCCGTCCTTATTGCTGACAACTCATTGAGGTGCGCGTGGAACACTACGCGCCGTCGACTCTCGGGCCTGGTGCTGATCGGACGGCGAGCTACCCATTACTCGCCGTCCGCAGGCCCGGTAATTAATAATGATGGGTTGGTTATAATTATCATTACTGTAATTATTTATTCAATTACTAACAATTTACAATTTCCTAACAATTTTAGTGGCTAACAATTTTACAATGAATCAATCTATTCTGCCTGACATAAATCTATTTTGATTGTAATAATTTACTGATATCTAATTAGACATCATTATCCTGGTATAATTAATTTATAGTAACTGAAATACCTGTAAATGCCAGCACTAAATACACCTAGAATTTTATTCGTTAATTTTGCTTTAAGATTCCTATCAGTTCTGTCCAGCCTAGCATGTAAATAGGCGTAACAATTCGCACTAATACAATTAAGAATTCTAAATACTCAAGATTAATCAGTGTCTAAAGATAACACAGTTATCCTCGCTAAATGGCAGGGGACTGAAATTCCGACTTCAGTACACAGTACAAACTTTCGCTGAAAATATCCAATTATTATTCTAGACTGAAGTTGGTAACAATTTCTAGGGTTTATGCTAATTTCACCAAGTATTTGTTCATGTTATCTGAGTGATGGATAGGGGGAGCCACTGGCACGCGAACTTAAAGCGTTAAAACAGAGGCTTTTTTCATAGATAAGGCAATGTTTTGACGCGATCGCGCCAATAAATTAATTACCATTTATTTTTCTTTTCTTTATTGCGATGTTAGGTTGCGTCACTTTGATGGGTGGGCGTAGATAAGGAATCTTTTTATCACTGACTGTTGAGGTGTGGTAGCTATTCTTATTTACGATAAACCTGCCTTCTTGATCTAATTTGTCGCTAAGACAGAGCGCACATAGAGTTAAAGCAGTTTTGTCTTGTGCCAAACTAAATGAGTCTTTTTTTATTGTTTGATAGGCACGCGTTTGACCACTATTTCACCTGATGGCAAGCGATGATGTAATCGAAGATGGAGCGCACTTACCTAGAAGTAACCTATTCACTCTTGAATTAAAGACTCCCAGGTTGTAGCTATCAGGAAACACAGAATCCGGCAGGGAATTCCACTCCCTAGCTGCTGTACGCACAATGAATGTGTACTTAAAACGTTTTGTGCGTGTGGATGGGATGTTCACTTGTACATTTTGCTTTCCTTCCAGTTTCGGCTGAAACTGAAACCTTATGTCACGTGGAAACAGAAAAACTGGCAAAAAATAAAAATAAATGTCTTAAAAAAATTGTCAGACCATTGAAAAAGAAGTGCTAACTTTCATAAAATGTATATAAATAAAAATGAATCACCGAAATGTATGTACGCGCATAACTTTCGAACGACTAGACCAAATTTTATAATTCATTTTTGTTGTATTCGTAATTGTCAGGACAAGATTTGTATGAAAGACAATTTGGAGAAACAAAAATTTTTTTTTTGGGCATATTCTATTTATCCTAGAAGAAAGTTGTTCATATTCATGGGCAGAACCGGTTCCTAAAATATGACCACACCTTTCCGTTACATCCTGTATGTGTCGCTGGTACTAAATCTTTAGTATAAAACAAAGTCGGGTTAGTTACATTATTTATAACTCAAGAATGGCTGGTCCGTTTTTTATGATCTTTAATTTTTTGGATTTGTCTCTGCCCTGAATAGCAGAATAACTAATAAAAAATTGGAAAATTTCACGATAAAAAATATGGAGAAAAATTATTTATTCATACATTTTGTATGGAATGACTTTTTTCAATGATATCACGAGATCGGATTTATTTATTGATTCTGAGGCGGTACGAAGTTCGCCGGGTCAGCTTGTAAATTAATAAAACAGTGATAACACACAACTTAACCGCCAAACTTGACCGCCTTCTAATAACTGCATTCGATTTATCTTCAATCTGCGTAAGTATGACCATGCATCCGCGTATCGGTTAATTTTAAAATGGGTACCCATTCGTCAGCGTAGAGCGCTAAGGGCCTTGACTACTTTGTTTTCTCTACTCGATAAACCCACTTCTCCTTCTTATTTGACTTTACATTTTCAGTTTCTCTGCTCGACTCACGCTAAAAATCTTCGTTCAACTAATAATCGTCTCCTGCGGTGTCCCTCTCACCGCTCGGGGTTTGTCCATTCTTCCTTCCATGTCCAGGCGGTCTCCCTATGAAAAGCGCTCCCTCCGAAAATCAGGACGGCAACCAGTCGGTCCTCTTTTAAGTTGAAAGCGCGTGAACATATTCGCAAGGAGTTGGAAAAATCATCACAACGCTGATTCGTTGTTTTCCTTTTTCTCAATTACATTTTTAATTTTGGTGTATGTATAAATACATACATACACCAAAATTAAAAAAAAAAAAAAAAAATTAAAAAAAAAAGAAAAAAGAAAAAAAAAATAATAAAAAAAAAATATATTTATTTTTTTCCGTTTATTCTTTCTGTTGCACCTGCCACGTTCCGTCTCTGCACCACACTAAGGTCGTCTGGTAGAAAATGCCTAAGGCATTAAGTCCGCCATTGTGCAGTAATTCTTACTTGAGCATTAAGTTTAATAAATAAATAAACTTATTAGACACATAGACGCACGAGACATTCAATTTATAGATCTCTATCAGAAACTTTAAATACGCTAGTTTCAGTCGAGCTGACTATTCGGCCACTTTCGAAATTCCAGCAGAAACCAGTTTTTTTTGGCCAAAACTGGATGGCTGAAATTGAAACCTAAATCGAACCTTCGGTCTTACACTACGAGTATGTTTTTCATAGAGCGCGATCAGTCTAAAGACAATATTTTTAGTCAGTTTTGCGCACAGACAAAACAATTCGGATTCAGACAAATAGCTTACACAGTACTTTGCAAAGGCAATTTAAAAGATCGACAGCTACTCGTATCTCTAAAAGCATAGTCTGCTATCGTAGCCAACGCAACGATTCAAATTGCATTGGCAATACGAATTTTCAGACTTTACCCTGCAATTCATATCCTACATCGATGTTCAATTGTTCATGAATGATCGAACCAATACTAAAAAGCTTCAGAAGATGAGTTTCTTTATTACTAAAAAATACAGCTTGGAGTTTTGCATTCACAGTACTTACGAACTCTTCGAAAACTTCAAGATAATGTTCGCTCGCCGAATAAAATTTTCAGTTGTTGCGAAAACATTCAGGGCGGCTAGGGCGGGCGGCAGTTTGCCGGCTGTCGTGGCGCTGGGCGGCTGTGCGAAGCCTCCACACAACCTCCCGCCCTAACTTATACCGCGAAGTGTTGTGAATAACTTTAATTTTCGTGAACGATTTTGGATATTAGACGATAGTAGTTTAAAAACGTTGGATGAATTAAAATCGCTTTCTAGTTTTGGATAACATTTTAAGGTTGTGAATATAGTGTGAATAGTTTTCGTGATAGGTAAGTTTTCTTATTTTTTTATGGGATAGTAAATTTACAAGTTTTATGATTTTTCCCTCTAAGATTATCGTTAAATCTACGAAGATATTGCCATACATAACAATGTTATCTTACTTGATTGTAATTCCATAAACAAAGTTTCAATTAAACTCCTATTTTTATCAAGTCATAAAAACAATGTCATTGAATAATGATGATGCAAAAAAGGAACATAATATAGCGACATTTTATCGTAAATTCAGTTGTCATCTCGAGAATAAAAGAGCAAAAAGTGTCAGCTGCGAAAATTCCCGCGCTACTTGGAAGTCAACCGAGGGAGACGTCATTTAACGGTGCCAAGAAAGCCTTATTATCAAGTATAAATATTTTGTTTCTTTCCAATTGTGTTAAGTGAACAGTCTTAGGCCTTTTGCTTATATACCTACCTTAAAGAAGTAAACTATTTTGCTTCTTATTTCGAATCGACGGTTTCCTAACTTTTAAATAGAGGAGCTCGTGGCTAAAATAATAACAGCGGCAAGGATCGATCCATCAGGTTAAGCTACGCTTGCCAGGGTTGGATCAGGAATGAGCTCTTTACATACAGAGACTCCTCCATGCCTTGGCAAGCACAATAAGCCGTTGGTCCCGGCTGTCAATCGTGGATCTTTGACAGGCGTTACGGGTCGTCAGAAGCCCGAAAGTCTGACAACCAGTCTTACCAAGGGGTATCGTATTACCCAGTAACTGGGTTGTGGAGGTCAGATAGGCAGTCGCTCCACGTTAAATGGTATTCAGCTGCATCCAGTTAGACTGGAAGCCGACCCCAAGATAGTTGGGAAAAGGCTAGGCAGATTGGTTCCCTAACTTTTAAATAGTTGGGGTTCAGAAGCTGGCCACATTGATTGCAGCATCAGTAACGTTCATCAGGCCCTCCAAAGTGCAGGTACTTGGAGCACTTGAGTAATTTCAGTGTGGTTTGTGAGTTTATGTTCCGGAAAAAAAGGGCTACTGCACTCTCTTTGGGTATCAGATGAGTCTATTTTTATATACTAATTTTTATCTGAAAGTCAGCAAAAGAATGATAGACTTTTGTCTACCATTCTTTTGCTGACTTTGAAATATATAACCACACTTTATGTCGAAAAATAAAAGAGTTTTTCATAATTATATGAACTCTGTTTTATCTTTACTTTGTCATTTCCTAAAAGCAGCTGCTTTTTCACCCACTGCACTGCTCTCATATCTGCTGAGGAAACGATTTTCTACTATAAAAAAACATAAAATAGAATAACCAATGAACATCATGTTAAGTCCATTAGGTTTTTCATTATAATTTTAGAAGATTTAATTCCGAACTGTAATTCTGATACCAACAATTTTACCTTCATGTTCATTCAACCCACTCTTAATAGGAAAGGCGCTTTTAACTGCCAATGACCTTGAGTGGTTAGCTTGCGTGTTTTGTGCTGAGCTCACGTAACGCGTCGTACATTCACCCAGTAATAGGACTCGCCCATCAAGGAGCACTGCCCAAATTAGACGCATTATTAATTTATTATTCATAAAACAACAGGTTTTATACTTAAACACGTATACTAAAACATAAATAATTAAATGATCTTTAAAATAGTGTAGGTTTCATAAAATACGCTTTATAGTTTTTACGTGATTCTCAATTTTTATCCGCGTTAGACATAACTTTACAAATTAATTACATTATGTTTTAGATATATAAAAATAAAAATATAATTTCAAATATTCACATATAAAATTACGACCGCAATTGTCTAGAGTAACATATATTTTTTTTCAAAGAAATAAAACTAGTCGTTTAGATGTGATCTTCAATTAAAAATCATTAGAAGTCGTATAACTGCGCCTTAACGCGGTCATAACTTCGGAAAGTTACAAATACCTACATCCTAACTCAAAGTATCATCTTAAACAAAAAAAAAACGAAACCAGAAACACATGTATCCCGCACTCAATTGGCATGATGCATGCAAAGTGATCTTAATAAGTCGTTACACGCCTACAGTTAACACAATCCTTGCTTAATTTCAACTCTGTTACCTTGTAATAAGGCTGTTAAATTTCTAGTGCCATGAATCATGGGAACAGACATGTGCAGTGCATTTGATTTACACTCTGTTACGATTTTAACCTCGGTTCATTTCCACATGGTTTTGGTTTAAATGTTTATAGTCGATTCGCGTTTGGTATGCAAATTTGTTAGTGCAATAACACGCTCTTTGTCTTTGGGTATACTGGCGTTTAGTTGGTGTTAAATTAATTTAAGATGTGATACTGAATGTAAATATTGTGTGCTGAATTCTTCTTGCTCTTGATTAGGAAGTTCAAGTTCATTTCATGGTATTGACCTTTTAGTTAAAAATTACTGGTGACTTGATCAATGACTTGGGTGAAGAATTTGGTTCTGTTAAAGTGAATACTTTAATTTAAAGCAAAAGATTTTATAATGATTGTGAGAAACAATAAATCTTTGGCATTCGATGGAATATTTCTGCCAACGGCTTCGCCCGTGGAATCAGAATCATCCATCATACATGATTTATGATGGGGGCAAAGATGAGACAATAATCTATCTCTGTGCTAAATTTCATCTAGATCCGTTCAGCCGTTTTGCCGTGATTGAGTAACAAACATCCATCCAAATTTTCGTATTTATATATAGGAAGTTACACGTCATGCAAGAATATGACTCAAAACATTTATTCCACAATTTCAATTGTTTTCTTTTACCAGACAAATTTTTATTTTGTACCTAGTTTTGTACTCACTTGTTTTATTTAATTGTTGGCTCCCGTATCGGCTTTCGAAGCTTCGTGTTAACATTTCTACGACTTCATGCATAGTATTCAATGAACAGCTTTGTATACGTTTCAGCAATAATAAGACTGTTTTAAATTAGAAATATTTGTCGTACAATTCTATATTGAAGCCAATCTTACTAATATGTATGATGTATGTTGGTTACTCTGTCACGCAAAAACTACAGAACGGATTTGGATGAAACTTTACAATAATATAGCTTATACATCAGAATAACATATAGGCTATAACTTATAATGGGGGAAGTACTCATTACACGCGAGCGAAGCCGCTGACAAAAGCTAGTTCTGAATAAAAAAGACGTTAAGTGTTTTAGAATAGAAAAGAAAAAAAAATGGACACAGACACCACACAACAGCAACAAATAAAAGGTATAGAAAAGAGTAATACACAAAGATACAATAAACATTAAGATGAGCGAAAAAAAATAGACAAGAAATAAGAAAATAAATAAAATTGACGACTTATTCCTACAGAGCTGTAAACAAAAATAAAGAAAAACCAATTACACCTCAAACATATTTTTCGCCTTTCATTTTCCGGTACAAAATAATGTGGGTATCGCATACAATATTCGTAAGGGCGGTTACACACGGCGACTTTTTGAAAATATTCAAACTCGATACAGTGTCGCGAAGCAGTTTACATCGCTGCTATAGCAGTCGCCGTGTGAAACCCTTATAGGGTGAACAACCACAGGCCCAGTGCTGGATTAAGCCAGTGTGGGGCCTGTAGCAATGTCTATCAAGGCACCCCCCCCCACCCTCTAGTTTTTTTATAAAATGATAACGATTTAAAACTTTGTAACCGACTTCAAATTGGAGGAGCTTATCAATTCGGATGTATAAGTTTTTTTTATGTATATTCGTGCATAGTTTCGTCATAATACATAAACCGGTTTTCAAAATTATGCGGGGCCCTTAGGTATCCATGGGCCCTACATTGCCTGTATGGATAATTCGAAATTAGATAGATTTCATACTCGTATGGTATCGATATCTTGACTTGTTTTGCTATTCTTGCTACGTGCCTAATCCAGCACCGCACAGACCCCCTAATTTCTTTAACCAACTGTCTAATACAGTGCACATTACCCAGTATTTGTATTCCCTTTTTTCCAGGGCTGTCGTAAATTATAGCAATAAATTCGACCGGGACACATTCTCGTTGTCCGGGATTAATTAAACGCTATAACGGTGCTTGTGAGTTAATTATTTATTATAAATACATGTGTGGTTTGCCCCAAATGTCTGGTTTCTTTGGGTAAGAAGTATTGGGGCGTGAAACGACGTTCTTTGTGACATTGAAAAAGGCAGTTGTGTAAATTGTATGGTTTTTTTTTTTTTTTTTTTTTTTGTGGGGTGGGAAATCATCCTATGACTTCTCCCGCTCTGGGTGGAGCGGGAGGGCGTGTCAGACTCTTACTGACTAAAACCCACCCCTGTTCCTTCCTGCCTTTGGAGTGTCTTCTTTGCAATATTTTCTGAGTCAAGCTTAGGGCTATAGACCAGTGGTTCTCAAAGTTAACTTGATTGCAACCCTTTTTTAACCAACTTCGAAAAAGGAGAAGATTCTATGTTCGACTGTATGTATGTTTTTTTTTATGTATTTCCACCGATTTCTCTCTCAATTGAGGACCGATTTTCAAAATTCTTTTTTAACCGAAAGAATTTAATCCCGAGGTGGTCCAATATAAATTTTATCGAAATTGCTTCAGCGCTTTTTGAAAAACTGAACAAAAACGAAAAATACGTATACCTAGATGACGTTTTGGTGTTCTCCAATTACGACTATGTTTAAATGCCACGTTCCATGTTATTGGGGTTTTTAGTTCTGGGGTATAACAAGTAAAAAGTGAATAATAAAAATCTTTTTTACAAAAACATAAACAACCGTCTTCCAAAAAAATATACACTAAAAATTAAAAAATAACTTTAATTTCGGAAGTCGGTGTCAAATAACGAAGAAATAAAATACAAACACCGACTGCCGAAATTAAAGTTATTTTTTAATTTTTAGTGTATTTTTTTTTTATAAAAAAGTTTTTATGTTAATCCTCCATAGTATTGCTTTGGCATCCCAGATACAGTGAAAATGATATACCAATCAATCTGCCTAGCCTTTTCCAGTCCATCTTGTCTAGTCTTCCAGATGCAGCTAATGAGTGGAATTCCCTGCCGGAGTCTGTGTTTCCTGTTAGCTACAGCCTGGGAGTCTTTAAGTTAAGAGTGAATAGGTTACTTCTAGGCAAGCGTGCTCCATCGTCGACCACATCATCGCTTACCATCAGGTGAGATAGTGGTCAAACACGAGCCTAATAATGAAAAAGAAAAAGCTGAGTACCTACCAGTACAACCAGTAGTAGTAGTAAGTCGATACAGTGTATCAAAACCTCGCATGAGTTTCGACGCACTGTATTGTCTTATTTTTTTGGTTTGGTTACATGAAGCGATTGTCTATTTGACCTAAATCATAATGATTTGATTATAACATTCATCTAAAAAAATAAAAAACCTGCCAAGTGCGTGTCGGACTTCGCACATTTAGGGTTCCGTACCAAATTATGGAATTATCAAAGAAAAAAAAAAATTATAAATATATTGGTATTTGTATTTGTTCAGTGAAAAGTTACAAAATTCTTCGGAAAAAAGTTTTGTGACAGACGACGGACAACCGGAAAAACGGACACGTGGGTGACAGAAATAGGGCTCTGTTTGGACTCTTTGGGTACGGAACCCTAAAAAAATAAGAAAATTCGTCTTATTTACAAAATATGTTTACGAGTCTGCAGTTCTAACTCGATAAGACAGATGGCGCTTCGTAACGCAAAACTTTTAAATTGAAGACTCATTCATTACGTTACGTTATGTCGCTTGGGAGATAAATAGAAAGGACAGATATTATAAACAGAAGTTTATAACGAAAATAAAAGTCAAAAAGTTAATCTGGGATAAATGATGGCTTAGCAGATTGACTATCAACTAATTAGATGTCCCTAAACTATTTCATCAAAATCACAACCAATATTTTATAGTCGTATAAAATGGCTCTGACTCGGGCAATTGAAATGGAGTACTGATCGGCTACACATGAATTCACTTGGTAGCTATTGAGATTCCTGGATAAAAAAAATCTTTATAGTTGAGCAGTTACATTAATTATTATAATTTAGATTAGTAAGTCGATACAGTGTATCAAAACCTCGCATGAGTTTCGACGCACTGTATCGTCTTATTTTTTTGGTTTGGTTAGGGTAACATTAGAAATACGTGTCCAACATCTTTTGGTAATCTAACTGCCAGACCAAATAGTTTGTAGTATTATTTTGACCCAACTCTTACACAGTAAGGAGGAAAATTATCTTCAATTTTATCACCAGACAAGACTCTAATATTCTCTCTTATTTAAATTATTCGTAATTCTAATTGTAATGATTAATAATTTGATTTTAATATATTGATGACCCATTTTCAAACCATATTTTTTACACTGAAAACGGCAGAATATTATGATTGTAAAACATAATGCATAATTTATGCATAACAGCTCTAAACAATATTCTGACAGATAAATGCATTCTATTCTATTCTACCTACCCCAAAAAGTACACAACCGACATAGCTGTTTACCAGTCGTGGTAGTTCAAAGTAACATAAACAAAACGAAGGTTGTCTAACATTGGCAAACATCTACATTAGATAAAATACAGAAGAAAGTTTAATTAGGTACTGTCATGTGCGTCAAAAAGATTTTTTTTTGTGCTACCTTCATATCTAAGCAATCTATCTTTTGTGGGCAAACAATTGTTCCGTATGATAGCAATTTTGTGAATGAGACAGATTTAGTCTTCCTAACTTAGATGAGAAACGGAATTTGTGGAAGTAATGAAGTAAATTGGTTGTTGTTACAAGTTCTAGGTTGTAGAGGCAAATGAAGTAATAATAAGGAAGAATTTGTAGGTTTTTACCAAAACAATCTTCATAATTATTCCTCTTATTTAACTATCCCATATATCTTAGATAATATAAGCCCAAGGGACCAAAATCTGTCTGAAAATCGAATCCACATTCTGTGCAGCTTTCAAGATGCGTTTCTATATTTTTCTGACCCGCTCTATTTTTCTATTTAAAAGTAGAATCACGTATTATTTATAAAATTCTTAATATAACAGCATAAATACAGAAATAAAACGGACTTCAAACGCACGGTCGACTCTGTATCCTGTCTAGAAATAATTTAGATACCTACTCAGATCAAACCGAATACATTTTAAAGATTCGCCATCTCTCTCGTTACCACATTGGTAGAAAAAGACAGGCATAGCCGAATATCCAATACTGGTCCGTGTTGCTTGGATGTACAATCAGTCACAATTGTTTAGTATGTATCTTTTATTTTTATTCCTATTTTATTTTGTATAGACCCTTAGACTATGAAAAGTTATAGACGGAACATCATTGGACATTAAATGAAGCAGGATCGTTAAAATGTGTGAGTAACCTTTACGAACGTAACGATGACGTATCGGCTTCTCATTTTGTCTATGTGAGCTTATTTCGCGTGTACAGATACAAGCCGGCTTCTCATTGTGGTACTTCAGATTGCTGGATTTTGACACTCCGTCTATAGCCTTTCATAGTCTAAGGTATAGACGTAATCAATCGTAAAAACTGTTTTTCAACGAAATCTGTACTCACTCTGAAAGTAACTGTACGTAAAATAAAATACGTAGCTTGGTATACTAACCAAATAGTAAGAAAATATTATTCATCAAAAGAATGACCATTTCCAACATTACAAGGTTTGGAAACCTTGAACTTCCATATCATATTTTATTTTTTAAACAGTTCTGTGT
Organism: Polia nebulosa; assembly: GCA_951329385.1. Lineage (NCBI taxonomy): Eukaryota > Metazoa > Arthropoda > Insecta > Lepidoptera > Noctuidae > Polia > Polia nebulosa. The sequence continues at coordinate 8,403,625 of OX589593.1, read as the reverse complement.
GGGAGTGTACTTGACTTGCTGCCAATAAACTGAGCGTACAGCACTGAGGATGAAGATGGGCTGTCACACGTCACCTTAAGAAATAGCCGGTATGATTTATATGTACGAAATGCAATATCGAGCTTATTAAATTAAATTAGTGCTCTTTTTGGTTGAGAAGTTGACTCATGATTATTTATGACTGGCTCACTCCTTCTCCTGTGGCCTAACCTACAGGAACTGTGCATTATAAAAAGTAAAACATATCATAAACAAACAATTTACCTGTATAACATTAGTTAAGATTCCTATGATCTGTTATTTCACTGAAATAGCAAGACGGAAAATTACTGATTGTGGATTTTATAAAACTACAACTGCAGAATTCACAGCTCCAGAGACTCAAGACTCTCCAAATATATATCTTAAGTCTCAGAAAATAAGAACCATTTTACAGTTCTCGCTTCCAGTTTGACGTCATACCCGCCACGTAGGACCACAAAAATGCTCAACCGTCTTAATAAATAGGAGGATATAGACGAGGAACGATTCGCTTGACCTTTGACCTCAAACTTTTCGCAAACTTGACATCCATGCTTGGAATAAGCCGCAAGTTATTCCTCATATTGATCTGCTGGCTATGAAAGAAAATAGACTTCGTATTATGAGATCTGATGCTACACAATGCGAGAGTAGATATTCGCAGCCGAAAAAATGTAACCTCTCTTTGCTGACGCGTAGTCGGGTGAAAAAGGCTGCTGTGTTTTGTAGTCTATGTTACAAGATTTGTAGGTTATTTAGCTACATCAAATCAGACATTAAGGTATCCGCAAAACTTTTGGGAAAAGGCAGATCAATCAATCTGTCTAGACTTTTCCCAACTATCTTGGGGTCGGCTTCCAGTCTAAGCGGATGCAGCTGAATACCAGTATTTTACATGGAGCGACAGCCTGTCTGACCTCTACAATCCACTTTCGGGCTTCTGACTAACGACTGTCAAAGATCCACGACTGACAGCCGGGACCAATGGCTTAACGTGCTTTCCAAGGCACGGAGGAGTCTCGGTATGTAAATATGGTCACCCATCTATGGACCAACCCCGGCAAGCGTAGCTTTACCTGATGGGTCGACCCGTGCGGCTGTTATTACTTTAGCCACGAGCTCCTCTTTTGGGAAAAGGCAGATGACAGATATAATAAACTTTATTGTTCTCCAAAACAGTTACACAACTCTTATCGCTGACAGCGATATCTACCAGCCAACCAAATTTAAGTTAAAAACTAAAAATAAAATGGTTGCTTGCGGTGTACCACTAGTAAATTAATCAGACATAAAATTACACATCTACGACCCAAGGCAAAGTATTGAAAAACTTTACAGATAATTCAGCTATTAGAATTGAATATTTTAATTTCTATATAATAATTCTAAATATAAGAACCATTACGGTTGTGTAGTACCTTGGACTCTAGAAAAAATCGATTTAGTGCGTATCGATTTTCGCTCAGTTAGGGTTCTGTACCAATTTTTGACAATTTGTTTGGCTTTGGGACAACAAGATGCTTATACTGTTAAAAATTATACACTATACACTATAGCTCCAACTTTTTGGCTGTAAAACCGGTGTGACAGACCACGGACAGAATCTGATAGACAGACGGACACTGACAAGCGCTAGCCGAGCTCAATTCCATACATTTTTATGCTTTAGATTGTCTAAAGCCTAAAAATAAATGGGATAGATCGTTATTGATGTTAGAATGTAACTTTGTCTAGATATTAAGGTAACCAGCCTTATAATGTTCCCATTGCTGGGACTCTGACCTCGTCTCTACGAGTGAAAATAGGCCGTAATCCACCTCGATGGCTGAGTGTTTTGAATATTTGTGTTTTACGACATGCTGGTTTCCTCACGATGTTTGCCAAGATATTAAGATATGTATAGGTATTTCGAAAAAAGAGTACCATGACTTCATAATACCTTAATATTAATAAAATACGCGTACATATTTACCTGTAATATCAGCCGCTTACAGAAACAGATTAGGAAGGCATTTGTCACAACGCACATGCAAACGATCGTGATGGATGACAAGCTCAGGAACGCTTAGCTGCCTATATAACTTATAGTAATACTATGCTATGTAGGTTTCATAATTATGTTTGCTTGTCTTTAACCCCGTTTTCAAACAAAGTTAGTTACAAAACAAAACTCTACCATAAAACTTTGAGTTTTTTCAAACCGTTACAGTGAACGATCAAGGAGAAAATTTTCATAATCAAAAATACAAAAATATTTATTGGATCAAAAAACAGTTTACAAATTTGTGTTCGTTAACAACCGCATTAGTATGGAATACTGTGTCGCGGCCATTAGCGCCCACCTCCAAGATGGGAGACGACAGCGTTCCAGGCATATAGACAAGAAATTGAAAAAGAAAAAAAAAACAAACGTTCATGTGATTTAGATTTTGGATAAAAAAAAAACTTAAAAATAATGAAATCTTAAGCACTAATTATTATGTATGCATGTGAATGTAAGTGTAGTGTATGTATGTGTATGAAGGTGAGTGAATGTGTGAATATGTGTAGGTATACGTACGTTTGTCTGTTTTTCAATCGTGGGTTGGCTTTAATTAGCAGACCGAAAAACACTGAATATAAGCAACGAGGTTGTCTGCTCTTATTATTCCTATGGCGTCTTCATTCATCATCATCATTTAAGCCGAAAGACGTCCACTGCTGTACATAGGCTGTCCTGTGCTGCTCGTCACCATCGGATTCCAGCGACCCTCACCAGGTCATCGGTCTACCTTGTGGGAGGCCCGAAGTATTCCAATACTGAAGTGGCTGTGGCACATCGCTCGCGGAATAGATCATCGATGGGGCCATAAGGTTCTGGAGTAGTCGCGTACCGGAACACGCAGCATCTTCATTTGCCAAGACTCTTCTTATCCAAGTGGCTTTAAGACGTTGTTTATCACATATTTTGTTGAATGGACGACCCCACACTTAGATACTTCTATCATCGATTCAAGTCTTGCAGCATTTTACAAACTTTTATTTAACTTGAAAGGTTTGTATGTACTCATATGTTCGGGTCAAAACTTGCAAGCTAAAATAGAACCTCATCATCATCAGTATTTTTTAATGTCCCCACTGCTGGGGCATAGGCCTCCTCTCTGTGAGAGGGTGTGGGCCGTAATCCACCACGCGGGCCCAATGCTGGTTGGTGGATGTCACATGTCTTCGAATTTTTGGTTCTAGTACATGCCGGTTTCCTCACGATGTTTTCCTTCACCGTTTTGAGAGCAGTGGTGTTCAAATAATTTACACAAAGTAAAGCTCCTGTTTAGGTGTGAACTCAAGACTCTTGTAAGTCGCGGTCAATACCAATGGGCCATCACTGCTGGAATTAGAACCACTTCCTCTTATCTTGCGGAGTTGAATGTTTACGTGGTGGGTTATTTCCGTCGACAACGCATTTTTACGTGGTGGGTTAGTTCCGACGACAATGCATTTTTATAGTAGGCATGACCAGAATCGACATCCAGGATTAGCTCCAGATAAAGGCACTCTTCAATGCTCAGCAGCACGGATACGAAATTTTGTGTACACAGTTAATTGTGATAGCCGATACAAAAGCTTGTTTCAAATATGTTTTTTTTTACGTATTAATTTATTTTTAACCGACTTTCGAAAAAGGAGGAGGTTCTATGTTCGACTGTATGTATGTTTTTTTTTTTATGTTTGTCCGCCTGTTTCTCCGTCAGTTGTGGACCGATTTTCAAAATTCCTTTTTTATCCGAAAGAATATACTCCCGAGGTATCCTAATGTTTAAATTCCACGTTCCATGTTATTGGGGTTTTTAGTTCTGGGCTTTCTCAACTAAAAAGTGAAAAAAAAAACTTTTTTACAAAAAATACAACCGACTTTCAAAAAAAAAAATAGGTAGGTACACTAAAAATTAAAAAATAACTTTAATTTCGGAAGTCGGTGTCAAATAACGAAGAAGTAAAATACAAACACCGACTTCCGAAATTAAAGTTATTTTTTAATTTTTAGTGTAATAGGTACACTAAAAATTAAAAAATAACTTTTTTTTTTTTGAATGTCGGTTGTTTTTTTTGTAAAAAAGTTTTTTTTGAACATCTATTTTATATCCAAAAACCATTCACCGAATCTCATTGAGAGTTCCTGTTCCAATCGTTAAAGCTTTCCTTTTTTTTCTTTTGGCCGGAAAATAAAAAGAAAAGGTTTATGAAAGTTATCTGTTTCTAAATTACAAAGAGGTGACGCTTTTACATGAGATTATGTAACGTGCGGCGACAAGAGACGCCCGCGTTTTGGGTCGCGCCTTGGTTATTTCGGTCCACATTATATTTTATTAATAAATAATTTCAGCGGATAGGTGGAGGGTTTTAAACAACGGGCTTGACGTCAACAGTTCCGTAAGCTTCCTTGGCTAAACTCAGGTTTACAGGTTTTTGTTTTTTTTTTTTTGGGGTGGGATATCATCCCATGACTTCTCCCGCTCTGGGTGGAGCGGGAGGGCGTGTCAGACTCTTACTGACTAAAACCCACCCCTGTTCCTTCCTGCCTTTGAGTGCCCAGGGGCGAGGTAACTTTGTTTCGAATTTATCCTCAACCCCTGGGCAGGTATCGGCCATGACGGGCCCCGTCTCTTGCTGACAACTCTTTGAGGCGCGCGTGGAACACTACGCGCCGTCGACTCTCGGGCCTGTTGCTGATCGGACGGCGAGCTACCCATTACTCGCCGTCCGCAGGCCCGGGTCTACGGTGGCCGGAGATCGTCTCGTAGCGCCGGAAGTCCCAGGCGTCTCCTGAGGCGTCTGCTGCTGAGAGCGTGAGGGCGACTCCGTTGTTGGTGCTCTCTCACGCGTCCCACCTCCGCCTTCGCGAGCTTACTGCTTCGCAGAAGGAGGAGACGGCTTCCCATTTCCTCTCTCTCCGTATCATGGCCTGAACCAGGGCAGGGCGCGAGAGGTCGCTGCCGCCTAGGTTTACAGGTTAAGGGCCGATTTCACCATTCGCTCTATAAACTAAGTTTTACTGAACTAAGCTTAGCGTCAAAAATAAAACCCATATACAACATTATAGTAACCTTAAAAGATAGACATGCTGCCGCGGACTTTTTTTTAGAACTTTAAAAGGAAAACAATTCCGTCTTACATAATTTTTGCGTAACTTTACCGTTTACGCAGCACACGCAACTGAAGCTCTCAAAAGGATTTTCTTTCCCGTTTTTGCCACATTTTTCATTGACGCTTCGCTCCTGTTGGTCACAGCGTGATGTTATACAGCATGTAACAAAAATCCTATCCGATCCTGAAGGGTATTACTTGGTATCGTACTGCGTACACATATACGTAATCATTTAATGGATACGAGATAATTATTTTTCTCCAATAAAAATAATTTATTTAAAAAAAAAGAAAAACTTATCAAAGGCAACACTGAGCGCTCGACAAAGTTCATCTACTGTTTCGTTTCAAAGATGCCACCTGAGCGAGACAGAGTGCTTACAGCGAGGCTAGTGCAGGGCGGTATCGTTTAAAGAAAAAACCAAAAAAGTGTTGTCAACTTATGAAAATTTGCCATATTTTCTCGCTCAGTTGGCATCTTTGAAACGAAACAGTAGATGAACTTTGTCAAGCGCTCAGTGTTGCTTTTGATAGGTTTTTCTTTTTTTTTTAATAAAAATAATTGTCTCGTATCCATTAAATGATTACGTATATGTGTACGCAGTACGATACCAAGTAATACCCTTCAGGATCGGACAGGGTTTTGTTACATGCTGTATAGCCTATAGCCTTCCTCGATAAATGGACTATTCAACACAAAAATAATTTTTCAATTCGATCCAGTAGTTCCTGAGATTAGCGCGTTCAACCAAACAAACAAATAAACTCTTCAGCTTTATGACAGCGGCTAAACACGTTTAAGCGAGCTTAAACGTCGAAAACTGGGTGTTTAGAATTGGTGGTTAAATGTTGCCGTAATCCTGATGTTTGTCGCACTGTTTTGCGATAATCAATCTACCTAGCCTTTTCCCAACTATCTTGGGGTCGGCTTCCAGTCTAACCGGATGCAGCTGAATGCCAATATTTTACATGGAGCGACTGCTTATCTGACGTCCACAACCCAGTTACTGGGTATTACGATACACTTTGGTAAGACTGGTTGTCAGACTTTCGGGACACTTTCTGACTACCTGTAACGACTGCCAAAGTTCTGCGATTGACAGCCGGGACCAACGTGATAACGTGCTTTCTGAGGCACGGAGGAGTCTCGGTAAATATAGATGGTCACCCATCCATGGACCAACCCTGGCAAGCGTAGCTTAACCTGATGGATCAACCCGTGCGACTGTTTTTAATTTAGCCACGAACTGTTTTGCGATAATAGTTTGTTATTGAAGATGTGGTACTGTCGCACGTTCTCGTCATGTCTATTGTTTCATTTTCGACTCCCAATGTCTAATAAGCATACTCGTATGCTTTAGCGCTTGAACATTAAATTTATTTATTTTTTAAAACTTCATGCAACACAAAGGTACAAAAGCGGGCTTAATGCCTGGCATTCTCTGCAAGTCAACTAAGGGTTTTAATCAGATTAGCCACCTAGTTTGAAATCATATCAGAAACCTTCTTACACAAAGTATTACGTTTTACATTAGTGCAGTCTTAGTAAAATCAACGAGATGATAATATTTATCATCATCATCATCACTTCAGCCCAGAATCAATCACTGCAGTAGGATAGGCCTCCCCTTTCTTGTGCCATTGTTCTTGGTTTCATATGATTATCCCAAAAATAGATGCGTTTACATTACCTTGACCTTAAAAAGACAGAAGAAAGATGTCATTTTGTCAATTTCCAAGTTTTCTTTGTAGGCGTGAGATTCTTTGTCTGCCTCTAATAAGCGGTAATGGAATTTAATCTTGCAGAACGATACGTTTAAAAATATACCTTTGAACCAGTAAAAATAACCAGCACAATTCTTCTCTGTGGGTGTCAAGATACAAAACAATAAATAAGTTATAATAAGTTATATTTTTTCGTGGGTTCAAGCTAAGAAGCAGTGGTTCGACAATAGCTTTGAAAATTTATTTGTAGTTTAAGATGGGATATTCGGATATTTTCATTAGATATAATTTAGAAGCTTTCAGCATTATTGCTTCTCATCGGGCAATTCTTCTGCCTTACTTTTTCCAAGTATACTTATTGAGGTCGGCTTCAAGACAATCTGGATACTGCGGAGTACCAGAATTTTAGATGAAATGTCCACCTATCTTACTTCAAAAACAATTGGGTAACACAGTAACTCTTTTGTAAGTGTGTCCATTTCGTAGTAAGGCATTTTGTCCTTAAATATATGCTGAAACTTCACAAACAATGGGGAAGCCAAGAGAGTGCGTAGACGTTGTAGCCTTTAGTTAAATTAGTGATATTTATTTCTACTGTAAGCCTCTTCGTAAAATAAACAACTTGGCAATAGTTTCAACCTGTTAGTACAGTCACGAGAAAAAATATGTACCTACACAAGCAAGTTTTACTTGTGTACATATTTTTGATCGTGACTGTACATGTATTTATAAACAGAGGGCCTAGTGTGAGTTTTTTAACGCACTCGAACGCGTTTGCGTAAACGTCAATTTGTACTAAAACTGTATAAGCGCCGCGTGGTGTCAATAGCGGGTAACCTCTTTTTTCTATACGATTTGACATAAGCGGACGTTTACGCAAACGCGTTCGAGCGCGTTAAAAAACTCACACTAGGCCCACTGGTATTTATAAACTGTAATAATCCGTTAAGTTAGTGGTCATACATTCCGGTCGATGCAACTCCTATTATTCTTCTTTTATCGACTCGATGCAGTGGCCCGGGGTGGAGTCCTGGCGGTGTCTCTGGACATCGCCAATGCCTTTAACACCCTGCCCTGGTGTTGCATAGAGGAGGCACTGCGGTATCACCGGGTGCCGCCCTACCTCCATCGCTGGGACTCGAGGTGGCATTGCACAAGTCCGAGGCCATGTGTTTTCATGGTCCTCGGAACGCGCCACCAGCGGGTTCCTAGATAACGGTTCACATCGGCGTCGAGGGGACGATGAAGTACCTGGGACTCGTACTCAACAACCGGTGGAACTTCGTCGAGTACTTCCGACGTTTGGCTTCTAGACAGGAGAGGACCGGGGCCCCCTTGGAACGACTCCTGGCCAATCTGGGGGTCCACAAGCCTCCTACCGGAGGCTCTACACGGGGATCGTGCGGTTCATGGCCCTTTACGGGCACCGTGGGCGCGTTTTTTGAGGCGGCGAACAGCTCTCCGGTTGAACCAAAAGGGTCATGGCGATCCGAATGATCCGAGGATACCGCACGGTCTCCGGTGAGGCGGCGAGCCTCCTTGCCGGACTGTTGCCATGGGATCTGGAGGCCACGGTCCTTGCGCTGCTCTGGGAGTGGCGGGAGGAGGCCAATCGCCGGGGCGAAACTCCGCTGTAGCGACACCTCGCGGCTCGGTGGACAGAGCTCCGGCAGGACCTCATGGCGACATGGAGAGAGCGACTGTTGCAATCCAGCGCTGGACACGCCACCATTGCGGCGGCATTGCCCCTCTTTGAGGAGTGGCTGGAGAGACGCCACGGCGTCCTCCCAACCCCACAATAAAAAGAAAAAATGGAGTTACGCACTTACATTGGGTATCAGACAAGTCTATAAAACCTCGTTTCGCTAATTTGTATTTGCAGCGGCAAGTCCTATCAACACAAAACTTCTATTCAAGTTAAACATTAAAAACATCAATTGTAAAGTATAAAAGTCAGAGTAAATATCAGCGGCATTGATACAAAAATGTTTTATACAAGTCTTTAGCTCTCGCTATGAATATTCCATTGATTGAATCCACAGTGGGCGTTCCGTTCGTTCCATTACATGATTGAACTGACGTGGCAGACATATTGCGGATTTGTTGAGCTAGGCTGTTGCTATATTGAAGAGAGGGGGGAACTGTTTGAAGTCCAGATTTATTTGTTATAGTGAAAAGTAAATGAAAAGTAAATAAAGTTGTAAATCATTTTAGTTAAATATTTTTTTTTATTTATTGTTAAAGTGCATTTATATTTAGATAGTTAAGTATGTATTTGTTTCACGTAGAAATTTTTTTGTTAGTTTGTCTGGTAAGAAATAAAGTGGTTGTCTTTGAAATTTCTTGGAATTATCTGTAGATTCAAGAACTCTTTAGGAGTAAAAGAAGTGAAAGGTTCATCCTGAGCAGTCATCTTTGCTAATAACTGAACCTACTGACTGGTTGATACCAGTCAGCTATGATTAGCAGGAACTATAACAGTGTAGCTCATATCGTCTGGATAGAAAAAAAGCGATAGATAAATTATGTCATGATGGAAAAAATATAAAAACCAATGTTACCTTTAAAATGCTTTGGGATTTTCTGTTACTTAAACTCCTAAAATAGAAAATTATTGAAAAAGCCTCTACAGATGAGTGATGATGATGGGCAAACGGTCATCTCGGCCATCATACTATTGAGTGATTAATCTTTTACTATGTAACCAATGATCTCATTGGCAGATAATGGCACCATCATTATAATTTCGGCTTAAAGACGTCCACTGCTGGACATAAGCCTCACCAAGTGTCACCACAACGACCGATCCTGTGCGTGTCAAATCCACCGGTTTTCCGCGACCCTAACCAGGTCAACGATCCACCTTGCGGGAGGCCTTCCTACGCTGCGTCTTCCTGTACGCGGTCACCACTCCAGAACCTTTCGGCCCCATCAACCATATGTTCTGCGAGCAATGTGCCCCACTGCTACTTAATAATATTATTAGAAGTAAACGTTCTATACTGAAAGTTCTAAATTAGACGTTATTTCAGTTTACTAAGGTTCTCTCAGGGTAATGTCAGCTATCCTTGTCTCCAGGGTCGCGAGAATTGTTCGAAAGAGCTACTGCGGCCCTGCAACGCAAAAGGGCAAATAAAGGAATACGAGTGGGTTTTAGTTAGTAAGATTCTGACATTACTGCCCACTCCACCCAGACCGGGAGAGGCCATCTCATGATAACCCGCAAAAAATAAGCTATCCTTGTTTGAATTCGATAGAGACCATTATTGAAATTATTTGAAACTAGGACTTTGCCCGCGACTTCATCCGCGTGGAAATTTTGTAGCCTATGACACTCACAAATAACGTGGCTTTCTATTGCTCAATGAATTTTCAAAATCGGTTCAGTAGATCCAGAGATTACCCCCTACAACCTTACAAACTCACAAACTTTACCTCTTTATAATATTAGTATAGATAAACACTAGAATACGTTTTCTGAACGAGATGCTGACATATTATTATTATGTGTACTTACATTTGACGAATACGTATCAATCCCACTGTGTTTGGTGTATTGATTTAATATTATTTACGGAGTAGGTTCTTACTAGGGACGTTTTTATTTAACGATGTATTTAACCGAAGTTTTTTATGCTGATGGGTATATTCAAGTTTTTTTGAGATTGAGTGAGACGTAAAAGATGTTTTTATAACTTCAGAAACCCCATAAATCAACTGTTAAACTGAAATCAAAATTGTGAAGACTGGGAAATATATCGTTTTGATTAACAATCATAGCGTTTGGTAAGGTCCATCAACATCATCGTCTTCTTGGCGTGTCGACGGTAAATTTAGTTTTTAAAAATTGTGGTCGGCCCAGTATTCAGCCACGGCAACAGCATTCGCTGACGAAGCCATAAGGTCCTTGTACTTACATGTATAGGCGACATGCAGCGCAAGATGAGAGGTGGACCATGGTCTGTGGAGAGACGCCGCATAAACACCAAAGATTAGATCAGCAACATCATTATCATCCAAAATCCGAATTCATTGCATATTCTTCTTTTTTCTACTGAAGGAACTCTGAATTCAAAATGCTATACCACAATATCGTCTAAATATATTCGAGAACCCTCTAAAACTGCGATACCAGATGCATACGGTATCACTCTAGTCATCTCTATATCATGTCTATATCAGCTCCCTACATTACCAATAAATCTCTCCACTCTAAAATAATTGAATAAACAAACGACAGTGTCCATTTGATCGCCTCTACACAGAATTACGTTGTCACTCAGTATATTGTTCAAAGAAGCCGCGTGATCTGTGAGTTACTGCTTGTTTGTTGGGAATTGTATCGAGTTGTGCCCTTTTTCGATTTGAGTTTTATTTGAAGCTATGTAGTTTGATTTTAACTTCATAATTGGTCTTTTTGTGGCCTTTGATTAAGGAAAAATTGATATTTTTACATACAATCTTCTCGCTGGACAATAGGTACCTGGTATTCCGCTTCCTCATTAATTATTCCTTCCTTCTTCACTATCTAGTCTGATTCTGACCGCCTTTAAAATTTATAAAAGTCCATCTGGACTGCAAGATATTGTATCTCATGCATTAATTCACGGTCTTCACTCGGGAAGTCGTCAGCTCCAACAATTTATCAGTCTTGTCTATAGCTAGCTTCGTTTTGCATAGAATTATCACAGTCATGCGATGATCTCGAAACTTCGACCTTCGTGAGTTCGAAAACTGCAAAACTGAAATCCCTATAAACAAGTATCGTAGATACATCAATGCCGTTTCCATTTCAATAAACATTAATAATACTTAATACCTGATTGTACACAACATGGAGCAGGCCATCCGAATCAGTGTAATGCATAGTCGCAACCCCGTGGGACCGAGCTACTGTCACTCATACTACGAGCGGTATGAACGCAATGCGCACAATTACGGCGTGCAGTGAGCTTTATTATACGACTGTTTTTTGTTTAAACAATAGATAGAAATGTGGGTGAATTGTATTTTTTATTTTTAAGAAGTGATTTTTGCTATTCTGCTGGGATTATATTTCATACGTACAAGCAGATTTCATAGTAGAACAGTTTTCAGATGTTGACCATTTAAAAATATGTATTTACAAATTTTGAAGTGATAACTTCTTTAGCATCGTTGTGATTTGAAAGTCGATGAAACAATAAAGCGACAGTAAAAAGAGACGGACACATAAATTCATAAGGTTTAACGAGAGATAAAATGAGATAGGAAGCATTATACAGTGTTTTGTTTTTGTGTTTTGTTTTGTTTTAGCCAAAATTTTTGAAGGTTTTACTTCTACCACGTGTGAATTGTACACATGTTTTTTTATTATTTAAAATCATTTTGGCAAGGTATGTATGTAACGTAATAGTTACTGATTGAAAAAGCTATGCAGGAAGACTTTCGTTGTTAACATTCCCGATAGATGGCGTTACTTGTATCGTTGCAGCGAGCTTAAAGCTTTACAAAGCTAGAACCGTTTTTCTTCGAAGTATTTTCAAAGATAAAGAAAATCCATAAGAAATCTGAGCGGCTACCAGAATTCCGAGCAGATGTGGTATTTTATAGGAAACAAACATGATGGATGTTACCTGGGTAACTTTTTTTTGTGCATATTTTCACCCGTACTTTTTAAACTCGCTGATCATAGGGAGTACTCGAAGGAGTCACCGCAATCCTGCCACTGGCAACTGAAGAAACACGGATGGGATTTAGTCAGTAATAGTCTGACACGCCCTTCCGCTCCACCCAGAGCATGAGAAGTCATTTTATGATTACCAAAAAATTAAGGTTGTCAAAATTATCGATACCTTTTTTGTAAAAGTAGAGCAGCACTACTCCATCGAATGACTTGTTTTGCCATTTATTATGCTTAGTTTCAACAATTAGATCTGATTAGCGGATTCTATATTCAAATTCTTCACCGAAAACTTTGAATTTTGAACCTGCTAATCAGTGTTTAAACTTATCACATGGTTATTTTATTTAAATAAGGCTCTATAAATCCGATTTTGGCAAAACCAAGTAAGGTACTTATGCCTAGGGGTAGCCAATAATGCCTAAGGATAGCGGATAAATTCGTAACAGAGTTACCGCTCCCCTAAGCACTCTGGCAGGGAAGGAACAGGGGTGGGTTTTAGTCAGTAAGAGTCTGACACGCCCTTCCGCGCCACTCAGAGCGGGAGATGTCATTTGATAATTTCCCACCCCACAAAAAAAAGTAAGGTACTTAGATTAAATGCCAAACTTTTAATCTGCTGCTTAGGTACAAAACTGTCTCCACTTAATACAGAGATCACAAGCGTGCAGAGCACATTATTATTACCGTGACATGTTATGTTTTAGTTCCACATTCAAATTCAAACGTTTTTTTTCTTTTTTTCAATTGCACGCTACGAGAACAAAGGCGGTGCATGCAAACCTCTTTTGAATGGAGTCACTCAACGATGTATAGAGTGGCATACTGACCTGAAATAGTTTAGTTTCGAATAGTTAAGTGCATATTACGTACTGCTGTTTGTATGGCAATGTTTGCATTGTAATCGTACCAGAATTCAGTATTGAGTTAACTTATAGAAGCTTGTGGATTCTATCGAGGAGTTTTGAGGTGCGTTGTTTGTTAAATACTACAATGATTGAAGTTTGGTATGTATTTTGAAATATAATGTATTTAATAGAATTAGAGGAGCTCTTGGCTAAAGTAATAACAGCCGCACGGGTCGATCCATCAGGTTAAGCTAAGCCGGGGTTGGTCCATGGATGGGTGACTATCTTTACATACTGAAACTCCTACGTGCTTCGGAAAGCACGTTAAGCCGTTGGTCCCGGCTGTCAATCGTGCATCTTTGACAGTCGTTACGGGTCGTCAGAAGCCCGATAGTCTTTTTTATTTTTGTGGGGTGGTAAATCATCCAATGAAATCTCCCGCTCTGGGTGGAGGAGGGCGTGTCAGACTCTTACTGACTAAAACCATTCCTGTTCCTTCCTGCCCTTAGTGCCCGGGGGCGAGGTAACTCTGTTTCGAATTTATCCTCAACCCCCGGGCATCGGCCATGACGGGCCCCGTCCCTATTGCTGACAACTCCTTTAGGCGCGCGTGGAACACTACGCGCGGTCGACTCTCGGGCCTGGTGCTGATCGGACGGCGAGCTACCCATAACTCGCTGTCCGCAGGCCCGGGTCTACGGTGGCCGGAGTTCGCCTCGCGGCGCCGGAAGTCCCAGGCGTCTCCTGAGGCGGCTGCTGCTGAGAGCGTGAGGGCGACTCCGTTGTTGAGTCTCCCTCACGCGTCCCGCCTCCGCCTTCGCGAGCATTTCTGCTTCGCAGAAGGAGGAGACGACTTCCCATTCCCTCTCGCTCCGTACCATGGCCTGAACCAGGGCAGGGCGCGAGAGGTCGATGCCGCCTATCGCATCCACGAGGACACGGCGTGGCTCCGCCCAAGTGGGGCAGACCTCCAACGTATGCTCCACCGTGTCCTCTGGGCGATCCGCTCAGTGGTAACACCCGGGCGTTTCCTCCCGACTGATTTGATGCAGGAACCTCCTGAAACAACCGTGTCCGGTGAAGACCTGCGTTAGGCGGAAGTTGAGGGCGCCGTGAGGCGTCTCCAGCCACTCCTCAAAGAGGGGCACTACCGCCGCAATGGTGGCGTGCCCAGAGCCCAATAGTCTGACAACCAGTCTTACCAAGGAGTATCGTATTACCCAGTAACTGGGTTGTGGAGGTCAGATAGGCAGTCGCTCCATGTAAAATACTGTTATTCAGCTGCATCCAGTTAGACTGAACTCAACCGACTCCTAGATAGTTGGGAAAAGGCGAGGCAGATTGATTGATTTTTTTTTGATTTTGTCTTTAATAGAATTGTATCGCATTTTCTGCCTAAGGTCTTAGGTATGTTCATTATTGCCAGGGTCTCGGGTGTGATCGAAGAAGTCATTGCGGTACTGGCACAAGCAACTGAAGGAACACGGGTGGATTTTAGTCGGTAAGAGTCTTACACGCCCTCCCACTCCACCCAGAGCGGGAGAAGTTTTTTGATGGTTTTTAACCCTATCAAAATTTTTTGTCGAAAATTAAACACTGAACCCAATTAGTAAAAAAATGCTCCTTACACAAGAGAAGCTCAAAACGTAGGCTTATTCGAGCGAAACTAACTGTACGTACTTGAAACCTCTATGTTTAAAACAATAATTTTTTATAGTTAGAAAAAAACTAAAAAACACACATTTTTTTTTGTTTTTCGTGATCTTCTTAGCAAACACTTTCATTTCATACCCCATACCTTGGGAATGCAAACAAATTAACTAGTCCGCCATATTTGATTTAGAATGACATCACTTCGCTAACCATGCATTGTCATCCAAACTAAACTTGTACGCAAAATTTCAGAAAAACCTGGAAGTAGGTCAAATTTAAATTAGTTAGTTACAAGTAAAGCTTATTTTAGATTTACTAGTAAATAACTAACACACAAACACACTTATTAATACACATATGTAGGGTGTTAAAAAATGTACTCTCGAAACTTTAAGGAATGCATTGGACCATCGAACTGAATGACTTTTACTATGGGACCAACTTTGAAATTGCGAAAAAAAAATCAGCTATTGCCTTCATTTATGTTCGCAAAACTCGTCAAAATGTACGGAACAGCTGATTCTTTTTTCGCGATTTCAAAGTTGGTCCCATAGTAAAAGTTATTCAGTTCGATAGTCCAAAGCACTCCTTAAAGTTTAGAGAGTTAATTTTTTAACACCTTATACAGAGTGTAACGACTGTATGGATCAGAATGTTGGGCAGTGAAGAAGACTAATGAAAAAAAATTGCATGTGGCGGAGATAAGAATGTTGAGATGGATGTGTGGAGTAACGAGAATTGATAAGGTGAGTGAATGAGTGAGTGAGTATGAGTGAGTAGTGAGTGAAAGAAAAGGGATTAGTGAAAGCGTGACGGCTGACAGGACAGAATGGAAGAAAAAATCGTGTTGCGCCGACCCCAAGTAACATGGGACAAGGGCAGGAAGATGATGAGTATAGGTGTGTTGAACAATAATCGTCACCAAAGGACTAAAAACTCCCCAGAAACGTTTTCAAAGCCAGACACTTAAGCCTTACGCAGTCTAAATTAAGGACCCAAACAAACGACAAACCATTTTATTCCATGCATAATATAGAGCACAATATGTCTGGTTTCTGAACGCAGCTCTTTGGAGCCATGACTGCTGCAGCCAAACGGAAAATGTAACTGCTTGCGAATGAAAGCAGTACCAAAAGGCTGTCGCTTGCAATGCATGCCTTGATAATATTGTATGAGGCATGTTTTAGTTAATTCTGGAAGAGGTGTGGTATTACGGGATTGTATTGTGGCTGCAGTCTGCGAATTCCAAATGCGTTGGTCGTGTGGTAACAGCCGCAACTTACAAGTTGTAGGTCGTGAGGTCAAACCCAGGGAGGCGCTTTACTTTGTGTAAGTTATTTTATCACCACTGCTCTCAAAACGGTGAAGGAAAACATCTTGAGGAAACTGGCTTGTTCTAGAACCAAAAATTTGAAGGCATGTGACATCTACGAATCGTGGTGGATTATGGCCCATAGTGAGGCCTGTGCCCTAGCAGTGGGACATTAAAAGGATGATGATGATGATGATGATGGTCGTGTGACAAAACCCAGGACTCATCTGAGGCTCTTGGCAAAGTCAATCAGCGATAGCGATTGTTGAAATGACAAAATAGTCACGTGACATTTCGATTACGCTTGTCAATCCCATAAATTTTTGACTTTAAGACAATCGCTATCGCCACACTTTTGCGTATAGAGTAACTTGTCTGGAGCCTCTGTGTGGCTTTTAGGTTCAATAGTTTATGTCCTACTACCATAGTCCAACAGCTATGCCAGTGGAACTATGTATCTATTATCTAACAGCACAAAACATTCATTAAAATAGGCCTAATTTATAAAAAAATCTAACCATAAATGATTAAAAATACTGATTAGCAGTTTCTTAATTCGAAATCTCCATCATACTATAATATTGTAAATGTGAATGTAAGTTTGTATGTTACGCTTTCACGCGAAAACTACTTAACCGATCATCATGAAACTTTGTACACATATTCTTGGAGGTATTAGAAGTAACATAGGATACTATTTATATTAAAAAAAAATATGAAAGATACATAAACGCGGGTGAAACCGCGGGCACAGCTAGTATATGTTTTGAATTAAGACTTTATTGATTTTTTATTCATAAAAGTAGAATAACTAGGGATTGCTTGCTTGAGATTTCGAATATTGCTTTTTTTCACTAAGGGGGTATCTCACCATAAAAAAAGCTGATTACCCCATAGCTATCGCCTATGAACGGCAAGTCAAGACAAACAACCGACGTCATCCATCACGATATTACATGGAGCGTCGACTTGGCCCGCGGATGATTCTACTACGCAAATATTTGACGACGGCTCAGGGGATGCGCGCATGCACGTTGTTGAAGACGATACGGTATTGGTGACTTAGGTTACGGCTAGCTTTTGTTTGCTGAAGTAAAACAGCTTTAAAAAACTGGTTACTGTCAGCCTGCATCATACCACAGCTGGGCAAATGCCCCATGACTTCCAGCTTTTTTGATCCAGGGCTTGTTTGGACCCCTCCCGCTTCACCTAGAGCGGGAGAAGTCATTGGATGATTTCCCAAACCCACAAAAAAGAAGTGCTTATCTGTACCAGCAACTGTCTTCGTGCCTCGGAAAGCACGTTAAGCCGTTGGTCCTGGCTGTCAATTGTGGATCTTTGACAGTCTGTCGTTACGGGTCGTCAGAAGCCCGAAAGTCTGACATCCAGTCTTACCAAGGGGTATCGTATTACCCAGTAACTGGGTTGTGGAGTAGATAGGCAGTTGCTCCACGTAAAATACTGGTATTCAGCTGCATCTGGTTAGACTGGAAGCCGACCTCAAGATAGTTGGGAAAAGGCTAGGCAGATTGATTGTGGACCAGCAGCTCGTTGCACCATCTTCTACGGGATCTGCAGCGATGCTTTCTGATTGTGTCGGGGCTAAAAATGAGTGGTTTTATCACGCCAGTTACAGTACTAGCGTGAAAGACTTCAAGATTTACTTTACATATGTTGTACTTACGTAGATATTAAATCTCGGTTGTGTTACTTTTATCACTCATATACTATTTAAAGATTTATATATCCAAATGCCTACTTGAGACTTCACGTGTGCTGGCTTTTACATCGGCCAAAGGTTAAGGTTGACCATACAACGTAGTAATGTTGTCAGTCTTTTGATCACTTTTACGGTCGACAGCGATATGTAGGAATCTTTTGACGCCATATTTTAAGTTTTATTAGATAAGAGTTTTAGTTTTAACTAAGTATAATTAAGTATGAAAATAGTATTTAATAAGCTAATTAATAGTTAAAATACTGTGTCTCTTCCATAACACCTAAATAAATCGTGTTACAGTGGTAACAGCCAGACTGTTCGTTCCCCTGTTAGCCTGTCTACAAATTTCGTTGATCCCCTTTCTTAAGCTATGTTCCATTACTATAGTTTGAGCATATTTTACAGACAAAATAAGCTGGTGCTGACTAAAATAAACGTCTAGTAATTTGTAAACAAAACTAATTTTCTTTCTATCGAACTTATTACTAACAAAGTTACGCTTTCGACAAGCCTGAGGAAACTCATTATTTTGATAATGTTTGTTGAAGGAATTTGTAGTCAAGAGAAAACCTAAAACATTTAGTCAAGTTTCTGTAATCCCTAATAATAATTGTATATTTTTAGTTTCCATGGCCCGCAGGCGATGCATGATTATACTACACAAAGTTGGTCCCCATATAGTTTTTGTTTATTCTTCAAGGTTAAGGAAGGCATCTACCTAATCGGTAACAAGTATATTTTGATTTTCAGAAATTAAGTAAAGAGTTCAATTACTAAAGCATTTTTTAAGTTCTTTAGACGCGTTGGGCAGTTTTGAGATGGGGAAAAACAATTGAACTCGCGCGCCACTGACATCGCTACGCGACGTTTTGTTGTTTTCACTTCTGACGGTACTCCCGGAGTGCCAGGTTTTTTATTAGAGATGGGTTTGCTCTTTACTCTAGTCTATGTCAGAGGTGACAGAGACATAGTTGACAATGGAGCGAGTCTACCCAGAAGAAGCCTGTCCACTCTAACTTTGAAGAGATTAGGGTTGTATGCGTTGTAGGGAAACACCGACTCAGGTAGAGAGTTCCACTTATTTGCTGTGCGCATTATGAAAGACGTTTAGAAACGCTTAATGCGAATTGGTGGAATAGCACCAAGGTAGGTAAGGTAACTTGCTGTGCGTCTAGAAGTCCGATGGTAGAAGGGGGCCGGTGGGCAACTAGCAAAAGCGTTTGAGAAACATAACTTTAAAAAAAAAACAATTATTAACTATGAAGTAGAAAATTTCTTAAAAAGTGATGTATCTATATTCATTTAATAGTTAGCTCGATACAAATAATAGTGAGTTGCTATCAAAGCAAATATTCTGCCATTTAGATCACAATAACTCTATTTATTAGAGATGCCACACACTCCACATTAATTACACTGAAGCCATACAAAATAACATTTTAAACTATTCAATTTTACCGTCAAGTTGATTCAGGGCACTTATAACAAAGAAATTATTTATCTAACCCCTCGAAGCCGGCGTGAATAAACAGAAACCCATTTCTCGAATGCTAAAATAAACCGATTTAGAAAAAATGCTGTAATGGAGTTGACAGATGTAGCTGTCATTCTTCCCTGTTATTGTTTTACGGTTTACGGGATGTCAAGGGACTTTTTAAAAGGTTTCCATTGAGTATTTAAATATGGGGTTTTTGGCAGATAATATGGCTCACTAGAAATATATGTTCGAGAAAAACCGACAAGAATCAATGGGTTAAGTGTCGTTCTATCGACGGTTGTCGAAATGCCAAAAAACTTTTTTACTTTGAATAGGCTCGCGCTATAACACTAACTCACCTGCTGGTGAGCGATGATGTGGTCGACTTTGGAGCACGCTTGCCTAGAAGTAACTTTTCCCAACTATATTGAGGTCGGGTTCCAGTCTAACCGGATGCAGCTGAATACCAGTATTTTACATGGAGCGACCGCCTATCTGATCTCCACAACCCAGTTACTGGGTAATACGATACCCCTTGGTAAGACTGGTTGTCACACTTTCGTGCTTCTGAAGACCCGTAACGACTATCTAAGATCCACGATTGACAGCCGAGATCAACGGCTTAACATACTTACCGAGGCATGGAGGAGTCTCGGTATGTAAAGATGGTCACCCATTCATGGATCAACCCCGGCAAGCGTAGCTTAACCTGATGGATCGACCCGTGTGGCTGTTATTACTTTAGCTACGAGAGGTATCTGTAAACACAAATTTAGAATGTGGTATTGACCACGCACGAGACATTTCGTAAGCGCTTGGTAAAAATTGCATTGCTACGTATTACTTTATTTGAGTGCTGATAATAACTGATCATCAGGTCTGCGCACACAATTTTCAGGTTTCTGTATTTGTTTTATTTAGAAAAATAAAAGTAGGTACTGTAGAAGCGTCAAACTCAAGTGAAATTGATTCTATAAATTGGCTGCCACAATAGTGGTATTCAAAAGTAGCTATATAAAAAAAAACATTTTTACAAAAAAAATACAAGCCACTTCCAAAAAAAAAAAAAAATACCAAAAAAAACTGCAAAATAACTTTAATTTCGGAAGTCGGTGTTTATATTTTGTTTCTTCGTTATTTGACACCGACTTCCGAAATTTAAGTTATTTTGCAATTTTTTGTGTTTTTCTTTTTTGGATGTCGGTTGTATTTTTTTTAAAATAGCTTTTTATTTGTCACTTTTTTGTACCCCAGAACTAAAACTAAATATTAAAGTTATACCCGAATGGATAACCCCAATAACATGGAATTTGAACATAATTCGAGACAATCCAAACGTCATCTGTGTATACATATTTTTTGTTTATGTTGATTATTTCAAACAGTGCTGAATCAATTTTAATAAAATTTATATGAGACCACCTCTGAAGTATGACCTACCAAAAAAAAAGAATCATCAAAATCTATTCATATGTGGCGGAGAAATCGCGTGACAAAAATACAAAACAAAAACATACAGACGAATTGAGAACCTCCTCCTTTTTGAATTTGGTTAAAAATAAGGGCTGAATGTTGAAAATATAACAAAACTGCCAATATTAACAACAAAAAAACATGTTTGTCATAGAAATATACAAAAAATAGCTGTACCTACAGTAAATTAACGAACTGCACACAAAAAACAACTGTCAGATTGACGCAAAATTACCCCTTTACAGCCTTCGTTGGTATCAAAATCAAAACGAATGCTTATTAAATAGTAACCGAACACCCCTTTAGTAAAAAAAAATATCAAAAAGTCTGTCTCGTCTCGAATTAACAACATTTTGGGGCGACTTTTGTTACCGGCCGCATTGTCTTGGCCATGGACAATCTGTGGGGTGGAATGCCCTAAAAACTATTTTTGCGTGCCGGACGCATATATAGGCTTAGTGATGTGATGACACCTATCGATATTACCTCCGCCGTAGAAAAAATATTACCGTTTATTTTTTTCACATTAATCTTCCTGTAAAATATAATTTTTCTTTATTCGAATTTAACAGGAATCACAAAACTAAGATGTTTTTAATTTTGTACTAGGAAAACGTAACAACGATAAGCGACAGGTGAGTTTTCTCTGAAATTTTACCTTTCAGCTTGGATGCAAAGACTGGAAATATTAAATTCTCTTCCGCTATATTTATTGAAATTCTGCTTAGAAAGGAACCCTTTAAATGGTCTCACGTTTATGAATTCATGCAAACTAAAGTCTGTCAAAGTGAATTAATAGGTCATTTTGTTTAGTGGACAGTTCTTGTTTTCCTTCCCTTACAATAGTTTTGATGCACTTTAATTTTAGATTATAAATTCAGATTATGATTATCCGAATTACGCAAGTTTTAAAACAACTTATGGCTTTCTGGAAATGAAAGCGTCAATTCAGCGTCTGTTACGCCATCCGCCGTTTAAATCTCAAAACATCGATATCGATAAATCTTAACCCACAGCACTACCAGCTCGGCGGGGATGGGCGCAAATTGATTTTAACACAATAACGAGCGGCTCTGAATGGCGACCCTATTTGTAGGCGACGACGAGTGATCCATCATCCTTGCTGGCTGCCACACAGCTGGTGTGATGTCACAGCTTTATGGTACTTACTGCATGTGTGTGCGGCTCTGCATTTGTTTGTGTACTGTAAATTTGCATCCCAATTCTGTAGAAAAGTTAGAGAAGGTGGAGGTGTTTGCCTAATTATAAGAGAAAATGTAAAATTTATAGAAAGAATAGATATAGTTAATTATTCCAAAGAATTTATAATTGAACTTTGCGCAATTGAAGTTCCTGAATTAAATTGTATATTCATAGGGTTATATAGACCCGACCACCATATAAATATATTTTACGAACAAATGAGAAAGCTTTTAAATAGACTAAATACTAGAGATAAAAATAAATATATCATATTTGGTGGAGATTTTAATATTAATATACTTGAAAATAGTAAACAGTCACAAAACCTTCTTACCTTAATGCGCTCTTATAATCTAAAACAAATAATTCGCGAACCTACACGGATAACAAATAAAACTTCCACTTGCATTGATTTGCTTTTTACAAATTGTAAATTCTTATTAAAGGAAGAATATGTCGAAGATTACGGGCTTTCCGATCACAAATCTATAACCTTGAAATTGAATACCAATTGCTTATATAAAAACAACAACAAAATATGGTATACTCAAAAAAGACTATTTACAGATAAAAACATGATGAACTTTAAAAACGAATTAAGAGAAATTGATTGGGAAATAATTATAAATAAAAATCATAACGTTAACGAAAACTACTTTATATTCATCACAACTATAACACAGCTCTTAGATAAAATAATACCAAAACAAAGAGTGAAAGAAAAATTTAAAAAAGCTAAAGGATGGATGACAAAAGGGTTAAAAATATCATGCAAACATAAAAGGGTATTAAGAATTATACTAAATTAATCTAAAAGCAATATTATAAAAAAATATTACAGAAAATTTAGCAAAACATTAAAACGTAGCATAAAACTTTCAAAGAAAATAGAATATACCAGACAAATGAGTAAGTCAGATAATAAAACTAAAACTATGTGGAATATTATAAATGACAAAACTGGCAAAAGTAAGACAAGGCAATATGAAAATATATCACTAAAAGTAAAAAATAAAACTATTACATGCCCTAAAAAGATATCAAATATATTTAACGACTATTTTGCTACAGTAGGTGAAACAAAAATGGATACAAATACAAATATTCCCTTAAAAACGGGACGTCCAGTAATAAACGCACCAACTACATCAATGTACCTACGCCCAGTAAACCAAAAAGAAATACTTAATATAATTAAAATAACAAAAAATAAGCATAGCTGCGGAATAGACGACATACCCCCTATATTATTAAAAAGATGTGCAGAAGAATTGTCGGTTCCACTCACATTCTTAATAAACCAGAGCTTTGAGTTAGGAGAATTTCCCGACTTACTAAAAATTTCCCTAGTAAAACCCATACACAAAAAAGAAGATATTCACACCCCTAGTAATTATAGACCCATAGCGTTGTTGCCGACCTTTTCAAAGATTTTTGAAAAGGCTATGTGTAACAGATTAAATCTTTTCTTAGAAAAATACAATATTCTTGATGACTGTCAAAATGGTTTTAGGAAGACAAGATCCACAACAGGTGCAGTTTACAAATATGTCCAAACAGCTCTCCAACAAATAAATGACAAAAAGTATGCATTAGGGCTGCTACTCGATATGTCAAAAGCCTTTGATAAAGTATCATATACCATATTACTGGCAAAACTTCACGGTTCAGGTATACGTGGCCCTGCCTACAATTGGTTTAAATCATATTTGAGCGAGAGGAAACAAATAGTCCAGGTTGAAGACCACAATATTAAAAATAGGGAGAAAATAATAGTTCGATCCCAGATGAGAAATCTCACATGCTCCATACCTCAAGGCAGCGTTCTAGGCTGCACATTATTCTTAATATACGTAAATGACCTCCCAAAAATTCTAAATAAACAAACTACATTACCAGTACTATTTGCCGATGATATCTCCATACTTGTGAAATGTGACAAAAATTGTGATCCAAGTGCAATCTTGCAAAATACTCTCCAGACAGTAACACTTTGGCTACATGATCACAATTTAGAAATAAACTGTAATAAAACAAAAATGATACAATTTAGATCGTATAAAACCCCTCCCCTTCAAAGTGCGAATGTAATTTTTAATGACACCCCTATAGAATCAGTAACTACATTTAACTTACTCGGAATAAACATAGACACACATCTCAATTGGAAAAAGCACATAGAAACAGTGAAATCTAAATTGTCTTCATTTACCTACGCCTTGTTTCAACTTAAGTTCAGCACAAACACAGAAACAGCACTATCGGCATACTACGCCTACGCATACTCGTGGCTAAGATATGGAGTGATGTTATGGGGAAACAGCGTTAACGCAGGTGAAGTATTTATAATTCAAAAAAAATGTGTTAGAATACTGGCCCATATTGACAATACCCAAAGCTGTAAACCATATTTTGTTAAATTAAAACTCCTAACTTTGCCTTCTATATATATACACGACCTTTGCATATTTGTATTTAAAAATAGCAACATTTTTCCAAAAACAAAAGATATTCATAGCTTAAACACACGCCATAAAAATAGTTTACATCTTCCACCCTCTCGGATCAAAATGCTTTACCATAGTCCATATTACATGGCAGCAAAAATTTTCAATAAATTACCGAAACATATAAAAGACGAACTCATATTCAATAAATTTAACCGAAAATTAAAAGAATACCTAATACAAAAATGCTTTTACTCGGTCGCAGAATACCTACAATAAAATCTATAGCAATAATTATAATTATAGAGAGGTAAAATTTTTGGTTGTAAGTTTGTGAGTTTGTATGTGGTGGCAGATCTCTGTAACTACTGAACCGATTTTGAAAGTTCTTTCACCAGTTGAAAGTTGTATTGTTGGTGTCAAAGTCAATGTTTTTGAAATTCACGCGGATGAGGTCGCTGGCAGGGTGCTAGTATTTGGTAAAATAAATGTACATACCTAGTCTTAAATAATAATAATAAAGCAAATCCCAAAGTATAAAAAGTAACAAATTAAATCTAAAACATTCCATAATATCTAAACCATTTCATGCATTATAAAATCATAAAACTAAATAAAAAATCTACAAAATACCCTATTTATTCCAATTATATATTTAAATTATCAATTCAGAAATAGCAATAATAATTCAGTAATAACAACAATAATTCGATAATAACAATAGCAATAGTAGTAAGTTAATAATAACAAAAATAATTAAATTGTTACAGTAATTGTTCAAAGAATTAATACTCGTAATTCATTCTAACTATAGACATTGCAGTTCAATTAGTGAATTTAAATTGACCAAAATATTATAGTCTAAGGTAATGATTAGTAATTAAAGATTAGGATAAATATATATATACATAATCTTACTATTATATTATGTTATTATTATGATGTAAAAATTATTATTATGTTGCCGTGCCCAAACCGGGTTTTATGTTGGAACTTACTTACATATTTTCACAACTAAATGGAACACATGAATGCAATAAAGAGATTTGATTTGATTTGGTTTTCGAGAAACTTTACCAGTTTATTAGAGAAACAATCTCTGCTTCTTACTCAAAAAATAAGTTGTAATTAGAACCTCTTTAGGAACATTATCTAATCGTTTTTTTTTCATTCACATCTGTATACTATAATGCATAATATATCCAACGCTGCAAGCTGCTGTAAAATCCAGTTAGCAATGGTAGCGAAGTTGATAGAGCCCAGCGGAGGTCCTAGGCCGGGCTCCTCGCTTCTGAGCATCTTCGCTAAGCCCTAAAAGACATGACAGTTCTGAAAGGAATATGGATTGATTTAGGTTAGAGATTAAGCTTATTTATAATACACTCTCGGTTTGCGTTTACCGAGCTGTTTCTTATGATTTGAAACAAACGTATGTTTATAAAGTAACAATATATTTTTGTCATGCATGCTATAGAATCACATGAAATATTTCCAACAACTTTTGGGTATCTAAGTATATAACTATATTTATTTTGAGTCAGTGTTGTCAGCAATCGCTGTACTGATAGTCGTGTCAGCTAACGGCCTCGACCAACACTTCAGGAGGCTCTCGTAAGGCGGTTGGATCTAGAGCTGGATTGAGAAACTGGTACTCCAGGATACGGCTCGTATTGTGAGGAGGTCTGACTGCCGGCGGCTTGGATCCTGTTCCCGATACCGGTGGGATACTAAATAGGTACATATTTTTAAAATTTTATTGAAATAAGTATTTAAAAAGTAATTTACATCTTCATCTTTTCATACAGAACTCGTGGAGCTCGTGGCTAAAGTAATAACAGCCGCTTGGGTCAATCCATCAAATTAAGCTACGCTTGCCGGGGTTGGTCCGTGGATGGGTGACCATCTTTACATACCGAGACTCCTCCGTGCCTCAGAAAGCACGTTAAGCCGTTGGTCCTGGCTGTCAATCGTGGATCTTCGACAGTCGTTACGGGTCGTCAGAAGCACGAAAGTCTGACATCCAGTCTTACCAAGGGGTATCGTATTACCCAGTAACTGGGTTGTGGAGGTCAGATAGGCAGTCGCTGCATGTAAAATACTGGTATTCAGCTGCATCCGGTAAGACTGAAGGCCCCCCAAGATAGGTGGGAAAAGGCGCGCGTAGATGATCTTTTCATACAGAAAAGGTATGAGCATTGATCACCACGCGTGCGAGTTGGCGATTTCAAAATTGCCTAATACGGTCTTACCTATAAGGACTAATTATGATTCCAAGTTTCTTCACGATGAACGTAAACCGTAAAAGTTTCAATAATCAGAGGCTCAGTTCTTTGAAAATATATTTATGTATACCTACTGTCGTAAGATTTTCAATATCAGGCAAAATATCAAAGTACCGAACTCACCCAGGTACCACGTTTTTTCTTTGTAACTATCAATGGTTATTAAATTCCTTACATCTAATAGAAAGAAGATAACATTTCATATTTATTTTTATTATGTTTTCTATGATAGATAGGTTTGGCAAATATTTTTTACGAAATTCTAAATATATGATGTAAATAATATTATTTGAAAAATATTTACTACAGATTTATAAACATTGTTTTTTGATACTTTTGATTTATAAAAATATAATTTTGTACTACCATCTCATGAATATTAACCTTCTTTATTTACAACAGCATATAACTACAATATAACGCATACACAACTAAACTAATAAAATATCTTAATAGGTAGGTATATATACAAACTGATAGATTGTAATTATATGTACAAACGAGTATGAAAATAATTAATTGTGCATCAAAAAAATTATCCACATCGTTGTCAATGGGCATAGTTCTCAAAAAGCTGGTAGAGCGCACGCACGAGAAGACTGCTCGCGGTCGAAATCAGAACTTAACGCTAATGCTAAAGTATGCTAATGACTATAACTTAGTACATTTATTATACCCAGGTAGTTTATTCTTTCAATTACAATTTCAGTTACTTAATATCGTTTTTAAATAAATGACGGAAATAGATTTACTTTGGCAGGCCTGCAATTTGAAGAAGCGCTACCATCCGCGCGCAAACTTATCGAGCACGCACTCTAGCATTGCCAAACATTGCAATAGTAATGCTAATACTAGAAATGGTCATGCTACGCCTGCTGGCCAAAGACAAGTCCAGTTGCCCAGTTGCTCTCTGGTCACGTGAAGAGTCAACTATAATACAATATAACTTTTTTAAGCTTTTATAAAATACTTTTTTCCGCGATTTTGCGCTTGTCTCACAGCAACCAAGCATTTTTCTGGAAAAAAAGGCTAAGCGATGTGTAGCTTTCTTTCAGAGTAACTTTTGCGCTTTCATAGATTTTTGCTTCCATAGGGGGATAAACATAACAACAAACAAACAATTTTATTTCATTATAATACCTGGATTTATAACCGACTTCATAAAGGAGGTTCTCAATTCGTCTGCATGTTCTTTTTTGTATTTTGTTACGCGATTACTCCACCACTTGTGAATAGATTTTGATGATTCTTTTTTTTTTGTAGGTCATACTTCAGAGGTGGTCCCTTAGAAATTTGATCGAAATTGATTCAACGCTTTTTGAATAAATCAACAAAAACAAAAAATATGCAGAGATGACGTTTTTACTCCAATTGCTCCAATTATGTTAAAATTACATGTTATTGCAATTATTGTCAATACGGGCATACATTTTGTATTTTGTTTTTGTTCTGAGCTACAATATAAATTTAAATTTAAAAATAAATAACATGTTTTTGAATGTTACGGTGCGTCAAAGGATTTTCATGTTGCTCCACAAAAAAATACTTCGGTGCGGACGCACCATTATTAAATTGTATTTGCTACAGCATATTATTTATCGTACCCTAAATGTTATCATCCAAATGCATTGATTGTTTAACTTAATTACCGAAGCATTCGCAACAGAACCTGAATAGAATTCAAACAACTGTGTTTATTGAGGATTCAGATCATTTACAGCTAAGAGGATTATCTAAGCTGACTTGGTGTTGATACTTCAACTGATGCAATTAGTATTTACATACGTATCTTACTGATCACAGCTGGGTTGAGCTGATATGGCAGTGTGGTATGGGTTCCAATATCGAATGTCGAATGAGTTCCTATGTATATGTGATAGGATGCGGTAGTGCTTCTATGACAGTGTATAATTTTATTAGTTTTTCCTTGTAGCTTCATTTGTTTTTATTAGCAAGTATTCTTGGATTGCAAGAATATTTTTAGCTGCCATGTTTTACTACAGCTACCATGTTGGTTTATATTAATGATGCCATCTCGTACCTACATTATTGCGGTCCAATAATAGAATCTTAAAAATGTATTATTGGTGAATTAATCTTAACCTTTTTGAAGTACTAATTTGCATACCATAACCAGCCTGATTAAGTTCCCACTGCTAGATAATCCACCACGCGGGTCCATTGCGGGTTGGTGGATGTCACATGTCTTCAAATTTTTTGTTCTAAGACATGCCTGGAAACGCTTTTCCTTCACCGTTTTGAGAGCGTTTTCAAAAATGGTGATGAAATAAAATACTCAAAGTAAGGCGTCTCTCAGACTTTTACTGACTAAAACCCACCCCTGTTCCTTCCTTGCCTGAGTGCTCAGGGGCGCGGTAACTCTGTTTCGAATTTATCCGCGACCCCTTGGCATGCATACATCGGCCATGACGGACCCCGTCCTGATTCACTGACATCTCTTTGAGGCGCGCGTGGAACACTACGTCTGACCCGTTCCACCTCCTCCTTCGCGAGCATTACTGCTTCGCAGAAGGAGGACACTGCTTCCCATTCCTTCTCACTCCGTACCATGGCCTGGACCAGGGCCGGGCGCGAGAGGTCGCTGTCGCCGAAAGGAGCCTGCCCTTTTTTTTTTTGGAGGGGTGGAAAATCATGCAATGACTTCTCCCGCTCTGGATGAAGCGGGAGGGCGTGTCAGACTCTTACTAACTAAAACCCACCCCTGTTCCTTCCCTGCCTGAGTGCCCAGGGGTGCGGTAACTCATTTTCAGAATTTATCCGCTACCCCTAGGCATGCAGGCACCGGCCACGATGGGCCCCGTCAGTGGTGGCTGACAACATCTCTTTGAGGCGCGCGTGGAACACTACGCGCCGTCGACTCACGGGCCTGGTGCTGATCGGACGGCGAACTACCCACTGCTCACCGTCCGCAGGCCCGGGAAAGGTACCTGCCTGGGTTCGCATTCGAACCCATGTTCAATTACTTGTAAGTCGCGGTCCTTAGGTACCACTGGGCCACCACTGCTCCCAGTCCTGGTCGTAGCGTGCGTAAGCACTTTATAAAGAGTAAATTAGGAAGTCATAAACATAACTAGAAGAAATCAAACACTACCACTAGTAACATTGTTACTAGTCGACAAGGGTATACACAAACTTTAATGATCTACACATTTAACCCGACATTTGCAGCTAATTTTACATTTAACATCGTTGCTATTGTATGATCCTCTAAATCACTATTATTTGTCATCGAAATGTTACTATTTATGTCCGATACACACGTTGTTACAAGGTTACATTTTGTAAATTACCCGTACCACGCTGGCTCACAATGGGACCCCAATACAAGGTCTATTATAAAAACGACCCCCTTTATTATTATGTTACAATTTTAATGACTGCTGTGTGCATGTAACGAATATTTTCTAAGCAATAAATTACTCAACAGAACATGAACTTTGCTCCTGTTCCTTCAAAGTTCAATTTCCATCTTTTGGTTTATGTTTATCGAGTGATTGTCGATGCTGATGTGAAAAAATGTATTCTATGAAATAATATTACTCATTACTTGCACAAAAGACTTCTTTTCTTCGTTCGTAGGTATATTTGAGTAAATAATTATAACGTTCTATTATGATATTCATGAAATAACAAAGAATTAATGAGAAGTTCCGATGCTATCAAGTTTGACGTGCCCTTTAATGCAGGATGTTTTTTTCATTTATATTTGTATTAGTCTATAATTTAGTATTAAAAGATATGTCCTATGTATCTGAAATTTGTGTTCTAATAAACTGTGTACCTAGTAGTTCATTAGGGGCCGATTTCACCATTCGCTCTACAAACTAAGTTTTGCTAAACTAAGCTTAGCGTAAAAATAAAACCCTATAGTAAAAAAGATTATAAAAGATAGACATAATGCTGTCGCGGACTTTTTTTTAGAACTTTAAAAGGAGAACAATTCCGTCATACATATTTTTGCGTAACTTTAACCGTTTACGCAGCGCACGCAAGTGTAGCTCTCAAAAGGTTTTTTTTTCCGTTTTTGCCGCATTTTTTATTGATGTTCTGCTCCTGTTGGTCGCAGCGGGATGTTATATTGCCTATAGCCTTCCTCGATAAATGGACTATTCAATTCAAAAATAATTTATCAATTCGATCCAGTAGTTCCTGAGATTAGCGCGTTCAACCAAACAAACAAACAAACTCTTCAGTTTTATGACAGCGGCTAAACGCGTTTTAGCTCACTTTAACTCGTTTAACTGGGCATTTAGAATTGGTGAAATCGGCCCTAAAACTACTGTTGCAAAATTTTATTGATATGTCAGTTATTCTGAACTTGTTAGTAATTTTCCATTTTGTCAGCAGATGGACAATTGCAGTATTATATTTATTACGACACACAGGTGTAAGTACCTAAATACCTCCTGTTGCTACCTTAATAATTAATCCGTAAATCACCCATTACGATACCCAGAGGGTACTGACGGGATGGTCTATATAAATGTTGCATTAATTTTCGGTTCAAGTAACGTAAGCTGCTGACGTATCTCTATGGCAACACAGACAGACAAAAAATTGGTAATTGAATTTGGAACCTCTTTAATTTTAGCCTAACCCTCGTTGCATTAATCCAGAGAGTACAGAGGCGCCAAATTGGCCACTACCAGAGAAGGCATTATCAATAAATTTCTTTCCATACAAACCAAGCGTGTCAGTGAGTATAACCGATTAGTGAGTAAGATCCCAGAGCCACAACACGTTCTTTATTTAGTGTTTTTTTTTTTACTATTGATAGGTAGGTACGCGTTTGATCACTATCTCACCTGATGGCAAGTCTGTGATGGTTTGGGAGGGTGCTATTCACCTTAGTTGGTTTTAAAATATGATCTACATTGTAAGCATAAAAAAAATAACTATTTGAATATTGCGAGGGCACGAATATTATTAATAACTAGCTTTTAGCTGCTGAGCTATCGAGGCCTATCCTGCAGGAACCATGCATTTTCTGGGATTAAAAGTAGCCTATGACACTCAGAGATACTTTACCAATCTATGAGTAATTGCATTTTGGTATTCAGATCTATATGGCAAACATATACTTAGACAAACAATCAGTTTTATCTCTTTTTAATAGCACTATTAGTTTAGATTCCAGAGTCTGTCTCACGAGAGAAGTCCCGCGGCAATAAATGGAACTAATTCTATTTTATAGAGGTTAGCGTCTTTGCGACTTCTTTCATGAGATAGTCACTGTCGGCACAGCCGTTCCATGCTCTGTGTATCAATCTGAATATAACGAGTCGACGTCATAAGGGTTGCGGTATCTACCGCTGATTAAATTCGGGATAATCCCTTACCCCAAACGTGACGCAAGATTATTGTCACTCCATTAATCCTTCGCCTGTTTAATTAGATTACTAATGTTTTGTGCGGACCTCGGGATCTATAGTTCGGCAGTTGGATTACTAATGTTTTGTGCGAACCTCTGGATCTATAGTTCGGCTGTTGGATTACGCGATTTGGAGTAAATTTTGAATTCCGTGATTGATGTGGGGACTTCAATGTTTTGGAGTTCAGGATCCGATTGGTTTGTAATTATGATATTTAAATCAATGACATTAAAATAGGCTCTAGTGCACGGAATGTTGAAATAAAAATCTTAAGATTTTTAGAAGTATAATGGTACACTAATACTGAAATAAATTCATATATACTTATTCATACTCAGATGAACCCTCTAAATGTAGAAATAAATAACATACAAACGATGTTTTCCCTTCTTCCAATGACAACTTTGGCAACAATGCAAAGACGAAACCTCCTACTAGCAGAAAAATGTTAATAAAAGCGAACGATCCTAGTGTGCTCTGGCTCCAATTCCTATATCAAATAACCATTTTCGTATATTCATGTAATAAGACATATCCTATAGATACAATAGCATGAGGGGACGACTCAAAGAAATTAGCAATACGCCCTTGTGTATTAGTAATATTAATACACGAATCTATTTGGGGGATGCAATCAATAGGGATCTATTGATCGCGTCCCCAACTTTTTTTGTGGTTGTATAGTATAGTTTACCCCATGGCTTAGTTGACGGAATGGTGAAAAGTAACGTCAGAATTGATGTTTTAGATTTTGCAGTTATTTTTTAGACGTGATGATGGCGGTAGTCCTACTTTGCGAATTTGCAGAAACCTGTCAATCCACATTATTATCTGCCGGGGCACTTGTAAATGGAATATTCATTACGAGAAAGAAACCTACATAAAGACGTTCTAACTATCCCACGTACTTCTTCTTCTTACCGTGTCGATGGCAAATTTAATATCTAAATATTAAACATGTCCCAGTATTTTAGAATCCCACTAAAAATTAAACTTCTTTTAACCCTTTCAACTTTTCCGACAACAATCATATCTTCCGAATATCTTGTGGAACAACACTTAACATAGTTTCAAGTGTAATAGTGTAGTACATTATGGTGGAACATTGCCACCAAACAATAAAAACGGAAAGGCTCTTCGCTTTATTTGTGATAATGAACTCTTGCCAGCGACGGGGTGGGAAAAAAGTACTAACTGTAGATGTAGAAACTTGGTGGAAGTGCTCTGGGACATGGTATCTTTTGAAGATGATTTTAAACGACGTTGTTAGAATTTAAAGGGGCTTTGGAGTAACTGACATTTTATCAGCGATTCATCGTCATCATTTCAGCCGAAAGATGTCTACTGCTGGACCTTTGCCTTCCCCAAGTGTCATCACAACAACCGGTCCTGGGCGACTCGCATCCATCGGATTCCCACGACCTTCACTAGGTCCCATCACCTTGTATCAGCGATTACGCTTGTCGAAATTCCTCATTTTTTCGGATTAGATCGTAACGTGTCGCAGACGTAAGTCAATCACACACATTTTTTGTCTTTTTGACCACCGTGATAAAATGTCCCTTTGCCTAGGCCTTCTTGTGAGATTCTATATCAAAATAAAGAACACTTAACTCTAATCATACGAGTAGGTACCTAGTACATGCTTTTGGTTTGCAAGTTATAGGGAGGAAAATATTGATAGCACAAGTCTCATTAGTAACAACTGACATCTGTGTATATGCATAAAATATTTTTTTCTTATTTGTATACCTATTTCGAATATACTCACACCTGAACGGATCTTTTAAAGTGTCTTTTATGACCATCCCTTTCTTTCTTAGCCAGATTCGTTTCTCATCTTTTTAAAGTATTCAGAAGTGATTATAGGCCCAGTCCCTGGCCAACATCAACAGTGATTCTTCACAATATAACCCTTCCATGCGTCCGTTACCCCCATCATCCAGCCCAGTTCTACATCCAGGACAGGCACAGCCAGGAACCGAGCTGTTTGATACAATTTATGTGGCGCGCTGTCGACGCTAATTGGTCGTGAGGACGCCTCATGCGCAAACATTGCCTTTTGATTGCACACTTACACCGCCATTGCTCCGTTAGATCCTGCTATGTGATGGATTCTTGTATCTGCTTTTATTTTTTAATTATTTTTGATATTGTTGTTGGGTTTATTGGTAATTGATTGGTTGGTGATTGAAGATATGTATTATGAGGTTTTACCATAATTCCTTCATCATCAATATTTCTTGGTCATTCTCCTTTATTAGTGGTTACTATGTTTATATGAAGTACCATGGTTTATTGGGTGGATTTCCATGACAGAAAACTTAACTGACAGATTTAAACCATGACCGCTTCTTCATCTCAATGTGTTTAAAGTCTACACTTCTTAACTCATCATACTTTCCCTATTACATATAATTAGTTTAGCAAATTATGCATGTAAAACAATATATCTACTTACAATTTAAGCAAGTAAGTAGTTATGTAAGTCATAAAGAAAAAAAGACACAGAAGGGCGCAGTTACAAACAAAGTACCTATACCTAAATGAACGACAATTAATGAGAGCAGGAACACTATTCACTACGCGATTGTTAGCAATGTTTTATTTGTTCTCGAATGCGACTGAACAAAATACCTAGTACAAATAAAGTTATAAACGCGTGTCTACAAGATACAAATAATTATGTTTATTTGTTAGCAAGTTGATGATAATGTTGACAAAGGCTAAAGGGATTGTTTCTACGATGATGATGATTTGAAATTTAAAGACAAAAACAAGGCTTTGTTAGAAGAACAAAAAATGACAAAAAAACAGTGATTGTAGAAAATGAGAGACAATTAAAATCAGAGTAACTTTATTTTAACGTCGACAAAGGTATTTAAGGATTTTTAGATAAAGAGGTTTTCAATGCTCTTGTAGACACAATAAATCTACATAAGTTTGATGACGAATTTTAAGTAGTAGTGTCTGTAGAAGAAGCAGTAAATCCTAAAAACGTAAATAACACAAACGCCAATACAACATGCGTGCAAACAGACGCACGTTGAACACCCACCTTTAAGCAACACTCCTTGGTTTTTGCCAACGTTTTAACGTAATTTATCGTTGTTTCTTTTTCTGTACCGTTTCTGTTTATTCGTATCTCCCTCACGTAGGTCAGTGCATTTGTTATGTTGCTAATGCCGAGTCTTTTTACTTCCAGGTATGTAGCAGCTTTGTGATTTTCTTGCTTGATGGATGTTGAGGTTGGTATTTTTAATGTCTACTTTGTGCAAGCGTAAAATTTGTTATGTTGGTTACTAGGAGAGTTACTTTTAGATACGAGTTGCAAACTTCAAAACGGCAAATTTTAAGTTGATTGAAAATTTGAATATTATGCTTTTGGTTATCATAAGCGTCGTAAAATATGGAAAGATATATTAAATAAACAAAGTTAAATTACATATATATAGATATATTTAGTAGCAATATAAAGATAGACAGAATAATATGCTTTACTATACACCAACAATGCTCATGCTTTCTTGTGACATATTATAAAATATATTGAAACTAACATTAATCCATTAGAAAAGCATGACAATTGGATTATAGAGGCAATATTTCTTCATAACTTTACATTGCAACTTTTTAAAAAGGTTTTATTGATTCATCAACAATGGATCTTTAAATTATAAATTGTAATAATGAACTATGTTCCACTAATCCCTCCGCATCGTTTGTATCATTGAACGTACATATTTGAACAATAGGAATTACCACTAATTAATCGCAACATAATATAGAAACTAATACTCTTGCTATTGATGCGAACGAATGATTCAATAGCTCTCATTACACTTTCAATTGATTGCCATTAAAGTCTGCTCTATTGGAATGTTCAATTGGTAATAATAATCCTCTATACTATATTTCGATCATGGAGGCCAATCTCAACGGAGATTAGCCGAGTGCGCAGGAGATGTTAGTGCACAAGCGTATGCGCAAACAAAGGTGCACTCTGCTCCTTTACTCTTATAGTCCGATGGGACGGCAAAGTGGTAAACTGTGTCTAAGAGCCGATTTCACCAATTCTAAACATCCAGTTTTCGACGTTTAAGCTCGCTTAAACGCGTTTAGACGCTGTCATAAAGCTGAAGAGTCTGTTTGTTTGTTTGATTGAACGCACAAATCTCAGTAACTCCTGGATCGAATTGAAAAAATATTTTTGTGTTGAATAGTCCATTTATCGAGGAAGGCTATTTAACATCACTCTGCGACCAACAGGAGCAAAGCATCAATGAAAAATGTGGCAAAAACGGGAAAAAAATCCTTTTGAGAGCTTCAGTTGCGTGCGCTGCGTAAACGGTTAAAGTTACGCAAACATTATGTATGACGGAATTGTTTTCCTTTTTAAGTTCTAAAAAAAGTCCGTCACAGCTTATCTATCTATCTTTTAAGGTTAACTCACTGTAATATTTTTTTATGGTTTTTATTTTTTACGCTAAGCTTAGTTCAGTAAAACTTAGTTTATGGAGCTAATGATGAAATCGGCTCTAAATATGTAATACATATTAGATGGATTATTATAGGTCAAGCGTGGTTAGAGTCTGAGGCTCTGGCATCAATTCTTAGAAGGAGCTTGATAAGGATTTTGTTACGGTATTGAAAAAAAAGTTTTGATGACAGCTTTAATTTATATTTTTTGCGCTAATAACTACAGAGGAGAGAATTTTATACACAAACCTTCTTGATTTCTCGCTCTATGTATTAATGAAAACCGTATCAAAATCCATAACGTGGTTTAGAAGAAGTAAGCGGATAAACAGACAGAAGCAGACAGACTTTGTTTAATACTATTTAGAGATTTGAAAATGAAATAATAAACACAATAATAGTTAATGCCATACTTGCCATTAGTAATGTTAGTTGGTTATAATTAGTTTAGAGGTAGCTGCTGACCCTATTACAAATCCTCTTGACGTAATCCTTAAAGTCGTATTTTACGACCCAGGGGAGCAATAGGGAGAAAATATAGATCGGCCCTTCTTTGTCGAAAACCACGTAATTTAGAAATAGGATTGCCGAAGCAAACGACAATGAGCAGTCAAAAAACTCAACCATTTCACCAAGTCACAATTAAGTTCGAGATAAGTTAAAAAATTATAAGTTCAGGATGTAAAAACTCAACCTCAGCTAACTTTTTTTTAATACGTAGACGTGTTCAACATACACGTTAAATCACATTAGCTCAGCATAATTACGTAATGCCATAACTAAGTTGGCACCCAGGCGGTTGCTAATTCAAAACCGGACTTAATTTACTAACTGTACGGAACCCGGTGATTGATCGCGCGCCCGCTGCAATTTATAGTTTTAGGGTTCCACTGGTGAGAACGCGCGACAAATTATGAATAATGTCATCGTGTTTGTTTGTAGGTTGATCGATGACGTCATGTTTTTGTATTTTTTTTGGCACGTTATTGTGTTTGTCTTGTATTTGGGGGCAGTTTTCCTTGTTGTAGATACTCATGTAGGATTCTCTGGCTGTCATTTGTAAGGTTACCAAATAAAGTGTTTGGGTTTTTTTACAGTGGGAAATCATTAAATAACTTCTCCCGCTCTGGGTGAAGCGGGAGGGCGTATCAGACTGTTACTGACTAAAACCCACCCCTGTTCCTTCAGTTGCCTGTGCCAGAGCTGCGGTGATTGTGTTTGGGTAGGGATTCGAACTTTTGTCATTTACTTCGCATCACTTTCCAAATTTTCCATTTCCATAGCATCTAAATCACCTTCAGTAAAGTCATCCAGAGCACTGAAATAACCATTATCAGAAGTGGATTATGAATCTAGATAAACCTCGTTCAGTACATACAAAAGTTTTGCTATTTGAAATAGTTTTAAAACAAATACAATCTATACAAGAACTGCTGTACCACAAAAAGCTGTCAAAACAAAACGGGACAAAACAAAAAAATAAATCGTTTTGTCGATACGCGCTAATCCAAATTTGGTTCATGCAAAAAAGCGATGCAGCGCTGTTTCGCCCGTGGGCGCGACATCGTGCGACAAGGCGTCGCTGTATCGTATCGCATGTGGGAGCGACAGTGCGACATCGCCGTAGGCAATCGCGCGACCGTACGACTTTTTCACCATTATTTTTTCACTCACCTGTTCAAAATTTTTGTTGGATATTTTGTGATGCATTTTTATTTTTCGAACGTTTCTCTTGTTTAATGTTTTTTTTTAATTGCAACAATGAGCTGTAGTTTGACTTTATTTAAGCAAACATACGTTCTAAGGAGGATGTGATATTGTATTAAATTCATAATATATACACAACTAAACCAATAACTAACTTAATTATTAAGAATATATTAGATAATATATATTTCCTGATAGCTACGACCTGAGAGTCTTTAAGGGCCTTCTCGTGGTCCAGTGGCGCCCTCATTAGAGTAAAGTTAAAGTAGTAGGCAAAAGTGTCAGAAACGGCCGTTTTTGGCACTTTTGCCTACTACTTTGGATGCGAAACATTTTGAGACCTGTTTTAACAACGTAAAAATTCTTTATCCTCTTTGTAACAAACGTGAAGTTGGATTTTTTAATATTTATTTTCTGTGCTATGCTACGATTTTTTATTCAATGAGGGCGCCACTGGACCGCGAGAAGGGCCTTAAGTCAAGAGTGAATAGGTTACTTCTAGGCAAGCGTGCTCCATCTTCGACCACATCATTGCTTACCATCAGGTGAGACGGTGGTCAAACGCGTGCCAATCAACAACAAAAAAAATATATAAATACAAATTGATAATAATTATGTGTACAAACGCGTATAAAAATAATGTATTCAACGTGGTAATGCTGCCAGCGTTCTGGACACTTTTTCCACTGACAACGATGTGGATGAATTTTTTAACATACCTTGTTGAAACCAAACATACCCCAAATGAGTTTGACAAGTTTCTCTAACTATAGACTCAAAGTTTCGCACAATTTCTTCTTTGACTTCTCATGTAGTCATTCATGTTCCAGGAACCACTTTATAATCTAAACTAAATGTAGGTCAAATGCAGTGACAGTGACATCTAGTTTTGGAGTGGTGGTAATGGTGCAGTCTAGTGAGACATGACCTAGTAACATCAGGAATTACATTCGCAGTAGGTATCAACTTAGTTACATACTCATTGGCGTCCACTTGCCTTATAATATTTAACGATTTCGCAATGTTGCCACACTTATAAATTACGCAAGTTTCAAGTAACCGCATATTAGGTAGATAGGTATCTAAAGTACGTTTTCGTTAAGGGAAAAACCAGAAAAGCTTCCAAAACAAGGGTTTGAAAAGCTTTAACACCCGCGAAGGGTTGCCAACCATCATTTATAACCAGCACTGACGGGATAAGAAATTCTTGTTTGTTTTATCCTTACAGAATGTTGCTTACTTTACGTGAAGTTTACATACTTTTAAAATTCCCGTTACTTGTTTATGGTGACTGTCGATATTTGGCAATTAATCACTGTTTCATTTGCACCATTAAATTGTAGTTTTTTTTATGTTTTTTTTTTTCAATATTGGCAATTTTTTTTTTAATTTGACAATTGGTAGGCTCGTGTTTGTCCACTATCACACCTGAGGTAAGCGATGATGTCGTGGACGTTGTAGCACGCTTGCCTAGAGTAACTTATGCACTTTTGACTTAAATACCTCCAGGTTGCACCTATCGGAAAACACAGCCCGGCAGGGAATTCCACTTCTTAGCTGTACGCACAATGAATGTATTCGAAAATGTTGCTCTTTGATTACCTTTGCACCTTTATATTAATGTTGAGAGCAGTGGTAACCCAGTGGTATTGACCGCAACATACAAGTTGTAGGTCGTGAGTTTAAACCCAGCCAGGCGCTTTACTTTATGTAAATTATTTCATCACCACTGCTCTCAAAACGGTGAAGGAAAACATCGTGAGGAAACCGGCATGTCCTAGAACCAAAAATTTGAAGACATGTGATATCCAATAATCCGCTTTGGACCCGCATGGCGGATTACGGCCTACGAGGGTGTAGGTCACAGAGAGGAGGCCTGTGCCCCAGCAGTGGGGATATTAAAAAGCTGAGATGATGATGATGATGGGAATAGCTCGATACACAAGACGGCCAGTGATTACCAGTCATCCAGCAATATACTCATAATTTTGTAACCTCTTTTATTACTAGCAACTGTAAAAAAAAACCCTACGTTTCCCAGAATTTCGTTGAACTTTAGTTAATACCAACTCCTTGTGAAAAATAAGGTAAAACACTACCGAAATCCATGCGAAAAGATTTAAAAATCCTCTTTGAAACAACTCGAAAACGGAACGTTTGCTAGGTGTGTAAGCGCACACTAATAAGGAGAAGGCAATCCATCAAGCTCCAAGCTTTTTTTCCACTTTTGCGCCAAAAATTGTGGATTCCTTACGTGTTTCTTTTTCCAGTTTCATTTAAACGGTGTTTTCTGTTTCTGTAAATACTCCCAGTAAGTTGATTGATTTCGGTTTGCGGTGATTTTGGGTTTTAAGTTACCTACTCATTTAGTTAACAACAAAAAATACTTTAACAGCGAACGTGCTACCATTAAAAAATGCTGGTTTTCACCTAAGATTTTGCACTGGTACATTCCTTCGATTTGACCCAATTCAGGCGAAGATAAACCAAAAACAAACACACCGTTTCCCATAATTCGCTTATCAGCATAAAAGCCAACAACGTGAGATACGGAGATAGGGGCTGTCGGCTCACCCCACGAGCGAAATGAGCATCCAAACTGATCAAGCGTAAACCAAAATCATTTTTCACACCTGACGCTCTACATTCGAGTTCAAATACACCAATAACACGGTTAAGAACAGCCCTTGGCATATCGAAAGGAATTCATTTCTAATTTTGTCCCCCAATTGTCGTTCCCATGGCGACGGCAGATGATTTATCTCTGGCTTCGAGTTGCCGACTTTCCTATTGTTCTCTACACACACGACCGGATTTAATATATGAAAATTTCTTTTGTTCCGTTTTTAGATATTAAGATTCGCTTTTAGAAGTTTTGATGTAACTCTGTTTGTAGGAATTCAAGTGACAATAGGGCAGAGGGGGTAACAGGAAGGATGTAAGTCTGAAGTTGTCTCAGTAGGACAATTACTTTGTAAGGATTACTAAGATACGCCCAAAGGGGTTAATATCAGGAATTTCTTGTTACCCGTTTACCTCGAGGAATGTTCGTCCAAGAAACAAATCAAGTTTAAACTTCTATCGAAAATCAAATGTTATTCGAAGAATCAAGCAAAATAAAGAGCTTCAGCAAATATGAATAAATAACTTGAGAAAATATTTTGCTAACGCGCATGAAAAGTTTTGTAAAGTCACTGGCCTTAACTCAAATATTAAAGCCAACTTATTATCTTGTTTATACAAAAATGCGAAACCAAAATAAAATATGAGTCCTCAAACCCAGCAAACGAACGAAAAAGTTCAAATCGAAAATCAAATAAAAACATTACAGAATCCCGAGAAACAAACATGAGAATCAGAAGAAAAATACAGAGTGTGTGAATAAGAGAGAACAACAAGACATGTTTACTGGATTCTCTAAAAGTGACAATGCGTCAGCGAGTAGTGACTTTGTGCATCGGACATGAACTAACGTCATCAAAGGGGACAATGAATGGTACAGTGTACCCCTGTTGACAGTCCACCCCTGTCGCGCCGAATTTATTCTGCCAGCCCCTCGTTTTCCGTAAACCTAATAAAGATCAGTGCTATTCAACAGAATGCCGGTTAAGAACTGCGAATCCTTGAAGCCCCCAGATTTTGCTGTGACAAATCTTATTTCAATTTGAAGAAAGGGAAACAAGGAATTTATAATTGAATGATTAGTGTTAAATATTTTGCTCGCCCTTGTATTTTGGCCTTGACTTTGAAGCCGGCTTTCGGAACACCATCCATAATTTATTTTAATGCTTTTGCAGGAACAATTTGTTTTCCTAACTAATGAGCAAGAATAATTGAAGTGTCAATGAATATTGAAATGAAATTGAATCTCAAGTCTAAATGACCTTACCCGGGCCTGCGGACGGCGAGCAGTGGGTAGCTCGCCGTCCGATCAGCACCAGGCCCGTGAATCGACGGCGCGTAGTGTTCCACGCGCGCCACAAACGTGCCTGCATGCCTAGGGGTAGCGAATAAATTTTTAACTTGAGTTACCGCACCCCTGGGCACTCAGGCAGGGAAGGAACAGGGGTGGGTCTTAGTCAGTAAGAATCTGACACGCCCTCCCGTTCCACCCGAACGGGAGAAGTCATTGAATGATTTCCCACCCTACAAAAAAAAAGGTGGGAACTTACTACTCACTAAGCACTGGCAACGAAAACTAAAAAATTAAATTGACGCATGCCTCTTTCTTTTCTGGGGGAATCCTTCAGAGAGTGTGGGATTCTTACCTCACTAAAATTACTTCGGTGATCATCATCAGCACATGGAAGAGGCCCTCTTAAAATACCACTTCCTAACTAGCGAGTTAAGGCACATTTCTGGTGAGACTGTTAAAGGGTCTCACTTGAACCTCGTTGTGTCGTCACAGTTCTGCCGTCTTCTGTGGAATCTCTCAGTTTGCGTTTAAAATCCCCACTCTGAGCTCCTAACATTCCAAAGTCCTGTCTGTATTAAATGAGGCGCCGAGGCGATTGCCTCCCTGACGCCTTCTTCTTCGCCGTCGAGAGGGTCGATCCCATTTGGCGGCCTCCTTCTGGACCGTCACGTTCCCAGAAGAAGGCCATTTTCCTCCTAATCTCGCCGGTCTAGCCTGATCCTGGTGACCAGGATCCGTCGCTTGGAGGCCTAGGCAGGGCACTCCTCGAGCGTGTACTCAAGATGTTTTTTGTCTTCGTTACTTTTTGAGTAACACCTATAAAAGATTGTTTACTTATTCCCTTAATTATGTACAAAAAGACAGCAGATATAAAAAAATAATTAAATAGAAAACACAATTTCTTTAGGTTTTTTCCTCTTTTTGTTTTCACATCATTTGTAAACTTTTGAATTAACTTCGATTGTTTTTGGTTGGTGTTTCTTTGGACAGCTAAAAATTGTTGGCGTATCTATGACAATGAATATAAATTGGTTTCCACTTACCGGACAAGAACAAAGACAAACTTTTGACCAAGGTAAACAAGAAACAGGAAAATAAGAAGCATGTTTCTACCCTTCCGAAGAAAGAAAGATTTTTTTACATATTGAAATGATGAATCTTTGGAGAGCTTTTCACACATGGGCCAACAAGATCATGTACGGAATAGGAACTTTTTCTCAAATGGCACGACCACCAAAACATTGACTGAATAGTACCCCGTTTCACAGCATAAAGAAGGCTATTTAAAACGAAACCCCAAAATGCCGTTATGTCGACGGTAAAAAGCTCACTAAGTCAACTCAAAGCAAATAATGAACTGAACGAATTTTGTAGGCATCTGAAGTTAAAAAGAACCGATGGAGCGTGTCTAACTTGCCGATATTTCTCTATCGTGTCATAATAGTGAGCGTTTGACACTTGGCAGGAAAGCTTACCAACCAAAACGACTAAACTTTCATTGCCTTTTCAATCAAAACTCAATTCTATGTATCCGACCTAACGGGCAGATTAACTTTGAAGAGTTTAGGCCGTTACAATGTCCTGTTATAAATTTTCTGTCAGGTTATGGATGACTGTGGCTCGTGTACTTTTCTTGGTCGATTACAAAAAGGTATAATTACTTTGAACGTTTGTTCTACATTCAGATTATTTTTTATTCAGTTTGTTTTCGACCTACAGGTAAGTACTTTAGTCACACTTTCGACGTAGTTGTTAAACTGAAAATTTTTACATATTTCGTCTGTTAGGCTCGACACCATCTTGGTATCTTGGTATCTTGGTATGATAGCATCTTTTTTGATAGAATATCGTCGGTGAGATAGTTCTATAGACTTATCTACATCATCTTTAAACTCAGTCCCATATTGACATATACCCGTTCGTGTAGCTCCCTCAACTACTCTCTCAGATGCAAGGGGACTCGACGTCAATCAATCATTGCTATCAATTCCTTTCAAACATTATTTGTGTACGAAAAAGGACTTTTATGTGATAGGTTTCAATAGCAATTGTGTGTGTTTATGGTATAGTTTGCGGTATAGTAAAAAGTTGTAGTGAATGCCATGAGTTTTCGCAAGCTACCTGTTTTTTGACTCCATTCAAGTTGTACGTACTCCTTTTACAGTGAAATGTGATGTGGGTTATTTACATGTTTTTAACTGAAAGGTTTTTACAGTCTACTTCAGAAAATGTGTTTGTAAATTCTGTTTCTATCGACTGTTTCATTTTAAAATGTGGCTCAGACTTAGTATTACGATAATGTTCTGTTAATCTAACATGTTAATATTTTTGACCCCATATTTTAAGTTTTATTTA
Source organism: Polia nebulosa (assembly GCA_951329385.1). Classification (NCBI taxonomy): domain Eukaryota; kingdom Metazoa; phylum Arthropoda; class Insecta; order Lepidoptera; family Noctuidae; genus Polia; species Polia nebulosa. Next base: position 8,358,828 of record OX589593.1, on the reverse strand, counting down.
GTTAAGAGTTTTTGTTTTAATTATAGTTAATTCATTCATTCATTTCAGCCCAAAGGCGTCCACTGCTGGACATAGGCCGCCCCCAAGTGTCGCCACAATAACCGCCTCAAAATGAGATGCTTAACAATTATAGTTACCTAAGTATTTTATAAGATTTTAAATAATATGTAGTCATCATCAACCTTTTAATGTCCCCACTGCTGGGGCATAGGCCTCCTCTCTGTGAGAGGTTGTGGGACATAACCCACCACGCAGGCCCAATGCGGTTTGGTGGATGTTACATGTCTTCGAATTTTTCGTTCTAAGACATGACGGTTTACTTTATGTAAATTATGTTCATCACCACTGCTCTCAAAACGGTGAAGGAAAACATTTTGAGGAATAATAGGTAAAACCCAATAATTATAAAATATAGACATGGTTCTATTAAAGCAATTCTTTGGATTTGTGGTCTCTACTCTGTTTTCTGGTCAGGTAGGTGGTACCCTTAATCTCTAGTAGTACTTTAGGGTAGAAGATTAATTTTTTTTTTGGTCCCTCAGTTAGATAACCAAAAACTATTGGATACGTATTTTTTCTTTCGTGAAGAAAATGAGGACGATATTTATAGTGTGTTGAAATTTCGCTTGACGTCACACCTACATAAAAAATGTACCACTTTTAACCTAGAAGTGACGTGACAAGCCCTCACTCCTGAACTTTGATGCAAAACGCATCAAAGTTTATCTTAGTATTTTTTTATTGATTTGATAAAGTAAATAAAAAACTTTTTACAAAAAAATACAACTGACTCCCATAAATAACACTAAAAAATGCAAAATAACTTTAATTTCGGAAGTCGGTGTTTCTAGTTTGGTTTCTTCGTTATTTGACACCGACTTCCGAAATTAAAGTTATTTTGCATTTTTTAGTGTTATTTATAGAAGTCGGTTGTATTTTTTTGTAAAAAGTTTTTTATTTTTCACTTTTTAGTTGTTGTACTCCAATCTAAAACTAAATTAATAGTAAAGTTATGCCCGAATTGATAGCCCCAAAAATAGGGAATTTGAACATATCAGGGTGAACTGTACAAATCTATATACCCCTTCAGAGCGTATCAGCGTGATGTAATGTTCTGAAGTGGTGAAAACAATATACAGACATGCGATTGCAGCAATTCTGGAAGGTTTGCTATCATTTATTGAAGAGTTCCATTGTGTATCTCCGAAGATCTTCATCAGATCTTCACCAAATTAAGATGGGACCACATGTGAAGCAACAGCTTTCAAACAAAAAAAAATCTTTAAAATCGGTTCACGTAGTAAGAAGTTATGAGGTAACACACATTAAAAAAAAAAAAATACAGTCGAATTGAGAACCTCCTCCTTTTTTTGAAGTCGGTTAAAAAGCGTCCAAATGCGTCACGGACTTCGCACATTTAGGGTTCCGTACTAAACGAGGGAAACTCAAAGAAAAAAATCTGTTTTATCAATGATATTGGTATGTATTTGTTAGTAAACTATACGACACGTAAAATAATAAGTACCTGGATGACGGATCTTGGCTTTGTTTTTACACGGCTAAAACGACGTTTTCTTAAAATGAAACCTAGCTAGATAGATTTATCGCTTCTGAAACCCCCATTTTTTTGGAGCCGTTTCCGAGATTTAGATTAAGTATATATATATATATATATATTTACAAGAATTGCTCGTTTAAAGGTATCAGATAAACATTATCACCAAATTTCAAGTTCATAGGTCAATGAGAAGTTAAAACAAAATCTTCGGCACAAAATTTTGTGACAGACGACGGACAAACCGACAGACGAACGCACAGACGGACAGACGGACACGTGAGTGACAGCAATAGTTCTCCGTTGTGACCCTTCGGGTACGGAACCCTAGAAAATACATGACCAATATTTTTGATAATCTAACTTCTAAATATAACTTAACGGAATAAATAGATATATTATTTTTGTACACGGGGTCATTCATTACGATTTCAAAAATTCTTTGTAGAAAAGGACACTAAAGCTGAATGCCATAGGCTACTCTACTGTCGCGGAAAGGCATGGTTCTAGTGAGAAAGGTCACGGCAGCAAAACCGCGTGAAAAAGCTAGTACAGTACAAGTGAACCATTGCAACATCAAAATATCTCATAAATCATGGTCGTAACTTGTGATTCGGACCCTATAAGCTTTCTTGATTTGCAAACGTCAAAAAGAGTTCATGGTCCTTAAAACTATCAAAATATATCCAAGTTTACACGGTAGATTTTTCCAGAAAAAGGCGTAACAACAGACGTAAGATAAATAGCAAATGTTTGAAGCCATCTAAATCAAGGTCACCACACAATATTTTCCATGAAATAGTGACGTGGCGCACTAAAGAGGAAAAATATGACTGTCAATCTGGCTCCAAGGAGCAATATTTAAATTCTGGAATATTCAAGATGGCGGTTCGATGGTGGCTTTATCGTTCGTATAATAAATCATCTGCTGTCATGTCGGTGGAAATACGAGATTTTTATTCTTAGGAGTTATGTCTCAATTTGTGTTTAGTTTGCTTTAGAGGTATTATGAAATTAGTAAACGTATATATGTCGCAGCCATCTGGTTGAATTTCAATTTGACGCCTAGGCCGTTCATTTAACGCCGGCATTTAATTAAATGGCTAGTCCGATAGTTAATTCAACTGGAATCACTCAACGTTTAACAACTTGGCGTGTAGAAAGTCAGCTCTTTGAAAATAACTGACTCAGCCAAGTGATTCCAAACTTGAAGTGAAATGACTAATGATGAAAGATGGAAGTTATTAAGGGAGGCAATTTTTTCATTACTTTTGCGATAGGAATGTGCACCGTTTTTGAGATATAAGCAAATAACAAAAAAAAAAGAAAAAAATATGATTATTTGTTTAAAATGCGTAGTGGAATGGTATATAATTTATGTAATTTATCTATACATATAATAAATCTGTAGAAAAGTCATTTTTGTACATTGAAGAAATTGAAACAAAAAATAGCCAGCGTGTGAAAAGATAAGTAACAGAACCCATTTCCATCATTTTTGAAATTTTTGTCTGTTTGTCTGTTTGTCTGTTTGTTTGTGCGCACATCACGTAAAATCTACGAATTCAATGCTGACAATGTTTATATACAAAAATTATACGCAACTTGAGGATTAACTTAGTTTTTGTTTCATCGAAATCGGTTCACTCTATCAAAAGATATGATTAATTTAGTGAGTTCAAGAAGTAAAATATTACGTTACGCAATTAAGTATAGTACTTGCAACGACATCTTAAGACTAAAAATAGAACTAATGTTGATAGTTGAAATCTAAATCCGATAGATGGCGTTGTGCAAATGACGTCATTTTCTGAATCGCGGTGTTAAGATTTTCCGCGCGAGGATGACGTCCACCGTGTTTACTAGGCAAATTGGGTTTCGTTAGGTGTCTTAAAAGTTCTTGCGTGTGTCGTAAAAGTTCTTTGGTTGCTTGGTTTATCGATTTTCTAAATTGGTCAAAAAAAAAGTATTTGCTTATCTTATTGGTTTCGTTTGGTCAACTTTGGTCATTGGTTTGAAGTACGAAGTAAAGATTGTATTTGATTTACTTCGTAGTTTGAATCCAATAGTGCCAATCGTTATACAGTAAGTTAGTGTTGCCAATTCGTTGAGTCACGACCACGAACAGACGATACGTTGTCACACTAGACTGTTCGACGCACCGATCTTTTAAGTTTGTAGGCTATTCAGTCATAAGTGTTGTTAGTTTTGTTTATTGCTTTAATTTTCCTTGAAAATGCCTCAAAGAAAAAAAACTAACCTTTCGCTGCGTAGCCGAAATGCGAAAAGGATGAGACTTTGTAGGTCTCAGGAATCGGAAGAAGATCGTGAAGCACGGTTATCTGCTAACCGAGAGCACATCGCTCTTTCACGTGAATCGGAAACGTTCACCGAAAGGGAGTCACGTTTAAGTTCACAAAGAACACGGACCGCGACTTTGCGGTCTCAAGAGAGTATCCAGGAACGCGAAGACCGGCTGTCTGCTGATCGGGAGCGCCACTCTCTCTCACGTGAGTCAGAGACATTCACAGAAAGGGAGTCGCGCTTAAGTTCGCAAAGAACTCGGACCGCGACTTTGCGTTCTCAAGAGAATATCCAGGAACGCGAAGTTCGGCTGTCTGCTGATCGGGAGCGCCAGTCTCTCTCACGCGAGTCAGAGACTTTCACAGAAAGGGAGTCGCGCTTAAGTTCGCAAAGAACTCGGACCGCGACTTTGCGTTCTCAAGAGAATATCCAGGAACGCGAAGTTCGGCTGTCTGCTGATCGGGAGCGCCAGTCTCTCTCACGCGAGTCAGAGACTTTCACAGAAAGGGAGTCGCGCTTAAGTTCGCAAAGAACTCGGACCGCGACTTTGCGTTCTCAAGAGAGTATCGAGGAACGCCAAGCACGTCTGTCATCTGACCGAGAGCGACACGCTCTCTCGCGCGAGTCTGAATCTCTCTCCCAAAGAGAAGAACGATTACAAATAGCTAGACATAACTATGTAGGTGTACAAAGAAACAATGAAAGTTATCTTGCATCTGAAAGGGAAAGAATAGATGAACTAAGACGAGCAGAAACAGCAGAACAACGTCAATCTCGCCTAGAAATAGAACGAGCTCGATACCATATGAATAGAGAAACAAATAGCGGAGCTGATGAGTCCATGGAAAATGACGATGCAAATATTTTATTACCTTGGGACAATAGGGAAACATCAGGGTTCACATATTCGTCTAGAATTAATTATGCTGGCTTTACTTTCGTGGGTGACATGAGAGAAATTTGTAATTTTTGTCATGCTTTGAAATGGAGGAAAGAGACAGATGGAATGTGCTGCTCAAATGGAAAAATTGTTCTTCCAAATTTCCAAGATCCACCACACTTACTTAAAAGTCTCCTGAATGGCGATCATCCCCAGTCGAACCGTTTTTTGGATAATATTCGTTTATATAACAGTGCTTTCCAAATGACTTCCTTTGGGGCAAAACAAATAACGGAAGGACCGTTCATGCCAACCTTCAAAGTACAAGGTCAAGTTTATCACCTTATTGGATCTTTGCTGCCAGAAAATGAACCCAAATTTCTCCAAATTTATTTTGTATCCGATTACACGCAACAGCTCAATGTTAGAAATCACAATTTTCCCCAGCTCAATGCTGAGCTTTTGGGTCAACTTCAAGAATTGCTGCATCACGTTAACCAGTACGTTCGTGAATTCAAAGCTGCATTGGAGTCAATTCCACAAGGCAGCAATGATTTCAAAATTGTTATAAGTGCCGATAGACGTCCTGTGGGTGAACACCGTGGAAGACACAATGCACCCGTCGCAGATGAAGTTGCAGTTGTTTTAGTCGACCAGGAGTGTGAGAGACGTGATATCGTGTTGCGTACACGCGACGATCGCCTTCAACGCATTTTGGAAACCCACCGAGCTTACGACGCCCTGCAATATCCACTAATTTATTGTCATGGTGAAGATGGGTACAATTTTGGGCTGTACCAAGTGAACCCTACTACGAGAGTCACTAATTATCAAAAAAAAATATCTGCTCAACAATACTATTCCTACCTTTTACAAATAAGGCAAAACAGTTTCGTATATTTGCAACGATTTCGTGGTTTGTTCAGCCAATTTATTGTGGACATGTACGCAAAAATAGAAACTGAACGTTTAGTGTATATTCGCACTAACCAGCGACGGTTACGCGCTGAAGAATACGTGCACTTGCGGGACGCCATGCAATCAGATAATAACGTCGAAAACTTGGGTCGATTGGTTATTTTGCCATCCAGTTTCACAGGCGGTCCGCGGTATATGCACGAACGAACGCAAGATGCTTTTTGTTACGTCCGTAAATACGGCCGGCCGGACCTTTTTATAACATTTACAACAAATCCAAAGTGGACGGAGATTTGCCAGGCACTTCTCACAGGACAGGCGTCATACGACAGACATGACATTATTGCTAGGATTTTTCATTTAAAACTCAAAGTCTTGATTAATCTACTTACAAAGGAGAAAGTTTTCGGTTCAACTCTTTGTTTTATGTATAGCGTCGAGTGGCAAAAGCGTGGTTTACCCCACGCGCACATTCTTCTGTGGCTGGAAGAAAAAATTCGTCCCGATGCTATAGACAGTGTCATAAGTGCAGAATTTCCGGACTATAATGCAGATCCGATTTTGCATGACATAGTAAAAACACATATGGTTCACGGGCCATGTGGCCTCTTAAACAGGGAATCACCGTGCATGAAAGATGGTCAATGCTCAAAAAAATACCCCAGAGCACTGAAAGAACTAACTATGGCTGGGGAAAATGGGTATCCGCAATACCGGCGAAGATCACCGTCACAAGGTGGTTTCACAGCTACTGTCAGATTCCGTGGACAAGAAATAATTCTAAATAATAGTTGGGTGGTACCGTATTCTCCAGTTTTGTCAAACGCTTTTCAAGCACACATTAATGTTGAAATTTGTAATAGCGTCGAATCTGTAAAATATATATGTAAATATGTTAATAAAGGTAGTGATCAAGCCATGATAGCACTAAGAAATAACAACCAATTTGATGAAGTGACAAGGTATCAATCTGGCCGATACATAAGCTCTTCGGAGGCAGTTTGGCGCATTTTGAGTTTCCCTATTCATGAAAGGTATCCGCCAGTCATCCATCTTGACGTGCACCTGGAAGGCGGGCAGCGAGTTTACTTTCAGCCAGAAAATGTGGCAGAAAGAATGAACAACCCAAGACAAACCACCTTGCTCGCATTCTTTCGCCTTTGCGAAAGAGACAATTTCGCTAAGTCTCTGTTGTACAATGAAGTGCCACATTATTATACTTATAACAAGCAGCAAGGTGTTTTTAATCGCAGGAGACGTGGAACTGCTGTAGAAGGCGAGTCCGGCATTTTTAAAGAACACGTGATTGGAAGAGTATACACGGTGCACCCAAATAATGCAGAGTGTTATTATTTACGCCTTCTTCTTCACACAGTGCGAGGACCTACTTCTTTTGCTGAGCTCCGCAAAGTGGACGATATAGAATATCCCACATTTCAAGCTGCTTGCCGCGCACGGCATTTATTAGATGGCGATCAGCATTGGGATGATGCTTTAGCCGAAGCATGCGTCAGTGATAGTCCACATCGTTTGCGCCATTTATTTGCCATTTTGTTGACATTTTGTGGCCTATCGGACGCTGGGCAGTTGTGGCAAAAATATAAAGACGCGTTTGCCGAAGATTTTTTGAGACAGCAAAATATAAATAGTGAAACTTCTGACCAAGTACGTGAAAGCTGCCATAATAGGGCTTTGCTGGCTATACAAGATATAGTTACAAGTATAGGAGGGAACCCCCTCAGTCAATACGGCTTGCCGACACCGACAGTTGGTGGGGAACGAATTAATAGGGAGTATACATCTGAAATAAATTACAACCCCGAAGAGTTAGCAGAAATATTGCGAAATGGCTGTTCAAATTTGACGACAGAACAACGTCAAATCTTTGATAGAGTATGCTGTAGTGTAGAACATTCATTAGGAGAAATGCTGTTTTTAGATGCACCTGGTGGAACAGGTAAAACTTTCCTCACTAAAGTTATCTTGGCTCAAATAAGGAGCCAAAACAAAATTGCCCTTGCCGTCGCTTCCTCAGGAATAGCTGCCACTTTATTACCAGGAGGAAAAACTGCACATACAACATTTAAAATACCAATCGACTTGGACCGCACAGAAAACCCTGTTTGCAACGTGTCTCGCAATAGTGATAAAGCAAGGGTTTTACGCGATTGCGCCCTTATCGTTTGGGACGAGTGTACGATGGCAAATCGTAAAGCTGTGGAAGCTGTAGATAGAACGTTGCGAGATATAAGACAAAATGACCGACCGATGGGAGGCTTAACGGTGCTATTCTGTGGAGACTTCAGGCAGACACTCCCTATAATACCCAGAGGAACGAGGGCCGATGAAATAGGTGCCTGTTTAAAGAGCTCTATTTTATGGCGTAGTGTCATATTAACTAATTTGAGCTTTAATATGCGAGCATATTTGGGAGGTGACGCAAACGCGCAGGTTTTCTCAAATTTACTACTTCAAATTGGTAACGGCACATACCCGACTCAAGAAGGAGGTAAAGTAACTTTAGTCGAAAGCCTGTGTTCTTCTGTTGCCTCACAGCAGGAACTCATTTCCTCTGTATACGGAGATCCATCAGAGATCTCGAACCATGACGCTGCTTGGCTATGCCAACGAGCTATTTTGGCACCTCGCAACGACCAAGCAGCAGCAATAAATTCTCAAATATTGGTACATGTTTCTGGAGAAAGTAGGGAATATTTATCTATTAACACGGTTTTAGAAGAAGGAGATGCCACCCACTATCCAGTAGAGTTTTTAGACTCTCTAAATACACCAGGTCTTCCAGCACACAAAATTTATTTAAAAGTCGGAGTACCAATCATTCTACTCAGAAATTTAAGCCCACCAAAACTATGCAATGGAACTCGGTTGAGAGTAACAAATCTCCAACGAAATGTCATCGAAGCCGAAATCTTAACAGGTTGCGGCTCCGGTGATGTTGTTTTCATTCCCAGAATACCCATTATCCCCAATAATTTTCCGTTTACTTTCAAACGTGTGCAATTTCCTGTAAGCCTCTGTTACGCTATGACTATTAATAAAGCCCAAGGCCAGACGTTATCCGTTGCGGGTGTAGACCTTACTTTTGATTGTTTTTCACACGGCCAACTCTATGTTTCTCTATCACGTGTTAGCAACCCAAACAACCTTTTTGTATATGCTCCGGGTAATTCCACCGCTAACATAGTATATAGAGAAGCATTAACGTAATCAACTATACCAAAGTCAGGACTCTTATCTAAATCATCAAAAAGGTGATATACTCTTATCTAAACGACGTTGTTTTGTTCTCGACAACCACGCGAACGAAGTCGCGGGCACAGCTAGTCTATAATATGTATGTATTTAAAAATATATAAGTATGTTCATCACTTGTCTAGTACCCATAACACAAGCTCTGCTTAGCTTGGGACTAGATGGCGTTGTGTGATAGTTGTGGAATATTATTATTATTATTATAAAAAAATTATCACGAAACTAACCTATTCGAGTTGGTGTGCCCCATGTTCCAAACTCGCTACGCTCCCTCTTGCATCCTAAAATTGCCTTTTTTACACACATAATCATGATCAGTGGTATAACAAACTCATCAATATCCCTACTAAATGACTAGACGTCATCCAGCCATCAGGTTAAACGTTGCGTTCAACGACTCGGTCCTTCAGTCATTTAATTGAATGGCCGGCGTTTAATGAACGGCCTAGGCGTCCAATTGACTGGCGGATTCAACCAGATGGCTGCGACATATACATAATTCTCTCAGTTAATTTTTATAAAAGACTGTTAAGTTTAAATTTTACGGAAGAAGTGGTTTTTTTATATAAAACTAAAACTACTTTAAGTACAGTGATGTAGTTTATATAACTTACGACCATTTTTTGCCTTAATAAAATGCGATTTTTATTCCAAGGCTTTTTTTAACCCTGGTTTCAATGTAATTGATGTAACCAAACTACATGCCGTTTTTTTTCCGAGCAAACCGTATAGAAAAATATAAAAAAAAAACATTTTGTGACTCACACAAGAAAAACACGTAATAAATTATTAACTAGAAATAACACCACCGCCACTCGAGATAGCCCTGCAACTCAACGTGAGCGAGGTGCGCGTACCCCCATCGGCCGCTGTAGCCGTATCTCCGGACTGTCAGGTACCTATAGGCCAAAGCGAACCACAATGGAACTTTTATAAAGCAGACTATAATTTATTGTATTCCTCTCTGGCATCGATCGATTGGAGTCATATTTATGATATTCAGCAACCGGATGAAGCTTTGGAGTGTTTTTACAATGTTGTCAATGGCATTTTGGATAGTTGTGTGCCTCGGAAACGGCCCAAGCGAACGCACACGCGTAGGTATTGCTATCCAGAGTGGTATACAAAAGAAATTATTTCTGATATACAATTAAAGGCGAAACTACACAAGAAGTATAAATCCACTAGTTCGCGCGTTGATTACGATATTTTTTCCACATGCAGGGCGCGTATTAAAGAAAACATTGACCGGGAATACCAAAACCATCAGGATAGAGTGCAGATTAATTTAGCAAAGGATCCTAAGTCGTTTTGGGATTATATTAGGACTAAAAAGAAATCCAATACTCAAAATAAAATAATTAAAAACGGGTTAGAGTTATCAAATTCAGAATGTGCGACGGAATTCGCAAAATATTTCTTTTCAGTATACAATGAGGAGCCAGCTCGACTTGACGTGAACGAAGCGGTGGAGGCCGGCGGCGCAAGCAGCGCGCGCGTGCACGTCCCACAGCTGTCTCTCAAACAGGTGCAAGCGGCGATGGCTCGTCTCAAGCCCAAGCGCTCAGCAGGTCCGGACGGGATCCCTGCATTTGTAGTGCGTGATTGTCGATCGGTACTAGCGGAGCCACTCGTACACATTTTTAACATGTGCCTGGATACTTCCTACTTTCCGGATCGTTGGAAGGTCACCCGCGTAATTCCTATACCAAAAGGGGGAGATGGAACAGCAATCGAGTCTTTTAGACCAGTAGCAATTCTGTCGACACCAGCAAAGGTATTTGAATCTGCCATTCAACGGGAGGTTCAGGAGCAGGTGGCTTCGCAACTGTCGGACGCACAGCACGGCTTTCGACCGGGGCGTAGTACAACCAGCAATCTTTTGAACGCCATGACGTACCTGGTTCCTCATATCGACGCGGGGCTGCAGGTTGACGCCGCCTACTTTGATTTTAGGAAGGCATTTGACCTGGTGGATAATGATGTCTTGTTGTCAAAGTTGGCGAGAGTTGGCTGCACACCAAGATTACTCCACTTCTTCGCGAGTTATATGAGGGACAGGAAACAATACGTTGAATTCAGTGGTTGTCGGTCTGAACCCTATTTCACTAGGTCGGGGGTGAGTCAAGGCAGCAATGTAGGGCCATTACAATTTATTATTATGGTCAATGACTTGCCTGACGTAGTACGTGATGCCAGGTGTCTACTATTTGCGGACGATCTCAAGTTGCTCCTGGCCATCGAAAACGAGGAAGACTGTCATCGCCTTCAGCAGGACATTGATCGTGTAGTTGAGTGGAGTCGGAAAAACAAACTGCAGTTCAATGTTTCGAAGTGTCTAATTCTGACATTCAGCCGCGCAAAAATACCACTTCGTTACAGTTACAAACTTGACGACGCGCCTATGACAAGAGAGGAAGCAGTGCGAGACCTGGGCGTTCATATGGATGCGCAGTTGAGATTCCGGGAGCATATCGTGAACGTTTGTAAAAGGGCATACAAGCGGCTGGGATTCGTGCTTCGCAGAGCGGCAGCTTTCACGAATGTTAAGGCAATTTCGGCATTGTACGACGCTCTAATTAGGAGCCAGTTGGAGGGTAATGCAGCTGTATGGGCTCCACATGAGGCGAAATATACTCTCATGTTGGAGCGCATACAAAATAAATATACGCGTTACATGTACCTCAGACTTTATGGGGTATACCCCCTCTATCCCTTGATGTATCCAACCTTGTTTGTTTTAGGAATGGTGGGATACAACAAGTTGGAAACGAGGAGGGATCTAGCGTTGGCATCATATGTCCTTGGAGTGTTCCGGGGTAACACAAACAATCCGGGTGTGTTACAGGAGATAGGTTTGTGCGTACCCGATGGGTACGTGCAGCGTCGTAGACGGCCCGATTTGTTCGCACTGCCGCACGGTCGCACCGAGCTGTTGCCCAAGGTCCCGCTCTCGCGGACACTGCGCACATTGAACCAGGTTGCTTATAAGATAGATGTACTCTCATGTTCAATGAGCGAATTCGCAAAAGTTACTCTACACATTTTATGTTATAGTAATAATTGATTTTGAATTGATTGAAGTGATTGTATTATATTGATTATGTTATTATATTGTATTTTGTACTATTATTTTAATTGAATTGAATTGTATGAATTGACATTAATGGGTTATTGTGATTATTATTGTAATTTTTTGTTTGCTTTGTTTTTCTACACTATCGCTTTGGATTTTCTGTAATGATAGCTGTATGTATGACTGTAATAAATAAATAAATAAATAAATAAATAAAAAAACAACTAACGAATAATAAAAATAACAACAATATTTTTATATTGTAATTATGCAAGCACTGTGCGAAGCCAAAAAGGTTAATATCTCAGAATATGGTGCGAAAACAAAAAAAGAACAGTACATAAACAAATCAATATTACACAGACATGCAAACTGACAAAAAACACATACATACTCGGTGATACCGCTTGAAGACTGCTGTACAGCGAAAACTTGTGTTGGCCAAAGATTAAAAACTTAAAGAGACAGACATCTGTTGTATTGGCTAGAAATGAGCACACACATAGTGTATATGCTCATTAATATAATTACACAAAACTAAACTTTCTCACAAACAGCGACAGTTTTGTGTGGCAGGTGATAATATAACTAAGAATGGTGACTATCGAGATGACAGTAAATACCTATACAGGGTGTTGTAAAGGGAATGAAAGCAACATGGAAAGTAACAACTTTCTTCAAGGAAGCCAGAGTCAATATCCAAAAGAAATATTGGACTTACCTTACAAAGTTATCGTCAGCTGATCAAAATTAATAGGGCGGTCTAATTTTTTATTCGGAATTTACTGTTATTTTCTTAAAGAAAGTCATTTATTTCTATAAAATATGAACCGATATATAATAAAAAAAATTATATAAAAAAACTTTTTTACTAAAAAAATAGAACCGACTTCCAAAAAATGTGAAAAAAAAAACTTGAGAGGTGTCAAGGGACACCCGGATGGAACGAAGTTCCTTTCGATTAATTAGTGAAGGAATTGTAATATAATTTTATTTTTTTTAATTTATAATATTTTTTTTATTATTAACTACGCACACACGCACGCACGTAAGAAGTTATACTTCATCATCTCATCTCATCTCATCTCATCGCAGCTCAGCTCAGCTCAGCTCAGCTCAGCTCAACTCAACTCTTTAGCAATAACAACAACTATAACAAATAATGTTTGATAATGCTTGATCTGCTTGCAAACTTTGTACCTACCCACCAAAAATACAAGAAGTTTTTATTAGATTATAATAATAATAATAATAATAATATTCCACAACTATCACACAACGCCATCTAGTCCCAAGCTAAGCAGAGCTTGTGTTATGGGTACTAGACAACTGATAAACATACTTATATATTTCTAAATACATACATATTATAGATAAATTACACCCAGACACAGAACAAATGATCGTGCTCATTACACAAACATTTGTCCTGGGTGGGAATCGAACCCACGACCTCCGGCATAGCAGTCAGGGTCACTAACCACTAGACCAACAGGCCAGTCAAATTTGTTTGATTGTTTTTCCAACACAATCTTTTTGGATGGACAGCCTCATTAGTGTCGTGACAACTTTTCGTAAGAATTTTTTCCGTCCAGCCCCCTTTCACAACGCGCGATAAGGAACTTCGTTCCAATAACTTTAATTTGGGAAGTCGGTGTCAAAAACCGAAGACACAAAACCAGAAACACCGACTTCCGAAATTAAAGTTATTTTTCACTTTTTTTGGAAGTCGGTTCTATTTATTTTTAGTAAATAATTTTTTAAATAATTTTTTTTTTTTCATTTTTTAGTTGTGGCTCCCCATTAAACTGTGTTAACGATTCATAGACATACGATCGCAGCAATCGCAGTTGATGTGCTGCAATCTTTGAAGAGTTCCGCGTTGCTTGTCTCCAAAACCCACCATCAGATCTATATGAAATTGAAATGGGACCATTTCGGAACAAACCCTTTTCGAACAAAAAAAGAATTTTGCATATCCGTCTGTAAATGGCGGAGTTATGTCCGAACATACATAAAAAAAAAACAAACCTCCGAATTGATAACCTCCTTCTTTTTGAAGTCGAAGAAGAAGGCGGAGAAGAAGAAGACTGACCCAAAACAAATTGCCTCTGATAAGCAAGAGGATGATAATCAAATAGCAACAGATTATTTTAACTGTAAGACTAGTAGACAACATAATAGTTGAACAACATTTTCCTCATAGAAGAAAACCGATTTTCCTCCACCAAAACACGACTATTCACCACTACATAAATGAAAACGTAACGAAAATCCCACCGCACACGTGTCGCTCTACGCACGTCGACACAATCAAAAGGAGAATAAAATCGCGCGACTGCAACGAAACTTCACGTTTTATAAGCGGGCATTAGGCAGGCTGCACACGTACGACACATTAACGTACACCGTGCGACAAACGTGACCACGAGTCGATGCAGAGGGGCGACTCGATTCAATAATCTGTGCTCTTTTTGTTGTTTTCTGTTTACTTGTTTTGACTGAATATTTTTTGAGTTGTTGTAATTGTGATGGCGGTTTTGTTTATGGGTGTTTTAATAGAGTCGCACTGTATTACAATGTATTTTGTGACAGTCCTGAAATCTGCATTTCGATTGAGTGATATGCTAATTTGAACGGTTTTGTAGTCGGTCTTGTCATGTCTTGTTTTTTTTTAACATACTTTTAGCTTCATTAAGTAACTATGTAAACAAATCTTAAAAGTCAAATTTTACCCACTTCCCGATTTCTGATTAAGCTGAAATTTTTCGTACATAAACATGTACGAACAAACACACAACACAACAAACCGACACAAACAGAACACACACAAACTAAACAGTTTGGATGACAATGCATGGTTAGGTTAGTCTAAATTCAATATGGCGGATTCCTTAAGATGAGGGTTTAGTTATTTTGTATGCATTCCCATGATATGGGTGTCAAATGACAGGGTTTGCTGAGAGAAAATGAAAAATAAAAAATAAAGTGCGTTTTTAGGGTTCTGTACCCGAAAGGTCCAAACGGAGACCTACTGCTGTCAGTCACGTGTCCGTCTGTCTGTTTGGCTGTTGTCTGTCACAAAATTTTATTCCGTGGAATTGATTAACTTCCCTTTGACCTATGAACTTCAAATTTGGTGATAATGTTTATTGTTTCGTATAGTTTACTAACAAATACCGATATATTTATAAATCTGATTTTTTCTTCGATAATTCCCTCTTTTGGTACGGAACCTGAATGTGCGAAGTTCGACTCGCACTGGGCCGGTTTTTTAGTTTTTTTAAATTACAGAAAATTATTCCAACTATGTAAGGATTAGCTACCAGTCTAACTTAATGAAGCTGAATACTAGTATTTTACATGGAGCAACTGCCTATCTGACGTCCACACCCCAGTTAGACACCGTGCTAACAAGGTTAGACTAATTGTCCAACTTTCAAACTGGCTGTAACGACAGTCCCCACTACGTCATTTTTTTTTAAATCCTATATTTTATTGAGTTATAGTTTAGGAATCGCCTTCTCATGCACTTTTTTTGATATAACATATTACCATGTCAGAAAAAAAAGAGTGGCACTCCGGGAGTGCCAGCAGAAGTGAAAACTTGAACAAAAATGCCCAACGCGCCTAAGAAGTTTTCACTTCAAAAACGACCACGTTTTCTTAATGATGGCAGCCATTTTGTATTTTTTTATGTCACTTATGGCCTATGTCACTTCAACAGTGAAGACCAATCGAATGATACCTCATTTTAAAATCCATCCAGCTGTATATGATACAGGGCGTGCCAAAGAAATAGACATACATTCATTCACACTTACATACATACATACTCTCGAAAAACATTACCAACCTTCTGGAGCAATCAGGTAAAGATACCTTTTATCCTCTAGGTCTCTCTTGGGAGTTTTCACACCTTCTAAGGGCCGATGTCACCATTCGTTCTATAAACTAAGTTTTACTGAACTAAGCTTAGCGTATAAAAAGAACCATAGTGAGTTAACCATAAAAGATAGACATGCTGTCGCGGACTTTTTTTTGTATTTTAAAAGGAAAACAATACCGTCATACATAATTTTTGCGTAACTTTAACCGTTTATGCAGCGCAGGCAACTGAAGCTCTCCAAAAGTTTTTTCCGGTCTTTTGCCACATTTTTCATTGATGCTCGGTTCCTGTTGGTCGGAGCGGGATGTTATATTGGTTTCCTTGATAAATGGACTATTCAACTCAAAAATATTTTTTCAATTCGATCCAAAAGTTGCTGAGATTAGCAAACAAACTCTTCAGCTTTATGACAGCGGCTAAACGCGTTTAACTGGGCGTTTAGAATTGGGAAATCGGCCCTAAGATAAATTACGCAAGTTACACAACAAGTTAACTCAAATCATTTCCACATTTGATAAGCCACACCCCCTATCGTCTCACGAAGATACCTAGATATACATAGACCAGTTACATTTACATACACACAGCCATTTTCGATAAACGCAAGCGTTATTAATGATTTCATTAGCATTGACGCGTGTGGGCTGACATTCGATTAATACGTATTAATTACAATGCTAGATCACCTGCCGGATTATATGTATTAGACTTAAATGGTTTTGGTAATGTGGTATAGGTTTATGTTGGACTAGGACTAAAAATAACCTTGGTGAACGGTGGATACAAAATTCGCTCTCGACTTGTTTAGTAGCGGCTCGTACATCAAATGCTACTGTGAATAAAAAATCTGCCTAGCCTTTTCCAACTATCTTGGGGTCGGCTTCCAGTCTAACCGGATGCTGCTGAATACCAGTATTTCACATGGAGCGACTGCTTATCTGAGCTCTACAACCCAGTTACTGGGTAATACGATACCCCTTGGTAAGACTGGTTGTAGACTTTCGGGACGACCCGTAACGACTGTCAAATATCCACGATTGATAGCCGGGACCAACGGCTTAACGTGCTTTCCGAGGCACGGAGGAGTCTCGGTATGTAAAGATGGCCACCCATCCATGGACCAATCCCGGCAAGCGTAGCTTAACCTGATGGATCGACCAGTGTGGCTGTTATTACTTTAGCCACGAGCTCCTCTACCGCTACCGTGAATACAAAAAGCAAAAGTATTTTTTTATTTTTCACTTTTAAGTTTTTCTACCCCAGAACTAAAAACCCCAATAACATGGAACGTGGAATTTAAACATCATCATTCTCCTGCCCTTATCCCAATTTATTTGGGGTCGGCGCAACATGTCTTTTTCTTCCATACTCCTCTATTAGTCGTCATCTCTGTAGTCACCCCTTTTTTACCCATATCCTCTTTCACACAGTCCAACCATCGTTTCTTTGGCCTTCCCCTACTCTTATAGCCATCCACATCCATACACAAGACTTTCCTCACGACATTTTCTTCATTCCTCCGCATCACATGCCCATACCACGACAACCGATTTCCACACAACTTTTCAGTCAGTAATTGGAGAAAACCAAAACGTCATTTATATAAACGTATTTTTCATTTTTGTTCAGTTTTACAAAAAGCGCTTAAGCAATTTCGATAAAATTTATAAGGGACCACCTCGGGAGTATATTCTTTCCGATAAAAAAAGAATTTTGAAAATCGGTCTACAACTGACAGAGAAATCGGTGGACATACATAAAAAAAACATACATTCGAACATAGAACATCCTCCTTTTTCGGTAAAAAAATAATAAGTAAAGTTTAAAATACTAAAAATACGCTCTTTCGTTTTCTTTTCAAAAATCCCTTTCATTTGATACCCTATACATGGGAATGCATAAAAAATTACTAACTAGTCCACCATCTTCGGAAGTCCGCCATGTTGCATTAAAAAGAAAAAAAGAAAGAAAGAAAAAACATTTATTTGCCACAGATAGAGAGAGGCACACACAACAAGAAATAAAAACTTAATCATTTAAAAAGAAAAAAAAAAAAAACAAAAGAAATGAATGAATGTCACCTAGCTTACCATACATTGTCATCAAAACTAAACATACAAACACAATTTCAGTTCAATTTAAAACCGGGAAGTGAATCTAATTTAACTTCTCAGATATTTTTACGTAGTTAGTTACAGGTTAAGCTAATAACGTCTTAAAAATAACCTTTTGTCTCGTGTCTTTATAAACTAGCCAGGTTTTTGGAATCTGTCTTTAGCCCAATCAATTACACACAAAAAATTATACGTAATTCACATTTTGACCTTCTAAAAACTAAACTACTTCATTTTGTTTTTTTAATAATTCACTGACAGAGAAAGTTTAGTACAAATTGCAAGGTCTAGAAGCAAGACATTTGCAAAACACTCGTAATTATGGAGCGGATATCAAACAACAATTTAATTTATAACAGTTTTTAAAAAAATATTAAAAAATACAACTAAAAGTCAAGGTTACTCTTTTTTTTAATCTGTGGCCCGATTCGTCTTGTGCGGTTGCCGGAAGCGGATGTCGGTGCGCTTCTATCAGCCATGTTGTTGTTTTACTTGCTCACTGACAACTGACGTGCGACGAATTGACGTTGACGACGTGTCACGTCAAATGCTGCTGACAAATTTATTTTTTCCGTTTTGATGGCGTTAGAATAAAGATACAGGTGTTACCTGACTTTATTTTTACATAAGTTTTATTGTTTTGATATGTCGTAGGTCGTGGAATCGAACCCAAACGGGCATTGTGTAATTTATTTCATCACCATTGCACACAAAACGGTTAAGGAAAACATCGTGATAAAATCTAAGGCATCATAATACTGGTTCCACTGCTAGAACATCCTGTATAATGGTCCCTCTACTAGGCCTTTTTTTCTTGGAGGGGGGGGCCGGTGGGAAACCATCCAATGACTTCTCCCGCTCTGGGTGGAGCGGGAGGGCGTGTCAGACTCTTACTGACTTAAACCCACCCCTGTTCCTTCCCTGCCTGAGTGCCCAGGGGTGCGGTAACTCATGTTGAGAATTTATTGCTAGGATGGAATACTAGCTATCCTAGCAGTGGGACTATTATAGGCTGATAATACTTTACATCTTTGCATTGATAGGTGTTACTGGTAACAATCAATCTACAAATCAACGATGACACCACAACATTGGTAACTACTTTTAAATAGCACTAAAACTACTTAAATTGCATAATAAATCTCTAAACAATCAAAAGCATTTCCCGAATTTTTAAGAGGCTTCTCACTGATTATTCAGTTAACAAACCAAAGCAAACCGTCACTGAAAATAACAGAGACAAATGTAACTACCTAATTCAATTCGAAATAGTAATTTAAATAATCCAGCAAAGACTTACACTGAAACATAATTGATTTATTTCAATTTATCACACTTTAATCAAACCTAATCAAACATTTAATAGTAATTTAAATTATCCAGCTAGAGACCTACATTGAAACATAATTGATATTTTAATTTATCACACTTTTATCTAACCTAATCAAACATTTAATAGTAATTTATCCAGCTAGAGACCTACATTGAAACATAATTGATATTTTAATTTATCACACTTTAATCTAACCTAATCAAACATTTAATAGTAATTTAAATTATCCAGCTAGAGACCTACATTGAAACATAATTGATATTTTAATTTATCACACTATAATCTAACCTAATCAAACATATATTAATCCTACCGACCCAATTTTAACCGCCGTCGGTTACCAATCTCAACGAAGGTCAGCCGCTTGGCCGCTTGCGTGCTTACGCAGAACATATTATAGTACACAAGCGTGTGCGCAAACACAGGTGCACTCTATGTTCCTTCACTCTCATAGTCCGATGGGACGGCAATCCGACAGCATCGGGGAAAAATCAGGCGCAAGACCAACGGCTTTACGTGTTTTCCGAGACACGTGGGTGTCACACCAACAATTTCCAAACTCCGGCTGCTACAGAGTAATTCCTAATGGAAAAACACAATAGCACTTTTTTCCCGACCCGGGAATTGAACCCAGGACCCTTGGTACGAAGCGAGAGGGAATAGGAAGCAAGCCCACCACACTATTCCCAAACCACTGTAACTCCTGTAAGCCAGAATCAACAGTGGCGACCGCCAGAAAAAAACGCCGAGACAATGAAGCTCGACGAGTCCCAGTGAAACAATTAAACTATAAGGAATAATAATAATAATAATAATAAAAAGGATAGGAAGTAGTCTCTTCCTTCTGCGAAACAGCTCGCAAAGGAGGAGGCGGAACGGGTGATCCCTCACTCAACAGAGTCGCCTTCACGCCCCCAGCAGCAGCTAGACGTCGCGAAACGATCTCTGGCCACGTAGACGCGGGCCTGCGGAGGGCGAGTAGTGGGTAGCTCGCCGTCCGATCAGGACCAGGCCCGAGAGTCGACGGCGCGTAGTGTTCCACGCGCGCCTCAAAGAGATGTCAGCAATAAAATGACGGGGCCAATCATGGCCGATACCTGCCCAGGGGTCGTGGATAAATTCGAAACAGTTACCGCGCCCCTGGGCACTCAGGTAGTTCAGGAACAGGGGTGGGTTTTAGTCAGTAAAAGTCTGACACGCCCTCCCGCCCCACCGCAGAGCGGGAGAAGTCATAGGATGATTTCCCACCCCCACAAAAAAAAGGACCTCACGCTCAGCAGTCAGGCTTTCAGCCACGAGAGCAACGAGGCAGTAAACATTTATCAAATTGCCAAACTTACTTAGACATGCGTTTCACATAAAAACCAATTAAATAAGCTTGTTTAAATGTAAACATTCAACGTTAACACAAACTATGTAGCGTTCCACTAAAACTCAAGTTGGTTCAGACTTTTCAAGTATGGTGAACGTCGAGGAGTTTTTACCTTAAGTTGGCGGACAAACATGTTTACACCGACATGCTGAGTTTTATCTTAGGATTAAAACAGACTTCTTACCTCTGGATACACAAGGAAGTCTTGAACTTGTGGACTATTTTCAGCATTACACTGCATTTAGTGGTAACTGAACACATAAAGTAGCCACACAACTGCTCAAACCGGACTCTCCTCATTTAAGTGGTAGATGGTACCATCTTCTCGGTATCTATATCGGGTGTAAAAAGACAGTTTCTGAAGCCGAAAGCCACATATTCTACCCATTATTTGGATCATTTGTCTCCACGAGACCATACCAGGGAAATCACTGGTTCTGGAATGTATTGCGCAAGGAAATAGCCGCTAACTGTGAAAAAAAAAATGATACTTAAAATTAATTATGCTTGATCAAACTTGTCTACAATTACTGTTGTCGAGCTTCATGCTCGCAGGAAAATAGTTTCCTTTTATTTTTGAGCGGTATGTACTAAGCTTTGATAATATTATAAACGTGACATAGCAAGATCATAATTTTGTAATTAAGTACTGAAAGGTAATACGAGCGCTAATCCCGCCGACAAACTGTTACGCAGTTTGGTGGGTGTAACTAAATGTGCAAAAGTGTTTGGTCAAAATAAACATTTTTTTTATTTTTTTTTTTGGAGATATTGAAGGTCAACATCGCATTTTCTTTTGCTTTAAAAATAATTCCAAGAGTGTTGTTACTAAACTTTTTACCTAAATTCTCGATTTTTTTTTCAAAATTATGCATTTGCAGTTACAAAAACGCAATGAATATCAAACGTATCCGACAAGTACCTACGTGGTTTAGAGCAAAAGGGAGGGGTTTAACTCCACTGGCCTGGGTTCACGTTACATTGCGCGCAATAATAAACAGTTTTTTTTTCATACCTAAAAATAAGTCGTTTCCCAACAATAATTTTTGCGCAAAGCTACTTTGTTAGACGTACAGTATGCGTAGTTAACGGCTTTGTTATGATGATGATGTGTTTTTTTTACACCCTGTATATTATCTATTATTTGAAGTCGAATACTTCTAGCAGTCTCCAACGGAAGGTTCGGTTTTGGTTTTTCAGCCAGTTTCGGCTGGAGTTTTGTTTTCGGACAAAAAGTGGCTGCATATTCGGCTTGACCGAAACTTGCGACATTGAGCTGAAGGTTGTGATAGAGACCTTAAAACTTAATGTCTCATTCATCTATGTGTACCCTTGTGTACCATCATCTAATCACTAGTACGTTATCATCGTTATATTGACTTATTTAGTACTAGCACTTTGCCCGCAACTGCGTCCGCGTGGATTTCAAAAATTTATAGCATATGACACTCACAAATAACGTGGTTTTCTATTGGTAAAAGAATTTTCAAAATCGGTTCAGTAGATCCAGAGATTACCCCAAACCTTACAAACTTTACCTCTTTATAATATTAGTATAGACTAGCTTCTGCCAGCGGCTTTGCTCGTATGTTTAAAAGTAGCTTATGTTTTAATCCAGGATATTAATCTATCTGTGTGCAAAATTTCATTCAACTCCCTTCAGCCGTTTTTGCGTGATTGAAATACAAACATACTAACATATAAATTTACAAACATACAAACTTTCGCATTTATAATATTAGTAATCCTACTAATATTATAAACTTCCTAATATCCAGTAAAAAGTAGGATTTTATGAAAGGGAATTTTCAATGATCTAATAACTTTTTCAAGTACTTTTAATTTTATTTTTTTTTTTTTTTCTGATACTACGTGAGTACCGGTTTTGGGGTTCGATATGGGCCAAAACTGTAAGGGGAGCCGAACATTCGGTTACAGTTTCGGATTCATTTAAAAATCGTGTTTCGGTCAGACACTCGTGTTTCGGTCCAAGAAAGTAGTCATCCCCTTTCTAAACATCATCTTTAACACCGTCCATCCATCTTCTCTTTGATCTTCCTGGACTCTTTTAACCATCCACATTCAACGTAGACTAGTATTTCTTAGTACTTTCAACATTAAATTTTTACATAACATGATCGCATAGCTCCAGCGAAACGAGCGCACGCTCCCCAAAACTTGGTCCTCTCCGTCTTACAAACGTTTTCAACTTTCTAATTAAGTTCAACAAGTCTTGAGTTAACATTTAGACGCGCTGATTAACTGCTGAGCTGGTTGCACTCAGTCAAATGTAGCCGGTCTATAAATAAGGATAACATTTGGAGAATAAGTGAGCGAAGTTTTGATTTAGTCAGGAGCTTGGGTACTAAATCGTGCTAAGGCTGAGCGCAGACCTGAGTCAAGGCTACGGAGAGGAAACGATGACGCACAATGCATAACTGTTATTTTTATGGAAGTTAAAATTAAGTTATATTTTGAGTTTCTGTGAATGCTTAATTTTTAAGGTTCCTTAGTCAACAAGGAACCCTTATAGTTTCGCCTTGTACGTCTGTCCGTCCGTCCTCAGCTTGGTTTAGAGACTCTTGGTACTAGAAATCTATCATTTGGAATAGGTATACATATCAATCACACCGACAAAGTGGTTAAATAAAATCAAGAAAAAAAATCCTTTAGGTTATCCTGTACAAGTAAGGATTTTTTTTTCTCGTCTATCCCATGGTGTGGGGTGTCGTTGAATAGGCTATTCAAAAATATTACGGGTCTGTGAAAACCTTTTTTCGATTCAGGTTCCGTTTGCGTAAATTTAAGCGATTCAGGTTCCGTTTGCGTAAATTTAAGCTTTAAGTTGCTAATTATTGTTAGAGTCAAGTGTGTGTCCCCGGGTCCCTGCCAGCGAAATGGTTGCTTTTGGATATGTGAAAAATTCACGGCAGTAGTATATATAATGAAATTAAAAGGAAAACTGTCACGACCAAGTTAGCTCTGTTAGTTTGAGAGTAATAGTCGCCCAACATATAAAATTAAATATGTCTACTTTTTAAATTTCATACAAAATACAAAATGTTAATAAAATTACTTAGGTGAAGGATGGTCTATGGAACCCTACATTGCACGTAGCCCGACACGCACTTTGTTGGATGATGTGGGTAATTTTGATTTCGCAAGGCGAGTGTAAAGGAAGACTCATTGCACCTTCATAAATAGTGTGCACACTGTCAGACGATATTGTTCATGAATACTAAGCCTAAATTGATGGGTTGGACAAGAATAATATCTGCCATTGTATTCTTCCATCACAGGCTAGCATTGAGCCGTATTACAAAGATAACCAAAAAAAGTCACCCATGAAATTATTACTTCTTCCCTCTACTCTAGGATTATATAAAAAAAACATACATACAGCCGAACACAGAACCTCCTCATTTTTTGCATCCGATTAAACTGAAACCTGACTCCAAAATATTTGGGAACAGCAGGCAGATAGGCACAATGATTGTGATCGATGACAGACTGTCACTTTGTCTAGAGGATCATCATTGTCATCATCATTTCAGCCGATAGACGTCCACTGCTGGACAAAGGCCAACCAAAGACAGACTCAAGTGTCGCCACAATGACTGGTCCTGTGCGTCTCGCATCCATCGGCTACCCGCGACCCTCACCAGGTCATCGGTCCACCTTGTCGGAGGCCTTCCAAAGCTGCGTTTTATATACGCGGTAGCCACTCCAGAACCTTTCGGCCCCATCGATCGCGTCCGTTCTGCGTGAGAGGCTCAGAAATCAATAAAAGGCCGAAGATATTAGAACCGTTCATTTCACGGAAACGTAGAATTTGACCTCGATACCAAAAAGGCCAAGGTCAGATAAAAATAAAATAATCGAATTTAAAAAAAAAAAACTTGTGTCTCAGGTCACAAGGGAAATCAAAATCTTGAGGCGGTCTCAAGCCTACGACGAGAATTTATGGTAGTCCGTCAAGGGAACGGATCGAATCGTACGGGGAATCTCGAATGCCTAGCACACACGTTGAATACAGTATCGAGAGGGCTTTTCAGCTACAACGAAGTTAAATGAAGGGTTAAAAGCGAAAATGTATGTGTAGAAATACTCGTCTGTTCTTTAAATCGTGCTCCCATCCCCAAATGAATTTCCGTACGACAGATTCGCAGAAGTGTCGCCTGAAAAGTAAGAATTCGTTTTGTGTATTCAAAATTCTCGGTATTAGGGTTTTACCAAGCCTCCCTCTGTAAGGTTGTTCTCAGAAACATAAAATTTGTTGTCATAGGTTCTAGGAAGTAAAGTCTAAAGGTGAGTTTTTTGATCTTTTATTAGTAGTAACTTGTTGTAACTAATTCTAAAATTTCGACAAAATGCATCGTTCAATCAATTGTTAGACCAATAGTCAAATAAATAAATTATTAAAGAAAGTTCTTTTTAACCGACTTCCAAAAAGAGGAGGTTCTCAATTCGTCTGTATTTTATTTTTTTTGTATATATGTTACCCGATTTCTCCGTCAATTGTGAACCAATTTTCAAAATTCTTTTTTCATCTGAAAGAATATACGCCCGAGGTGGTCCCATATAAATTTTATCGAAATTGCTTCAGTGCTTTTTGAGAAACTGAACAAAAACGGAAAATACGTGTACCTCGATGACGTTTTGGTGTTCTCCAAATGTTTAAATTCCACGTTCCATTATATTGGGGTTTTTAGTTCTGGGGTATAACAACTAAAAAGTGAAAAATAAAAAACTTTTTTACAAAAAAAACAACCGACTTCCAAAAAAAAATACACTAAAAATTTATAAATAACTTTAATTTCGGAAGTCGGTGTCAAATAACGAAGAAGTAAAAATACAAACACTGACTTCCGAAATTAAAGTTATTTATAAATTTTTAGTGTATTTTTTTTTTGGAAGTCGGTTGTTTTTTTTGGAAAAAAATATTTTTTGTTTAAAATTTATATTTTCCTTAAGGTCTGAATTTCGAAAAACCCTCTCTTAGTGGATACCTACTCTTCACAAAGAACACACCCTCAAAATTTGGTGCATGTCTCTAGGACCAACGGTTTAGGCTGTGCATTGATAATTATATCAGTCAGGACTTTGAATTTTAAATATAAAGCTTAGTTACTAGTTAAAATCGAATTAATTTAAAACTATAGGATAGTAGAAACAAGCAAGAAAATATTGCAAAAAAACCAATTTCTTTCCTTCAAAGAAAACCACTATCCAATATAACACACACATACATGACACAAATATCCTGTAAACAAAAAAAGGAAAAATTTCCCCTGAAATATACGAAATGTCAATGCGTCCTTAAATATTTATGACAGAGGTGCTTAAGAAATCTTTCGCTGTACAAGAGCCATATTGATTTTACTTGTTATGTCTCAATGCATAATGCGACCTCTTGAATATTGTATGGACGGTGGAGTGTGAACAGTGTGGCGTTGTCAAGGCACTTTGGCTTAGCGTTTTTTTTTTGTTTTAATAGCTACATGCTGGAATTAGCAGGTTGCTTTGGGCACAAATTAAGTGTGTCTCAATTAGCTTTTGTTTGAAATGGGTTAGCTTGACGATGGGTGATCTGCTTTTGTTTATGTGCTCTTCATATCTACAATTTTGTAGTGAATCGATGTTCTTCAGATCATTAGGATGTAAGGAGAAAGTATATCAGAAACCAGATCAGGGCAGCTATGAGTGATGCCTTAAGATAAGATAAGATAAGATAAGCCCAGCCCAACTATCTTGGGGTCGGCTTCCAGTCTAACCGGATGCTGCTGAATGCTAGTATTTTACGTGGAGCGACTGCCTATCTGACCTCCAGAACCTAGTTACTGGGTAATACGATACCCCTTGGTAAGACTGGTCGTCAGACTTTCGGGCTTCTGACGACCCGTAACGACTGTCAAAGATCTACGTTTGACAGCCGGGACCAACGGCTTAACGTGCTTTCCGAGGCACGGAGGAGTGTCGGTATGTAAAGATGGTCACCCATCCATAGACCACCCCCGGCAAGCGTAGCTTAGCCTGATGGATCGACCCGTGCGGCTGTTATTTCTTTAGCCACGAGCTCCTTTTATTTCCTGCCTTAATCACTACGTCATCATTAATAGCCTTTTTTTGGCATCGGGAGGAAACCTTCAGAAGGCGCCTGTGCTTTTGGGGAAAAGACCAGTTCTAGTTTAGAATTTTAACCTCACTAAAACCACCCTAGTATCACCATCTGCATATGGAAGGGGTTCCGTAACCTCTTCAAAGACCACTCTGTAATTAGTACGACGCTTGTTAGGGCACATCCCTGGGGAGACTATAAAATGGTCTCCCCTGAGCCACGCTATGCACGGCAGCATGTGATCACTGCACAACCATCTTTCTTGAGGTTACTCGGTGGGCGAACAAAGTCCCCACTCTGAGCACCCGCGACACCAGAGTCCCGCCTGCCTTTAACGGTGCGAGCGGGTTTTCGACGTTTTTCTGCGTTAAGGTGGTTACCTCCCCCACGCCTTCTTCTCTGATCGTCCCTGTCACGATCGCGCTGGTTTGACTTCACCCACTGTATAGCAAATTTCTCTCTTTTCCTGTGTAAGTCCCCACGCTCGTGTACCAGCCTCATCCAGGTTTTACTACGCTCATTTACAATGAATTGGTGATTGGAAAACACTAGTACGGCTGGTATATACAGCCTATTTTCACCGCATGCTCTCCAAGAGCATAACTTCAGACGAATAATAAAACAACACATAATGACTGCTGCAGTTTCTTAAGCGAGTCCCACAAAATCTTATTACGAACATTACCTTAGAAGTTCACCATGAAAGTTTGTGAGCTAAAACACTTAAGAAGTTTATAACATGTTTATTTTTGTTTCCACGTTTCCTTAATCGTCAGAAAAGAAAATTTCCTACTTAAATTTGTCGTGGCAAGCGCTAAGACGTTCTTGTTAGCGCGACATTCCCACAGGAGGGTCGTTGAGTAAGAAAACCTTCCTCTTGCTTTCTACAAATTCTACTTGGGCTAAATTAATATTTTTTTCACTGAGCCCACATATTTTCTAGGTACTTGTTAAAACCGCACGAGAAATACTTAGATTTTTTTGGACTTTCTCTAGAAATGGTTTTGTTTTTCTCCTCTTCGGTTTTAGCTTATAGTTTTTGCTGTGTTCATTAGATTTTTCTGATTATTCACTTAAAAATCTTGCAAATCTTGCTTTTACCTGGATCGTTGAGATAGATTTTACTAACGATTTAAAGTTCAGCAATACTAAGAAGATTAGGACGTACTTATTAGGTGAGATAATGGTAAAACGCGTGCCAATAACCAGTAAAAAAAAATACTACTTAATTTGACTTTTTTTACACCGATAGGTACTATTTCATATGCAAAATAGCATTGAACATGCAGTAGTTAATTTATAAGTCTTGTTTTCAAAACAAAAATATTGTCTTTTTTAACTTCTACATCCACGCGTTTATCATACCAAGAAAACTTGCTAAGCTTGCAAAATTCAGTAACCCAACCAGACACCGTATCCTAACGAAACTCCTTCATAAATAATCTTTAAAATCACTCATTTATTTACATTACACAGTTATATATCACGAGAAAGTTTAAAATTCCCCGCAATAACAAAACGCGCACGGGCGAATGTAACATGGCTAGTACCAAAGTGGTAGAACTTGCACGAAGTAGGGGTATATTAAACTTTACTTCTGATTTATTACAGTTTATTGTTTTTGCGGGCAGAACCCTCGTGAACGCCCTTGGCGACAGTTTTTGTGGAGGATTTTAAAATTCGCACTATTTTATTTGATTTTCTTGCTGATGCGAGAAAGCGAAGCGGATTGTGAGTTGGGGAAATGGTTTTGAAGATAGCGGTTTTTTGTGTGTAATATGGCTTATCCCCTTTATTTGTTTGCGGAGCACACGTGCCATGAACTCGTTTCATGTGCTTCCCAAACTTGTAAGGACGAAATATTGAAATATTTTGTTAAAGTCTGCAATTTTAGGCCCAATCAACATAGGATACTTGTAGTAGATAGATGTATGCTGGTAAAAAATTGGTCTAAAACTGTAAGTTATACCACGTTCATCCTTTCTTTTTGTGGGGTGGGAAATCATCCAATGACATCTCCCGCTCTGGGTGGAGCTCATCTCTTTGAGGCGCGCGTGGAACACTACGTGCCGTCGACTCACGGGCCTGGTGCTAATCGGACGGCGAGCTACTCAATACTCGCCGTCCGCAGGCCCGGGTCTACGGTGGCCGGAGATCGTCTCGCGACGTCCTACGCCCAGTGCCTCTCCTGCGGTGATAGCGGCTTGGGCCATGAGGGCCACTCCGTTGAGCTTCCCTCACGCGTCCTGCCTCCGCCTTCGCGAGCATTACTGCTTCGCAGAAGGAGGATACTGCTTCCCATTCCCTCTCGCTCCGTACCATGGCCTCAACCAGGGCCGGCACCACGTTCGTCCTTAAATACTTATCTTGTATTCAGCCCATGCTGATGATGATTCATTCATTTACATCCAGCTTCCTATTCGTAATATACGTATAAATAAATGCCAAAATATAAGTAGCTCAAAACACCTCAAAGCATACTAAACTAGTTCAAATATGTTTCAGTATCAAGTAAAAGCTCTCTAACATAAACTTCCAATATAGTACAATAGATGAAGTAGATATAAAGTTTAACCAGCGACATGTGTGCTTCCTACAAAGAGTTTAAATGTGCGGTATTAAAAAGAAATCTAAGCTATGTTACGAAGTGCCGAGTCTTGAGCTCTTATAGTTTCGTAAGGTTATCGATAAAGCTGACTATCGATAAAAATAACTGTCGATGAATAAGAAACTACAGTACACACACACACAGAGACAGTATTCGTTTAAAGAAAATATCATCCTTTATTAATAATAAATATAGAAACTTGTAACAAATACTTGTTAGTAAAATAACATGTTAAAATTATAAACATTGATAATTAAAACGAGATACATAAGTCAAAGTTTCTAATCAGCTTCCGCTTTTCCAAAATGATCTCATTAATAACAGAAAATTAATTATTTTAATGTAGACACCTTTGAAGTATAGGCAAAGGCCAGTAAATATTAATTAAACATTTTCGGCTTTGTAACTTTCATAGCGATGTATATTTTTATCTTTTTTCATCCAATTAACAGTTCTTTTTGAGTTTTTGGGAATTCTGTGAATCAATATGGTGTTTTTTGTCAAGCCTATCATGTTTACCACTACTAATAAATGAATACTTGCGTGGTAGCAAAAACATTACATTGTTATTTATAATTATGAATTATAATATGCGTAGGCGTGGATAAAAAACCTTTTGATACGCAATAAATTCTCTGGTTTTTTTTACTGAAATATTACCTATAAAACATATAACCGTCAAGTAAGCCATTTAACGGGCACTTAAAGAAGATTTACCAAACTATCGACATGCAAATCATTTCCCTTATCCCATCACTATTTCACTAGACGAAGACGATAAAGAAGGACGGATATAATGTAGTGCTTTCAAACATTGAAGCGAAGTTTGCCTACAGAGCAGCAGACAAATGACAACCGGCCTGAGGCGGGGAGCTGCGATATTAGAAGCCTTTAAGATGGGAAAAATAGCAACTTTTACTTGAGGTACTTTTTGTATGGTGTTTGGGGGAAGACGGAGCGAATTGACAATTTGATGGCTTGTTAGTTGGATGGTGTAATGAATATTGATGCGATTGACAATGGTAGAACTGTTTTTTTTTTGGTTGAGATGGAGCAGCAGAGCGTGTCAGACTCTTACTGACTAAAACTCACTCGTGTTTCTTCAGATACCTGTACCAGAGCCGCGGTGACCCTTTCAAACAGTCATGCGACCCTGGCAGATGGTAGAGGTGTTTGGGAGGTCTCCTGATCAATATTTTGAATAGTACCTACGCTAATACGGTCAAGGTCACGCACTAGACGAAATTCGTAGTATTATTAGGATACCCAATAATGTTGCTAAATAGAACCGACCACTGAATGAAGATCGCGTCACGCTTTTCTTGGAAATCGGTAGGCCTGTAACCCAAACAATAGAGCCAAGTCAAAGATAGTTATTAAGCTATTTATATCTGAAGACGAGAGGCCTATGTCTAGCAGTGGACGACTTTCGGCTGTTGATGTTGATAATAGGCATGTTGAATATAACAAGCATGTTGTTCATTTGAAAGCTGAGATAAAACTTCGTATTTACAAATTTGACTTGCTTTATTTTACTTTTTATGTTCAAAAAGTCAACTTGATGTGAAAGTTCCTTGAGGTAGAGTTACAGACTCTATTTGAACTTCTGACAAGGCTCAGCATCCCCGCTTCCCTATGACATCGACTCATGTACACCCGCTGCAAGCCCTGCCTTACCCCACACGCCATGCATAAGATGGCAGAGATGTTCCACTCCGAGAACGCCGTGAGAAAGAACTGCCGACGACATTTGTTTCGGCAGCTCTCTGATGCGCTTGTTTTGTAAACTTCAGTTACGAGCGAATATCTCTGTATCTTTTCAACTTATTATGTGTTGCTATGTGGAGGAAAAGATGTTTCTTGGTGTAAAAAGTTTGATGCATGTGCGTTAAAAGTATAATTTTCAGTGTGTCGTATGGTTTGAGAGTGCTGTTTGCATTCTAATTCTCTATAGAATTTCAAAGTACCATAAACACACACACACACACACACACACACACACTTGAGACCACACTTGAGAGACAATCACACTAGAGAGGAGGCCTGTACCCCAGCCGTGTGGACATAAAAGGCTGATGATGATGATGGTAAACCACACCGACATTACTCAATACTTTTGCTAGAACCAAAGAAACATGTGCGTTAGGTATCTTTGGGCACGCTAACCCTTTTCTTGCATTTGTATGCCACAATCCTTTGGCGTGATGACTGATTTGATAGATGCATGTTTTTTTTAGTCACACACAGGCACATTTCTGGGGGGCCGAAAGGTTTCAGAGTGCCGACCACGAACCGGAAGATGCTGCGTTGGAAGGCCTCGTCTAAGGTGGACCGATGAACTGATGAGGGTCCCGGGAAAGACGCAGCCTTGGCAGGTCTTCCACAAGATGGACCGATGACCTGTTGAGGACACAGGACCGGTCGTTGTGGTGACACTTGGTGGAGGCTTATGTTCAGCAATGGACGTCTCGACTGAAATGATGATGATGGTATTTTAGTCACCAGCACCACATCCGCCACCTTTCAGGTTACTTCACAACGACCGATTCCGGCCTTTCGCATCCATCGCTGCCCCGTCTGTTCTCCATAGGTCTATAGGTCATTATATCGACCTAAATATTTTAGGGACCATTTTTCTGATTCCACATTTTATCTAGGTTTTTGCTTTTATCAATATTCCAAAAAAAATATTTTATTTTTCTTTTTCATTAATAGCTCCGCTTGTAAGGAAAAGCTACCGTCGTCAATACTAACAATAATTGAAAACATTAAGTAGAGTAGAAACCTACTTAATGAAAAATTTATTTTTAAGGCACAGTTATACGACTTTTAATGGTTTTTAATTGAACATCACGTCTAAACGCCTTGTCTTATTTCTATGAAAAAAAATGTTACTTTAAACAATTTTCGTCGTAATTTGATCTCAGAATATTTTAAATCATATTTTAATAACATAGTGTAATTAATTTGTAAAGTTATGTCTAACTCGGATTAAAAATTGAGAATCACGCAAAAACTATAAAGCGTATTTTTATGAAACCTTCGCCATTTTTAAGATCATTTAATTATTTATAATTTAGTCTCAGTGTTTCAGTTAAATAGGTACTTGTTGTTTTATGTGTAATAAATTAATAATGCGTCTAATTTCAGACAGCGCTCCTTGATGGGCGAGTCCTATTACTGGATGGACAAACGACGCGTTACGTGAGCTTAGCGCGGAACACACAAGCTAACCACTCAAGGTTGGCAGCTAAAAGCGCCTTAATAAAAAAACTACGAACAAAACGTAAAAAAAAACTTGTTTGTTTTCACTAAAAATATATGTTAACTTGACACTCAACTAACTTGACTTCCCTTTGAAATACAGGAAAGCTTTATTATTAGATGCTAAGTATATAAAACTTTCTTTGACTTTTCGAGGGGAGTTCGTGGCTAAAGTAATAACAGCCGCACGGGTCGATCCATCAGGTTAAGCTACACTTGCCAGGGTTGGTCCATGGATGGGTTGGTCCATGGTGATGTTATCTTTACATACCGAGACTCCTTCGTGCCTCGGAAAGCAAGTTAAGCCGTTAGTCCCGGCTGTCAATCGTGGATCTTTGACAGTCGTTACGGGTCGTCAGAAGCCCGAAAGTCTGATAACCAGACTTACCAAGGAGTATCGTATTACCCAGTAACTGGGTTGTGGAGGTCATATAGGCAGTCGCTCCATGTAAAATACTGGTATTCAGCTGTATCCGGTTAGACTGGAAGCCGACCCCAAGATAGTTAGGAAAAGGCTAGGCAGATTGATATAAAACCTTTCTTTCCGTAAAAAAAGCATTTTAAACACAACAAACAAAATATTTTAAGTACAAATGAGACGTGCAGATAAAGAAAAATGCGTTTAGAGGAAACCCCGCAACTCATGACACGGGTAATGCCAAGAATTCACCGACCTACGCCTGTTTCTGAAGATTCTATGTTCACTAGAAACGATATCCACTTTTTAACTGAATATGTTCCATTGTGTTTGAACTTATCAGATTTATGAATCCCTGCCATTCTGGAGAAAGGATACTATTGTTGGGTAACACTATAACAGACTTAGGGCCGATTTCACCAATGAAACTAATCGCGATTAGTTTAACTAAACTCATGCGTTTAATCGAGATTAGAGCTTCATTTTACGTTTACTACTACAAACTAAACTAGTTTAAGCTTAACTTAGTTTAAATTATAAACGCCCAGTTTTCGGTGAAACGCAAAATGAAGTTCTAATCTTGATTAATCGCATGAACTGTGCTTAGTTTAAACTAATCACGATTAGTTTCATTGGTGAAATCGGCCCTTACTTACCATTATGCTTAGTTTAAATACTCATTAGTGAATTCTAAATTCAACACACTATTATAAAAGCGTTAGTGAGTGTGTGTTTGTATGTTTGTTACTTCTTCACGCTTAAACGGCTGGACCGATTTGGATGAAATTTGGTCCGTAAATAGTTTATACCTTGGATTAACACATAGGTTACTTTTTATCCCGGTCTACGCTGGTGGAGCCGTGGGGCGCAGCAAGTCAATCATAAATCTTTTCTTTTCATTAATCAGTGTTTAAACTAAGCATAATGGTTATTTTTTTATTAAAATGGTTAAAAATATAATCCCAAAAATCTTACTGTCAATCGTAGTTTTCGTGATTTTAGATCTTACACATCATTCTGTTCACCCATCTACAATTACAACTAATAGATTACTCCATTAAAAATTAACTTGATCCACAACTATGCTGAGCCGGCTCCTATCAGCGACCTGGCGAATAATTCGGCACTCTACGTAGTACTTCCCTTCAGTTTTCTGTCTCCACCAGCTTAGCTCTCACTACTGCTGGCAGATGCAGGTCTCGCCCTATCTTGGCGACCAGGATCCGCGGCTCGGAGACTACGTAGCCTAACTTACACAATATACTGTCGACGTCAATGTAAGAAAGAACGCGTGCCTATCAACATTAAAAAAAAATAGTGTGTGTGTAAGAAGTTATACATACTTCTTTGGCGTAACAAGATAAAAAACCAAACTGTCACAAAGTTTACAAAAGGAAAACAATCATTCTTCATGAACCACACACCCTAACTAACTTCAGGGTGGATCGGTTCTAGCTAACTTTAACCTGTGAATTTTGTGTGACAGTGATGTGCGCGCATCTTAAAATTTCACTCTCATCATTTTTTCATAACGCGCCTAAAGAAGTACAACTTCAAAAAATGGATGTATTTAGGATTTCTGCCTTAAAATCGCCGGTTTCTAGAAAGAAGTCACGGTCGCGTCACAAATTAAATGCAAATAGAATGTTGCGATTGGCTGTCGAAAATGTAAGCAGCCAATTACAGCTAACGCGTATTTGATCAAATTTGTCACAATAATTTTGCGATAATTTTCATTCTCCTTGGCCTCAGTAACATCTCAAGCCAAAAATATCCATTCTTTTCCGCACCATATCCCTAGATTACATCCCCCCAGTGATAAAATCATTAACACCCCCATATTGTCCTAAACTTCACACGCAGACACTTCCAGCACCCTTCAGCCGCCTACCTATAGATATAGTCGAAATAAAAGTGGCGGCAGCGGCGTCTGGCAACAGCTTACAGTTGAATGGCTTCGGCTAGACGACACGACTAATTGTCGACACTACTATTGTCGTATTTGGATGCGTATTTACATGTCTCAGTGTCGTGGGCGAAAATTGTGCGACCGAGAATTGAAAAAAATATTTTTGTATTGCATGGTCCGTGTTAGGGTTGGTTGTAAAAGAAATCATTCCTTCTTTAATAACTTACAGATTTAAATAACTTATTTATTCTGTAAATAGGATATCTAAATCACATTATCTTTTACACGTTAAGTTATAAATTTATTTCTAAAACTCTATGGAGTCGATTTTTGTTGTTTGATTATCCCTGAATGTCTTCATTCAAAAGTATCTCATTGGTCAAAGTCTCTTTTAAAGTTCAGACATAATTAAGTTTATCAAAGAACAATAAAATTTATTTACTCTGATACAGATTTAGGCATATGGCAGTGTTTACTAGTATTGTTTTGGGTATTTATAAAACAAATTGAAAATCTTGTGCCATTTTATTGGTTACTATTGAAATAAAGCCATCCATTTTTTTGTTAAAATCATTAACACTTCATTTTATTCTTTTTTAAATCATGATAAATCCAGTATTAGGTATATAAAGTTTTCATTTTATCGTCATTTACATTTATTATATATGGTTGTAATAGTCTTGTCTTGTTCATCCAAGGTGACAAAGTGCCTGCCATTTAATATTAAGCCTAGTACGGTGTTTGGCATCGTTAAGGGCATGTCTCATATACAAGTTATGAAACCTCATTGTCTACGAACTTCAATGTTTCCCTTAGGGTCTGAAAGGTCAGACAGGAGTCGTTACAGCTAAAATCGAAGGCTGTCTTAGACTAAAAGCAAGTTCTCAGACTCTAAATATTATTACGTATAAATTGTTAGAAATTTTTGCTGTTTATTGTGAGTATTTTATTTTTATAACATCATGGCTGTTTTTCATGAATGGATTAGCAGAGCTAAGTCTAAACGCTCACAATGCATGTAATGAGTAATTCTAGTCCCCGGTTTCCCCTATTGCAACTAGGGGGTTGCTTTTGAAAGGAAACCTCAGTAACTCTTTGCGCAACTCAACATCAGTCTGTTTATCCCTAACAACAACCTGGGGCTCTAAAAGTCAAGAGTGAATAGGTTACTTCTAAGGAAGCGTACTCCATCGTTGACCACAGCATCGCTTACCGTCATCTGAGATTGTCGGAAACTACAATTATATATAAAAATAAAATAAAAACCTTTGGCCTTCGAAACAAGAGTGCAAAGGTATAATAATATTCTGGGCATCTTAAATGAAAAAAAAATCACGTGACTTCTTATTAGGTACAGTTCAGTC
Source organism: Polia nebulosa (assembly GCA_951329385.1). Taxonomy (NCBI): domain Eukaryota; kingdom Metazoa; phylum Arthropoda; class Insecta; order Lepidoptera; family Noctuidae; genus Polia; species Polia nebulosa. Next base: position 8,322,433 of record OX589593.1, on the reverse strand, counting down.
AAGAGAGAGTGAGCACAGTCGCAAGAAGTTTGAAGAATCTTCTCAGCTACCTCTGCACCACATGATGGCTCATCATCATCATCATCATTTCAGCCGAAAGACGTCCACTGCTAGACATAGGTCTCCCCCAAGTGTCGTCACAATGATAGGTCAGCCTAATGGCTGACTCGTAGAAAATGTCCAGAACATTAAGTCCGCCTTTGTAATGTTCACTAGTGCATTAAGATTTAATAAATAAATATCAGTGTAAAAGCTAGTCAGCAAAGAAATTTAAAAATTACGCAATAAATTCAAAACAGAAATACAAGCGAAACCGCCCCAAAACCTAGTAGGTATCGTACTAATATAATTTAATTAGTACGTGACAAGAATAGACGAAGAGACAAATTAAATGTTGGATTAAGGTATTCCGCGAGGGGTGATAAGAATGATTGATCACTTCAGTAGCATATGTTCTGCTGAAACCGGTATCGGGAACGGATTTCGGATTTAGTTGTTTGAATTGAAATTGAAAAGTTTAGAAAATATTTTGAAGATAAATCAAAATACATAAAGCATAAAGGTATGGAAGTTGTATGAGAGTTGCCGAGAACCGAGCTGAATGGCGTCCAATTGGAGAGGCCTATGTCCAGCAGTGGACTGCTATAGGCTGATGATGATGACGATGATGATAAAGGTATGGAAAAGGAAAAAGAAAAGGTGTGGAAATCGGTTGTCGTGTTATGGGCAAGTGATGCGGAGGAATAAAGAAAATGTCGTGAAAAAAGTCCTGTGTATGTATGTGGATGGCTGTAGGAGTAGAGGAAGGCCAAAGAAACGATGGATGGACTGTGTGAAAGAGGATATGAGTAAAAAGGGGGTGACTACAGAGATGACTTCTAATAGAGAAGGATGGAAGAAAAATACATGTTGCGCCGACTCTAAATAAATTGGGATAAAGGCAGGAGAATGATGATGATGAAAGGTAAAACCTCTAGCGGTGCAAATACTATAACCTTATTGGTAATTATAATTTGGGGTCGAAACGTTTGGGTCTTCGGGCCCGAGTACACGTCATCTTTTCAAAGATATTTCTGGCCGACTGACTGGCACTTTGCGTGACCTGTGCTAGCTCTTTCTTTAACCAAAGATAAGCATTGCCATTCGACATGGCAATGCTGCCAGTCTTCTGGGCAAGTTTGCGGCTTGCCCAGATGGCAGTGATGTGGACTTCGACGCCTAAGTGTAGTCTGTTTTTTGTTGTACATAATTATGTATGTAGTGAAGTTACAAAATACTTTGTTATTATTTAAGTCATGTTATGCACATTTATTTTTACCCCACTGTGCGACGCAAGGGAGGGTAATGTTTATCAGCCTATGTATGTATGTTTGTTCTTTTGTGGCATTATAGAGACCAAACGCATGGTCTGATTTTAATATTTCTTACGTCAATTGATTCGTCGTAATCTTACGAGTGCTATTAGAGACATGATAGTAATCAAAATACAATATGGCAACAACCAGACCACTTATTGTGAAAAAGAAAAAAATGAAAGTCGACGAAATATATTAGTGGGGTATCAAAATAAAGGGTTCGAGGAGGCGATTCCAAAAATATAACTCAATACAATGTATAAAATAAAAAACCGGTCAAGCGCAACTCGCTCACGAAGGTTTCCGTACATCGTTATCTATAAAAACAGCAAAAAAATCATGTCTGCTGTTGTTATTATGGGATCCCCGCTTAAATATTTTTTTTATTCTGAAAAGAAAAAGAAAGAAAGAAAAATTATTTCTTTTGCACAGATTACAAAACGCACATTAATTTTTAAAAGCCTAGTATCTGTGTGTGTGTCTGTGTGTGTGTTTCTTAGTATTTGTTGTTATAGCGGCAACAGAAATTTATCTCATTTCAAATCTGTGAAAATTTCAACTGTGGAACTATCACGGTTCATGAGATACAGCCTGGTGGCAGACTGACAGACAGACAGACGGATAGCAGAGTCTTAGTAATAGGGTCCCGTTTTATCCTTTGGGTACGAAACCCTAAAAATTTAATATTAAAAAAAACCTGACCGTGAAAAACAAGTCTGATGCAGATGGTGGCATGAAATCAATAATTAAACTGAAATAACTGGCACCAACTGCATCAGACTGCTTGAAAAGTGACTTGTTTGGAACTTTTTAGTCGTTTTTTACAGTCGGATTTTTTGTTATTTTTTTTTGTTAAATATACATAAACTTTTCCTCATTACGATTCCATTGCTTAAGCCGGAGAATAGTGCACACCTTCTATATAATTTAGTTGGCACCAGTAGACGTCTTAGCTTTGGAAGATAAGGAAATATCATTAGTTTCTAAAAGTGTTCTTTTATTATTATTATTATTGATTGGTCTCATGTTTCTTCTTCAAGCAAGAGTTTAAGTCGTTCCTTCCATGCTAATCATAAACCATTACATATTCACCGTTTTATATTCCATCTTCTTCTACAAAACCATGAACGTAGTATAGTCATCCAGTGTTCCTTCAAATTGCCAGAGGTTGCCGTCATTATGAAGAGTAGAGCAAACTTAGATTGGCGTCGGAGGCGCCGGGGATTGTTATCTTAATGAATATGTTTTGGTAATATCTTGTAGACATTTATGAGGTTCATTTTCTTTGGAAAGTTTAGTTTTGTTGTGGTTGTATGATGCCCTCAATGGCAGTTTATAATTGGGTTTATTGGATCAGGTTAATCAGACTCGGCTTTATGTTATGACTAGCTTACGACTTCGCCCGCGTAGTATTAGTACTTTCCCGTTTGGTATACCTAGTCTCTGCCCGCTCCTTTTCCCACCTATCTTGGGGTCGGCTTCCAGTCTAACCCGATGCAGCTGAATACCTGTATTTTACATGGAGCGACTGCCTATCTGACATCCACTACACAGTTACTGGGTAATACGATACCCCTTGGTAAGACTGGTTGTCAGACTTTCGGGCTTCTAACGACCCGTAACGACTGTCAAAGATCCACGATTGACAGCCGGGACCAACGACTTAACGTGCTTTCCGAGGCTCAGAGGATTCTCGGTATGTAAAGATGGTCACCCATCCATGGACCAACTCCGGCAAGCGTAGCTTAACCTGATGGATCGACCTGTGAGGCTGTTATTACTTTAGCTACGAGCTCCTCTTGGGTTCCGTTTGTATACCTAGTATTTGTTACAATTAATGGCGTGTCCGAAGTTGGTTGCGAGTGCAACTGCACGCAGGTACAGTCAAGTCAAATGATAAATGATAAATGATGTTTATTCAGTAAATAGGTTACAAGGAACACTTTTACACGTCAATGTTTTTTTGTCAGTTTAAGCTAGATGAGGCCGGTGTTTCCTAGCTGACTACCCTGAGAAGAAACACCGAAACAAACTCAGAGGTCAAAGTCTCTTTTAGTGTTCAAATCCATACAATGTGGACTGGTTAGATCCTATGAGAACCATGTACGTTTATGTCTGGGATGAGCTTTATGAAGAAAGCAACACACGAATTCGAGTGGACCTGTCCAGACAGTGCAAGCATTTGTCAGTCATCGCGAAGCTCAACTCAGAACTCTGAGGTGCTCAACGAACCG